>OY754309.1:86228076-87674530 GCA_963573325.1 Astragalus glycyphyllos | reverse complement strand
GAAAAATACTACTGTCATTAGTGCCATGTAACTGCCGAGCACAACACCAGTAGCAAATATCTCTCTCAGTTTCCAGCTGTCAGGTAGTGGGGATGGTTTAACTCTATCCTTGGATATTGTCATAATGGTACCTAAATGTATGATAGTGTAAAGAAATGACATCAAACATTTTAGCAGTCAAAGAAAATAACATGAAGATCGCACAAATATATACTTACCATCATTTAGTATGGCAATAATCAAAACCATGAATGGTGCGAAATCGAATTTCCAGATCAGCGCAATAAACATGAAACCAAACTACAACAAAAAAACAAATAAGTATATAATTTGAATGTTCAAGTATCTAGAAAAGATTTGACATTTGTTGCATCAACCTAAGTTCAGCACTTACCACAATACGAATGGTGATTGACACTGCATAGATCTGTTCCACAATCAAACTTTTTCAGATTAGACAACTAAAAACATTTCACTTAAATCAAATGATTACATTGGGTTTGGGTACATGAAAACTAACAGTATAATTCTTCATCCTCTGGAAAATTGCCCTGCTGGTGAGCACGGCACTAATAATGACACTTAGACCAGGTTCAGTGAGGACAATATCAGAAGCACTTCTTGCAGCATCTGTCGCATCAGCAACAGCAATTCCAATATCTGCTTTCTTTAATGCAGGGGCATCGTTTACACCATCTCCTGTCATTCCACATATATGCTTCTTCTCTTGCAGCCTCTTGACGATTTCATATTTGTGTTCTGCCATATCATACAAAGAGAAAACAAATTAAAATGTTAGAACTTCAATGTGCTGGCAATTTGAAACATAATTACACACTTGAAAAGAAGCCATGAACCTTCAAAGGTGTTTGAAATAGTTGAAAGCAAAAAGGAACGGATGATTGTTCCTGATTTTATTATCTCATGAACATTGTAGTGAAGTGGTAATTATTTAGCAAACAAAATATGATATGACTTATATAAAGAACCTACCAGGGAACACTCCAGCAAATCCATCAGCCTTCTCAATCAATTCGTCAACTGGAAGAGCTGAAATAGAAGAATCCTTGTCCTGGCCAAGCAATGAAGATGATGGGTACATGTTTGTTCCCATTCCAAGCCTCCTTCCAGTTTCCTTGGCGATGGCAAGCTGATCCCCTAGAGAATGACAAACCCCACTAGTAATTTCAAAGCTACAAAACTGAGTCGTAGTGTGAGTTATAAGAAAGTATGACCTAAATGCTTACCAGTTATCATCTTAACATTTACACCAAGATTAAGAGCTCTTCTAATGGTTTCAGCACTATCATGCCTTGGAGGATCAAACAGCGGTAGCAGACCAATAAATTGCCATGGTCCACCTGAACTATCTTTTGTTTTCTCAGGTACTTCCTGTTGTACCAGTCATACAATACAAGAAACATCAAAGGAAGGGGTATTCAGCCAAGTAGGAAAATAGACATATTGATATCAGCTTTACAAACCTGTCTTGCAACACCTAAAGACCGCAGCCCACGCTCAGCAAACTTATCAATTACTGCATGAACCCTTTTCCTGACATCCTCTTTGCAGTTGCATAGGTTAATTATCTAAAACGGGAAAAAAAATGGTCTAGTCATCTTCCAAAACATCATGAAATGATGCCAATGAAAACCATATTTACCTGCTCAGGAGCCCCTTTGCTAGCTCGATGCCATTTTCCATCAGAATCAATGTATGTTAGGGCAGTCCTCTTGTCTACAGGATTGAATGGAAGGAAATGGATCTCCCTAATACCAGCTCTTGCCTGGTCAATCAAAATATAAAAATTAAACTTTATCCATATGGACCATATCCCAAATATAAGTTTTTTCTCTTCTATCCTTCTTGTCAGAGAGAGAAATTGATTTAGACATTTACCTCCTTTGGGTCAGCAAGCATTCCAACAATAGCAGCATCTATGGCATCCTGATTTTCAGTCCTAGAAGCTCTGGCTGCTAGAAGGATCACATACTCCTTCTCAACACCCTTAGCAAACACCTCAATCAAGTTTCTATCAACACTGAGCTTATTCAAAGTGAGAGTCCCAGTTTTATCACTGCAAAGGACATCCATTCCAGCCATTTCCTCAATCGCCGTCATTCGTTTTGTAATTGCACCCTGTTGGGATAGCCTGTGAGAACCAATAGCCATAGTGACAGACAAAACAGTCGGCATGGCAATGGGAATTCCACCAATCAAAAGCACCAAGAGATTGTCAATTCCATCTCTATACTTGCGGTGTTGTATCGGGTACATCACTACAAGCTCAATGAGTATTCCAACAGCAATTGAGCAAATGCAGAAATTACCAATAGCAGTAAGCACTTTCTGAAAGTGTCCAACTTGGTTAGTGCTGTCTACAAGATGAGCTGCTTTACCAAAAAATGTGTGCACCCCAGTTGCAATCACAACTGCTTCAATCTCACCCTTCTTAACAGTGGATCCCGAAAACACTTCATCAGACGAACTCTTGGTCACAGGAAGAGACTCTCCTGTCAAAGCAGACTGATCAATACTCAAAGGATCACCTTCAAGAAGACGTGCATCAGCTGGAACGATATCTCCCAACTTAATGCTGATTATGTCTCCCGGTACCAAAATAGCAGCATCTTGTTCACTCCATCGACTATCTCTTAGCACCTAAAATATGAAGTTGAACCAAACATTAAAAAATGAGGACGGTACATCAAATAACGCAAACATACATGAACAAGGCCTTTTCATGACAAAATTGCCATTGGTAAATAAATGACAGTTCTGCAACTAAAAGTAAAAACAAGAAGCAGAAAACATTTTGTCAAAGACACTAAGTTTATGGATAAAACAAAACCTTGGTCTTGGGAGCTAAACCAGCCATAAGAGCAGCAGCAGCATTGCCAGCATTGTTTTCTTCAATGAAACTGATTGTAGAGTTGATAACTAACAAAGCAATGATTCCCACAAAATCCTGCCAATCTGGGGGCCTTCCACTTCCATTTGCCAAAGCAATAGCCATTAAAGCAGCAGCTTCCATCACCCATGACAAAGGGTTCCACATAAACCCCAAAAATTTCAAAAGCTTGCTCTCCTGATAATTTCATCAAACTCATCATGTGCATGTAAAAGCAATGTAATTTAATGTAATGAACGAAAATAAACTCTACTTCAATTAAATGAGTTTGTAGCTAGAGACATGTATATAAATATAACACCTTTTTCTCTTCCAATTTGTTTGGTCCAAAGACTTGAAGGCGATTGGCACCTTCTTCTGAAGTGAGACCTTGCCTTGAACATTTTAGCTGCTCAAACACTTCCTCTATTGGAATGCGTTCCTGCCACCAACACCAACAATATTGTTTTAATACATTTTATTGTTTCTCCAAATGTTGCTTATGTTAATGTTCAGGGCATGCAGAAAGAAAATAAATTATTTTTTGGTAGAAAGAGAGAAAATATTTTGTTATATCATAACAATAACAAAGATGAGCCCTTCATTTTATTTCATTGAGAATGAACAAACCTCACTTCACTCATTTTAGATCAATGATGATTCCTTTGTATTTAATAAAAGAAAAATTAAAAACTGTTTAAAGTAATTAAAATAAATGTTATACTACTTATTTGTTAAAAAATATAAAACAATGATATTATTTTTATTAAATAAAATAAAATTTTATTGTTAACAAATTAAAAGACCTGAAAAGCACATTGACTGGGAATACAAAAAAAAAGAAGTTCATTTATAATGTTTATAAACACTATATATTCTTTGGTAAAAAAAAACACTATATATTCTCACATCATTGATTGTAGGTAAGAAGTTTTTTTATGGGGGTACAAATTAAAAAGTTTAAGAATATCAGTTTGTATAAATTTTAATCTTAACTTATACAATTATTTTTTAAAGAACACAATTTATTACAATTTAACAAATACCCGAGTTAATTTAGTATAAAAAATTATTAAAAAGTAGTTGAGCTTTTTTTTGGTATAAGTTGGATATCATCTGCGCGCAACTGCCGAAACTAATTCCTCCAATTGGGTAAGACTACAATAAACGGCAAAACTCTCACTCAAAAGACTTAACTTTGTTGATAAAAATAGTTGAGATGATTAAAGCAAATAAGTCTTTTGTGAATATAAACTACCCAAAAACGTTAATCGTTACATGTTGCTAAACACCGCTAACTTTTTTCATCAACTATTAGTTACTTAAATTTGTTGTAAACTATAAGATAGATCTAACTTGCCAAATAGAATCTAAAAGGGGAGAACTCTATTTGCTAATAAGAGTATAGAGGAACATTTCTAGAGGCACAAAGGCACGTGCGTGAATTACCAAAATAGAGAAAATCGTGTCGTGTTTGGGGACATGCATTTATTTATTTCTAGTCTTTGCTTAATTTCTGCAACTGATGTAAGCTTCATGGAATTCATGGTGTTCACTGAAAACATTTTTCTCTTTTCTTACCAGTCATATTTATTTTACAGTGCTATTCTTAGTTAATAAATGTGAACTGTTATATAAATAACCAGTGGCGGAGCTTGTGAGTATTTGTTGTGGGGGCCAAAACAGTCAAGGGTATGCCTGAAATGTTTTCACGGTAGATGGATAAGACCATAAATGCTGAAGAGTGGAGCTTCACAGAAAATACGTTTTTAACAAATTTTCAATGTGGTTCCAACAACCTAATGGTATATTTAATTGATTTTAATTTAGAAAAAGGTTGAAATTAATTTTTAGACAATTATTAAATATCAATTCATAGTTTGTCAAAAAACATAGATTTTTATGAAGGACAATTAATGTTTTTTTAATATGAATATATATTCAGGGAAAATAATATATGAATGTGTATGTTTGCCGCATGTTGCACTTGACAATTTCAAAAATAAAGCAAAAGTAAAAAAAATCAACAACATCCTTAGCATGATGGTTTCATGCTTTATCCGCTGCGCTACAAACATACAACATAGTTCTTAACGAACTCATCATATAAATATATACATACTTATAGATTTTAAAAATAATTTTATATATATATATCACCTAATTTTTAATTTTTCCTGTGGGGGTCATGGCCCCTACTCGTCCCTTAAAAGCTACACCCCTGTAAATAACGATTTAATTTATATTTATATAGGTTAACGTTGTACTACAAGATTTTTTTTTTATCTTAAACGATATGTCATAAAAATGGTTTGACTTTATTTAAATTACTTTAAAAGTCATCTATACTATATATTTTTATTTGTTGATAGTGAAATTATTTTACAACAGTGTACACTAATTAAAGTCATATAAATAACCAAGCAAATAATACAATTCATCGTCTCTACAAATATACAAATAATCCACTTTCGTCCCTGTAAAAAGAAAATCTTCAAAATTTACCTTGCAAATACCAAACACTTCTAGTTTAGTCTCTGCTGTTAACTTTCCATCCAAAAAACTGACGGTTTCCACGTCAGCATTATTGTTACTAATAAAAATTAACATTTTGGCAAGTGTGGGAATTGAACCCACAACCCTTTGGCTACCAAACACCCTCTTTAACCACTTCACCACTTATGCTTCTTAGTAATAATCTTACAAGTGTGATATATAGTACATAGCTACCAATTAATTTAAAAAAAACGAAATTGAAATGAAGAACAGATTTCCAGAAACCCAAGAATAAGTGAAGAACAAACCCAAAAAAATAAAGACGATTTCCAGAAACGAAATCTAATATCTTAATCTTCTTCGTTTGATCATCATCATCAACACCAACGTTTAATCTACTAAAAATCTAAAAATTATTGCAATACGAATTCCGAATCTGAAAATCATTTCTGTTCTTCGTATTTTAATCTGAAAATCGTTTCCAGATCTGATCTTAATAGAAACGAAATGGATTAGTTGAAATTCGTTTTGATTATCTAGATCTGAAATTCGTTTTGATTATGAAATTTTGAGTTTCAATCAGATCTTCGAGATCAGATCTGATTTTTGTTTTCCATCAGATTGGATTTCGTTTTCCATTTCCATTTTCAATCAGATTTTCTGGGTTTCTAAGGTTGAAGATAAAGATCAGTTTTTTTTAAAAAAAAAGTAATTACGAATTATGTATTATATATTTGTAAGTGGATAATTTTACACAAGTGCTCTTGTGGTGTAGTGGTAAGGGGAATTAGTGTGTTTCACCATGGGGTTGAACTACAAAAATTTTGTTTTTTTAGTAAGCACATGTGACCCCATATCGCCACGTTGGCAGCGCCACGTCAGCATCCATTAACGGCGTTAATCTAAAACTAACAGCAGGGACGAAACTAAACACGTTTTGTATTTGCAAGGTAAATTTTGAAGATTTTCTTTTTGAAGGGACGAAAGTGGATTATTTGTATATTTGCAGGGATGAAACGTATATTTAAGCCTATATTAAAAACAAAAAATTATTTTAAAAGCCTAATCTGTAAATCTTTGGTAAAAAAGTCTTATTAAATCTTATATAAAAGATTATAGTAGTTAATAATTTGACCTAAAAATTGCATGTCAACTAACTGAAAAATAGGATATAAATGAAAGAAAACAGACAAACAGTGTCATAATTCAGCATCACAGTGTCATAACAAATTCAACATAACGAAATCCGTCAAGTGACTTCACTCCACAGTAATTAGTCAATTTTATCTATGTGTTAATTAAACATTTTTCTCGCGCGCGCGCGCGCACACATATATATATATATATATATATATATATATATATATATATATACCCAAATAATAATAATAATAATGATTATTATTATTATTATTAAAAATGTTTGACTTTAATTAAATTACTTAAAAAAAAGATAATAATAATAGTTATGGTGAGAATTCAAAGTTTGCTTAGTCTGGTGGCGTTGGAGTGATCATGCTGATGTGAATCGATGCATGCAGCAGCCAGTCATGCAGATTAAGGTTGTTAGATTTTCTTTTCCCAAAAATGAGAATTTCTATGGAACAGAAAAAAGAACACACAGAAAGAGAAACAGAGATAGATAGGATAGGTAGCAAGCATACCAGATCAACGCTTTCGTTTTTGATCTCTTCCAGACTAATGCCTCCCATGTTGATGTTGTTGGCAGAGAAGAAATAATAGTAGTATACTGTATATGTGAATTATATGGGACAAGAAAAACGATATAATATAAAGTGGTTTAAATAGAAGGGTGGTGTTGAGTCATATTATGAATGCAAAAAGTCCAAAATAAATTAAATGGAAGGAGAAGAAAAAGAAGGAAGAAGAGGGTGTGTGATGTGAAAGTGAAGCCGTGAACTGCTCTGCGTGTCCATCTATTCTTTTGTGTTATATATATATATATATATATAAATCTGTGTGTGTGTGTGATTGTGACTACTCCTCCATGGCTTCGATGGCTCTAGTTTGTGGTGGTCGGTTCCATTAGCTAACGCTTCTTTTTATTTTGCGAATTGTCTTTAATAAACTATACTAGTAACTAACAAAATATATGTGCATTCACACTCGTCAATTTATTTCACTTTTTGGTAAAGTATTCATACAATGAAAGAGAGGGTAAAGTATTCATACAATGAAAATAATAAAGCTTGGTAAATTTATTTTGCGAATTGTCTTTAATAAACTAACGCTTCTTTTTGATTCTCAGGAAATGTAGAAAGAGAGGGTAAAGTATTCATACAATGAAAATAATAAATTCAAAAACAATAAAATTATACCGATAATAATGAGATCATGATTAAGTCGGTTCTCCAATCTATCCCGACTTACTTTATGAGTCTCTTTCTTATTCCGTCTTCTTTGTGCGGTAAAATTCAAAGTTTGATTAGTGGCTTTTGGGGGGTGGTAGTTCGTTGTCATCACGTGGTATTCACTGGCCTGCATGGGATAAATTGTGTATTGATAATGACCATGGTGGCTTGGGCTTTCGCAACCTTAATGTATTTAATATTGCTTTGTTGGGAAAGCAAGGGTGGAGGCTAATGAGCTCTCCAGACTCCTTGGTGGCGAGGTTATACAAAGCTAAGTACTATCCTAGGTGTGATTTCATGCAAGCACCTATAGGGAGTAATTTTAGTTTTGTTCGGCGTAGTATTCATGAAGCTCGGGTG
This sequence comes from Astragalus glycyphyllos, assembly GCA_963573325.1. Taxonomy (NCBI): domain Eukaryota; kingdom Viridiplantae; phylum Streptophyta; class Magnoliopsida; order Fabales; family Fabaceae; genus Astragalus; species Astragalus glycyphyllos. The sequence goes on along the minus strand of OY754309.1, from coordinate 87,666,412 downwards.
GTTCTTAAGGAGGGTTGTCGGTGGATGATCGGTGATGGGCGAGGAGTTAATATCTTTGGAAAGTCTTGGTTAGCTAGTCATGTGGTGCTCATGAAAAATGATACTCCTCATTTTAATCCTTTTCTCTGTGTGAGTGATCTCTTTCATGTAGGCACAAAGATGTGGAATGGTGCGTTGATTAATCAATTGTTTCCCACAGAAATGGTGGATCAGATTTTGAGAACCCTTCTCTTCCCTACGATTTTGGATGACACAAGGATGTGGTGGTCGGAGGTTACGGGTGTTTGTTCAGTTCGTAGTGCTTATAGATTGATCATAAACCGTATTTAGGATACCAGGCACTTGTTTGTAGAAGGTGGTTGGCGTAGCCTTTGGCATTTGAATAAGATCCCACCAAAGGTAAAACATTTTCTTTGGCATTTGTGTAGAGATATCTTGCCAACTAGCTCAAACTTACACCATCGACATATGGAGGTTGAGGATTTGTGTCCTTGGTGTGCGCAGTCAAATGAATCTACTCTTCATCTCTTTGTATATTTCCCCAAAGCTCAAGCTTGTTGGAGGAGTTTTGGATTGCTTGATGTTATTACCACAAATGTTTCTAGTACTGCGAATTTCTGTGTAGCTTTTTCCCTATTCTTAATTCTTTGTAGGGTGCGAACCGTGATGCTTGGTGTATGTCCCTTTGGAATATGTGGTAATGACCGTGTTTGGGAGAATAAATCTGTGGATGCTTCATCTATCATTTGGGTTGGAAATCGGTTGTTGGACGAATGGAGAGGGGCGCGGTCTGTTGTTGCTGCTGTTGTGCCCACGATACCTCGCGTGGCTACTGTGTGGTGTCGACCGTGAGCAGGCTTTGTGAAGTGTAACGTCGATGCGGCTTTCTCCTTGGTGGAAAATCGATTCGGCATTGGTATGTGCTTGAGGGATGAGATATGGTAACTTTATCAAGGCCAAGACTATCAACTATTCTCCTATTTTAGATGTTCCTTTGGGTGAAGCTTTGGGTCTTTATTTCGCAATTTTGTGGGTTAGAGAGTTGGGCTACAAAGATGTTATCTTTGAATTGGATGCAAAATATGTTGTTGATGCTTTTGTTTCTAGGCGTCCAATCTTTTCTGAATTTGGCTCCCTTATTAGAGCTTGTAAGAGTCTTTTTACTTTTTTTAATCAAAACTCTCATGAAAAGTAAACAACAGGTTATGAATCTCATCATTATATCCATCAACTACACGAAGCTTACCGGTATTGTACTTGTAAAGTTTAATACAACTAGTCGTAGGGTTAGATATCTTTCGTGATACACAACCGACGGGTTTGAACTTGAGATCTCTACTTTGCGTGTGTGAGTTTATGAGGTACTTACCACTATGTGTGAAAAAAAAAACACAAAATTTTCCTGGTGTGTATATACTTTTTTTGTTGAATCCGGTACTATTTTTGGTGATTTGTTTAGGCTAGTGGTATGAAATTAAACGAACTTAATGTATAATCTATTTCTTTTTTACACAAGTTGTGTGTAATCTATTATACTACCTATTATTTTTAGTGAGAAAAGTTTTATCATTCTCTCTAGCTTTTCTTCTTCATCATCTATTGGAGAGGGGTGGTTTTGGGTTATTTTTTACCCGGAATCACGTCTCGGCATCGTTTTTCTTTCTTCTTTTATCTAAATAAGTGCTATTCACAGAGTTTTAAGTTTTATGGTGATTTCTTCATCTGAGTGTGGCGTCGTTGTCTTGTTCATCATCGTGTGCGATGTAGTTTGGTTTTCCCGTCTTGGTACGATGTTTGTTTCGTTTGGATTGACAGAGATCAACTTCGACTCAACATAGATTCAACTAATGATGACTTGGCAGTCAGCGTTGCAGATCCGGAGGTATAGGTATTCTGGTCACTTTAATTTTATCACTTTTGTAGGCATTTTGTTGTTTTATACTATTAAATTGGATGATTTGAGTTTGTTCGTAGATTCAATCCTTCTCAATTTTAACAGCATGAAAGTTGTATTGTTTTCAACGTAGTCCACCGATTTGATTGAATACCTTATTTTTAGTATAAATAAATAATATATAACTGTTTTTTAGGCAATATAAAATTACTGTCTTTTCCTCCCATTATTATTGTATGGGTTTCCAGGTGTTGATTGATTTTATCATCTCTTGGGATTCAATAATTATAAATTTTAGTTTATAATTATTTTATTGTACTCTTTTCTCTACTTTTATATACTGAACTTATTATCCGTGATTAGAAAAACGGCATGAACTAAATATCACGAGAAGAGATGACTCTTTCTTTTTCATGTAAACCCAAAAAGACAATTTGAGTGGTGAAGTTCGTGAAGGAGAGTAGTCACAAGAAGGAATAGACACGAGACAAATAACATTTTTTGACAAAGTGAAAAACATTTGATGGTGTGTATTGTATTCTAAAAGTTTCCCTTAAATTAGCTAAGACCTCCATGATTCTAAAAGTTTCGTGGACATGGTTTAAGTATCATGCATGTGGAGGTTGTCACAAGTAGTAATATTTAGATTATTACATACAAATAGGTCCTCCACTTAAGATGTGGACCATTTTTCTTATGGAAGTGTCTCTTTTTATATCCAACAAGAATCTATATCTTAGGCATGTTGGTTTTGGTGTGTGTATGTGTGAGAAAGAGCATGAGAGTCATCATTTCTATACCTATATATCCACAAAAGCCCACTAAAGCCTAAAATCCCATTAAAGCTATAAAAATAGTAAGGTGTGTAATAATTGACTCCACATTTTTGTTTACTTGCACCTAAAAAATAATTTTCAAAACTTATTTTTAACTATTTTTTAAGCCAAATTGAGCTGCAAAAACATCATTACAGCAAAGAGATCTACATAATCTTAAAAAACTTTTCTACTAGGTAAAATTGATAAATCGCTCACATTCCAGAAAAAGTAACTTCATGGAGCAATAGAATATGAATCAGCCTTAGAACGAGTATGATACGCAGAAACGTTTTTTAATCTGCAAGTGTTTCTTCTGCAGACGTTTTTTATGAGGCGTAAAAATAACATGAAATCAGGGGAGCTGCATCAGCATCGCGAACATATTCTTCATTGCTCCTAGAAACATCAACCTATATGTTTTGATTACAGGATGCATCCAACTTCGCCCATAACTATAACCCTATATGTTTGCGCATAGTGGTGGAATCAAGAGCAATAGGTGAACCTAACCCACCGTCGATAGAGAAGATAATATGAGGCTGCCAATATTCTCAAGCAAACCAAATATATGAATCCAACACTGACAATATTTTTGAGAAACATTGTTAAGATTGTAATCATGAGTTCAAGAAGATAAACGAAGAACTCCCAGAGACAAATTTCAATTACCATGAGCCCAAACACCATGGAGATCTTCCACCGATGCAAAAGAGAATTCGTAAAAACTTTACCTAAAGAGACCAAACTCCGACTTCCTAGAGGCTCCCATAGATTCTCCAGTTTGATCCTCTCCAATCTTGAACACGATTCGCGGCATCCCCTTTTGCAAGAATAAGACGGCCGTGTAGATTGTTTTTGCTGGCAGCAAGACCGACCCTGTATTCATCATCTGGTATCTTCACAGCCAAAGAGTTACCCTTAAGACAAGGCTTGGGCAATTGATTGATCGAAACATCGCAAGAATTTTGAAGAGTTTGAGCAAAACTCTTCTTGCTTGTAGCGGCATGAGCTAGCAAAAGAAAGGTTTTCAGTGACACAGCTCCAATTACAATTCATTGTAGGAATAGCCCTAAAATTAAGAAACTGTAACCATAGAATAAATAAATGGTATCTATGTATTCAAGATCAGGGTAAACAGAATTGCAACTTGAATTTACCATTTAAAAGTGCTGTTTCAATTACCGTAAACAGAAATGCTAATGGGAGACATGAGAGTGCTCAATTAAATGAGTGCAAGACTCCCACTTAATTGTTTTCAGCTAGTATATATGTTTGTTTAAATATAAACTTTTAAATGGAAAAATGATACAACTAAGAAAATAAATTTTCAAATATAACCAAGTGATGTTTGGATAAACAACTTAATATTTAAGTGTTTACATAGCATAAGCGATTCTTATATAAGTGGTTGTGTATATGCTACTGCTATAATAAACGATAAAATAAAGTTAAATTGTTTTCATATAAACTATAAGCCTCTTTCATGAAGTATCCTGAAAAAAATTTGAAATTAAATAAGCTGAAAACAACTTACAGATATGTTTTAAGTTAAATTGTTTTCATAGATTCTCTCAAATAATGTTATAATTGTTTATGCTTGTAATTAAGTCTAGATAAATCATTTCAAACTATCCATAGTACGTAGTAGTAAAAATGAAGTGGATGATCTTAAGTGGTTCTAAAACATATGTTAATGATTTGGCAAGAACCGTTTCACTTGGCCTTTTGCTTTCTCTTAGTGGGATATGATGGTGAAGAAATATGTAGTGTACGTCTTCTCAAAGGCCTCTACTATTGCCATCTAATTGATTATAAAACTTCCAATTATAATACAAAAGAAAAAGACTTGAAACTTTGTTGCATGCATGTGCATGTGAAGACCACTAGAAGTGATTTACAAGTGCATACAAAGTCTTCTTCTCTCCCCCTAGAGTCATCAATATTTGTGTTGGGAGATTGATAGAGTTTAAATTCCCAATGGAATATTCAATAAACGATTTAAAAATTAAACCAAATCAAACGGTTCAACTAAATGAATCGCAACAAGATCTCCAATCAAAATTTCTAATTCATTGACTCTGTCATCCCTATTCGACTTTGAACTTCCACGTTGGGGCCCTCCACTTTTGAATAGATGTCATTCTTCCAATTTGTGCATTACTTCCTCTTCCATGTGCTTCTTAAGTTCATTTTACATGAAACAATATAAATTATATTGTACAATTGCAGGTAGATATATATCATAAGAATTTTCAGTCAACTTTGTATACATAGAATGCCATAATCAAAGCAAGAATACACATAAGAGAGCTCAAAAGTTGTCATTTAGTTGCTAATTAAGACATTTACTTCCCTCAGTGGAAATAACAAATCCTACTAAACATAGACAATTAGCATTGAATCATAGCAGAGTCAAACTAATTAAAGATCAATAGAAGCGGCAGTAGTAGTAAAAAAATAGCTCTCCAAAATTCTACTACACAATTGTATTCAGCAGTGTATATTGTGTAATGTATCATACCTCTTTTTAAAAAGTAAACCCATATTTATTATATATAAGATATTATTCTATGAAACCGTAAAAAAAGATATTATTCTATGTAGATTTGAAATTTAATTCTATATTATCATATAAAAACATTAATTATAATTTATTTCCTAATGTCAAATGAGGATCGTTTATGTTAGGATTAAATAAAACTACTAGAGAGGATTTAACTTTGGAGGTGTATTAGAAAAAGATAAAAGTGTAACTAGGAACCCAATGAGAGGAAGACATGTAAAGCCCAAGAAGAATGACAGAAGCAATTGCGCCAGCCAACGCTAAGGTAAACCTTTCATTTCCCTCACCGTTTTCGCCGACCTCTTCTTCCTTTTTATTTCTCTCATTTTCTTCATTTCCTTCTTCACCATCAATTTCTTTGAGCCAAACAAAATAGAAAATTAGGGTTTTTGAAATCATGCCAGGATTAACTTGCAACGCTTGCAACACAGAATTCATTGATGATGCTGACCAAAAGCTTCATTACAAATCTGAATGGCATCGTTACAATCTCAAACGCAAGGTTCTTTTATAATTTCTACATATTTTTTAAACCCTAGTTTTTTAGTCTTTTTTCTTTATGTTTCAGTTTTGAAAATGAAAATCTGTGAATATGCATGTACCGACAATAACGTGATGAAATTTTCAGTTTCATGCCTTACTTTATCTGTTAAAATCGATGTAATTAGGGTTGGCTTAACTTGTAGGATCAATTAACAACAAATCAAATGTATTAAGGACATTTTACAATTCAACAATATAGTGTTTAGGGAGGTGTTGGATGTAGGCTTGTTATGTAAATGATTAGCCTTGAAAACACAACTTGTCTTAGCGTGTGTTGGGATTGATTTTGTATAATTGATTTTAGTTATTGAACTTAATGTGATTTGTGTTTGGATAATTTATAAGAAAATGATTTTTATCGATTCATTTGCTTGGATTGTTTGGATCAAACTTGATTGATTGTAAAATTGCATTAAAATGAATTTTAGAATCAATTCCAAGCCATCGTGACAGCTAAAAAGTGGAGATTCCATTAAGAATCGATTTTGAGGCTTTAATCAATTTAGGATGTAGGAAGTCAAATATATCTTTATATCCGGTAAACCATGTTTCACGATTGCAAATTCATGTTTGAGTCCTCCAATCTTTGAACCAAACATAGGTTTAATAATTTTTTATTTGTGGATGATAAAGATGATTTGGTGTCTTGGTTGAACTAGTTTTATTTTCTGCAAAACTTTAATGCATTGTTAATTTTTGTTTGACCGATGGAAAACATACAGGTGGCTGGGGTTCCTGGGGTGACAGAAGCCTTATTTCTGGCTAGACAATCTGCACTTGCCCAAGAGAAAGATAAAACTAATGAAACCCCCATGCTCTATAGCTGTGGCCTATGTGGCAAGGGGTATAAAAGTTCTAAGGCTCACACTGAGCATCTTAAATCGCGCAGTCATATGATCCGAGTTTCTGAAGGAGCTACTCATTCAGATGAGAAGGTTATAATTAAGCCACTTCCACAACGCGTTGTGAATAGGCCTCCTCCTAGAAGAGTGGTAGATGGCTCTGCTGAAGATGAAGAGAGTGAAGATGAATGGGAGGAAGTTGATTCTGAAGATGACATGGTTGATGATGCTGCGAAGACCTTGACTGATTTGAACGTTAATGAGCATGCTGACAATGATGCTATGGATGAAGATGACGATGATGATTCGATGGAGTTAGATCCATCGTGTTGCTTTATGTGTGATCAAGAGCATGGTACCATAGAGAACTGCATGGTTCACATGCACAAGCACCATGGATTCTTCATTCCAGATGTTGAGTATTTGAAGGATCCAAAAGGCCTTCTCACTTATCTTGGACTGAAGGTATAAATCTGTTCCCTCCCAAAAAAATTAATAAAATTGTTTGGTTCTGATGAGATCTAAAGTAGATCTTGAAGTTTAGGATCTTGAAATTTAGCAAATCAACAATTTTCTCACACAATCTAAACACCAACAACACAAAATCAAAGACACAAATGAAACAACACTTACTTGAAGGGAAGAAAATGCAAATATGGAAGAGATAGAAATGGAAGTGGAGAAGGAAGTCCACCACTTCTTCCTTGGGAAGATGATAAGGACAACACTATCCTTGAGCTCTCCTAGCCTCAAGGTTGTGTGCTCAAGGTTCTCATCTCAAGAAACCTTGGAGAATCTATGATGAACCTTCACCTACACTAGCAACTAGCCACTCACCACTCACTTAGGTATTAGGGCACTCTCATGCTCAAAATGTAAAAGTGAATTTCATTCATCAAAGTTCTAACTATTACATGGAAAGGAAAAGTACATATAGGTTGGACTCTTGAATCCTAAGCCCAACACTCTAAAGTCCACTAAGGAAAGAAATAAGGCCCAAGGCCTAAACTAAATAGCCACCAAGGCTCAAAAATAAATTTTCATTACAATTAGGAATGAAAACCTAAATTTATTGAAAAGCAAATACAAATAAGTAGGAAACACTAGAGTTTGGATATTCTAGAAATTCCCTAATAGTATCATTGGTCACCTTTAGTGTGTCCTTGTCAATTATCAAGGTGGACACACTAAAGTATATTCCCTTTAAGTGTTGAATCTCTTTTTGGTATTTTGAGTCTTTATCTTTGTGACCTTCATTCAAGCTCCATGATTGGGCTAGGTATGCGTGTGGGCTCACATCAGGTTCTGTCCAAAATTAACCTTTTTCCACTTTGTAGGTCAAAAGGGACTTCATTTGTTTGTACTGCAACGATCGTTGTCATCCTTTCAACAGCTTGGAGGCAGTTAGGAAACACATGGAAGCAAAACGTCACTGTAAAGTGCATTATGGTGATGGTGATGACGACGAAGAAGTAGAGTTGGAAGAATTCTATGATTATAGCAGCAGGTTAGTTTTAATCCATACTTGATATGGTTTGAGTTTCCCCACATTCATAAAATTAGTAAGTCTTATTGAATTATTGATACATCCAATCTCAATTTTTTTTTCTCTTGTATCAGTTATGTGGATGAGCAAGGTAAACAGCTGGTTGTATCCGGTGAAGCGGATAGCAATGTTGAACTTGGTGGTGGGGCTGAGCTCATTATCACCAAGAAATCCGGTGATAGAAAATCTACCAGAACTCTTGGTTCCCGTGAATTTTTGCGATATTATCGTCAGAAACCCCGACCATCACCAGTAAATACCATGGCCATTAGTGCTGAATTGGCTGCAAGGTTTACCTTTCTTACTCACTGCTCTACTTTCTTTGTAGTGCTATGTGGAAACATTTTGTGTGCATATTAGCAAATCATGACATGGCAATATGCATATGGTACTTTATTTTTCAGGTATAGGAGCATGGGTTTGGCCACTGTTCAATCAAGGGAGAAAATTGTGAGAATGAAAGTCCTGAAGCAAATGAACAAGTCAAGTGTGGACTATATGCGTTCCAAGATGGCGATGAAGAGTAATGTAATCAGGAATCTGCCAAACAATGTCCCATATTAAGTTCCTCTTATTCTCTGTGTTGCTGAACTCATCAGTTTGAATTTTAAGCTGTGCTATGTAATAGTAGTTGTTGAGCTGAGCTTTTCGTTCTGAAGTTGTTTTACATTTCTCTTATGAGTGTCCAGAGGTACCGTTTTTATGTTATAAATGGAATGAGATGGTGTTTTCCATTATAAGGACCTTTTTGGTTGATACAAATTTTTGGCAAAAGTTATTGCAATATAATTTCACGTGAAAGCGTATGCAAGTTATTAATGATATTGAAGTGATGACAATTGTGGTTCTGCACTTCCACTATTTTTTTTTGACGGAACTTCCACTATTTTTTTGATCTCATACTCATCCATTTATTCGTTCTGAGACACGTTGATTCTGAAAGTGCCACCCACGAGAGAGAATGTTACCCGTGAGAGCTGTCCTTTGACCCACTTCCTGTTGCTTATATTCTTCCAAATTCGTCCTTAAAACTCTTGTTGAAGAACTGAGTGAACAGGTTCCCATAAAAGAGTAGCAAGACAACTGAGTGAACAATTTCTTTACGAACTGAATGAGTGAACATGAAAATGTATGTACACATGCAAGTTCGTGAACAATTTGGTAAATGGTTTTTCCAAGAAACAAGACAACTGTGAATAATTTGTGGGAAAAACCCTCTGCAATGATAGCTCGTAATTTAATTTGGCTAAAGAAGAACTGGATTTTTTTCAAACAAAAAGGTGCATTCCTCTTCTTGAAAATAGTGGATGCATTATAACAATTTCGAGGAGTGCTATTTCTAACGAACGATTTTCATGGATACAACACACGAATTACGTGTCCACATCTCTCAAATGTAAAAAAAGATCCAAAATGACACATGGCATTGCTTGTAAAAAAAATCACACTCCTCATGGCATCACCCAACAAGGAGTTCGTGGCATCCAGCATTTCTCTAACAATTTGCATATACATATTGCTCAGAGCAGAAAAGCTAGAGAAAAGAAACAGGAATAGTCTGAACAAATGATCAATGGCGTCGGATTTTTATATGTTTACTACTTTGTTTTTTTTAGTTGACTCGGCATCGATCATTAATTATTACTAAATCCACTTATTTAACGTCAGAAGGATTTTGTGAAAAAAAACGATGCTCACTATTTTCTTTTACAAATTCAGTCAAAATTTCAAAATGAGAGGATAATTAGTTTCGGAGTTTTTTTATAAAGTAAGTCTGGTATTTTTTGCTTTTATTGTAAAACCAAGTTGATGTTTTCACGTCAATGTTAAAGCTACGAATTGGAGCTTCTACACATCTAAGGGTTGGGACGTGAAACCAAACATACATTTAGTTTTGTAGCTTCTAAAATATTTAGGGTTGGGACGTGTTTGGAGGTTCAAACACCAAACCAAACATGTGCTAGGGGGGCAAGTTAGGTCTAAGAACGCGTCAAAAGTCTCAAGTTCAAAAACTGTTTACAGAGATACTTACGTATTACTTACAACAAAGTTCTCACAACGACATAATTCAAACTCATTGTGAAATATGAACTGATTCGTACCAACTAGATCTACTTTTATTTTGTTCAAGAGGCTGACACAATGACCACATATAGGAGAATTGGGAATTGGGAGTATCGCATACCAAGTTCGAACCCGGGAGCAGACCAAAGATGTCCCTAACTCTAACCACATGAGCTACACCATTGGACACTAGACCTACTTTCATTAATTATAAGTGATTGTCTTAAGCTGAATTTTTGTCAAAAACATTACTCAATTAAATAATAGTCATCCTCAAATTTCGTTCGACCTTACTCCAAGATATGTTGTACATAAGTCTAAAACGATAGTTTTTATCCGTATCACATTTTTAATCGGTATTTTAAGAGTCAAAATGGATAGTTCAACCAGCTAAATTGAGAGCCAACTAGTTTGATGATTGGTTCAACCTCAAACCAGTGACCTATCCTTCAAATGTGATACTTTTTTTTAGATAAGCTACTTCTTATTTATTTATTAGTCATTTTGCCCAACCATCATTAAACCAAATGAACCACTTAAACCATGACTTGAATGTCTCGCCGATTCGATCTCCGACCCGAATTTAAAAAACAATGATATTTAGAAAAGAATTTATAAATCATGTAGCCTGCCTAAAGATAGAGATGGGAAATATAATACTTTGTGCATTCCTTAATGACAAAGAAACCTGCATTAAATATATCCTATCATAACACAAACAATTAGCTGTATATACAAGGAAAAAAAAGACTTCAAAAAAAGATAGAAGAACAAAAAATAAGAATTCAAAACAATCATTATTGTGCAATTATGCGGTGCAGCACATTGATGGTTGCCCATGAGCAAATTATCCAGGCTTCCAAAGGCTAGCATAATTTCTTCACTTGGATTTGTGAAGTGAAAGTGATTTCAAAACTACTAAAACTTAGAAACTGAGTACTGTGATCAAAATGGAATCATCAAGTTCATAAAGTCTCCCAATCAGCACATCTCATTGCAATTGCTCTAAATGTAATTTTTGCATGTGATCTTTTTTGCTTCTCCATTTCCTCATTCCACTTTGCTTCAATTCATATATTGCCTGCAAACTTGGAAAATTCATACGTAACTTAAGATCATGTAAAAAGAAGCACACAACACCAATGCCATTTATTTAATTTAAGGCTTAATTATGCTTTTTTTGTCCCCGAAAATGTTGAGGTTTTTGTTTTTCGTCTCTGGAAAAATATTTCTTGTTTTTCATCCCAGTAATTTTCTAAATTTTGTTTTTTGTTCCTGAAAAATTCTTTTTTTGATTTTCGTCCCTGCAATAAATATCTATTTTTGGAATTAGTCCATGATTCAGGGACTAAAATCAAAATGGTCTCTAATTTCAGGGACTAGAACCAAACATAAACAATATGGGGCACAACAACAATGTAAAGCAAAAAGTTCTATACTATAGGGACGAAAAACAAAAAAAACATTTTTACTGAGACGAAAAACAAAAACTTACATATTTGCAGGGATGAAAAACATATTTAAACATTAATTTAAACTCATCGAGAACTTTGTAGAATAACGAAAGGATAGCCGCCGGGCCATACCTAATTGTCAAAAAAGCGGGAATGACGTCTTCGTGATCTGTGAACAACATTATTGAAATAATAAATCAAACATGTCACAAAAATCATTCAAATTCAAAGTTCAAACATCAAATTATACACCTTTTCAAATACATTGATGAATCCTACCTTTGATAATTCAATAGCTAATCATATTCATATTGAATAAAGGGAAAGTAGTAACATAAGTAACCACTTAAATCTGATAAAATCTCAGCATTCATGGCCATGGAAAGTAGATTTTTAAAAACTAAGCTTGAAAACCATGAGAAACGAGTAAAGAGAATCATCTCTTAAAATACAGTAGCAAGGAAATTATTACACAATGACAACTTAAAAGGGTTAGTTTTGATGAAACTTGCAACTATATCTACTTCTCAAGAACAATTTACACTCAAACTAGTAAAATGCCCATGCCTTTGCAACGTAGGTTTATACACATGTTATGAAAGACTTGTATATAGAATTAAATATTAATTTAGAAATGAACATAGAAGGAAAAACAGAGAAGGAGCATAGAAAGAATTTTGGGAAGGGGAAAGGTCAGTTAAAACAAATAAACATATAGGCCAACAGACTAAGAAGGGTTTAAAAAACCCTAAATGGTTAAAATATAAGGGCATGATAGACGTTTCGCGTTTAAAAAACACGAGGGCAGGATGGCCGTTTCGTGGAAAAATCCCTAATTCTTCATCTTCTCCGCGATTTCACCATTCTCTCCACGAAATGCCCCGTGATTTCTGCCGCCACCATGTGCTACGCCCGCTACCCTAATTTGCGCTGCAACACCATATGATGTGGTGCCAGACCTCCGCGGCGTGCCGTCGCGATAGCGGCCGCGACAGCCGCTATTAACTACAGAGATTAATGTATTGGCATGATGAAGTCGATTACATTTTCAAAGAGGAGTGCTAACAACACACTTTCTAACACTCATTTTCCAACACAATCTCTCTCATATTGGTTGAAATTCAAATAAGTCGCACTAAATCATTCCGGTCCCATGTAATTTTGGTGGGACATATGTGAATTTTTAACCAATAAACGAGTGTTAAGAGAGTTTGATACAAGCATTTCTCCATTTCCAAATGTAGCTTTTTAATAGATGGAGTAGAAGAAAAAGTTGTTAACATGATCAATTCCATTCCATTTCCAAATTTATTGTTAAGTACTTGTGATGCCCTGTATTTAACATTTGACATGACCAAAATCAGTACAATGTATTAATCTCTATAGTTAATAGCAATCTGAAGTCTAATACTAAAATCACCAGACCTTAACAACCCAGAAATTAAAGTCATGAGATGTAAAGGACATTAATATAATACAGTATACACACAAAATAGTGAGTGAAGAAAAAAAAGTTTATGCACCTGCGATAACCGCTGCTATGCCTTGAGGAAGCACTTGTGCTAACAAACTCATTATCAGTCTCATCAACTCGATAATCGGCATAATCCACAGATGCTATAGAACCTTCGTCAGAGTTTGAAGTATCATAACTTAAACGACGAGTAGTAGTAGCAGCAGCAGTAGTAGTAGTACCCCTTCGTGCATCACCATTTCTCGCCCTTCTTCTATTTCTAGAACTTCTAAAGTTATCGAAGACCTGATACAAAATACAAGAGGTCCACCAATTTCCGTCATCGCCGGGAAAGTCATCATACTCATTTCTAGCATCATCATCTCCATATTCAATCACATAATCTCCTAAAACCATCCCACGCGGAATTTCTGAATGAATAGTGCTCAAAACATCTACGATCTCAGAAGATTGCTGAAAATTCTCCCAATCAAGCAATCGGGCAGGATCGATTTTCGATGGACGCGCATGAGGGTGTTCAAGTTGAGCATGCATTTGTAGCTCCGAGTAACTTCCCATGAATTTACATTGCACCTCATCACAACAACGCTTCTTCTCATCAAGATAGGTTCGAGCTTTATCAACAACAATCCACCCTGAAACCTCGCCTCTACATAAGGGGCATGTTAGATTGCATTCACCGTCTGATACCACATGCTTGCTATTTTCAGTAGAAGTTGCATCAGACACTGAAGATGTCATGCCACAAGCAATTTTAAAACGATCTAAACAATTCGAATGCAATTGACTTGTGTCGCAAAGAAAAGGACGACATCCTTTATCGTGAGATGAACACTGAAGGAGCACACTATTATGAGGAAAATCTAAACATATGGAACAGACTACATCTTCCCAATTGATATTCAATTCAATATCCTCCATGTTGCTTACAACACTATCACAAAGCATGAAACTATCAAGAGGCAACTTATACGAAACTCAAAACGCGTACATGAACTAAGTCAAATCCATTGCATGCTCCTGATTCTTCAAATATCAGAACCTATCAAACAAACTGTAAACAAAAAAACACAAGGATTTTGTTAAGAATTATGTAGCAAAAGTATTTAACAATTTAATTAACTTGGAATTCACATAAAAGCTATGAAGCACAGACACGACACAGACATGCAGACACCGGTTTTAATTTGAAAAATGCAAGTAATTGAAGTATTGTGTCGGGCACAAGACAAGTCTTCAACCGAAAGTGTCAGTGCTACATAGCATAATAAAACTATAAAACTATTACAGAACCATTCAGAATGTTATTTCCATGACTGCATTTTTGTAAAATCACTGTGATCTCATTACAGACCAAGGAATGCAAATTACCAACAACAAGAAAAGAAGCAAAAGTGTTGAAATTATGTAACTACTCGATTCCACAAGACGGAAACATTTTCCTTCAATATCCAAAATGAGATTAGTATGACATCAAAAATCAAAATTAACAAATATAAACAGCCACCCTAATACTGATTGATTAACCAATTAACCAATAAACTGACAGACAAACAATCCAAAGTCACAGAACAGTATCTAAGAGATCTCATCAGTCAAATTCCATAATCAATATATCCCCCAAATCTAAAATTTTAGGGAAAACAAAAACAAAAAAACATGTCCACATCTAGAATAGCACAACACCAACAAAAAAACCCATCATCAAAATTACACAAAATGACCACCATATATTGACGCTAAAACACACAATTGACCTGAAAACAAAAAGAGTAATTCAAATTAACTAACCCATCAATCAAATATAATGAATTTACAATTCAATAAAAGTCAAAATTCCTTTCCCTAACAAAGTTGACCAATTCAAAATAAAGGTACTTGATGAAAAAGAATGCTGATAAGACCTACCTAAGCATAAAATGAACGAGAGTCAGCAAAAAGATTAAGACCCAGAAAATAATAAATGAAAAAGAAACAAACTTTGGGACAGAGAAGTGATTAAGTGCATTGAAAAAGAGGTTTGAAGTGTAAGAAAAAAGTCACCAACCTTAAACTCGCGAGATTTGATGAGTTAACAGATAAACCTCGTAAGGAGGTTATTTGAAGTTGAGAATATTGTTGCGATTTTGATGGAAATGGTTGATGATGGCGGTTTCTGAGGATCACTGAAAGTGGGTAGCTCTCTCTCTCTCTCTGTCTGCAAAGTGCAGTTTGCGCTATTTGTATTTCTATTATTATTTTTATTATTTTTGTTTTTATTTTTATTTATCTATAATCTTTTTTTTTCTAGACCAGGTATCCACCGCCGAACGCAGTGACTACTCCCTCGAAGGGTGGGACAGCTGGCCCAAAGATTTAAAGCTGCTCTATGCCCAAGGCGGGGATCGAACCCTCGATCCTTAGTTAAGAGTGGATGAGCCCAACTATTAATCTATAACTATCTATAACAAAGGAAATTCTAAAAAAACTGTCACTTTTGGTGTCAGATTTTTTTGACCGTTTTACCCTCAGAGTCAGCCGATTACTACATGCATACCCTTACCATTATTAACACTAACCGCACACTACTACATGTGCAGTACGAAAGCTAACTGCTAATGTTGTCATAACCGCACATAACAATGAAAAAACAAACGCACACACGCCAAAGAAAAAGGAATTCAAATTTAAAATAAAGAAAAGGAACTGATCTAATATATCTAATCTAATATAGTAATGAAAAACCAAACGTACTCACGCAAAAGAAAAAGGAAGGGAAGCAATTTACCAAATTTACCAAATAAAAAAGGGATTGATATATATATATATATATTTAAACCCTGCAAGAAATAAATGAATTCCAAAGATTTTTGGCAAATCCAACGAAGATTTTCCAGTACGTTCATGACAAAAGATTTCTAGATCCCAATAGACCCAATGCCAGATAGCCGCCAAAAAGCACAAGCCCGAAAACACAATATGTGCCGCGGCCACACCTTCGTAACTCCAAATACCTGGATTCGTTATAGTCCCTCCTATGATATTCCAACCACCCCAGGAATTGGTTATTCCTAAACGAGTCATGAAGGGTATAACGAACATACCCTGTCTCCACATTGGGTCAAGAACAGGGTCAGAGGGATCAAAAACTGCTAATTCATATAGAGCCATCGAACCTGTAACGACTTACCACAACTAGTTATCTAGCTAGTAATTGACATTAAAGGATATTACCTTAAAGAAAGGGGAGGAAGAGAGTGCACTCCAACGGAAGACTTGGAAAAATTAATGGAAAGAGAGGATATGTATGAAAAGGGAAATGAAAAGAGAAGATTTTATTGTTATTTCGTGTTGCTTACAAGAGAGGCAAGTGTGCCTTATATAGGAAACTAAAGGCTTACTATTTAAGCCGGTAAGGGGCTACTGTTACATTCGGTAGCCGGTAAACAAGGTGACAAAAAACACTATTAATGCCGGGTACACTGTGGGCCCCATAGGCGCATTAATAATGAATACAAACGTCGAAAATTAAAAAGCAAATAGAAAAAGCATAATTTTGCTTTTGACTTAATTGTCTTCACGGAATCATGTCTTGGCAGAAATTATTGCTCTGCTGATGTCATGGCTTACGTCGTTATTGCTGTCCTTTTCCTTTCTTGGTCTGCTGAGTCATTGACTGGATCATTGCATCCCAAAAATCTTCGGGAGTTGGGTTTTCTTCTTCCTGAGATTCTCCAGCTAGGCAGTCGAGTGCATTCGAGTCCATTGAACCTTGAGATGAGCTAGTCTTCATAGAAACATCTTCCTTTTTAACTTGGAAAGTTTTAAAGAATTGGTTTTTCATATGGTCAAGAGTTCTGACCATAATTTGATCTTCAGTCTCATTTGGGTGAATCTTTTGGAAATAATTTTTTAAATTGGCTATTGAAAGCTCGTGAGAATTTTGTTCCTTTGTTTTACATTGGTCATCAGCTATTGCTGTTTCGATCTTGGCTTCCATGTATTGAAGGTCTTCAGTAGGTATTCTACTCCACCATTTGTAGAAGAAATTTCTTCTAAGTATAGGGATACTGTGATTATCCTGGGCTATAGTAATAGTCCATCTCCATATCCATGGGATCTAGAATTTAATAAAATATAAACACGGACCTTGTCCTGTAATCATTTTAGAAGCATTCTTTAAAATTAAGGGGCTATGATTGCACCAATTATCATATAAGTCTAGTATTTCTTCTGGCAAGATTTCCAGAGAAGGGTCAAATTTTAACCACCAATTATAAAACCAATTTGGTATAGGTTTTTCAACCACTTCTGGGTTGACACTAAAGAACCAAGAATGCTTGTTCTTTGGTTTTGGTAATAAAAAGCTAATGAAAATGCTTGGATATAATCCCAATAGTTAAAATATACGTATTTTCCTTCGGCACTCTTTATTGCCTTTTCTCCATTAGGATTTAATCCCCATTCTCTGGGTGATAGTACCTTATTAATATGGCACTTGCTGAAGTTTATAAAACTTTTTGGGTTATTATTCTGGTGGTGAAGGGTAATTGTCACTGATTCAGTGACCAATAATAATATTTCCAAATGGGGTCTAGACTTACCATAGAGTCCAGGATATCCTCTTGATTCGAGGTATCTTGTTTTGATTGACCACCCATCATTAGGGGCCAAGTCTATGTCTTCTTCTTCGACATACATAATGTCTTCTGTAACAGGGTTTTCAAAATACTCTGTTACTTCATGAGGTTCATTAACCGTTGCCTCTTTGTAAGATGGCGTTTTACCTGTTGAGGAAGAAGGAATATCTTCTTTCCTTAGGGGTGCAGGCAATTGCTGCAGGTTTCTTGTCCTGTGGACTGTAGTCCAATCCCCTATTAGAGGAATGTTTGTTTCTTGGTAGGGCAGCATATTGCTGCTCCCACGGCCTCGGCCACGGCCATAGCCACGACCTCTTCCCCTATTGGGGGTAGTCATTCACCCTGCAGGAATTCACGGGTTAAATAGTCAGCAAGAGAATTATTTTCTCCTTTAATGTATTGAATATCAAATTCAAAAACTGATAATTGGGCTTGCCAGTTTGCAAAAATTTGTTTTGCTACAAGATTTTTAACATCTTTTTCAATGATTGATTTAGCTGAACTGCAATCAATTCTTAATAAAAACTTTTGGTTTAATAGATCGTCCTGAAATTTAGAAATGCATTTAATAATGGAGAGCATCTCTTTTTTAATAGTCGAATATTTCGACTGTGTTGGATTCCATTTTCCAGATGTGAATCTTACTAAGATCTCTTTATTGCTATCTGGGACAGCCTGTTTTAAAATACCTCCATATCCTATATTTGAGGCATCTGTTTCAACAATTTTGAAAAACTTGGGGTTTGCTAGATTCAGACAAGGCAAACATTTGACCTTATCCTTAATCCTTTGGACAGCTAAGGAATGTTCTTCTGTCCAAGCCCTGGGTTTTTTCTAAGTCTATTGTAAAGGATAGCTGTATCCTGTGATAGATTTTCATAATAATTAGAGATATAGTTTAAGCTTCCTAAGAATCTTTGGAGCTGCTTCTTATCAGTAATAATATTGGGGATTTTTGAAGCAAACTCTATGCTTCTGCTGATAGGAATAATTGTTCCTTGATCTATTTCGTGGCCCAAAAACCTTGTCTTTGTTTGGAACAATTTCATTTTAGGGGCAGATAAAACTAGACCATTGTGTCTAACTAAATTTTTGAAAACTTTTAAATGTTTCATGTGTTGGTCTATGGTTTTTGAGAAGACTAACACATCATCAATATAGACAATCATGAAATCAGAATAAGGATTAAAAATATCATTCATGATATTCTGAAATTCAGAAGGGGCATTTTTAAGTCCAAAAGGAAGGACGTTCCATTCACAGTGCCCAAAAGGGACTGTAAAAGCTGTTTTGTATTTGTCAGATTCATTGACCTGTATTTGCCAATATCCTGATTTCATATCAAATTTTGAAAAGATCAAAGCATCATTAAGTCTATCTAATAAATCCTTTTTATTAGGAATCGGATATCTTATCCATTTTAAAACCTTATTAAGGGGTTTATAATTAATAACTAATCTGGGAACACCTCGTTCCCGTTCAGCATTCTTATTAACATAAAAAGCTGTGCAACTCCAAGGTGACTTGGATTTTCTAATTAAACCTTTTTCTAAAAGAGCGTTAATCTCTTTTTTACAAAGATCAAGGTATTCTTGATTCATTTGGGCTGATCTAGCCTTAGTGGGAATCTGGCTTTCATTAAAGCCATCTATGTAGGGTAGAAAAACGATGTGCTGTTTTCTGTCCCAAAAAGCATTAGGTAGATCATTACATACCTCTGTTTTGAACTGTTGTTCAACAATTTTAATTTGTCGTTTAGTCTCATATTTATTAAGATGATCATTAATATTGAAAATATTCATTTCACTCTTAAGAAAACATAATTGTCTTTCTTTATTAAGGAGAATATCCTTAACCTCATTTAACATCCTAGTCTGAGGATCGGTAATAAATTCAAAAATAATTTTCTTATTACTAATGATGGTGGTAATACCACTCTGATCAATATTTATCATAGGCATGATATTATGCAAAAAGGGAGTTCCTAGTATAATTCTATGTGTCAAATTTTTAACTAAAATGAATGATGTCGGTAAACAAACACCTTGATTGCAAATATATGCGTTAGAAAGTTTATAATTAACTTGTAATTTATCCCCACCAGCCTGGGTTAGGGCTTGTGTGGTTTTCGAAAAATACTTAGTAGGGATAATTCCCTCCTGTATGCAATTAAGATCAGCTCCGCTATCTATTAGAGCTATTTCATTTTCCAAAATAAAATTTCTGCTAATAACTAGAGTTACTTTGACAAACCATTTTTGTGAAGTTACTCTATCTAAAAGAGATAAATAGTTATTACTAGTGGAAGTGATTTCTTCCACGTTGGAAGGGATTTCTTTAGTTTGCTTTGGAATTTCTAATAAAGAAATTCTCTAGGATAAGATATTATTATCTTTTTTAATCTGAGATATTTCAGATTTTAAGAGATTCAATTCATTTCTCTTTTCAAATCTATGGTAGAAACAGGTGTTTCCTTAATATTGGATTGCCTGAACCTTGATAATACCTCACCTATTTGGTAAGGTGCCTCTATGATTAGAGGAGATTCTTTCTTCGCATTTTCCTTTATTAGGAAATTGATTATTTTTCTTTTCAGATCATTATCTGAAATAGTTTCTAAAGCCTTTAAGGCTTCATCTTGTTCTGCTGTAAGAACATTTAATCCATTCATATCAACAATGGATTTCCAATAATTTAATTCATTGCATTGACAATCATTATTGTCAGTGGAAGAAGACTCCGAAGAGGTATCATTGATAACCTCTATATCTTCATTTGAAGATTCTTGTTCTGATTCAGAACTAATTAATAAGATTTTTTCCAATTGGGTCCTTAATTGGTTGTCCTCAATGTCATTCAGGGCTTTTTTTGTCCAGCATTGATTGGCATAATGTCCCATCTTGCCGCATTTATGGCAAGTAATGTCCAAATTTTTGGGTTTTCTTTTGCCTTTGCTTTGGTAGGGCTTGTCCTTGGGCTTATTCTTATAATAATTTCTTTTATATCTTTTCTTCTGAGGAGATTTATAAAATCCATTCGTCTTGCCCTTATTCTTTTTATGAAACCTATTATTAATAGTCTTTTGTTTCTTATCTTTTAAGCTTGGAGGCTTATCAATATCAAAAGCAAATTGTTCACAGAACTCACCTAATTGGTGTTTTTCAGATAGTTTCTGCTTTTTTAACTGATTTTTTAGCTTTATGTCATTACATAGAGCTAATCCTTCGTTAATACAAGTACTAATAATTTGACCATAGGTCAAGTCAGCATAATTAATATTAATGCCATCATTTTTTATTCTCAAAGATTGCCTGATTTTTTCAGCAAAAAGATAAGGAGGACCATCAACAAATTTAGACTTCCAGTGGGTAGAGTTAAGAGTTAGGGTTATCTAATTGAAAAACCCTTGACCGGAAAGTATCTTTATACCATCTAAAATGGGTTAAAGAGGGACATCTTAAATTCTGAAGGAGAGTTTGTAATTTTTCTCCTATAGGAATATTGGTTCCTACAAAATGTTGTAAGATGGAAAGACATAAAGTATAAACAGCATCTTCCTCACCAGAGGTGGAAGTAATATTGCTAGTATTTTGTTCGATTTTAATTTCTTTCTTATGAGAAAGAATTTCTTTTTTTTGGGTATCTGTGAGATAATGATCCCACCAGCCTCTTAATTGGCCAACAAAACCAGTAGCTATAAAGGATGCTATGGAACTGTCAAAGTTTCCATGCTGCTTACAAACAGTAGTATACATAATCATTCTATGTATAGTATAATTTGCTTGTCATTTAGGCAATCAATATTCCATTCATAAATGGCTTTACCAGAGTAGGAATTCTGGTATGGTTCATTTTCTTCAAAAAGAAGGTCTTGGGGAGAAGGCCTCTTATAATAATACTTCTCTATGGACTTAGAAGTATATACCGGATTAATACTATTATTTTGATTAATATTCTGGTTGCTAAACATCCTTGCTAACTCATCAATATTATTGATATTTTCACTTTCTTCTGAACTATTTTCAGAAGTATCTAAACTATTCTTTTGGGATAAAACATTCAATTTTAAATCCTTTAATTTTTGTTCTAAAATACGAGTAAACTCAGTATTATTATCCTCCATTCTAAAACCTTCTACTGACAGGGGAGATTGGATAATGGGAGTTTCAGTAATTATGGGGGCTTTCGACTCACTTATTTGTTCCAAGATTAATTTTTGTTGAGAAATTTGTTTTTCAACCATGTCCTTAAGGGATAATAAATCCTTTTCAAGAGAAACAAATTGTTCTCCTAAACAGATAAGAAAAGCATTTGTGTAGTTCTGGGATCTAACTATAGAATTCAACTCTTTGATAGTAACATGGTTACTTTCTACTTTTTGTAAAGTGAGAAAAGCATTGGCCTCAGCATTTTGGCCTAAAACGATAGTTTGTTTAGGAGGAAAAAGGGAACTGATTTTTTTCTCCTTTAGTGGTTTCCCACGTTTTTGATTGAAGAACCAAAATTTCATTTTTAATCTTATTATTAAAATAATTTACAAACCATTTAACAAAAGGAATATAATTCTGAGTTATAGTTAACTCTTCATAATAATCATCTTTGAACCCATTAAGTTCAGGGGGTGAAAACTTCTTAAAATACCATTGTCTAAATTGGGTATTTCTATCATGTTGGAACTCATTATTAATGAGTCTTCTCATCTCGCTCCCTGGGGAGAAGTCTATGAGTTCTGTCATCATAAATGAAAACTCATTTCTGATTGAGTAGGTGATTCCCTACTCTGAGATTGATTTCTCTGGTAAATTCCATGGGGAATTTTATTCTCACTAATTCTTATATTTTCTATTGTCTCTATTTCTTCTATTGGGCGAGAACTAGAGGCTCTATTCAATTCAGTAGGAGTTGTGTAAAACTCGCTGACTGAATGTCTTTCTGAAAGACTCCTAGGAATTCTAACAGTCCTTTTGGGGTTAAATTTTATTTCTATGTCCCCTTCATTAGTTTGAATTATCTGATCTATATCCCTATTTAGGATAGGTTCAGGCTCTACAGCTTGGGGTAGGGACCATGTTTATGGGAAGTCTATTTCATTCCATTTTATTAGCCTATTTGTGACTATGTTTGAGGTCAGCAAATTGGTTTGGACAAGAGTAGTTGTTCCTGGGAAAGATATTTGCTTAACCTTCGGATTAAGTGTATTTAACACTTTATAGTAGACCCTATAGCATATTGCTATAACCTCACTACCTGGTTTAAAATTGTAACCATTAGTGTGTATGGTGAGCTGTATGGCATCAAGTAAATTCTTGTCAGATAAAGACAAACTCAAATTGGGAGAAACATCAAAATAAACAGGACCATGGCACAAGCTGGTTTCAATTAAAGCAGCTAAGGATGATTTGAAGTCTCTGCTCCTACCATCTCTAACATATGCCATGATACTAGAATTTAAACCTAATAAAGTTAAAGGTTTAAAAGCAATTTGAACAAGTCCAATATGGATAAAATTATAGTCCTTAAAGGGAAGTAAATCCTTTTTACTTAATAATTTTATGGTCTGAGTATTATTAGAAACTTGTATTGTTTGTTCTATAGTCTTGACAGCATAGCGAGACATAATATCAAACATACCAAATTTGTATATCTGTTTTGAAGGAACAGATGGAATTGTCCATTTATTTTTTGCCCCCATTAAAAAAAATTTCTGGATCTGTCACTGGGGTGGCTCCAAAGTCAAGGTCAAACTATATTATAATTATATGTAGGTGAAGTATATAATTCTTTTGAAAATAAAAGAATATACGTCTAGTTTCACAACAAATAGTGCCTAGAATTACATGTGTGGGGCTTGGCCGAACCTAAAGGAAGAAGACCGGGTGGAAGTGGAAAGGCCCTCACCGCATACAAACTTTCGCGTGACTTGTTGTTGATGGGCATTTGTTGACCAATGGCCAAAGTCACGCCCGAAACCCTTCAATATCAACAACATGCAAGCTTGTCAACTACGTGATCAAACTCAAATGCATGTGACCACAACAGCACCCATTGCTCATCCTCTTCAAACAGCTCTCTCAGTTAGTTTCATGCTCCCTCTTCCTTCTTTCTTATTTTTTCTTCTTCTTTACGCATGAAAATTCTTGCTGGAAACCTAAAATAGATCCCCTATCTGTATTTTTTGAAAAGAAAATAATTATTTATAGGTTTTTTTAAAAAGAAATTGTGTTTTTTTGGAAAGAAAAAAGAGGTGTGAAATAGTAAAATGAGGTGTAATTAGCAAAAATGGGGTTGTATTAAATTGGGGTCGGTCTAGCTAAAATCCAGTTTTTCTTTTTTAGTTGGCTCATACTTCGTACAACCCCGAGACTACTCGATGGACACCCCAATACCACTGTTATTCCAAAGATACCCCTGAATTTAAAATTAATTTTTTCCCTCTAATATTCCCTATCACTCACACACCCCCCCTTACATTCTCATTCTCACCAAAACTAACCCTAGCACCGAACCCACTCCCCCTCTACTTCAATCCTTCAGTTTTGTTCGTTTTCCATCCACAATCAACGCACATTTCAGTCCATCTACTCATAGGTATGTTCTCTCTTCATCTTCTTCGCGAAATTTCTGTTTTTGTTGTTGTTTTGGGTGGTTCGGCGCAGCAGAGATCGATACAGTTCGAAGCAGCGTGCGCCGAACTCCCTAAATTTGTAACTGTTTTTGCGTGGTTCGGCGCAGCGTGCTCCGAGATGGTGCGATCACGCATGCGCCGATGTGGTGCGAATTTGGTTGCGCCGAACCACCCCGTTGTTGCTGGCAGATTTGTGTTTTTGACTGTAACTGTTATTTTTCTTATTTTCAGTATGGCTAACACCCGAGGAGGTGCTCGTGGTCGAGGAGGTGCTCGTGGCCGGGGGCAGACTCAGGATCAGCCTGAGGCTTCGGGGGAGAGGATTCGTCCCACTTGGTCTGTACGACATGAGAGGCAAGAGAGGAACCCTAAACGTGTACGTGCACGCCATGGTGGACGCGGGAAACAGATAGAGACCAACCTCCAGGATGATCAGCAGCCACTGCAGTATGATGATATAGATGCTACGGCTACTGACTTTGTGGCTACTCAGGTGGAGGGGCCATCTTATCGGCATTCTTTTTCGGTGCCTTCCCCTACTAGGCCTCCCCACACTTCTCGGCCTTCCTACTCTGGGCCTTCCACTTCTCGGCCTGGAACTTCTGCTGATGTTCCGGAGTATGACACCATCATGCACGAAGCATCCACTGCTGCTCCCGACAGTTCATCTTCTTCATCTTTCCCTTATCCTGGAGGGCCAGAGGATCGATCTGTCCTACATTTGTATGGCTATCATGTTGCTCGGAGATTATGGGACGGCTGGGTAAGTTTTCAAATTTCTAATTTCTATGGGACGGCTCGGAGATTATGTCCTACATTCTGATTTGTTACATATATCTAATTAATGATTATTTTCTAATGGTAAAATGCAGGAGCGTCCTCTACTTGGGGGAAAGCAAAAAATACACATTCATTCTATGAAGGACATTGTGATTCACCCTCAGATTGACGATTACATTTTTCAGTCCGGTCTTTTGCCGCTGCATGATGTGGGATTTGGTATGGTCAACCATTTCCTACTTACTGCATTCGTGGAGAGGTGGCACGGAGAGACCAACACCTTCCACCTTCCAGTTGGTGAGATGACTATCACCCTGGACGATGTCCGACAGCTCCTCCATATCCCCATCGTTGGGACATTTTTTGACATGGTAGAGCCAACCAAGTTGGAGGCGCAGCAATGGTTGGTTCAGTACCTGGGGGTTCCTGAGGGAGAGGCATATGCTGAGGTACCATCCAAAGGTACAGGTGTGAAGCTTACTTGGCTTAAGAAAGTGTACGATGACGCCATTCAAGCTGAGAGATGGGCGGATGCAGCTCGATGCTACCTGTTGATTTTGCTTGGCCGTACAATTTTCGCCGACAAGTCTGGTAACAAGGTGAAGCTCACATACCTCCACATGGTTAGAGACCTTGAAGCCCTTGGAGGGATATGCTGGGGGACTATGGCACTAGCTCACCTATACCAGCAGCTGACAGAAGCCACTTCCCCTACTACTTCACAAATTGCTGGATTTTCCACTCTCTTTCAGGTAGGTCTTTGACTTTACTTAGTTTTATATTTCAGTTGATATAAGTTTATGTTAATTATATGTTGGATCCCTAACCCGAATTTTATATATCACAGGCTTGGATTTTTCAACACTTCCGGGGGCAGGTAAATGGCACAAAATGGTTGGTTGGCACGATCTATGGCTTGAAACAAGTAGTTTTTGGCTTTGAAATCTTTGAGTTTGGCTTCATCAATTTTCTTATGTTCTGCTTCTGTCAACGCCACTCCCGGCGTTGGTTGCGGAATCCCTTTCTTAATCAATTGCCAATATTCTTTTGATCTGAGAAAGTTTTCCATGAGCAGGTCACTCCATGTGACCTGCTGACTAGGATATAACCGGTAGTAGCAGGTCACTCAACAAGTAAAAATCCTAACACTTTTCTCTGCAACAAGAAGCTCCGGCGAAGCACAGCCATCGTCGCTGCCGTTTTCGTCAACCACAATCAGGTCGCGACTCCTATCTGGTCCCTCGTCCCTCTCCATTTTCGTCGCCGCTGTTTGCCGTCGTATCTCCGCCGCCTATGCACCTCTTCTCCTCTTCAACCTTGTTGTACTCAGGTAATTTTTATTATTTCCTTAGTTTATCCCTAATTTCACTAATTGCAGAAACCCTATGGAGTTTAATCTTTCAGTTTAGCAAACACTTGCATAATTACTGATGAAGAAAAATGTAAGCAAATTCAGCATTACATTCATCTAAGACTTAGTTAAGGATCATCTAATTCATGTTGTCCATCTAGTTCACATCTTTGGAGATTAAATCAAATCCATTATTGCTATAAAAGAGTTGTAATCTGATACATAAGGAAATCAGAGATAACACGAAGAATCAATGACAATGATTTTATGCAATTACTAATATTATGAAGTGGAGACAACTTCAAAAACAAAGTTTGTTAAACAGAAGAGACTGGTAGAAGTATTTGGATGAAACTTTAAAAGCATAATGATAGTACTTGTAACAGCTTCAACAAGACATAGCATACAAGCCAACATTACTAATACCATTGCCTAATTTTTTCTGGAAACAATTCAATTCATCATCATATTTTACAAGCCTTTAGAATCAAGTTTCTACATGTTCTACAAACAATTCAAACCAGAATTTAGTGTCAACAGCAGGGGAATAATATTGTTATCTTCCTTGAGCTTCAAGTCTCTTGCTTAAGATTCATAAAATGGTAACATTTTCTTTCCATGTTCAGCAACAGCAAGAGACTTATTTGCAAGAACTCGTAGAAAACACATAATGCTCCGACCAACCCTTTTGTCTTTCGCCCGAATTAGATGTTGATATGTAAACTGAAGTTGAGACTTGAGACGCACTTATATAGTAATCCCGGTTCATCCAAAACTGCAAAATCAGAAATTATGCAGAACATAGAATCATGCTTCCTAAAATTGATAAAGTAGTTCCATTTAAGACTGTTAAGAAAGTTATTTCATGCTTCCTAAAATTGATAAAGTAGTTCCATAACTTGAGTTGCACATGGTTTGCTGATTTTAGTATTTCATTTTGTTTTTCTTATGTTCTTCATTCTTATACAATACAATGTTATATAGATTCACTTTTGTTTTTCTTTCTTTGATGTATGTACAAAATGATTTAGTGTTCAGTTTTTAAAGAGGATTTGGATTACTGAGAAAATAATACAATCTTGAGGTCTATGCTCCTTAGTTCCATTCTGAATGGACATGGTATGTTGTAGTTTTGAATTTTGATGTCTTAAACAAAGTGTTTGGGTGGAGAACCCACATTCTGAGGTCTATTAAAGATTTTGATTCGGGTAAAAATGTTAATATAATTTTGATTTGGATTTGGATTTGGATTTCTTGAGCAATAAAATTGTGAAGAAGCGTTTTAAGAATTCTAATTGAGTTTACCTGGTTGTATTTTAGGATTGCATGATGAAGTATAATCTATCAAGCTTCAGAGCTTGGTTGAGGATTGCCAAGATGAACTCAATGAAGAAGAAGCAAGGGATTAGAATGGCCTAAATTGTCAACTTTATAGTACTTTTTTTTGTAAATAAACATCTATGTAACTTCTGATTGATATTGGTTTAAATGGTGTTAGTGCCTTAAAGTTGATGTAAATGGTGTAAATGCATCACAGTTGATTGGTATTAGCTTGATATTGTATTTTATTCCACAATTTGATGTTTCAAGTTAGCCATATGGAGTGAAGGTTTCACTTAATTTGTTGATTAGGGTTTTCTCTATGGTAGAGGTCATCAACATTCCTCATGAATTTTCCCGGTACCAAAAGCAACAATTAATACATATCCCTAGAGAAAGAAAGAGTGAACAGAATGTAGTTAACTTTATAATTATATAAAGTATATTTCCAATCAGAATGTAGTGAATGCAACAAGCAAGTAGGTAAAGTTGACTCCACTACAGAAGAAACGTCTTCTAAAAACTCCTTTCAAGTACTTAGAGTATTTTTAGTATATTGCATGGTCAAGGACATTTGTTTTAGGCAACATTCCAACATCATAGGTCAATAACACAAATGATCAAATTCGATCCCACAATTTCCAATACCGTTTTTAAATAACAAAATTAATTTTTAGAATTTAATTAGGTTTATCTATATTATTTACAAGGGTTGGTTAAGTCCTCATAAAAAGTGGGTAATTCAATTGCGAGGTTGGTTATCGTTACTAGATTCCCAAATCATAGGTCTAGATACACGGATGGTCAAATACGATCACACAATTTCCAATTCTGTTTTTAAATAACAAAAATTTATTTGAATTTAATTAGGTATATATATATATTATTTACAAGGGTTAGTTAAGTCCTCATAAAAAGTGGGTAATTCAATTGTGAGGTTGGTTATTGTTATTAGATTCCCAAATCATAGGTCAATATAGAGACACAGATGATCAAATTTGATCCCACAATTTCCAATACTGTTTTTAAATAACAAAATTAATTTTTAGAATTTAATTAGGTTTATATATATATATATTATTTACAAGGGTTGGTTAAGTCCGCATAAAAGGTGGGTAATTCAATTGCGGGGTTGGTTATTGTTACCAGATTCCCAAATCATAGGTCTAGCTAGATACACGGATGGTCAAATACGATCACAATTTCCAATTTTGTTTTTAAATAACAAAAATTTATTTTTAAAATTTATTTTAGAATTTAATTAGGTATATATATATATATTATTTACAAGGGTTGGTTATGTCCTCATAAAAAGTGGGTATTTCAATTGCTAGGTTGGTTATTGTTACTAGATTCCCAAATCATAGGTCAATATAGAGACACAGATGATAAAATTCGATCCCACAATTTCCAATACTGTTTTTAAATAACAAAATTAATTTTTAGAATTTAATTAGGTTTATATATATTATCTACAATGGTTGGTTAAGTCCTCATAAAAAGTGGGTAATTCAATTGCGAGGTTAGTTATCGTTACTAGATTCCCAAATCATAGGTCAATATAGAGACATGAATGGTCAAATTGGATCCCACAATTTCCAATTCTATTTTTAAATAACAAAATTAATTTTTAAAACTTATTTTAGAATTTAATTAGGTTTATATATATTATTTACAACGGTCGGTTAAGTCCTCATAAAAAGAGGGTAATTCAGTTGCGTGGTTGGTTATCGTTACTAATTCATAGAACTGAGATAATCTCTCAAATTTGGCAGCATACTCTCCAACAGACATATCCCCTTGCTTTAGATTAGTAAATTCTGCCTGTTTACGCAGCTTCTGTGCTGAAGGGAAGAATTGATTCAGAAGTCGCTCCTTGAAATTGTACCAATTAAGATGAGTTCCTTGGATTAGCATCATTGCACGAGTATTTGTCCACCAAGTATGTGCATCCTCATCTAGTGCAGTGGCAACACAAATTACTTTTTCTTCCTCATCACACTGTAAGGTAGTGAAAATCCTCTCCATAGCATCCACCCAGTAGTGTGCCTGCATAGGTTCAGATCCTCCTTTAAAGATTTGCGGATTCATCTTTTGGAATCGAAAATAGATCCTGTTAGGATCTTCCAGAGGTGGTTGCACATTAGGCTGAGGCTGAGGTACTTGATGCATCTGTTGCATTTGAGCTATCTGATTCATCTGCTGCTGTTGCATTAGCATCATGTCATTCATCATCTTTTGTTGAGTTTCAATAACATTCTGCATCCACACATAGTGGGGATCAATTGGTACCTCACCTCTTCCTCTACCCCTTCCAGCCATAATTCTACAAAATATGCACAAAGTATTAAGTTGATCAAGCTCAATATCAAATAGCATATAAATAAGAATCACAACTAAAAGAAGTAAAGATTCCTAACATCTAGGTCCGACTAAACGGAACCGCTCTGATACCAAAATGTAACACCCCAATATTTCTAACATGTAGATATACTAGAATGCACAACTTAAACACATCAGAGGACATAATCTCTGTTAAGGTATTGAACATACTAAATTCTTTCGATGGTATTACAACCAAATCCACCTGTCTTAAACTTTATCGGTCAGTAACTTAGAATACAACCATACCTATTTGTTCAATATCCAAAAGCAGAGAAGCGGAAAAAGGTTTATACAACTCATAATAAATATAAGTTACATAACCATGACATAAAGTAACAGGGAAACTTAAACAGAATGAAGACAACAAGTCTTCAACATCATCAAGAACATGCCATCTAATCGTGCCTTTTTGATTTCTTCTTCCCCTGTTTCTCTGTAAAAAAAATAACAACAATTGATAGGGTGAGATAACACATCTCAGTGAGTTTTACCGTGACCCCTAATCACGCTCACGGTTTAAATACAATGTTCCTCTTTAACTGATAATTCAATATGAATTATAAAATCATCTGGCAATTCTATAAATGAATTGCAAAAACATCTGGTAATTCAATAAAAGAATTACAATAAAATTTTATTAGTTCTAGCACATCACCAACAACCCAAGGAAGCTTGAGTGAACCCCAACATCAGGCCGATAAGTGTACAACTCTTAAAGGCAAAATCATAATAAACATCAGGGGGCCTAAGATAAGGGCTCATGACTTCCCTCTCTTAGTATGCTAACGTCTGGAGGTCGTCACCTCAATTCGATATAATTTATATATCACACCCGCATTGGGCCGTCAATCTTATTTAATACCCGCATTGGGCCGTCAATCACGTATGATCTAATTTATATATCATATCCTTTAAAGTAGTAGAACATAAAGTTCCATTTTGATTTGAAAAAAAAAAAAACATAAGTTCTCACACGTGGCTAGACTCGGTTTTTCGAAACGATGATAAGTTCCAAACATTTCTGAAAAATCAAGTTTGAACATGTTAAAATCATGTTTTTATAAAGTAAAGATCATCCTAATTGGTTGAGAAAAGGATTAGGAGTGGTTTGGAATCGAAACGAGTGACAAAACAAATTTTTGGCATCCGGAGACAGAGGAGTTCGCACGACCCGTGCAGAAATCAGCACGACCCGTGCTGCTGAAAATTTATTTTTCTAGCCAATCTGATAAGTTGCACGACCCGTGCAGAAATCAGCACGACCTGTGCTGCTGTAGCAGGTTCACATTTTCTTCACTTCGTTTGTTTTGTTTCTCCGATCGCGTCCAATCCGAAACCCAACCCAATTCCAGCATCAAAACAGAGATTTTCCACACAATACAAGTCAATTCAACACAAGTTTCAATCACACAATAAAGTATATTTTCGTTAAATAAACCGTAAAACGATATTTTTACCGAAAACGATTTCAACTCATAAAATCTTTCGAAACGAAACAATCTCATGAAACCAGAATTTCAAAGCATTCAAAAATTAAAATGAAACCCTAACGTGAGTAAAACTCACCGGTTTGACGAAATATCGAGAATTCACGGCGTCACACCAAAAACAATCTACCGTAACTACTCGAACAATCCCCGTAAATGATCAATTCACTTTCAAACTGAAATTATAGCTTCTCCTTTGAAATCAACAACCCCAAACACTTCCAATAAGCCTTCCAAATCAAGGTTTGAGCTCCTTAGAACTTTGGGATAGCATCCAATGTGCCAAAACTTCAATTTTTGGACAAAATCTATCCTTGGTTTCCAATACAACCACAAACACAACAAGATTTCACTTAATCAAGATAAAACTCTTTAGGGTTTGAAAAAGGGGGAAAGTAGAAATAGAAGGAATTAGCTTTTCAAACTTACATCAATGAAAAGGAAATCAAAAATGGAAGAGATTGGACTAGAGAAATCTCACCTACAAGAAGAATTTGAGCTTTTGCCCTCCACCTCTTCTTCTTCTCCTTCACGCCCTTTCTCTCTTCTCTCTCTCTATCCTCTTCTTTCTTTCCTTACTTCTAATATTGAGAGTGAAGGTGAGTGAATTAATATGTCCAGCTATAGGGACAATTACTAAAATACCCCTTAGTTCCAATTTTCACTTAAACTCTCTTTTTAACCCAATTTCTCTCCAAATTACCACATAGTTCATATACTAAGACATTTTAATCTTGTGACTTAGCCAATATATAATGCTTTCTCGACTATCCCATATTCATATCTTGATTTATGTTTCACTTCGAATAATAAATCACTCGTTAATTCCTTAATTCGAAATTAACGAAACTAGGGATGTTACAATCACCCCAACTTTTAAAATTTTGTCCTCAAAATTGAAAAGACATACCTTAATGGAATAGATATGGATATCGAGTCCGCATGTCTTCTTCCAATTCCCATGTAGCTTCATCAGCAGAAAAACCATCCCAAGCAACTTTAACTATGGGAATTGTCCTTGTCCGCAATGTCCTTTCACCGTGTTCCAAGATATATTTAGGATACGGTTGGAAGGAGAGATCCGGTCGGAGGTCAATCTGTTCAAAATCCAATGGATGGTACGGATCGGGAATATACTTTCTCAACTGAGATACATGAAAAACATCATGAAGATTTGATAGAGCTGGTGATAAAGCAAGACGATACGCAACTGGCCCAATACGCTCGATAATTTGGAAGGGTCCAATATACCGAGGACTGAGCTTTTTGGCTCGCAAGGCTCTACCAGTACCTATAATTGGAGAAACTCTCAAAAATACATGATCACCAACATCAAATTCCAAAGGTCTCCTTCTTTTATCAGCATAGCTTTTCTGCCGACTCTGAGCAGCTTTCATCCTGTCTTGAATCTGCCGTATCTTCTCAGTGATTTCATGAATCATATCAGGCCCCAATAATCTACTTTCACCTACTTCCCACCAACACAATGGAGTTCTACATTTCCTCCCATATAATGCTTCAAATGGTGCCATTCCTATACTAGAATGATAACTATTATTGTAGGCGAATTCAACTAATGGAAGATGATCCTCCCATTTCTTTCCGCTATCCAAAACACATGCCCGAAGCATATCCTCAAGAGTTTGAATAGTCCTCTCTGTTTGACCATCCGTTTGTGGGTGATAGGCTGTACTAAGAAATACATTAGTTCCCAAAGCATCATTTAATGCTTTCCAAAATCTAGAAGTAAACTTTGGATCACGATCTGAAACAATACTTGTGGGAACTCCATGTAATCTGATTATGTTTTTCACATACTCGTCCGCCAACTTGGGAACTTTGAAATTAGATCGAATAGAAATAAAATGAGCAGACTTTGTCAAACGATCCACGACAACCCAAATGGAATCATTACCAGCTTGTGATCTCGGTAAGCCCATAACAAAGTCCATTGAGATGTCTTCCCACTTCCATACCGGTACATTTAAAGGCTGCAACAGACCTGCCGGTTTCCGGTGTTCTACTTTAACTCTTTGACAAGTCAAGCAACGTGAAACAAATTCAGCAATATCCCCCTTCATTCCAGGCCACCAATACATTTGCTTCAAATCTCTGTACATCTTGGTAGAACCGGGATGTATAGAATATTTACTTCGGTGAGCCTCCTCTAATATCTGCTTTTTGATGTCATCATCATCTTTAGGTATACAAATTCTACCGTGATAACAAATAATGCCATCACTGTCTTCGGTATAATTTGGTAATCCTTTCTGAGATTGTAGCTCTACATCAACCTCTTGAGCTGCTCGTATCAAATTTCTCAACGCACTAGAGATTCGAATGTGCCTCAGTACCAATCGGTCTTTCTTTCTTGCTACTTTTAAATCCAAATCTCTAAAAGATTCCAATAAAGCCATTTCATGTATCATAAGCTCCGCAGTATGAATAGACTTTCTACTTAAAGCATCAGCCACAACATTGGCTTTTCCAGGATGGTACTTCAATTCAAAATCGTAATCTTTCAAAAATTCCACCCATCTCCTTTGTCTGTTATTAAGCTCTTTCTGATCAAACAAATATTTTAGACTCTTGTGATCACCGAAGACTTCGAAACGAGAACCATAAAGGTAATGTCTCCAAATCTTCAACGCATACACAATCGCCGCTAACTCCAAATCATGAGTTGGATAGTTTCCTTCATGCGGTTTCAACTGCCTGGAAGCATAAGCTACCACTTGTTGATTCTGCATAAGAACACATCCTAAACCCTTCCCTGAGGCATCACAGTAAATTTCAAATCCCAAAGACGGATCTGGAAGAATCAGGATGGGAGCAGAAGTAAGTCGAGACTTCAACTCTAAGAAACATTCCTCACAATCATCATCCCATAAAAACAGGTATCCCTTGCGAGTTAACCGAGTAAGAGGAAGAACTAACTGTGAGAATCCTTGAATGAATCTTCGATAATAGCCAGCAAGTCCCAAGAAACTTCTGACTTCAGTCACTGATGTTGGGCGTTCCCAATTTAATACAGCTTCAACCTTACTAGGATCGACTGCCACTCCGGCCTGAGAAATTACATGACCCAGAAACTTTACTTCAGACATCCAAAAGTCACATTTCGACGGCTTAGCATATAGCTTCTTTTCTCGGAGTACATTCAAAACAATACGGAGATGTTGAACATGCTCCTCAACAGTTTTTGAGTATACCAAGATATCATCTATAAATACCACCACAAACTGATCCAAGTAGGTATGAAAGACTCGGTTCATGTAATCCATGAATACCGCTGGGGCGTTCGTCAATCCGAAGGGCATCACTACAAACTCGTAATGTCCATACCTAGTACGGAAAGCTGTCTTCGGAATATCAGAAGCTCGAACTCTTATTTGATGATACCCTGACCTTAGATCAATTTTGGAGAACACAGCCGCGCCTCGAAGTTGATCAAGAAGATCATCAATTCTTGGCAATGGATATTTATTCTTAATCGTCACTTTATTCAACTGACGATAATCAATGCACAATCGCATGCTTCCATCTTTCTTTCTGACTAACAATACCGGAGCACCCCATGGAGAAGCACTCGGCCGAATAAACCTTTTAGAGATCAATTCTTCAAGTTGAGATTTGAGTTCCTTTAATTCTAAAGGAGACATCCTATAAGGCGCTATAGATATTGGCCCAGTACCTGGAACCAATTCTATAGAGAATTCTACCTCTCGGTCAGGAGGTAAGGAAGAAACTTCATCAGGAAATATATCTCAAAATTCCTTAACAACCTGAACAGAAGAAAGATCCAAACCAGTTTCAGTAGAAGCGGATAACATAATGACATAAGCTTCCGCACCTTGAAATAAAGAATGGTTGGCTGAAGTGAAAGAAATAACAACTTCAGATGTAGGCTGAGACAAATCCACAGCTTCTGAAGAAAATCCAATGGTGCGATTAAAACAATCGATGGTCACATGATTAGCTGTCATCCAATTCATACCCAGAACAATATCCATTCCTCTCATAGGCAAGCAAATAAAATCAACCACAAAATTTCTTCTTCCTATGGCGAGCAAACAATTTAAACATAAAGATTGGGTTCTAACACAACCCTTGGCAGCAGTCAAGATAGAAATCGGTTCAAACAACGGTGACAAAGTTAATCCTAACCTTTCTACACATGCTTCAGAGATAAAACAATGAGTGGCACCAGAATCATACAATATATTAACAGATTTATGAAAAAGAGAACCTGTACCCCTCAAAAGATTATCCTCTGGCGTGATGGTTTGGGCATCCAAAGTATTAATCCTTCCTTGTTTGAAAGCATTTTGATTTTCCATGACAGCTCTTCTAATGGGACATTCGTTTGCATAGTGACCTTCCTTCTTGCAATAATAACATAGATTCTTTCGCAGTAGGCATTCACCCCGATGACGTTTTCCACAATGAGAACAGTTATTGATGCCTGAGGAATCAGTTGACTGTACCTGTTTGCCTCTATTGTTGTTGTTCCCCTTGAACTGTTTGTTTTGATTAGAGGATTCGGCGACCTTCTTCTTACCTTTCCAGAATTCCTTTTTCTCAGCATACAGTTTCTTAAGATCTTCTTCAGCGGAGTGAGCTTGTTGCACAAGAGCCGGATAATTAGTCAAAGTAAAAGAACTAAGTCCTTGATTGACATCACCTCTAAGACCTTCCTTGAACATATTCATTTTCTAAACATCATCAGGAGCATATCTTCCTAATTCATAGAACTGAGATAATCTCTCAAATTTGGCAGCATACTCTCCAACAGACATATCCCCTTGCTTTAGATTAGTAAATTCTGCCTGTTTACGCAGCTTCTGTGCTGAAGGGAAGAATTGATTCAGAAGTCGCTCCTTGAAATTGTACCAATTAAGATGAGTTCCTTGGATTAGCATCATTGCACGGGTATTTGTCCACCAAGTATGTGCATCCTCATCTAGTGCAGTGGCAACACAAATTACTTTTTCTTCCTCATCACACTGTAAGGTAGTGAAAATCCTCTCCATAGCATCCACCCAGTAGTGTGCCTGCATAGGTTCAGATCCTCCTTTAAAGATTTGCGGATTCATCTTTTGGAATCGAAAATAGATCCTGTTAGGATCTTCCAGAGGTGGTTGCACATTAGGCTGAGGCTGAGGTACTTGATGCATCTGTTGCATTTGAGCTATCTGATTCATCTGCTGCTGTTGCATTAGCATCATGTCATTCATCATCTTTTGTTGAGTTTCAATAACATTCTGCATCCACACATAGTGGGGATCAATTGGTACCTCACCTCTTCCTCTACCCCTTCCAGCCATAATTCTACAAAATATGCACAAAGTATTAAGTTGATCAAGCTCAATATCAAATAGCATATAAATAAGAATCACAACTAAAAGAAGTAAAGATTCCTAACATCTAGGTCCGACTAAACGGAACCGCTCTGATACCAAAATGTAACACCCCAATATTTCTAACATGTAGATATACTAGAATGCACAACTTAAACACATCAGAGGACATAATCTCTGTTAAGGTATTGAACATACTAAATTCTTTCGATGGTATTACAACCAAATCCACCTGTCTTAAACTTTATCGGTC
The DNA here is from genome assembly GCA_963573325.1 of Astragalus glycyphyllos. Classification (NCBI taxonomy): domain Eukaryota; kingdom Viridiplantae; phylum Streptophyta; class Magnoliopsida; order Fabales; family Fabaceae; genus Astragalus; species Astragalus glycyphyllos. Next base: position 87,629,034 of record OY754309.1, on the reverse strand, counting down.
AGTAACTTAGAATACAACCATACCTATTTGTTCAATATCCAAAAGCAGAGAAGCGGAAAAAGGTTTATACAACTCATAATAAATATAAGTTACATAACCATGACATAAAGTAACAGGGAAACTTAAACAGAATGAAGACAACAAGTCTTCAACATCATCAAGAACATGCCATCTAATCGTGCCTTTTTGATTTCTTCTTCCCCTGTTTCTCTGTAAAAAAAATAACAACAATTGATAGGGTGAGATAACACATCTCAGTGAGTTTTACCGTGACCCCTAATCACGCTCACGGTTTAAATACAATGTTCCTCTTTAACTGATAATTCAATATGAATTATAAAATCATCTGGCAATTCTATAAATGAATTGCAAAAACATCTGGTAATTCAATAAAAGAATTACAATAAAATTTTATTAGTTCTAGCACATCACCAACAACCCAAGGAAGCTTGAGTGAACCCCAACATCAGGCCGATAAGTGTACAACTCTTAAAGGCAAAATCATAATAAACATCAGGGGGCCTAAGATAAGGGCTCATGACTTCCCTCTCTTAGTATGCTAACGTCTGGAGGTCGTCACCTCAATTCGATATAATTTATATATCACACCCGCATTGGGCCGTCAATCTTATTTAATACCCGCATTGGGCCGTCAATCACGTATGATCTAATTTATATATCATATCCTTTAAAGTAGTAGAACATAAAGTTCCATTTTGATTTGAAAAAAAAAAAAACATAAGTTCTCACACGTGGCTAGACTCGGTTTTTCGAAACGATGATAAGTTCCAAACATTTCTGAAAAATCAAGTTTGAACATGTTAAAATCATGTTTTTATAAAGTAAAGATCATCCTAATTGGTTGAGAAAAGGATTAGGAGTGGTTTGGAATCGAAACGAGTGACAAAACAAATTTTTGGCATCCGGAGACAGAGGAGTTCGCACGACCCGTGCAGAAATCAGCACGACCCGTGCTGCTGAAAATTTATTTTTCTAGCCAATCTGATAAGTTGCACGACCCGTGCAGAAATCAGCACGACCCGTGCTGCTGTAGCAGGTTCACATTTTCTTCACTTCGTTTGTTTTGTTTCTCCGATCGCGTCCAATCCGAAACCCAACCCAATTCCAGCATCAAAACAGAGATTTTCCACACAATACAAGTCAATTCAACACAAGTTTCAATCACACAATAAAGTATATTTTCGTTAAATAAACCGTAAAACGATATTTTTACCGAAAACGATTTCAACTCATAAAATCTTTCGAAACGAAACAATCTCATGAAACCAGAATTTTAAAGCATTCAAAAATTAAAATGAAACCCTAACGTGAGTAAAACTCACCGGTTTGACGAAATATCGAGAATTCACGGCGTCACACCAAAAACAATCTACCGTAACTACTCGAACAATCCCCGTAAATGATCAATTCACTTTCAAACTGAAATTATAGCTTCTCCTTTGAAATCAACAACCCCAAACACTTCCAATAAGCCTTCCAAATCAAGGTTTGAGCTCCTTAGAACTTTGGGATGCATCCAATGTGCCAAAACTTCAATTTTTGGACAAAATCTATCCTTGGTTTCCAATACAACCACAAACACAACAAGATTTCACTTAATCAAGATAAAACTCTTTAGGGTTTGAAAAGGGGGGAAAGTAGAAATAGAAGGAATTAGCTTTTCAAACTTACATCAATGAAAAGGAAATCAAAAATGGAAGAGATTGGACTAGAGAAATCTCACCTACAAGAAGAATTTGAGCTTTTGCCCTCCACCTCTTCTTCTTCTCCTTCACGCCCTTTCTCTCTTCTCTCTCTCTATCCTCTTCTTTCTTTCCTTACTTCTAATATTGAGAGTGAAGGTGAGTGAATTAATATGTCCAGCTATAGGGACAATTACTAAAATACCCCTTAGTTCCAATTTTCACTTAAACTCTCTTTTTAACCCAATTTCTCTCCAAATTACCACATAGTTCATATACTAAGACATTTTAATCTTGTGACTTAGCCAATATATAATGCTTTCTCGACTATCCCATATTCATATCTTGATTTATGTTTCACTTCGAATAATAAATCACTCGTTAATTCCTTAATTCGAAATTAACGAAACTAGGGATGTTACATAACCAACCCTTGTAAATAATATATATCAACCTAATTAAATTCTAAAATAAATATTAAAAGTTAATTTTGTTATTTAAAAAAAGAATTCGAAATTGTGAGATCGAATTTGATCATCTGTGCCTTTATATTGACCTATGATTTGGGAATCTAGTAACGATAACCAACCTCACAACTGAATTACCCACTTTTTACGAGGACTTAACCAACCCTCGCAAATTGAGAAATTATATGTCATTTGGTGATCTTAAGCGTATATGAATGCAACATTCCTATTCAGGTGAGGAATTCATTTATACCATTAAGTAATAATCATATGCATAAATATTACACAAATGAAATGAAATTCATATATAACATGCTTAAATAATAGCAAACCAGTGGTTTGATTATGGTGTGTGTAAATAGATAACATCATGTGTGCAAGTATACACAGTCACAAGTTATAGTATAAAAGATCGAACCCACAGGGATTGGATTAACTCTTATATATTGTTGTAAAGAATTGTAATTTAGTGTGACTACACTATTCAGAATGTTTGATTTTGGTTGAAGTTGAAATGAAAATAAATAAACAGAAAGCAAGTAAATTGTGTAAGAATGAAAGTTGAGAATGAAAGTTGGGATGTTTTCACAAACTAAATCACCCTTGAGTGTATTGTGTTTTCTTGTGGTGCAAATGCACTTAGTGCAGTTGCATCAGTGTGTGCTGGTCAGCTACTTTCGTCAGAGTTTCGTTACAAGCTCTTATGATCCTATTTTTTTGCGGTAAAGAGTAGGGTTGTCAGTGCCTCTCTCGCCCCCTTACAGATAATCCAAGTTGTTTAAGTAAGTACACTCTTGTATCTTAAGTTCTCTACACTTTGATGTAAGGACTATGTTAACCTTAAGCTAAGAGTTAACAAGGAATTAACAAGCTAACTTCATTAAAACAAGTTTAACAAAAAGCTTTATTAAACACTTATCCTTACTTAGTTCTTGATTTCTAGTTATAAGCCAATTAAGTGAGTATAACTCTACTTGTTCTAAGTGATCAACCTCAAAACAAGATTAAGAATTTAAACACAAGAGCTAAAGTGCCCACCACTTGAAAACACAATAACTTTCCTCAAAAGATCATTGGAAAGCTAGAACATCCCAACTTAAGAGATTTAGCTCATGTTGGACATGATAAAGCAAATATATTTGAATGAAAACATATTGCAATAAGGAAAAGTACAAGAGGATTCAAAGTAGTAACAAATGGAAAACTCTTGCATATATTTGCTTTCAACCAATTTCTTGAACCTATTAGCTCTTTGAAGAAGTGGAGAGAGAAGTTGTCAATTTCTTCTCACCTTCCTCTCAAACTAACACTATGAAACTACAAGAAAATAAAACTTTGAAACTAAGAAAAACTAAACTAAGAAGATGAAGAAGAATTAAAAAGAAGATTATATGATGTTTTCTTCAAGTGAGATTTTGGGTCCTATTTATAGCCTTGGGAGATTTCCTTGATTGGAGGGTTTCCCTGATGATCAAGCTGACAAAAAGTATTAACCATGGTTACTTTTAAAAAGTAAGAGATCATCTTCAATTTCAGCAGTCAACCTTTGAAGAGAGGTCCAATCATATGTTGCCACGTGTTCTTCAAGATAGAGGTTTATGATGCCTTTTTGATTGTGGGCGCCTCCCTGGGTAAGTGACCATGTGACCCCATGTGACTTCTGAGCTAGCAGCACTCCAAATAAGCATTATAGCAATGGTATGAATTGAAGTGCTTCCAATGTGGGGTTATGAGCTGCTTCGGTGCAGAGTGGTGCAGTTGCACCAAGTGCATTTGCACTAAGTGCATTTGCACTACCCGGTGCAGCTGCATCAACTGGTGCATTTGCACTAAACTGCGGCTGCACTGAACAAACACATCAAACATACCAATATACAATGAAATGCTAAGTTATGGACATCTCTTATCTGAAAACCATAAATGTTGTTATTTTATTCATACTAACATATTTAACACATAATAGACTTGATTTTGGGCAATTATCAAAGTGTAAAAGCACAAATAACTCTATATAAAATAGAGTTATCAGATTACATTACATTACATTAAGATATAACCTTATCAAAACAGGTTATTATGTAGAATCTATATACTATACAATTGAGAATCACCTCATTAAATTTTTAGCCACATGTCAACATAGTAGAATTTTGTAATTTATTTTATTAACCAAATTATTTACATATTAAAAAAATGCATAAATTATTTAATTGTGTTTATTTAAATAACTGTTATATTGTGAGGTTTTAATTTGTAACTTCCCAATGTAATAATGTTAGTTAATGTTAAAAAAAAAACGTTTCATTTGTTTTTGTAACCTATGATAATACTATCTCTATAAATAATAAAAATATTAATAATATAGAATGATTATATTAAAATTAAAATATTATATGAAACAGTTATTAATTATGATGTGTAACGTCAAATATTTCATGAAACAATTAAATGCCATAATAAAAAAATGTTCTTTTTTGTTTTACTTCAAAAGTCTCCAATAAAAATTGTCTATAAATAGCCAAGTTTAGGTGATGGTTAGATTCACCCTCCACACCACCACTTCATCTTCTCAAACTATTCATTTGTGCTTCTTTGATATTGTCACTTTTCATGGAGGTTTCATCATAGTAATGTGGAGATATCATGTTGAAGAAGGTGTTAGCCTGTAATTTCGACAGGCTTCATTAAAGATGGTCAACATGGCTTGATTTATATTTATTTCACAAAGACCATATTATTTCGACAAAGGAAATGGTCATGCGCAAGGTAAACTCGACAAGTTTCCAGGGAAGCAAAAGCAAGAGAGAGGAAAATCGACACAGGCTTTCGACAGACAGAAATCAGGGCAGTTATGCGTTGAAGGCTAGCAGTTGGTCGAAGCGTGACAGAGCAGTTTCGGTCGAAAGTAGGAGCGGTTACTTGGCCGAAAGTAGGAGCAGTTACTTATTTTCAAATTGTTAGGCAGTTACCTAGTTCGAATTTTCCCCCCTTTTTTCCCTTGTATAAATAACTGTTTCTGAGAAGAAACAAAGGGTCGCAAATCACAATATACACCCGATTCCTGAAACTCTAACTTCCAAGCCAGAGCGAAAAACGAGTGGAAGAATCGCTGTACGTGATCGTGTACCATTTTTTATGATTCAATGCAATTTATTCTTCTGTTCTTTACAATTCCTGCACCTTTTACTGCTTCTTTTCTTTTCAATTCTGTTAAATCATTGCAAACCGTCCCCTTTTCTACATTTTCCGAAACAAAAACTTTTGCAATTCAAAGGCAATTGCTTTGAGATTTTTCTAGTTTGATCTCACAAACCTTCTAATAAAACTAGTGATTGTTTGCTAAAAACACCAGCAAACAAATTGGCACGCCCAGTGGGACTTTGCCTTTGATTTTGTTCATTTTCATACTCTCTTATTTGTATTCGCTGTTGTATGCACTTAAGAAGTGGTAAAATGGTTCGGTCCAGTACGAATAATGCGTCTAGTTCCAACCCTGTGGTTTCACAAGGGCAAGGAACAACAATGGATTCTGCAAACATTAGCGCAGGACCATCGTCGTCGATAACCGTTCCTTCATTATCAATGACTAATGTTGGTTCAACGCAGTCAGAAATGGCATCTCTGCCTATGTCTTTGCCGTTAAGTGCAGGGCTTCATAGCCCTTACATGGAAATGGGAAACGGTTTAGACCCACGTTTGAATAACGTGCATCTACCCCCATTTCCTTTGGGAATGTATGGCATGCCTACTGGAATGCCACATATTTCGACCTTTTCCCCTACACATGTCTCTTCTGAGAGCGTATTTGGTCGAAATCCCCCAGCATTAACCAATACGTCTTTGTTGGCCTTAAGACAACAAGTAGACGAGAGTAATCACGATATGGTTAATATGCTTACCCAACAAATTGGTACAGTTTTCAATCCATTGATTCAAAATACCAATAACAGTTACCAAATGTTGGCAAATCAGATGAGTAGGATTGCAGACTTTTTTGGGGTTCCAGCGGTTAATAATAGGCACGTTCCTATTATTGCGGGTAATGCGTCGCCAGTTAACCCCCAAGAAGCAGTTGCAGTCGAAGCGTCGACAGTTGTAGGCGAACTACAAGGGACAGTAAACCACGTCCCTGAAGTAGTTTTGGTAAATAGACACCAGAACGCTGATGAAGTTGTTCGACAAGTGCAACAACACAATGTTGGCGCAGAAAACAATATAGCTACTTTAGTCGAAACTATTTTGGCGCAAAATGGCCTTAACACAGGTTTACAAAGGCCTAACTTTGTATCACCATTATGTGAATACGTGTTACAAACTGAGTTACCAAGGGGATGGAAAGTTCCCAAGTTTACTAAGTTTGGTGGTGAAACAAATGAGTCCACAGTCGAACACATTGCTCGTTTTTTGACTGAGGCTGGGGACTTAGCACAAAATGAGAATTTGAAGATGAAATATTTTCCAAATTCTCTAACTAAAAATGCTTTCACTTGGTTCACGACCTTACCCCCTGGTTCTATGTTCACGTGGGGGCAACTAGAAAAGGCATTCCATGCACAGTTTTACATGGGCCAGTCGAAAATTAGTCTTAAAGAATTGGCTAGTGTTCGGCGCAAAATGCCTGAAACTATTGATGATTACTTAAACAGATTTAGGCTGTTGAAATCTCGTTGCTTCACACAAGTCCCTGAACATGAGCTTGTCGAAATGGCTGCTGGTGGCCTTGATTACTCAATTAGAAAGAAATTAGACACATCTCATTTACGAGATATGGCTCATTTGGCTGATAGGGTTCGACAAGTTGAAAGGCTTAGAGAGGAAAAATCTAGGTCGAATAGGTATCATAAAAAAGAAAAAGTGGCATATGTCGAAGAAGAATTTGACGTTACATATAGTAATGTCGAAGAAGAGGAGATAGACGTGGCTGAACTTAAGCCTGGTCCTCCTTATACCTGTAAACTATTAAGGCCTGCGAATGGGAGTAACCCTGTAGAGCCTAAGAACGATAGATTTATACCTAAGACTTATACTTTTGATGTTACTAAATGTGATGAAATTTTTGATCTTTTAGTAACTGATGGTCAAATATTAGTGCCTAAAGGCCTTAAAATACCAACTCTTGACCAAAGAAAGAAAAAGGGTTATTGTAAGTTCCATAATTTTTTGGGACATAACACTGACCGTTGTGTGCTCTTCAGGGATATTGTACAAAAAGCAGTTGACGAAGGAAGACTCAAATTTGCTGACAAGAAAATGAAAGCTCCTATGCAGATTGATGTTGATCCGTTGCCTAAGGCTGAAGCTATGTATTCTGAACCTGTCGAAGCTGATGTAGGCATGGTGGGTGCTCAAATGGCAGACCTTCCTAAGTGTGTCAAGACTGCCACCGAAAAATTAAAAGGTTTTATGTATGCTGAAGGTAAGAAACAGGAAGTGACCCTAAAAGAATATGATGGGAAGATACATGCTGTGTATCCAAAGGCTGAGGAAGAATTGATAGATTTCCTCAATCGGTGTAAGTGGAATAATTCTGAGGTTATGCTTTGCCCAAGGTGCAGTGCTGTCTTCGATAAAGAAGCAGCTAAAGCTGTCGAAGGTTATCAGGATCAACAACAACGCAAAAGAAAATGGCTTGATAACAGGCCAAAATTTGACTTTGCAAAAGGAGATCTTCCTGGCTATGAGGCTAATGTGTCAGCAAAGCCTTCAACAAGTAAACGACAATTTGCTAAGGAGAAGTCCTCAGCAAAAGGGTATTTGAAGCTGTCAACAGGTAAATCCTTTGTCCCAAGTGCTAGTGCTCCTGTCGAAGAGTGGGTGCCCAATAATCAACGTGCTAAAGCTGTCAAGCCAGGTACTGATGCTATTAAGTTTAATTATAAGAATAACTATAAGGGTAAGAATCCTATGACTAGAACACAGTGGCGTCGTTACCAAAGACAACAGAAGAAGAAGGCACACTTTGACATTAACCAGGTTCCAAGTCATTTGGCTAATAATCAAGTTCCACGCAGCATGATAGTGGCGAAGAGTGAGGTTCACAAAGCTGAAGTTGCCACAAAGAGGAATGCTGATGTTGTTAGTCATGTGTGTGCAGCGAATAAGGCCAAAGGCAAGGCTGTGGTAACAGAAAAGTCAAGAAGGCCTGCTCTTGAAAGAATATTTCCTCCATTGTCAACAGTGAAAGAAAGAAATGCTGATCTCGGCATGGATGAAGACATGGAGTCTGATTTTAATGATTCTGAGGATGATTTTGACGTTGTTTGCAATGTGGTATCAATACTACCTCTGGAGTACGATGTTATCACAGTACCAAATGACGTTGAAGAGGATTTTACAGAGGATATGGCTCATCATAAGCCAATGTGTTATTATGTGATGAACAATGGATGTGTCGAAGACCAAATGGCTACCTTCGAGAAGCCAGATATGAGTATGCAAAACCACTTGAAACCCCTGTATGTCCAAGCCAAGGTTAATGGTGTTGGAATTAACAAAGTGTTAGTGGATGGTGGAGCTGCAGTGAATTTGATGCCGCATGGTCTTTTGAAGAAGATTGGTAAGTTCGATACTGACCTCAGGCCACATAATATTGTCTTAAGCAACTATGAAGGCAAAACTGGCCATTCTTTGGGGGCCATTGAGGTGGACTTAATTGTTGGTTCCATAAAGAGGACTACATTGTTTTTAGTGATAGCCTCTAAAGCAAATTTTAATTTACTCCTTGGTAGAGAGTGGATCCATGGAGTTGGTGCTGTCCCTTCAACTTTGCATCAACGTTTAGTAATGTGGAAGGAAGATGGTTTGGTAGAGTATGTTGAAGCCGATCAGAGCTACTTCCGTGCTGATGTGAACCAAGTTACCAAGGAAAATTTTGAGAAACAAATGGCGAAGATTGCGCCATGTTCATCTTCTAATGAGGCATACGTTCCTGCGGATAATGTTTTTGCCTCAGTTCATCTTGACCCAAATTATGGTTTTGTTTGGGAAAGAGAAATAATGGGAGATGATAGTGTCTATCCTGATGGTGTTTTTCGACCAACGGGGTGGAACACTGGTTCTTGAAAGTGTTCTTATGTCAGTGCCCAATGCATGGGACAAAATTACGGCTTATATGGCCGAAAATAAGTTTAAAGCGGCTATGGAGGCCGAAATTATTCAACAAACAATGGCTGTCGAAGCCAGTGAGTTACATGAAGAAAATGGCATAATCATAGATGAAAAACTTGACTGTATCTATGATAATGATCCATTAGGTTTTGAAAAGGATCCTAGAAATTTGACAAAGCATATGCAAGCTCAAGACCCGTTAGAAGAAGTTGATTTGGGAAATGGCTCAATAAAAAGGCCAACTTATATTAGTGCAAATATTGATGTTTCTCTAGAAATCCAAGTCATCACATTGCTAAGGGAGTTCAAAGATTGTTTTGCTTGGGATTACGATGAAATGCCTGGTTTAAGTCGAGAAGTAGTGGAAATGCAATTACCAATTCGACCAGGGAAGAAACCAGTGAAGCAAGTGCCAAGAAGATTTGCTCCTCAAGTGTTGGCTAAGATCAAAGAGGAAATCGAAAGGCTATTCAGAAACAAGTTCATCAGAACTGCCAGGTATGTCGAATGGTTAGCCAATATAGTTCCTGTAATAAAGAAAAATGGGACTCTTAGAGTTTGCATAGATTTTAGGGATTTAAATAATGCATCTCCCAAGGATGAATACGCAATGCCTGTGGCAGAAATGCTAATAGATTCAGCAGCAGGATTTGATTATCTTAGTATGCTCGATGGTTATTCTGGGTATAATCAAATTTTCATTGCTGAAGAAGATGTGTCAAAAACTGCTTTTAGGTGTCCAGGGGCATTGGGTGTTTATGAATGGGTAGTAATGCCCTTTGGTTTAAAGAATGCTGGTGCTACATATCAGAGGGCCATGAATTCTATGTTTCATGATTTTATTGATGATTTTATGCAAGTATACATAGATGATGTGGTGGTTAAATCTTCCTCAGAAAGTGGTCATTTAGACCATCTTCGCCGTTCTTTTGAAAGAATGAGGAAATATGGATTGAAATTAAATCCATTAAAATGTGCCTTTTGTGTACGTGCAGGTGATTTCTTGGGTTTTATAGTGCACAAAAAAGGCATTGAAATCAATCAAAATAAGACTAAGGCAATTATGGAAACGAAGGCCCCTTCGACCAAAAAGGAGCTTCAGTCGTTGCTGGGAAAAATCAATTTCCTACGAAGATTTATATCAAATCTAAGTGGCAAAACGCAAGTTTTTTCGCCATTATTAAGACTGAAGAAGGAAGAAGAGTTCAAATGGGAACCAATGCATCAAGCAGCCTTCAACGAAATCAAGTCTTATTTGATGAAACCACCAATTTTGTTGCCTGCTATTAAACACAAAGTGCTCAAATTGTATATAGCAGCTTCTGATAGAACAATAGGTAGCATGTTAGCACAAGAGGATGATAGTGGTATCGAAAGGGCCATTTATTACCTCAGTAGGGTCCTCAATGATGCCGAAACGAGGTACGCTCCTATAGAAAAGTTGTGCCTTTGTTTGTATTTCTCGTGTACAAAGTTAAAGCAATATATAAAACCAGCTGATGTTTCTGTTTATTCGCATTTTGATGTTATTAAGCATATGTTGTCGAAACCAATAATGCATAGCCGAATTGGTAAATGGGCTTTGGCTTTGTCAGAATACAACTTAACTTATCAACCTCTAAAATCAATTAAAGGACAAGTGGTTGCTGATTTTATAGTAGACCATTCTGTTGTTGAAGAAACATTAAGTTTTGTAGACGTATATCCTTGGAGGTTGTATTTTGATGGCTCAAGCCATAAACATGGAGTTGGGATTGGTATTTTGATAATATCTCCTACTAACATTCCAACAAAGTATAAGTTTAAAATTCGAGATGTTTGCTCCAATAATGAAGCTGAGTATGAGGCTTTAATAGTAGGCCTTGAAATCTTACTTGAGCTGGGGGCAAGTCATGCCGAAATAAAAGGTGACTCTGAGTTGGTTATCAAACAATTGACAAGAGAGTACAAATGCATTAAAGAGCACCTTATCAGATACTTTGTTGTTGCCAATGCTTTGTTAAAAAGATTTGAGTCTGTTCACTTAGAACATTTACCACGAATTGATAATCAAGTGGCAAATGAATTGGCACAAATCGCTTCGGGCTATAAAGTTTCAAAACAAAGCCTGGAAGAGTTAATTGAAATAAAGGATAAAATCATTTCTAATGACTATTCTTCGTCACTATTGTCAACACCAACAACTGGGGGGGCAACAGATACAAATGCAAACGAGGAACTAGCTATTGTCGAAAAACGTCAATTTTTTGGTGACTTTGACTCAGCAGAAATTCTTGCTCTTGACAATATGACCAATAATGATTGGCGAAGGCCTATTGCGGAATATTTGCAAAATCCCACAAGAAATACCAATAAAAAGGTAAAATACAGAGCTTTGAGCTATGTGATAATTGGAAACGAATTGTTTAAAAAGACTCCTGAAGGAGTACTATTAAAATGTCTTAGTGAAAATGAGGCATATTTAGCAGTTTCCGATACACATAGTGGAGCGTGTGGTTCACACCAAGTAGGCCAGAAAATGAAGTGGTTATTATTTCGACAAGGAATGTATTGGCCAACTATGCTGAAAGATTGCATAGAATTTGCTAAGGGATGCCAAGAGTGTCAAAAGCATGCTGGGATACAACATGTACCTGCAAATGAATTGCATGCCATAGTCAAACCTTGGCCATTTAGAGGTTGGGCTCTAGATGTGATTGGAGAGATAAAGCCAACTTCGTCGAAGGGCCATAGATATATCCTTGTGGGAATTGATTACTTCACCAAATGGGTTGAAGCTATACCTTTAGCCAATGTTGATCAGGAAGCAGTGATAAGGTTTATTCAAAATCATATCATTTATAGGTTTGGAATTCCAGAAACCATTACTACAGATCAGGGATCAGTTTTTACTGGTAGAAAAATGGTAGAGTTTGCTTCCGAAATTGGTTTTAAGTTATTAACTTCGACACCATATTATGCGCAAGCCAATGGACAGGTAGAAGCTGCCAATAAAGTTATTATTAATTTGATTAAAAAGCATGTTGGGCAGAAACCCAAGAATTGGCATAATACCCTTGATCAAGCGTTATGGGCTTGTCGAAATTCACCTAAAGAATCTATCAACACTACTCCTTATAGGCTAACATTTGGACACGATGCAGTGTTGCCTGTTGAAATTTGTCTACAATCAACAAGAATTCAAAGACAGTGGGAGATTCCCTCTGATTATTATTGGAATATGATGCTTGATGAATTGGTTGATTTAGACGAAGAAAGGTTATTAGCTTTAGATACGCTTATTCGACAGAAAGAGAGGGTAGCTAAAACTTATAACAAACAGGTTAAGTCTAAAGCCTTTAATTCAGGTGATCTAGTGTGGAAGGTCCTATTACCTATGGATAAAAAAGATAGAGTCTTTGGTAAATGGTCCCCAAGTTGGGAAGGACCATTTAAAATTTTACAAGTTTATTCAAACGGCGCATATGAGGTCGAAGAGATTGGCGCTGATGAAAGGATTCTGCGTATAAATGGTAAATACTTGAAAAAGTATAAGCCAACGTTGCACGAAGTTAAAATAACGCTGGAATAAATATAAAGAAAGCGTAAAAACATGGCATTTAAGTTGCCAAAACATTGTCGAAAGCACGGAATAAGAAATTGCCCAAGAATAAAATGGAAGAAATTTCATTATAGTGTTGCCAAGTTACATGTGCCAAGATAGGCATTCGTGAGTTACATAGTGCCGAAAAGGTAAATAAACTAGGCATAAAATGAACGCTGAATTGCAGTTGGTCTTTTAAGACCAAGTAACTTCTCTTTTGGGTGGTCTTCTTCGACCACGTTGTCGTTTCCCGTCGTTCAGGGGGTCATTCTTTCGTCTGCGCGTTAGGCTTGTAAGTTTTTCAACAGGGCGTTTCCTTGTTTGGTAAACCTCAGGAAGCCCTTCAGAGAGAAGATATTGACGCCCCAAGGAAGACAGTCATCATCAAGGCAAAACACCTGATGAATCTTCCTGCTCCCACTTTGAGTCTTCCGCATAAACCCAGAAAGTTGCAAAATCAAGTGACATGAAGAAAAGAGGAGTAAAGCCATAATACGCAGAGATCAAAAACCATCACTTTGAACCTTCAGGCAACCTCACCGCGATTATGAGGGATGAGGTTACGCGGAAGACTCAAAGCAAAGGGAATGATCTTGGAACGGGAAAGGCAAAAGAAGAAAATTATGGAGTGGTAAAGATAAGAAACAAAATTCTTCTATTTTTAAGGAGGAGTATGAGAGAGCGTCAGTTGGTTATGAGTTTGGCATTCCGAAAAGTGAGGCATCACTTTAATTACGGCGTTATTAACGTAACAGAAAATGTTGGAACCATTCAAAGGTAGAACAGAGAATCGGTAAACATGGTCAAAGGCCGAAACTACAGGCTGTTCAAGCTCAAGGTTTGAATATGGAAACAACACTTAACAGTGGTAACATCAGGTATACAGCTATTTTACTCAAGTGCAAAGTTATTTCGATGGTGAATTCAAAAAAATGTCTTTCTCTTCCTCCTCCTCAAGTTCAGTCGAAAAAGACATTTTTGGGGGGAAATTTGTTAGCCTGTAATTTCGACAGGCTTCATTAAAGATGGTCAACATGGCTTGATTTATATTTATTTCACAAAGACCATATTATTTCGACAAAGGAAATGGTCATGCGCAAGGTAAACTCGACAAGTTTCCAGGGAAGCAAAAGCAAGAGAGAGGAAAATCGACACAGGCTTTCGACAGACAGAAATCAGGGCAGTTATGCGTTGAAGGCTAGCAGTTGGTCGAAGCGTGACAGAGCAGTTTCGGTCGAAAGTAGGAGCGGTTACTTGGCCGAAAGTAGGAGCAGTTACTTATTTTCAAATTGTTAGGCAGTTACCTAGTTCGAATTTCCCCCCCTTTTTTCCCTTGTATAAATAACTGTTTCTGAGAAGAAACAAAGGGTCGCAAATCACAATATACACCCGATTCCTGAAACTCTAACTTCCAAGCCAGAGCGAAAAACGAGTGGAAGAATCGCTGTACGTGATCGTGTACCATTTTTTATGATTCAATGCAATTTATTCTTCTGTTCTTTACAATTCCTGCACCTTTTACTGCTTCTTTTCTTTTCAATTCTGTTAAATCATTGCAAACCGTCCCCTTTTCTACATTTTCCGAAACAAAAACTTTTGCAATTCAAAGGCAATTGCTTTGAGATTTTTCTAGTTTGATCTCACAAACCTTCTAATAAAACTAGTGATTGTTTGCTAAAAACACCAGCAAACAGAAGGTGAATACTATTCCGGTTAATATATATAGGGCTTTTTGTATAATTTCATCTTCTTTCTACTACATAGTTATATGACGTGTTGTCAATTAGGTTTTCTATAGCATGTGTTTTATGTTCAATTCTATTGTACCTCCTATTTTGTAATTAACCATATGTAGTGGCATGTAAATCTCCATATTGTAAATGAATGTTGAAAAGGTTGATGCATATTGTAAATAATTGGTGTTGAATAAGGTAATGGTTTGATTCACTCTCCACACCACCTCATCATCTTCTCAAATCACATTTCATGGAGGTTTCTTCATAATAATTTGGATATATCGTGTTGAAGAAGGTGAGTAGCATTCCTTTTTGGCGATACACGGGTTTTTTGTATAACTTTATCTTCTTGCTACTAGATAGTTAAATGACATGTTGTCACTTAGGTTTTCTACAGCTTATGAATTTTGTTCGATTCTATTCTACCTAATATTTTGTAAGTAATCATATGTAGTGGTATGTAGATCTCTATATTGTAAACGAATGTTCAAATAGTTGATGCATATTGTAAATGATTGGTGTCCTAAAGGTCTTGAGTTGAAATCAGTTGAGTTAATCTGAAGCATTTGGATAAAATCAGTTTTTTTAGGTGAATAATATTCATATATAATTCATTTCGTTCAAAAAAATAATATTCATAATTCACAATATTTTATACATGGGTGTAGGGGTGTTTAAATCCACATTTGGAAATTTTAAGTTGAAATATTTGAGTTGAAAAATTCTTTTACATATTGTAAGTCGCTTATGTATTATATAAGTCATAACCTAAAGACTGATTGCTATCATTTCTTATTTTTCGTAGGAACTATTGTCACTTGGTTTTCATATTATTTTTTATGTTGTCCATTATTTGTGTTGTCCATAGTAGTACACTTTATTGCGAATAATCGATCAGAACATACCATAGAACTCAGTACCAGCGTCAACCTTGCTTTACAGGTTTCTTACAAATGTGATGGATATTCAGATTCAGTTAATTTTGTAATTGGTAAATTTCACGTTAATATTTAGATTATATGTTAACTTGGTCTAAGAAAATTTCAAAACATGATTTGCATTTTGCTCGATGGGTGGCTAAATTTACATATTTAATCAATCTAATTACGAAAATTTAGTTTAATAAATGAAATTAATATAATATTTATGAAATTTATATTATGGTCAACCTTATTGTCACCACATAAGGACATTAAGATATTTAATATTTACGATAGTTACGAATTTTAAACAAACCCATAAATAAATTGTATAATATTTTAAAAACGTGCATTAATTAAATAATTTACATTAATTTCATATAACTATATCTGTTACAATATTAAGCCTTTAATGTATCTCATAATTATAATATTTACCACAAAAACATAATTTATTAAAAAAATCATATTTTCAAAAACTCCCTTAATTGATTAATATACATTAAGTCTCTTTAAATTATTGTATTTTCAAAAAGTCCCTGTAAATTATTCGCAACCTTAAAGTATTAATAACCTAAACATATTTTATTTGTTATACTTAACGTATCCTAACTTACAGTATAATAATAAAATGATTATTTTTCTTGCTAATAAATGTTAGTTACAATTTATGGACAATAATTTATATATTATCGATACAAATTTTAAACAAAACCTTAAATAAATTATATAATATTTTAAAAACGTGCATTAATCAAATAATCTACATTAATTTCATATCTATGTCCGCTACAATATTAAGCCTTTAATGTATCTCATAATTATAATATTTACCACAAAAACATAATTTATTAAAATATTATATTTTCAAAAGTCCCTTAATCGATTAATATACATTAAGTCCCTTTAAATTATTGTATTTTCAAAAAGTCCCTGTAAATTATTCGCAAACTTAAGGTATTAATAACCTAAACATATTTTATGTGTTATACTTAACGTAACCTCACTTACAGTATAATAATAAAATAATTATTTTTCTTTCTAAATGATTATTTTTCTTGCTAATAAATGTTAGTTACAATTTATGGACAATAATATATTTAACATTTTGTAACAGACGTTTTAAAATATAAACTCAACCATAGTTAATAAGTTTCATATTTTTAAAAAGGGTTAAATATGTTTTTAGTCCCTACAAAATTCAGATTTTTGAATTTAGTCCCTACAAAAAAGAAATAGGCTTTTTGGTCCCTCACTTATTTTTTTGTTTGCAATAATAGTCCCTGACGTTAATTGTTGCTGACTAGACCAACGTTAATTGTTGCTGACTAGATCTGCTGCAGGAGTGCTTTAGTGAAGGTCTGATTGAAACTTGATGAAATTAGGGAAGGATTTGGGAAGGAAAATATTTGGGGATTTAGGGTTTGTAATTGAGGAAGATGATTGAGAAAATAAAAAAAAATAAAGTTTAATAAAACAGAAAAGCCATATGGAAAAGCACATGGTGCTACATCAATTAAAAGTGCCAAGTAAGAGATGCCACATCAGCATTCCGTTTACAATTCAACTACAATTAACGTTAAGGACTATTATTGCAAACGAAAAAATAAGTGAAGGACCAAAACGCCTATTTCTTTTTTGTAGGGACTAAACTCAAAATTCCGAATTTTGTAGGGACTAAAAACATATTTAACCCTTTCAAAAAAGTCCCTTAATTAAATAATATCCATTAATTTCAGTTAATTACGCCAGTTACAATATTATATTAACTTAATATTGCTATTAATTATGCCAGTTACAAAAAGTCCCTTAATTATGTCAGTTACAATATATGTTCTTTGATATTGCTATTAATCATTATTGTCAAAAAAAATATTGCTATTAATTATGAAGGTTACAATAAAACCATACTTAAAAATATGCCTAATTTCAAAAAGTCCCTTACTGTAATAATATGCATTAATTTTTCTATAAATTTGTCAAAAAATAATATTTATGATGATACGTTACAAAAAAAATAGTAATGGAAGGTTTTTTGTGATAATCAAATGTGTAAAAAAAAAAAATAGTTAACTTGACCAGTTACAATATTATTTATTGTACCTTCATCACACTCATTAGATGTGTAACATATCATAATTGAAAAAATTGAGTTGGTTACGTTATCATTTGTTGTGGTGGTGTGCAATCAAGGATATAATGTAACGGAGTAAGGTGATATAAACTAAAATGAATATACATTTTTTCCAATTTTGTAACATACGTGTAATGTGCAATAAAGTGTGTTAATGTGTGATAATTAAAAAAACATTTCGAAATTTTTAGTATACAGAGACTCTTATTCATTTTAGCATACCAATTAAATTTGTAACATAACTTAAAGTAATAAAACCTAAACATAATTTATCAGTTATACTTAACGTAACGTAACTTAAAGTATAATAATAAAATGATTATTATACTTTCAAAACGACCCTTAATTAATAAATATAATTTATGTTGGTATTTAACTATGACAGTTACAATATATGGTCTTTAATATACCTAATAATTGTGCCAACTATAAAATTTAAACAAAACCAAAATTAAAAATTAAACTATTGTTTCAAAATGTCCATTAATCAATTAATATAATTTATTTTTATTTAACTATGACAGTTACAATATATGGTCTTTAATATATTTAATAATTATGATTAATTAATATAATTTATTTTTATATAACAATGACAGTTACAGTATATGATCTTTAATATATATAATAATTATGACGGTTACAATATTTGACTAGGCGGTTATGGTTTTGATATTTAACCTTCATCATAGCAATTAAATTTGTAACGTAAATTAAATTAATACAAAATTTATAACGTTTTCATCAGTTATGGTTTTATTTGATTACATATCATTTAACCGTATTATATTGATTCAAATTAAAACCAACGTGAATAATGATTGTAACGTATTCATATATACTTATCATGTAACGGTTTTACACTTCTAACGTATTCATGTATACTTAAGTAGAATTTTACATGAGAATACTTAATATTCAAATGAACATGGTGTCAGACAACTATACTTCTCCTGCTAATGTTTTCAAAAGTGATTTCAACACTGACTACTTAATTGGTTAGTACATAAATACTTTATCACGATATCATGTCATTTTACACATAAATTATATTCAATGGGTGTA
Source organism: Astragalus glycyphyllos (assembly GCA_963573325.1). Taxonomy (NCBI): domain Eukaryota; kingdom Viridiplantae; phylum Streptophyta; class Magnoliopsida; order Fabales; family Fabaceae; genus Astragalus; species Astragalus glycyphyllos. Next base: position 87,610,319 of record OY754309.1, on the reverse strand, counting down.
TTTGTTTCATTTAAAAAAAATTACGTATTTTTATAGGAGCCTCAGGCGTGATCATTATTTTGTTGATTAATTATTACTATTAGAACTATTTGATTATAAAAATATAATTTACATTGTATTTGTTTCATTTAAAAAAAGTTACGTATTTTTATTAATAATTTACTATTAGAACTATTTGATTAATTATTTACTATTAGAAATATTTGATTATAAAAATATAGTTTACATTGTACTACATCTAAACTTGATTATAAGCAACAAACAACTTTTTAGATACATTGAAAAAGTGATGTATCTGGACTTATATATAGTTCAGATACATCACTTTTCCAATGCATCTAAAAAGTTGTTTGTTGCTTATAATTGAGTCCGGAGGTAGTATTATGCATTCCATTGTATTCGTTTCATTTAAAAAAAAAAGTTACGTATTTTTATTAATAAATTTAGGCAAATCATTATTTTGTTGATTAATTACCAAAGTTAGTATTAGAACTATTTGGTTATAAAAATATAATTTACATTTATTTAAATCTAACAATTTATTTTACTATTTCCCTAAGCTCTAAAGAATATCCCCAAAAAAATAGTTCTATCAATTTATCATTTTTTATATCATTTCACGGGTCTTGGTTGTGGACTGCTCTTTTTCATTTCATCGAGTTTGTTCAATTTTCTTTATATGTTTGTTGTTGTTGTTGTTGTTATTATTATTATTATTATTATTATTATTATTATTAGTATCCATATAATTAAAATAAGTTAATAATATAAAAATTGACATTTTCAAAAAACATAAAATTTATAGTATTTTTTTACTATATACCGTGCGTAGCACGGGCCTACATATTAAATGATTTTTTGTTTTTAATTATTTTTTCTGAATAGAATTTTCCAATGTAGTAAGTTTATTTAAAAATTGTGTAATAAAATCTGAACTCTTGCGATATTATTTGTAGGGTTTTTTAATAGTTAGAAAAAGGACAAAGGTCGTGACAATGGAACTGGATAATGTAACACTCTATAATATAACTTAAGCGCAATGATTCCTAAATGATTTTGATGTATAAATTGTTTCGGGTTTTATTGAAATTGATATCATTGTAAAAAAACTGATATATTTACTTAAATGAAATTATGGCAGGGGTGAAAATTACTATTAGACTTATTTGTCCCCACTTGAATAATGAAGAAAATATAAGAATAATTAGGGATGAAAATTTCTACCCGTTAGCAATAGAATCCTAGCGGGGACTTAGGGGCCATGAAGACAGAATTTTTCCATGTGGGAACAGGGATGGGGGAGAAAATCTTCGCATGGTCAACTTGGGGATGTGGACAAAGACCAGATCCTCCGCCCTGAATATATTACATAAATATTCTTATTATAGGTAGAGATATATATTACTATAAGTAATTGACTTTTTTAGTTTTTTTATGTGTTTTAATTAAAAACATTAACAAAATATTAAATTATACAAATTTTATATTTTTATTCTTACTTTTATACTCTTAAAATATTCAAATATCAAAGTAAGACTAACTTTTATACTTTTTATATTAAAATGTTAAACTTTTTAACTTTCAGTCTTACTTTCATATATTTTAGTTCATATTTTTGCTAACTTTTAATAAATCTCTGGTGTCCCCGCTGGATCTCGGGGATCCGTATGGAAGGGGATTTGAGGAGGACAACTCCTCGAAATGGGAATCGGGAGCGCGAAGGGGAGACAATTTGGCGGGCGGGAACATGAAGCATGGGAGTACTCCCCATCGCTGCTCCGCCCCATTGCCCATCCCAAGAAATAATTAACAAAAATCCAAGTTTGGTTGATGTGAATCATTTTGAAATGCTACGATGTAAAGTTAAGAATCTTTATATTGAAAAACATTAAAATTATATTTACTTAAATAGGATTTAATTATAGTCAATATTAAATTATTTTCTATTGTTTTGTCTTTTAAAGCAAATTCAAAAATAATAATTTAACTATTAATATTTTTAGCAAATCATTATTTTTTGATTAATTATTAAGGTTACTATTAGAGCTATTTCGTTATAGAAATATAATTTACATTTTTTAAGTTTAATAAATAATTAATTTAACTATTTCCCTAAGCTCTAAATTAAATCTCCCCAAAAAATATTTCTATCATTTTATCATTTTTTTACTTTCATTTCACAGGTCTTGGTTGAAGGCTACACTTTTTCATTTCATCGAGTTTGTTGAATTTTCTTTATATGTTTATTGTTGTTGTTGTTGTTGTTGTTGTTGTTGTTGTTGTTATTATTATTTATTAAATAAAGTCCATATTATTAAAATAACTTAATAATATAAAACTTGATATTTTCAAAAAAAAAATTTTTTTTTTTTTTACTATATACCGTGCGTAACATGGGCCTACATATTAAATGATTTTTTTGTTTTTCTTATTTTTTTTAAATAGAATTTTCAATGTAGTAAATTTATTTACCAATTGTGTAATAAAATCTTCACTCAAATTAATAGATTCTTATTTGTACAAGAGTATTTTAGTACTATAATATATTGTATTATAAAGCTTAACAATGTGTGTCAATTCAATTAATTGAACCATAAGTCATTTTATGTTATAATATATTACAATATCATATAGTTCGATTTAATTATTTATCAACCATAACAATTAAGCAATTTGCTATAATTATTACAATAATAATAATAATAATAATAATAATATCATGTACACCCCATCATCAACGTTTTAGTAAAAAATATTCAAAGTCATCCTGTTTTATGGTTTTAATATAACATATTTTGTTTTGGTTAAAACAGAAAAATGTAAATAAATATAATTTAAAAAAATGGATCAATAAATTAAGTTCATAGAAATATAAAAATGAATAAAAAAATAATTAAGTGAGATAAATTATTAGACCCAATTTATGTTTTTGTGGGTTCACAAATGGAATAAAAATTCGTACGGTTGCTTAAAACATAGGTGGCATTGTGAAGTTTACTTTAAGAACCAGCAATGAGCTCACCATTGGATATGCTCAAAAAACTTTAACGTTTTATCAATTTCCACCATAGAATTTTTGCAAAAAATATACCCTAATAAAGACACATGTTATTATGAAAATAGAATATGAAACAAATCGACGCCGTTGGTTAAATTAGTCTACAATTTTTACATATTTTTTTGGATACTATACATATTCTTTTTGTCAAAAAATACAAGAATCAAGCCATACACATTTGTTTCCGAAAAAAATAGTCATACACATTCTTTGACAAGAAAAAGGCTATACACATCCCAATCTTATTGATTTCGAATCACAATATCAATGAGTTCAACCTAATTTAATTTTTTTAGCAACGAATCAATTATTATTCATACCCCTCGACATATTTTATATTGTCAGTGACTTATTTTTGACACCCTTTATTTAGGCACGCCATTAAAAAAATTAAGATATTTTTTCCTTACTACTTCATAATATTTTGAACAATCATTATGTAATATATATTCAAACAAATATATATCCTACCCGACTCGAGGGATTAGTTGCGCGTAGAGGATACCCAATTTATACCAAAAAAATATTACATACTACAAATACATAATTACTATTATTAACCAATAAGACACAAATGACAATATTAATAATCGTAAAATATGAAATGATGTATCGTACTAACATCAAAAGATAAAAACATAAATTTGTTTAAAATATTGATACTTTAAAGCGCTATAATCATGACTCCTCACACATTCTTGGTAAAAAAATGTCTTTAATCTATTTGAAAAACATAATAAATTGGGGACATTAAGAATTTATAATAGTACGCTAATAAATTATATTTTTTTGATGACCAATGTACTCGAAATGTTTCCCGTGCATCGCACGGGCAGGTATACTAGTAAGCTACATATGTCCAAATTTCACAATGGCAAGATACCGAGAGATCCTTGAAAATGTGTATCTGGTCAATGCAATAAGAACACTCTATTGAACTAAAAGCATAATACAAAATTTACAATCACAATAGAGGTCAAGTAAATCCTCTTAATCCCTTTTTACAACAACCCAAATTTACAATCACAATGATGAATACATAACAAATGAATAGACAACATTTATTTGCTTCAGCCTTACGTGTGTATGATCAAGATCGTCCCAACCTCCATAGATAGTTGAGGTAGAAGCATACTAAGCTCTAAGGGAAAAAAACGAAATCCCAAAGAGAAATAGGATTAGGGTTCCCAATCAAAAAAGGAATATGATCACTAAATTAGGGTTTCGAAGTCAATAGAGGAATAAGTGAAGTGAAGAAGAGTTGACGAAAGGAAGAGAAGGAGAGTTATGCTTTGTTTGATGAAGAACGTAGAAGAAGGTTGAGGAAGAGAGAGAGTAGTATGCGAAAGAGAGGGTATAGAGAGAGGCAGGGTGTTTTTGTTTTTTAATTTTTTAACAATTAACAATAATTTTTTTAAAGTAAATAATGACTGGGTCCCACCGTATTTGTATTACATATGTATCTGTATCCGTATATTTGTAAGTATTTTGTCAAATTCCTTTGTAAGAATAGCATTTCTGAAAATACAATCACATGAATTGCATGTATAGATATGTAATAATCTACTCCCTTAGTTTTCTCACCAAAAGTATCTAAAGCTCTTTCCTCAAAGCACCAAAACAGATAACCTTTTTTGTTGATTTCCAGAACATCCTTTGACCCGGCCTGGGGAGCTAAGGCTTGTTAGATTTCAGATTTCGGTTCTCTATTTTCCTTTCATGTTTCCATTTTTAATTGAAAATTTGAAATAAATGATGGAATAAAAACAAAGCATCCAATTTCCAATACACATGAAGTGAAAATTAACAAAAGATCACATTGATAAGGGACCCGAACCCTTAACTACATGTTGATGGAAACACCCTAACAAAAGGGGCTTTGTTTGGATAAACAGTTTCATTAACCATCATTAACCGCTTATAGCAAAAGCGCTTTTCATAAATGCTTATGTATCAACTATTTTAATAAAGATAAAATACAGCCAAATGGTTTTATATAAACTATAAGTTGTTTTCATAAGCTTTCCTAGAGAGCAGGACAAGAATCTTTAAGGATTCCGATTGACCTAGAATTGATTTTAAAAAGAACAGAAATTAAGCGTGATGATTACCAAAGAAGAAGGAGTAATCGAGAAAAGAGGAAAACCAAACCCTAATTTGAATTAAACAGGACAAGAAACTTTATTGATGAACCAAACGAACGAGTGAGTAATAATCAAGAAAAGAAAAGAGGAAAACCTTGCAAGAACAAAAGTCGAAGGCAGCAGAGCTTTGTGGAGAAGATGAGATGAGATCAGATGAAATGAAATGAAAAAATAACCCTAACGGTTGTTTGGGCTTCACCATGGGCTTAATTTAGGCCGATACTTCCTACAACACCCTTCTACTCATTGGATACCCCCAACCCTCAAATATTCCAAAAATACCCTCACGTGAAAATACGTTCCCAACCCGTACGGTTCTAAACTTCCGGACCTTTAAAAATTCTGAACTTGGGGGTGTCTGTAAATACATAAGACCCGCTGTACTTTGGTTTCGGACGGGTACCGAACCATTTATAAATATGTAATTGCTAAAACAACCTCCTACCTTAATTCATTTATATTTTGTTTTGCAACCTTCTACTCAACTTCTCTACATTTCCTACCATAATAACGTATCATCCCTACCAACCCTTTCTACTGCATTTTCGTCCCTAAAAGTTTCTCTCTATTTATTGACACGGTAGTGTTGTGCCGAATTCGTTCAGCTTAGGGGAACCGAACCCGTTCGGCAAGCAGCTGTCGTACCTACGCAGGATCAACATGTCCAGTAACTACTATTTTTACTTCTGTTTGCTGCTTTCTCTATGCACTTAGGACTATAAAATGGAGGAAAACAGAGCCCCTTCAAGAGACGCATTGGTTGTCGACTTTACTATTGTTCATTCACAACTTATAAGGTACGGACTAAGTCTTGATTCACGATCAATCCAACAACTCACACTAAAGAGGAAAGGAAATAATACCCATCCCACCCACACAAAGAAGAAAACCCTAATTCAGCAACAAAGCATTCATTCACGATCAAGTGACTCCATCTATCATTGAAACCTCACGGCATCTCTGATAACAGCAAAGAATGGATCACAGCTAGTGGAGACACCGTCCAATTACGAGGAAGATCACTCGCAGAGCTCATCTTCGCCACCAAAGCAGCCACACCGTTGCAGCTTCGATTCGCCCAGAGAAATCCCGCAGACGTAAAATCGTTCATTTTTTCTCTAATATCAAACACAGTATGTTCGATTTCTCTTCTAATTTTCTCTCCTCTGCAAAATATCAAGGAGAACAAAACAATCCAATTCAAGGAGCATTAAAGGGATCCTCAGGCTAGACACGAGGAAAATAGTTTCTCCGAATGCTAAAGCTTCTGCAATCAGCAGAGATGGAGCGAAAATCTTCGAGGTAGTGTCTATCTCCTTTTCAATCTACAGTTATTTCTCCTAGAAAAATAGTCTTTGTTATAATCTGAGCAAATAACATTTTTGTTGCTAGTCATATGCCACTATATATAACAGAGCATATGATTGGATAATCTCGAGTATTACAATATTAGAAAGAGATCTTTTATCCTCACCCACTACTGTGAAAGAGAAAGAGAAAGTGAAAGTTAGATCATGTCAAAAAAAGAAAGTGAAAGTTAGTTGATGTAGAATTATAACGTCAACTTTGTTGTAATCATGAAAATAACATCATTTTTGTGAAACACAAGTGACTTCATTAACTAACTTCTCTATATAATACACGACATAGTATTAGATACAAGGCAAAATATCTACCCAGGTCCCTTAACTTATTTATTTGTAACGAATAGGTTCCTTAACATTTTTTTGTAACGCATAAGTCCCTTAATTTATTTATTTTGTAACGAATAAGTCCATTAATTTTTTTTGTAATGCATAGGTCCCTTAACTTTTAAAAACGTAACATTGATGCCCCTTTTAAATTATTTAAGGGAGAGGTTTTAAGGGGTAGCGGTTGAGATTTTAAAAACGGGGCAACAATGTTACGTTTTTAAAAGTTAAGGGATCTATGCGTTACAAAAGAAAGTTAAGGGACCTATTCGTTACAAATAAATAAGTTAAGGAACCTCAGTAGATATTTTGCCTAGATACAAAGCAATCATCAAAGAATCTCTTTTAAACACACACGAAAAATCTGTCTAGCAAGTGTGCAATTATTTTTATAGGTTTCATACTTGGAGATGTACCTGTTCGTTAATATAATTCCGAACACGTTCTGTCACATATTACCAATGTTGTTAAAACCGACCCGGAGATCGACCCGAGCAAGTCACTGGGTTTTGGAAGAAATGTGCTATTGTTGTGAAACTTTCTGAACCGCTTGTACGGGTGTTGCGTATTGTTGATAGTGAAGATAAACCCGCCATGGGTTTTCTTTACCGCTTGTCTTTGTTCGTTATAACTTGAGGCTGGAGCAAAGGTATTCTTATGTTTATTTTTTAGTCTACTCTATTCAACTTTGTGTGAAAATACATGTGTCTAATATTTATATATGACCAAAATAATCTTAGGAATCGGTTGAAGAATCAAAATTATGACCCTATCAATATGGAAACAATTCATGATCATTATAATTGGGTAATGGAGGAGAGCCCACCATTCTTAACTATTGAGGAGTTGGAGTCATTCCGTAGTGAGCTTGCAAATACAATTATCCAACCATCTTCAAATGTTATTGGTATGTTTTTTATTTAATTGTGATTATAAGTGATCCTCTAAATGTTAAATGTTGACATATATTTATAATGTTGTCATAGATCAATTGAACTTGGATGAGGATGAAGATGCACAAGTTGATGAACAAGTTGATGCGGTGAACAATAACAATGGAAATGAAGGCAATGTTGGAGATGGAGAAGATCCCAATTTATATGATGACAATACATGGATGCCCGAGTTTGATGAATCAACTTTGCCTCCTTGGAATTGAATTATGAAATATTAGAGTTGTTCACTTGTTTTGTACTTGTTTTATTTGTGAGACTTTGTTGTTTAATTGTGGTTCAAACTTATTTGGGTGCATTTGTTATGTTATGTATTTGGCTTTGTGAGACTATTGTTTAATGATTGTTGTTAGGTTCAAACTTGTTTATGGATTTGATTTGAATTTGATGAAGTAGTGTTTTTTGGTCATTTTTATGGTATGGTAAAAAAAGTCATAGTTCTGCGATATGTTAATTTATACACAGGTTGCCTAATTTTATCAGATTTTAGCAGTGTCACGGGTCACGCGGGTCAACTAGTGACCATTCGGTCCGACCATTGACCCAGTGACCCAGTGACTTGCTCGGGTCGATTTCTGGGTCGGTTTTAACAACATTGATATTACTAGACATGTTAGAATTCATAGATAGGTATGTCTGCCTAGGTACTATGCTTTTAATTCTTACTGGTTCGGTTTTTAACTTTCGTACTTGTTAACATTGTTATTAAAGGGGTGTCTGCCAAGAAATAACACCCGACACTTTGGTTTCAAACTGGTTTGGAAGTATAGTTGGGGTTTGTAGGAAATATGAGTATTTTTTTGGGTTTGACTTTGAAACGAATCGTTTCTTTAAAAATAAAAAAAGAGACAACAAAAAAAAAAGAGAAAAGAAAAGAAAAGAAAAGAAAGAAAGGTTAAGTTAAGAAAAAAAATATAATATGATAAAAATGGGGTGGGATTATTTCGGCATTCACAGAACTCCTCCCCCTTCCATTTCTTTTTTATTTCTTCTCCTCTCAATCCACCCACCGTCTTCCATTTCTTTCATAATCTCTCTCCCACAAATCAATTACTCTCTCATTTTTCTTCTCCTTCCATCTTATTTCCTCTCATTTCAATCCTAATTTCTACTCCTATTAAGAATACAAGCTTGAAGAGGTGTTTTGAGTTGGTATTGGAAATACTCACTCTTGAGGATCTTTCTCCTTAGTGTAAGTTGAGGTAAAATTCAACAATCCTTTAAGTGAAATGTTGATAGATTATGATAAATGATTAGTGGGTAACGATATAAGTTAGTATAAGGTGCAAATATCATATGATTATAGGTTCTTTAAGAAAACCCTAAGTTCAATAAATTGGGGGTTTTGCCAAATTAGTGTTAAACAATTAGTTATATGACTATTAATAAGTTTCTAAGAGTTTAAAGTTATTGTATTGATGTTCAGATTTGGTGCAAGCAATTTGGTGGTTCCGCTTGAAGGCAATAAAAGGGATTTAGCTCATTCTTCATACTAGTGAGTAGCTAATTTACAATGTGACAATTTTTATATATTTATTTTCTTTATGGGAGAAGCAAACAAATTTTCTTATATATATATATAGATTTTATTCTCAAATATGAGCTAAAAAGTATTTCTATTTTATGTGTTTTGTTGTGGTTGTTGTTGTTGGATACCGTTAGCTGCAACGAAGAGATAATGCAGCCTATGAGCTAAATGCTCATAGCCCTTTTGGATTACCGTTTTGTCGTGACGAAGAGATAATATGGCCTGTGAGTACTGTTTTGCCATGACGAAGAGATAATACGGCCTGTGAGTACCGTTTTGCCATGACGAAGAGATAATACGACCTATGATTACTGTTTGCCACGACGAAGAGATAATGTGGTCTATGTGCACATAGTAAATAGATTATCTTGCTTGTAATATTTTTCATATGAGGCGTGTTGAATCTGTTTGATGTTATGATTTTTGTGTGTGTGTGTGTGTATATATATATATATATATATATATATATATATATATGAAATGATATTGTTCTCCACGTGTTATTTTTTTGTGCTATACAAAAATCGTATTTGATGGAAAACCACTCGTGCCATCCTTGCTTCTCCTTCCTGTCCACTTTGTTTATTGTGCTCTCACTGAGTCTTTGTGACTCACTCTATCATTTCTTTATTTTTTTCAGATCTGCAGATATCAGAGTAGATTGTCCTTGGGGTCTATTGTTCAACCCAAGACTTATTGCAATTTAGGTAGGCCTAATATTAAGCGATGACTATTGTTTTGATGACTTTAGTACGATGCAGCTATAGGAATAGGAGCTTTTGTGGCTAAAATGGTCTATGGTCAAATAGAAATTTTGTAAGATTATATAGCTGCTTCTTATTTTGAACCATATTGACAATGTTGTAGTTATATGATGAAGACTTTGATTATTATATTCTGGATATAGAATTCATAATTGTGCAGGTTATTTTGTTTAAGAAATGTTTGAAAAACAGAGGAAACTCTGCTGAAATTTTTGTAGATATTAACGGTACAAGTGAGTTAGGCTTGCCAAGTTATGACGAGTTAGTCTTAGCTTGTGCGCCGATCATGGCCTAAGTGTGGGTCGTGACAAAGTGGTATCAGAGCATAGGTTAGAAGGTCCTGTAGCTGCATCATTTTGGGATTAGTTATAGAATCTTGTTTGTAATTTGTGTACCCGGGCACATCTTACAAGCAAGAAGCTATGATTGCCCACTATCACACTCTATCACACTGAAGTCTGTTATCGCATACATTATAGTCTTCAATTTTCCTATATGTTAATTTTGTCTTCGGTGGAGATTCCACTAAGAATTTCTCATAGTATAGAGTGTACTATTGCTAATAGGCTTCGACACATATGGTGGAGTTGGCTGTGTTTTGACTACATGATGTTACTAGAGAAGGGTATGAAAGTATGCAATTTGCTAGACCAGTTGGATTACTTCATTGGGGTGGGATGAGTTTGTTAGGCGGTTCTTGTCACATTTCCTCCTTTAGAGTGTTTGAGGTAGTAAAACACAAGAGTTTAAGACTCTTATTAAAACATAGAATATATTAGTGACAAAGAATAATGTTCATTTTATGCGGCTAGCATGGTATGCATCACATTTGGTAGCTACAGAGGCTAGGAACAAGTTGGTGGAGGACAGGCTCGTGTGTGTGCTCTGACTCGTTAGGAAGCTCGGCTATCCAATGCCCTTGTGACATGTATGCAGTTCTCGAATGGATCTTATTTCTCCTCCTCCTTCTAAATTCTTTGTTTAGTAATCTCATCATAAGATTTGCCAAATGTTTTGGCCTAAAATCATCTTGCTTTTTGTGTTCAAGAGTTGATCTTGATACAAAATTTTCACAATGATCTTGCTTGGGAGACTCTTGCAGCTAAATTTAAAAGTTTAGTTATTGTCCTAATCATCAAAGGTTGGCTGAAACAAAACAACATGTGTGAGAATTGTTGGGCTTCTAGACCAAACCATCATAAAAAAAAAATCGTTTGAAATAGGACAAGATAGGATTGCTTTGCTTTCATGTATTAGTCATGAAAATGAAGAGAATGTTAATGAGTGTTCTTGTTGCAATGAGAGTAGTCATTTGTACTCTTCCTATTTGCTAATGAAACCTTCTTGGAGTGATATGAGAATTATCCAAGTATAGGATGCCTTGTTGTGGAACCAATAGGAGAAGAAGAATGTGATAAAGACATTGAATTTGAGAGATACAACGTAGAAGATCGTGAAGAGGTAGTACTAGTAGCACATGAGCATTAGATACTTTCTGATATTGAAAGTATCTCTACTTAGAGAGGTCAGACATGACCGGTCAAGTACGATCTCAAACTTGCATTCTATTGAAAAAGATGTTGAAAAAAGATATTAAAAAGGATGATAATGAAGATGATCATGATATTGCATTACAAAACTGGATCCAAATAATGCTGATAATTTTAGTCACCAATTTGTTGATGTTCCAACTATGCGGGCCTCATATTGGGAAGGTACATCACTTGAAATCATCAATATGCACTTTGAGAATCATGTAGCTTTTGACAACCATCGTTTGATACTTGTCAAGTTTATAAATTCTATTATTTCTTTGTATTTTGAATCATGTATATGGAATGAGGATTTGGAGGAAGGAGGTGGAGCAGAATATTCAGACTTTTTCTATTGAGTCACCACTTGAAGTACAATTAAGTACCTCAGAAGGGGAAGTATTACTTATAATGGATGAGAATGCAGACAAAACAATCATGATCGATCTTGAAAGCTTTAAAAATTTCTATCACTTTGGAAAATGCAGGGTCAAAGTAGAATTCTGTCGTTGAAGTACATCCACAAGATGATTTGCCTCGATCTCAAGAGCCGATCGATGAATGCGCATAAGAAGATGAATCCCAATCAAGTGATGATGATGATGCTGAAGTTCAAGGTGCCTTTCGGAAATTCATTGCTTAGAATAATCTATGTCCAGATAAAGCAGTTGTAACTGATAATGAATATGCTGAAAGGATTGAGAAATTGATATTAGTTGAAAAAAAAATTCATGAAGAAACAAGACCTCGATCATCAAAGTGTTCCGACTCATGTGAACGAGAAGATAAACTTTCCGAAACTCCTAGTTGTGCAAATGGTATTCACTTCCTGCATAGGAAATCAATGCTCATTGAGAAAAGAGAGTCGGGAGCAAAAGACTCTGAAGATGGTACTGTTGCAAGTGAGTTGTAATTTGATGATCCGTTGCTAACAATCGAACAAAAAAAAATGGAGGTAAAAGAAGTAGCGAATCTTACTGTTCTTGTTACAATTGCAACACTGATGACTTATCTTAGACCTTAACCATGAATCAAGGGAGAAAGAAGAACCAGAAGATAATAATGAAACTTCTAAAACTGTTTCTAAATTGGGAGAGATTTCATTAGATTGTGTAAAGCAAGTAAGCATACTTGATAGTACCTTAGGAGAATTTGAGGGAGAAAAAGTTTCTATTTGAAGATCAGTTAAAAGCATTTTTTTGAAGAATATGAGGACTTGATGATATAAAACTAATTGAGAGTACAATAACATTTGGTGAAACAAACTTGAATGAGAAGTGCAGTTTTAGCAATCCAAAGGAACACTCTAATAGATTTTTGGATGATAAACATTTTCCAAGAAGAACAATGGGATCGTCAGCAAGTTGGTTACTTCCATATTTAGATGCAGCTGATAATGAGAGTGAGAATGAAGAAACTTATGCATTTGATAGACAATTAATTGGATAGTGAATCACTTGATATGTAAAATTCAGTTCCACTAAGTGAAATGGATAATAGTATGAAAGTGTACATTGAAGAGGAAGTTGATTGTGTTTATGAGGGGCTACAAGCTCTTGGAACGGATAGGGAGTTTCTGCATCATTGCATGGTCTCCATACAAAATTGTGGAGGTAAAGAATCTGATCTTAAAGAAATCTTGTAACATCTTCGTGATCTTAAAGCTGTTGAATTCCACATGAAGAACTTGAGTAATGATCCTCTATAGTGAATTTGCATTCGCCAAACAAAAACATATAGTCATAAGGCTCTGTGTTGGAGGTAATCAGATTCATGATGAATATGCACCCGTAAAATCCATATCTGTGATACGCTTCCTGTAGAAGCTTGATTAACCGAATTTTGTTCAGAAAAAAAAATGTTAAGAAAATATCTCTAATGGGGGGAGAAATGAAGAGATATGCACCTGAACTTGGACCTAAATATTTCATATGCAAAAATTGAAATATGAACATTAGAAGCTTACTGGTTTACTTCAAAGGATTGAGATACTAGAGTGGAAAAGCTAGAAAGAATCACTGTGGGTTTGTGATTTTACTTAGAACCTCAAGAGGTTATAACTCAGGTTGGGTAATTGTGGATCAATTAGTGAAGTCTGCACACTTTTCGGCTGTGAAAACCACCTTTTCGGCAGCTCAATATGCTAAGCTTCATATAGAGAAGATGATATTCTTGCACGACGTACCGTTGTCTATAATATCTACTTGAGGACCTCAATTCGCATCTCATTTTTTGGAGATCCTTTTTAGGTTGCTTTAGGAACTCAATTAGAATTGAGCACTACTTTCCAACCTCAAACAAATGGTCAATTTGAAAGAACAATACAAATCTTAGAAGATATGTTTCGTGCATGGGTGTGAGATCTTGGAGACAGTTGGGATCAACACTTACTCTTGAAGAAATTTGCCTATAATAATAATAGTAAATAATAATCAATCTAGCATTCAAATGGCACCATTTGAGACATTATATGGAAGACTTTGTAGATCATTGGTTGGCTTGAAGTTGGAGAGTCTAACCTTGAAGGTCCAGATTTGATTCGGGAAGCCATTGAGAAAGTCAAAGTAATTCGAAAGGTGACAGCTCAAAGAGACAAAAGTCATATTGAGATCAAAGGCGACGACCCTCCAGAGTTTAGTGTTGGAGAACACGAGTTCTTACTTGTGTCTCCACTGAAGGGCATTATGACGTTTGGAAGGAAGTCTAAGCTAAGTCCAAGGTTTATCTAACCTTTAGAGATTTTAGTCAAAGTGAGGCAGTGGCCTACCGTTTAGCCCTTTCAATTGATCTCTCAGGTGTTCATCCCGTTTTTCATGTAACGATGTTTAGAAGTGTGTTTATGTTCCCTCTCATATTATTCAACACGAGTCATTACAACTTGATGAAAATCTTAACTATACTGACCAGCCGATAGCTACAAGGGACACAGATGCATCAGGCGCCTATGTTCTAAGGAAATTGCTTTTGTAAAAAGTGATTTGGCGAGGACCAGATGGTGAGACAATGACTTGGGAGCTAGAGTCTATTATGCGCGAGAAGTACCCTCACTTATTTGAAACTCAAGGTTAGTTTGACTTTAAGAATTCGAGGACGAATTCTCTTTTGAGGGGGGAAGATTGAAACGAACCGTTTCTTTTAAAAAAAAGAGAAAAGAAAAGAAAAGAAAGAAGGGAAAAAAACCATGTGGGGGCAAAAAAAAAATTATTTACCAAAATAATGCACTTTGTGGGTTATTTACCAAAGTGGGCAATTTTTTTTTATAGTTCAGAAGTCGCCCCCCCCCCCCCCCCCCCCCCCCCCCCAGGGTGACTTCTGAACTGTTTTTTGCAATTTTTTTTTAAAATGCAGTTCAGAAGTCGCCCCCCCCCCCCCCCCCCCCAGGGTGACTTCTGAACTGTGTTTCGCAATTTTTTTTTAAAATACAGTTCAGAAGTCGCCCCCCCCCCCCCCCCCCCCCCCCCCCCAGGGTGACTTCTGAACTGTGTTTTGCAATTTTTTTTTTAAATACAGTTCAGAAGTCGCCCCCCACCCCCCCCCCCCCCCCCCCCCAGGGTGACTTCTGAACTGTATTTTTTTAATTTTTCAATAATTATATATTAATATGATAAAAATTAAATTAATTTATTTTAAATAAAACAATAGGATTTAGATAATTAATAATTGTAATCCAAATTTCCTAATTTAATTGAATGGTCAGAAAGAAATATTACAACACAATAATTTATTTAAAAGACCAACCGAAAATTACAATAGTTATTTAAAAGAGTAATCCGAAATATTACAACACATTAATTGCGGTTAGGACAGTTGTTTCTGTTGTGACCCTCATTTCTACAAATTCCGCATCTTCTGGTGCGTGTACCCCTTTCTCTTTGATCCATCTCTGTACGAATACGGGTAGACTGTGGACGACCCTTTTTATCTCTCCGTTTAGTGGGATCATGCTTTAGTTCTAAAGTATTGAAATAAGGCCATGACGTCTCAGTTGGCAAGGGTGGGAACTCGACAATGTAAGTATTGAAAACATTCTCCATTGTGTACGGTGGATCCACGAATTGCATGTGGTCGTAATTGCATTTTGAGCATGCTGCGATGACATGTGAACAAGGGTAGTGAAGTGCCTGGAATTCCCCACACTCACACGTTTTTGCTCTGAAGTTCACCACGAATGTTCGCGCAAGTCTACCACTTTGTGGTCGTACAAGTTCTTCAACTCGGAACAATTGTTGGGCACGATCGTGAACCGCGACGTTATGGGTTTTTGAGACATTTATGTTCCTGGCAATATTTTCCAACAATTTTTCAGAGTACATAGTTCCGGACGTCAACATTGCCTGTGCCTGTGTTCCCCTTTTGACGAAAACCTCGTTCATTCTGAAATATGTTGCATCTATCAATGAACGAATAGGGAGATTCCGCACCCCCTTAAGAACATTGTTGATGCACTCTGCAAGGTTTGTTGTCATGTGCCCCCAACGGGAACCTCCATCGCACCACTGCAACAATTGTTCTGCGGTTATGTCTTCAACCCAAGCCACCCCCTCAGGACCTACTTCCCGACCTATTTTTTGTTTGTAGTGATCGGCCGATTCTTCCGTCATTGAATATGCTGAAGAAAAAAAAGAAGATGTTGGTAAGTATGGAATGGAAATTTGAAACTAATTAATTTAAAAAATGTTAAAAATACTCACCCATATTGATGACATGTTTCCTGGCAGGAGTGTTTTTGAAGTGTCTCATGAAGTTTTGTGCTATGTGGCGAACACAGAAGACGTGTTTCCAATTGGTGTTTAGTTGCGTAACAGCACTTTTGATAGACTCGTGTCTATCTGATATCAAACAAATACCCTCCTGTGGTGTCACATAGTGTCTTAAACGAGATAGGAAGAAAAACCAAGCCTCCTTTGTCTCACCCTCGACCACTGCATATGCAATTGGGAAGGTGTTGTTTCTTCCATCTTGTGCGATTGCCAAAAGAAGACACCCTTTGTACCTACCGTACAACCATGTTCCATCAACAGAGACAACTGGTTTGCAAAATTGAAAGCCTTTAATGCACGGGCCGAAACTCCAAAAGATGCGGTGGAATACACCTTTGTCGGCAACTAGTTGTCCATTCTCATAGAATGGTTTGTACTGCCAGTCGTGAACTGTGTCTGGAATATAGTAAGAGAAAGCATGTAGCCACCTGGTTACTTCATTGTAAGAGTCCTCCCAATTACCGAAGATAAGCTCGATTGCTTTTTGTTTAGCAATCCAAGCCTTCCTGTAGGAACTCTGGTACGTGAACTGCTCCTTGATGTGTGCAATCAACACAGCCACTGATATTGTCGGGTCCTTCCTTACAAGTGGAAGTATATGAGTACACATGAGGGAGGAGGTCAGCTGGCGGTGATCTTGGGAAATAGTAGATGTTGTACATGTGTGTGGGTGAGTCAACTGTGTAATCCCCCAATATCCAGTTTTTGCTCCTACTCTCACTACACACCTCCACAAACAGGTTTCATGAACACAACAAACGGTCCATGTGTGTGGTTTAGACTCACAGACTTTGTATGCAACTGAATGGTTTAGGTGATATGTTTGGATGAATTGTTGGGCTATTTCTTTTGTGGGAAATTTCATTTTGAGTTTCAGTTCGTTTGGGTCTTCGTTGGATAAGAGTTGGTTCCTGTCCATGGAATGGCCAAACTCTACATCATAAGGTTCTGGGTTATCAGCTGTGACGTTTTGAAAGTGTGGTACAAGCTCGCGGAATGCAACACCTATGTTGGGGTTAGCTTCTATTGGTTCCTCATCGACGTCACGCTGAAGAATTTCATCTTCATCTTCGCTATAGTCCCCAACGTCTTCATTATGGACCCCAACAAACATACTAAACGGCGGGGTATTAGTTTGAGTATGTAGAGGGTGGCTTGTGTTAAGGTCAATGGGTGTGTTTGAGGATGATGGTGCAGAGTGATGGTGAGGTGTTGAAGGACTGTAATGCATGTCAGTTTGGGATGATGAAGGATTGAATTGAGGGTAAACAGGTGGAATGAAGTCAGTGTATGGTATTTCTGTTTGTTGAGAAAAACGTAAGTTTTGTTGTGATGAAGATGGAATAGAGTGGCCGTGACTTACCTGGGTGTAGTTAGAAGGAGCCTCAACCAAATCTGCGTATATTTCTGGTGTACATATACCAAGGTGTCTATCTTCTTTGAAATGCTCTATCATAAGTTCAACATCATCGTCGGAATTTATTTCGAATCCCCCATAAAAGGTATGGCCAGTACTGAGAGTTGTGGGGTACCGATATGTAAGACTAGCAACCATTTTTGAATGGTCAGGAGAGATTTTTTTTTCAATGGCTTGTTTAACTTGAGCTAGTTTGGAATTAGAGTTGAGTTTGACAAGGGTGTTGTTATGACACCTAAAAAATATACCCTCAGTATTTGTTTTTTCAACATAACCATTGTAAAAGACTGTGATGAAAACATTCGTTGGAGCCATTGACGAAGTTGGGAGTAGGAGGGTGTGTTTGAGTTTCAGTTGGTAGTAGGAGAAACTATGGCAGTTGGGTGTTTAGTGGTGAGAGATTTAGGGCCTATTTATTGAAATTTGAATGGTCTAGATTTCACCGATGGTTTTGAAGGCCAGGATTGCACCGACACTTTTAAAGGCCAGGATTGCACCGACACTTTTAAAGGCCAGGATTGCACACGTGACTTTTAAAGGCCAGGATTGCACCGACACTTTTAAAGGCCAGGATTGCACCGACACTTTTAAAGGCCAGGATTGCACACGTGACTTTTAAAGGCCAGGATTGCACCGACACTTTTAAAGGCCAGGATTGCACCGACACTTTTAAAGGCCAGGATTTCACTGCTTAGTGCAGAGTGCAGTGTCCAGTGCTTAGGAAAACTCATTTTTTAGACTTAGGAAAAATCGGTTTTAGTCATTGTTTCGAATGTTGTACACGTGGGTTATAAGTCCGTTAGTAGTAATTCAAAACATGAAACCGTAGTTCTATAACTCTACTATAACGGCCTAGATTTTGCCGACACTCTTTAACGGCCAGGATTTTGCCGACACTAAACCCTAAAATCAATGGTTAAGATCATCCAAAATCAACGGCTTACATACGATCACCCCTATTATTAATACGTTCTCACATTACACTCAAAATCACACCAACAGTTTACCCTCAACCTATATTTCTGATTAATCTTCTCTTCTTTGGTTCTTCCCAAACACTGTCGCCCAACCCGCTGAAATGGAATGGCAGTTGTGCCCAACCCAGTACTCAAATGACAAATTCCTAACCGCACTTTATCACAGTGGAACTGTAACCACCGATGAACATGGTGTTGTCTTTCGTTGTCCTAATCATATCTTTTGTAGGATGAATAAGGACATCACATTCGCCCAACTCAAGGAGAAGGCTGAGAGAAAAATACGACCAGAGGGAGGGTGGCGTAAAGACGTGGAGCGTATCCGTTACAGAAAGTACAATTGTGGAGATGACGGGACATTCCGTTATTCTGTCATGGAGATCCAAAGCGACCACGACGTTCGCGCAATGATGGAAGGTCATGCTAACATTCCAATGGGACGTAGTCTCTTGGAGCTGTACGTAGACACAATACGCACTCCGGAATAAATCATTCATCTTCTGCGACCACCCCCACCACAACAAGTCATACCGGAAACAGTCATCAACCACTACTGTACACTTCACTGTCAGGCCCATGTTATTTACAGGGAAGAAGATGGTGTGTATTTTAGTGGTCCAAACACCATTTATTCCAGCCTTAAGAACAACATCACCTTCGCCGAACTGAACGAAAAGCTAACGGAAAAAGCGCAGCTGGAGGGTGAGGAGCAAACGATCACTCGTATCGTTTATCGCTGCCCCCGGATCGGCGAAGGTAATCGTATTCGGTGGTGCGTAATGACTATCAAGACTGACAAACACGTTCGACAGATGTTTCAGCAGCATGAGATGTTTCAACCTCATACTCGGAGTCCTATCGAATTGTGCGTCGAAACAACTATATCCACCGATGAGATCATCCGTCGGGTTATCCCTCCAGCGGTCCAATGGCCACTACCATAAAATGTTTGTTGGAAGTAGTTTCGATCATGTTTTCCTCTCGTTTCGTTTTTTATTTTCTATTCTTGTATTTCTGAAAATTTTGTTGTTTATTTCAGTCTTTTTTCTATATTATATTATGTTCCAATTTTTAATCTCTTAATTTTTTTTCCTAAATTTAACGTAATTAAATTATAAATATGTATAATCATTTTTATAAATTTATTTTTAATTTATTTAGGTATTTATATATTAATATATAATTATTGAAAAATTAAAAAAACACAGTTCAGAAGTCACCCTGGGGGGGGGGGGGCGACTTCTGAACTGTATTTAAAAAAAAAATTGCAAAACACAGTTCAGAAGTCACCCTGGGGGGGGCGACTTCTGAACTGTATTTTAAAAAAAAATTGCGAAACACAGTTCAGAAGTCACCCTGGGGGGGCGACTTCTGAACTGCATTTTAAAAAAAATTACAAAAAACAGTTCAGAAGTCACCCTGGGGGGGCGACTTCTGAACTATAAAAAAAATTTGCCCACTTTGGTAAATAACCCACAAAATGCATTATTTTGGTAAATAATTTTTTTTTTTGCACCCACATGGTTTTTTTCCCAAGAAAGAAAGGTTAAGTTAAGAAAAAAAATATAATATGATAAAAATGGGGTGGGATTATTTCGGCATTCACAAAACCCCTCCCCCTTCCATTTCTTTTTTTATTTCTTCTCCTCTCAATCCACCCACCGTCTTCCATTTCTTTCATAATCTCTCTCCCACAAATCAATTACTCTCTCATTTTTCTTCTCCTTCCATCTTATTTCCTCTCATTTCAATCCTAATTTCTACTCCTATTAAGAATACAAGCTTGAAGAGGTGTTTTGAGTTGGTATTAGAAATACCCACTCTTGAGGATCTTTCTCCTTAGTGTAAGTTGAGGTAAAATTCAACAATCCTTTAAGTGAAATGTTGATAGATTATGATAAATGATTAGTGGGTAACGATATAAGTTAGTATAAGGTGCAAATATCATATGATTATAGGTTCTTTAAGAAAACCCTAAGTTCAATAAATTGGGGGTTTTGCCAAATTAGTGTTAAACAATTAGTTATATGACTATTAATAAGTTTCTAAGAGTTTAAAGTTATTGTATTGATGTTCAGATTTGGTGCAAGCAATTTGGTGGTTCCGCTTGAAGGCAATAAAAGGGATTTAGCTCATTCTTCATACTAGTGAGTAGCTAATTTACAATGTGACAATTTTTATATATTTATTTTCTTTATGGGAGAAGCAAACAAATTTTCTTATATATATATATATAGATTTTATTCTCAAATATGAGCTAAAAAGTATTTCTATTTTATGTGTTTTGTTGTGGTTGTTGTTGTTGGATACCGTTAGCTGCAACGAAGAGATAATGCAGCCTATGAGCTAAATGCTCATAGCCCTTTTGGATTACCGTTTTGCCGTGACGAAGAGATAATATGGCCTGTGAGTACTGTTTTGCCATGACGAAGAGATAATACGGCCTGTGAGTACCGTTTTGCCATGACGAAGAGATAATACGGCCTGTGAGTACCGTTTTGCCACGACGAAGAGATAATGTGGTCTATGTGCACATAGTAAATAGATTATCTTGCTTGTAATATTTTTCATATGAGGCGTGTTGAATCTGTTTGATGTTATGATTTGTGTGTGTGTGTGTGTGTGTGTATATATATATATATGAAATGATATTGTTCTCCACGTGTTATTTTTTTGTGCTATACAAAAATCGTATTTGATGGAAAACCACTCGTGCCATCCTTGCTTCTCCTTCCTGTCCACTTTGTTTATTGTGCTCTCACTGAGTCTTTGTGACTCACTCTATCATTTCTTTATTTTTTTCAGATCTACAGATATCAGAGCAGATAGTCCTTGGGGTCTATTGTTCAACCCAAGACTTATTGCAATTTTAGGTAGGCCTAATATTAAGCGATGACTATTGTTTTGATGACTTCAGTACGATGCAGCTATAGGAATAGGAGCTTTTGTGGCTAGAATGGTCTATATAGCTGCTTCTTATTTTGAACCATATTGACAATGTTGTAGTTATATGATGAAGACTTTGGTTATTATATTCTGGATATAGAATTCGTAATTGTGCAGGTTATTTTGTTTAGGAAATGTTTGAAAAACAGAGGAAACTCTGCTGAAACTTTTGTAGATATTAATGGTACAAGTGAGTTAGGCTTGCCAAGTTATGACGAGTTAGTCTTAGCTTGTGCGCCGATCATGGCCTAAGTGTGGGTCGTGACAGACTTTTCCCATACCCATGCTACTCAGCCTACACCTCCAAACCCTCTGAAATGACCAAAAGGTCGTTTGACGCGCGCTGTTTTCATCGATTTGGTTAGGATCAATCAAAAACTTTCGGTTAGGCCCAATCGAACGTGTTTTTTATGTATTGTCTAACAATATAATGGTTATTCTATATAACATACTTGATTTAATAGAGTTGAAGGTCTGTTTTTATCTTAAATAATCAAGGTTTCTGTAGTTTATGCATACATTTCTAGTGACATTATCTTTGTTTCAACATAATCTTTTCAGGGTTTCATGGATCTCTCTAATGATGCAAATCGGCTGTTAATCAGAATCTTCAAGTTCAAAAGTGTGCCTGTGGATAAGTGGTTGACCTTACTCCAGGAGTCTAGTAGGATTTAGTCGTGCCCTTTGGGTTTCGCCTGTGAATGAGGCATTCGTCCTGAATTTAGAGAAAGACTTTGGTGAAGTTTCAACTATTAATTTCTGGATTCCTAATCTTCAAGGAAACCAACCATCAGTATTAGGTTTTGAACAAAAATTTTCCTTTTTATTTGCAAACTCTCATCTGAATTCATGCAATCGTGGTAGCTCTTTTCAGACAGACATTACAGTTGAGGAAGTTCAAAAAGCTGCACTCAATCTGATTTCAAATGTAAGGTCCTTCTGAGGCAAAATTTTGTTTAATCACTCCCTCCCTTTCTTCTTAAGTTATTCACTTTGTTATCTCTTAATATTCTTCTAGGTTCCCGCTAAAAGTCATAGTCAACCAACTTTTCTTGCTGGATGTCTTTACCGTGATTTAAGCCAACGACTAATGACAACGGGAAGTTAATAGAGGTCAGTAGCAACTATTTTGATTTAAGTTCTTTTGTCGTACTAATATAATTTATTTTTTACTTATTTAGGTTCTTTAGATAATATATAGTTAGTAAATCACAACTATATATTATCAATTAACTGCTGCGTTTTCTTGAGCAGAAAAGGAAGTAGGTCGTTGGTACCTTGTAAACTCTGAATGATAGAACTTCGCTCAATAGAAAATATATCTCCAAGGATCTCCTTTATAACCAAACTGCGAAACAAATCTAAATGAAAAGATGAAGAACTCGAGAAAAAAGGGTTTCTGCCAACCAGAAATGATATGTGTTGCGAAAGTGGTTTACGTCATTCATCAATTTGATCAGAATTTTCCAAACAGTTAACTGCATATGAATAGTCATATTAGAAAAAAGAAACAAAAAATTTCATGTCATATGTTTGTTTCTTTTTCTAATATGATTATTTATATGCAGTTAACTGTTTGGAAAATTCTGATCAAATTGATGAATGACGTAAACCACTTTCGCAACACATATCACTTCTGGCTGGCAGAAACTCTTTTTTCCCGAGTTCTTCATCTTTTCATCTAGATTTGTTTCGCAGTTTGGCTATAAAGGAGATCCTTGGAGATATATTTTCTATTGAGCGAAGTTCTATCATTCAGAGTTTACAAGGTACCAACGACCTACTTCCTTTTCTACTCAAGAAAACACAGCAGTTAATTGATAATATATAGTTGTGATTTACTAATTATATATTATCTAAAGAACCTAAATAAGTAAAAAGAAAAAAAATTATATAAGTAAGTCAAAAGAGCTTAAATCAAAATAGTTGCTACTACTTCTATTAACTGTCTGTTTGTCATTAGTCGTTGGCTTAAATCACGGTAAAGACATCCAACAAGAAAAGTTTGTTGACTATGATTTTTAGCGGGAACCTAGAAGAATATTAAGAGATAACAGAGTGAATAACTTAAGAAGAGAGGGGGGAGTGATTAAACAAAATTCTTCTTTATGAGAAAATGATTTTTGATTGAATAAAATAGGCAAAACATAGTAAGTGGTAAAACAGAAATAAGGGAGGTGTAATTAGCTGCTGGATGCAGTATCAGAAAAAGGGGGTGTGTTTAGCTACCAGTTTCATTTTTGGGTTTGGGCTGAAGGCTTATAGATTGGGTTATTAACATGGGGTTGTACAGAGTGAAACGTGGGGTGTAGGTATTAATCTGATATTAAAAGTTTGGAAAAAAAAAGAGTAAAAGCTAAACACTAAACAAGGTAACTTCCATTTTCAGAAAACCTAATTTCACATCTTTCCACCTCTCAAGCGCCGCACACAGAAAAACAAGGAGAGAGAGGTTTCGAAGAGAGAGAAAAATTGAGAAAGAGATCATCGCGTGAAGGGAACCATGCCGGAGGGAACCAAACACGGTGGTGACGTGGTGGTGCCGGCGGTGAAAACTGACAGGGAAGCGATGGAGATAGGAGATAGGAGGAGGAGGACGGTGAGAACGTGAGATACGAGTGCTGGTGTGAACGGGCTCACGGTGGTGCGACGACGGGGAACGGTGGTCACTGGTTCACTGGAGGTTTGGTTGACGGTGGTGGCTCGCAATGAGGCGTTGGTACACCGGCGATGTTAGACGGAGGTGGTTGTAGTGGTTGTTGTGTGATTGTAGGAAGTGGCTTTGGGTGGTCGTTGTTGAAGTGGTGATAGTTATCGTGGCTTTTGGTTCCTACTTGTTCTCTCTCACTCATTTTTCTCTAACATTTCCTTTCTCTCCTTTTTCTTTTGGTTTTTAATCATGCGTTTTTCATACTGTGTCCCCTGTAGTTAGTTTGGTGAGGCTTTCTATATAAGCTTTTCAATTTTTGTTTTTTCCTATGGTCAACTATTTGTATATGAAAAGTCTCTTTCAATTTCTCAATTCATGATACTGCATTTTCTGATATGGCCACTGACAACATTGTCTCTTCTCTAAATGGAAGAAGAGGCTTGGATGCTCAATCATTATCACGTGGAAGGCAGAACAAGCACTACCATAGACTAGGGGTGGACAAAGTCACCGTACCCACCCGAAATCCGACAAACCCGAAAATAATAACATGTATTCGGGCAAACTGAGTCGGATAATCGGATTCACGGGTGAAAAAATCAGTTTCAGATGGTTATAATCGGTCGAAATCGGATCTGATGGGAAAAAACCATTGAAACCCGAATCCGACCGCTAGTAAGCTACCAACACAAGTTATCAGTAACTTTGAATATGATGACTACTGAGCAAAGGACATGACTACTGACTAAAGTTTATTGGCAGGTGAGCTACTTTGTCAGTTTATCGAGACAAACAATTTTTTACTTTAAAACCAAAGGCAATTAAATAATCTACACGGCACACACGTGACACATACACTTAGTACTACTTTTTCTGAATTATTTTGTATTTAACAAATAACAATATTCCCTTTCTACAGTGTAAAGTAGTAGTACTCCTACTAATTAATAAAACACAAGTGGTCGTCTTCTTCCTCTGCATTCTGTTTCACCGATCTTTCAAGCTTCATTCTCACCGCCAGACCATTTTTTTCTCCGAATGCTACAAAAGCTTCAAACCGAAAATATCCACCCGCCGGACCCGCCACCCGCCGAAACCGACTCTGAAAACGGTCGGAAGCGGATGTTATTTCTCTTGCTCGATTTTCAATCGGATACACCTCCGGCAGCCCGAATCCAGCCGTAACCGACCGATGTCCACAGACTTGGACTCTTCCTCTTTTTTTACCTTTAATTTATTTATACTTTCTATTTTGTATTATTTATTTATTGTAAACCTGATTCTTACTTTTCTATTTATATTGTAATGTAATAGTAGCTGAAAATTAAATATTAATAATAGATTTTTAAAATTTAGTTTTTTCTTGCATAAAAAGAAATGGATTCTACTAATAATAATAGAAACGACACAAACTCTTAACGAGCACAAAATGGGACACATCAACGATTAAAACCTCAAAACATACAATGAGCAGTATTTTTGATTTTTTTTAAAAGAATTTGAATTAGTCAGACAAAATTAGGGTACAAAAAATTGAAATCAGATCGAGTGCAGCTTTTTGAACTTCCTCAACTGTAATGTCTGTTTGAAACGAGCTACCACGATTGCATGAATTCAGATGAGAGTTTGCAAATAAAAAGGAAAAATTTTGTTCAAAACCTAATACTGATGGTTGGTTTCCTTGAAGATTAGGAATCCAGAAATTAATAGTTGAAACTTTACCAAAGTCTTTCTCTAAATTCAGGACGAATGCCCATTCACAGGCGAAACACAAAAGGCACGACTAATCCTTCTAGACTCCCAGAGTAAGGTCAACCACTTATCCAGAGGCACACTTTTGAACTTGAAGATTCTGATTAACAGCTGATATCCATCATTAGAGAGATCCATGAAACCCTGAAAAGATTATGTTGAAACAAAGATAATGTCACTAGAAATTTATGTACAATGCATAAAATTTGTTCTCTTCATTGCAATCCACACAAGAAATGCTCAACCATATCTTCAAAGCGACCTTGAGATCTTCTAAGATTCTCTGTATAATGTAAAGGCCAATATCAGCTTTTTTTTTTATGAAGTAAAGGAATTTGTTAAGATAAAAAGATGGTTACAAAAAAAAAAGTATAAGCAAAAAAGAAATAGAATATATCATTCAATGAAGTAAAGCTGCTCAGTTCCTCAAATATATGTGCATAAACCTAGCTCTCAGAGAACTGTTGATTTCAATATGATACAGATAGAGAAATGGAACTGACCATGAAACTAACTTTTGCATTCTGATTTTCATTATTCTGAGATCAGTTCCAACTGGTCCTTATATAGTGAGCACTCTAGTGCTTTACAAGAGTAGTGAACTAGTTGTACTAAACAAACTGTTAATTCTATCAAGTAGCATTTACAAACTGAACTACACTTAAAACATATGTGCAAGATAATTATCTATTACAATAACATAAAATGGTGTTGACATCATCAATGATAACTCCCACTTAAAACTAACTTTTGCATTCTGGTTTTCATTATTCAGAGATCAGTTCCAATTGGTCCTCATATAGTGAGAACTCTAATGCTTTTCAAAGAGTAGTGAACTAGTTGTAGTAAACAAACTGTTAATGCTATCCAATAGCATTCATAAAGTGAACTACACTTAAAACATATTATATATTACGATAGCACGGTGAGCCAAAATAAATGTTTCACTCTCTTTGATTTCTTCCATTTGCACAAGTGTCCACATCTTCTAAAAAAGTCATCCACGCACAAAGAAACATCGAACACAACGCCAAGCCAAGAGCCAATACATGCCCAAACCAATTGTGCAAAATCGCAGCTCATAAACAAGTGGTGCACGTCCTCTCGGTGCTGCTGGCAGAATGGGCAGCGTGCTTCCTCCTCTGAGAAAAGTACCTGTCGGTGCAGCAGCTGTGAGCGAGTAGGTAAAGAATCGAGCAACAAATGCCAGCCGAAAATTATGACTTTTGAAGGGGCCAATGATTTCCACAGTTCTGCATTAATATGACTCCAATCTGATATAATAAAATGAGCAGGACTAGTAAGTATCAGCTGTAAATAAAAGGATTTAACCGTGAATTGCTTGGAGTGGTCGTGCGGCCATATCCACGAGTCATCCTTCGATCGAGTAGGGGCCACCGAAAGCAAAATATTCTGTAAAATTTCAGCCTTTGCTTTTCGGACTGTGTCTTCAAAATCCAACCAAGGTACTTTCCAACACCAATTTCCTCCAACCTAAGACCCGCATTCAGCCACCGTAAGATGTTGTTGGCCACACCCTTCAAACAACAAAGGAAACACCTTAAAGAAAGGCTTTATTCCCAACCATCGATCCTGCCAGAAATTAATCATCATGCCATCACCCAAACCTCTATGAATGCACCACGCGAACCGATTAGATTCACCAACCGAAGAATCCAAATATACTAAGTCCCTCCACCAAATTGACCTCGAGAGCCTTCGGTTTTGACCCTCCATAGAGTCATGAACGAAAGAGGAGTCAAGGTTCTCATACCTATGAGACAACAAACTGCTCCAACTTACATTTGGATTCGTCAAAGCCCTCCACTTCCACTTGGATAGTAAATCTATGTTGAATAGTTCTAGATTTTTAATCCCTAGGTCGCCCTCTTTCTTTGGATGGCAAATTTTGTCCCAAGCCACCCAATACATGCCATTTTCGCCTTCTTTGATTCCCCAAATGAAATCCCTTTGAATCTTTATCATCTTCTTAATAACCACCTTAGGGGCTTTGTAGAAGGAGAACAAATACACCGGAATGCTATTCAAAACCGAATTTATAAGTGTTATCCGGCCACCTATGGAGAGGAGGCGTCCCTTCCATATTGACAATCTCTTTCTAAGCCCATCAATAATGGATTTCCAAGTTGCTTCCCTCCGGGGATTAGCTCCAATAGGAATGCCCAAGAACTTGAAAGGAATGGATTCCGTCCTACAATAGAGGAAGGTGCTTACTCTTTCCAAAAATCCATCTGGAACGTTGATACCAATAAGGTTGCTCTTGTGAAAGTTGACCTTCAACCCAAACACTAGCTCAAAAGACCTCAGAATGGATTTGATGCTTCAAAGATTTTCCCATGTGGCCTCACCCACCATCATCGTGTCGTCCACAAATTGCATTATTGGGAAAATCAAGTCGTCATTAAAAGAGAAACTTTGATAAGCTCCAATTTCCACCGCTTTGTGCATTAAGGCCGACAATCCTTCGGCAACTATAAGAAAGAGAAATGGCGACAATGGATCCCCTTGCCTCAAACCCCGTTGGACTTTAAAATCTTGTGTGGGGCTACCGTTAAGTAGAACCCGACATTGAACTAGTGCATATACACGATTTCATCCAAGACACCCACCTTCTTGGAAAGCCCATGCGACGTAACATGTATATTAAGAAATCCCACGAAATTGAGTCGTACGCTTTCTCAAAATCAACCTTAAACATCAAACACTTTTCCTTATTTCTCCTCGTGTAATCCACCAACTCAATGACAATCACTACCCCATCCAAGATTTGCCTTCCTCCAATGAAAGCTAATTAGCAATTTGAGATAATGCTAGGCAATACCCACTTGATCCTACTAGCCAAGACTTTTGCCAAGATTTTGTATAAGCACCCTATCAAGCAAATAGGCCTAAACTCACCCAAACCTTGAGGATTGTCTTTTTTTGGGACCAAGGCAATGAAGGATGCCGAAATTGCCTTTGGTATGAATGCATTATCATAGAACTCATTGATAAAGCCCACCACTTCGTCTTTCAAGAAATTCCAACATAGCTTTATAAAATTGAGGTTGTACCCGTCGGGCCCCGGACTTTTGTCGCCGTCACAATCCCACACCCCCATCCTCACTTCTTCCTCAGAGAAAGGTTGAACCAAAAAATCAGATTCGCATATATCACTTTGCATCAAAAGATCACACTAAGATTTCATGCGCGTATATCACAAATATCATAAAGAGGGCACTTTTTATACTATGTGCACATAGACCACATTATCTCTTCGTCTTGGCAAACGGTAATCATACGCCGTATTATCTCTTCGTCACGGCAAAACGGTCATAAGCCATATTATCTCTTTGTCACGGCAAAACAGTAATCATAGGTCGTATTATCTCTACGTACGTCACAGCAAAACGGTAATCATAGGCTGTATTATCTCTTTGTCACGGCAAAACGGTACTCAACAACAACAACAAATATCATGGAAATAAAATTTCTCATTTCAGAAATTAGCTACTCGCATATTACTCTCTACCAAATTAATTCACGTAGCAATCATTTTTGGTTAAAAGAAAACACATAGGTTTCCATTCTACACAACTCAAGTATCATTATACTCATAATCATATTCATCAAAGTTAGAAATCCCAAAGCTTAAATAGTATATGAACATGTCTATTCTCTATTAGCGCAACTCTAGTAGCAGTACACAGAGATATACCCATAGTACTATAATAATGTCAATGCAAAAGTCCAATATTTATCTACAACTTACAAGTAAATTTTACTCATTCATTACTTAACATAAATAAGTTATTTTAGAGTCTACATCATATACAATCCTATATAACTTTCAATCATTTAGAAATCATTTCGATATGAACTTTGTGGAGAGAGATGTAAGCAAAACACCTACGGAGTGTCAAAAATGAGTTTGACAAACAGCAGACACTATAAATTAAGAACAAAATATCAAATGAATTCATAAAAATTTTAAAATTTTACTAGTGATATTATTCTCAAATATGAACATAATCCAATTGGTCCCATGTCAAAATTCAAAACCAACAATTCAGGAAAAATCGTACACCAAGACTGATTTATGCAGAATTTTCAAGAAATCCTAATTGGCCCACCTACAACTGTATAAAACGATTTCCTCTTCATTTAAGCATACAACTTCAACCAATGTTTTATCTTATTCAATTATTAAGCCATAACAACATGAAAAGTAAGTTCACTTCAAACATATATACACGCAAGATAAATAAGCAACTAATGAATATACCCACTTTGAACAAGAATCCAATTAACATGCAACAATTCAGACACCACATCTAACAAACACCTTGTAGGCAACCCAACAAGTCAGTTTTCTCTAACACACGTGAAACACTCTTTTTATCCCCAATTATTCACAAATATCATAGAATCATTCATCAAGTTAAATAAAAACCTAAGCACACTCTAAGAGAGGTTTTGAAGGGGATTCTTTGTTACCTTAATTTAGATTCTAAGAGATGATGATGAAACTCCCTAGTGGGTATTGAATTTTCCCTCTTTCATGGAACCCTAGCTTTCTTCAATCTCCATCTTCCCTTCCTTGTTCTTCCTCCATAGCTCTTGTGTGTCTTGAGATCTTTCTCTAGTTTACTTTTCCTCTTCTTCCTCCTAAGATTTCTCTCTTCTTCCTTTCTCACGTTTCCTTCACTCTCTCTATGTTCTCTCCTCACTTCCCCTTTTGTTTTCACGACTTATCTCACTCTTCTCCATCTAATTCTTGTTTCTTTCTTTTATTTTAATTTCGATAACTCATTTTACTAACTACACCCTCTTTCTTTTATTTTTATCCCCTTTTAGTTTCCGTTCTCTATTTTCCTTTCATGTTTACATTTTTAATTGAAAATATGAAATAAATGATGGAATAAAAACAGAGCATCCAAGCAGGCTCTACTCTCAAGTCTCAACAAAAAATTTCCAATTTCCAATACACATGAAGTGAGAATTAACAAAAGATCACATTGATAAGGGACCCGAACCCTTTCCTACATGTTGATGGAAACACCCAAACAACCGCTTATAGCAAAAGCGCTTATCATAAGTGCTTATGTATCAACTATTTTAATAATAGATAAAATACAGTCAAATGGTTTTATATAAACTATAAATTGTTTTCATAAGCTTTTCTAGAGAGCTTATAAAAATAAGCTAACAATAGCTAATGAACATGTAACAAACTGCTTTCATAAGCTCTACGAAGCCGTCTCACAAGTAAGTCAATCCATGAGACTATCACTTATAGGAAAATAGAAGAATTCAATATTATTGATATGCATGATTATGTTATCTCAATTCTAACCTCATCCAACATACTATCCCAAATAGCAAGAAATCTATGAGGGAATATTGTACAAGCCAATAAACAAGAGCAAGTAATTGAGAAAAACGAGTTAAAAAAATTGTACAACTCCAAATTTCTAAAATGAGGAAATTGTGCTTGAAGTCTGTTTACCGCATATTTACGCTTCAATGTAAAGAGAAAGAAACCACAACAAAAGTGGAAGGCTGCATAATTTCGAAAGTAGATTCACAACTGGTTTTAGTACACAACGGAAGAAATAGGATTTCAAAAGTAGATTCAACTTGTTCTATTACACAACGGGAGAAATAAAAGGTTACACTTAGGCATCAATATCTTCCTTCATGGAAAATCCTTCCCATGGGCATAGGCTGGTGATAAAGGAGTACGTCGTGGAGAGCTTCACCCAAACTCACAAGAAGAAATCTAAATCAAAATCTATATCCGATATCCAGATGCGTGGAGGGGCAGGAACCTAAAACCATTATTTAAAATAAAAAAGGAAAAAAGATAAAACTGTTAAGACAAATGGAAGAAACTATATACTATTTTACCGATAAAAAAATATATTATTTTATATAACCAAAAAACTATATATAATTTAAAATGTATATATTATAGGTTTAATTATTCAATAGGTCTCTGAACTATTTGAGAATTTTTAAATAAGTCCCTAAACAAAACCAAAAAAAAAGATGTAATTAGGTCACTAAACTAATATAGTTTTGCAATTTTAAATATGGATTACCAAGAATGAGCTTTTTATTTGATGATTGTAGATTAGACAGAATAGGAGTTGCATATTATATACATCAAAGCAAGCTTATGCACTTTCAACAGCAGTACTAACTTGTATGAGTCGTTCCCGTCACGATAAAAAATACACAAGATAGGTGATGGGTTTTTCCCTCGCTAAAAGTCCAAAATCCATCACTAAAGTGGATTAGCGAGAGAATTAGAAACGGAAAAAATCCCTCGCTAAAACACTCTTCGAATCTCACATGGGCTGAGTAGACTCGCGAGACATCTTTGGTGATCAAGATTGTGAAAACACACTTCGATAGTATCATCCATCTAAAATGTGAGGGGGAGCATTCCACAGCCTAAAATTATACAAAAATACAATCACATGAATCGCATTTATAGATATGTAAAAATCTACTCCATTCTTTTTCTCACCAAGAGTATCTAAAGCTCTTTCCTCAAAGCATCAAAACAAACAACCTTCTATGTTGATTTCCAGAACATCCTCTGACCCAGCTGTGGGGGATGGCTAAGGCCTCTTAGGTTTGAGTTTCCCCATTCTGTATTTTCCTTTCATGTTTTCATTTTTGTCATGTTTACATTTTTAATTGAAAGAATACAGCATTGATTTCCCATACACATGAAGTGAGAATTAACCAAAGATCATCACAATGATAAGGGACCTGAACCCTTTCCTACATGTTAATTGAAACACCCCAAACAAAAGGGGCTTTGTTTGGATAAACAGTTTTATTAACCGCTTATAGCAAAAGCGCTTATCATAAGTGCTTTTGTATCAACTATTTTAATAATAGATGAAATAAAGTCAAATGGTTTTATATAAACTACAAGTTGTTTTCATAAGCTTTCCTAAGCTGACAATAGCTAATGAAAATGTAATAAACTGCTTTCATAAGCTCTACCAAGCCGTCTCACAAATAAGTCAATTATTGATATGCAAAATTGATGATGGAATTTTATTTAAACCCCACACAACCCTAAATTCAAACCCTTAATATTTTATTAATGTGACTGAGAACTCTTGGAGGTTGAAGCAACCTATGGCATGTAGTTGTGGGAGAGATGGTGAACATGTGTTGCTGGAAAGGATCTTAAGCGAAATGCACGTACTCAGGTTTAAAGTACCGAGTTTTCGGGAGGGGCATTAATTTTAGAAATTGAGATTATAGGAAAACTAGGGATTAAAATCACAGGGAGACCAAAACTGTAATTAAGCCAAAACAATATATGCCAGTAGTAATGATGATTAATTCAGAATCAATATCCGCACCAACCAAATTCGTTATTCTTTTATATTTAGTGAGATGAATTATAATCAAATTATTCATACAGACATATCAAAACATGTAAAATCATTATGTAAAGCCAAATATCACAAATTTAAAGAAGAAATGAACCTGCCACAAAAAAACTCAAAGTAAGTACCTTCTATAGAGTGCACCTCTCTCAAAATTTAATCATTTGCAAAGTAGTGAATAAGTACTTGTTACCTATCACATGTTAACAAAACAACTAAAATTGCCAGTGAATAAGTGTATATAAAATTCCATATACACTATGACAATCTCTCTCTCTCTCTCTCTCTCTCTCTCTCTCTCTCTCTCTCTCTCTCTCTCTCTCTCTCTCTCTCTCTCTCTCTCTCTCTCTCTCTCTCTCTCTCTCTCAATCAAAGAGGCCATACAAAGGACACTATATAAGTCAAGAAACCTGTTCAAAATTAAGCATCTCAAACCTCAAATAATTAAAAGAAACTAGAAAAAATACTATCCCCCAGCAAGTAAGTAGTAGAGCCAGTTCAGTTCCTCTAAAGTCTCAACCTATGCAATGATCAAAACAGACACTATAATAACCTTATTAGCCATAGCCACCTATTGTTACTTCTCTTTACCACAACCAATAAATCAACATAACATTCTCTATGCATATCAAATTCTTTCTCGAACAATGTTTCCATATACAACCACTATAAAACTCTCACAAAAAAACCTCACATAGCAGGTCACTGACGCTGCAACTTATGATATCTCAATCCTAACCTCGTCCAACATACTATCCCAAATAGCAAGAAATCTATGAGGGAATATTGTACAAGCCAATAAACAAGAGCAAGTAATTGAGAAAAACGAGTTAAAAGAATATTGTACAACTCCAAATTTCTAAAATTAGGATTACAAGTAGTAAGTTTAATTCCTTTATGAGGAAATTGTGCTTGAGGTCTGTTTACCACATATTTTCGCTTCAATGTAAAGAGAAATAAACAACAACAAAAGTGGAAGGCTGCATAATTTCGAAAGTAGATTCACAACTTGTTTTAGTACACAACGGAAGAAATGTTGTTCTATTACACAACGGAAGAAATAGAATTTAAAAAGTAGATTCAATTTGTTCTATTACACAACGGGAGAAATAAAAGGTTACACTTAGGCATCAATATCTTCCTTCATGGAAAATCCTTCCCACGGGCATAGGCCGGTGATAAATGAGTACGTCACGGAGTGTGTGGAGGAGAGCTCCACCCAAACTCACAAGAAGAAATCTAAATCAAAATCTATATCTGATACCCGGATGCGTGGAGGGGCAGGAACCTAAAACCATTATTTAAAATAAAAAAGGTAAAAAAAGATAAAACAAATGTTAAGACAAATGGAACAAGCAAGAGAAATGCATTACTTCACACTGATATACTAGTAGATAATTAAAAGCTCACATAAAGATTTAAGCAACAAACAAAAGCAGTTATTTTTATGCATATGAAAACATGAAACATCAACAATGGTTGTTCCTAAAGCGTTTTTTAAATTCAAAGACTTTTTTTTTTTTTGGAAAAAATAGCTTCAAAGACTTATAACCAAAAAGAAAAGTAAAAGCAAGAAAGGCATTGATGAGCAGAATACCTTTATCTGCTCTGAAAGTGCTATTGGTATCCAACCTGCAGAGATAAAATGTGGTTAAAATTCTATCAACATCAACATAATGCAGTAAGTAATTATAAGGAACATACTTTATTATATACACAATCAAGCAAAAATATTCAAGGCCATTCAGTTTGCTTGTAATTTTTAAAGCTAAAAGCTAAAACATTGATTCAATTGGTCTCACAACATTCATAATACACAAAGAACACTGAAGCAAAAGCCAGGTAGGTTTACCATCTCTTGGAAATTCAGATTCTAGTAGTGAAAATATCTCATCTACAGATAAATCATCTGTTTCCATCCCTGTTGCAGCTTCCTGTTCCTCGATACACTTGCTATGATCATGACCATACCATCCCATTAAGTCCCCCATATTTATATCTTCCTTCGATGAGGCTTCAGGTTGAGGTGACTTTTTGTTCTTAGATGAGGCTTCAGGTTGAGGTGACTTTTTGTTCTTAGACTTAACATTGAAGATAGCTTCTATTCCAAGCCAAAAAAAACAAGACAAAAGTATAGAGAACAAAACCAATTTAGTAAGAGAAGACTGGTGCAAAATGTAAGTAGAGTAAATTTGGATAAACTTCTCTAGTAGCAATTAGATCGAGTTGAAAGAATCATAGAATGATTATAGGTTTTTTAAACAAGTTATATAAATTAAAATTAGTTTTTGCATATCACAACATCCATTTCATTACTAATTTGCAGTGTTGTAGTGTTGCTATAGCATGGCAGGTGTAAAGTAAACCACTATTTTCTGCAATGGACAATACTGCTAAATAGGTAATAATTTCCAACAGAATCAACAAAATTGGTGTTAGTGTAAGACTTACTTTTGTGGTGAGAACGATGTTTAGCCATTATCTCTTATTTAACTTTCTCTGCAACACAAATTACAAAATTGTATCGTAAATTAAATTGAACAGGACAAGAATCTTTAAGGATTCCGATTGACCTAGAAGTGATTTTAAAAAGAACAGAAATTAAGTGTGATGATTACCAAAGAAGAAGGAGTAATGGAGAAAAGAGGAAAACCTTGTGTTGCAAGAAAAAAGAAAACCAAACCCTAA
Source organism: Astragalus glycyphyllos (assembly GCA_963573325.1). Taxonomy (NCBI): domain Eukaryota; kingdom Viridiplantae; phylum Streptophyta; class Magnoliopsida; order Fabales; family Fabaceae; genus Astragalus; species Astragalus glycyphyllos. The sequence goes on along the minus strand of OY754309.1, from coordinate 87,574,041 downwards.
TTGCAGATGAATTATTAGTGCATCGGTTGGTAGAAAATAAAACCCTAACGCATGAACGTTTGTTACTTTCTTATCCTTGAAGAAAGGAACGTTAGTAGGAGGAGGAGGTTGGAAGCCCAATAAAGGGAATGGCAAGTCAGTCCAAATTCACTTCACTCTCATATTTGATACTTCAAAACGGATAATGCTCAATATTACGAAGGAAATTACGACTCATTTGTTACGGATTAAAAAATAAGTGATGTTGTTGTTAAATAATTTAGAGATTATTTTAGAGATTTTTAAAAAAAATGAGAAAGTTCTTTTGTGTTTGTGTAATATACTGAAAATCACTTATATTTAAAAAAATCATTCTTAAAAAAACTCATTTTAGATTATTTTCAACTTTTCATTTTTTAAGAATCTGTAACAAATGGATAGCATGTTGTCATAAGTGCTTTTTTTTTTAAGAAATAAGACGTAATAAACAGACTCTACAAAAGATATTACAGGCAAGTTCAGTAGTTTTAGCACCGAACTAGTTTGGTGCCACCACGTCCGAACCGGTTCGGATGACCGTCCTCCAAACCTACGTAATCCCCGAAATTGGAGGGGGGGTTTAGAGGTGTGTTTCACGTAAGGGTATTTTGGGGATATTGGGGAGTTAGGGGTGTCCACTAAGTAGAAGGGGGTTAGACGAAGTATGACCCTTCAATTCTTCTCTCCTTATTTTGATGCCAAGTCTAGCCCAAAGTCATACTTGATTCAATTAACATTGTATACGGGGGAGGTTCCTAGTGTGCCAATGGGGTAGTCCCGGCTACCCCAAAAATAATATATGTATTTGAATAAATAGGTATATTTTATATTTAGCTACTCCAGTAATATATTATATAATTATCTCAATTAAGTTTATTTGTTTAAGGAGGTAAAAGACTAACAAGTTCATTCGTCTACTATTATCCCCAATAAAAATATGGTGATAATTGACAATTTTTGTCCTCAATTTTCTTAATTTGACAATTTTTACCCTCAAAATGGTGGATTATTTGCACTTTTGGTACCCAAAAAACTTGAATTTTGGGAAATTGAGAATCAAAATTGCACAATCCTCTATTTCTTACGTACCGTGACTGTAATAAAAAAACACAAGGACCAAAGTTGTCAAATTAAGGGAGCAAAACCATCAAAAGTAAAATAGAATGACCAAACTCGTCAATTAGGGATAAAAAATATAACTAAAGTTTTATATTTGGCCACCCATAAAATGTATGCTAGCTCCGCCACTGATTGTATATAGGTGTTTTATATTAGTTCACCAATTGTTTTGCATTAAGATACAACTTATGTTGTGATGATGATATGGATAGGATTAATGGTTATCTTCCGCTTTGAAACCTTGTGGACAAAGAACTTTATATATATATATATATATATATTGATTAAAGAATGGTTAGCGTAAGTAGGAACTAGGAAGAGAATTCATGAGCCCGACTAATTGTTGGGTGAAGGATTTTCCCGACAAAACATTGATATTAACTGTATTTATCTTTTCGTAAAAAGGGGATTGCGTTATTGGCTAAAAAGTGTAAAAAACACCATATGAAGTATTAATTAGGTGCCGATTGGAGAACTCACTAAAATTATTATCTCACTCTTTAATTATTGTGGCTTTTACGGATAAGCCGATAGTAACCAAGGCGAACAATGATAAGGCTAAGGATGCTTGCTATTTTACTTGTGAAGTCAAGATTTATTATGCACTCTTATTGTGGACTATGTATTTCATGCACTAGTATTTTGGGATAGCAAAACCAAATTGGGTATCAAGGTTTATGTTAGGAAGTATGCAACTAAAACTTGTTTTTTTTTTGTTTCTTTGACTCAAACATATAGTTTGAGGTGCTTGGTGATAAGGTTTTGCCGACCCTTGTGTAGAGTCATTTCAGATATTTATTTTCCGTTTGTCAAATCCATATTTTAAGTTGTGTATTCTTTGATTTGGTAAAATGATTGACATTCAAGATTTTGTGGATGAATGAAATTTAGGATGTTACATTTTCGTATTAGAGTAATTCGACGTAGTAGGGGTTAGTTGATTAGTTGATTGTGTGTCGTTTCCTTGTTATCTCTTGATTGTAGTTCTTCTTATTATGTTAAGAGATATTGAGCCTGATTAACTGAATACTTAGTGCATTGTATGCAGAATTACGACATGAAGACCGAGGCGGCAACATCAATTTAGAGGCAATCCTCCGGAGGATCCTAATCATCATTGGATGCGTCAAATGATGGAAAATATGCAGCAGCAACAGCAAATGATTCAAAATATGCAAGGTCAACCGACAATGGCAAATCAAATGATGCGACAAATGTTACACGCTCAACAGAATTCCCCTTATCAACACCTCATGCCAAGACCCCAATCGGTCATTCTTTCGTTTCCAAAATATGAACCTACCAGTGAGTGGCGAATCTTGGGGAAAAAATTAGGGGGGTACCACACTAGTAACGAATATATAATATATGTTTTACCCTAACTTGTAAGTTGCCCCATTTATTCAATGGTAAAATTTAAATATGTTAACTTTATTGTCCACGGTTCAACACCCGCTCGAAGTAGTTTTAATTTTGACAAAAATATAAAAATAACCAAAAATAAAAAACATGTAGGGCGAGGGGATCGAACCTCCGACCAAATCCATGCTAATTACATACAATACCGCTGCGCCATTTACGATTCTCAATACTCTTAGTTCGCTTATATATATATATATATATATATATATATATATGATTTTGTATAAAATATGTGTATATATAGTAAATTTTTAAAAAAATGAGGGGTACCGTGGCGTCGCCTGGCTCCTAAGATAATCCGCCACTGCCACCAGTGTTTGTATAAAATATGTGTATATATAGTAAATTTTTAAAAAAATGAGGGGCACCGTGGCATCGCCTGGCTCCTAAGATAATCTGCCACTGCAACAGTGTTTATCTACTCTCTTTTATTTATTATAAAATTTGATTCATAAATAATTGGTGGCAGATTATCTTAGGAGCCCTTCACATCCGAAGTGTGAACAAGGCAAGAATAACTGTGTCTGTCCCTTACTACTACTTGCTTGTCGATAACTTTGTTTCAAACAAAATTATTACTTTGCAGTGACATAAAATACAACAGAATGTTTAAACTAAATTGAGTACTATAAAGAAAGATATGAAGCTTACCTCAAATATTCTTTTTCTTAAATTTCTTTGTTGGAGGAACTATTTCTTCTTAGTTCATAGAGCCACGAACTCTATTTTGTAATTCAAGAATCTCCTGTGCAATCTTGCATGTGGTAACTTGTCAAAATGAAAAGCTAGATATTGATCAAGTAATAATTATAAGTGTCTTATCGACATCGTACAACTCCAAATTTCTAAAATATGGTTCTATTACACAACGGAAGAAATAGAATTTCGAAAATAGATTCAACTTGATATATTACATTGGGCATCAACATCTTCATTCATGGAAAATCCTTCTTAACAATTGGAACAAATGGAGAATCGCATGCATAGGCGGCGGGTGAATAATCACATGATCAAGGAGAATATGTCGGAGTACGGGGCGAAACGTCCCAGCCCCAGGATAAGTTCTCCAAACCAGAACATGCATCTGGTAATGGTGGTAACTCATGGAAGGTCATTTTAAGGGAGCCAGAAACCTAAAAGCATTATATAAAAAAAAGGAAAACAAAAGATAAAATAAATGTTAGACAAATGGAACAAACAGCAAAAGACATCTAGCCAAATAAATGTGATACCTTATACTGATTGTCTGATACACAGTTATTTTTCATATGAAAACAAGAAACAGTTGTTCCCAAAGCATTCTTCTTTAGCATCAACGACGTATAACCAAAACAAAAGTTGAAGTAAAAAAGGCATTATAGAAGACAATACCCGTTTCTGCTCTTGAATTTCTATGTATTCTGCAAAGATAGAATGTGTTTAGATTTCTATCAACATCAACATAATGCAGTAAGTATAAGGAACATACATTACATACACAATGATGCCAAAATATTCAAGACACAACCTACTTGTAATTTTAAAAACTTTGATTCAGTTGGTCTCAAAAGTAGATGGCACCATTAATAGAATAAACTTCGGTAGAACAACATATCACAACATACAACATTGAAGCAAAAAAGCCAGGTAGGTTTACCATCTTCATCCGATTCTGGAAATTGATCCTTTAGAGCGCGACGCATCATCTTCATCTTTTCAGCTTCCTCTTCCTCAAAACAATTACAATGAGTATCCCATGAAATGTCCTCGTTTATATTTATAAACTTTAGAAAACCTTCCTTAGATGAGGCTTTAGTTTGAGGTGATTTTTTCTCAGTATTATCATCAAGTGCTTTTCGAGATGATTTTCTCTTAGTATTATCATCAAAGGCTTTGCTTTTTCTTTTTTCACCTGCAATACTTGAAGCACCTATTCAATGCCAAAAAATAAAAAAACACGTTTAAGAAGACTGCTGCAAAATGTAAGTAGAGTAACTTTAGATAAACTTCTCAAGTAGCACTTAATGTAAGACTTACTTTTGGGGTGAATGTCCAAGTTTTCATCATCGATCTTGAGGTGTCCAGGAGCAACACTTTTAGCCATTATCTCTTATATTTCACTTTACTAGATAACAAAGACTTGGTTACAGAATAAATCTCTGCAACACAAATTACAAGATTGTATTAAAAAAAAGGTTAAGAACGAATTTGGATTCTCTGTTTGTTATTGAATAATAATAATAATAATAACAAGATAATAACAAGATATGTTCCTAGTGACTCATGCTCCTCCTAATTCAATGCATAAAATTAAGTGTGATTGTGCATCTGTGCACACTGCACCTTTATTTTTACAAGACAAGAAGGAATAATCAAAAAGCACACTGCATCTGTACATACATTAACCATCAGCAATTAACACACTATAATTGAATTAAACAGGACAATAATCATTATGGTTACCGATTGACCTAGAAGTGATTTTAAAAAGAACAAAAATTAAGCGTGATGAACCAAAGAAGGAGTAATCGAAAAAAGAGGAAAACGTTGCAGGAAAAGAGGAAACCAAACCCTAATTGCAGCAAGAGAATGGAACTAGAAATTAATTAAAATTACTAAAGAAAACATTTGAATCAAACAGGACAATAAACTTTATGGTTACCGATTGACATGGAATCGATTTGGAAAACAATAAAAATTAAGCGGGAGTGATGAACGAAAAGAGAAGGAGTAATCAAGAAAAGAGAAAAGGGGAAACCAAACCCTAATTGCAGAGAGTAATTACGGTCGGATCGGTCAGTGGCTACATACCAATGGAAGCTTTCGATCGAGATCGTGTATTGTATGTTGAATCTTTCTTCAGGACGACCAACGAATCGTAACTGTGGCCGTGGGCAGAACAAGAGTCGAAGGCAGCTTTTGTGCAGATGAAATGAAACACACTAACCTAACGGTTGTGCGTAGAAGAAGTGTTCGTTTCTCTGTACGACCAAAGAAGATAACAAAACCTAGTTTCTTATGTTTGGGCTTCACAATGGGCTTCAACTAATTCCATAATTAAAGCCGCATGCTTTTCCCACAACCCTCCCTACTCACCCCACACCCCTTAACCCTGCGAAATGATCAAAAGGCCATAAATGAAATGCACATTTTTCATCATTTCAGTTACGGGCAACCGAATGTGTATTATTTGGCACACACCCCCATTTTTCACTATTCGATCAACCTCAACCGAATTATATTTTTTTGAAACACACCTCATTTTACACCCTATTTTGCATAATTGGATTTCAGCATAAAAAGTTATTTGCACATGGTTCAGTTGACCTCAACCGAATGCATTTGTTTTCCTTCGTTGGGGTGTTTTTGATTTAAGGGTATTTTGGGAATTTAGGGGCTTTTGGGTGTGGGGTGAGTAGCATGGGGTGTGCGGAAAGTCAAACCCTGCTATTGTTTTTAAATTACATACTCTGTTCCATAAATTACGTGTTCTGTTACCAAGAAAGACTATTGTTAGCCAATCTATATATCTATCTATCAGCCACACAATTAGCATCTCTTAGAAATCTTCTTCCAATCCTCCACCTCCATCCAGATCGCCGCCAGTAATCATGTCTAAGATGCTACGGATCTGGTGATGAAGAAGAGAATGACCAGCAATTGAACCGCAAGTGAGAAGATGAATTGCCTGATCCGAATCCAATTCAATTGTGAAGTTATTGAAGCTGTAACCTTTAGCGATGCTGAGACCATAATTCGCCCTTTAAAGCAGCATATCAATTTCTTTCTCGGACAATGTTTCCATATACAACCACTTTAAAACTCTCACAAAAAAACCTCACATAGCAGATTCACTAAAGCTGCAACTTATGTTATCTCAATTATAACCTCATCCAACATACTATCCCAAATAGCAAGAAATCTATGAGGGAATATTGTACAAGCCAATAAATAAGAGCAAGTAATTGAGAAAAACGAGTTAAAAGAATATTGTACAACTCCAAATTTCTAAAATTAGGACTACAAGTAGTAAGTTTAGTTCCTTTATGAGGAAATTGTGCTTGAGGTCTGTTTACCACATATTTTTGCTTCAATGTAAAGAGAAAGAAACAACAACAACAAAAGTGGAAGGCTCCATAATTTGGAAATTAGATTCACAACTTGTTTTAGTACACAACGGAAGAAATGTCGTTCTATTACACAACGGAAGAAATAGAATTTCAAAAGTAGATTCAACTTGTTCTATTACACAACGGGAGAAATAAAAGGTTACACTTAGGCATCAATATCTTCCTTCATGGAAAATCCTTCCCACGGGCAAAAGGAGTACGTCGCGGAGTGCGTGGCGGAGATCTCCACCCAAACACACAAGGATAATCTGAATCAAAATCTAAATCTGATACCAGGGAGCGTGGAGGGGAGGCAGGAACCTAAAACCATTATTTAAAATAAAAAGGGGAAAAAAAGATAAAACAAATGTTAAGACAAATGGAACAAGCAAGAGAAATGCACTACTTCATACTGATACTAGTAGATAATTAAAAGCTCACATAAAGATTTAAGCAACAAACAAAAGCAGTTATTTTTATGCATATGAAAACATGAAACATCAGCAATGGTTGTTAACCAAAAAGAAAAGTAAAAGTAAGAAAGGCATTGATGAGCAGAATACCTCTATCTGATCTGAAAGTGCTATTGATATCCAACCTGCAGAGATAAAATGTGGTTAGAGTTCTATCAACATCAACATAATGCAGTAAGTAATTATAAGGAACATACTTTATTATATACACAATCAAGCAAAAATATTCAAGGCCATTCAGTTTGCTTGTAATTTTTAAAGCTAAAAGCTAAAACATTGATTCAGTTGGTCTCACAACATTCATAATACACAAAGAACAGTGAAGCAAAAGCCAGGTAGGTTTACCATCTCTTGGAAATTGAGATTCTAGTAGTGAAAATATCTCATCTACAGATAAATCATCTGTTTCCATCCCTGTTGCAGCTTCCTGTTCCTCGATACACTTGCTATGATCATGATCATACCATCCCATTAGGTCCCCCATATTTATATCTTCCTCCGATGAGGCTTCAGGTTGAGGTGACTTTTTGTTCTTAGATGAGGCTTCAGGTTGAGGTGACTTTTTGTTCTTAGACTTAACATTGAAGATAGCTTCTATTCCAAGCCAAAAAAAACAAGACAAAAGTATAGAGAACAAAACCAATTTAGTAAGAGAAGACTGGTGCAAAATGTAAGTAGAGTCAATTTGGATAAACTTCTCTAGTAGCAATTAGATCGAGTTGAAAGAATCATAGAATGATTATAGGTTTTTTAAACAAGTTATATAAATTAAAATTAGTTTTTGCATATCACAACATCCATTTCATTACTAATTTGCAGTGTTGTAGTGTTGCTATAGCATGGCAGGTGTAAAGTAAACCACTATTTTCTGCAGTGGACAATACTGCTAAATAGGTAATAATTTCCAACAGAATCAACAAAATTGGTGTTAGTGTAAGACTTACTTTTGTGGTGAGAACGATGTTTAGCCATTATCTCTTATTTCACTTTCTCTGCAACACAAATTACAAAATTGTATCGTAAATTAAATTGAACAGGACAAGAATCTTTAAGGATTCCGATTGTTCTAGAAGTGATTTTAAAAAGAACAGAAATTAAGCGTGATGATTACCAAAGAAGAAGGAGTAATCGAGAAAAGAGGAAAACCTTGCAGGAAAAGAGGAAACCAAACCCTAATTGCTGCAAGAGAATAAAACTAGAAATTAATTAATTAAAATTAAAATTACTAAAGATATGTTCCTCATGCTCCTCCTAGTTCAATGCATAAAATTAAAATTACTAAAGAAAACATTTAAATTAAATTAAACAGGACAAGAATCTTTAAGGATTCCGATTGACCTAGAATTGATTTTAAAAAGAACAGAAGTTAAGCGTGATGATTACCAAAGAAGAAGGAGTAATCGAGAAAAGGGGAAAACCAAACCCTAATTTGAATTAAACAGGACAAGAAACTTTATTGATGAACCAAACGAACGAGTGAGTAATAATCAAGAAAAGAGGAAAACCTTGCAAGAACAAAAGTCGAAGGCAGCAGAGCTTTGTGCAGGAGATGAGATGAGATGAAATGAAAAAATAACCCTAACGGTTGTTTGGGCTTCACCATGGGCTTAATTTAGGCTGATACTTCCTACAACACCCTTCTACTCATTGGATACCCCCAACTCTCAAATATTCCAAAAATACCCTCACGTGAAAATACGTTCCCAACCCGTACGGTTCCAAACTTCCGGACCTTTAAAAATTCAGAACTTGGGGGTGTCTGTAAATACATAAGACCCGCTGTACTTTGGTTTCGGACGGGTACCGAACCATTTATAAAATTCATTTATAAAAATGTAGTAATTGCTAAAAGAACCTCGTACCTTAATTCATTTATATTTTGTTTTGCAACCTTCTACTCAACTACTCTACATTCCCTACCATAATAATGTATCATCCCTACCAACCCTTTCTGCTGCATTTTTGTCCCTAAAAGTTTCTCTCTATTTATTGACACGATAGTGTTGTGCCGAATTGGTTCGGCTTAGGGGAACCGAACCCGTTCGGCAAGCAGCTGTCGTATCTACGCAGGATCAAAATGTCCAGTAACTGCTATTTTTACTTCTGTTTGCTTCTTTCTTTATGCACTTAGGACTATAAAATGGAAGAAAATGGAGCCCCTTCCAGAGACACATTGGTTGTCGACTTTACTATTGTCCATTCACAACTGATAAGGTACGGACTAAGTCTTGATTCACGATCAAGCCAACAACTCACACTAAAGAGGAAAGCAAATAATACCCATCCCACCCACACAAAGAAGAAAACCCTAATTCAGCAACAAAGCATTCATTCACGATCAAGTCACTCCATCCATCATAGAAACCTCACGGCATGTCTGATAGCAGCAAAGAATGGATCACAGCTAGTGGAGACATCGTCCAATTACGAGGAAGATCATTCGCAGAGCTCATCTTCGCCACCAAAGCAGCCACACCGTTGCAGCTTCTACTCGCCTAGAGAAATCCCACAGACGTAAAATCTTTCATCATTTCTCTAATATCAAACACAATATGTTCGATTTCTCTTCTAATTTTCTCTCCTCTACAAACATCAATGAGGACAAGACAATCCGATTCAAGGAGCACTGTAGGGATCCTCAGGCTAGACGCGAGGAAAATAGCTTCTCTAAATGCTAGAGCTTCTGCAATCAGCGGAGATGGAGCGAAAATCTTCGAGGTACTGTCTATCTCCTTTTCAATCTACAGTTATTTCTCCTGGAAAAATAGTCTTTGTTATAAGCTGAGCAAATAACATTTTTGTTGCTAGTCATATGCCACTATATATAACAGAGCATATGATTGGATAATCTCGAGTATTACAATATTAGAAAGAGATCTTTTGTCCTCACCCACTACCGTGAAAGAGAAAGTGAAAGTTAGATCATGTCAAAAAAAGAAAGTGAAAGTTAGTTGATGTAGAATGATAACGTCATCTTTGTTGTAATCAAGAAAATAACATTATTTTTGTGAAACACGAGTGACCTGTAAGAGCAAAACATCCATTGGTCTTTCAGGGATGGATCTATTAACAATTAATTGGGGGCACTTGCCCCCACTTAAAAAATTATTTTAGTTAGAAATATATATAACAAAATTATTTTGCCCCCATAAAAAAATAAAGGTTGACCCCATAAGATCATTTTTTAAAATTAAATGTAGAAATTTACAAGACATAAATCAAAAAGAGAATAAGTTGGTACTAATTTTACCTTTTTAGTTATGTAAATAGTAGAAATTTAGATATATTAGAATTGTTTTGTAGTGAAATTATGTATTTTTGTAAAAATTTATAATATTCTTTTATAGACTATTTTTTTGCCCCACTGGTAAAATTTTCTGGATCCGTCACTGTGGTCTTTGATATCTGGTTATGATTGGCATATAATACACGACATAGTATTAGATACAAAGCGATCATCAAAGAATCTCTTTTAAAAAAATCATCAAATAATCTCACTACAAATGCAATCTATGAAGTACGAAATATATAAAACATGCTAAGCTTGATAGGAGTGTAACAAATAAATCCTTGCTAAGCTTCTTGGGCCTGCTCTATTAATCCCACCATGGACTTTAATGCCTTATAATGCACCGTATCCCCCCTTAATGCATTTTGACTCCAGCCTCAAGAGTGCAACTTTCTCTCATTAAATAAAATTTAATGAACACCTAAAGTTCCCCTAATCAACTGTACTATTTGTTGTAATTTTATGAGATATTTCAAAAATATGAAAGTCCTACATTGTGTGACTTTTTGCGTTAATTTTTATTTACTGATATATTATTTTATAATATATTTTTAGACTTACTTGAGCCTATCCGAAAATACATTTTAAGCTATTTTTATCAAGATATTTCACTTCATTTGGTCAAACCGTTTTGTAAAATTAATTTTGCTTTATTTCACAACGGCTATTTTATTACACCGTTTTATTACTATTGATTTCGTAACGGTGTAACGGATTATTTTAATGACTATTTTATTACACTGTTTTATTACTATTAATTTCGTAACGGTGTAAAGGATTTTTAATGGCTATGAGTTGACTAATGGAGAGTCTACTACATCAACTATGTGTAGCCTATAAAAAGGCTATCGAGTAGCACTTGAAGGTATTCGAAAAATCCATTTCGTTTTACACTCTACTTCCAAAATATTCCTAGGTTCATCTCCAGTCCAATTGTTCTTGCCAGTTCGGATTCCTCATTCGTTATTTGCGATTGGGACGAGACCGGTTGTATCTCGGGAATTTGCGCTGTAGAGGCGAATAAATTCTTCAGGACAGCCACCAGGCGCCTCCGGTTGTTTTCTCTAACGTTTGTTCTTTTCGCAGGCATTCTGGTTTGTTGGTTTTGTTGCGTATATCACTACACTATTCAGTTGGCGAGCTAAGGGATTCCGAAAGAGTGCATCAAAGAGGTGCAAGCAGGAGGTCCCTGGTTCAAGCTTGAGAAACTAACATTCTCCAGCGTTGCTATGCCTTCTTCGACAACAATGGGAGTAACCGCTATAACTTCTCCCATAATTACTCCCGTGTCAATGATGACCACTGCAGCATTAACAAAAGTCAATACAATGGCTTCTGTGCCACCAACAGTAGGACCAACGAGTCCTTTGATGGCAAATCCAATGATTGGAAATATGCCGTTTACTATGAGTGGAAGGGTTTTACCGTATGGCATGCCAACAGCATTGATGGCAGGTCTTCAGACAAATTTGTCTACATTTGCAGAAAATGCAAGTACAGGGTATTCTCCTATTCATAGTTCAACGGAGGCCATCCATAGTCGAAATGCCCAAACTAATTTGACTACAACATCTTTGTTGGCATTAAGACAACAAATGGATGATAGCAATCATGATATGGTCAATATGTTAACACAACAAATTGGTACTGTGTGTAATCCTTTGATACAAAACACTAATAACAGTTACCAAATGTTGGCAACACAAATGGGAAGGATTGCTGATTTCTTTGGTACTCCACCAGTACATCACCAGCAAATTCCCCAAATCCAAAATGCTAGGCCTGTAGAGATACCTGTAGAAAGGCCTAACAATGCAATTCCTATGAATCAGGGAAACCAAGGACAACAACAAATTGTCGAAGAGCCTATGAGGATAGAGGCAATCCCTGAAGTTGTGTTGGTGAATAGAAACCAAAATGCTGACGAAGTGGTCAGACAAGTGCAACAAAACAATTTTGGAGCACAAAACAATCTGGCTAATATGGTCGAAACTATTTTAGCCCAGAATGGCCTTAACTTAGGTTTACATAGGCCTAATTTTGTGTCGCCCTTGTCAGATTACACCTTACAAACAGAGCTGCCTAGGGGATGGAAAATTCCCAAGTTCACAAAGTTCGCTGGAGAAACCAGTGAATCTACCGTCGAACACGTGGCTCGTTATTTGACTAAGGGCCTAAAGATTCCGCCATTAGAACAACGACAGAAAAGAGGCTTTTGTAAGTTTCATGGTTTCTTAGGTCATAGCACTTCCCGTTGTGTCATTTTCAGGGATTTGGTTCAAAATGCTATCAACGAAGGAAGGCTGAAATTTGGTGACAAGTCTGAGCCACCAATGAAGATTGATACTGATCCCTTGCCAACAGCCGATGCATTGCCCGTTGAAGTTGATCTAAATTTGGTTGAGGTCACAGAGGTTGCTGCTGAAAATGCTAAGGCAGAGAAAGCTGTCGACAAGGTTGATGTCGAAATGGTCACTGATGACCAGTATGCTGAAAAGATGAAGATAGTGTATCCAAGGGCTGAAGAAGAATTGATTGATTTTCTCAATCGCTGCAAAATCGATAATGCTGAAGTTATGCTTTGTCCTAGGTGCAGTGCTGTCTTCGAGTTTACCTTGGATTTTGGTAAACACCGCTAGTTTGAAATTGCTTCTGTTTGCAGGATCAACTAGTAAATCCTAAGACCATTTGTGTTAAAGTTTTTCCCAGAATTACTTGTGTCCTTGCAGTTTAAAAGTAAAAGAAGAAGATAACCGTCGATCTCGCGCGAAACCGTCGAGTTTCCTTAATGAGGGAGAATAAAACAAAGGAAAAAATTGCACAAAAGCAAAGAAGAAAACAAATTAAAATTGCATTAATTGTAAAGAGGGTTGGTGCACAAATGATACATTCTTCTCTTTGCTCGTTTTCTCTGTAATGTGTTGGAACTTAGAGCGTGAGAGTTCTGTAATGAAATTGTGACCCGTTTTTCCTATGAGAAACTACTATTTATACAAATAGAAAATAGGCTAATTTACACCAGGGGTCCTTTAAGTTATTTAATTGTAACAAGTTGGTCCTTTAAGTTTTTTTCGTACGACTTAGGTCCTTTAAGTTATTTAATTGTAACAAGTTAGTCCTTTAAGTTTTTTTCGTACCACTTAGGTCCTTTATGTTTTTCAATTGTAACAAGTTGGTCCTTTAAGTTATTTAATTGTAACTTTTAAAGGCCAAAAAACTTACATTTTTCAGCCCAAAATTGTTACAGTTAAATTACAGGCTAACAAATTGCCCCCTCAAAAATGTCTTTTTCGACAGGAGCTATGTGAATCGCAGAAAAAGAGTATTTTTGAAAACCCTTTTCAACTGTTCTGATGACGTCATTAACATCACGTTTCAGCACTGATGAGACGTTTCAGTGAAAAACAGCTTTTGGCGCCTCCATTGTAAAGTTAGTGGGCCACGTTTCACCTTGAAACTCCCCACCACTCATTGCGAGTAACTGCTCCATTAAGAGGGAAACTCTAGAGTTTCTAACCTTTGCACTTCAAACAGTCAAAAAAACCATTGCTTCTCCCTCATTTCACTCTTTCTGAAACCTTTTGCAATTCCTCCTGCTTCTCTTCCTTCGCAAGAAACTTGCATTCTCTTAAGCCTAGAAAAACAGAACCTCATCAACCTCCTTCGTTGTTCATCAATGGCATCTTCTTCTCATCCTCGATCCCCTTCAACCATTGCAGGTAAGCGACCAATCCTTGCAGAACCTGCCCAAAACCCAACACCTGAACCACTTTCACATACTCATTCATCTGGAAAACACCTTTGTGTTGCTGAACCTGATCTTGATGATCCACGTGCTCCAAGTTGGAGATCACAAGTGATTATTCCAGGTCCCATTGACCACACTCATGCTTTTCTTGGTCCCATTCCTGAATTTCTTCCAAAACCACCAAAAATCCAAGATATCTTCCCTAGTTACCATCATTATAGCCCTAGAATCTTCGATCAAGCTCCTCACGAAATGGGTTTCATGGCTACACGGGTTTTCAGATCTGCACCTCATGTAGGGCACGAAACTTACATCAACTGGCTCAACAAGATAGAGTCAAAGAAAGGGGACTTCTGGAAAACTCAAAGTATTTTCGACCTGATTCAGTTGTCGAGATATGGTCCCAAATACCAAAGTGCGATGCTTATTGCAGCACTTCATTTTTGGGAGGCTACTACTAACAGCCTTCATCTGAAATGTGGTATGCTCACTCCCACTTTGCTGGATGTAGCTGCTATCACTGGTCTTCGACCAACAGGCGAGATCTTTGAGCCCGACAGAGTTTCTGATACGTACAATTTCACTTTCCAACGTGCCACCTTTGCTGGGTACATCGAAGATCATCACGTCCTCGACAGTGATGAGGTTTCTGATGAAGAATGTGACACCCTTTACCCCGAAAGTAGTTATAGTTGAAAAAGTGCGAAAAGACGAGTAAATTTGTTTTTTTTAAAATATAGCCAGCAATTCATTTTCTGAAATTGTTTTCGCAAGTAAAGGATATCACCAAATTACTCAAATCATATAAACACGATTCTTAATTCTTAATAATATAAAAGACTAAAAAGGCAAAACTTTTCTTTCAATACAATAACCGAAATGACGTGAAATATAATATTCCAAAAACTACAACCCAGCTCCCGATGTCACATAATCAGAGCGATTTAACCTTTAATACAATGAAATTAAAAAGTAATAACAACACATAGTATGATACTACAAGCTCGGTGATCCGTAGTGTTCACATTCCCACCGCTGCACTGCTACTCGAACGAAACCTGGAAGTCAATCTAAAAATGTGGTGCACGGGTGAGAAAGAGCGTCCAAACCATATAAGGAACATAAGACTGAGACTAAAACAGCAAAGACAACCACAACCCATAAAATCAATATCAAACAGTCACTCTCACAGAGTGACAAACACAACATGTCCATACAGCAAGACGTCACAGAGTGAAGCCACATAGGGCTCGTATGTAAAAAGTGATGAGGTCACATCACACCGTAAAAATCACTACAGTATACACGACAAACATAACCTGTATACTCGGTTAATCATTGACTGAGATCATCATCTTCAAGGAACGTAGAATACCACACCAGTGAACCCAACGAACATACCACATGTGCTCGGTTATTCATCAACTAAGGTCGTCCTCGTGAATCTGGTGCAACGTCGAGAATATCCTACCCACTACTCCGCGATAATTCAGGATTCATCTAACTCTGGGTAAGCGGATGTAAGTGCCCTCACATCCCGGGAAATAGATAGAGTGTAGTCAGGGTACCCCAGTGTGTTATGGAACGCCCCAGCAGTGCCCCACTTAGAACCTCCCCACTGGGCCTACCCGCAAGGCCGGGTCGTGGCCGTCTCTAATACTACTCCCATAATCGTTTGCTTACCACCCCACCTGTAACACCCCCCTTTTACTATTACAATTAAATAGACAATTATCAGAGTCACCTCGAAGGGCGCTACATTTTTCACCATTTTAAAAAAAAGAAAATCTCCAAAATAATTTATATAAAAGAAATCACCAAGCAGCGGAAATATTAACCAGTTTAAACATCTCCAGAATTAACAATTAAAGACATCTCCAAAATAAATTAAAACAATTTCCAATAACTAAAATAATAGTTCAAAACGATAACTAACGACTCCCCGGTGCTACATATCAGAGCTGACACAGACCCAAACGAGAGAGGAAGCAAAACCTAGCAATTCCTCCACGAGCACTAGCGATCACCTGCAGCGTTGCCGCATGAGAGCAACATTCCAAGCAGAAGGGGTGAGTCTAACAGAGATAATAAGCAGATGATAAAAATATGCTAGCATCAGGTAACTACAGCAACACAATACAATTACACCATATCACAGCACCAGATACCAAAGGAAAAATCCATTTGACAGTGAACCACCAAAATTATAACATTCATAGACAATGGGATGATATGCAACCCCTCCAGTGGGCATATGCATGCGGTACCGATCACCAAAATGAGCCACGACGGGCATATCACCAATAAACACCAGAGGCAGAGCCTATATCACCAAAACATGCATATGACAATGCGACACCATGATTATGCACCAACTCACCATAACAAGTATTTAAAATAAATACTATATCACCAGAATCAAAACAAATGATTTCACCAAAAATAGCACCAAGTTGTAGCATCACAGCTACCACTAAACTCTCCTGAGCATACCAGCACCGCACCTGAAATATTAACACCAGACGGCTCCACAACGCGGACATAACGCACGCACACCACGCACAAGACTGGCGCACAGCGCCTAGGCACATCGCACCTACTTCAGCGAATTAATTAAAATAGCAAACGACATCGGATTTCAACAAATAAATACTTGTTGGAAAGCCCTATGGGGCTGGTTATCATCCCTAAGTTCAGTTTTTGAAGGAGAGTGTCCAATAGGTACAGTTTTCGAAAAGCACACAGGCTAGTTGCAAAAGAGGACAGTTTCTGTCCTTCAAATTCAAGCAATTCCAAAGTGACCAAAACTCAATCAAATTGCATGAAACTTGTGCATAAACTGGGGCAAAGTTTGTCTAGTTTTCAAAGAAATTGGATTCGTTCGAAAAGGAGTTCTTTTGAAAACGTGGTAACCAAAACACTGACCCTGTGTCCAGATTGTTTCCAGAATCTTACTCTAACTTGTGGGATTCATATCTCGAGCTACACAACTCTAAACGCAACCAAACCAGTGCCAAATTAACAAGCATTAAGTCTATTTTCCAGAAAAATAAACCACATAATTTTTCGGTCAATACAACGTTCCCAGTCACCGAAATACCGAATCTATACCCAAATCGTTTCCAGAATTTTAACCTAACTTGTAACGCCTATAACTCGAGCTATACAACTCCGAATTTGACGAAACCAGTGCCAAAACGACCGGCGTTAAGTCTATTTTCAAAAACAATCAACCTCATAATTTTTGGATCAACCAAACAGCGCCAGTTTTAGAAAAACCGAACCTGTGTCCAGAATCGCTAAATTGCCAAACACCAAACCCTAACGGCAACGACACTGCAACCACCACAACAAAAACGACAATTCGACAACGCGACAACAACAATCAACCACGCACAGCAACAACAAAAACACGAACAATAACAACACCATCATCGTGATACAACAATCACGCAACAACAAATAACGAAACAAATCACAATAACGTGCAATAATCATCAAAGCACCAATCTCAACGAAAACACGATATGCAACAACACGAACAATTCAACAAAACCCTAGACTACCCACACATAATTATCATCAACCCATTATCAAGGTTAAGCCCACCCTTACCTCAACTATGGTGGCGCAAACTCCCTCCTAGCCTCGTTCCTCGATCTCCGAATACGGCGACTCCCCCAAACTGCAGCTTCAGTGCGAAGCCAATATCTCTCTCCTCAGAACTCGTTTCGAAGATCCTAACGGTGAAAGTGTAGAACTATATCTTACGAACCTGCTGCCCAAAAACGAAGACGAACCAACGGTTAACGAAACCGGAATCGCAATTTTACGGTGACAGGTTTGAGAAAAACGGGAATTGTTTTCTCTCTTCTTTTCTCTCTCTTTGGTGGCTGCTCTAATCCGAAATTCCTCTCTCTCTCTCAACCCTAAATTAATCCTCTCCACTTATAATAAGTGAGAAACATAATGGGCTAAATTATTTGGGACTTTATCCACATAGGAAGGGAGCCCAATGCTATTTTTAACTAGCCCACAACACGTGATTATCATCTAACTCGTTTTCAACATAGCTACTACGCCCATAATTTCAATTCTTACAATCATCCTACGGCAATCCAACTTCGAAATAATTTGATTAAATTTTAGGGCGTTACACCACCTATCATCATCCCTACCATCCTTGAGGTACGGCTCGCCCATACTGCGACGAGTCCTTGCCCATACTGCGACGAGTCCTTGCCCATACTGCGACAAGGTTCCTCCTATACAATTTCAACTATTGAGGTACGGCTCGCCCATACTGCGACGAGTCCTTGCCCATACTGCGACAAGGTTCCTCTTACAATCATCAATTTTTAAGGTACGGCTCGCCCATGCTGCGACGAGTCCTTGCCCATACTGCGACAAGGTTCCTTCAACAAATCTCGATAACGAAGATACAACTCGTCCATACTGCAACGAGTTCTCGCTCATGTTGCGGCAAGATTCTTCAACAAGAACCAGCTTGCTAATCATCGACGAAGGATAACTTGTCCATTGTGCGACAAGTCTCCCATAACAATACACATAACGCAAACCAAGAATCGCCACTATTACAAACGTCAAGTCGTTTAATGACTTTACTAGTTCCAAGTCAAACTTGGCTACATTGACCGATGTTAAAATATCGATCCCGAACTTAAACACTATTAACTTCATATCGTTTAGTACCTATCATTCTAATCCATCAACACAATAGACATTAACTCATCCTATACCTTATAACTATCTCTTCCTTCTCGTTTAAGTGACTTACGATTCGTTATAACTAATCCTCTGGCTATATCTACTCACATTGGAGTCATTCACTAAACTCAGCACATTAGCTACAGTCATCCAATTAATAAAATTACAGTCATCCAACTATTTACACACATTACTGTTATCTAGACTAATTACAGTCGTTTACAAACATTTAAATTATTACAGTCATCCGGAATAATTACAGTTATCCAAATATGAATCAAATAATTAATAAATAACTAAGTAAACAAATATATACATGAAAATCAGAATAGCGGTAATCTATACCATTATAGTCCTATCCCCTATTCCCCATATAGAATAGAAACCCTTTCCCCCCGTACCTGATATCTGATATAGAAATGCATTTTGATAGCGAATCGACAAAGATCAATCACGACCCCATGCTCCTACTCTGAGTTTGACGGGCACGACGGGTAACTCAAACTCGTACAATTAGACAACAAAAGAGATTGTCCGATTAAATTATTAGGAATATATAATAACTTATTTAATCAAACTAGTGTAAGTGTAAAAAGAAACGAAATAAAGGAACTTACCACTAATTGCAACATGGCATCATTGGTGATCAGAGTCAATGAAAATGGACACCGTTCAAAATGTGAGGGAAGTAATTAACGAGATGTGGCACATGGAATTATAACGTAATCCGTTTGATAACATCAGGGCTCCTACATGAATTCAACTAAAGGAAAATTGGGTTTTGTTGATCCCATGTTTTATGCACCAAAATAACTGAACCCACGGGTCAATGAAGAAGCTGGGTTTTAGAGATCACGGCAGCGGCGGCGACGTCACGGTTGGGCTCACGATGAAGAAATCAATTTGCATCTAGAGGTAGGAAAATCGTGTATCATGCGAGTCTGGTTTGGTGGACATGGTTTTCGAAGTGTACAAAGTGGCTAAGGACTTCAATAGCAATCGGAACAACTTTCGTGGCGGGCTGGCGGCCATGGAGTTCTATGTAGTGTGGGCGAAGATTGGAACTCAGTGAAGGGACTGCGAACGACGAAAACGATGCCAGAAACGGATTCCTTGCGTGATTTCGAATGGAAAGGTGGATTTTCAGGGTCAGCCGTGGCGTGATGAGGAAAAACGAAAGAGAGGGAGTGGCTGCGCTAGGTTTTTGCGAGTTGCAGGGCGCTGGAGGAGGAAGATGGAGTTCGCGGGCGGGTCGGGTTCAGTATCCCGTGGGCTGCGCGTTGGATCTGGCTGTGAAATGGCTTGGGTTTAGTGACAGGGGGTGCAGGAAGCAGAAAATAGGGTGCTGTATAAGCAAAAAACGTGGCTGTGTTCTAAAAATGACCCAAAATCGATTTTAATTCATTTTTAAAGCCCAATTTAACTACAACTATTATTTTAACATCTCCATAGCCCAAAATAATTTTCTAACTAAATAAAATCTCAAATACTAATATTTTATAAGATAAAATGATTAACTAAAACATTAGTATTTCAATATGGATATTCTATAAACAACACAATTAAATAATAACAATAATATGGTACCAACATAGTATAAAATATGGTTTAATATCATTTCAACAAATTTGAATATTCAAACACACATAAATATATAAAATTATTTAAAGTACATAATTACTAAGACGCACAATGTATCACAAGAATTACTATTTTCACGCATAAAGCCAAAACGTCCTAATTTGAAAATCGGGGTGTTACAAAGAACACATAGCCTTTCTTACTTTATGGTTATCCCATTATATTTTCTGCTCTTCATCGCTTCAGGTTGAAGATGTATATCAATTTGGCTACTCAGATTCATGATGGTCGGAATATCTGTCTTAGCAAACTTACCCTAGGGTCTCTTTATGAAGCTTTAGGAGATGGGGCCCTTGACATGAAAAATTCCAAGCCTCAATCTTCTTTGCTGATTTCTGGGCCTATTTGGCTGTTCCAATTGTGGCTCCTTGCCACTTTTGAATCAAGACTTCTAGTAATGTGCCCTAAAAGCCAAATCCGAATAGCTGAAAAGAAAAGCTTTGAAGGTATGAGGCTTGCACTTTTGAAACCTAGGGAAAACAACCAGACAGTCGAAGACCAATTCTCTGACACTTTCGACATGCTACTGAATTGCAAGTCCTTCACTCCTTCAATGGCCCCTTTCGTCCACAGAACTCATGGGCCACAGTGGTTCCTCAAAAAATTTCCTGCAACACCCATTGATTCCGATGATGAACTTAATGAAATCTGGAGAGCTTATTTGACCCCTTGCTGGTTATCACTCAGGATTTCGTCAAGCAAAGGTCCAACCCACTATGGTTTGACAGGATACCAGCCAAATCTGGTGGCAAAGCAATTTGGATTGTGCCAACCTCGACCAGCCTCTTTTTACAAGTCGAAATGGTCTTTGATATCTCCAGATAATGAAAGGGACTACTGGCATCGACTAACCATGGCTACCCAGAACACTCCCACTTTCATTCCTTTAAAGTACAACCCCCTTTTTGCTTGCACTAAAGAATTTCTTCAATGGTGGTCGAACTATTATAAGCCTAAACTGGCTGCTGTCGACGAATCCAATTTGCTTCAGAACCTACTCTCTGCTTACCCCAAACCTTCAGGTATATCACTTTAATACATTCTAGATTTCCAAACTCTTCAAAATAATATATTCTTTAACTGTTTGAACCAAACAATTTCTGAAATCTTTCTAATACTAACCTCGTCTAAATATTTTTTGCAGCTACTCCCACAACCACTGGCACTACTAAGGCGTCAAAGAAAAACACCAGGAAAAAGGCTACCAGTATTCAAAGACCACAAACAACTGAACCGGCCAAAAAACAAGAGGTAACTACCTTTTTTAGGGTATTTGTTATATCACATTTACTCCTTAATTTCAACGCTTGATTGGTCTCCATATTTCAGAGCCGAAAAAGAGGAAGCAATCCCGCGCTTGATGTGCCTCTTAAAAGGTCGAAGAGGATTGGAACACAAATTGTGAGTGAAGATTCTAAGGTTAGAAAAGAAAATTTTACCTCTTTGCTCTCTCCATTATTCATCTATTTGCCTTAGCCATCACTAATTCCGGCTGTTGGGTTTTCAGTCTGATGACCAAACAAGCAGCCCAAAATCGTTTAGGATTTCTGCGGCTCAGTTTGAGCAAGAAAAGAAAATGAAACACTCGCAAGAAACTTCCAGAACTGCTATCCCTGGGGTGCTTGTCAAAGACATGCAAGGCGAAAAAGAAACAGCTAAAGAGAAAGTTTCACCTTTAGAGAACCCTGTTCAGAAGAAAGCAGAAGTTCTTAAAAGACCTGCAAGCGCAAGCTCTCATGTTGGCGACACCATATCAAAGGTAAATAATTGAACTTGCAACTATTCTTTAACTACTCTGGTTCATAAACTGATCATAACTCCGACGTATTGTCATGACAGGGAAATGAAACTGGTCAACTTGACCCTTCACATAAGCAACTAACACCAACATCAGCTCTCTCTCCCTCTGTCAAACCAATAGCTGAAAGAGTGGTCGAAAATCAACCCCGAAAAGATGATCCTGTCCATTTAGCAAGAACAGTCCTGCAACAGCTTGTTGATATGCCAACTGATGAGTCTCCTTCTTATGACCAAGCACTTGAAACAAACTCACTTGATACAAATCAGGGAGCACAAGATTTAGAGATGATCGAGGCTGTTGGCGTCGAGACTGAGCATGTCAATGAACCATCAAAAGATGATAGCTCCTCCAAGGTGGTTTATTCAAGTAGCAACACTGTCAGTGATGAGGCTTTAGCTGAATTGAAGAGCAAAAATCCTCTTGAGGCTTTGAACCTCCTGCTGAGTGGTAGGAGAACTTCGACCAAACAAAGTTCTTCGACCACTTCTTTGGGCGAAGTATCTGACACATCGAAGCAAGACCTCCTCAAAGAATTTCGAGCCAAAGCTCTTGAAGCTGACTTGTTCCAAGCCATTGAGCGTGACCACATGATTGCCTTTGAGATTAAAGCCTTATTGTGCAAGCTCAATACCTCGACGTCAGGCAAGGTCCTCATTGGCTTCATTGCCGAATTTGAGCCCCTTTTAGAACGAATCACCCAAGACATTCAGAAAAAGAAGAACTGTATTGCACAAAAGGCACGGGAAGCCAAACTTCAAGAGGAAGAATGGGCAGCTGTTAACGCCTCTCAGACCAAGATTGCCTCTTCGGAAACCCAAGCAGCAAATAACGCTCAAGCGTTGACAGATTGCGAAAATGCCATCTCGGGCTACCAGAAACAGATCGAAGACTTGCAGTCGAAGATCAAAACTGAAGAGGTGAAGAAAGCTTCTCTTCTCAAAACGACCCCTAAAGCTTTAGAACCTGCGATTCACGCAGAGGCCACTGTGGCTCTTGAGCACTTGGAAAGACATGGCCAACATGAAGCGATGGTTCGAAGTTTGGACGAAGAAGAGGCTCTTGTCGCCATAAGATTGGAACATTTTAAATCTGCTTTAGAAAGGCTCAAAGCCAATCTTCAACTTTGAATTGTAATTTTCTTGATTTCCAATATTGTGACTTTGACAATGTTCTTTTTTTTTTTTTGGCATTTGATCTTTTGACATGCCATATTTGAAGTTCTCCATACTATTTAGTCTTGTGTTATCTTAACTTCTTGCAATATTGGCCTATACCTTTTTAAATATTTGCCATTTATTTGCAAAATTCGACCATCAGCGCCAAGTTCTTCGACTTCATAAGCACCGTTAGTATAGACTTGTAGAATGCGAAATGGTCCTTCCCAATTTGGTGACCATTTACCCAAGACTCTATCTTTTTTATCCATGGGTAATATAACTTTCCACACTAGATCTCCTAAGGCAAATGTTTTTAGCTAACCTTTTTATTGTAGGCTTTAGCCACTCTTTCTTTTTGCCTTATAAGAACATCCAACGCATTTAGTCTTTCTTCGTCTAAATCAACCAATTCATCTAACATCATATCCCAATAGGAATCTGACGGAATTTCAAACTGTCTTTGAATTCTGGCTGATTGTAAACAAATTTCGACAGGTAAGACTGCGTCATGTCCAAATGTAAGTCTATATGGAGTAGTGTTGATTGATTCTCTGGGAGAATTTCTACATGCCCACAACACTTGATCAAGCGTTTTATGCCAATTCGGGAAAGATCCTATGGGTCCAACCAAAAGGATCCAAGCTCAAGATCCCTTAGAAGAAGTTGATTTGGGAGATGGTTCATTGAAAAGGCCAACGTACATAAGTGCTAAGATCGATCAAGAGTTGAAGGCGCAGATTGTTGAATTGCTGAAGGAGTACAAAGATTGCTTTGCATGGGATCACAACGAAATGCCAGGGTTGAGTCGAGAAGTTGTTGAAATCAGACTACCAATTCGACCAGGAAAGAAGCCAGTGAAGCAAAATCCAAGAAGATTTGCACCAGAAATCTTGACGAAGATCAAAGCAGAAATAGAAAGGTTACTAAAGAGCAAGTTCATTAGAATTGCCAAGTATGTCGAATGGCTCGCTAATATAGTACCTGTAATTAAGAAAAATGGTACACTTAGGGTGTGTATAGATTTTAGAGACTTAAATAATGCTACACCCAAAGATGAGTATGCCATGCCAGTGGCAGAAATGCTAGTAGATTCGGCTGCAGGTTATGAATACCTAAGCATGCTAGATGGTTATTCTGGATATAACCAAATATACATTGCTGAAGAGGATACATCAAAAACAGCATTTCGATGCCCAGGGGCATTGGGGGTTTATGAATGGGTTGTAATGCCATTTGGCCTTAAAAATGCTGGGGCAACATACCAAAGGGCGATGAATTCTATGTTCCATGATTTTTTGAAAAGTTTATGCAAGTGTACATAGATGACATTGTCATTAAATCTTCTTCAGGAAGTGGTCACCTAGACCACCTTCGACAATCATTCGAAAGGATGAGAAAATATGGATTGAAAATGAATCCACATAAATGTGCCTTCTGTGTTCGTGCAGGTGACTTTTTAGGTTTCGTTGTACATTAGAAAGGCATTGAAATCAATCAAAACAAGACGAAAGCAATCTTGGAAACCGAAGCTCCTTCGACCAAAAAAGAATTGCAGTCATTATTAGTAAAAATCAATTTCCTTAGAAGATTTATCTCAAATCTAAGTGGCAAGACTCAAGTGTTTTCGCCATTACTGCGACTGAAGAAGGAAGACGTGTTCAAATGGAATGAAGAACACCAACAAGCTTTCGACGAGATTAAAGCATATCTGATGAAGCCACCACTAGCTGTGATCCATTCTTTGCTGCTATCAGACATGCCGTGAGGTTTCTATGATGGATGGAGTGACTTGATCGTGAATGAATGCTTTGTTGCTGAATTAGGGTTTTCTTCTTTGTGTGGGTGG
Source organism: Astragalus glycyphyllos (assembly GCA_963573325.1). Taxonomy (NCBI): domain Eukaryota; kingdom Viridiplantae; phylum Streptophyta; class Magnoliopsida; order Fabales; family Fabaceae; genus Astragalus; species Astragalus glycyphyllos. The sequence continues at coordinate 87,548,711 of OY754309.1, read as the reverse complement.
GATGGGTATTATTTGCTTTCCTCTTTAGTGTGAGTTGTTGGCTTGATCGTGAATCAAGACTTAGTCCGTACCTTATCAGTTGTGAATGGACAATAGTAAAGTCGACAACCAATGTGTCTCTGGAAGGGGCTCCATTTTCTTCAATTTTATAGTCCTAAGTGCATAGAGAAAGCAGCAAACAGAAGTAAAAATAGCAGTTACTGGACATTTTGATCCTGCGTAGATACGACAGCTGCTTGCCGAACGGGTTCGGTAGGGATGAATAGAGAGGGTTGGTAGAAGTAAAAATAGCAGTTACTGGACATTTTGATCGTGTCAATAAATAGAGAGAAACTTTTAGGGACAAAAATGCAGCAGAAAGGGTTGGTAGGGATGATACATTATTATGGTAGGGAATGTAGAGTAGTTGAGTAGAAGGTTGCAAAACAAAATATAAATGAATTAAGGTACGAGGTTCTTTTAGCAATTACTACATTTTTATAAATGAATTTTATAAATGGTTCGGTACCCGTCCGAAACCAAAGTACAGCGGGTCTTATGTATTTACAGACACCCCCAAGTTCTGAATTTTTAAAGGTCCGGAAGTTTGGAACCGTACGGGTTGGGAACGTATTTTCACGTGAGGGTATTTTTGGAATATTTGAGAGTTGGGGGTATCCAATGAGTAGAAGGGTGTTGTAGGAAGTATCAGCCTAAATTAAGCCCATGGTGAAGCCCAAACAACCGTTAGGGTTATTTTTTCATTTCATCTCATCTCATCTCCTGCACAAAGCTCTGCTGCCTTCGACTTTTGTTCTTGCAAGGTTTTCCTCTTTTCTTGATTATTACTCACTCGTTCGTTTGGTTCATCAATAAAGTTTCTTGTCCTGTTTAATTCAAATTAGGGTTTGGTTTTCCCCTTTTCTCGATTACTCCTTCTTCTTTGGTAATCATCACGCTTAACTTCTGTTCTTTTTAAAATCAATTCTAGGTCAATCGGAATCCTTAAAGATTCTTGTCCTGTTTAATTTAATTTAAATGTTTTCTTTAGTAATTTTAATTTTATGCATTGAACTAGGAGGAGCATGAGGAACATATCTTTAGTAATTTTAATTTTAATTAATTAATTTCTAGTTTTATTCTCTTGCAGCAATTAGGGTTTGGTTTCCTCTTTTCCTGCAAGGTTTTCCTCTTTTCTCGATTACTCCTTCTTCTTTGGTAATCATCACGCTTAATTTCTGTTCTTTTTAAAATCACTTCTAGGTCAATCGGAATCCTTAAAGATTCTTGTCCTGTTCAATTTAATTTACGATACAATTTTGTAATTTGTGTTGCAGAGAAAGTGAAATAAGAGATAATGGCTAAACATCGTTCTCACCACAAAAGTAAGTCTTACACTAACACCAATTTTGTTGATTCTGTTGGAAATTATTACCTATTTAGCAGTATTGTCCATTGCAGAAAATAGTGGTTTACTTTACACCTGCCATGCTATAGCAACACTACAACACTGCAAATTAGTAATGAAATGGATGTTGTGATATGCAAAAACTAATTTTAATTTATATAACTTGTTTAAAAAACCTATAATCATTCTATGATTCTTTCAACTCGATCTAATTGCTACTAGAGAAGTTTATCCAAATTTACTCTACTTACATTTTGCACCAGTCTTCTCTTACTAAATTGGTTTTGTTCTCTATACTTTTGTCTTGTTTTTTTTGGCTTGGAATAGAAGCTATCTTCAATGTTAAGTCTAAGAACAAAAAGTCACCTCAACCTGAAGCCTCATCTAAGAACAAAAAGTCACCTCAACCTGAAGCCTCATCGGAGGAAGATATAAATATGGGGGACCTAATGGGATGGTATGATCATGATCATAGCAAGTGTATCGAGGAACAGGAAGCTGCAACAGGGATGGAAACAGATGATTTATCTGTAGATGAGATATTTTCACTACTAGAATCTCAATTTCCAAGAGATGGTAAACCTACCTGGCTTTTGCTTCACTGTTCTTTGTGTATTATGAATGTTGTGAGACCAACTGAATCAATGTTTTAGCTTTTAGCTTTAAAAATTACAAGCAAACTGAATGGCCTTGAATATTTTTGCTTGATTGTGTATATAATAAAGTATGTTCCTTATAATTACTTACTGCATTATGTTGATGTTGATAGAACTCTAACCACATTTTATCTCTGCAGGTTGGATATCAATAGCACTTTCAGATCAGATAGAGGTATTCTGCTCATCAATGCCTTTCTTACTTTTACTTTTCTTTTTGGTTAACAACCATTGCTGATGTTTCATGTTTTCATATGCATAAAAATAACTGCTTTTGTTTGTTGCTTAAATCTTTATGTGAGCTTTTAATTATCTACTAGTATCAGTATGAAGTAGTGCATTTCTCTTGCTTGTTCCATTTGTCTTAACATTTGTTTTATCTTTTTTTCCCCTTTTTATTTTAAATAATGGTTTTAGGTTCCTGCCTCCCCTCCACGCTCCCTGGTATCAGATTTAGATTTTGATTCAGATTATCCTTGTGTGTTTGGGTGGAGATCTCCGCCACGCACTCCGCGACGTACTCCTTTTGCCCGTGGGAAGGATTTTCCATGAAGGAAGATATTGATGCCTAAGTGTAACCTTTTATTTCTCCCGTTGTGTAATAGAACAAGTTGAATCTACTTTTGAAATTCTATTTCTTCCGTTGTGTAATAGAACGACATTTCTTCCGTTGTGTACTAAAACAAGTTGTGAATCTAATTTCGAAATTATGGAGCCTTCCACTTTTGTTGTTGTTTCTTTCTCTTTACATTGAAGCAAAAATATGTGGTAAACAGACCTCAAGCACAATTTCCTCATAAAGGAACTAAACTTACTACTTGTAGTCCTAATTTTAGAAATTTGGAGTTGTACAATATTCTTTTAACTCGTTTTTCTCAATTACTTGCTCTTATTTATTGGCTTGTACAATATTCCCTCATAGATTTCTTGCTATTTGGGATAGTATGTTGGATGAGGTTATAATTGAGATAACATAAGTTGCAGCTTTAGTGAATCTGCTATGTGAGGTTTTTTTGTGAGAGTTTTAAAGTGGTTGTATATGGAAACATTGTCCGAGAAAGAAATTGATATGCTGCATAGAGAATGGTCGTTTCAATGTGGTCAAAATATTGCACGACAAAGAAGACGCCGGTTCTGACTCAACTGATTCAGATTATCGGGAATTCATTGCCAATTATGTCTCTAGTGATGATGTTAGTGACAATGAACCAACAGAAGTCTCTATCAGTGGACTGTCATTCGGTGAAGATGACAACTGATCTTGTGGTGTTTTATTTTATTTATTTGGGCAGTTATAATTTAACAGATTCGGTGTATGTTAACATTATATTATATATTATTTCTTTGTTTGAATAAAGATCTAGGGTTTGGAACACAATGAAACATTCAATCTCTATTTCAATTTTTTGGAACATAACGAAACAAGAACGACAACATAAATGTTAAAAAACAAATAAGGAAACAACTACGAAACTAGCGATTATTTGGGAAGTCCCTGTTCCAGAACATAAATGATCTCTTGCGGAGTGCGTATTGTTTCCACAAACAGATCTAGGATACTACGTCCCATTGTAACATTAGCATGATGTTCCATCAATGCGCGAACGTCATCGTCGTTCCGGATCTCCATAGCTGAATAGCGGATAGTCTCGTCATCTTCACAACTGTACTTGCAGTAACGTAAATGACTTATGTCTTTACGCCACTCTCCTTCTCGGCGAACGTTTCTCTCTGCCTTTCGCTTCAACTGGGTGAATGTGTTTACCTTGGATTTTGGTAAACACCGCTAGTTTGAAATTGCTTCTGTTTGCAGGATCAACTAGTAAATCCTAAGACCGTTTGTGTTAAAGTTTTTCCCAGAATTACTTGTGTTCTTGCAGTTTAAAAGTAAAAGAAGAAGATAACCATCGATCTCACGCGAAACCGTCGAGTTTCCTCAATGAGGGAGAATAAAACAAAGGAAAAATTGCAGAAAAGCAAAGAAGAAAACAAATTAAAATTGCATTAATTGTAAAGAGAGTTGGTGCACAGATCATACATTCTTCTCTTTGCTCGTTTTCTCTGTAATGTGTTGGAAGTTAGAGCGTGAGAGTTCTGTAATGAAATTGTGACCCGTTTTTCCTAGGGATAATTACACCAGAGGTCCTTTAAGTTATTTAATTGTAACACGTTGGTCCTTTAAGTTTTTTTCGTACCACTCAGGTCCTTTAAGTTATTTGACTGTAACAAGTTTGTCCTTTAAGTTTTTTCCGTACCACTTAGGTCCTTTAAGTTATTCAATTGTAACAAGTTGGTCCTTTAAGTTATTTAATTGTAACATTTAAAGGCCAAATAACTTACATTTTTCAGCCCCAAATTGCTACAATTAAATAATTTAGAGGACCTAAGTGGTACAAAAAACTTAAAGGACCAACATGTTACAATAAAATAACTTAAAGGACCTAAGTGGTACGAAAAAAACTTAAAGGACCAACTTGTTACAATTAAATAACTTAAAGGACCTTTGGTATAATTTAGCCATTTTCCTATGAGAAACTACTATTTATACAAATAGAAAATAACTGTACAAAGTTTAAAAAATTGTAACTGCTACGTGCTCTTGATAACGGATACTTGATCCTACTTCGTCATCAGCCTCCAACCCCTTCTTGTCGAAATATCTATCTTCAGCCTCTTCGACTTTGCCAAATCTGAGGTCGAAATCTACTTGATGCAACTTAATAGCTTAATTCATTTCAGTGTCGAAATTGATATTCGTCTCTTGAAATACAAGGTCAAACTTTAAAAATAAGTCAAACCTCGTTGACTGCATTTAATTTAGCCTGTCGAAATTACAGGCTAACAAATTGCCCCCTCAAAAATGTCTTTTTCGACAGGAGCTATGTGAATGGTAGAAAAAGAGTATTTTTGAAATCAATGGCATCTTCGTTGTTCATCAATGGCATCTTCTTCTCAAACTCGTGCACCAATCACTGACAAGCAACAACCCTTCGCAGAGCCCGCTTGTTTACCTTGGATTTTGGTAAACACCGCTTGTTTACCTTGCCTTTAAAATCAAAGACCTGCTGCACAAACTCAACAACCCAACAGCTAGCACCTCTCTCATTGGATTTCTTGTTTCTTTTGAACCTCTTCTGGAACAAATCACTAAGGATCTTGAAAAGAAGAAGAAACATGCTTCGCTCAAAGAGCAGGAGAGTGCTATGAAACTAGAAACATGGACTGCCGTTGAAGCTTCACAAAATAAAATCTCTTCCCTACAAACCAAAGCAAAGACTGACTTGAAAGCTGTAGAGGGATATGATGCTGAAATTGCTGGTTACCAAAAAGAGATTGACAGGTTGGAGTCAATGATCCGAGCAGCAGAAAAGAAGAAGTCTAAATATTAACCTCGTCTAAATATTTTTTGCAGCTACTCCCACAACCACTGGCACTACTAAGGCGTCAAAGAAAAACACCAGAAAAAAGGATACCACTATTCAAAGACCACAAACAACTCAACCGGCCAAAAAACAAGAGGTAACTACCTTTTTTAGGGTATTTGTTATATCACATTTACTCCTTAATTTCAACGCTTGATTGGTCTCCATATTTCGGAGCCGAAAAAGAGGAAGCAATCCCGCGCTTGATGTGCCTCTTAAAAGAAAATGAAACACTCGCAAGAAACTTCCAGAACTGCTATCCCTGGGGTGCTTGTCAAAGACATGCAAGGCGAAAAAGAAACAGCTAAAGAGAAAGTTTCACCTTTAGAGAACCCTGTTCAGAAGAAAGCAGAAGTTCTTAAAAGACCTGCAAGGGCAAGCTCTCATGTTGGCGACATCATATCAAAGGTAAATAACTGAACTTGCAACTATTCTTTAACTACTCTGGTTCATAAACTGATCTCTCTCCCTTTGTCAAACCAATAGCTGATAGAGTGGTCGAAAATCAACCCCGAAAAGATGATCCTGTCCATATAGCAACAACAGTCCTGCAACAGCTTGTTGATATGCCAATTGATGAGTCTCCTTCTTATGACCAAGCACTTGAAACAAACCCACTTGATACAAATCAGGGAGCACAAGATTTAGAGATGATCGAGGCTTTGGCGTCGAGAGTGAGCATGTCAATGAACCATCAAAAGATGATAGCTCCTCCAAGGTGGTTTATTCAAGTAGCAACACTGTCAGTGATGAGGCTTTAGCTGAATTGAAGAGCAAAAATCCTCTTGAGGCTTTGAACCTCCTGCTGAGTGGTAGGAAAACTTCGACCAAACAAAGTTCTTCGACCACTTCTTTGGGCGAAGTATCTGACACATCGAAGGAAGACCTCCTCAAAGAATTTCGAGCCAAAGTTCTTGAAGCTGACTTGTTCCAAGCCATTGAGCGTGACCACATGATTGCCTTTGAGAATAAAGCCTTATTGCGCAAGCTCAATACCTCGACGTCAGGCAAGGACCTCATTGGCTTCATTGCCGAATTTGAGCCCCTTTTAGAACGAATCACCCAAGACATTCAGAAAAAGAAGAACTGTATTGCACAAAAGGCACGAGAAGCCAAACTTCAAGAGGAAGAATGGGCAGCAAAATTGGCTTATATTTCTTAAAATATTTGCCATTTATTTTCAAAATTCGACCATCAACGCCAAGTTCTTCGACTTCATAAGCACCGTCAGTATAGACTTGTGAATGCGAAATGGTCCTTCCCAATTTGGTGACCATTTACCCAAGACTCTATCTTTTTTATCCATGGGTAATATAACTTTCGACACTAGATCTCCTAAGGGAAATGTTTTTAGCTAACTTTTTTATTGTAGGCTTTAGCCACTATTTCTTTTTGGCTTATAAGAACATCCAACGCATTTAGTCTTTCTTCGTCTAAATCAACCAATTCATCTAACATAATATCCCACTAGGAATCTGACGGAATTTCAAACTGTCTTGGAATTCTGGCTGATTGTAAACAAATTTCGACAGGTAAGACTGCGTCATGTCCAAATGTAAGTCTATATGGAGTAGTGTTGATTGATTCTCTGGGATTTCTACATGCCCACAACACTTGATCAAGCGTTTTATGCCAATTCCTAGGCTTTTGCCCTATGTGTTTCTTGATCAAATTGATAATAATTTTATTGGCCGCTTCTACTTGACCATTAGCTTGGGCATAGTATGGTGTCGAAGTTACTAACTTGAAACCAGTTTCAGAGGCAAATTCCTAGATTGCCTCTTTGGAAACCCAAGCAGCAAATAACGCTCAAGCGTTGACAGATTGCGAAAATGCCATCTCAGGCTACCAGAAACAGATCGAAGACTTGCAGTCGAAGATCAAAACTGAAGAGGTGAAGAAAGCTTCTATTCTCAAAACGACCCCTAAAGCTTTAGAACCTGCGATTCACGCAGAGGCCACTGTGGCTCTTGAGCACTTGGAAAGACATGGCCAACATGAAGCGATGGTTCGAAGTTTGGACGAAGAAGAGGCTCTTGTCGCCATAAGATTGGAACTTTTTAAATCTGCTTTAGAAAGGCTCAAAGCCAATCTTCAACTTTGAATTGTAATTTTCTTGATTTCCAATTTTGTGACTTTGACAATTTTCTTGATTCCCAAAAATGAACATTGTCAAAGTCTTCGATCTTATGGCGACAAAGAACATTGTTTTTTAATTTTATCATACTTACAATTCTTTCAGACACCTCTCTCGTTTTTGGGTGGTCAATGACGCCATCTTTGTTTTGTCGGGCTTCTAACCACAAAACTTGTCGGTCAATAGATTCATGAGCAGGATCTTTTCCGACCTCCCGCATCTATTAAAATTTACCTTTAATTAGTAAATAAATCAGAATATTAGTTTAATAAATGAAAGATAAAATATAAGTGTTTACCTTGGATTTTGGTAAACACCGCTAGTTTGAAATTGCTTCTGGATCAACTAGTAAATCCTAAGACCGTTTGTGTTAAAGTTTTTCCCAGAATTACTTGTGTCCTTGCAGTTTAAAAGTAAAAGAAGAAGATAACCGTCGATCTCGCGCGAAACCGTCGAGTTTCCTCAATGAGGGAGAATAAAACAAAGGAAAAATTGCAGAAAAGCAAAGAAGAAAACAAATTAAAATTGCATTAATTGTAAAGAGTGTTGGTGCACAGATCATACATTCTTCTCTTTGCTTGTTTTCTCTGTAATGTGTTGGAAGTTAGAGCGTGAGAGTTCTGTAATGAAATTGTGACCCCTTTCTCCTATGAGAAATTACTATTTATACAAGGAGGGAAAACGCTAAAACTAACTAACTGTACAGAGAATTCGAAAAAGAAAACTGCTTCAACCTTCGACTACGGTAACCTGCAGAACTTCGACGACGAGCACTTAACTTTGACCTGTCAGCCTTCTTCTCGTCGAAATATCACCCTTCAATTCTTGTCAAGTCCAAGGCTTTGTCGAATTTACTTTCTGATATAACTCTTCTGTGTTGAAACAAGCACTTTCTTCTAAGAAAAACAAAGTCAAACTGCGTTGACTGCATTTAATTTAGCCTGTCGAAATTACAGGCTAACAAATTGCCCCCTCAAAAATGTCTTTTTCGACAGGAGCTATGTGAATGGCAGAAAAAGAGTATTTTTGAAAACCCTTTTCAACTGTTCTGATGACGTCATTTGCATCACGTTGCAGAGTGATACGACGTTTCAGTGTTTTGGCGCCTCCATTGTAAAGTTGATGGGCCACGTTTCACCTTGAAACTCCCCACTACTCATTGCGAGTAACTGCTCCATTAAGAGGGAAACTCTAGAGTTTCTAGCCTTTGCACTTCAAACAGCTATATGAAACATCTCTTCTTCTTCAGTCGAAGTAGCGGCGAAAACACTTGGGTTTTACCACTTAAATGTGAGATAAATCTTCTAAGGAAATTTATTTTTTCCTAGTAATGACTGCAATTCTTTTTTGGTCGAAGGAGCTTTCGTTTCCAAGATTGCTCTCGTCTTGTTTTGATTGATTTCAATGCCTTTTTTGTGTACTACGAAACCCAAAAAGTCACCTGCACGAACACAGAAGGCACATTTGATTGGATTCATTTTCAATCCATATTTTCTCATTCTTTCGAATGATTGTCGGAGATGGTCTATATGACCATTTCCTGAGGCAGATTTAATAACAATGTCATCTATGTATACTTGCATAAATTTTTCAATAAAATCATGAAACATAGAATTCATTGCTCTTTGGTACGTTGCCCCAGCATTTTTAAGGCCAAATGGCATTACAACCCATTCATAGACCCCCAATGCCCCTGGGCATCGAAATGCTATTTTCGACGTATCTTCTTCAGCAATTCAACAATCCGCGCCTTCAACTCTTGATCAATCTTAGCACTGATGTATGTTGGCCTTTTTATTGAGCCATCTCCCAAATCAATTTCTTCTACGGGATCTTGTGCTTGGATCCTTTTGGTTGTACCCATTGGATCTTTTTCAAAACCTAAAGGCTCGTCATCATAGACGCAATCAAGCCTCCGGTTTTCGACAATGTTGTCTTTATTTTATCTTCAGCGGCTTCATCAACAAATTGTTGTTGTAAGTCAGCTTCTAAAACCGCTTTTTGCTTATTTTCGGCCACATAGGCCGTAATTCTATCCCATACAGTGGGTTCATCCATAAATAACTATTTACGGTCCTTCCCACCCTGTAGGCTTGACATAGCCTTGTGGGTCGTTGTCTTCGTCGATGACCTCTCTATCCCAAATGAATCCATAGTTGGGATCAAGAATCACTGAGGTCCTCACATTATCCTGGCTTTCATAGCCATGTTCAGAGGAAATGCATGGCGCTTTCTAAAAAGCGCCCCTAATGGACCTCCGTATTTTGGGCTTCAGGGGCGCTTTTTAAAAAGCGCTCCTAATGGGTGCTCCCTTTTTAAACAATGTACTTAGGGTATGTTTGGATAACTCAAAATGAGCGGAACGGAATGGAATGGAACGGAATGGAGCGGAGTGGAACAAAGTTTCCATTCCACTGTTTGGGGATTCTATGACGGAGCGGAATAAAATTCCCTTTCCATTGTTTGGAAAGTCGACGGAACGGAGCGAGTTATAAGTTTTTTATTCCATTTTTACCCTTACTTAAAAAACACTATTATGTAGAATAAATCAATAAATACATTATATATATATATATATAAGACTGATCAAAAAAATATTATATATATATATATATATATAATATAAATACAATATAGAAGGCATATATTAAAATAAACAAATATAATAGTGAGTAAATATTATATTAATTCTAGCTACTAGAAAAATGAAGTATTATACTGTGTTGGCGTGAATGTTGTAAGTTTTCCAACGTCTTTAATTTTCTTTTGTCTGCAAATGCATTGATTTTATTAACTATACTCATTTTTTTCACAATTATTTTGTTGTGTTTAAAATCGTCCATTATTTTTCGGTGCAAACGGTAGTTACAGGATCAACTTGTTTATTTTTTGACAATAGTTGTCTCTTGGTTTCGATATTTAAATTTAACGTCATTGACTGGGAGCCATGGTACAACTTCAGTCAGACTTCTTCCAAAGCTCAAATGGGAGAAGGGGTGCAGCAGTAGAAAATAGTGATTATTATAGTGATTGAAGAAATAGATTAGAAATTAACAAACAGGGACAAAAGAGTAATATCATAATTATAAGCACTCATTCCATCCCATACCTCCTAAATTGGAGGGGAACAAAATTGAGGGTAAGTAATGGAATGGGATGGAATGGACTCCATCACTTACCATTCCATTCCATCACTTTTTTAAATATCTAAACAATGGAACATTAAATCATTCCATTCCATTCCACTCCATTCCATCCCATACCACCAATCCAAACACACCCTAAGGAAAAAGCACATTCCGATCTATTTGAGTCTCTCGTGCTGCGGAGGAGAGTCGGAGATACAATGGCTTCCCCAACAATGGCTTCCCCCACCGAATCGAGTATTAAAGATGGAGTTTACACGGTGACCTAGTTCTTGATTTTTCCGATTATTAAGATTATTGAATATTTCACTGCCGTGCTGATCAAATTTTAAATGCAGATGGCCTCCACGATGTGCAGCTCATTATTAAAACGACAGGATGATACTAAATGTCAGCAGATCATGGGTATACTGGATTGTGTTCAACATGAGTGCAAGGTATATCTTAGAACTCAGTGATTCCATAGATCATTATTCATCCGTGATTTTGTCAATTGTCATTAAAAGTTTTATAGTTTGTAGACTAAATCTCATTCATATTTAGAAGAATTAGAGACTGGTTTTGTTCATTTAGTGAGCTTTTGTGCACTAAAATTTCTAGTTGCTAATTTAGTTTAGTTGCTAATTTAGTTTGTTTAGTAATTCATTTATATTTGTCCATTCTATTTTCAGGTTGAAGAGCTAACTGACTTTCTTAAACTTGTGCTTTATTGTGTACATCATGTAAATGAAAAATTTTGTCCTATGTTTGCGGAATACTTGAACCAGAAAGCTCAAAAGTATAAACAGGTATTTTTCAGTCAAGGTTTCCTTTTTTGTAGTTTGTTATTTATGAAGCTATTGCAATATTTTGTATTCCGTTCTGATTGCAGGTTATGACACCCATTAATCTAATACTTCGGCTCTGTGTTGTTGGTTTACATCTGAAGTCCAGAGTTGGAGATCATGGGAGTGCAAATTTTGAAAGTTTATTGGGAGAATTAGTTAAAAATGAGAAAATACTAAATAGTTCTCCACGTGTAATTGACTCTTGGCATATTTGCACCAGTTCATGCCCACCGTCAGCAGCCTCTGAATGCAAGATTTTTAAAAGTTACATATTATCTTACACAGAAGCATTAGATTTTCTATGTCACCCGCTGGCAAAATCTTTAGAATTAGAAGGGCCACATTTGGTAACCGAAAAGAATGGTGCCTATGCTATGAATGCGCTTTCCACTGTCATAGACGCATTTCATGCTCTTTGTCAATTGATTTTTTCTAGTCCAAGGTATAGTCTATCGTTTGCCTACACGATCTTCTATTTTATTATGGAAGAAAAGGTTCCTATTCCTCTTATAATTTCATATATATACGTGGACCTGCTCTATTTAATTAAAACATTTACACACCTCACGATTGTCTTCTACATGATTTTTGTGTTTTGAATAATTGCCAATGTTACTGATTACATCTCTTGTAATAAGCCACTAGACAATTGTTAGTAAAGATTGGACCTTCTGTTTGTTTCATTTTGTATAAATTGTAATAATAGAACTTTAAATTTAAATTTGACTTTTTCATCAATGCAGCTTTACATTTGAAAAGGATGGTGAAGGATTTTACAGGGAAACAATGCTCAGTATAACTCTGGCAGCCTTCACCCTTTCCATCAGAACGAATCATAAACTACAGGTTCTCCAAACACGCAAAAATATCTTATGCAATAACATTAGACATTCGGTTAAATAAAAAAAACTATTGTTTGGCCTCATTTCAGGAAAACACAGAATTCATCAAGAGTGTCATTACCAGCGAAGGGATTAAACCAGAAGATTTAAAGTCTATAAAATCTTATCTCAATCAGATTGTTGTAGCTTTGAGCAAAAACAGGCAACAAACGGAGGTATCCCATTCTCCTCCTTTTATTAAAATCTGCCATGCAATGTAAACGTCATATACTTGCTTTGTCGGAAAGATCCTATAAGGTCCTATTTTTTTGCCTAGTTCTTCAAGTTTGTTCTGTATGATGTATAGATGCAGATTGCAAAGGTTCTAGACGTGTATTGCAAAGCATCGTGGCACTATATTATATGTCATCGTGGTAGTCCGGTCGAAGGTGGTTTGAAAAAGGTTTCAACGAATACACTCCAAGTTAGTGTTGCATTTTTAGATGCCCTCATCGAGATCAAAGATCCCGAAATAGATAAGAAGTTGATTGATACATTTGAAAATTGGTCCAATGCCAAAGATTTATTTGAGAAGCTTCCAGCTCCTGCGTTGTTAGTGAGGAAGTGGGTTGTGCAGGTAGTTTTCCTAAGCATTTACTTTAGTATTTAGTATGCTTTATGTTAGTTTAAGTATACTTTTTCTTACTGCTTGTTATATTGTATAATATCCATGCGGATGGAATTAAAGCGTATTCACGATGTGGATGTGACTACCTTGTACTCACGGCTCTCATCTTCTACGAAATTGTCAAAGAGGAACATTGGCATAATCTTAGAGCAGGTTCAACCTTATTATACATTTCCTTTGTATAGAAATTTTATCACATTTTTAATGGTATGCATCCAATGTGTATTAGAGCTTTTGTCAATGTTATATTTATTTCGCCTCATTGTCTATTTAGGAACTTAATGCATATGAGGAAATGAGTTTTAAATACACAGAACGTTGTCCAAAAATGCAAATTGAAATCACAAAAATCCTCCTTCAACATATATATATCACTGAAGACCAACGTTTTCAAAAGGCACAAACTCTAGTCAGACAGGGAAAGGCATTCAGAGCTTGTGACGATGGTCTCACGGACTGCATCAAGTGTCTCTCAGAAGCAATAATTATTATGGTAAACTGTTTGGTTCTTCTCGGTAACCTGTATTCTATGTAAAGCTCTTTATATTAGTGATGAATAGGCCATTTTTATGATGTCAATCAATTTCTACAGGAGATGTGTAGCAAAGTGAATCCCATTTGTCATGAGTTAGGAGTAACATATTGTCTACGTGCGTTGTGTACCCAGGAGGCCGAACCTGATTCAAAGGTACTAAAACCTGCTGATAATATCTACTCTTTATCTTAACAAATTCCTTGACTTCATAAGAAAAAGCTGATATTGGCCTTTACATTATGCAGAGAATCTTAGAAGATCTCAAGGCCGCTTTGAAGATATGGTTGAGCATTTCTTGTGCGGATTGCAATGAAGAGAAGAAATTGTATGCATCGTCTGACAATATAATGGTTCTCCTATATAACATAATTGATTTAATAGAGTTGAAGGTCTGTTTTTATCTTAAATAATCAAGGTTTTTGTAGTTTATACATAAATTTCTAGTGACATTATCTTTGATTCAACATAATCTTTTCAGGGTTTCATGGATCTCTTTAATGATGCATATCAGTTGTTAATCAGAATCTTGAAGTTCAAAAGTGTGCCTGTAAATAAGTGGTTGATTTTACTCTGGGAGTCTAGAAGGACTAGTCACGCCCTTTGTGTTTCGCCTGTGAATGAGACATTCATCCTGAATTTTGAGAGAGAGTTTAAAGAAATTTCAACTATTAATTTCTGGATTCGTAATCTTCAAGGAAACCGATCATCATTATTAGCTTTTGAACAAAATTTTTCCTTTTTATTTGCAAACTCTCATCTGAATTCATGCAATCATGGTAGCTCTTTTCAGACAGACATTACAGTTGAGGAAGTTCAAAAAGCTGCACTCGAACTGATTTCAAATGTAAGGTCCTTCTGAGGCAAAATTTTGTTTAATCACTCCCTCCCTCTCTTCTTAAGTTCTTCACTGTTATCTCTTAATCTTCTTCTAGGTTCCCGCTAAAAGTCGTAAAAATCAACAATCTTTTGTTGCTGGAAATCTTTACCGTGATTTAAGCCAACGACTAATGACAAACGGGCAGTTAATAAAGGTCAGTAGCAACTATTTTGATTTAAGTTCTTTTGACTTACTTATATAAATTTGTTTTTTTTTTTACTTATTTAGGCTCTGTCATTTGCAAAGGAAGCGCATAACTTACATACCAACCTTTTCCTAGCAACATTTACAAATGTTCAGAAGCTGAATAAAAAGGCCAGTGAATTTGGAGTGAGAGAATCAATTGCTCTGGAAGTTATGCTATTTGATTCGTTATCACCGGACATAAAAGACAGTTTAAAAGACAGTTATCTGAGTCCGTGGAAAATTTTGCAAGGTTACCTTGAGAGCACTCTCCAGGTTTGACCTCCATCTTATCATTCGTTTAGCTATGGAATTAAATATACTTTTGAGTGGGCCTCTTATGCAATTCGTTTCAATTTTATATATGCGTACAGCTTGGACTCATCTATGAAATGATGGGAGATGGGATACAAGCTGGAAACCATTTCCGACTAGGGCGGAAGATATCCCGTTCCTTCCATTTTCCTATGTTTACATTTGCTTTCTCTTACCACTTAGGTATGCACGTTTCCCTTGCTTGATTGATGAATTTCATTCTCCTATTAGTATAAAAATTGATTTGCCTTTTTTTCTGGTGTGGATGACCAGGAGGAGTGCATGTTAAGAAAAGACGCTGGGATTCAGCAGAAAATGAGCTACAATGTGCTAAAGATATTTTAAACAGCAGCATTACATTTTGCTGCTCAAAATGTAAAACATTATTTGAAGCTTTTCTGTATGAGTCTTATGGAAATCTCTGTAAAAGCAAACTAGATACTTGTAAAGGGGGTGTTTCTGAAGACCCTGTGAAAAATTGGTATGCACCAGCTCTCCAGAAATTAACTCAATGTGAATGGAGAAACCGTATTAGCTGTCCTGTAGATGAAGTTATGAACCAGTTAGGTTGCAGCTTCTCTAATATGGGGTGTTGGAGCTGTATTCCAAATGAAGTTATGAAATCTGGGTTACTAAAAAATTTTATAAATCTCAAATGGGAGTTTGTTCGGAGGAAGCTTTCAATGAAGCTACTCACTCGAGTAGGTATGAGTTCCATTCCATATTTTTCTGTCTTGTGTTGCGAGCATTTTTATATAGTCACCTACTCCTGGTAAAAAAAGACATAAGTGATTTCCAAGCATTAACCATAACTTCTCTAGACCTTCAAGAATGTGAAAATGCACTCATGTTTGCATGTAACTTGCTCTAAGTAATATGTTTATTTATGGCATGAAATTTTTGTTTCTTTTTCTAATATGACTATTCATATGCAGTTAACTGTTTGGAAAATTCTGATCAAATTGATGAATGGCGTAAAGTACTTCTGCAACACATGTCATTTCTGGCTGGCAGAAACCCCTTTCGCACGACTTCTCCATCTTTTCATCTAGATTTGTTTCGCAGTTTGGTTATAAAGGAGATCCCTGGAGATGTGTTTGCTATCGAGCGTGCGGAGATAATTCAGAACATATGTTGGTATTCTTTGAAGTTCTATCATTCAAAGTTTGCAAGGTACTAACGACCTACTTCCTTTTCTTCTCAAGAAAACACAGCAGTTAATTGATAATATAGTTGTGATTTACTAACTGGTTGTGTAGATGACAGTACTTAATGACATGGTTTCTAAAACTGTTTGGGTTGTATGTTTGTCATCAAGATCGACGTGCCTGCTTAACAAGGAATGTCCTCTAGATTGTAATAAAGAAATATCAATCATAAGCTTCTTTCAAATTGTTCGAGATTTTTACGGAATGCTCTTTATTTTTATTTTTATCACTTTTTCTGCTTGTTCACTGTTGGTGGTCTCTTAGATTTTATTTGGTGTTGTGACTCGGAAAAAGATCTTGTTAGTGCAAGGTGTAGATCACAGAGTGAGTGTGATGCGGACCTCATTAATGAAGGACAAAAGGGTAAAATAGGGTTAATGCAGATATTTTGTAATGAAGGGCAGAAGGGTAAAATCATTAAAGTTTTCCACTATTCTGATGTAACAAACTACTGCCACGTTGGCAGTAGTCACGTAGGGAGAGTGGGAATGTTTTGGTCAGTTAGAGGGGAGAGAATGCATATAAAAGGGGGGAAATCAGTTGCTGTGGGTTTAGGCTGGGAGTGGGATAGGCTTGGGCTGGGAACTTGGCATTCTCTGTGCCATTTTCACTGTTTCATTGTTTCTTCTTACATTTTCCTTGTAATTCTCCATATCAATTCAGAGAGATCCTCTGAATTGCAGTAAATAATACAAGGATTCATTTATTCTATCTTACTCTGTTTTATGGATGTATCAGAGTGCAAAGCTGGCAGTTGTTGACTCAGACAATTAGAAGAAAAGCACCTTAACATTGTAGAAAAAATTTTGATTTTTGAATCCACATAATATTCTGAACAGCCAGATCCTTTAAGCTCTTATGGAAATCTTTGTTGGATTGTAAATATTTGCTTTCTCGTACTCCTCTGGAATCGATTAATGAAAATTTAGCTATGTTTACTATTTTTGAAGCATGACATTTTATAACTAATTTTCATTGACTTTGGACATTTTGGTTTTTTTAGTAGGAAGATTTTCTGTAATCTATCTTCCATCAAGTATGAAGACCTAGCTTCATGGCTGATGGTAGCTTTTGTATTGGCTCGTGAAGTTCCTCTAGTTTTTCAAAAGGTCATATTCTCTATCATCATTATATAATTTTGTGGCAATTTTCAATTAATTGGTTTAGTTTTTTGATTAGGTACCGTTTCACAATAACGAACACGTTTATATGCTAATGATAACAGGTGTCCACGTTACTTGCTTTGATGTATGTGGTTTCTGCCTCAAATGAGCAGCAGTTTTCGCTACCACCTACGAGTAAAGTTTTGGGGGAAGATTATTGGTCTGCATATTTCCACCAAGCATCAATTGGAACTCATTTTACTTGCAAATTTATTTCACATCTAACTATGAGATCCAAGGTACAATCCCTTGCTGTGGCCGAGGATATGCTTATCAATATTGTGGAGTTCTACTGTAGTTTCTTTATGAATTTATTCACTCATGATTTTGCGTATTTTTGGGTACGCCAATACCTTTTTGGTATTATTTCTTTCATCTTTTAAGAATCCTTCAACATTGATGTTATAGGATAATGAGTATTATGGAATGATATCTATGGCTTCCTTCCTAAACATTTAGTCTAATAAACACGGATTGCTGATTTGGCAGTTAGGAAGTTTCTCTTGTAATTTGTGCACTTGGTACTTTTTATATTTTTCAGTATATCGGTATCTTTTTGTGTGTATTTCATTACTACTCTGGAGTTATTTATAAGCAAAAAAACCCAATTAAGAATAGTTATATTTATGTAATATTCTTTATTTCATAAAAAAAAAATAAACTAATTTTACTAATATAGCCCTATTTTCTGAGAATGTGGGCTCTTAATAGTAAAATAAAAGAAGAAATAAATTTGGAAAGGCTGTACTCTTTCGATTGGTGGACGGGTAATTTTTATTAATTCATTTTTAAATAGCATACCCCTATATTTCTTTTCTTTTTAAGGCTTCGATAGGATAATTAATTTGATGATTAAGATCCAAATGGATTTTCTGTGGGGAGTCAAAGATAAGGCTTGGGGTATGTATAGGGAGTGGCTTGGGACAAGGTTTGCAAACCTAAGAATGAAGGTGGACTAGGCATTAAAAATCTTGAGCTTTTCAACATAGCTCTTCTAGCTAAATGAAAGTGGCGATTTTTGGTTGATGGGGGTGCAAGCTAGAGAGGTATCCTTGCTCATAAATACAGCGATTTACAGAGTATTTGCCTTAACAATATTGCTTCTATGGGAAGGAAGTATGACTCTATGGTGGCTTGACTTAGTTGGCATGGAGAATGTTTTGATATCAGCTACGTGGTTCCAAGCATGTGTTAGAAGGGGTGTAGAGGAGGGCCATAATGTTGATTTTTGGTAACACCATTGGTGTTTGGATTAATAATGTGTGGCAGTGGTATTTACCTTGGAGGGGATTGGAAGAGCAGCATTTCATGGAGGAATTGAACAACTTACACACATAATCTTACTCGTTGAAAGGGGGACTCATGGGTGTGGTTCTTAGACTCATCGAAATTGTTCATTTCATAGTGTCTTCTTGTTACTCTTATCTTATGTAGGTATAGTTCGATTCAGCTGATATTAGCGATAGAAATTGTCTTTAAGGAGCTGTGACGGACGACCATTCCATCTAAAGTTCTCATATTTGGTTGGAGAATTCTTAAAAATTCCCTTCCAACACGTGAGCTACTTTTCAAACGCCATGTGATTACTTTGTTAGATGCAGCTGGTTGTGTTTTGTAGGGAGGAGTGTGAAGACTTGATCCATTTGTTCTTCACTTGTCATGTTGCTAAAGTGGTTTGGGCAAAGATTTATAGGTGGCTTGACTTACATATGCCTAATAACCAAGGGATTGTGGATCACCTTTTGCGAATAGGGGAGGAATGCTATGAGAATAATGCAAAGAAGGTTAAATATATGATCTGGTTAGCGAGCAACAACCTCTTGTTTAGGGGGGGGGGGGGGGGGGGGGAGGTTAATAGTGATTCTATTGTCGCTTATATCAAATGTTTGTCTTGGAGAGGGCGGGTAGTCGCTCTAATTAATTTGCTAACTCGTGGTTTGCTACCTCGTGGTGGAATAATACACTCTTATGTATGAACAATTTTTGATTTCGATTTGTTGTTTGGGTTGAGCACCCCTAGTGCTTCATCAATGAATCATTGCTTTTAAAAAAAATTAAATAAGGGTATTTAGAGAATAACTTGAGTTAGTTGACATTTACTTATATTTGAGCCTAAAAATCTTGATGCTTTTTGCTTATAAATGACTGCAAAGGGAGTATCCTGTAACCGTGATGTTATAGGATGCAACATTGCATAATTTGCTCACACTGGTATTAGGAATACATTAGTTGTGACATTTGTCATCCCTCTATTTTGTAAATGTTCTTTTATGTACAACTTCTGTTCCAGTGCACACACACACATCTATATATCATAAAATAATATGAGAATCCACTGGTTTCAAGCGATTTTTTGTAACCACTGAACTGATATGACACGATCTGTGTGCCACTTGTTTAACTTGCATTCCTTATGCTCTGTTTCATTTCAACTTAAGCGAAAACCATGTGCTTTCAAGAATGGTCTCCATGTCTTTAACTTTCTATTTCTTCTCCTCAACTTCCCATCTAATATTTTATCATCCATAAAATATTTTATCATCCATAGATAGCATGCACCATGGCCTTCAACCCTTGATGCAAACCTATAGTTCTTATGACTGTTGCGTTCCCCTATTATATATCTTTACTTTCCCGAGTGTAAGCAATTAAAACCCAGGGCTGGTGATTATGGGGTGCAACCTGTGCTATATAGCACAGGGGCCCTTACCTAAAAAAATTTTAGGGCCCAAAAAACATTTTCTTTTACTTCCCTCCCACCTCAAGCACAGTTGTCCAAAAAAGAGTTCTCAACTCAACAGTGCAGAAGAATGCGTGAAAGTACACAGTTCTACTGGCTTTTATGTACCTTTTTTTTCCACTATTAGTGTGTTGTCATAACCATTCTTGGACAGCAGCAATGCAAACTCTTGCTTGGAAATTTTAGTCGGTCATTTTTTCCGAACGCGTGTTGAGATAGACTGTCATCTTAATTCGATGCTACTAGCTATGGCATCAAATATTTGTCTTAGTGGATTCTTAAAGTGGAATGGAGTGTACACTTGAAGAAAAAATACATTTGTCAGGTATCTCTTGTGCTGAGTCTGTGTATATCATAAGAACCATTTCTGTCTAATTTTTTTGTTTGGTTTTTGCTATCCAGTTTATTTGGACAACATTAAACAGAACATAGTCAATTTACACATCACCTTGGTTCCATGTTTGTGTGTTGGACTTGCATCATACAGAATACATTGACAAACACATTGAGATGAACTTCCAAGAATGAATACAAAAATAACCTAATCAGCTTGGCCCAACCTCATCAGCATCAATAGAGAATAGTAAAAAAAAAGTAACAACTGACTGAAATAGAAAAAAGTGACACTAGGAACTCTTTCAATTCACATTATCATTCACAGGACTTACCATACTATATTAATTGCGAATCTATTCAGGGTCTAGATGTTGCGGGATCTCCTTGCAGCATCACAGAAACCAAAATAAATGCACTCAGGTAACAATTATGCTTAATGCATAATCAGTCAAAGAATCAATTTTAAATATATCCTGATGTGATTCTCTAATTGCTTGTGTTGCTTCTTATTGTAGGCTTGTGCCTGAAGCCACCAAAGATATTCCAGAATCTGTTAACAAGTTTAGGGCTTGTCTTCCATCGACTACAACAGTGATCTGCATAAGTTTGCTTCAAAATGAATATACTAGTTTCCTACATGAGCTATTGAATCATCCTACACAAGTTCAAGCATGGATCTTAGTTTCACGACTTACATGTCATAGTGAACCGTGTGTAATGTTAATGCCATTGAGTTCCTTACCAGGTACATAACACCTGTAGCTAGCTACATACCTATAAAATTTAAGTATAAAACTCATAAGTTTAACAAACTGCTTTATGACTTTTTATCATGATTCAGATGATGTTGACATGGTTCCGACTTTCAAGAAAATTATTAAAGAGGATTCTTTGTTAGATATTGCACATGGTAAGCAGTCATATTTGGAACAGAGAAAGAACCTTGACGATCGTCTTAAAAAATTGCTAAGGTAAACTACCTTCATTATATAAGTCTGATATCAATCTCTGATTTAAGAATCTATCCTGCATCTTTTAAGCAACACTCTCTTTATCTGTTCATTATTTTTAACGAAATTTCAAGTAACTAACTTTTATATGTCCTTTTACTATTGTCAGGGACCTTCAATATTCATTCTTTGGGTCATGGAAATGCTTGCTTCTCGGCGAATTGTCAAACTACAAAACTTTTGACATAGAAGCTAAAAAGCTTATGAATGATCTAAGAACTAATGACAAAGTGAATGTAAGTGAGGGCGTTCTTAAGGTCATTCTTAGCGAAGGAAAAAGATTGATTTCAAAATTAAAATCATCTTCAAAGAGAGACAGTTACATTGCCAAAGTTGGCTATTGTGACAAAGCAACAACTAAGATAGTTTTCAATGCCGCCAAACAACTAATGAAATACAAGGTCCTGGAAGTTGAGGATTCGGTGAGAGAACCGGTGATTTTAATATTGAATGATGAGGTTCGGGTAAGTGAATAGTTCTACTTTGTTTACCTCCAATCTTAATTATAAGTAAATACGTGTAATTCTTAGCACCGATCCATAGTGAGTATTACATTGCTACCATTTTACGGCTGATAATATAATTCGGTACTTGTTTGATTTATTCTTGATGATAATTAGAGTGAAGGTAAGAACAATGATAGCAGGCCCATTGTAAAGAAAGTGTACTATAGAAGAAAGAGAGATATTAGTGTGACTAATGAGTCTTAGGAGGGGTAAAAGAGTAATAACACTCATGTATTAGTGATATAAATAGATAGCATACTGTTATCACAGTTATGCATGCAAAACAGAAAGTAGTTACTCAGTTGGTTCACTCGAACCTTAAACCAGAGAATTGTAATTGCTCATTGATTCTTGAAGTTCAATACAAACAATTCCCCTTGAATCAGTTGATTCCTATCAAACAAACACAATTCGGAATGCAATCAATTTAGTATGAAGGTAAGAACAAACACAATTCAGAATGCAATCAAGTAATTGAGTGTATATTACTTGAATAAGAGTGGAAAGAAATACAGAATCAGTGTAATTCTGCGTATACAATGGAATAGTAACAAGCTATGGCTCTTCGAGAGGCCAGACTCTCCTAGGGGGAAAATACTTTCCACTACAATAACATAACTCTATTGTTGCCGCAGAATAGTAATTCCTAATCTTTAATAACAATTAAAGTTAGGGATGTTACAGATTGCATTCGTCTAATTTGCTTTAACCTCTAGTCTAATTTGTTTTTAACTTATTATACGACGTCAATAACATAACTCTATTGTTGCCGCAGATGCTCCCTTGGGAAAATTTGTCGATGTTAAGGAGGGAAGAAGTGTACAGAATGCCTTCAGTAAGCAGCATCTTTGTTGTTCTTGATAATGGCAGCAACCATAAAGAGCAAGTGAGGAGGAATTTGGCGCCATTTCCTTCGATGGATCCAACAGATGCTTTTTATTTATTAAATCCAAGTGGTGATCTTAGTCGCACTCAAGAGAAATTTGAGAAATATTTTAGACAGCAAAACATCACCAAGGTATCTTTTGTTTGAGTTTGATAATACAAGTGAAGAAATGTTTCATATATTTGAATTCATGTTAACTGTTTCATTTACAAATCTAGCTAATATTTATGTCTTATTTTCTGGTCATGTTACATTATAGGGAAAGGCGGGTTCCACGCCTACCGTCCAAGAATTGGCTTGCGCATTGGAAAAACATGACATGTTCATATATATGGGTCATGGGGATGGTAAAGTTATCTAAAACAACATATATGATATATTTTCCATTCCATTTGGGTGTTGAATTTGTGTATTGTGTGTGTGTATGTAGGGTACATGATTCCTGTGTTTAAAACAATATTGAATATGTTAACAGGACTAAAGTACATTCCCAACAAAGAAATCGAGGAACTCGAGAAATGTTCTGCTGCACTTCTAATAGGGTGCAAAAGTTGTTCTATAACTTTGCGCGGGAGCTATGCGCCAGAAGGAGCTCCCTTGTCATATTTTTTGGGTGGTTCTCGGGCAATCGTTGGCAATCTATGGGACGTGAATTCCACAGACATCGATCGATTTGCTAAGGCTCTATTGGATGCATTGTTCGAAGAAAGGAAGAAATTGCAAGAGTTGCCTAGTAGTTCTTCAACTAAGAGTTGTACCCACGGACCAAAAATTGGGGAACTCATGGGTCGCGCTCGTGAGGCTTGCAAATTACCTTTCTTAACAGGGGCATCACCAGTTTGCTATGGTGTTCCTATTAGAATTTTTAGGAAAAATGAGTAATAGATTCCTATTGTAACTAGCTATGAGTGTGGCCACTTTTGTCCGTACATGGCCTTATTTTTCTCCATCAACCCTTGCGACTCTTCCATGCATCTGTACCACTTGGTTTTGATCTTATTACATATATACTGTTTCGGCACTTCTATACTATTTCCCTGCATTGTTTACTTTTCCCCTATGCATGCAGCATGCTTGCCATTTGTTTTTTTGTGTTAGTATAACTTATGGTTATTGTCATCGGTTTTAACTCTATCCTGATATTAACTAGGGTGTGATCTATTACTGTATATCCTTTGCCATGTGTTTGGTAGTTTGCATGTCCCACTATACACTACCTTCGTTACCATTACCATCTTCATTTGCTCCACTATAAATAAGTGCCTCCTTTGCCCTACTTCACTTCCATGCATTTTTCTCTTACTCATCTATCTATATTTAAGTATACATCATCAAGGCTTTTATTGATGATATAGTTCCTGGGAGGATTGACAGAGCCCTCACTGTTAGGGTTATTTGTCTTTGGATTGTTCCTTAGTTTAGATATCCTGCTAACCCCAACTCTTTTGAAATAATACTTTTGGATGAAAATGTTGATTATATATATGTTTGATATTTATACCTTTTTTTAAAAATTAAAATAAAGTATAATTTTAAGGCTTTCACTGCTGGCAGCTTTGGATTCCGAGTTCTCACAAGTTTATTTCAAAGCAACATTTAGACCAATTGAGCTTGGCTCCGTCACAAAACTTGCCTCGAAGCTTCTTCCTTGTCCTTCAGAGCCCATCAATGCACATGTAGCATAAATAACCCAAGGAGGAAGGAAGAAGTGTATCCTTAACCGGCATGCTTTATATGTGTATATATCTATTACTAATATGTGTATATTGGTTACATATGTAGAGCATTTAAAATGAGCTTAATATAATCAACTATATGTAATCACATTCGTCGATTCTATATGTTCTATCTTATCCCTACTTAAAATGAGGTTAATATAAACAACTATCAATTATTAACATTCATGACCATAAAAATCTTCTCAAACACAACGTAATAACATTATTAAAAGAAAAGTTTTCACCTGAATAAAAGTATAACGAAGATGTCCCGAATTTTGTATTTATCCCTCACAAGAAGCATCAATGATGTTGGCAACTCCATCACGGCTCCACCTTTTGATGCCAGCCATCACCGCAACTATCACTATAACCCACGTGACAGACATTAAGACATTAATTGCTTCTCTCTTTTGCTGCCATCACCCAGTTGGAATTTTCCCAATGCTTCAACGCACCGAAGCAATTAGCAACCTATTAATAATAAAGATATAACATGAATGAGGATAGAAATTTCGATCAAAAAATAGCCTTTAGGAACCACGTACGTGCAATATTACAATTCAATCGGGATAGTAGCCTTTTCATTAAAAAAAAAAACAAACGTAATGCTTTATGAATTTACTAATATAATTAGGATTTATGAATTTATTAATATAATTATGACTTATAAAAATAATCAACGTGTAATTTAAAGTTTAGAAGAAGAAAAGAAAAGAAAAAAAATTGGATACAATGATTTATAAATTTGCTAATATAATTATGATTTTTATATTTGATACAATGAAAGAAATCATAATTTCATCAAAAAAAAGGAAAGAAATCATAAAATCATATAAAAAAACTTTTATAAAGGGAACTTATTTTCATTAAGTGATGGAGTTATTTCAATTGTAATCCTCGACAAGAGTATAAGGGGACATATTGGTTTAGGATTTCACAGGATTTTAAAAAGACTTTTTTTTGAGTAAAAAAGTCTGCTAGTAGTATTCAATCAAGATTTTCTGTCACTTAAAAACAAAAGCTATTCAACGTGAATAGTTTCAGTAAAGATGAGATGAGAGTAAAACATGGTGTTGGCTCGTGAAGCTATTGCTCGGAAAGGCCAAACATAGGATGCTAGGAATCCACAAACCATCATAGAAGAAATTCAAAAGGCTCATTTTGTGTTTTATTTTTCTTTGATGTTGGGCAGCAGAAAGTAGATTTGAAGAATTGATTCTCTCCCTTGGATTTGAATAATAGTTATACTAGTCCTCCCAAAGAATTGATTCTCTCCCTCAAAGCATGTGACAAATGATTTGCCATGATGGTCTTGTGTTACTGCGGGGTTTGCATTTTACAAGAAAGGGAAAGGGTTTGGGCTCACAAATTCACTAACAAAGTCCTACAAAAGTCCATTAAAATCCTGATTTAAAAGTCCGGAAGAATTCTGTAGAGTTAAGAATCCTGAAATTCCTGCAAAGTCCATTAAAATCTGTAGAACTTTCTTTGAAATCCTGAACCAATACACCCCGTAATATTTGTCGAAGTGATAGTGTTTGCTGTGAATTTTTGTTACAACACATTTTGCTTTTACATATGAAAACTAGCATAAAATATTTTCTCACATTTAGTACCAACAAACAAGGGTCGGTCAGATTGGTAGCAAAGATGAAAACTACACACTAATATTCGTAACATTGCCATAAATTCCAAAACAACTTTTTTATAAGCAATGTAAAATTGTAAATTGTTTAGGGGAATCTCCTTACTCCTTCAAACATAGGTTCTTGATGCGTGAGTGAGAATTGAGCGAGGAGAGAGGAAAAACAGAGAGCGGAAATTATAGAATTGAGGCTTCTGATTTATGCGTGAAAAAAAAAACAGAGCACAATAAAATTTGTAACTGTTACCTGCGCATGAGAAACAAACGTTTCCAGGAACCGGGTCACAGATCCGACCCGGAAAACCAGATGCTTCAACGGTATCGTGTATAGAATCGCCGAACCCACCAATTTCACGGGATTCTATCCAAGTCCACGAATTTGCGATTCCACCATGGATCAAGCACGGAGATGGCCTGCATAGTCGCAGGTAGGATCTTACGAGACAGATCGTGATGCGGCGGAATTCTCAGAAATTGCAGATGCCTTTTTCGTATAAGATTGACCCTTGCTCTGCTTTAGAGGCCGAGTTATGGCGCCCTTATCACTAAAGGTTACGGCTTCAACAACCTGACAATTGAATTGGATTCAGATCAGGTAATTCATCTTCCGGGATGTGACAGAATTCTCAGAAATTGCAGAGGATTGACCCTTGTTCTGCTTTAAAGGGCGAATTATGGTCTCAGCATCGCTAAAGGTTACAGCTTCAATAACTTCACAATTGAATTGGATTCGGATCAGGCAATTCATCTTCTCACTTGCGGTTCAATTGCTGGTCATTCTCTTCTTCATCACCAGATCCGTAGCATCATAGACATGATTACTGGCGGCGATCTGGATGGAGGTGGAGGATTGGAAGAAGATTTCTAAGAGATGCTAATTGTGTGGCTGATAGATAGATATATAGATTGGCTAACAATAGTCTTTCTTGGTAACAGAACACGTAATTTATGGAACAGAGTATGTAATTTATGATATTGTGTGCAGGTAGGTGGTTCTCTTTTTTATTTTTTGTCGAAAGAAATTGCATTGATGAGAAACGGGCTAAGGCCCACAACAATACAACCGAAGGTAAAACGACCCGGGTCCATACAGAAAAGTCAAACAGCAAGTACAACAAAGAAGTTCCACTTGGAGACACTTCAGTAACACAAGATACGCAAAGTACAAACCCTACGTAGGTGGTTCTCAATTCCGAGCTGGGATTTTTTTTTTTTTTACCTCCACCTTTTTCCTCAATACTCCCAAAAGAATTTTTTAAACGAAAATACCCTTACCTAAAATAAACTTGCTCGGATTTACCTAAGGGGGGATAAATCCGATTTATTATTTTTTAACTGTCGGATGTATCTAGTGGGGGTAGAAGGGTAGATACATCCGACTTTAAAAATAACAAATCGTATTTACCTAGGGGGAGATAAATCCGATTTGTTAATTTTCAAAGTCGGATTTACCTTGGGGGGAGGTAAATCCGAATTCCCTAAAAAAAGAAAATTGGATTTACCTCCCCCCAAGGTAAATCCGATTTTGTTGTTTTTTTTTATTTAAATTTTTAAAAAAAGTTATAAAAACGCTTATAAAAATCCGTTAAAGAGTCAAAACTCATCCAAAAATTATAAAAACACCACTAAAAATCTAATAAAACCAAAATAAGCCTATGCAAATTTTTTTAGATTTTTTGGAGACTAAAAAATTAAAAAAATTAATAAAAAATAGTAAACAATGGAATTTGGGAATTTGAGCCCCTGTATCCTAAAAGAAGCATCTTCTTGAGGAGTATTGATCCTTGATTTTTTTGGGATTTAATGGCTGTGGTTTCATTACAATCGGAGTAGGTTGGCCGAAAACCGATTTTTTAGCCTAAATTATTCGCCCAACGTATAACATCGTCACGTGTTAACGAACTACACCCTAAACAGAACCAAGTGGATGAGGTTATAATTGAGATAACATAAGTTGCAGCTTTAGTGAATCTGCTATGTGAGGTTTTTTTTGTGAGAGTTTTAAAGTGGTTGTATATGGAAACATTGTCCGAGAAAGAAATTGATATGCTGCATAGAGAATGGTCGTTTCAATGTGGTCAAAATATTGCACGACAAAGAAGACGTCGGTTCTGACTCAACTGATTCAGATTATCGGGAATTCATTGCCAATTATGTCTCTAGTGATGATGTTAGTGACAATGAACCAGCAGAAGTCTCTATCAGTGGACCGTCATTCGGTGAAGATGACAACTGATCTTGTGGTGTTTTATTTTATTTATTTATTTGGGCGGTTATAATTTAATAGATTCGGTGTATGTTAACATTATATTATTTCTTTGTTTGAATAAAGATCTAGGGTTTGGAACACAATGAAACATTCAATCTCTATTTCAATTTTTTGGAACATAACGAAACAAGAACGACAACATAAATGTTAAAAAACAAATAAGGAAACAACTACGAAACTAGCGATTATTTGGGAAGTCCCTGTTCCAGAACATAAATGATCTCTTGCGGAGTGCGTATTGTTTCCACAAACAGATCTAGGATACTACGTCCCATTGTAACATTAGCATGATGTTCCATCAATGCGCGAACGTCATCGTCGTTTCGGATCTCCATAGCTGAATAGCGGACAGTCCCGTCATCTTCACAACTGTACTTGCGGTAACGTAAATGACTTACTCTCCTTCTCGACGAACGTTTCTCTCTGCCTTTCGCTTCAACTGGGTGAATGTGTTTACCTTGGATTTTGGTAAACACCGCTAGTTTGAACGTTTCTGATTCAAATGTTTTCTTTAGTAAATTTAATTAATTTCTAGTTCTATTCTCTTGCTGCAATTAGGGTTTGGTTTCCTCTTTTCCTGCAAGGTTTTCCTCTTTTCTCGATTACTCCTTCTTCTTTGGTTCATCACGCTTAATTTTTGTTCTTTTTAAAATCACTTCTAACTTCGACAGGCTTAATACACAATCCGATTCCTGAAACTCTAACTTCCAAGCCAGAGCGAAAAACGAGTGGAAGAATCATTGTACGTGATCGTGTACCACTTTTACAATTCAATGCAATTTATTTGTCTTTTCTTTACAATTCACCCACCATTTACTGCTTCTTTTCTTTTCAATTCTGTTAATCATTGCAAATCGTCCCCTTTTCTACATTTTCTGAAACAAA
Source organism: Astragalus glycyphyllos (assembly GCA_963573325.1). Taxonomy (NCBI): domain Eukaryota; kingdom Viridiplantae; phylum Streptophyta; class Magnoliopsida; order Fabales; family Fabaceae; genus Astragalus; species Astragalus glycyphyllos. The sequence goes on along the minus strand of OY754309.1, from coordinate 87,519,348 downwards.
AACTACGCGCAATTCAAAGGCAATTGCTTTGAGATTTTTCTAGTTTGATCTCACAAACCTTCTAATAAAACTAGTGATTGTTTGCTAAAAACACCAGCAAACACCCACTTGGTGAAATAATCTATTCCTACTAAAATAAAACGGTGACCCTTCGACGAAGTTGGTTTGATTTCACCAATTAAGTCTAAAGCCCAACCTCTAAAAGGCCAAGGTTTTATTATTGAATGCAATTCACTTGCAGGCACATGTTGTATTCCTGCGTGTTTTTGACATTCTTGACAACCCTTGGTGAAATCTATGCAATCTTTTTCAGCATAGTTGGCCAATATACTCCTTGTCGAAACAAAAGCCATTTCATTTTATGACCTGCTTGATGAGATCCACAAGCACCACTATGAGTATTGGAAATTGCTAAATATGCCTCACTTTCACTAAGACATTTTAATAATAATACTCATTCAGGAGTCTTTTTAAACAATTCATTCCCAATAATCACATAGCTTAAGGCTCTGAACTTGGTTTTTCTATCAGTCATTCCCGTTGGATTTTCCAAGTATTCGACAATTTTACTTCGCCAATCATCATTCGACATATTGTCATTGGCAAAAATTTCAACTTCATATTTTTCAAAAAATTGAAAATTTTCCACCAAATTTAACATCTCTGCCCCCTAAAGTTTTGGCATTGACAATTGAGCATTGGATGGATTTGTCGAAATCCGTTTGTGCTTTATTTCTACTAGCTCCAATAGCTTTTCTTTTGACACTTTGTATCCTGAGGCTACTTGTGCCAAATCATTTGAACAGCCCATTCTCTATTCGAGGCACATGTTCTATGTGAACAGTATCAAATCTCTTTAACAACGTATTAGCAATGGCAAAATACATTATTAAGTTGTCTTTGATGCATTTGTATTTTTTTGTTAACTGTTTCACAACTAGTTCTGAATCTCCTTTGATTTCGACTTGTTTTGCTCCCAATTCTAACAAGATTTGAAGTCCTGCTATCAAGGCTTCATACTCTGCCTCATTATTGGAGCATGTCTCTTCAACTTTAAACTTATACTTTGTTGGTATCTTTGTTGGTGAAATTATTAATACCCCAATTCCAACACCATGTTTGTGGCTTGAACCGTCGAAGTATAACTTCCAAGGTTGGGTTTCCACTAAGTTTATTGTATTTTCGACCACTGAATGGTCAACTATGAAGTCAGCCACTATTTGACCTTTTATTGCTTTCAATCGCTGATAAGTCAAAGAGAATTCAGAAAGAGCCAAAGCCCATTTACCTATTCTACTATGTAAAATTGGTTTCAACAGCATATGTTTAATAATATCATAATGCGAATAAACATACACATCAACAGGCTTTATGTATTGCTTTAATTTTGTACAAGAGAAATACAAGCATAAACACAATTTTTCTATAGGATGATACCTAGTCTCTGCATCATTTAGAATTCTACTGAGGTAATAAATGGCTCTTTCGACACCATTTTCATCTTCTTGAGCTAACATGCTTCCTATAGAAAATTCTGAAGCTGCTATATACAATTTCATTACTTTATTCCTAATTGATGGTCACAAAATTGGTGGCTTCATCAAGTATGCTTTAATCTCGTCGAAAGCTTGTTGGTGTTCTGCGTCCCACTTGAACACATCTTCCTTCTTCAGTCGAAGTAGCGGCGAAAACACTTGGGTTTTACCACTTAGATTTGAGATCAATCTTCTAAGGAAATTTATTTTTCCTAGTAATGACTGCAATTCTTTTTTGGTCGAAGGAGCTTTCGTTTCCAAGATTGCTCTCGTCTTGTTTTGATTGATTTCAATGCCTTTTTTGTGTACTACGAAACCCAAAAAGTCACCTGCACGAACACAGAAGGCACATTTGATTGGATTCATTTTCAATCCATATTTTCTCTTTCTTTCGAATGATTGTCGGAGATGGTCTATATGACCATTTCCTGAGGCAGATATTGTAACAAGTAATACAGTGAATAAGTGAGATCGTTCCCACGAGGATTAATTGCTAACCAATTGCTTAATCAATGTAACAAATAGTGATTTGGGGTAAAAAGTAAATGACACAATTTTGGGTAACAACAATAAAAGTAAAAAGTATCAGGATAATGGCATTTCTGAAATTGCTGGTTACCAAAAAGAGATTGACAGGTTGGAGTCAATGATCCGAGCAGCAGAAAAGAAGAAGTCTTCGGTCTTGAGGGGCATGAAGACTTCAGAAATGTTGGAGGCTGAAGTTAATCAAGAAGCAACCCACTGCCTTGGCCTCTTGGAAAAATTCGACGCACATGAAACCAGGGTCAACCAGTTGGTCGAAGAGGAAAACTTCATCAAAACGAGATTGGAGCAAGCTAAGGCTCTGTTCGAAGACTTGAAAAACAAACTCGTTTTGTAATTTGCGATTCCATTTTTTCCTTGTATTGGCACTTTGTGATTTTAACTTCCAATTCCAAGTATTGCAAATTAACAATAGCCTTTGTTGGCAATTAAAATTTTTAGCTTGCCAAATTCGCAATTTGCTCATTTTAATCATGCGTTATTTTGACTTCTTGCAAAATTGGCTTATATTTCTTTAAATATTTGCCATTTATTTGCAAAATTCGACCATCAGCGCCGAGTTCTTCGACTTCATAGGCACCATTAGTATAGACTTGTAGAATGCGAAATGGTCCTTCCCAATTTGGTGACCATTTACCCAAGACTCTATCTTTTTTATCCATGGGTAATATAACTTTACACACTAGATCTCCTAAGGCAAATGTTTTTAGCTTAACCTTTTTATTGTAGGCTTTAGCCACTTTCTTTTTGCCTTATAAGAACATCCAACGCATTTAGTCTTTCTTCGTCTAAATCAACCAATTCATCTAACATCATATCCCAATAGGAATCTGACGGAATTTCAAACTGTCTTTGAATACTGGCTGATTGTAAACAAATTTCGACAGGTAAGACTGCGTCATGTCCAAATGTAAGTCTATATGGATTGAAAATGAATCCACATAAATGTGCCTTCTGTGTTCGTGCAGGTGACTTTTTAGGTTTCGTTGTACATAAAAAAGGCATTGAAATCAATCAAAACAAGACGAAAGCAATCTTGGAAACCGAAGCTCCTTCGACCAAAAAAGAATTGCAGTCATTATTAGGAAAAATCAATTTCCTTAGAAGATTTATCTCAAATCTAAGTGGCAAGACTCAAGTGTTTTCGCCATTACTGCGACTGAAGAAGGAAGACGTGTTCAAATGGAATGAAGAACACCAACAAGCTTTCGACGAGATTAAAGCATATCTGATGAAGCCACCACTAGCTGTGATCCATTCTTTGCTGCTATCAGACATGCCGTGAGGTTTCTATGATGGATGGAGTGACTTGATCGTGAATGAATGCTTTGTTGCTGAATTAGGGTTTTCTTCTTTGTGTGGGTGGGATGGGTATTATTTGCTTTCCTCTTTAGTGTGAGTTGTTGGCTTGATCGTGAATCAAGACTTAGTCCGTACCTTATCAGTTGTGAATGGACAATAGTAAAGTCGACAACCAATGTGTCTCTGGAAGGGGCTCCATTTTCTTCCATTTTATAGTCCTAAGTGCATAGAGAAAGCAGCAAACAGAAGTAAAAATAGCAGTTACTGGACATTTTGATCCTGCGTAGATACGACAGCTGCTTGCCGAACGGGTTCGGTAGGGATGAATAGAGAGGGTTGGTAGAAGTAAAAATAGCAGTTACTGGACATTTTGATCGTGTCAATAAATAGAGAGAAACTTTTAGGGACAAAAATGCAGCAGAAAGGGTTGGTAGGGATGATACATTATTATGGTAGGGAATGTAGAGTAGTTGAGTAGAAGGTTGCAAAACAAAATATAAATGAATTAAGGTACGAGGTTCTTTTAGCAATTACTACATTTTTATAAATGAATTTTATAAATGGTTCGGTACCCGTCCGAAACCAAAGTACAGCGGGTCTTATGTATTTACAGACACCCCCAAGTTCTGAATTTTTAAAGGTCCGGAAGTTTGGAACCGTACGGGTTGGGAACGTATTTTCACGTGAGGGTATTTTTGGAATATTTGAGAGTTGGGGGTATCCAATGAGTAGAAGGGTGTTGTAGGAAGTATCAGCCTAAATTAAGCCCATGGTGAAGCCCAAACAACCGTTAGGGTTATTTTTTCATTTCATCTCATCTCATCTCCTGCACAAAGCTCTGCTGCCTTCGACTTTTGTTCTTGCAAGGTTTTCCTCTTTTCTTGATTATTACTCACTCGTTCGTTTGGTTCATCAATAAAGTTTCTTGTCCTGTTTAATTCAAATTAGGGTTTGGTTTTCCCCTTTTCTCGATTACTCCTTCTTCTTTGGTAATCATCACGCTTAACTTCTGTTCTTTTTAAAATCAATTCTAGGTCAATCGGAATCCTTAAAGATTCTTGTCCTGTTTAATTTAATTTAAATGTTTTCTTTAGTAATTTTAATTTTATGCATTGAACTAGGAGGAGCATGAGGAACATATCTTTAGTAATTTTAATTTTAATTAATTAATTTCTAGTTTTATTCTCTTGCAGCAATTAGGGTTTGGTTTCCTCTTTTCCTGCAAGGTTTTCCTCTTTTCTCGATTACTCCTTCTTCTTTGGTAATCATCACGCTTAATTTCTGTTCTTTTTAAAATCACTTCTAGGTCAATCGGAATCCTTAAAGATTCTTGTCCTGTTCAATTTAATTTACGATACAATTTTGTAATTTGTGTTGCAGAGAAAGTGAAATAAGAGATAATGGCTAAACATCGTTCTCACCACAAAAGTAAGTCTTACACTAACACCAATTTTGTTGATTCTGTTGGAAATTATTACCTATTTAGCAGTATTGTCCATTGCAGAAAATAGTGGTTTACTTTACACCTGCCATGCTATAGCAACACTACAACACTGCAAATTAGTAATGAAATGGATGTTGTGATATGCAAAAACTAATTTTAATTTATATAACTTGTTTAAAAAACCTATAATCATTCTATGATTCTTTCAACTCGATCTAATTGCTACTAGAGAAGTTTATCCAAATTTACTCTACTTACATTTTGCACCAGTCTTCTCTTACTAAATTGGTTTTGTTCTCTATACTTTTGTCTTGTTTTTTTTGGCTTGGAATAGAAGCTATCTTCAATGTTAAGTCTAAGAACAAAAAGTCACCTCAACCTGAAGCCTCATCTAAGAACAAAAAGTCACCTCAACCTGAAGCCTCATCTAAGAACAAAAAGTCACCTCAACCTGAAGCCTCATCGGAGGAAGATATAAATATGGGGGACCTAATGGGATGGTATGATCATGATCATAGCAAGTGTATCGAGGAACAGGAAGCTGCAACAGGGATGGAAACAGATGATTTATCTGTAGATGAGATATTTTCACTACTAGAATCTCAATTTCCAAGAGATGGTAAACCTACCTGGCTTTTGCTTCACTGTTCTTTGTGTATTATGAATGTTGTGAGACCAACTGAATCAATGTTTTAGCTTTTAGCTTTAAAAATTACAAGCAAACTGAATGGCCTTGAATATTTTTGCTTGATTGTGTATATAATAAAGTATGTTCCTTATAATTACTTACTGCATTATGTTGATGTTGATAGAACTCTAACCACATTTTATCTCTGCAGGTTGGATATCAATAGCACTTTCAGATCAGATAGAGGTATTCTGCTCATCAATGCCTTTCTTACTTTTACTTTTCTTTTTGGTTAACAACCATTGCTGATGTTTCATGTTTTCATATGCATAAAAATAACTGCTTTTGTTTGTTGCTTAAATCTTTATGTGAGCTTTTAATTATCTACTAGTATCAGTATGAAGTAGTGCATTTCTCTTGCTTGTTCCATTTGTCTTAACATTTGTTTTATCTTTTTTTCCCCTTTTTATTTTAAATAATGGTTTTAGGTTCCTGCCTCCCCTCCACGCTCCCTGGTATCAGATTTAGATTTTGATTCAGATTATCCTTGTGTGTTTGGGTGGAGATCTCCGCCACGCACTCCGCGACGTACTCCTTTTGCCCGTGGGAAGGATTTTCCATGAAGGAAGATATTGATGCCTAAGTGTAACCTTTTATTTCTCCCGTTGTGTAATAGAACAAGTTGAATCTACTTTTGAAATTCTATTTCTTCCGTTGTGTAATAGAACGACATTTCTTCCGTTGTGTACTAAAACAAGTTGTGAATCTAATTTCGAAATTATGGAGCCTTCCACTTTTGTTGTTGTTTCTTTCTCTTTACATTGAAGCAAAAATATGTGGTAAACAGACCTCAAGCACAATTTCCTCATAAAGGAACTAAACTTACTACTTGTAGTCCTAATTTTAGAAATTTGGAGTTGTACAATATTCTTTTAACTCGTTTTTCTCAATTACTTGCTCTTATTTATTGGCTTGTACAATATTCCCTCATAGATTTCTTGCTATTTGGGATAGTATGTTGGATGAGGTTATAATTGAGATAACATAAGTTGCAGCTTTAGTGAATCTGCTATGTGAGGTTTTTTTGTGAGAGTTTTAAAGTGGTTGTATATGGAAACATTGTCCGAGAAAGAAATTGATATGCTGCATAGAGAATGGTCGTTTCAATGTGGTCAAAATATTGCACGACAAAGAAGACGCCGGTTCTGACTCAACTGATTCAGATTATCGGGAATTCATTGCCAATTATGTCTCTAGTGATGATGTTAGTGACAATGAACCAACAGAAGTCTCTATCAGTGGACTGTCATTCGGTGAAGATGACAACTGATCTTGTGGTGTTTTATTTTATTTATTTGGGCAGTTATAATTTAACAGATTCGGTGTATGTTAACATTATATTATATATTATTTCTTTGTTTGAATAAAGATCTAGGGTTTGGAACACAATGAAACATTCAATCTCTATTTCAATTTTTTGGAACATAACGAAACAAGAACGACAACATAAATGTTAAAAAACAAATAAGGAAACAACTACGAAACTAGCGATTATTTGGGAAGTCCCTGTTCCAGAACATAAATGATCTCTTGCGGAGTGCGTATTGTTTCCACAAACAGATCTAGGATACTACGTCCCATTGTAACATTAGCATGATGTTCCATCAATGCGCGAACGTCATCGTCGTTCCGGATCTCCATAGCTGAATAGCGGATAGTCTCGTCATCTTCACAACTGTACTTGCAGTAACGTAAATGACTTATGTCTTTACGCCACTCTCCTTCTCGGCGAACGTTTCTCTCTGCCTTTCGCTTCAACTGGGTGAATGTGTTTACCTTGGATTTTGGTAAACACCGCTAGTTTGAAATTGCTTCTGTTTGCAGGATCAACTAGTAAATCCTAAGACCGTTTGTGTTAAAGTTTTTCCCAGAATTACTTGTGTTCTTGCAGTTTAAAAGTAAAAGAAGAAGATAACCATCGATCTCACGCGAAACCGTCGAGTTTCCTCAATGAGGGAGAATAAAACAAAGGAAAAATTGCAGAAAAGCAAAGAAGAAAACAAATTAAAATTGCATTAATTGTAAAGAGAGTTGGTGCACAGATCATACATTCTTCTCTTTGCTCGTTTTCTCTGTAATGTGTTGGAAGTTAGAGCGTGAGAGTTCTGTAATGAAATTGTGACCCGTTTTTCCTAGGGATAATTACACCAGAGGTCCTTTAAGTTATTTAATTGTAACACGTTGGTCCTTTAAGTTTTTTTCGTACCACTCAGGTCCTTTAAGTTATTTGACTGTAACAAGTTTGTCCTTTAAGTTTTTTCCGTACCACTTAGGTCCTTTAAGTTATTCAATTGTAACAAGTTGGTCCTTTAAGTTATTTAATTGTAACATTTAAAGGCCAAATAACTTACATTTTTCAGCCCCAAATTGCTACAATTAAATAATTTAGAGGACCTACGTGGTACAAAAAACTTAAAGGACCAACATGTTACAATAAAATAACTTAAAGGACCTAAGTGGTACGAAAAAAACTTAAAGGACCAACTTGTTACAATTAAATAACTTAAAGGACCTTTGGTATAATTTAGCCATTTTCCTATGAGAAACTACTATTTATACAAATAGAAAATAACTGTACAAAGTTTAAAAAATTGTAACTGCTACGTGCTCTTGATAACGGATACTTGATCCTACTTCGTCATCAGCCTCCAACCCCTTCTTGTCGAAATATCTATCTTCAGCCTCTTCGACTTTGCCAAATCTGAGGTCGAAATCTACTTGATGCAACTTAATAGCTTAATTCATTTCAGTGTCGAAATTGATATTCGTCTCTTGAAATACAAGGTCAAACTTTAAAAATAAGTCAAACCTCGTTGACTGCATTTAATTTAGCCTGTCGAAATTACAGGCTAACAAATTGCCCCCTCAAAAATGTCTTTTTCGACAGGAGCTATGTGAATGGTAGAAAAAGAGTATTTTTGAAATCAATGGCATCTTCGTTGTTCATCAATGGCATCTTCTTCTCAAACTCGTGCACCAATCACTGACAAGCAACAACCCTTCGCAGAGCCCGCTTGTTTACCTTGGATTTTGGTAAACACCGCTTGTTTACCTTGCCTTTAAAATCAAAGACCTGCTGCACAAACTCAACAACCCAACAGCTAGCACCTCTCTCATTGGATTTCTTGTTTCTTTTGAACCTCTTCTGGAACAAATCACTAAGGATCTTGAAAAGAAGAAGAAACATGCTTCGCTCAAAGAGCAGGAGAGTGCTATGAAACTAGAAACATGGACTGCCGTTGAAGCTTCACAAAATAAAATCTCTTCCCTACAAACCAAAGCAAAGACTGACTTGAAAGCTGTAGAGGGATATGATGCTGAAATTGCTGGTTACCAAAAAGAGATTGACAGGTTGGAGTCAATGATCCGAGCAGCAGAAAAGAAGAAGTCTAAATATTAACCTCGTCTAAATATTTTTTGCAGCTACTCCCACAACCACTGGCACTACTAAGGCGTCAAAGAAAAACACCAGAAAAAAGGCTACCACTATTCAAAGACCACAAACAACTCAACCGGCCAAAAAACAAGAGGTAACTACCTTTTTTAGGGTATTTGTTATATCACATTTACTCCTTAATTTCAACGCTTGATTGGTCTCCATATTTCGGAGCCGAAAAAGAGGAAGCAATCCCGCGCTTGATGTGCCTCTTAAAAGAAAATGAAACACTCGCAAGAAACTTCCAGAACTGCTATCCCTGGGGTGCTTGTCAAAGACATGCAAGGCGAAAAAGAAACAGCTAAAGAGAAAGTTTCACCTTTAGAGAACCCTGTTCAGAAGAAAGCAGAAGTTCTTAAAAGACCTGCAAGGGCAAGCTCTCATGTTGGCGACATCATATCAAAGGTAAATAACTGAACTTGCAACTATTCTTTAACTACTCTGGTTCATAAACTGATCTCTCTCCCTTTGTCAAACCAATAGCTGATAGAGTGGTCGAAAATCAACCCCGAAAAGATGATCCTGTCCATATAGCAACAACAGTCCTGCAACAGCTTGTTGATATGCCAATTGATGAGTCTCCTTCTTATGACCAAGCACTTGAAACAAACCCACTTGATACAAATCAGGGAGCACAAGATTTAGAGATGATCGAGGCTTTGGCGTCGAGAGTGAGCATGTCAATGAACCATCAAAAGATGATAGCTCCTCCAAGGTGGTTTATTCAAGTAGCAACACTGTCAGTGATGAGGCTTTAGCTGAATTGAAGAGCAAAAATCCTCTTGAGGCTTTGAACCTCCTGCTGAGTGGTAGGAAAACTTCGACCAAACAAAGTTCTTCGACCACTTCTTTGGGCGAAGTATCTGACACATCGAAGGAAGACCTCCTCAAAGAATTTCGAGCCAAAGTTCTTGAAGCTGACTTGTTCCAAGCCATTGAGCGTGACCACATGATTGCCTTTGAGAATAAAGCCTTATTGCGCAAGCTCAATACCTCGACGTCAGGCAAGGACCTCATTGGCTTCATTGCCGAATTTGAGCCCCTTTTAGAACGAATCACCCAAGACATTCAGAAAAAGAAGAACTGTATTGCACAAAAGGCACGAGAAGCCAAACTTCAAGAGGAAGAATGGGCAGCAAAATTGGCTTATATTTCTTAAAATATTTGCCATTTATTTTCAAAATTCGACCATCAACGCCAAGTTCTTCGACTTCATAAGCACCGTCAGTATAGACTTGTGAATGCGAAATGGTCCTTCCCAATTTGGTGACCATTTACCCAAGACTCTATCTTTTTTATCCATGGGTAATATAACTTTCGACACTAGATCTCCTAAGGGAAATGTTTTTAGCTAACTTTTTTATTGTAGGCTTTAGCCACTATTTCTTTTTGGCTTATAAGAACATCCAACGCATTTAGTCTTTCTTCGTCTAAATCAACCAATTCATCTAACATAATATCCCACTAGGAATCTGACGGAATTTCAAACTGTCTTGGAATTCTGGCTGATTGTAAACAAATTTCGACAGGTAAGACTGCGTCATGTCCAAATGTAAGTCTATATGGAGTAGTGTTGATTGATTCTCTGGGATTTCTACATGCCCACAACACTTGATCAAGCGTTTTATGCCAATTCCTAGGCTTTTGCCCTATGTGTTTCTTGATCAAATTGATAATAATTTTATTGGCCGCTTCTACTTGACCATTAGCTTGGGCATAGTATGGTGTCGAAGTTACTAACTTGAAACCAGTTTCAGAGGCAAATTCCTAGATTGCCTCTTTGGAAACCCAAGCAGCAAATAACGCTCAAGCGTTGACAGATTGCGAAAATGCCATCTCAGGCTACCAGAAACAGATCGAAGACTTGCAGTCGAAGATCAAAACTGAAGAGGTGAAGAAAGCTTCTATTCTCAAAACGACCCCTAAAGCTTTAGAACCTGCGATTCACGCAGAGGCCACTGTGGCTCTTGAGCACTTGGAAAGACATGGCCAACATGAAGCGATGGTTCGAAGTTTGGACGAAGAAGAGGCTCTTGTCGCCATAAGATTGGAACTTTTTAAATCTGCTTTAGAAAGGCTCAAAGCCAATCTTCAACTTTGAATTGTAATTTTCTTGATTTCCAATTTTGTGACTTTGACAATTTTCTTGATTCCCAAAAATGAACATTGTCAAAGTCTTCGATCTTATGGCGACAAAGAACATTGTTTTTTAATTTTATCATACTTACAATTCTTTCAGACACCTCTCTCGTTTTTGGGTGGTCAATGACGCCATCTTTGTTTTGTCGGGCTTCTAACCACAAAACTTGTCGGTCAATAGATTCATGAGCAGGATCTTTTCCGACCTCCCGCATCTATTAAAATTTACCTTTAATTAGTAAATAAATCAGAATATTAGTTTAATAAATGAAAGATAAAATATAAGTGTTTACCTTGGATTTTGGTAAACACCGCTAGTTTGAAATTGCTTCTGGATCAACTAGTAAATCCTAAGACCGTTTGTGTTAAAGTTTTTCCCAGAATTACTTGTGTCCTTGCAGTTTAAAAGTAAAAGAAGAAGATAACCGTCGATCTCGCGCGAAACCGTCGAGTTTCCTCAATGAGGGAGAATAAAACAAAGGAAAAATTGCAGAAAAGCAAAGAAGAAAACAAATTAAAATTGCATTAATTGTAAAGAGTGTTGGTGCACAGATCATACATTCTTCTCTTTGCTTGTTTTCTCTGTAATGTGTTGGAAGTTAGAGCGTGAGAGTTCTGTAATGAAATTGTGACCCCTTTCTCCTATGAGAAATTACTATTTATACAAGGAGGGAAAACGCTAAAACTAACTAACTGTACAGAGAATTCGAAAAAGAAAACTGCTTCAACCTTCGACTACGGTAACCTGCAGAACTTCGACGACGAGCACTTAACTTTGACCTGTCAGCCTTCTTCTCGTCGAAATATCACCCTTCAATTCTTGTCAAGTCCAAGGCTTTGTCGAATTTACTTTCTGATATAACTCTTCTGTGTTGAAACAAGCACTTTCTTCTAAGAAAAACAAAGTCAAACTGCGTTGACTGCATTTAATTTAGCCTGTCGAAATTACAGGCTAACAAATTGCCCCCTCAAAAATGTCTTTTTCGACAGGAGCTATGTGAATGGCAGAAAAAGAGTATTTTTGAAAACCCTTTTCAACTGTTCTGATGACGTCATTTGCATCACGTTGCAGAGTGATACGACGTTTCAGTGTTTTGGCGCCTCCATTGTAAAGTTGATGGGCCACGTTTCACCTTGAAACTCCCCACTACTCATTGCGAGTAACTGCTCCATTAAGAGGGAAACTCTAGAGTTTCTAGCCTTTGCACTTCAAACAGCTATATGAAACATCTCTTCTTCTTCAGTCGAAGTAGCGGCGAAAACACTTGGGTTTTACCACTTAAATGTGAGATAAATCTTCTAAGGAAATTTATTTTTTCCTAGTAATGACTGCAATTCTTTTTTGGTCGAAGGAGCTTTCGTTTCCAAGATTGCTCTCGTCTTGTTTTGATTGATTTCAATGCCTTTTTTGTGTACTACGAAACCCAAAAAGTCACCTGCACGAACACAGAAGGCACATTTGATTGGATTCATTTTCAATCCATATTTTCTCATTCTTTCGAATGATTGTCGGAGATGGTCTATATGACCATTTCCTGAGGCAGATTTAATAACAATGTCATCTATGTATACTTGCATAAATTTTTCAATAAAATCATGAAACATAGAATTCATTGCTCTTTGGTACGTTGCCCCAGCATTTTTAAGGCCAAATGGCATTACAACCCATTCATAGACCCCCAATGCCCCTGGGCATCGAAATGCTATTTTCGACGTATCTTCTTCAGCAATTCAACAATCCGCGCCTTCAACTCTTGATCAATCTTAGCACTGATGTATGTTGGCCTTTTTATTGAGCCATCTCCCAAATCAATTTCTTCTACGGGATCTTGTGCTTGGATCCTTTTGGTTGTACCCATTGGATCTTTTTCAAAACCTAAAGGCTCGTCATCATAGACGCAATCAAGCCTCCGGTTTTCGACAATGTTGTCTTTATTTTATCTTCAGCGGCTTCATCAACAAATTGTTGTTGTAAGTCAGCTTCTAAAACCGCTTTTTGCTTATTTTCGGCCACATAGGCCGTAATTCTATCCCATACAGTGGGTTCATCCATAAATAACTATTTACGGTCCTTCCCACCCTGTAGGCTTGACATAGCCTTGTGGGTCGTTGTCTTCGTCGATGACCTCTCTATCCCAAATGAATCCATAGTTGGGATCAAGAATCACTGAGGTCCTCACATTATCCTGGCTTTCATAGCCATGTTCAGAGGAAATGCATGGCGCTTTCTAAAAAGCGCCCCTAATGGACCTCCGTATTTTGGGCTTCAGGGGCGCTTTTTAAAAAGCGCTCCTAATGGGTGCTCCCTTTTTAAACAATGTACTTAGGGTATGTTTGGATAACTCAAAATGAGCGGAACGGAATGGAATGGAACGGAATGGAGCGGAGTGGAACAAAGTTTCCATTCCACTGTTTGGGGATTCTATGACGGAGCGGAATAAAATTCCCTTTCCATTGTTTGGAAAGTCGACGGAACGGAGCGAGTTATAAGTTTTTTATTCCATTTTTACCCTTACTTAAAAAACACTATTATGTAGAATAAATCAATAAATACATTATATATATATATATATAAGACTGATCAAAAAAATATTATATATATATATATATATATATAATATAAATACAATATAGAAGGCATATATTAAAATAAACAAATATAATAGTGAGTAAATATTATATTAATTCTAGCTACTAGAAAAATGAAGTATTATACTGTGTTGGCGTGAATGTTGTAAGTTTTCCAACGTCTTTAATTTTCTTTTGTCTGCAAATGCATTGATTTTATTAACTATACTCATTTTTTTCACAATTATTTTGTTGTGTTTAAAATCGTCCATTATTTTTCGGTGCAAACGGTAGTTACAGGATCAACTTGTTTATTTTTTGACAATAGTTGTCTCTTGGTTTCGATATTTAAATTTAACGTCATTGACTGGGAGCCATGGTACAACTTCAGTCAGACTTCTTCCAAAGCTCAAATGGGAGAAGGGGTGCAGCAGTAGAAAATAGTGATTATTATAGTGATTGAAGAAATAGATTAGAAATTAACAAACAGGGACAAAAGAGTAATATCATAATTATAAGCACTCATTCCATCCCATACCTCCTAAATTGGAGGGGAACAAAATTGAGGGTAAGTAATGGAATGGGATGGAATGGACTCCATCACTTACCATTCCATTCCATCACTTTTTTAAATATCTAAACAATGGAACATTAAATCATTCCATTCCATTCCACTCCATTCCATCCCATACCACCAATCCAAACACACCCTAAGGAAAAAGCACATTCCGATCTATTTGAGTCTCTCGTGCTGCGGAGGAGAGTCGGAGATACAATGGCTTCCCCAACAATGGCTTCCCCCACCGAATCGAGTATTAAAGATGGAGTTTACACGGTGACCTAGTTCTTGATTTTTCCGATTATTAAGATTATTGAATATTTCACTGCCGTGCTGATCAAATTTTAAATGCAGATGGCCTCCACGATGTGCAGCTCATTATTAAAACGACAGGATGATACTAAATGTCAGCAGATCATGGGTATACTGGATTGTGTTCAACATGAGTGCAAGGTATATCTTAGAACTCAGTGATTCCATAGATCATTATTCATCCGTGATTTTGTCAATTGTCATTAAAAGTTTTATAGTTTGTAGACTAAATCTCATTCATATTTAGAAGAATTAGAGACTGGTTTTGTTCATTTAGTGAGCTTTTGTGCACTAAAATTTCTAGTTGCTAATTTAGTTTAGTTGCTAATTTAGTTTGTTTAGTAATTCATTTATATTTGTCCATTCTATTTTCAGGTTGAAGAGCTAACTGACTTTCTTAAACTTGTGCTTTATTGTGTACATCATGTAAATGAAAAATTTTGTCCTATGTTTGCGGAATACTTGAACCAGAAAGCTCAAAAGTATAAACAGGTATTTTTCAGTCAAGGTTTCCTTTTTTGTAGTTTGTTATTTATGAAGCTATTGCAATATTTTGTATTCCGTTCTGATTGCAGGTTATGACACCCATTAATCTAATACTTCGGCTCTGTGTTGTTGGTTTACATCTGAAGTCCAGAGTTGGAGATCATGGGAGTGCAAATTTTGAAAGTTTATTGGGAGAATTAGTTAAAAATGAGAAAATACTAAATAGTTCTCCACGTGTAATTGACTCTTGGCATATTTGCACCAGTTCATGCCCACCGTCAGCAGCCTCTGAATGCAAGATTTTTAAAAGTTACATATTATCTTACACAGAAGCATTAGATTTTCTATGTCACCCGCTGGCAAAATCTTTAGAATTAGAAGGGCCACATTTGGTAACCGAAAAGAATGGTGCCTATGCTATGAATGCGCTTTCCACTGTCATAGACGCATTTCATGCTCTTTGTCAATTGATTTTTTCTAGTCCAAGGTATAGTCTATCGTTTGCCTACACGATCTTCTATTTTATTATGGAAGAAAAGGTTCCTATTCCTCTTATAATTTCATATATATACGTGGACCTGCTCTATTTAATTAAAACATTTACACACCTCACGATTGTCTTCTACATGATTTTTGTGTTTTGAATAATTGCCAATGTTACTGATTACATCTCTTGTAATAAGCCACTAGACAATTGTTAGTAAAGATTGGACCTTCTGTTTGTTTCATTTTGTATAAATTGTAATAATAGAACTTTAAATTTAAATTTGACTTTTTCATCAATGCAGCTTTACATTTGAAAAGGATGGTGAAGGATTTTACAGGGAAACAATGCTCAGTATAACTCTGGCAGCCTTCACCCTTTCCATCAGAACGAATCATAAACTACAGGTTCTCCAAACACGCAAAAATATCTTATGCAATAACATTAGACATTCGGTTAAATAAAAAAAACTATTGTTTGGCCTCATTTCAGGAAAACACAGAATTCATCAAGAGTGTCATTACCAGCGAAGGGATTAAACCAGAAGATTTAAAGTCTATAAAATCTTATCTCAATCAGATTGTTGTAGCTTTGAGCAAAAACAGGCAACAAACGGAGGTATCCCATTCTCCTCCTTTTATTAAAATCTGCCATGCAATGTAAACGTCATATACTTGCTTTGTCGGAAAGATCCTATAAGGTCCTATTTTTTTGCCTAGTTCTTCAAGTTTGTTCTGTATGATGTATAGATGCAGATTGCAAAGGTTCTAGACGTGTATTGCAAAGCATCGTGGCACTATATTATATGTCATCGTGGTAGTCCGGTCGAAGGTGGTTTGAAAAAGGTTTCAACGAATACACTCCAAGTTAGTGTTGCATTTTTAGATGCCCTCATCGAGATCAAAGATCCCGAAATAGATAAGAAGTTGATTGATACATTTGAAAATTGGTCCAATGCCAAAGATTTATTTGAGAAGCTTCCAGCTCCTGCGTTGTTAGTGAGGAAGTGGGTTGTGCAGGTAGTTTTCCTAAGCATTTACTTTAGTATTTAGTATGCTTTATGTTAGTTTAAGTATACTTTTTCTTACTGCTTGTTATATTGTATAATATCCATGCGGATGGAATTAAAGCGTATTCACGATGTGGATGTGACTACCTTGTACTCACGGCTCTCATCTTCTACGAAATTGTCAAAGAGGAACATTGGCATAATCTTAGAGCAGGTTCAACCTTATTATACATTTCCTTTGTATAGAAATTTTATCACATTTTTAATGGTATGCATCCAATGTGTATTAGAGCTTTTGTCAATGTTATATTTATTTCGCCTCATTGTCTATTTAGGAACTTAATGCATATGAGGAAATGAGTTTTAAATACACAGAACGTTGTCCAAAAATGCAAATTGAAATCACAAAAATCCTCCTTCAACATATATATATCACTGAAGACCAACGTTTTCAAAAGGCACAAACTCTAGTCAGACAGGGAAAGGCATTCAGAGCTTGTGACGATGGTCTCACGGACTGCATCAAGTGTCTCTCAGAAGCAATAATTATTATGGTAAACTGTTTGGTTCTTCTCGGTAACCTGTATTCTATGTAAAGCTCTTTATATTAGTGATGAATAGGCCATTTTTATGATGTCAATCAATTTCTACAGGAGATGTGTAGCAAAGTGAATCCCATTTGTCATGAGTTAGGAGTAACATATTGTCTACGTGCGTTGTGTACCCAGGAGGCCGAACCTGATTCAAAGGTACTAAAACCTGCTGATAATATCTACTCTTTATCTTAACAAATTCCTTGACTTCATAAGAAAAAGCTGATATTGGCCTTTACATTATGCAGAGAATCTTAGAAGATCTCAAGGCCGCTTTGAAGATATGGTTGAGCATTTCTTGTGCGGATTGCAATGAAGAGAAGAAATTGTATGCATCGTCTGACAATATAATGGTTCTCCTATATAACATAATTGATTTAATAGAGTTGAAGGTCTGTTTTTATCTTAAATAATCAAGGTTTTTGTAGTTTATACATAAATTTCTAGTGACATTATCTTTGATTCAACATAATCTTTTCAGGGTTTCATGGATCTCTTTAATGATGCATATCAGTTGTTAATCAGAATCTTGAAGTTCAAAAGTGTGCCTGTAAATAAGTGGTTGATTTTACTCTGGGAGTCTAGAAGGACTAGTCACGCCCTTTGTGTTTCGCCTGTGAATGAGACATTCATCCTGAATTTTGAGAGAGAGTTTAAAGAAATTTCAACTATTAATTTCTGGATTCGTAATCTTCAAGGAAACCGATCATCATTATTAGCTTTTGAACAAAATTTTTCCTTTTTATTTGCAAACTCTCATCTGAATTCATGCAATCATGGTAGCTCTTTTCAGACAGACATTACAGTTGAGGAAGTTCAAAAAGCTGCACTCGAACTGATTTCAAATGTAAGGTCCTTCTGAGGCAAAATTTTGTTTAATCACTCCCTCCCTCTCTTCTTAAGTTCTTCACTGTTATCTCTTAATCTTCTTCTAGGTTCCCGCTAAAAGTCGTAAAAATCAACAATCTTTTGTTGCTGGAAATCTTTACCGTGATTTAAGCCAACGACTAATGACAAACGGGCAGTTAATAAAGGTCAGTAGCAACTATTTTGATTTAAGTTCTTTTGACTTACTTATATAAATTTGTTTTTTTTTTTACTTATTTAGGCTCTGTCATTTGCAAAGGAAGCGCATAACTTACATACCAACCTTTTCCTAGCAACATTTACAAATGTTCAGAAGCTGAATAAAAAGGCCAGTGAATTTGGAGTGAGAGAATCAATTGCTCTGGAAGTTATGCTATTTGATTCGTTATCACCGGACATAAAAGACAGTTTAAAAGACAGTTATCTGAGTCCGTGGAAAATTTTGCAAGGTTACCTTGAGAGCACTCTCCAGGTTTGACCTCCATCTTATCATTCGTTTAGCTATGGAATTAAATATACTTTTGAGTGGGCCTCTTATGCAATTCGTTTCAATTTTATATATGCGTACAGCTTGGACTCATCTATGAAATGATGGGAGATGGGATACAAGCTGGAAACCATTTCCGACTAGGGCGGAAGATATCCCGTTCCTTCCATTTTCCTATGTTTACATTTGCTTTCTCTTACCACTTAGGTATGCACGTTTCCCTTGCTTGATTGATGAATTTCATTCTCCTATTAGTATAAAAATTGATTTGCCTTTTTTTCTGGTGTGGATGACCAGGAGGAGTGCATGTTAAGAAAAGACGCTGGGATTCAGCAGAAAATGAGCTACAATGTGCTAAAGATATTTTAAACAGCAGCATTACATTTTGCTGCTCAAAATGTAAAACATTATTTGAAGCTTTTCTGTATGAGTCTTATGGAAATCTCTGTAAAAGCAAACTAGATACTTGTAAAGGGGGTGTTTCTGAAGACCCTGTGAAAAATTGGTATGCACCAGCTCTCCAGAAATTAACTCAATGTGAATGGAGAAACCGTATTAGCTGTCCTGTAGATGAAGTTATGAACCAGTTAGGTTGCAGCTTCTCTAATATGGGGTGTTGGAGCTGTATTCCAAATGAAGTTATGAAATCTGGGTTACTAAAAAATTTTATAAATCTCAAATGGGAGTTTGTTCGGAGGAAGCTTTCAATGAAGCTACTCACTCGAGTAGGTATGAGTTCCATTCCATATTTTTCTGTCTTGTGTTGCGAGCATTTTTATATAGTCACCTACTCCTGGTAAAAAAAGACATAAGTGATTTCCAAGCATTAACCATAACTTCTCTAGACCTTCAAGAATGTGAAAATGCACTCATGTTTGCATGTAACTTGCTCTAAGTAATATGTTTATTTATGGCATGAAATTTTTGTTTCTTTTTCTAATATGACTATTCATATGCAGTTAACTGTTTGGAAAATTCTGATCAAATTGATGAATGGCGTAAAGTACTTCTGCAACACATGTCATTTCTGGCTGGCAGAAACCCCTTTCGCACGACTTCTCCATCTTTTCATCTAGATTTGTTTCGCAGTTTGGTTATAAAGGAGATCCCTGGAGATGTGTTTGCTATCGAGCGTGCGGAGATAATTCAGAACATATGTTGGTATTCTTTGAAGTTCTATCATTCAAAGTTTGCAAGGTACTAACGACCTACTTCCTTTTCTTCTCAAGAAAACACAGCAGTTAATTGATAATATAGTTGTGATTTACTAACTGGTTGTGTAGATGACAGTACTTAATGACATGGTTTCTAAAACTGTTTGGGTTGTATGTTTGTCATCAAGATCGACGTGCCTGCTTAACAAGGAATGTCCTCTAGATTGTAATAAAGAAATATCAATCATAAGCTTCTTTCAAATTGTTCGAGATTTTTACGGAATGCTCTTTATTTTTATTTTTATCACTTTTTCTGCTTGTTCACTGTTGGTGGTCTCTTAGATTTTATTTGGTGTTGTGACTCGGAAAAAGATCTTGTTAGTGCAAGGTGTAGATCACAGAGTGAGTGTGATGCGGACCTCATTAATGAAGGACAAAAGGGTAAAATAGGGTTAATGCAGATATTTTGTAATGAAGGGCAGAAGGGTAAAATCATTAAAGTTTTCCACTATTCTGATGTAACAAACTACTGCCACGTTGGCAGTAGTCACGTAGGGAGAGTGGGAATGTTTTGGTCAGTTAGAGGGGAGAGAATGCATATAAAAGGGGGGAAATCAGTTGCTGTGGGTTTAGGCTGGGAGTGGGATAGGCTTGGGCTGGGAACTTGGCATTCTCTGTGCCATTTTCACTGTTTCATTGTTTCTTCTTACATTTTCCTTGTAATTCTCCATATCAATTCAGAGAGATCCTCTGAATTGCAGTAAATAATACAAGGATTCATTTATTCTATCTTACTCTGTTTTATGGATGTATCAGAGTGCAAAGCTGGCAGTTGTTGACTCAGACAATTAGAAGAAAAGCACCTTAACATTGTAGAAAAAATTTTGATTTTTGAATCCACATAATATTCTGAACAGCCAGATCCTTTAAGCTCTTATGGAAATCTTTGTTGGATTGTAAATATTTGCTTTCTCGTACTCCTCTGGAATCGATTAATGAAAATTTAGCTATGTTTACTATTTTTGAAGCATGACATTTTATAACTAATTTTCATTGACTTTGGACATTTTGGTTTTTTTAGTAGGAAGATTTTCTGTAATCTATCTTCCATCAAGTATGAAGACCTAGCTTCATGGCTGATGGTAGCTTTTGTATTGGCTCGTGAAGTTCCTCTAGTTTTTCAAAAGGTCATATTCTCTATCATCATTATATAATTTTGTGGCAATTTTCAATTAATTGGTTTAGTTTTTTGATTAGGTACCGTTTCACAATAACGAACACGTTTATATGCTAATGATAACAGGTGTCCACGTTACTTGCTTTGATGTATGTGGTTTCTGCCTCAAATGAGCAGCAGTTTTCGCTACCACCTACGAGTAAAGTTTTGGGGGAAGATTATTGGTCTGCATATTTCCACCAAGCATCAATTGGAACTCATTTTACTTGCAAATTTATTTCACATCTAACTATGAGATCCAAGGTACAATCCCTTGCTGTGGCCGAGGATATGCTTATCAATATTGTGGAGTTCTACTGTAGTTTCTTTATGAATTTATTCACTCATGATTTTGCGTATTTTTGGGTACGCCAATACCTTTTTGGTATTATTTCTTTCATCTTTTAAGAATCCTTCAACATTGATGTTATAGGATAATGAGTATTATGGAATGATATCTATGGCTTCCTTCCTAAACATTTAGTCTAATAAACACGGATTGCTGATTTGGCAGTTAGGAAGTTTCTCTTGTAATTTGTGCACTTGGTACTTTTTATATTTTTCAGTATATCGGTATCTTTTTGTGTGTATTTCATTACTACTCTGGAGTTATTTATAAGCAAAAAAACCCAATTAAGAATAGTTATATTTATGTAATATTCTTTATTTCATAAAAAAAAAATAAACTAATTTTACTAATATAGCCCTATTTTCTGAGAATGTGGGCTCTTAATAGTAAAATAAAAGAAGAAATAAATTTGGAAAGGCTGTACTCTTTCGATTGGTGGACGGGTAATTTTTATTAATTCATTTTTAAATAGCATACCCCTATATTTCTTTTCTTTTTAAGGCTTCGATAGGATAATTAATTTGATGATTAAGATCCAAATGGATTTTCTGTGGGGAGTCAAAGATAAGGCTTGGGGTATGTATAGGGAGTGGCTTGGGACAAGGTTTGCAAACCTAAGAATGAAGGTGGACTAGGCATTAAAAATCTTGAGCTTTTCAACATAGCTCTTCTAGCTAAATGAAAGTGGCGATTTTTGGTTGATGGGGGTGCAAGCTAGAGAGGTATCCTTGCTCATAAATACAGCGATTTACAGAGTATTTGCCTTAACAATATTGCTTCTATGGGAAGGAAGTATGACTCTATGGTGGCTTGACTTAGTTGGCATGGAGAATGTTTTGATATCAGCTACGTGGTTCCAAGCATGTGTTAGAAGGGGTGTAGAGGAGGGCCATAATGTTGATTTTTGGTAACACCATTGGTGTTTGGATTAATAATGTGTGGCAGTGGTATTTACCTTGGAGGGGATTGGAAGAGCAGCATTTCATGGAGGAATTGAACAACTTACACACATAATCTTACTCGTTGAAAGGGGGACTCATGGGTGTGGTTCTTAGACTCATCGAAATTGTTCATTTCATAGTGTCTTCTTGTTACTCTTATCTTATGTAGGTATAGTTCGATTCAGCTGATATTAGCGATAGAAATTGTCTTTAAGGAGCTGTGACGGACGACCATTCCATCTAAAGTTCTCATATTTGGTTGGAGAATTCTTAAAAATTCCCTTCCAACACGTGAGCTACTTTTCAAACGCCATGTGATTACTTTGTTAGATGCAGCTGGTTGTGTTTTGTAGGGAGGAGTGTGAAGACTTGATCCATTTGTTCTTCACTTGTCATGTTGCTAAAGTGGTTTGGGCAAAGATTTATAGGTGGCTTGACTTACATATGCCTAATAACCAAGGGATTGTGGATCACCTTTTGCGAATAGGGGAGGAATGCTATGAGAATAATGCAAAGAAGGTTAAATATATGATCTGGTTAGCGAGCAACAACCTCTTGTTTAGGGGGGGAGGTTAATAGTGATTCTATTGTCGCTTATATCAAATGTTTGTCTTGGAGAGGGTGGGTAGTCGCTCTAATTAATTTGCTACCTCGTGGTGGAATAATACACTCTTATGTATGAACAATTTTTGATTTCGATTTGTTGTTTGGGTTGAGCACCCCTAGTGCTTCATCAATGAATCATTGCTTTTAAAAAAAATTAAATAAGGGTATTTATAGAATAACTTGAGTTAGTTGACATTTACTTATATTTGAGCCTAAAAATCTTGATGCTTTTTGCTTATAAATGACTGCAAAGGGAGTATCCTGTAACCGTGATGTTATAGGATGCAACATTGCATAATTTGCTCACACTGGTATTAGGAATACATTAGTTGTGACATTTGTCATCCCTCTATTTTGTAAATGTTCTTTTATGTACAACTTCTGTTCCAGTGCACACACACACATCTATATATCATAAAATAATATGAGAATCCACTGGTTTCAAGCGATTTTTTGTAACCACTGAACTGATATGACACGATCTGTGTGCCACTTGTTTAACTTGCATTCCTTATGCTCTGTTTCATTTCAACTTAAGCGAAAACCATGTGCTTTCAAGAATGGTCTCCATGTCTTTAACTTTCTATTTCTTCTCCTCAACTTCCCATCTAATATTTTATCATCCATAAAATATTTTATCATCCATAGATAGCATGCACCATGGCCTTCAACCCTTGATGCAAACCTATAGTTCTTATGACTGTTGCGTTCCCCTATTATATATCTTTACTTTCCCGAGTGTAAGCAATTAAAACCCAGGGCTGGTGATTATGGGGTGCAACCTGTGCTATATAGCACAGGGGCCCTTACCTAAAAAAATTTTAGGGCCCAAAAAACATTTTCTTTTACTTCCCTCCCACCTCAAGCACAGTTGTCCAAAAAAGAGTTCTCAACTCAACAGTGCAGAAGAATGCGTGAAAGTACACAGTTCTACTGGCTTTTATGTACCTTTTTTTTCCACTATTAGTGTGTTGTCATAACCATTCTTGGACAGCAGCAATGCAAACTCTTGCTTGGAAATTTTAGTCGGTCATTTTTTCCGAACGCGTGTTGAGATAGACTGTCATCTTAATTCGATGCTACTAGCTATGGCATCAAATATTTGTCTTAGTGGATTCTTAAAGTGGAATGGAGTGTACACTTGAAGAAAAAATACATTTGTCAGGTATCTCTTGTGCTGAGTCTGTGTATATCATAAGAACCATTTCTGTCTAATTTTTTTGTTTGGTTTTTGCTATCCAGTTTATTTGGACAACATTAAACAGAACATAGTCAATTTACACATCACCTTGGTTCCATGTTTGTGTGTTGGACTTGCATCATACAGAATACATTGACAAACACATTGAGATGAACTTCCAAGAATGAATACAAAAATAACCTAATCAGCTTGGCCCAACCTCATCAGCATCAATAGAGAATAGTAAAAAAAAAGTAACAACTGACTGAAATAGAAAAAAGTGACACTAGGAACTCTTTCAATTCACATTATCATTCACAGGACTTACCATACTATATTAATTGCGAATCTATTCAGGGTCTAGATGTTGCGGGATCTCCTTGCAGCATCACAGAAACCAAAATAAATGCACTCAGGTAACAATTATGCTTAATGCATAATCAGTCAAAGAATCAATTTTAAATATATCCTGATGTGATTCTCTAATTGCTTGTGTTGCTTCTTATTGTAGGCTTGTGCCTGAAGCCACCAAAGATATTCCAGAATCTGTTAACAAGTTTAGGGCTTGTCTTCCATCGACTACAACAGTGATCTGCATAAGTTTGCTTCAAAATGAATATACTAGTTTCCTACATGAGCTATTGAATCATCCTACACAAGTTCAAGCATGGATCTTAGTTTCACGACTTACATGTCATAGTGAACCGTGTGTAATGTTAATGCCATTGAGTTCCTTACCAGGTACATAACACCTGTAGCTAGCTACATACCTATAAAATTTAAGTATAAAACTCATAAGTTTAACAAACTGCTTTATGACTTTTTATCATGATTCAGATGATGTTGACATGGTTCCGACTTTCAAGAAAATTATTAAAGAGGATTCTTTGTTAGATATTGCACATGGTAAGCAGTCATATTTGGAACAGAGAAAGAACCTTGACGATCGTCTTAAAAAATTGCTAAGGTAAACTACCTTCATTATATAAGTCTGATATCAATCTCTGATTTAAGAATCTATCCTGCATCTTTTAAGCAACACTCTCTTTATCTGTTCATTATTTTTAACGAAATTTCAAGTAACTAACTTTTATATGTCCTTTTACTATTGTCAGGGACCTTCAATATTCATTCTTTGGGTCATGGAAATGCTTGCTTCTCGGCGAATTGTCAAACTACAAAACTTTTGACATAGAAGCTAAAAAGCTTATGAATGATCTAAGAACTAATGACAAAGTGAATGTAAGTGAGGGCGTTCTTAAGGTCATTCTTAGCGAAGGAAAAAGATTGATTTCAAAATTAAAATCATCTTCAAAGAGAGACAGTTACATTGCCAAAGTTGGCTATTGTGACAAAGCAACAACTAAGATAGTTTTCAATGCCGCCAAACAACTAATGAAATACAAGGTCCTGGAAGTTGAGGATTCGGTGAGAGAACCGGTGATTTTAATATTGAATGATGAGGTTCGGGTAAGTGAATAGTTCTACTTTGTTTACCTCCAATCTTAATTATAAGTAAATACGTGTAATTCTTAGCACCGATCCATAGTGAGTATTACATTGCTACCATTTTACGGCTGATAATATAATTCGGTACTTGTTTGATTTATTCTTGATGATAATTAGAGTGAAGGTAAGAACAATGATAGCAGGCCCATTGTAAAGAAAGTGTACTATAGAAGAAAGAGAGATATTAGTGTGACTAATGAGTCTTAGGAGGGGTAAAAGAGTAATAACACTCATGTATTAGTGATATAAATAGATAGCATACTGTTATCACAGTTATGCATGCAAAACAGAAAGTAGTTACTCAGTTGGTTCACTCGAACCTTAAACCAGAGAATTGTAATTGCTCATTGATTCTTGAAGTTCAATACAAACAATTCCCCTTGAATCAGTTGATTCCTATCAAACAAACACAATTCGGAATGCAATCAATTTAGTATGAAGGTAAGAACAAACACAATTCAGAATGCAATCAAGTAATTGAGTGTATATTACTTGAATAAGAGTGGAAAGAAATACAGAATCAGTGTAATTCTGCGTATACAATGGAATAGTAACAAGCTATGGCTCTTCGAGAGGCCAGACTCTCCTAGGGGGAAAATACTTTCCACTACAATAACATAACTCTATTGTTGCCGCAGAATAGTAATTCCTAATCTTTAATAACAATTAAAGTTAGGGATGTTACAGATTGCATTCGTCTAATTTGCTTTAACCTCTAGTCTAATTTGTTTTTAACTTATTATACGACGTCAATAACATAACTCTATTGTTGCCGCAGATGCTCCCTTGGGAAAATTTGTCGATGTTAAGGAGGGAAGAAGTGTACAGAATGCCTTCAGTAAGCAGCATCTTTGTTGTTCTTGATAATGGCAGCAACCATAAAGAGCAAGTGAGGAGGAATTTGGCGCCATTTCCTTCGATGGATCCAACAGATGCTTTTTATTTATTAAATCCAAGTGGTGATCTTAGTCGCACTCAAGAGAAATTTGAGAAATATTTTAGACAGCAAAACATCACCAAGGTATCTTTTGTTTGAGTTTGATAATACAAGTGAAGAAATGTTTCATATATTTGAATTCATGTTAACTGTTTCATTTACAAATCTAGCTAATATTTATGTCTTATTTTCTGGTCATGTTACATTATAGGGAAAGGCGGGTTCCACGCCTACCGTCCAAGAATTGGCTTGCGCATTGGAAAAACATGACATGTTCATATATATGGGTCATGGGGATGGTAAAGTTATCTAAAACAACATATATGATATATTTTCCATTCCATTTGGGTGTTGAATTTGTGTATTGTGTGTGTGTATGTAGGGTACATGATTCCTGTGTTTAAAACAATATTGAATATGTTAACAGGACTAAAGTACATTCCCAACAAAGAAATCGAGGAACTCGAGAAATGTTCTGCTGCACTTCTAATAGGGTGCAAAAGTTGTTCTATAACTTTGCGCGGGAGCTATGCGCCAGAAGGAGCTCCCTTGTCATATTTTTTGGGTGGTTCTCGGGCAATCGTTGGCAATCTATGGGACGTGAATTCCACAGACATCGATCGATTTGCTAAGGCTCTATTGGATGCATTGTTCGAAGAAAGGAAGAAATTGCAAGAGTTGCCTAGTAGTTCTTCAACTAAGAGTTGTACCCACGGACCAAAAATTGGGGAACTCATGGGTCGCGCTCGTGAGGCTTGCAAATTACCTTTCTTAACAGGGGCATCACCAGTTTGCTATGGTGTTCCTATTAGAATTTTTAGGAAAAATGAGTAATAGATTCCTATTGTAACTAGCTATGAGTGTGGCCACTTTTGTCCGTACATGGCCTTATTTTTCTCCATCAACCCTTGCGACTCTTCCATGCATCTGTACCACTTGGTTTTGATCTTATTACATATATACTGTTTCGGCACTTCTATACTATTTCCCTGCATTGTTTACTTTTCCCCTATGCATGCAGCATGCTTGCCATTTGTTTTTTTGTGTTAGTATAACTTATGGTTATTGTCATCGGTTTTAACTCTATCCTGATATTAACTAGGGTGTGATCTATTACTGTATATCCTTTGCCATGTGTTTGGTAGTTTGCATGTCCCACTATACACTACCTTCGTTACCATTACCATCTTCATTTGCTCCACTATAAATAAGTGCCTCCTTTGCCCTACTTCACTTCCATGCATTTTTCTCTTACTCATCTATCTATATTTAAGTATACATCATCAAGGCTTTTATTGATGATATAGTTCCTGGGAGGATTGACAGAGCCCTCACTGTTAGGGTTATTTGTCTTTGGATTGTTCCTTAGTTTAGATATCCTGCTAACCCCAACTCTTTTGAAATAATACTTTTGGATGAAAATGTTGATTATATATATGTTTGATATTTATACCTTTTTTTAAAAATTAAAATAAAGTATAATTTTAAGGCTTTCACTGCTGGCAGCTTTGGATTCCGAGTTCTCACAAGTTTATTTCAAAGCAACATTTAGACCAATTGAGCTTGGCTCCGTCACAAAACTTGCCTCGAAGCTTCTTCCTTGTCCTTCAGAGCCCATCAATGCACATGTAGCATAAATAACCCAAGGAGGAAGGAAGAAGTGTATCCTTAACCGGCATGCTTTATATGTGTATATATCTATTACTAATATGTGTATATTGGTTACATATGTAGAGCATTTAAAATGAGCTTAATATAATCAACTATATGTAATCACATTCGTCGATTCTATATGTTCTATCTTATCCCTACTTAAAATGAGGTTAATATAAACAACTATCAATTATTAACATTCATGACCATAAAAATCTTCTCAAACACAACGTAATAACATTATTAAAAGAAAAGTTTTCACCTGAATAAAAGTATAACGAAGATGTCCCGAATTTTGTATTTATCCCTCACAAGAAGCATCAATGATGTTGGCAACTCCATCACGGCTCCACCTTTTGATGCCAGCCATCACCGCAACTATCACTATAACCCACGTGACAGACATTAAGACATTAATTGCTTCTCTCTTTTGCTGCCATCACCCAGTTGGAATTTTCCCAATGCTTCAACGCACCGAAGCAATTAGCAACCTATTAATAATAAAGATATAACATGAATGAGGATAGAAATTTCGATCAAAAAATAGCCTTTAGGAACCACGTACGTGCAATATTACAATTCAATCGGGATAGTAGCCTTTTCATTAAAAAAAAAAACAAACGTAATGCTTTATGAATTTACTAATATAATTAGGATTTATGAATTTATTAATATAATTATGACTTATAAAAATAATCAACGTGTAATTTAAAGTTTAGAAGAAGAAAAGAAAAGAAAAAAAATTGGATACAATGATTTATAAATTTGCTAATATAATTATGATTTTTATATTTGATACAATGAAAGAAATCATAATTTCATCAAAAAAAAGGAAAGAAATCATAAAATCATATAAAAAAACTTTTATAAAGGGAACTTATTTTCATTAAGTGATGGAGTTATTTCAATTGTAATCCTCGACAAGAGTATAAGGGGACATATTGGTTTAGGATTTCACAGGATTTTAAAAAGACTTTTTTTTGAGTAAAAAAGTCTGCTAGTAGTATTCAATCAAGATTTTCTGTCACTTAAAAACAAAAGCTATTCAACGTGAATAGTTTCAGTAAAGATGAGATGAGAGTAAAACATGGTGTTGGCTCGTGAAGCTATTGCTCGGAAAGGCCATGTGGTTTGCGTAGGATGCTAGGAATCCACAAACCATCATAGAAGAAATTCAAAAGGCTCATTTTGTGTTTTATTTTTCTTTGATGTTGGGCAGCAGAAAGTAGATTTGAAGAATTGATTCTCTCCCTTGGATTTGAATAATAGTTATACTAGTCCTCCCAAAGAATTGATTCTCTCCCTCAAAGCATGTGACAAATGATTTGCCATGATGGTCTTGTGTTACTGCGGGGTTTGCATTTTACAAGAAAGGGAAAGGGTTTGGGCTCACAAATTCACTAACAAAGTCCTACAAAAGTCCATTAAAATCCTGATTTAAAAGTCCGGAAGAATTCTGTAGAGTTAAGAATCCTGAAATTCCTGCAAAGTCCATTAAAATCTGTAGAACTTTCTTTGAAATCCTGAACCAATACACCCCGTAATATTTGTCGAAGTGATAGTGTTTGCTGTGAATTTTTGTTACAACACATTTTGCTTTTACATATGAAAACTAGCATAAAATATTTTCTCACATTTAGTACCAACAAACAAGGGTCGGTCAGATTGGTAGCAAAGATGAAAACTACACACTAATATTCGTAACATTGCCATAAATTCCAAAACAACTTTTTTATAAGCAATGTAAAATTGTAAATTGTTTAGGGGAATCTCCTTACTCCTTCAAACATAGGTTCTTGATGCGTGAGTGAGAATTGAGCGAGGAGAGAGGAAAAACAGAGAGCGGAAATTATAGAATTGAGGCTTCTGATTTATGCGTGAAAAAAAAAACAGAGCACAATAAAATTTGTAACTGTTACCTGCGCATGAGAAACAAACGTTTCCAGGAACCGGGTCACAGATCCGACCCGGAAAACCAGATGCTTCAACGGTATCGTGTATAGAATCGCCGAACCCACCAATTTCACGGGATTCTATCCAAGTCCACGAATTTGCGATTCCACCATGGATCAAGCACGGAGATGGCCTGCATAGTCGCAGGTAGGATCTTACGAGACAGATCGTGATGCGGCGGAATTCTCAGAAATTGCAGATGCCTTTTTCGTATAAGATTGACCCTTGCTCTGCTTTAGAGGCCGAGTTATGGCGCCCTTATCACTAAAGGTTACGGCTTCAACAACCTGACAATTGAATTGGATTCAGATCAGGTAATTCATCTTCCGGGATGTGACAGAATTCTCAGAAATTGCAGAGGATTGACCCTTGTTCTGCTTTAAAGGGCGAATTATGGTCTCAGCATCGCTAAAGGTTACAGCTTCAATAACTTCACAATTGAATTGGATTCGGATCAGGCAATTCATCTTCTCACTTGCGGTTCAATTGCTGGTCATTCTCTTCTTCATCACCAGATCCGTAGCATCATAGACATGATTACTGGCGGCGATCTGGATGGAGGTGGAGGATTGGAAGAAGATTTCTAAGAGATGCTAATTGTGTGGCTGATAGATAGATATATAGATTGGCTAACAATAGTCTTTCTTGGTAACAGAACACGTAATTTATGGAACAGAGTATGTAATTTATGATATTGTGTGCAGGTAGGTGGTTCTCTTTTTTATTTTTTGTCGAAAGAAATTGCATTGATGAGAAACGGGCTAAGGCCCACAACAATACAACCGAAGGTAAAACGACCCGGGTCCATACAGAAAAGTCAAACAGCAAGTACAACAAAGAAGTTCCACTTGGAGACACTTCAGTAACACAAGATACGCAAAGTACAAACCCTACGTAGGTGGTTCTCAATTCCGAGCTGGGATTTTTTTTTTTTTTACCTCCACCTTTTTCCTCAATACTCCCAAAAGAATTTTTTAAACGAAAATACCCTTACCTAAAATAAACTTGCTCGGATTTACCTAAGGGGGGATAAATCCGATTTATTATTTTTTAACTGTCGGATGTATCTAGTGGGGGTAGAAGGGTAGATACATCCGACTTTAAAAATAACAAATCGTATTTACCTAGGGGGAGATAAATCCGATTTGTTAATTTTCAAAGTCGGATTTACCTTGGGGGGAGGTAAATCCGAATTCCCTAAAAAAAGAAAATTGGATTTACCTCCCCCCAAGGTAAATCCGATTTTGTTGTTTTTTTTTATTTAAATTTTTAAAAAAAGTTATAAAAACGCTTATAAAAATCCGTTAAAGAGTCAAAACTCATCCAAAAATTATAAAAACACCACTAAAAATCTAATAAAACCAAAATAAGCCTATGCAAATTTTTTTAGATTTTTTGGAGACTAAAAAATTAAAAAAATTAATAAAAAATAGTAAACAATGGAATTTGGGAATTTGAGCCCCTGTATCCTAAAAGAAGCATCTTCTTGAGGAGTATTGATCCTTGATTTTTTTGGGATTTAATGGCTGTGGTTTCATTACAATCGGAGTAGGTTGGCCGAAAACCGATTTTTTAGCCTAAATTATTCGCCCAACGTATAACATCGTCACGTGTTAACGAACTACACCCTAAACAGAACCAAGTGGATGAGGTTATAATTGAGATAACATAAGTTGCAGCTTTAGTGAATCTGCTATGTGAGGTTTTTTTTGTGAGAGTTTTAAAGTGGTTGTATATGGAAACATTGTCCGAGAAAGAAATTGATATGCTGCATAGAGAATGGTCGTTTCAATGTGGTCAAAATATTGCACGACAAAGAAGACGTCGGTTCTGACTCAACTGATTCAGATTATCGGGAATTCATTGCCAATTATGTCTCTAGTGATGATGTTAGTGACAATGAACCAGCAGAAGTCTCTATCAGTGGACCGTCATTCGGTGAAGATGACAACTGATCTTGTGGTGTTTTATTTTATTTATTTATTTGGGCGGTTATAATTTAATAGATTCGGTGTATGTTAACATTATATTATTTCTTTGTTTGAATAAAGATCTAGGGTTTGGAACACAATGAAACATTCAATCTCTATTTCAATTTTTTGGAACATAACGAAACAAGAACGACAACATAAATGTTAAAAAACAAATAAGGAAACAACTACGAAACTAGCGATTATTTGGGAAGTCCCTGTTCCAGAACATAAATGATCTCTTGCGGAGTGCGTATTGTTTCCACAAACAGATCTAGGATACTACGTCCCATTGTAACATTAGCATGATGTTCCATCAATGCGCGAACGTCATCGTCGTTTCGGATCTCCATAGCTGAATAGCGGACAGTCCCGTCATCTTCACAACTGTACTTGCGGTAACGTAAATGACTTACTCTCCTTCTCGACGAACGTTTCTCTCTGCCTTTCGCTTCAACTGGGTGAATGTGTTTACCTTGGATTTTGGTAAACACCGCTAGTTTGAACGTTTCTGATTCAAATGTTTTCTTTAGTAAATTTAATTAATTTCTAGTTCTATTCTCTTGCTGCAATTAGGGTTTGGTTTCCTCTTTTCCTGCAAGGTTTTCCTCTTTTCTCGATTACTCCTTCTTCTTTGGTTCATCACGCTTAATTTTTGTTCTTTTTAAAATCACTTCTAACTTCGACAGGCTTAATACACAATCCGATTCCTGAAACTCTAACTTCCAAGCCAGAGCGAAAAACGAGTGGAAGAATCATTGTACGTGATCGTGTACCACTTTTACAATTCAATGCAATTTATTTGTCTTTTCTTTACAATTCACCCACCATTTACTGCTTCTTTTCTTTTCAATTCTGTTAATCATTGCAAATCGTCCCCTTTTCTACATTTTCTGAAACAAAAACTACGCGCAATTCAAAGGCAATTGCTTTGAGATTTTTCTAGTTTGATCTCACAAACCTTCTAATAAAACTAGTGATTGTTTGCTAAAAACACCAGCAAACACCCACTTGGTGAAATAATCTATTCCTACTAAAATAAAACGGTGACCCTTCGACGAAGTTGGTTTGATTTCACCAATTAAGTCTAAAGCCCAACCTCTAAAAGGCCAAGGTTTTATTATTGAATGCAATTCACTTGCAGGCACATGTTGTATTCCTGCGTGTTTTTGACATTCTTGACAACCCTTGGTGAAATCTATGCAATCTTTTTCAGCATAGTTGGCCAATATACTCCTTGTCGAAACAAAAGCCATTTCATTTTATGACCTGCTTGATGAGATCCACAAGCACCACTATGAGTATTGGAAATTGCTAAATATGCCTCACTTTCACTAAGACATTTTAATAATAATACTCATTCAGGAGTCTTTTTAAACAATTCATTCCCAATAATCACATAGCTTAAGGCTCTGAACTTGGTTTTTCTATCAGTCATTCCCGTTGGATTTTCCAAGTATTCGACAATTTTACTTCGCCAATCATCATTCGACATATTGTCATTGGCAAAAATTTCAACTTCATATTTTTCAAAAAATTGAAAATTTTCCACCAAATTTAACATCTCTGCCCCCTAAAGTTTTGGCATTGACAATTGAGCATTGGATGGATTTGTCGAAATCCGTTTGTGCTTTATTTCTACTAGCTCCAATAGCTTTTCTTTTGACACTTTGTATCCTGAGGCTACTTGTGCCAAATCATTTGAACAGCCCATTCTCTATTCGAGGCACATGTTCTATGTGAACAGTATCAAATCTCTTTAACAACGTATTAGCAATGGCAAAATACATTATTAAGTTGTCTTTGATGCATTTGTATTTTTTTGTTAACTGTTTCACAACTAGTTCTGAATCTCCTTTGATTTCGACTTGTTTTGCTCCCAATTCTAACAAGATTTGAAGTCCTGCTATCAAGGCTTCATACTCTGCCTCATTATTGGAGCATGTCTCTTCAACTTTAAACTTATACTTTGTTGGTATCTTTGTTGGTGAAATTATTAATACCCCAATTCCAACACCATGTTTGTGGCTTGAACCGTCGAAGTATAACTTCCAAGGTTGGGTTTCCACTAAGTTTATTGTATTTTCGACCACTGAATGGTCAACTATGAAGTCAGCCACTATTTGACCTTTTATTGCTTTCAATCGCTGATAAGTCAAAGAGAATTCAGAAAGAGCCAAAGCCCATTTACCTATTCTACTATGTAAAATTGGTTTCAACAGCATATGTTTAATAATATCATAATGCGAATAAACATACACATCAACAGGCTTTATGTATTGCTTTAATTTTGTACAAGAGAAATACAAGCATAAACACAATTTTTTATTTAAATTTTTAAAAAAAGTTATAAAAACGCTTATAAAAATCCGTTAAAGAGTCAAAACTCATCCAAAAATTATAAAAACACCACTAAAAATCTAATAAAACCAAAATAAGCCTATGCAAATTTTTTTAGATTTTTTGGAGACTAAAAAATTAAAAAAATTAATAAAAAATAGTAAACGATGGAATTTGGGAATTTGAGCCCCTATATCCTAAAAGAAGCATCTTCTTGAGGAGTATTGATCCTTGATTTTTTTGGGATTTAATGGCTGTGGTTTCATTACAATCGGAGTAGGTTGGCCGAAAACCGATTTTTTAGCCTAAATTATTCGCCCAACGTATAACATCGTCACGTGTTAACGAACTACACCCTAAACAGAACCAAAAAACGTCCGATATTCATATTATTTATATCTAATTTATTTTTCTAAAAAAAATATAATTTTAATTTTTTAAATGATTTATTTATTTATTATTTGGATAAAAAATCGGATTTACCTATGGGTGGGGGTACATCCGATTTCCAAATTGGATTTACTCCCACCTTAGATAAATCCGATTTTAATTTTTTAAAATTTTTAGGGGAAAATCGGATTTACCTAAATCCGATTTCCAATTTTTTTTTATTTTTTTTTTGAGTCGGGGATATGTTGGGGTTTTTAAATTTTGTGAAGGGTATTTTAGTCTTTTCGAGGGTGCGTGGGAGCATAGTGTCAAATGGGTGGGGGTACAAAAGAAAAAACCCTTCCGAGCTTTGTAGTAGTTCTTCTGCTTTGGGCCTATGGCCCTTTTCGTCACAAAAAAAAAGGTTTCACTTTTCCCACATCCCCTCCTACTCACCACACACTCCTTAACTCCAAAAATACCCTTAAGTAGAGGACGTGTTTACGTGTGATTCGGTTGAGGTCAACCAAATATATTCAGAAAAGGCTAACTGAATCAAAAACACCCCCACGAAGAATAACGAGTGGATTCGGTTGAGGCCTTCCGAAAAATTTCAATTAAGGTCAACCGAATACTCTTCTTCTTTACCCAAGTTTGATTGGTTATGGTTGTGTTAGCCTGTAATTTCGACAGGCTAAATTAAATGCAGTCAACGAGGTTTGACTTATTTTTAAAGTTTGACCTTGTATTTCAAGAGACGAATATCAATTTCGACACTGAAATGAATTAAGCTATTAAGTTGCATCAAGTAGATTTCGACCTCAGATTTGGCAAAGTCGAAGAGGCTGAAGATAGATATTTCGACAAGAAGGGGTTGGAGGCTGATGACGAAGTAGGATCAAGTATCCGTTATCAAGAGCACGTAGCAGTTACAATTTTTTAAACTTTGTACAGTTATTTTCTATTTGTATAAATAGTAGTTTCTCATAGGAAAAACGGGTCACAATTTCATTACAGAACTCTCACGCTCTAACTTCCAACACATTACAGAGAAAACGAGCAAAGAGAAGAATGTATGATCTGTGCACCAACTCTCTTTACAATTAATGCAATTTTAATTTGTTTTCTTCTTTGCTTTTCTGCAATTTTTCCTTTGTTTTATTCTCCCTCATTGAGGAAACTCGACGCTTTCGCGCGAGATCGATGGTTATCTTCTTCTTTTACTTTTAAACTGCAAGAACACAAGTAATTATGGGAAAAACTTTAACACAAACGGTCTTAGGATTTACTAGTTGATCCTGCAAACAGAAGCAATTTCAAACTAGCGGTGTTTACCAAAATCCAAGGTAAACACATTCACCCAGTTGAAGCGAAAGGCAGAGAGAAACGTTCGCCGAGAAGGAGAGTGGCGTAAAGACATAAGTCATTTACGTTACTGCAAGTACAGTTGTGAAGATGACGAGACTGTCCGCTATTCAGCTATGGAGATCCGGAACGACGATGACGTTCGCGCATTGATGGAACATCATGCTAATGTTACAATGAGACGTAGTATCCTAGATCTGTTTGTGGAAACAATACGCACTCCGCAAGAGATCATTTATGTTCTGGAACAGGGACTTCCCAAATAATCGCTAGTTTCGTAGTTGTTTCCTTATTTGTTTTTTAACATTTATGTTGTCGTTCTTGTTTCGTTATGTTCCAAAAAATTGAAATAGAGATTGAATGTTTCATTGTGTTCCAAACCCTAGATCTTTATTCAAACAAAGAAATAATATAATGTTAACATACACCGAATCTGTTAAATTATAACTGCCCAAATAAATAAAATAAAACACCACAAGATCAGTTGTCATCTTCACCGAATGACGGTCCACTGATAGAGACTTCTGTTGGTTCATTGTCACTAACATCATCACTAGAGACATAATTGGCAATGAATTCCCGATAATCTGAATCAGTTGAGTCAGAACCGGCGTCTTCTTTGTCGTGCAATATTTTGACCACATTGAAACGACCATTCTCTATGCAGCATATCAATTTCTTTCTCGGACAATGTTTCCATATACAACCACTTTAAAACTCTCACAAAAAAACCTCACATAGCAGATTCACTAAAGCTGCAACTTATGTTATCTCAATTATAACCTCATCCAACATACTATCCCAAATAGCAAGAAATCTATGAGGGAATATTGTACAAGCCAATAAATAAGAGCAAGTAATTGAGAAAAACGAGTTAAAAGAATATTGTACAACTCCAAATTTCTAAAATTAGGACTACAAGTAGTAAGTTTAGTTCCTTTATGAGGAAATTGTGCTTGAGGTCTGTTTACCACATATTTTTGCTTCAATGTAAAGAGAAAGAAACAACAACAACAAAAGTGGAAGGCTCCATAATTTGGAAATTAGATTCACAACTTGTTTTAGTACACAACGGAAGAAATGTCGTTCTATTACACAACGGAAGAAATAGAATTTCAAAAGTAGATTCAACTTGTTCTATTACACAACGGGAGAAATAAAAGGTTACACTTAGGCATCAATATCTTCCTTCATGGAAAATCCTTCCCACGGGCAAAAGGAGTACGTCGCGGAGTGCGTGGCGGAGATCTCCACCCAAACACACAAGGATAATCTGAATCAAAATCTAAATCTGATACCAGGGAGCGTGGAGGGGAGGCAGGAACCTAAAACCATTATTTAAAATAAAAAGGGGAAAAAAAGATAAAACAAATGTTAAGACAAATGGAACAAGCAAGAGAAATGCACTACTTCATACTGATACTAGTAGATAATTAAAAGCTCACATAAAGATTTAAGCAACAAACAAAAGTAGTTATTTTTATGCATATGAAAACATGAAACATCAGCAATGGTTGTTAACCAAAAAGAAAAGTAAAAGTAAGAAAGGCATTGATGAGCAGAATACCTCTATCTGATCTGAAAGTGCTATTGATATCCAACCTGCAGAGATAAAATGTGGTTAGAGTTCTATCAACATCAACATAATGCTGTAAGTAATTATAAGGAACATACTTTATTATATACACAATCAAGCAAAAATATTCAAGGCCATTCAGTTTGCTTGTAATTTTTAAAGCTAAAAGCTAAAACATTGATTCAGTTGGTCTCACAACATTCATAATACACAAAGAACAGTGAAGCAAAAGCCAGGTAGGTTTACCATCTCTTGGAAATTGAGATTCTAGTAGTGAAAATATCTCATCTACAGATAAATCATCTGTTTCCATCCCTGTTGCAGCTTCCTGTTCCTCGATACACTTGCTATGATCATGATCATACCATCCCATTAGGTCCCCCATATTTATATCTTCCTCCGATGAGGCTTCAGGTTGAGGTGACTTTTTGTTCTTAGATGAGGCTTCAGGTTGAGGTGACTTTTTGTTCTTAGATGAGGCTTCAGGTTGAGGTGACTTTTTGTTCTTAGACTTAACATTGAAGATAGCTTCTATTCCAAGCCAAAAAAAACAAGACAAAAGTATAGAGAACAAAACCAATTTAGTAAGAGAAGACTGGTGCAAAATGTAAGTAGAGTCAATTTGGATAAACTTCTCTAGTAGCAATTAGATCGAGTTGAAAGAATCATAGAATGATTATAGGTTTTTTAAACAAGTTATATAAATTAAAATTAGTTTTTGCATATCACAACATCCATTTCATTACTAATTTGCAGTGTTGTAGTGTTGCTATAGCATGGCAGGTGTAAAGTAAACCACTATTTTCTGCAATGGACAATACTGCTAAATAGGTAATAATTTCCAACAGAATCAACAAAATTGGTGTTAGTGTAAGACTTACTTTTGTGGTGAGAACGATGTTTAGCCATTATCTCTTATTTCACTTTCTCTGCAACACAAATTACAAAATTGTATCGTAAATTAAATTGAACAGGACAAGAATCTTTAAGGATTCCGATTGTTCTAGAAGTGATTTTAAAAAGAACAGAAATTAAGCGTGATGATTACCAAAGAAGAAGGAGTAATCGAGAAAAGAGGAAAACCTTGCAGGAAAAGAGGAAACCAAACCCTAATTGCTGCAAGAGAATAAAACTAGAAATTAATTAATTAAAATTAAAATTACTAAAGATATGTTCCTCATGCTCCTCCTAGTTCAATGCATAAAATTAAAATTACTAAAGAAAACATTTAAATTAAATTAAACAGGACAAGAATCTTTAAGGATTCCGATTGACCTAGAATTGATTTTAAAAAGAACAGAAGTTAAGCGTGATGATTACCAAAGAAGAAGGAGTAATCGAGAAAAGGGGAAAACCAAACCCTAATTTGAATTAAACAGGACAAGAAACTTTATTGATGAACCAAACGAACGAGTGAGTAATAATCAAGAAAAGAGGAAAACCTTGCAAGAACAAAAGTCGAAGGCAGCAGAGCTTTGTGCAGGAGATGAGATGAGATGAAATGAAAAAATAACCCTAACGGTTGTTTGGGCTTCACCATGGGCTTAATTTAGGCTGATACTTCCTACAACACCCTTCTACTCATTGGATACCCCCAACTCTCAAATATTCCAAAAATACCCTCACGTGAAAATACGTTCCCAACCCGTACGGTTCCAAACTTCCAGACCTTTAAAAATTCAGAACTTGGGGGTGTCTGTAAATACATAAGACCCGCTGTACTTTGGTTTCGGACGGGTACCGAACCATTTATAAAATTCATTTATAAAAATGTAGTAATTGCTAAAAGAACCTCGTACCTTAATTCATTTATATTTTGTTTTGCAACCTTCTACTCAACTACTCTACATTCCCTACCATAATAATGTATCATCCCTACCAACCCTTTCTGCTGCATTTTTGTCCCTAAAAGTTTCTCTCTATTTATTGACACGATAGTGTTGTGCCGAATTGGTTCGGCTTAGGGGAACCGAACCCGTTCGGCAAGCAGCTGTCGTATCTACGCAGGATCAAAATGTCCAGTAACTGCTATTTTTACTTCTGTTTGCTGCTTTCTCTATGCACTTAGGACTATAAAATGGAAGAAAATGGAGCCCCTTCCAGAGACACATTGGTTGTCGACTTTACTATTGTCCATTCACAACTGATAAGGTACGGACTAAGTCTTGATTCACGATCAAGCCAACAACTCACACTAAAGAGGAAAGCAAATAATACCCATCCCACCCACACAAAGAAGAAAACCCTAATTCAGCAACAAAGCATTCATTCACGATCAAGTCACTCCATCCATCATAGAAACCTCACGGCATGTCTGATAGCAGCAAAGAATGGATCACAGCTAGTGGAGACATCGTCCAATTACGAGGAAGATCATTCGCAGAGCTCATCTTCGCCACCAAAGCAGCCACACCGTTGCAGCTTCTACTCGCCTAGAGATATCCCACAGACGTAAAATCTTTCATCATTTCTCTAATATCAAACACAATATGTTCGATTTCTCTTCTAATTTTCTCTCCTCTACAAACATCGATGAGGACAAGACAATCCGATTCAAGGAGCACTGTAGGGATCCTCAGGCTAGACGCGAGGAAAATAGCTTCTCTAAATGCTAGAGCTTCTGCAATCAGCGGAGATGGAGCGAAAATCTTCGAGGTACTGTCTATCTCCTTTTCAATCTACAGTTATTTCTCCTGGAAAAATAGTCTTTGTTATAAGCTGAGCAAATAACATTTTTGTTGCTAGTCATATGCCACTATATATAACAGAGCATATGATTGGATAATCTCGAGTATTACAATATTAGAAAGAGATCTTTTGTCCTCACCCACTACCGTGAAAGAGAAAGTGAAAGTTAGATCTTGTCAAAAAAAGAAAGTGAAAGTTAGTTGATGTAGAATGATAACGTCATCTTTGTTGTAATCAAGAAAATAACATTATTTTTGTGAAACACGAGTGACCTGTAAGAGCAAAACATCCATTGGTCTTTCAGGGATGGATCTATTAACAATTAATTGGGGGCACTTGCCCCCACTTAAAAAATTATTTTAGTTAGAAATATATATAACAAAATTATTTTGCCCCCATAAAAAAATAAAGGTTGACCCCATAAGATCATTTTTTAAAATTAAATGTAGAAATTTACAAGACATAAA
Organism: Astragalus glycyphyllos; assembly: GCA_963573325.1. NCBI lineage: Eukaryota > Viridiplantae > Streptophyta > Magnoliopsida > Fabales > Fabaceae > Astragalus > Astragalus glycyphyllos. The sequence goes on along the minus strand of OY754309.1, from coordinate 87,478,623 downwards.
TCAAAAAGAGAATAAGTTGGTACTAATTTTACCTTTTTAGTTATGTAAATAGTAGAAATTTAGATATATTAGAATTGTTTTGTAGTGAAATTATGTATTTTTGTAAAAATTTATAATATTCTTTTATAGACTATTTTTTTGCCCCCACTGGTAAAATTTTCTGGATTCGTCACTGTGGTCTTTGATATCTGGTTATGATTGGCATATAATACACGACATAGTATTAGATACAAAGCAATCATCAAAGAATCTCTTTTAAAAAAATCATCAAATAATCTCACTACAAATGCAATCTATGAAGTACGAAATATATAAAACATGCTAAGCTTGATAGGAGTGTAACAAATAAATCCTTGCTAAGCTTCTTGGGCCTGCTCTATTAATCCCACCATGGACTTTAATGCCTTATAATGCACCGTATCCCCCCTTAATGCATTTTGACTCCAGCCTCAAGAGTGCAACTTTCTCTCATTAAATAAAATTTAATGAACACCTAAAGTTCCCCTAATCAACTGTACTATTTGTTGTAATTTTATGAGATATTTCAAAAATATGAAAGTCCTACATTGTGTGACTTTTTGCGTTAATTTTTATTTACTGATATATTATTTTATAATATATTTTTAGACTTACTTGAGCCTATCCGAAAATACATTTTAAGCTATTTTTATCAAGATATTTCACTTCATTTGGTCAAACCGTTTTGTAAAATTAATTTTGCTTTATTTCACAACGGCTATTTTATTACACCGTTTTATTACTATTGATTTCGTAACGGTGTAACGGATTATTTTAATGACTATTTTATTACACTGTTTTATTACTATTAATTTCGTAACGGTGTAAAGGATTTTTAATGGCTATGAGTTGACTAATGGAGAGTCTACTACATCAACTATGTGTAGCCTATAAAAAGGCTATCGAGTAGCACTTGAAGGTATTCGAAAAATCCATTTCGTTTTACACTCTACTTCCAAAATATTCCTGGGTTCATCTCCAGTCCAATTGTTCTTGCCAGTTCGGATTCCTCATTCGTTATTTGCGATTGGGACGAGACCAGTTGTATCTCGGGAATTTGCGCTGTAGAGGCGAATAAATTCTTTAGGACAGCCACCAGGCGCCTCCGGTTGTTTTCTCTAACGTTTGTTCTTTTCGCAGGCATTCTGGTTTGTTGGTTTTGTTGCGTATATCACTACACTATTCAGTTGGCGAGCTAAGGGATTCCGAAAGAGTGCATCAAAGAGGTGCAAGCAGGAGGTCCCTGGTTCAAGCTTGAGAAACTAACATTCTCCAGCGTTGCTATGCCTTCTTCGACAACAATGGGAGTAACCGCTATAACTTCTCCCATAATTACTCCCGTGTCAATGATGACCACTGCAGCATTAACAAAAGTCAATACAATGGCTTCTGTGCCACCAACAGTAGGACCAACGAGTCCTTTGATGGCAAATCCAATGATTGGAAATATGCCGTTTACTATGAGTGGAAGGGTTTTACCGTATGGCATGCCAACAGCATTGATGGCAGGTCTTCAGACAAATTTGTCTACATTTGCCGAAAATGCAAGTACAGGGTATTCTCCTATTCATAGTTCAACGGAGGCCATCCATAGTCGAAATGCCCAAACTAATTTGACTACAACATCTTTGTTGGCATTAAGACAACAAATGGATGATAGCAATCATGATATGGTCAATATGTTAACACAACAAATTGGTACTGTGTGTAATCCTTTGATACAAAACACTAATAACAGTTACCAAATGTTGGCAACACAAATGGGAAGGATTGCTGATTTCTTTGGTACTCCACCAGTACATCACCAGCAAATTCCCCAAATCCAAAATGCTAGGCCTGTAGAGATACCTGTAGAAAGGCCTAACAATGCAATTCCTATGAATCAGGGAAACCAAGGACAACAACAAATTGTCGAAGAGCCTATGAGGATAGAGGCAATCCCTGAAGTTGTGTTGGTGAATAGAAACCAAAATGCTGACGAAGTGGTCAGACAAGTGCAACAAAACAATTTTGGAGCACAAAACAATCTGGCTAATATGGTCGAAACTATTTTAGCCCAGAATGGCCTTAACTTAGGTTTACATAGGCCTAATTTTGTGTCGCCCTTGTCAGATTACACCTTACAAACAGAGCTGCCTAGGGGATGGAAAATTCCCAAGTTCACAAAGTTCGCTGGAGAAACCAGTGAATCTACCGTCGAACACGTGGCTCGTTATTTGACTAAGGGCCTAAAGATTCCACCATTAGAACAACGACAGAAAAGAGGCTTTTGTAAGTTTCATGGTTTCTTAGGTCATAGCACTTCCCGTTGTGTCATTTTTAGGGATTTGGTTCAAAATGCTATCAACGAAGGAAGGCTGAAATTTGGTGACAAGTCTGAGCCACCAATGAAGATTGATACTGATCCCTTGCCAACAGCCGATGCATTGCCCGTTGAAGTTGATCTAAATGTGGTTGAGGTCACAGAGGTTGCTGCTGAAAATGCTAAGGCAGAGAAAGCTGTCGACAAGGTTGATGTCGAAATGGTCACTGATGACCAGTATGCTGAAAAGATGAAGATAGTGTATCCAAGGGCTGAAGAAGAATTGATTGATTTTCTCAATCGCTGCAAAATCGATAATGCTGAAGTTATGCTTTGTCCTAGGTGCAGTGCTGTCTTCGAGTTTACCTTGGATTTTGGTAAACACCGCTAGTTTGAAATTGCTTCTGTTTGCAGGATCAACTAGTAAATCCTAAGACCATTTGTGTTAAAGTTTTTCCCAGAATTACTTGTGTCCTTGCAGTTTAAAAGTAAAAGAAGAAGATAACCGTCGATCTCGCGCGAAACCGTCGAGTTTCCTCAATGAGGGAGAATAAAACAAAGGAAAAAATTGCACAAAAGCAAAGAAGAAAACAAATTAAAATTGCATTAATTGTAAAGAGGGTTGGTGCACAAATGATACATTCTTCTCTTTGCTCGTTTTCTCTGTAATGTGTTGGAACTTAGAGCGTGAGAGTTCTGTAATGAAATTGTGACCCGTTTTTCCTATGAGAAACTACTATTTATACAAATAGAAAATAGGCTAATTTACACCAGGGGTCCTTTAAGTTATTTAATTGTAACAAGTTGGTCCTTTAAGTTTTTTTCGTACGACTTAGGTCCTTTAAGTTATTTAATTGTAACAAGTTAGTCCTTTAAGTTTTTTTCGTACCACTTAGGTCCTTTATGTTTTTCAATTGTAACAAGTTGGTCCTTTAAGTTATTTAATTGTAACTTTTAAAGGCCAAAAAACTTACATTTTTCAGCCCAAAATTGTTACAGTTAAATTACAGGCTAACAAATTGCCCCCTCAAAAATGCCTTTTTCGACAGGAGCTATGTGAATGGCAGAAAAAGAGTATTTTTGAAAACCCTTTTCAACTGTTCCGATGACGTCATTAACATCACGTTTCAGCACTGATGAGACGTTTCAGTGAAAAACAGCTTTTGGCGCCTCCATTGTAAAGTTAGTGGGCCACGTTTCACCTTGAAACTCCCCACCACTCATTGCGAGTAACTGCTCCATTAAGAGGGAAACTCTAGAGTTTCTAACCTTTGCACTTCAAACAGTCAAAAAAACCATTGCTTCTCCCTCATTTCACTCTTTCTGAAACCTTTTGCAATTCCTCCTGCTTCTCTTCCTTCGCAAGAAATTTGCATTCTCTTAAGCCTAGAAAAACAGAACCTCATCAACCTCCTTCGTTGTTCATCAATGGCATCTTCTTCTCATCCTCGATCCCCTTCAACCATTGCAGGTAAGCGACCAATCCTTGCAGAACCTGCCCAAAACCCAACACCTGAACCACCTTCACATACTCATTCATCTGGAAAACACCTCTGTGTTGCTGAACCTGATCTTGATGATCCACGTGCTCCAAGTTGGAGATCACAAGTGATTATTCCAGGTCCCATTGACCACACTCATGCTTTTCTTGGTCCCATTCCTGAATTTCTTCCAGAACCACCAAAAATCCAAGAAATCTTCCCTAGTTACCATCATTATAGCCCTAGAATCTTCGATCAAGCTCCTCACGAAATGGGTTTCATGGCTACACGGGTTTTCAGATCTGCACCTCATGTAGGGCACGAAACTTACATCAACTGGCTCAACAAGATAGAGTCAAAGAAAGGGGACTTCTGGAAAACTCAAAGTATTTTCGACCTGATTCAGTTGTCGAGATATGGTCCCAAATACCAAAGTGCGATGCTTATTGCAGCACTTCATTTTTGGGAGGCTACTACTAACAGCCTTCATCTGAAATGTGGTATGCTCACTCCCACTTTGCTGGATGTAGCTGCTATCACTGGTCTTCGACCAACAGGCGAGATCTTTGAGCCCGACAGAGTTTCTGATACGTACAATTTCACTTTCCAACGTGCCACCTTTGCTGGGTACATCGAAGATCATCACGTCCTCGACAGTGATGAGGTTTCTGATGAAGAATGTGACACCCTTTACCCCGAAAGTAGTTATAGTTGAAAAAGTGCGAAAAGACGAGTAAATTTGTTTTTTTTAAAATATAGCCAGCAATTCATTTTCTGAAATTGTTTTCGCAAGTAAAGGATATCACCAAATTACTCAAATCATATAAACACGATTCTTAATTCTTAATAATATAAAAGACTAAAAAGGCAAAACTTTTCTTTCAATACAATAACCGAAATGACGTGAAATATAATATTCCAAAAACTACAACCCAGCTCCCGATGTCACATAATCAGAGCGATTTAACCTTTAATACAATGAAATTAAAAAGTAATAACAACACATAGTATGATACTACAAGCTCGGTGATCCGTAGTGTTCACATTCCCACCGCTGCACTGCTACTCGAACGAAACCTGGAAGTCAATCTAAAAATGTGGTGCACGGGTGAGAAAGAGCGTCCAAACCATATAAGGAACATAAGACTGAGACTAAAACAGCAAAGACAACCACAACCCATAAAATCAATATCAAACAGTCACTCTCACAGAGTGACAAACACAACATGTCCATACAGCAAGACGTCACAGAGTGAAGCCACATAGGGCTCGTACGTAAAAAGTGATGAGGTCACATCACACCGTAAAAATCACTACAGTATACACGACAAACATAACCTGTATACTCGGTTAATCATTGACTGAGATCATCATCTTCAAGGAACGTAGAATACCACACCAGTGAACCCAACGAACATACCACATGTGCTCGGTTATTCATCAACTAAGGTCGTCCTCGTGAATCTGGTGCAACGTCGAGAATATCCTACCCACTACTCCGCGATAATTCAGGATTCATCTAACTCTGGGTAAGCGGATGTAAGTGCCCTCACATCCCGGGAAATAGATAGAGTCTAGTCAGGGTACCCCAGTGTGTTATGGAACGCCCCAGCAGTGCCCCACTTAGAACCTCCCCACTGGGCCTACCCGCAAGGCCGGGTCGTGGCCGTCTCTAATACTACTCCCATAATCGTTTGCTTACCACCCCACCTATCATCATCCCTACCATCCTTGAGGTACGGCTCGCCCATACTGCGACGAGTCCTTGCCCATACTGCGACAAGGTTCCTCCTATACAATTTCAACTATTGAGGTACGGCTCGCCCATACTGCGACGAGTCCTTGCCCATACTGCGACAAGGTTCCTCTTACAATCATCAATTTTTAAGGTACGGCTCGCCCATGCTGCGACGAGTCCTTGCCCATACTGCGACAAGGTTCCTTCAACAAATCTCGATAACGAAGATACAACTCGTCCATACTGCAACGAGTTCTCGCTCATGTTGCGGCAAGATTCTTCAACAAGAACCAGCTTGCTAATCATCGACGAAGGATAACTTGTCCATTGTGCGACAAGTCTCCCATAACAATACACATAACGCAAACCAAGAATCGCCACTATTACAAACGTCAAGTCGTTTAATGACTTTACTAGTTCCAAGTCAAACTTGGCTACATTGACCGATGTTAAAATATCGATCCCGAACTTAAACACTATTAACTTCATATCGTTTAGTACCTATCATTCTAATCCATCAACACAATAGACATTAACTCATCCTATACCTTATAACTATCTCTTCCTTCTCGTTTAAGTGACTTACGATTCGTTATAACTAATCCTCTGGCTATATCTACTCACATTGGAGTCATTCACTAAACTCAGCACATTAGCTACAGTCATCCAATTAATAAAATTACAGTCATCCAACTATTTACACACATTACTGTTATCTAGACTAATTACAGTCGTTTACAAACATTTAAATTATTACAGTCATCCGGAATAATTACAGTTATCCAAATATGAATCAAATAATTAATAAATAACTAAGTAAACAAATATATACATGAAAATCAGAATAGCGGTAATCTATACCATTATAGTCCTATCCCCTATTCCCCATATAGAATAGAAACCCTTTCCCCCCGTACCTGATATCTGATATAGAAATGCATTTTGATAGCGAATCGACAAAGATCAATCACGACCCCATGCTCCTACTCTGAGTTTGACGGGCACGACGGGTAACTCAAACTCGTACAATTAGACAACAAAAGAGATTGTCCGATTAAATTATTAGGAATATATAATAACTTATTTAATCAAACTAGTGTAAGTGTAAAAAGAAACGAAATAAAGGAACTTACCACTAATTGCAACATGGCATCATTGGTGATCAGAGTCAATGAAAATGGACACCGTTCAAAATGTGAGGGAAGTAATTAACGAGATGTGGCACATGGAATTATAACGTAATCCGTTTGATAACATCAGGGCTCCTACATGAATTCAACTAAAGGAAAATTGGGTTTTGTTGATCCCATGTTTTATGCACCAAAATAACTGAACCCACGGGTCAATGAAGAAGCTGGGTTTTAGAGATCACGGCAGCGGCGGCGACGTCACGGTTGGGCTCACGATGAAGAAATCAATTTGCATCTAGAGGTAGGAAAATCGTGTATCATGCGAGTCTGGTTTGGTGGACATGGTTTTCGAAGTGTACAAAGTGGCTAAGGACTTCAATAGCAATCGGAACAACTTTCGTGGCGGGCTGGCGGCCATGGAGTTCTATGTAGTGTGGGCGAAGATTGGAACTCAGTGAAGGGACTGCGAACGACGAAAACGATGCCAGAAACGGATTCCTTGCGTGATTTCGAATGGAAAGGTGGATTTTCAGGGTCAGCCGTGGCGTGATGAGGAAAAACGAAAGAGAGGGAGTGGCTGCGCTAGGTTTTTGCGAGTTGCAGGGCGCTGGAGGAGGAAGATGGAGTTCGCGGGCGGGTCGGGTTCAGTATCCCGTGGGCTGCGCGTTGGATCTGGCTGTGAAATGGCTTGGGTTTAGTGACAGGGGGTGCAGGAAGCAGAAAATAGGGTGCTGTATAAGCAAAAAACGTGGCTGTGTTCTAAAAATGACCCAAAATCGATTTTAATTCATTTTTAAAGCCCAATTTAACTACAACTATTATTTTAACATCTCCATAGCCCAAAATAATTTTCTAACTAAATAAAATCTCAAATACTAATATTTTATAAGATAAAATGATTAACTAAAACATTAGTATTTCAATATGGATATTCTATAAACAACACAATTAAATAATAACAATAATATGGTACCAACATAGTATAAAATATGGTTTAATATCATTTCAACAAATTTGAATATTCAAACACACATAAATATATAAAATTATTTAAAGTACATAATTACTAAGACGCACAATGTATCACAAGAATTACTATTTTCACGCATAAAGCCAAAACGTCCTAATTTGAAAATCGGGGTGTTACAAAGAACACATAGCCTTTCTTACTTTATGGTTATCCCATTATATTTTCTGCTCTTCATCGCTTCAGGTTGAAGATGTATATCAATTTGGCTACTCAGATTCATGATGGTCGGAATATCTGTCTTAGCAAACTTATCCTAGGGTCTCTTTATGAAGCTTTAGGAGATGGGGCCCTTGACATGAAAAATTCCAAGCCTCAATCTTCTTTGCTGATTTCTGGGCCTATTTGGCTGTTCCAATTGTGGCTCCTTGCCACTTTTGAATCAAGACTTCTAGTAATGTGCCCTAAAAGCCAAATCCGAATAGCTGAAAAGAAAAGCTTTGAAGGTATGAGGCTTGCACTTTTGAAACCTAGGGAAAACAACCAGACAGTCGAAGACCAATTCTCTGACACTTTCGACATGCTACTGAATTGCAAGTCCTTCACTCCTTCAATGGCCCCTTTCGTCCACAGAACTCATGGGCCACAGTGGTTCCTCAAAAAATTTCCTGCAACACCCATTGATTCCGATGATGAACTTAATGAAATCTGGAGAGCTTATTTGACCCATTGCTGGTTATCACTCAGGATTTCGTCAAGCAAAGGTCCAACCCACTATGGTTTGACAGGATACCAGCCAAATCTGGTGGCAAGGCAATTTGGATTGTGCCAACCTCGACCAGCCTCTTTTTACAAGTCGAAATGGTCTTTGATATCTCCAGATAATGAAAGGGACTACTGGCATCGACTAACCATGGCTACCCAGAACACTCCCACTTTCATTCCTTTAAAGTACAACCCCCTTTTTGCTTGCACTAAAGAATTTCTTCAATGGTGGTCGAACTATTATAAGCCTAAACTGGCTCCTGTCGACGAATCCAATTTGCTTCAGAACCTACTCTCTGCTTACCCCAAACCTTCAGGTATATCACTTTAATACATTCTAGATTTCCAAACTCTTCAAAATAATACATTCTTTAACTGTTTGAACCAAACAATTTCTGAAATCTTTCTAATACTAACCTCGTCTAAATATTTTTTGCAGCTACTCCCACAACCACTGGCACTACTAAGGCGTCAAAGAAAAACACCAGGAAAAAGGCTACCAGTATTCAAAGACCACAAACAACTGAACCGGCCAAAAAACAAGAGGTAACTACCTTTTTTAGGGTATTTGTTATATCACATTTACTCCTTAATTTCAACGCTTGATTGGTCTCCATATTTCAGAGCCGAAAAAGAGGAAGCAATCCCGCGCTTGATGTGCCTCTTAAAAGGTCGAAGAGGATTGGAACACAAATTGTGAGTGAAGATTCTAAGGTTAGAAAAGAAAATTTTACCTCTTTGCTCTCTCCATTATTCATCTATTTGCCTTAGCCATCACTAATTCCGGCTGTTGGGTTTTCAGTCTGATGACCAAACAAGCAGCCCAAAATCGTTTAGGATTTCTGCGGCTCAGTTTGAGCAAGAAAAGAAAATGAAACACTCGCAAGAAACTTCCAGAACTGCTATCCCTGGGGTGCTTGTCAAAGACATGCAAGGCGAAAAAGAAACAGCTAAAGAGAAAGTTTCACCTTTAGAGAACCCTGTTCAGAAGAAAGCAGAAGTTCTTAAAAGACCTGCAAGCGCAAGCTCTCATGTTGGCGACACCATATCAAAGGTAAATAACTGAACTTGCAACTATTCTTTAACTACTCTGGTTCATAAACTGATCATAACTCCGACGTATTGTCATGACAGGGAAATGAAACTGGTCAACTTGACCCTTCACATAAGCAACTAACACCAACATCAGCTCTCTCTCCCTCTGTCAAACCAATAGCTGAAAGAGTGGTCGAAAATCAACCCCGAAAAGATGATCCTGTCCATTTAGCAAGAACAGTCCTGCAACAGCTTGTTGATATGCCAACTGATGAGTCTCCTTCTTATGACCAAGCACTTGAAACAAACTCACTTGATACAAATCAGGGAGCACAAGATTTAGAGATGATCGAGGCTGTTGGCGTCGAGACTGAGCATGTCAATGAACCATCAAAAGATGATAGCTCCTCCAAGGTGGTTTATTCAAGTAGCAACACTGTCAGTGATGAGGCTTTAGCTGAATTGAAGAGCAAAAATCCTCTTGAGGCTTTGAACCTCCTGCTGAGTGGTAGGAGAACTTCGACCAAACAAAGTTCTTCGACCACTTCTTTGGGCGAAGTATCTGACACATCGAAGCAAGACCTCCTCAAAGAATTTCGAGCCAAAGCTCTTGAAGCTGACTTGTTCCAAGCCATTGAGCGTGACCACATGATTGCCTTTGAGATTAAAGCCTTATTGTGCAAGCTCAATACCTCGACGTCAGGCAAGGTCCTCATTGGCTTCATTGCCGAATTTGAGCCCCTTTTAGAACGAATCACCCAAGACATTCAGAAAAAGAAGAACTGTATTGCACAAAAGGCACGGGAAGCCAAACTTCAAGAGGAAGAATGGGCAGCTGTTAACGCCTCTCAGACCAAGATTGCCTCTTCGGAAACCCAAGCAGCAAATAACGCTCAAGCGTTGACAGATTGCGAAAATGCCATCTCGGGCTACCAGAAACAGATCGAAGACTTGCAGTCGAAGATCAAAACTGAAGAGGTGAAGAAAGCTTCTCTTCTCAAAACGACCCCTAAAGCTTTAGAACCTGCGATTCAAGCAGAGGCCACTGTGGCTCTTGAGCACTTGGAAAGACATGGCCAACATGAAGCGATGGTTCGAAGTTTGGACGAAGAAGAGGCTCTTGTCGCCATAAGATTGGAACATTTTAAATCTGCTTTAGAAAGGCTCAAAGCCAATCTTCAACTTTGAATTGTAATTTTCTTGATTTCCAATTTTGTGACTTTGACAATGTTCTTTTTTTTTTTTTGGCATTTGATCTTTTGACATGCCATATTTGAAGTTCTCCATACTATTTAGTCTTGTGTTATCTTAACTTCTTGCAATATTGGCCTATACCTTTTTAAATATTTGCCATTTATTTGCAAAATTCGACCATCAGCGCCAAGTTCTTCGACTTCATAAGCACCGTTAGTATAGACTTGTAGAATGCGAAATGGTCCTTCCCAATTTGGTGACCATTTACCCAAGACTCTATCTTTTTTATCCATGGGTAATATAACTTTCCACACTAGATCTCCTAAGGCAAATGTTTTTAGCTAACCTTTTTATTGTAGGCTTTAGCCACTCTTTCTTTTTGCCTTATAAGAACATCCAACGCATTTAGTCTTTCTTCGTCTAAATCAACCAATTCATCTAACATCATATCCCAATAGGAATCTGACGGAATTTCAAACTGTCTTTGAATTCTGGCTGATTGTAAACAAATTTCGACAGGTAAGACTGCGTCATGTCCAAATGTAAGTCTATATGGAGTAGTGTTGATTGATTCTCTGGGAGAATTTCTACATGCCCACAACACTTGATCAAGCGTTTTATGCCAATTCGGGAAAGATCCTATGGGTCCAACCAAAAGGATCCAAGCTCAAGATCCCTTAGAAGAAGTTGATTTGGGAGATGGTTCATTGAAAAGGCCAACGTACATAAGTGCTAAGATCGATCAAGAGTTGAAGGCGCAGATTGTTGAATTGCTGAAGGAGTACAAAGATTGCTTTGCATGGGATCACAACGAAATGCCAGGGTTGAGTCGAGAAGTTGTTGAAATCAGACTACCAATTCGACCAGGAAAGAAGCCAGTGAAGCAAAATCCAAGAAGATTTGCACCAGAAATCTTGACGAAGATCAAAGCAGAAATAGAAAGGTTACTAAAGAGCAAGTTCATTAGAACTGCCAAGTATGTCGAATGGCTCGCTAATATAGTACCTGTAATTAAGAAAAATGGTACACTTAGGGTGTGTATAGATTTTAGAGACTTAAATAATGCTACACCCAAAGATGAGTATGCCATGCCAGTGGCAGAAATGCTAGTAGATTCGGCTGCAGGTTATGAATACCTAAGCATGCTAGATGGTTATTCTGGATATAACCAAATATACATTGCTGAAGAGGATACATCAAAAACAGCATTTCGATGCCCAGGGGCATTGGGGGTTTATGAATGGGTTGTAATGCCATTTGGCCTTAAAAATGCTGGGGCAACATACCAAAGGGCGATGAATTCTATGTTCCATGATTTTATTGAAAAGTTTATGCAAGTGTACATAGATGACATTGTCATTAAATCTTCTTCAGGAAGTGGTCACCTAGACCACCTTCGACAATCATTCGAAAGGATGAGAAAATATGGATTGAAAATGAATCCACATAAATGTGCCTTCTGTGTTCGTGCAGGTGACTTTTTAGGTTTCGTTGTACATAAAAAAGGCATTGAAATCAATCAAAACAAGACGAAAGCAATCTTGGAAACCGAAGCTCCTTCGACCAAAAAAGAATTGCAGTCATTATTAGGAAAAATCAATTTCCTTAGAAGATTTATCTCAAATCTAAGTGGCAAGACTCAAGTGTTTTCGCCATTACTGCGACTGAAGAAGGAAGACGTGTTCAAATGGAATGAAGAACACCAACAAGCTTTCGACGAGATTAAAGCATATCTGATGAAGCCACCACTAGCTGTGATCCATTCTTTGCTGCTATCAGACATGCCGTGAGGTTTCTATGATGGATGGAGTGACTTGATCGTGAATGAATGCTTTGTTGCTGAATTAGGGTTTTCTTCTTTGTGTGGGTGGGATGGGTATTATTTGCTTTCCTCTTTAGTGTGAGTTGTTGGCTTGATCGTGAATCAAGACTTAGTCCGTACCTTATCAGTTGTGAATGGACAATAGTAAAGTCGACAACCAATGTGTCTCTGGAAGGGGCTCCATTTTCTTCCATTTTATAGTCCTAAGTGCATAGAGAAAGCAGCAAACAGAAGTAAAAATAGCAGTTACTGGACATTTTGATCCTGCGTAGATACGACAGCTGCTTGCCGAACGGGTTCGGTTCCCCTAAGCCGAACCAATTCGGCACAACACTATCGTGTCAATAAATAGAGAGAAACTTTTAGGGACAAAAATGCAGCAGAAAGGGTTGGTAGGGATGATACATTATTATGGTAGGGAATGTAGAGTAGTTGAGTAGAAGGTTGCAAAACAAAATATAAATGAATTAAGGTACGAGGTTCTTTTAGCAATTACTACATTTTTATAAATGAATTTTATAAATGGTTCGGTACCCGTCCGAAACCAAAGTACAGCGGGTCTTATGTATTTACAGACACCCCCAAGTTCTGAATTTTTAAAGGTCCGGAAGTTTGGAACCGTACGGGTTGGGAACGTATTTTCACGTGAGGGTATTTTTGGAATATTTGAGAGTTGGGGGTATCCAATGAGTAGAAGGGTGTTGTAGGAAGTATCAGCCTAAATTAAGCCCATGGTGAAGCCCAAACAACCGTTAGGGTTATTTTTTCATTTCATCTCATCTCATCTCCTGCACAAAGCTCTGCTGCCTTCGACTTTTGTTCTTGCAAGGTTTTCCTCTTTTCTTGATTATTACTCACTCGTTCGTTTGGTTCATCAATAAAGTTTCTTGTCCTGTTTAATTCAAATTAGGGTTTGGTTTTCCCCTTTTCTCGATTACTCCTTCTTCTTTGGTAATCATCACGCTTAACTTCTGTTCTTTTTAAAATCAATTCTAGGTCAATCGGAATCCTTAAAGATTCTTGTCCTGTTTAATTTAATTTAAATGTTTTCTTTAGTAATTTTAATTTTATGCATTGAACTAGGAGGAGCATGAGGAACATATCTTTAGTAATTTTAATTTTAATTAATTAATTTCTAGTTTTATTCTCTTGCAGCAATTAGGGTTTGGTTTCCTCTTTTCCTGCAAGGTTTTCCTCTTTTCTCGATTACTCCTTCTTCTTTGGTAATCATCACGCTTAATTTCTGTTCTTTTTAAAATCACTTCTAGAACAATCGGAATCCTTAAAGATTCTTGTCCTGTTCAATTTAATTTACGATACAATTTTGTAATTTGTGTTGCAGAGAAAGTGAAATAAGAGATAATGGCTAAACATCGTTCTCACCACAAAAGTAAGTCTTACACTAACACCAATTTTGTTGATTCTGTTAGAAATTATTACCTATTTAGCAGTATTGTCCATTGCAGAAAATAGTGGTTTACTTTACACCTGCCATGCTATAGCAACACTACAACACTGCAAATTAGTAATGAAATGGATGTTGTGATATGCAAAAACTAATTTTAATTTATATAACTTGTTTAAAAAACCTATAATCATTCTATGATTCTTTCAACTCGATCTAATTGCTACTAGAGAAGTTTATCCAAATTGACTCTACTTACATTTTGCACCAGTCTTCTCTTACTAAATTGGTTTTGTTCTCTATATTTTTGTCTTGTTTTTTTTGGCTTGGAATAGAAGCTATCTTCAATGTTAAGTCTAAGAACAAAAAGTCACCTCAACCTGAAGCCTCATCTAAGAACAAAAAGTCACCTCAACCTGAAGCCTCATCTAAGAACAAAAAGTCACCTCAACCTGAAGCCTCATCGGAGGAAGATATAAATATGGGGGACCTAATGGGATGGTATGATCATGATCATAGCAAGTGTATCGAGGAACAGGAAGCTGCAACAGGGATGGAAACAGATGATTTATCTGTAGATGAGATATTTTCACTACTAGAATCTCAATTTCCAAGAGATGGTAAACCTACCTGGCTTTTGCTTCACTGTTCTTTGTGTATTATGAATGTTGTGAGACCAACTGAATCAATGTTTTAGCTTTTAGCTTTAAAAATTACAAGCAAACTGAATGGCCTTGAATATTTTTGCTTGATTGTGTATATAATAAAGTATGTTCCTTATAATTACTTACAGCATTATGTTGATGTTGATAGAACTCTAACCACATTTTATCTCTGCAGGTTGGATATCAATAGCACTTTCAGATCAGATAGAGGTATTCTGCTCATCAATGCCTTTCTTACTTTTACTTTTCTTTTTGGTTAACAACCATTGCTGATGTTTCATGTTTTCATATGCATAAAAATAACTACTTTTGTTTGTTGCTTAAATCTTTATGTGAGCTTTTAATTATCTACTAGTATCAGTATGAAGTAGTGCATTTCTCTTGCTTGTTCCATTTGTCTTAACATTTGTTTTATCTTTTTTTCCCCTTTTTATTTTAAATAATGGTTTTAGGTTCCTGCCTCCCCTCCACGCTCCCTGGTATCAGATTTAGATTTTGATTCAGATTATCCTTGTGTGTTTGGGTGGAGATCTCCGCCACGCACTCCGCGACGTACTCCTTTTGCCCGTGGGAAGGATTTTCCATGAAGGAAGATATTGATGCCTAAGTGTAACCTTTTATTTCTCCCGTTGTGTAATAGAACAAGTTGAATCTACTTTTGAAATTCTATTTCTTCCGTTGTGTAATAGAACAACATTTCTTCCGTTGTGTACTAAAACAAGTTGTGAATCTAATTTCGAAATTATGGAGCCTTCCACTTTTGTTGTTGTTTCTTTCTCTTTACATTGAAGCAAAAATATGTGGTAAACAGACCTCAAGCACAATTTCCTCATAAAGGAACTAAACTTACTACTTGTAGTCCTAATTTTAGAAATTTGGAGTTGTACAATATTCTTTTAACTCGTTTTTCTCAATTACTTGCTCTTATTTATTGGCTTGTACAATATTCCCTCATAGATTTCTTGCTATTTGGGATAGTATGTTGGATGAGGTGATAATTGAGATAACATAAGTTGCAGCTTTAGTGAATCTGCTATGTGAGGTTTTTTTTGTGCGAGTTTTAAAGTGGTTGTATATGGAAACATTGTCCGAGAAAGAAATTGATATGCTGCATAGAGAATGGTCGTTTCAATGTGGTCAAAATATTGCACGACAAAGAAGACGCCGGTTCTGACTCAACTGATTCAGATTATCGGGAA
This sequence comes from Astragalus glycyphyllos, assembly GCA_963573325.1. Classification (NCBI taxonomy): domain Eukaryota; kingdom Viridiplantae; phylum Streptophyta; class Magnoliopsida; order Fabales; family Fabaceae; genus Astragalus; species Astragalus glycyphyllos. The sequence goes on along the minus strand of OY754309.1, from coordinate 87,462,902 downwards.
TTCATTGCCAATTATGTCTCTAGTGATGATGTTAGTGACAATGAACCAACAGAAGTCTCTATCAGTGGACCGTCATTCGGTGAAGATGACAACTGATCTTGTGGTGTTTTATTTTATTTATTTGGGCAGTTATAATTTAACAGATTCGGTGTATGTTAACATTATATTATTTCTTTGTTTGAATAAAGATCTAGGGTTTGGAACACAATGAAACATTCAATCTCTATTTCAATTTTTTGGAACATAACGAAACAAGAACGACAACATAAATGTTAAAAAACAAATAAGGAAACAACTACGAAACTAGCGATTATTTGGGAAGTCCCTGTTCCAGAACATAAATGATCTCTTGCGGAGTGCGTATTGTTTCCACAAACAGATCTAGGATACTACGTCCCATTGTAACATTAGCATGATGTTCCATCAATGCGCGAACGTCATCGTCGTTCCGGATCTCCATAGCTGAATAGCGGACAGTCTCGTCATCTTCACAACTGTACTTGCAGTAACGTAAATGACTTATGTCTTTACGCCACTCTCCTTCTCGGCGAACGTTTCTCTCTGCCTTTCGCTTCAACTGGGTGAATGTGTTTACCTTGGATTTTGGTAAACACCGCTAGTTTGAAATTGCTTCTGTTTGCAGGATCAACTAGTAAATCCTAAGACCGTTTGTGTTAAAGTTTTTCCCAGAATTACTTGTGTTCTTGCAGTTTAAAAGTAAAAGAAGAAGATAACCATCGATCTCGCGCGAAACCGTCGAGTTTCCTCAATGAGGGAGAATAAAACAAAGGAAAAATTGCAGAAAAGCAAAGAAGAAAACAAATTAAAATTGCATTAATTGTAAAGAGAGTTGGTGCACAGATCATACATTCTTCTCTTTGCTCGTTTTCTCTGTAATGTGTTGGAAGTTAGAGCGTGAGAGTTCTGTAATGAAATTGTGACCCGTTTTTCCTATGAGAAACTACTATTTATACAAATAGAAAATAACTGTACAAAGTTTAAAAAATTGTAACTGCTACGTGCTCTTGATAACGGATACTTGATCCTACTTCGTCATCAGCCTCCAACCCCTTCTTGTCGAAATATCTATCTTCAGCCTCTTCGACTTTGCCAAATCTGAGGTCGAAATCTACTTGATGCAACTTAATAGCTTAATTCATTTCAGTGTCGAAATTGATATTCGTCTCTTGAAATACAAGGTCAAACTTTAAAAATAAGTCAAACCTCGTTGACTGCATTTAATTTAGCCTGTCGAAATTACAGGCTAACACAACCATAACCAATCAAACTTGGGTAAAGAAGAAGAGTATTCGGTTGACCTTAATTGAAATTTTTCGGAAGGCCTCAACCGAATCCACTCGTTATTCTTCGTGGGGGTGTTTTCGATTCAGTTAGCCTTTTCTGAATATATTTGGTTGACCTCAACCGAATCACACGTAAACACGTCCTCTACTTAAGGGTATTTTTGGAGTTAAGGAGTGTGTGGTGAGTAGGAGGGGATGTGGGAAAAGTGAAACCTTTTTTTTTGTGACGAAAAGGGCCATAGGCCCAAAGCAGAAGAACTACTACAAAGCTCGGAAGGGTTTTTTCTTTTGTACCCCCACCCATTTGACACTATACTCCCACGCACCCTCGAAAAGACTAAAATACCCTTCACAAAATTTAAAAACCCCAACATATCCCCGACTCAAAAAAAAAATAAAAAAATTGGAAATCGGATTTAGGTAAATCCGATTTCCCCTAAAAATTTTAAAAAATTAAAATCGGATTTATCTAAGGTGGGAGTAAATCCAATTTGGAAATCGGATGTACCCCCACCCATAGGTAAATCCGATTTTTTATCCAAATAATAAATAAATAAATCATTGAAAAAATTAAAATTATATTTTTTTTAGAAAAATAAATTAGATATAAATAATATGAATATCGGACGTTTTTTGGTTCTGTTTAGGGTGTAGTTCGTTAACACGTGACGATGTTATACGTTGGGCGAATAATTTAGGCTAAAAAATCGGTTTTCGGCCAACCTACTCCGATTGTAATGAAACCACAGCCATTAAATCCCAAAAAAATCAAGGATCAATACTCCTCAAGAAGATGCTTCTTTTAGGATACAAGGGCTCAAATTCCCAAATTCCATCGTTTACTATTTTTTATTAATTTTTTTAATTTTTTAGTCTCCAAAAAATCTAAAAAATTTTCCATAGGCTTATTTTGGTTTTATTAGATTTTTAGTGGTGTTTTTATAATTTTTGGATGAGTTTTGACTCTTTAACGGATTTTTATAAGCGTTTTTATAACTTTTTTTAAAAATTTAAATAAAAAAAAACAACAAAATCGGATTTACCTTGGGGGGAGGTAAATCCAATTTTCTTTTTTTAGGGAATTCGGATTTACCTCCCCCAAGGTAAATCTGACTTTGAAAATTAACAAATCGGATTTATCTCCCCCTAGGTAAATACGATTTGTTATTTTTAAAGTCGGATGTATCTACCCTTCTACCCCCACTAGATACATCCGACAGTTAAAAAATAATAAATCGGATTTATCCCCCCTTAGGTAAATCCGAGCAAGTTTATTTTAGGTAAGGGTATTTTCGTTTAAAAAATTCTTTTGGGAGTATTGAGGAAAAAGGTGGAGGTAAAAAAAAAAAAAATCCCAGCTCGGAATTGAGAACCACCTACGTAGGGTTTGTACTTTGCGTATCTTGTGTTACTGAAGTGTCTCCAAGTGGAACTTCTTTGTTGTACTTGCTGTTTGACTTTTCTGTATGGACCCGGGTCGTTTTACCTTCGGTTGTATTGTTGTGGGCCTTAGCCCGTTTCTCATCAATGCAATTTCTTTCGACAAAAAATAAAAAAGAGAACCACCTACCTGCACACAATATCATAAATTACATACTCTGTTCCATAAATTACGTGTTCTGTTACCAAGAAAGACTATTGTTAGCCAATCTATATATCTATCTATCAGCCACACAATTAGCATCTCTTAGAAATCTTCTTCCAATCCTCCACCTCCATCCAGATCGCCGCCAGTAATCATGTCTAAGATGCTACGGATCTGGTGATGAAGAAGAGAATGACCAGCAATTGAACCGCAAGTGAGAAGATGAATTGCCTGATCCGAATCCAATTCAATTGTGAAGTTATTGAAGCTGTAACCTTTAGCGATGCTGAGACCATAACTCGGCCTCTAAAGCAGAGCAAGCGTCAATCCTATGCAATTTCTGAGAATTCCGTCACATCCCGGAAGATCAATTACCTGATCTGAATCCAATTCAATTGTCAGGTTCTTGAAGCGAAAAACCCATCTGAAACTCTCCTCAAGATGAATTACCTGATCTGAATCCAATTCAATTATTTGGTTCTTGAAGCCGTAACCCTTTAATGATAAGTTCTCTAAGTATATATATATATATATATATATATATATATATATATATATATATATATATATATATATATATATATATAGGCTTGGTGTAATTGTCAAAAAAAAAAAGGTTTGGTGTGGAGCTTCAAGTCAAAGACAGTACCCCAGATTCAATCATCATATTATAATATTTGTACTGTTTGATGAAGTTGCAATTAGCACAAGTGAAGTTAACTGCACCCTTACCTCAGATTTGGAAAATGTAAGTATTGAATTATACAGTTTACCAAATTATACACATCCATTTAGCAAAGCTTATATCAACTCCACTACTAATATGTTTTTACAATTTTAAAAATAGGAAAATGAAGATAATTCAAACGTACCCCAACAGCTCTTGAATTTCGTTGGTTCCACCCATATTTTTCAAGTGAAGATGGGTTCCTACTTTGAAATCGTGGAAGAAAAAGAGTAAAATTCTAAAGCCTATTATAAAGGTGGTTTTAATTTTCATGATAAAATTTAATTACTTTGACTGATATATTGTTGGCAATTATCTCATAGAAGTTTTTAAAAGTTATTTGTATTAAGAATTGCCTACACTATATAAGAACAGAGTTTAAAATTAAAAAGTTTATATAAAAATCAAAACGATTTCTTTTTGTAATATTTAAAAATAAATATATTTTAATATTTACACTCCATAAAATAAAATAAATATTATAACAACCCGTGCAACGTATTTATATAGATATAGATATTGAAAATTAAATGAATAAATTTTAATGATAATAATTGAATATAAATTTCATATTAATGTTACAACTAATGTATTTTTAAAAATATAAGTTTTTTTTACTGTCAAAAAAAATATAAGTTTTTCAGGCTTTCTATTAATGAGGTATGGATCACTAGGATTAGAGACTTTTCTAGAGATTTTACATAAGTAATTACTTGATATAAAAATATTTTATACTGATTTTTATTTGTAAAAGTTAAATGTGTTGTAACAAAAATTCACCACTATAAACTGAGAAGTTTTATACTATTGTCTAGGTTTAGAATTGAAATAACTATATCCCTTAATGAAAATGAGTTCAAAAACATACTCCAATGTCCCTTTATAATGAATTAATTTTCTTTGTTTTTATATGATCTTATGATTTTTTCCCTCCATCAAATATAAATATCATAATTATATTAGTAAATTCATAAATCATTATATCAAATTTTTTTATATAATGTTTTCTTCTTCTTCTTCTTCTTCTAATTACAGAAAATATTATTACGTTTGATTATTTATTTTTTTAATAATGTTATTACGTTGTGTCTGAGAAGATTTTTGAGGTCACAAATGTTAATAATAAAAGTAGACAAACGATCCTATCTCAATTGTGAATACCTTACCTGCCATTGTTACTCTCCGCAGCATCACAATTCAATTTTCACACACCATGAAAGGGAGTGATCCAAACCTGAACACTAACCATGGCTTCCTGATTCTTGAGGGGTTGAAGTTTTTCTTTATTGGTACACTCAACAATCCAATCAACTGTCTCAGGTTTGATTTCAACCAAACTTTCCAATTATTGCATGTAAAGAAAGTGTCAAGTTTATGCAACTTAAAACAATCATCCTTCTACAACTACAGAGATAAAAGTGAAAGTACGTAATCTTTAAATTATTGCATTAATAATGTTTGTATTTAATTTAATATTCACTATTATAAATAACATAGTTCATTTATATGTAATAAGGCGTAAAATATAAGTTCTGTAATTCTAAAAAATAATACTTATATATTTTAATATAATATTGTTATCAGTTTGTTTATCATAAATTAAATAAATATATAAAGTTGTTAAATAATCATAAAAAAGTTAGGAATACGTAGACAAATAGGGAGTACGTGTTTATATGTAGCATGTTATCATAATGAATCTATTTATGGATAGTGTAAGCGTAGGTTGTATGACTATTATTTTAAAAATATGTAAAATTGAAGTTTTTTTTGGTTACAAAAGAGAATAAAAAAAAGCAAAACAAAAAGATGCCTAAGGCCTAACAAAGGATAGCCCCTGGGCGTCCGCCTGTAGGAGCTGAATCAAAGCTGCTGGAGGAGTATCGACGACCACCTGCGGTTGAGACGCGGACATGCCAAGCTTGGCTAGGTAATCTGCACAAAAATTGGCTTCCCGATAAACATGTTGCATCTGTACCTCCCATGAGTGGGAGAGAAGTTCCCGAACCAAAGCCACCTCATTCCCATGCGTGTGAAAAAGCTCCCGTGCCTGTTCAATGAGTTTCAAGGTATTAAGGGAGTCCGAGTAGCACCAAATCTTTTTGAAACCCAACTCCCAACACATCTCCAATCCATGAAGGAGTGCCCGTAACTCGGCATACATGATGGAGGAATTGCCAAGTGAACCATAGAAACCACGGAGGAACCTGCCATGAATGTCCCTTATTAAACCGCCGAAAGCTGTTGTCGTTGGATTCAATTGCGCACTGCCGTCGACATTGAGCGCCACCCAACCTGCTGGCGGAGCCTGCCAAGATACCTCCAAACCCGAGCTGGTTCGCGCCGTCGTTACTGCAGCGGATCCGAAGGCGGAGTTCACGTCCTTCCACAACACGTACGCTTGAGCAGCAACCTCGTAGGGTCTGATATGCTTGTCTTCGAATAAATGCATATTCCTAGCACACCAAATCTTCCACATAATGATAGTAAAAAAAGTACCTGTGCTATATACCTAGTCCTGCAACCAATTAGATGGAATAAAGTCGCTGTCAAGTGCGGTGAAGCCGGTGGTAAAGCAAATTTTCCAAACCTCCTGAGCATGGTGACAACCAAACAAGCAATGATGCAATGTTTCGTCATGAGTATTGCAGGTTGCGCAAGTTGCTGTACCCAAAACATTGCGCCTTCTGAGAACTGCCTTAGTTGGCAAAGAGTTATGGCAGATAAGAAAAATTGAACATTTGCCGGAATTTTCATTTTCCATAACCATGACCAATTTCGGGTGTTCTCGTCACTACCGTTACCCTCCAAAAGCATCTGGTATGCTGATTTGACGGAGTAGATACCAGTGTACGTGCCGGACCAAGTCCACGCATCGGCCATCGTGGGGACAAGCGTTGGTTTTAGCACAGTAATTTTATCCTTCCACTCCTGAGGGATGGTAGTGTGCAGCATGTCCAGGTTCCAAGCTCCATCTACATAAACATCTTTTAGTCGTAAAGCACTATCATGGATATGAACAAACGATACCTGTGGCCCCAGGGTTGAAGCAGTCAATCAGCTATCATTCCAAAAGTTAGAATTTCCATTACCAAACTTGAAAACAAAACATGTGCCAATACAATCCCTTGCTTTTATCATTGAATTCCAAGTACTTAACCCCCTTGATTTCGGCGCCCCCAAGAAAGAGTGGTGTTGGAAGTATTTATCTTTCATTAATCGCAGCCAAAGCTACTCTAAAATTGAAGTTAATAATATAAAAGTTACTCTAAAAATAAATATACTTAGTTTAAAAAAATAAAAAAGTCTTAGAATAATTGGTTAAAAACTTTGTTTTGAGGGGAGAACCACACGGGCCTGCAAAGCCGGAAACTCGTGGCCAACCAAGTTCCCTAGCGTAGATTAGTCCTCATATGATAAAAAAAAAAAAGAATAATTGTTTTAAAAGTTTGTGATTCCTTATCTATTAAAAAATTTAAGACCGTTTATAATTTGGTAAGCTATAGTCAAAGGTCCCATTTTTAACATCTGTCAAACAATAAGAATTTAGAAATTACATGTGCCACCAAATAAAAAAGGTGGAGATAAAATGTATATGATGAATAAATTACCCAAAAAAAATGTCTGCATGAATACCCAATCTGTCAAACCGTATATAAGGCAAGAAAATTGTATTAAAAACATGTCAAATGGAATATTGAGCTCAGCTGGATAAATCATAGTTCAATTTTCTTTTGTATTTGGGTTGGAACGCCATAGCACACCGGAGCTGCCCCTGTCAAGAAAGGAAGTTCGCAAGCCCAACGAGCCTCACCCATGGCAGCCCCAATATTTGGTTTGTGGCTACAGTTGTTCTCAGTAGAAGAACTCCCAGGCAACTCTAATGAATTGCATTGCAAGCATTTCATGGTAAAAGTTGATCTTTTTTCGAACCATGCATCAAGCATAACCTTAGCAAATTGTTCTATCTCCACGTCATACACTGCCCACAGATTGGCAATGATTGCTGAAGAACCGGCCAACAGATATGGCAAGGGAGCCCCTTCGGGCGCATAGCTCCCGTGCAAAGTTAGAGCACCACTATTGCACCCCATCAGAACCGCAACAGCACATTTCTCAAGATTCTCAATATCTTTCATGGGAATGTACTTTACTCCTGTGAATATTCAATCCCGTTATAAATAAAGGAATCATATACCAAATATAAATATATATATATATATATATGTTGTTTTAGATTATTTTCTCAAAACTTACCACTTTTGTGCCCAATATATATGAAAAGATCGTGACTTTTCAATGAACTAGCCAATTCTTGGACGGTAGGTCTGAAACCTGCGTTTCCCTATAATGTAGCATGACGAGAAGACATAAATGTTAGCTAGGCTTGTAAATGAAACAATTAACATAATTCACTTGTATTCTTATCAAACTCAAACCAAATATACCTTGATATTTTTAAGTCTAAAATAATCCTCAAAACTCCCTTGAAGGCGACTAAGTTTAGGATCACCATCTGCATTTAATAGAAAAAAAGAATCTAAAGGATCTATTGAAGGAATTGGCGCCACATTCCTTCCCATGTCATTATCAAGAACAACAAAGATGCTGCTCACAGAAGGCATTCTATAAACTTCGTGGTTCCTTAATGATGGCAAATTTTCCCAAGGGAGTATCTGCGACAACAGTAGAGGTATGTTATTGAACTTGTACAATAAGTTAAAAACAAATTAGACTACGGTTTAAAGCAAATTAGATAAATACAATCCAATTACATCCGTTAAAAATATTGTTGCGTCTACTGTAAATTGTAGAACACCTATAATACCAACTTAAAGCTTAAAACTATTTAAATTTTATTCCAGATCCGTAATATATAAATCCTTGAAAAGTGGCTTATATAATTAATCACACTCAAGTGCATAGGAAATTGTTGGTGCTTTTTTTTTTGACACCACAGACAATGGCAAATAAAATAAACACTAGGATTGGTGGGTGCTTATAATTAGGCTTATTTACTTATAATTAAGACTAGAGGTAAACAAGGTAGAAACTATTGAATTACCTGCACCTCATCATTCAATACAAGAATTATGGGTTCTCTATTCATTGAGTACTCCACTTCTTGGACCTTGTATTCTTTTGCTATATTAAAAAGCATGCCACTCATTTCTTCATCACAATAGCCCACATCGGCAATGTAGCAGTCTTTCTTTGAGCAAAGTTGTGACTGTGAAATCGATGCTTTTCCTTCTCTAAGAATGATTTTAAGAATGGCCTCATTTAAATTCAATTTGTATTTAGATCTTAGATTATTCACAAGACTTTCAGGTACTGTTTCATCAGTTTTGCAATTCAAGCCTTCTCCAAGAAGGAAGCATTTCCACGGACCAAAGAAATTATCTTCAAGGTTCCTGGTAAGGTATGACAATAGTAAAAGGAGATATAAAAGTTAGTTGCTTAAAATTTAATCCTAATTAAGTTTGTTAAAAATAATGAACACATAAAACGAGTGTTGCAATTCACTAATTATATAAAGAACACAGTACACCTTAGCAATTCTTTAAGATGATGGTCAAGGTTCTTTTTCCGCTCCCAAAATGACATCCTATTTGGTTCTGTATCGTAAAGATGATATCTTGTTGTCAAGTGATCCTTTTCGAAAATTCTTTTGAATGATGGAGCAATGTCATCAACCACTCTATAACCCCAAGGGCAAATCCAGCTTACACTAGGTTGCTCACACATGGGAAAAGTGTCTGGAATCGCACTGACATCATCTGAAGCAATGAAAAGTTATAAAGTACCTTGTTAAACTTCAAGAGTTTTATATTTAAATGATATATGTATGTAGCTACATGAGCTACGTACCTTGTAAAGTTGAACCCAACGGAAACAACATTACAAACGGTGGTTCACTCTTGCGTGGAAGTCGTGATACCACCACCCACGCTTGAACAGGTGTAGGATAGTCCAACAGTTCCTGTAGGAAACTAGTATATTCCTGCTCAAGCAAACTTATGCCGATGATTGTCGTGGGTGGAAGGCGAGCCATAAACTGAATCACATATTTTGAAAGATCTGTGGTGGCTTCAGGCACAAGCCTGCAACAGAAAGCAAGCAATTAGAGCATCTGAGGATATATTTAAATTGACATTAAGCATAATTGTTACCTGAGCGCATTTATTTTGGTATCTTCCATGCAAGGAGATCCTGCAACATATGGACCCTGAAATTTAACTTATTAGCATTTAATGGGATGTGCTTGTCATATACCACAAAAGCAGAAGCAAGAAATCCTAGGATGCATTTAATTTGCTAAAAATTTATTGAACGACTTGATAGCATAAAAATACATTTCTCTGTTTGATTTTTAAACTCAAGCCGTAGGTATTGATTAACCAAGCAAATGTTTTTAAGGTCGGTCACTGCATGCGAAGAATATGGTGCATAATGTAATTGAAGGGAATTTTGATGAGGTTTGTTCTGGACTCCAACAATTGTATGACTTGGGATATTCCCCCATATATATATATATATATATATATATATATATATATATATATATATATATCATCACCATACTTTTTAGTTTAACAAAAAATAAAAAATTATGATATGACAAAGTAGTTGAAATTGGAATTCATGAAGGAAACTGGTTTTGCTCATATGAGAACTTGTGATGGAGTTGGTTCTTATCTTCAGCTTGGTGGTCTACTGGCTAAGTAAGCTTTCTCTGGTTCGTGCAGCTGCTCAAGCTGCGTGAGTAGATCCCAACTCCCAAGTGCTACAAACATATATCCTAAGTTTGTGCTTTTATGGTAATTAGTGAGAATGTACACTTGAGTATATTTTATTTTAACTCTTCTTATCTATATGTTGACTGATACACTAATGCTTCAACTTCTTTGATGCATTTCTAACTCAATGTTTCAGTACATTACAATTATATTATCTTCAAAAAATACATTTCTATTTTTATTTGAATATATGCTTAGATTGGAGATTTTGGCTTCAAAAAATTGAAACCTGAACTAAAGAAATCCAGAAAACATAAAAGTGCAAGGGAGTATCTGGAGAGTACAAAGCTATCAAATAAGACAGATGTTTACTCCTTTGGAGTGGTTCTTTTAAAGCTGATCAGTGGCCAAAGGGCCACGGACAAACTACCAGGAGGCAAAAGCCTTGTTGGATGGGTAAGATAAGAAACACATGTTAAATTTTATATGTTAATACGCATCATACCTAATTGTTTATTTAGGCAAAAGCTTATGTGCATCATACCTAATTCTTTATTTGAATTTTATTAGGCAAGGCCCCTACTGAGAGGAAAGAAGTATCCACAGTTTGTTGATCCAAAAATCAGTAACTCTTATACATAAGAACAGCTGGTATGGTTGGTCCAAGTAACAGAACAATATGTCAAAGAATCCTAAGGAAAGATTACAATGAATATGGTAAGTCCTGTGAACGATAGTGTGAATAGAAATGTTTCTAGTGTCATTTTTTTCTATTTCAATCAGTTGTTACTTTTTTTGACTATTGTAATTAAACCTAGTCAATGTTAGGATTATTGTTGTTTGGGACATTAGTTTTAACTCAAATCAAATTTATTGTTAAGGTTATTCCCCTACTTTTCGTATAATAAAAAATTATGATGTGGCAGAGTACTTGAAATTGGAGTTCATGAAGGAAACTGGTTTTGCTCATATGAGAATTTGTGATGCAGTTGGTTCTTATCTTCAACTATGGGGTCTATTGGCTAAGTAAGCTTTCCCTAGTTCTTGAAGCTGCTAAATCCCCCATGAGTAGGTCCCAAGTGCTACAGACATATATATTCTTAGCTTTTGATTTTAGGGTAATCATGAGAATGTACTTAAGTATGTTTTATCTTAATTCTTGTTATCTTTATTAGGGATGGCAATGGGGCGGGGCTGGCCGGGGGCGGGGAGCACTCTACTGCTCCCCGTCCACGCCTCCCATATTGTCCCCATCCCCATTCCCCGCTTCGGGGAGATTTCCTCCCCCATCCCCATCCCCGCGGATCCCCACGGTCCCCGTGGGGACCAAAAAAATTATTCAAAGTTAGCAAAAATTAAAATTAAAATATAATAAAACTGAAAAAATTATAAAATTTAGTCTTACCTTGAAATTTTAATATTTAAAAACACAACAAAAGACTAAAAAATCTATTACTTAGAATATAATATATATCTATATCTATAATACAAACATTTATGTAATGTATTCGGGGGAAAATTCCCCGCCCACGGGGCCCAAACAGGGCAAACCCCACGGGGATCCCCACTTGCGGGTAGAAATTGCCACCCCTAATCTTTATGTTGACTGATAAACTAATGCTTCAACTTCTTTGAATGTGTTGTTTAGTTGGGTAAAAAAATCAAAAAAAGAAGCCTATGACAAATGTCTTATTTGTTAAAATACCAATACCAAGTGGTCAACTACTTACTTATCCTATGCACCCCAACATACAAAAAGTCAAAAATAACCTAATTAGCTTGGCCAAACCCCATCAGCACCGATAGAGAATAGTTAGCAATCCTAATCATGATCCTACCCATGTATTGTCCATCAACTAACAATTGAAAGAAAAAACTACTTGTTTTGTATTGTTTTACTTGTGCTATCCGTTGGGCCTAAAAGTGTATCCTTATACATCATTCCATTCATATTAAACAACATTTAAAAACCTACTGCATTTTGTAGGTCAAGTGCCTGTGTTCAAACTAAGCATTATTCATGGGTGTGTATTGTGTAAGGGTTCTTAGACATAATTCATATGGAATGTGGTATAGAACAAAGGGGTTTGAATTGCCTACACTTGAGAAAGCAAAGATATAATAAGGAGATGCAACAGTCATAAGAACACAAGGGTGTAAGAGTGTAAGTAATTGTGTTAATGTTAATATGGTGTATTAGATAGGTGCAAAACTAGAAGTCTCGATGCAAACAAATATTTTCTGGGTGTGCAAAATATTTTTTTAATACGATATTTGCACTAATATTATTTTTTAATAGAAGTATTAGTACTAATATTATTTTTCTAAGGTGGTCGGTTGACCACCCTGACATACCTTAGATCCTCCCCTGGTCACAACTAATGCATTCCTAATGTGATGATACTTCCTTTAGAGTCATTTATAAGCAAAAATGTATCAAGATTTTTGGACTCAAATATAAGCAAATGTCACTTAACTTCATTTAATGCTATTACTCTACAAATACTTTAGAGTGTGCTTTGATGAAGCAATTTTTTAGGGTAATGTACTCTAAGAGGGTAATTCAAATACTTCAAACTAAATTAACTTTTTTGGGGAAAAAAGAATTTTCAAAATAGATGGATTTTATGAGGTAATTTAGTAAGATTTAATTTAGAAAATTTGAAATACAATCTAAAAGTGAAGAATTTGAAATTTCTTTTTTGCTAAAAATGTTCTTAATATTGTTTTTTGCACCCAATTATTTTCTTGAAAGAAAATAATTTTTCAAAAGTTCCAAATTTGTCTCTCCCTCTCCTTCTCCCTCCCCCTCCTCGTTTAGGGTCCGTATGGTTGAAGAGAAAGAGGGGAGAGTTCCCTCTTTCTATTGTTTGGTACACGCTCTCGTCTCTTTCTCTCCCCCCTTGCTCTCTCTTCCCTCTTTCACCTCAAACAAACACACTCTTAGTGCAATAAAAAGTCATTCTCTCTTCTTTCTTTCTCTCACACTTCAACCAAACAGAAGAAAGCCATTCTCTCTTCTCTCATTTTCTCTTCCCTTCCTCTTTTTTTCCAACCAAACGGACCTTTAATATGTTTGGCATCTCATAGTTTTCTTAATTATAACGAAAATCCAAATGTCTCTTCTCCAATTTAAGGCTTGACATTACTGTAGGTCATTTTATCAGAGGAATTGGCCGTGCATACAGGAAGGTGATTATTGTCGTTGTATTGTCATTTCAGTAAATATAATGCAATGTGTCATTCTGTAATGAATATGCATATGCATTATGAAAATTTTTCTCCACGTGTATTTGCTTGTGATATGATTTCAGCTTAGACCTTTGTTACCCATAGAGAGATATTCTGGTGGCTATGACATTATCCATGATATTGTCCACAAGTATGTGCTCCAAACAATTGCGTTGCTTGCCATGGAACCGCCAATTAGCCTTGATGAGAATGATACTCTACATAATCATGGTGACTGATGTCACCAATTACTAATTACTAATTAGAAGCTATTTGGGTAAATATGAAATGGACTAATGGAGTTCTAATGGAATGCATATGATTAGATAGGCCGGGACCAATCCACTCCGAGTAGGTTGGGACCAATTAGTATTTTAAAAACCGGCTCGGCCCGAGCGAACCGGGAACCGGAAGGGTAATCGGTTCGAGCCATACTATGGATCGGAAATGCGGTGACTCGGCATGACCCGGTTGGTTTTGGTGAAAATTGGTGACCCGATAGGTTTTGGCGAAAATCGGTGACCCGGCGAGTTTTGTAAAACCGGACAGGGTTTTGCATATTTATTAAAAAAAACCGAAAGCGCAAAAACAATGTTGTTTTAAGTCGTTTGAGAGTTTTTTAGGTATGATGTGTAATTCTAGCAAATTAAGTTTTACGAGTATGAAATTTATTTGTCTTGAAATTTCGGGAATTTTTTAATAGAAATCGGGTCATGGTCATGCGGTTCAACTGTCGATCCATTGATCCGACCCTTGACCCAGTGACCCAGTACATTCACCGAGTCGATCACCGGTCCAAGTTTTAAAACATTGGGATCGACATCCAATGATTCGGTGAACTCGCATGTGATTTGACCATTGGGTAAAGTGAAGAATATAAAAAATTGAAGAATTTTATTTACTCTATCCAAACAAGGAATTGAAATCTAAGAATGAATAACTTTAATTATCTCATCAAAACAAATAATTTTCAAAATGAAAGGATTTCAATTGATGCATTAGAATTATCTAGAATTTGAGAATTTGAAAATGGCCCATCTTAATCCAATCACACTTGTTTTAAGAGGGTAATTTCAAACCAAATTAACTTTTTTGGATAATAAATGAATGGATTTTCAAAATGAATTTGCCAACTAAAAGTGAAGAATTTGAAATTTCTTTCTTGTTAAACATGTTCTTTAAAAAAATTAATTTTTTTGGCCAATTATTTTCTTGGGTGATTCTAGGGTGAAAGAGCAAATTAAATCTTTCACCGGTGAAACACTAAAATTGACCGTTAGATATAGTATAAAAACTCATCAATGGTTGAGATTTAATATTGGTTGATTCAATCTTAACCGTTCATAGCATTTTAAACAATATCTAACGGTCAATTTTAGTGTTTCACCGGTGAAAGATTTAATTTGCTCTTTCACCCTAGAATCACCCTTATTTTCTTCGAAGAAAATAAATTTTTAAAAAACTTCCAAATTTGTCTCCCTCTCATTAATCTTGTCAAACCTACAGTCTTTCGTTTGAACTCCATAAGATCGAGACATCTTTGGCTAAAGTAAAGAACTTTAAAAAAACATATTAAAAGATAAAGAATTTTAATTACTTATCCAAACAAGGAATTTCAAATGCTTAGAATCTGAAATTCCCTAGGAAAATGGGGCTATATTAGTAAAATTAGTTTACTTTTTATGAAAATCAAAAATATTACATAAATATAACTATTCTTAATCTGTGTGAAGTAGGGTTTTTTTTGCTTTTAAGAGTAGTGAAAATATACAAATATACAAAATATCAAGTGCACAAAGTACAAGAGAAACTTCCTAAGTGCCATATCATCATTCAGTGTTTATTAGAGTCATTGTTTAGGGAAGGAAGCCATAGATAACATTCCATAAATCTTATTATCCTATAACATCAATGTTGAACGCGACTTAAAAGATGGGAAAAAAATACCCAAAAATATGCAAAATAATGAGTGAAGAAATTCATAACAGAAACTCATAGGTAGAATCCCACAATATTGATAAGCATGAAGATATCCTCAGCTTGAGCAAGGGATTGTACCTTGGATGTCTTGGTTAAATGTGAAAGAAGCCGGGAAGTAAAATGAGTCCCCGTTGCATTTTGGTGGAAATATGAAGACCAGTAATCTGCCCCCAAACCTTCACTAATGGATGACAGTGAAAACTCCTCCTTTGAGGCAGAAACCACATACATTAAAGCAAGTAACATGGACACCTGTTGCATAATCAACAACATACAAAGGTGTTCATTATTGTGAAAGTTTACCAAATCAAAAAACTATTAAGTGAAAATTGTAACATAATGATGATAGAGAATATGACCTTTTCAAAAATAAGTGGAACCTCATGAGCCAATATGAAAGCTGCCATCAGCCAAGAGGCTAGGTCTTCAAACTTGATGGAGGATGAATTACAAAAAAGTTTGCTGTTAAAAAAAAAACCAAAATGTATAAAGTCTATAAAAATTAGTTATAAAATGTTGGGCTTCAAAAGTAGTAAACATAGTTAAAATTTCATAAATCTATCCCTGAGGGAAATGTGATTAGAGGAGCACGAGAAAACAAATATTTACAATCCAACAAAGATTTCCATAAGAGCCTAAAGTATTCGGCTGATTTGAATATTACGTGGATTCAAAAATCAACATTTTTTCCTACAATGTTAAGGTGTTTTTCTTTTTCCAGAATATGATCACTAATTGTTGGTGTCAACAACCAAGAAAAATGATAAAAATATAAATAAAGAGTATTCGGCAAAAATCTCAAACAATTTCATAAGAAAAAAGCTTATGACTAAGATTTCTTTATTACAATCTAGAGGAAACTCCCTGTTAAGCAGGCACATCGATCTTGATGACAAACATACAACCCAAATACCGTAAGAAGCCGGGATACGAGAAGTTTTTAAAATTCAAGATACTGACACGACCAAGTTAGGTATGTATATAAGTATCAAAAAGTATCGGGAAGTATATCATATCGGGGGTACGTAGACATGATGCGTCTCTATTTTTGAAGTATGGTGGTTTCATAGCAAATACCATATTTGAAAGACCCAAACTAGTTTCAAAAACCATGTCATAAAGTACTTTCATCTACATAGCCAGTTAGTAAATCACAACTATATTATCACAAGTACCTTGTAAATTTTGATTGATGGAACTTCAAAGAATACCAACAAATGTCATAAATGATCTCCGCTCTCTCAATGGCAAATACATCTCCTGGGATCGCCTTTACGACCAAATTGCAAAAGCAATCTAGATGAATAGATGAAAAAGTCGGGCCGAAAGGGTTTGAGCCAATAAGAAATGATATGTTTTCCAGAAGTATTTCACGCACTTTATCAATTTGCCCACAAGTTTCCAAATATTTCACTGTATATGAATACTCGCATTAGAAAAAGAAAGGGACAAAAATTTATGCCATAAATAAGCACATTACTTAGACCTCAAAGGGCAAGTTATATATATATATATATATATATATATATATATATATAGGGGGCATATCTAGTGAGAAAGGGGTGTTTTATGTGAGAGTGAGAGGAGTCATTCTTAACCCTTATATTAAAATGAATGGATGAGATTAAAACATAACTTAAAGTGAGTCATATTTTCCTATTCCACTGTAACACCCTCTCATCTTCCATTATTTTCTGAATTCAGAACGTCCTCTCCCATCCTCTTCCTTCTCCAGACTCCATTCGTCCTGCTGTACTCGTTCAACTTGGTATATTTCTTCTACTTTTCAAGAATCTGTTTTATTTCTTCCCCAAACAACACAGTCATACCGTCCAGTCCAGTCATATTTCGTGATTCATCTCTTTTGTTTAATCTTTTTTATGCCTTAGACTTTGTGCTGGATTTGTTTTGTTCTCGTTATAATTATAACCCAGTAGAAGTTGATAAAATATCCCAACAGCACACACAACATTAACCATTGTACTCAATAAGGGACAAATTACCGTCTTCCTTAACGGTGAAACCAACATGTTCTGTGGCTTCAACACAGTCCCACGCGTCTCAGCAAGACTTATTGATCCTTTAATTTAATTAAAATTAAAAACAAAAACAATACCTAAAGAGCCAGAGACAAGCTTTGTAAAACTCAGAGAAACTAAACATGCTTCGTAAACGTGAACGTGAACAAATTAAAAACAAAAACAGTACTAAACTAAATAAAATTAGAAACAAAAGAAGCAAGTTTCATAAACGGGAACATGAGCAAACGCAGCCATGGGTAGGATCCGAGAAAACGTGAACGTAACAGGAGCTTAAAGACCCATTGAATCGCGAGAAGGAGGAAGATGGGAGACGACGTTCTGAATTCAGAAAGTAATGGAAGATGAGAGGGTGTTACGGTGGAAAAGAAAAATGTGACTCACTTTAAGTTATGTTTTAATCTCATCCATTCATTTTAATCCAAGGGTTAAGAATGACTCCTCTCACTAGATATGCCCCCTATATAGGCAAAAAAACGGTCATAGCACAATTAAAAAAAAATTCCAAAATAACACACTTTTTTAATTATTTACCAAAGTAGCACACTTTTTTTTTAGTTGAGAAGTCGTCACCCCGTAAACCGACTTCTCAACGTGATTTTTAAAAAAATTTGATTTTTTCAGTTGAGAAGTCGGTACCCCCGAAACCGACTTCTCAACGTGATTTTTTTTAAAACAATTAAATATTAATAATAATACCAATTATATACTAATTACCTAAATAATTTTAAAATTAATTTATACAAAGATTGTGACCCTTGTTTCTTCTCAGAAACTACTATTTATACAAAGGAAAAGAGGGGGAAAAACTAAACTAAGTAACTGCCTAGAAATTTGAAAACTAATAACTGCTACTCCTACTTTCGACAATAACCGCTTCATCACGCTTCGACCACAAGCGCTTGGATTCTGATCTGCTACTAGTCTTCAACTTCTTGCTCTGTCGAAATATTAGCTTTAGCTCTTCGTTTCTGCCAATTCCAAGGTCTTGTCGAATCCTTCCTTTAAAGAACTTCCTTCCTGTCGAAATCAACAAAATACCTCCGGAAAGGACAAGTCAAACCTCGTTGACTGCATTTAATTAAGCCTGTCGAAAAATGCAAGCTAACAAATTGCCCCCAAAAATGTCTTTTTCGACTGGAGCTTTATGTAAGGCAGAAAAGAGACATTTTTGAAATTCCTCTTAACTGCTCTAATGACGTCATCAGGTCGAAAATACCTTGTTGTCTCCAGATTTCTCCTTTTTTCGACAACGAGCCAATCGACAGGTATAAGGAGGTCCTGATTTCAATCCTGCAATATTAACCTCTTCTTCGACATCTTCATAAGATATGTCGAATTCTTGGTCACTGTCATTAGTTTCGACATAAGCAACCATTTCTTTTTTATTATGGAACCTACTTGTTCTGGCTTTTTCAGCTTTGAGTTTTTCGACTTGTCGAACTCTATCAGCTAATTGCGTCATATCTCTTAAGTGTAGAGTATCTAGTTCCTTTCTTATAGAATAATCTAGGCCACCTGCAGCCATTTCGACTAACTCATGCTCAGGCACTGGAGTAAAGCACCTTGCTTTGAGTAGTCTAAATCTATTGAATAATTGGTATTATTATTAAAATAAATTATAAATTATAAATTATAATTGGTATTATTATTAAAACCAAATTTTTAAAAAAACACGTTGAGAAGTCGTTATGGGGGGTGACGACTTCTCAACTGAAAAAAACCAAATTTTTAAAAAAACACGTTGAGAAGTCGTTATGGAGGGTGACGACTTCTCAACTGAAAAAAACCAAATTTTTGAAAAATCACGTTGAGAAGTCGTTATGGGGGGTGACGACTTCTCAACTGAAAAAATCAAATTTTTTTTAAAATCACGTTGAGAAGTCGGTTTGGGGGGTGACGACTTCTCAACTAAAAAAAAAAGTGTGCTACTTTGGTAAATAATTAAAAAAGTGTGTTATTTTGGAATTTTTTTTTTTTAATTGTGCTATGACCGTTTTTTTGCCCCCTATATATATATATATATATAATATAAAGCAAGTTACATGCAAACATAAATGCACTTTCACATTCTTGAAGGTCTCTGCAAATGCATGAAGACAAGTATAGCTGATTTTATCTAGAGAACTTATGGTTAATGCTTGGAAATCACTCATGTCTTTTATCGCACTGTTAGGTGACTATAGAACAATAGTGACATTTACACAAGACAAAAAATATGGAATGGAACTCATACCTTTTCGAGTGAGTAGCTTCATTGAAAGCTTCCTTCGAACAAATTCCCATTTGAGATTTATAAAATCATCTAGTAACCCAGATTTCATAACTTCAGAAGAAAGACAGTGCCAACTCCTCATTTTAGAGAAGCTGCAACCTATCTTGGTTTCTGGCACTCTTTTCACAGATTTCATTATATCTTCACCTACTTCATTCATTATGGAGCAAGAACAAGTCTTCCTAGCAGGACAGTTTGCATCAGTTGCAGTTGCATCACCACCTTCTTTAGGACAGCTAAGACGGTTTGTCCATTTAGATAGATTTAATTCTTCAAGAGCTAGTGTATACCAATTTTTCTTAGCAGTCTCTTCAGAATCACCCCCTTCACAAGTATTTGGTTTACTTTTACACAAATCTCCAAGAGACTCATTCAGAGTTGCTTCAAGTAACCTTTCACATTTTGTGCAACAAAATGGCTTGCTGCTCTTTAAGATATTTTTAGCACATTGAAGCTCATTTTCTGCTGAATCCCATTCTCTTTTCTTAACATACATGCTTCCTAGTGATCCACACCGAAAAAATGGCAAAACAATTTAATACCAATACGAGAATAAAAATTCATCAATCCAACAGGGGAAAAAGGCTATAGGTAATGTTCATACCTAAGTGGTAAGAGAAAGCAAATGTAAACAAAGGAAAATGAAATGAATGGGATATGTTCCGCCCTTGTTGGAATTGGGTTTCAGCCTTCATCCGATCTCCCATCATTTCATAGATGAGTCCGACCTGTAGGCATATATAAAATTGAAATGTTGTGTATAAGAGGCCCCCTCAAAGATACATTTAATTCCATAAATAAACCGATGATAAGATAAGATGGAGGTCAAACCTGGAGAGTGCTTCCAAGATAAGATTGCATAACTTTCCACGGACTGAGATAATTGGATTTTAAGTCTTGTGATATGGAATCAAACAACATAACTTCCATAGCAACTGATTTCTTGAGTCGAATTTTACTGGGCTTCTTCAAAACATTTCTAAATTTTGCTTTGAAAAGTTTGCCATGTAAGTCATGTGCTTCATTTGCAAATGAAAGAGCCTAAATAAGTAAAAAGAAAAAACAATGTTATAAATAACTAAGTCAAAAGAGATAAATGACTAGTGATCAATATTGTAAAAACTTAAATCAACACAAGTGCTACTGACCTCTACTAATTTTCCATTTGCAATGAGTCTTTGGCTTATATCAATGTAAAGATGTCCAGCAAGAAAAGTTGAATGACTTTCACTAGTTTCCTAGGAAAAGAGTAACGAATAACACAGTGAAGAACTTAAGAAGAGAGGGAGATTAAGCAAAATTCTGACTCAGAAGGACCTTACATTTGAAATCAGTTGGAGTGCAGCTTCGCGAACCTCCACAACTGTGATGTCTGTCTGAAAAGAACTACCATGATCGCATGAATTCAGATGAGAGTTTGCAAACAAAAAGGAGAAATTATGTTGGAAACCTAGTAAGGATGATTGGTTTCCCTTAAGATTACTTATCCAGAAATCAATAGTTGAAAGTTCACTAATCTCTGAATTCAGGATGAATGCCTCATTTACGGGTGAAACACAAAGTGTGTCACTAAGTCTTCTAGTCTCCCAAAGTAAGGTCAACCACTTCTCCACAGAGACACTCTTCAATTTGAACATTCTAATCAAAAGCTTATATGCATCTTTAGCGAGTTCCATGAAACCCTGAAGAGATTATATTGATACTAAGATAATGGCACTAGAAATTTATGCAGAATCTACAAAAACCATTATTATTTAAGATAAAAACAGACCTTCATTTGTATCAAATCAACTATGTTATATAAGAGAACCATTATATTGTCGGACAATGGGATAAAACTTTCCCTCTTCATTGCAATCCACACAATAAATGCTCAACCATATCTTCAAAGCAGCCTTGACATCTTCTAACACTGGCTGCATAATATACAAGCCAATATTAGCTTTTTTTATGAAGCAAGCTTTTATTTGGATAACAAAAGAAATAGGAAAGAGAGAGATAGGAGAGAAATAGAAGAGAAATTATATGTTGATTTGATTGATATATTTAGAAAAGAGAGAAATACTAAAAAGTTCTCTTCTCCTCTTTGGATGAATAGAAATATGAATATAAAGAAATAACTATATATGGAGGTTCCACTTGATAAGTCGGGATGAGTGTCACGATAAACCGATAAGCTCAGATAACGACTCACGAAGAACCAAAGAGGCACGTCTCTAATTATCAACTTGTTTATTTCATAAAATGCACTACAATATATAGGGCTCTAGTCCCAGTTGACTTAATGAGACCCTAACAATTTTAAATCTGAAAAAATCTTGAAATGCAAAAATCAAATCCTAAAACTCATATTTAAAAACAATCAAATAAGAATTAATTCTAGGAATAAAAACTAATTCTAATTCTACAGGCATTAAAGTCTTTATTTGTTTTTCCTAATAAAGCAATTAAAATTGTGCAATTAAGGTTGTGTGATCTTAAAAATCAAGCAAAGCTGAAGAACTCTTTGTAGGTTTATTTCCACATGCTCAAAGAAGTCTTGATCACATCACGAAACAAACACTGTAAAGGAATTTATTAGGATAAAGAAAAAATGGTTACAAAGAAAATATAAGGAAAAAATAACATATAATTTTTCAATGAACTTGAAGTAAAGTTGCGCAATTCCTCAAATATATCTACAGAAACCTAGCTCTCTCTTGATTTCAATAACATAAAATGGTGTTGACATCATCAATGACAGCTCCCACACCAGTAAAAAAAGGAAATCAGAAGTAGTTAAATGACAAATAAATCTTATTTAGTACCTTTGAATCAGGTTCGGCTTCCTTACACAACGTTTCTTGGGTACACAACGCACGTAGACAATAAGCCACCCCTACCCCTAACTGATGATAAATGTGATCCCCTTTGCTACACGTCTCTTCCTTACACATCTCCTGTTGAAATTGATTGACTTAATATAAATGGCCTACTCATCACTAATATAAATAGCTTTATATATAATATAATAGAGGTTACCAAGAAGAACCAAACAGCTTACCTCCATAATAGTTATTGCTTCTGAGAGACACTTGATGCAGTCCGTGAGACCATTGTCACCAACCCTTAATGCCTTTCCCTTTCTGACTAGAATTTGTGCCTTTTCAAAACGTTCGTCTGGAGTGATATATATATCTTGAAGGAGGATTTCCGTGATTTCCATTTGCATTTTAGGACAAAACTTTAGGTGTTGAACACACATTTCCTCATATGCAGTCAATTCCTAAATAGGAAGTGAGGCGAAATAAATATACACATTGACAAAAGCTCCAATACACATTAAATGCATACCAATGAAAATGTGATAAAATTTCTATGCAAAGAAAATGTATTATAAGGTTGAACCTGCTCTAAGATTATGCCAATGTTCCTCTTTAAAATTTTGGTAGAAGATGATAGGAGAGAGTATAAGGTAGGGGTATCAACTCCCCCTTCCACATGTTCCTCTTTATTATCACAATTAGACGAGAATACGAAATGAAATAAACAAAAGGTCCAATCTTTCAAACTTATATATATATATATATATATATATATCCTAAATTTAACTTACTTTTGTCCAGTGGCTTATATTTACTAGAGATGTAATCAATAACATCCGCAATTAATTAACTCGTTATTCAACTAATTAAAAACACAAAATCATGTAGAGGACAATTATGAGGTGTGTAAAAGAGACCAGGTCCACATATATAATAGCAGACATATAATCAAATAGAAAGACACATAGGCAAAGGATAAACTATACCTAGGACTAGAAAAAATCAGTTGACAAAGGGCATGAAATGCGTCTTCAACAGTAGAAAGCATAGTCATAGCGGCAGAAGCAACATTCTTTTGCATTACCAATTCTTCCCTTTCTGATTCAACTGATTTGGCAAGCGGATGGCATAGAAGTTTCAATGCCTCTGTGTAAAATGATGAGTAAGTTTCAAAAGCCTGGCATTCGGAGGCTGACTGCGTGTATGTAATGCCGCCTTCAACACTGGATGACATACAACTACTTTTGCTGTAGGAGCCAATTAAAGATCATTTATTATTATCTTATTTTCAAGTAATGTCTCCAGTAAACATTCAAATTTTGCCATGCCAGACTTAGACTTCAGATTACAACAATGAAGGAGTAAACCACCAACATATAGCCTAAGTATCAGATTAATGGGTGCCATAACCTGCCAAATTTCTTCAATCAATCATAATGGAATGCAATAGCTTCATAAATAAAAAACTACAAAAAAGAAAACCTTGAAAAAAAAAATACCTCGTTATAATTTTCTGCCTTCTTGTTTAGGTATGTTGTAAACATGTGACAAAAACTTTCATCCGTAGCCTTACATTTAAGGACACAATAATGCACAAGTTTAATGAAGTCGGTTCTGTTTTCAACCTGAAAGGATAAATATGAATCAACTACTAAAATACCAACATTCTTCTTGTTTAGCTTGAAAACAAATTAAACTAAATTAGTGTCCCTCACTGTTGGTTGTGTTGGCAATTTTAGCGACATGGGGACGTCGGTGTGTGTGCGCATGGTGTTTATTTGTCATTTCATCTAAGTAGACAAAAAAAACTAAATTAGTAACTATAAATTGTGTTGCACAAAAGCTCACTAAATGAACAAAACCGGTCTCTAATTCTTCTGAATATGAATATGATTTTACACCCCATAAAACACTTTTAAGAACAAATGATCAAATCCCTAAACACCCTTATACGCTTACCTCGAACTCATGTTCAACACAATCCAGTATTTCCATGATAAGCTGCAATTTATCCTGTCCTATAAAGACTTTGCTGCACATGGAGCAGGCAATCTGCATTTAAAATTTTATCAGCAATGGCCAGTGAAATATTTAACAATCCCACGGTCTAGAACTAGTTTAGGGTTTAGTTTACCTCGTAAATTTTATCTTTATGGTGCAATTGAGAAGATCGCTGTAACCAATCTAAACATAGTTTATAAATTTTGAATAACTCGGGGAGCTCCTCATTGGACTTCGAAAGCGAAACTTTTTGAACACGTTTAAGGATAATGCAGAGACACTGGTTGAGAAAGGGAAGAAAACTATCAACGGAACATGTGAGACCTGAGAGGTAATTGAAGATTTCCCCATGGACTCCGGCGATTTCAGAGGATTCGAGCTTAGATATGAGAGACGATTCAGACTGGGTCCCCGACTGGGTGGGGGAAGCCATGACTGCCTTTTTTTTCTTTTTTTTTTTACAAAAGGCTTTTTTTAGTTAAAAACAGTCTCACAAGTTACCTCAACACAGTTTTTGGCCGTGAGCTAAGATTAGTATTCACCACAGGGTAGTGTCCGGACCAAAAAGATTTACTAAATTATTATTTTTTAGATTAATTTTTTTTCTTCCTTTTTTGTTCTGAATAATAGTAATGTTATGTTATTGTCAAAAAAAAAAAAATAGCAATGTTATGTTATGTCCATGAGTGAGTTACAAGTGTTAAGGAATATTAGAAGACACTCGTTTATGTAGGTTATTATTCTTTTAATTGTTCTTCATTGTATATATTAAAGACACATTATGGTAGACCTTAATTTATTTGTAGATTATAAGACTTATGTCTTATAAGTAGAATTCATAAGGGGAAATGTATTTTTTTTATCCTACTCGAATATACTCCTGGAGTAGCAAAAGTTAAAATATTTGTAAAATATTTTGGAAATTTAGTCACAATTGTGATTGAATAAAGGACTTATGAATGATTATAATGTGAAAGATCACATAATGGATTGAACTTTATTCCCATAAGTGAATAAATTACGTAATTATCAGTACTTTAATTCCCTTGTAGGATTGCTTAAAACATGATTTTTCTTTGGTCATCGTTTAGATGTGAGATATAGTTCTTGAAGAACATATGATTGATTGTGAATAAATTACGTAATTATCAGTACTTTAACAAAGAATTTTAGTGAGATATAGTTCTTGAAGAACTAGACATTTAGATTGATTGTGAATATAATTCATAAGATCTATTCTATTTGAATATATCATGAAGACAAGGAAATTAAGAGAAAATGCATCATATATGGTAAAGTGAACTTCATTCCTAGAAGTGAATGATTTACATTAAAGATTTTGGTTTTTCAAAAGTTGTAGTTATGATCATTGATATGGTAATGGTTATCATTATCCTATTTAAAGTCATTAATATAATTTATGGTAATGACCTTTGTTATTCCATACTATTTTCTTTTGGCACCTAATTCTTTGTTTGTAAATAGTAATTTTTGTTAGTATTTTTATATTTTGTTATTTGAATTATAAGAGTTTAATACATTATTTGTATTCATTGCCGATTTATATATATATATATATATATATATATATATATATATATATATATATGTATATATATATAAAAGAGCAATTAAAATTATGGATAAAGTAAACTAGAAGTTTGCTATGCGCCTATAAATAAATAAAAAATTAAACCTGAAGTTTAATAGTCTAAATAATTTTACCATTTACAAGTCATATGGTAGCATGTGTACTTATTTCCAACTTGCAACTAGAAGTTTGCAAATATAATAGAGGACTCTAGAAGAGCTATTGTATTATTTCTTAGAAGAACATAAATTACATATTGATATTGTATTATATTCTCTCAAGTCTTAGAAGCAACCATCTAGTGTACTACGAAGTTAAAAAAACAGTTTTGACATCCATCTGGTGTACTACTAAGTTATAAATAGCATCCATTGAAATTAGTATCATTGTGGATGTATTTCTAGTAACAGTTGAATATATATGTGTCGAAGAAATCTAAATGTTCTATTTGACTAAAAACCTTTGGCTACAAGCGGGCCTTGTAATTATCAACAGTGCCTTCAAGTTTTAGTTTCTTTTTTGAAAAAAAAAAGCATTTACAACGTATCGGCTTGCAACCAGGATGCAAGTCAACTAACTGCAAGGTCTTGTTAGACTCTAGAGAATCCATCTCGTTGTTTTATGACTTCTTGCCACAAATCTGCCTCCGATGAAGATAACGCTTCTTGAATGTTATATGTATCCTCTTCTAGTATATGGACTGTATAATAGGTTCCATATTCTTTAGAAACATGTGCTTAATTTGTTACCTCTTCGAGGTTCTATTTCCCTTTGTTCGTTATTTTAAACGTTCCTAGGCATAGAAATTTGACTAGTTCAGTGCCCCCACTATTTCTTAGTTTAAAAGGGAATTGACTTTCATGAAAGTCAACATTATTCGACTTTATGATCACTTTAGCAGTTGGGTCTTAAGATCTTATGATTTGCTACTGCATACCCAATGAATACACATTCATAGGTTCTACTGGCAAGTTTAACACTTTTTTGAATTATGACATAAGTCGAGCAATCCCAAATTCAAAAATAAGACGAGTTGGGTTGTCTTTTCTTCAAGATCTCTTATAAGGAAATTTTTTTTCTTTAGATTCAGAGAATCTATTCATGACATAACAAAATAGTTAATAAAATATTTCACAAGAGAGATCAATTGCTAGAACTAAGCAAAATAGAAAAAACCAATTCAATAAAGGTTCTAATTTTCATGATGCCAAGATTCAATCAAAATTTGTCACAATTTTTTTCCTCACACATTTTCAATTTTGGAGCCATTTTTGTTTTTGAATAATTTGAATTTTGATTCAAATTCTTGATGAATTTCTTTGTGAAAGTGTTAGATCTATGAATTTCCATTTTAAATACATGTAGATCTGAAAGTTTGATTGTAAATTGATAAAAAAAATAAATCAGCTCTTGATCTTTTTTGCTTGGAGGGAAAATTAGTTAGAACAGAAAAGTTGTTCCCTTTCCTATCCTACTTTCTGCAACAGTTTCTGTTTAGGCCAGCAATACTGTTCACGCTTATTTCTTCATCTTCAACGATCGAAATTTGATTTCGTTCCAATTTTTTTGTGATTCTTCATTTTTGTTACATTTGCAATCTATTACATCTTAATTTCATTAAATTTGAGCAAAATTTGATCAAATTCGTGTCATGAAAAGCTTCAAAACGTGATTCTGGTTTTTGATTTCATTCTCGATTCTTGTTCGTTTTTGACAAAATTTTTTGCTAGTAATCACTTGCTGAAGTGATTTCGCACCTATTGCAATTTGTTTGATGAATTTTGATTGAGTTTTGAGCGTTTGTCTAATTTGTGATCCCTAAACGCGTTTTCAGTCGAATAATCGCGTTTTGCTTAATTTCTTCTCATCTTTTGTGAACCTCCAGACTTCAACTACAATTGCCTCCATTCATCGTCGGTTAGGTCATCTAAGTCTCAAGAAGTTCAAAGTTATAGTCCCTCACTTGTCTCACTTGCAGTCTTTAGATTGTGAATCCTGTCAGCTTGAGAAACATGTTCGATTTTCCTTCCCGAGCAGTACTCAGTCACAAGCTCGTTCTCCTTTTGATGTTGTTCACTCAGATGTATAGGGACCAAGTCGAGTCACTTCAGTTGTAGGACATAAATATTTTGTTATTTTTATTAATGATTTTCTAGATGTACGCGGATCCACTTACTTAAGGATAGATCTGAACTTCCAGCTAGGTGTTTTTCAAAGTTTCTTTAAGGAAATTAAAAACCAGTTTCGTTGCTCTATTCACACTTTACACGGTGATAATTCAAAAGAGTATTTTTTTGCATCCTTAAATTCTTTTATGGCTGAAAATGGCTTCATGCACCAATCATCTTGTTCCCATACCCCAATCATCTTTAACTAGTACATTTGTATAGGGAACAATATATAGCTCAGTAAATATAAGTTTCATGGGGATAAGTCCAATAAATTCATTCATATACGTATTCCTCAAGCTTACTTCAACATTATTTATTATTTATTATTTATTATTAATTAATTATTAATTAGTTAAGCTTACTAGCTAATCCCTCAAGCCGGGTAGGACCACAATGGGCAGCAAAGCTCTCCTCTAAGAGATTTAACATTGCTGCCTATGGCTGCATTCGAACCCAATACTTTGGTTAAGCCGGAAGAAATCCCTACTAACGTTACTAAGGAATAATTATTGCCTATAGTGTTTTCTCCCTTTTATTAAAGTTGAGGGATTGAGCTTGTTTATTATTTGTGGCCTGGAATTTAATTTAAGTTTAAAGCTTGTTTATTCCATGTAATCGGCTCGTTGAGTTTGACTTTTACGTGTAATACAGTATGTATAATGTTATTAAGGAGTAATCATTGTCGTGTTTGGTGTCAGGTTTTGTGTCTCAGAGCTTCATAGCATGCTATGCATGAGGCAAACTAAATATGATTATCTTTTTGGTGTAGACTTCCCAACGGTTGTCAGGGATCTCCTACTTTCATGGAGTGAATATCCGATAGATAAGCTGAATTTTTGGATGGTGCATAGCAAATACAGATATTGTTTCGTTAGATTAAATATACGATATAGAGAGAAAATATCTATATAATTATTATTATATCTATCATTAGTTGTTACAAAAGAAAATATCTATCATTAATTGGTATCAATTATTGATATAATCTCAACTATATGCTAAAAATTCAAAGTTACACACAATTATAATAATTCATTTTAGTCTATATTAACTATTTTAAGATTTTTTTAAATTTAGTTACATTTAAAAATCACACTTAAAAAATGAAGTATTAAGAATTTTTTATAGATAAAAATCATCCCAACTAAAATTTAAATAACTTGTTTGGTGTTGTTAATTCAATTTTTCTAATTTGATTTACACATTTTACAGTAGCATTGGTTACTTCTTTAAAATTACACAATGACATGTAACCAAAAAAAATTACACAATGACAAAAATGATGAAAACATTATTGAAGTAGTTTTTTTTAGTGAACAACATTATTGAAGTAGTTTAATTCTTCATGTATTGTTTGTATTATGGAAGGGTAAAGAACAAAGAGGGATAATGAGTCTGTTTGTTATAACTTTTTATGAGAAAGTCTCTTTCTTTAACTAAAAAACAATTTTAGTGATCCCAATTGTGTTCGTTTCGGCTTTTCTAAAAAATAATGTTCTAATTAAAAATAATCATATTTATCATAAAAAGCCAATGTGACTTATAATCTTTCATATTTACCTTATATGTATCCTCAAACCAATGTGACTTATAATCTTTCATATTTACCTTATATGCAGTTTAACAGATTGATCTGAAAAATAATTTCAGTGATCCCAATTGTGTTTGTTTCGGCTTTTCTGAAAAAATCATATTTATCCTTAAGATGGGAATCTGAAAAATAATGTTCTAATTAAAAAAAATCCCAATTAATAAAAAAATAGTTTTTTTTTACTTTTTTATTATGGTAGTTGAGGGAGTAAATAACACTTTTTAGATGGTGTCTATATTAGTCAGATAGCTTTGTACACAACCATCTCATTCTTGAAAGGTGGAGCTGTTTCAGCAATGCCTCAATAGAGGACAATGGAAGTGTGACATTGTAGTTGTTGCCCATTGAACTCCGTGATAGTTTAAGAACTAGTACAAAATGGTACGAAACAAAAGTCTTTGACAGCGAGAGCAAAACGAAATTGACAGGGAGGAGCAAGTAAATTGATGTAGACGATCTATGATTAATTTTGATGAAAGTTTTAATCAAAATTTGATTAAATGTTCTGTAAAATACATAACCAAACCCACTCAAGTTTTAATTTTGATGAAAGTTTAATCAAAATTTGATTAAATGTTCTGTAAAATACATAAACCCACTCATGTATAATAGAATATAACTTTATAACATGATATGATTCATATTTTAGATGATAAGTTTATAAAAATTAATTTACGCTTAAAATATTTATTTTGATGAACTTTCCATATAAATTTATAAAAACCAACTTTTAATTGAACACTTAATTACTTTTATGTTTGATATAAAAGAGGTCAAAATTGACTAAGCAAAACAAGCAAGGAGTGTTTGTTTCATGGATGGTAGATGTAAAAGTTATTTCTAGAAATTTGAAAGTTACAAATATTGATTCTCATGTTTGTTATACAGTTTATAAACTTATTCCTAGGAATAAAATAACTATCAATTTCCCGTGATTTTATTCCGAACAGAAATAGTGGGGTAGAAAGTTTCCCACGAGGGAGGGAATAAAACATGTGTAACTACCCAAAATTCAAC
Organism: Astragalus glycyphyllos; assembly: GCA_963573325.1. Classification (NCBI taxonomy): domain Eukaryota; kingdom Viridiplantae; phylum Streptophyta; class Magnoliopsida; order Fabales; family Fabaceae; genus Astragalus; species Astragalus glycyphyllos. The sequence continues at coordinate 87,431,846 of OY754309.1, read as the reverse complement.
TCTTACAAATAGTTCCTAGAAACGCTATTTGTATTTGCCAAACGCTTTTTTTGCAAACTACTTGAGAATAAGATACAGACATTATTATCTCGAGAAAGTTATTATTGAGATTTTTGTTTTGGTGAAAATAAAAGTCTAGAGATATTGTACCACCTATCCAAAAGAAACAACTAGGCATAGCAACAAAACCTGCACTCGTGGGTACCAACCCGAACCCGACCCGATTTGACGGATCCCCCCGCTTTTGATTCGGTTTGGGTTTTCCCCGATATCAAAATACAGGGACAGGGCGAGTAATGGGGACATAGGTCCCCATCCCGAACCCGCCTTGAATATACAAAGTTACAATATTACCCCTCTTATATTAGAAACCCTTCACATCTAACTAAACCCTAAAGTTATTTGATAGCCCTAACACCGCCTCATATATTAGAGGTTTTGATGTGTGCTAGAAGGTGGTTATGGAGTAACGAAAACAACGGTATGGTTTTAATATTGACTAGTAGTGTTACTTCCCATTTTGAAGAGTGAAGAGGTCAATAGCATTTAGAGAAATGGGGATCCCCGTGATCAATAATTCATCACCGTTTAGTTTTGAGACGGGTGGTGGTGGATGAGAGGTTACGGGTGGTGGTGGTGGTGGATGAGAGGTTAAGGATTGAGTTTGAAAAATTGGGGGTTTTGGGTTTGAGGGAGAGATGTTATGAATTAAGAGTTGAAGAGTTATTGATTTGTGGTGGTGGTGGTGACGGCTCGCCAGAGGTGGCGGCTCGCCGGAGAAGATGAAGATAGAGATGGTTTTTGGAGGAAGATGATGAAGGTGTTTTTTGTTTTTGTTAATTTTATTTTTCAGTTTCAATTTGGTCCCCTATGTTCTTTTTAAGTTTCAATTTGGTCTCTTATGTGCCACATCACTAAATCAGGTCCAAGTCAGTCCTGGCATTTAAGACACCACGTTAGCAGTTAGCTGCTAGCGTGGCGTCCGTTAGGAAAAATTAACGGCAGAGACCAAAATGACACACACAAAAAAACATGGGGGAGAAAACGAGAAAAAAAAAAGATAAAGGGCCAAAGTGACACCAACCCAAAGATAAAGGGTCAAAATTGCAATTTAGCTTAAACAATAATATAAATTCTTGACTACACAATACATTTGCATATATATTTAAGAAAATCTAAAAAAGTGGATTGCTTAAAGGTTACTTATTTTTTTACCATTGGAGTAAAAAGTAGTAAATTGCTTAAAAGTTGCTTAACGCTTATGTGGCATCGTGGTCCCACTTTAAAGAGGTTATTCAACCAAAAGTAAGTTGCTTATTTTTCTCTCATCGGAGATGCTCTAAGTTTGTTCTTTGACTTCTTTCCCCCTTCTTCAGTCAACTGCTAAGTGTGAGAGCTGGCAAAACGGGTTACCCCGCCTACAACGGGCCGGCCCGCATCGGGCTCAAGCTTTTAAGGATCGGGCTAAAAAGCCCGAATAGAAATTCGGGCTCACCCTTTATGGCTCAAGCCCATTCCTATGCGGGCTGCGAGCTTTTCGGGCTAGCCCGCATTGCGCGCGATTTTTTAGTGACACTATCATGTAAGAATTAAGAAGACTCAATTTTTTAACATCTATATCTATATCTATATCTATATCTATATCTATATCTATATATAATACATTTACGAGTATACTCGGAAATGAAACAATTATAAACTTCAACCTTATTGGTCCACCTCATCAAATTAATCCTAATTGGACTACTAACATTGCCACATAATTACATGACCTGTAAATAAAAATAATAAATAAAACAAACAATTTAAACCAAAAATTAAATGTTCCTCATTAACAAAATAATATACATGGAAATTTTATTATTGTCACTTATTATATTCAGCCACAATTTTTAATTCCAGGTCAACATTGCAATGATATACGACTAAGGCCAAAAAAAGTGGAACACCATCACTGTCAATTAACCATATATCCCACTAATTCCTCCTATTCATTAACCATATATCCCACTAATTTCTCCTTCTCCATTTTCTAATATTCATCCCTTCTTCCCTCTCTCTGGTCTCGCTCCCTCTTCTTCTTGCTTTCGTTTTTCTGCTTTTGAAAAAGGGAGGAACTTCTCATGTTTTTTTCTACCTTAAAGAAATGAAGCACTCTTGCAGCAAGAATATGAACTGCGACTTCACCTATGACAACAACAATGGTGAACCTGGTCTCCATCTCTTTTCATCTTCTTCTTTATACTTTAGTCACTATTTATGTCAATTTTGTTAGATTTTTTTATGTTAGGGTTTTAATTTCATCTTGACATGCAATGATATACTTTAGTCACTATTTATTCGGGTGATTTTTTTATGTTAGATTTTAATCTTTCATTGCTGATTCCGATTGGTGTGTTTGAAAAAAATTAGGGTTTTTGTACTATTAAGGTTCCAACTCCTAATCACTCTTTAGTTCCAACTCCTAATCACTGTTTTTGTGTTTGGTATTGTATCTTTTAGATTAGTTGAGTAGAATGTGTTTGATAAAATGTTTCAATCGATATTTTGGCTCACTATTAAAGAATATAGAAGAAGGTAGGAATTGTGGTTATACTCACTTTTTGTTCTTTCTGTGTTTTGGTTATATTGAACTTAACTATTGCTCATATTCCAAATTTCACCATGACTGTTTCACCATTATGCTTATGTTGCTCAGGTATTTATTCTTTTTCTTAACAACCCTTTCTCTTAGAAATTGATTGTAATGTGCTTTTCCTTCAGAGTGGAATTGAACAAGAGCTGCTAATTGTTCTACGTTTTCTATTTTCTATCTTCTCTTTAATATTTATTCAATTTGTTGCTTCATTTTGCAGTATCCACACATGGCGTTTGATGAAATGTATACTTATATATACACCTTTTTCATGGTGAAGTTGCATTTTACAAATTCGTGCAAGAACCTAGAGTTAAAATTTGCATTTTAGAAATTTTACTAGAGCCTAATGCAATGTGTTTTTCTATTTAATGTTCATTTCCTTATTGACATTGTTGTGTCTCTATAAATTTGTGCAATGGATAGGTTTTGTTTATTCTTAATAAACCTACACAAGATGGTAATGTAATCCTATCCACTTGATAATGTTTTGTTTGTTCTTTTTGTCAGTGCAATGACTTCATGTTCACATTGGTCAAAAGTGCCATGGATGCTTCATATTGAGATATCTCAAATCATTCTGTTGGGAATTTTCATTACAGGGGCACAATCTTGGAAATCTGGTATGTACGTTAGATCGTACATTTTTTGAAAACAATTGGTAGTGTGAAGTTATTACTGAATTTGAAAACAATACAATAACCTAATTAGTTTTTTATTCAGATTTGCGTTTCTACAATTTCCTCCAAAAATTCTTAACGTTTGTACCTTTTTCATCAGATCTTCATCATTCCTCTTTTGTGGGTTTCTCATAGAAAATGAGTGTTTCACAAGGTGAGTAACATTATCTTTTCCTTACAAGTTAAATGAACTTTTAATTATGATTGTCAATGTGCTTTAGTTATGTTTGCTATGAACCATATTTTTCTTCTTCATTCAGTTGAACTGATAATAATAATAATAATAATAATAATAATAATAATAATAAGAGCTATCAGAAGAAAATTCCCCATTAAACTACTATGAGAGTATATTGTTGATATGCTTAAAGTAACTTTTCTAATTTCTAATACCAATTATGTAAAAATGCTTTTGCTGTTGTTTTGCCGCAACAATGCTTTTAGTTTTATCATTGGAAAGCATGATGTACAAATATTTTTGTGATTTGGTTAGTTTGAGTATATCTCTATTTTTCTCGCTTTCTTTTTCTAGGTGAGAGTTGAAAATAGGCCACACATGATTTAGGGAAGCTAACACCAACAGAAGGACTATGCATATGGTAGCTCTCTCAAATCATTTTCTCTATTTAATTTTGTTGGCAAGTATAGACTTCATATGATTTCTTACTATTTAGGTTTGTTTATATTTGCTTACTTACTCTCAAATGTATTTTGGTTGATTGAGAATGTTATTGTATTTGGATATTTGTTGAAAGGAAACTATAGGGGCATCTGATAATAGCCTTCCAATTATTTTGATTTTAAAGAAATAAATGATGTATGGTGATTGTGTTTGTATTACATACTTTTTTGACAAAACTGTATGAGGCTTATGATGTAGGGTTTCATTAGTCATTCAAGGGATCAAAAGAAGTAAATGATATTTGGTGATTGTTGATCAAATTTTAATGTATTGATTAATTTCTATTGGAGTTATGATATGTTTTAGTCCTTTGATCACTTTTAGAATAAACTACTGTTACAAATATTGTTGGTTTCAAAACATGTCAATGGTCACTAGCTACTCCATGGATTTAGCATAGAACAAACATGATTGGCTTGGGAAAGAGGGTATGAGTTCTTGAGGTCATATTTTGTGATATCTTTTATCAACATTATCCTTAACATTCATATTTCGAAAATAAAGAACTGGATTAATTGACATTTTTCTCAAGCATTTTGCGGTATGTACAATTGGTAGGGGTGTGGGAAGTCTACTAAATACTAACAATCTTTTTTGTACTAAATATATGGCCCAATAATTATACCTTTACCCAGTTTTAGGCTACCATCCATTTTTTTCTTGCTCTGATGGCTAATTAATTTTTTTTGTTCAAGAGGCTGGCACAATGACCACATATAGGGGAAATGAGAATTTGGAGTGTCGCATACTGAGAGTTCTAACCCAGGAGCAAACAAAAGATGTCCCATGATGCTCTGGCGGCTAATACTTTGGGTAGCTTTAAATGAACGTATATATGATTGTATGCCATATAGTGCCTAATCCTCACAAGTCACAACTTTCTCATTGTCTGCCATAATTATGATTGTATTCATAATATGCATATCAGCCCCGAATGTGATTGTAGAGTGCATGTATTTTAGTGTATTGATTCTAATAGCAAGATCGATGCAACTCTAAGTCAATAACCTCCCACTAGCAAATCAAGCGAAAAGAGATCTATAGATGATGTTGAGCCTATTTCATTAAATGATCTTGACGGCACTCAAGCATTCGACAACAAGGTTCAGAAGATTACAAATGTTAAGATTGACTACTAAGTGATGCTTATTGCATGTGGGGGTTTAATTACTGCATTTTTCCATTTCTAGCATTTAATACTGCAGAATGACCAAACAAATACAAGACTAAAATTTCATTTTCAAACTTTGTACCTGCATCTTTAGCCGTATTATTTTTTTTTAAACTACTATTGCTTTGATACTAAAATTTGTTTTACGAACTCCTTAGCTGCAGCACAAAAGCATTGCAGTCTTCTCTATTTCCATGGATTTATTTTTAATTACATTTCCCTACTTAATTTAATTTCCTTTGCCTATAAAGATTCTTCAGTTTGATTTTCGTTAGCACCAACTTGGCTTAGACACACACACACACCACTCAAGCAAAAGGTGTAGCAGTTTGTAATTATAAAGATCAACTTAATCTGATAAATTGGTTAATTATAAAGACCAAAAGGTATAGCAGTTGTACTCACCGGAATCGATAAAAATGCAAATGAATATATAATTATTCATTTACATTTTTCTGGAAATTCTAATATGGCATATATATCTACAAAGATATACAAACTTTATATTCCTTAAAATTTTTTTGATTGATATAAAATTGTTTAAATAAAATATATTTATATATTACCTCTAATTTTTCAAGGAGATGTATACCCGTGCATCGCACGGGTCATACGCACTAGTTCTTTAACATTTTGGCATCCAATTACATTTTGCATTAAACATTTTGGCATTTTGCATTTAAGATTTTCCAATAACATTCTGCATTCATTCAAAATTTTGTATCAAATAATAACACATTCCAACATTTTACATTCTGTACTTGTGTAAAGTATTTTAGTTTGTATTTGTTCCTATTTTATATTCAATTTAATAAGTAACTAATAGAAAATAAAGGGATACCCAAGAGCCAAGATTGAGAACGTCATTTTCGAAAACAGCAACAGTAATATGCACTCTATTTTTCCTATTTTCTATTTCCTATTCAAAAATCTGTCTTTTTTTTTGTCTATGGTCTTTCTTTTTTTTAATTGAAATTGGGCTATTAATTTTTGGCTTGGCATCAGTAATATGCACCCTATTTTTTCTAATTCGCACCCTATTTTTTCTAATTCGCGGGCTTACGGGCTACCCATAGCCCGGTTGGGCTAGCCCGACAGGACTCGGGCTTTTGTGGACCGGGCTAAAAAGCTCGGGTGTAAAAACGGGCTCAACTTCTTTGGCTCAAGCCCTCCCACTTTTCGGGATAGCCCGGCCCAGCCCGGCGACCCAGCTCATATTGCCAGCTCTAAATTATAGGAAACCAGTCCAAATTATACAACACGTAAAAGTCAAACTCAACAAGCCGATTATTACAAGGAATAAACAAGCTTTAAACTTAAATTAAATTCCAAGCCACAAATAATAACAAGCTCAATCCCTCAACTTGAATAAAAGGGAGAAAAAATATCGAGAATGATTATCGAGAATAATACATACATTGAGAGTCACGCGGGTTTTCAGTTTTCATGATACATGGGATCAACTAAAGGAATCTAGGTTTTAGTTGTATAATTAATTAATACTAAATAATGTTGAAGTAAGCTTGAGGATACATATATGAATTTATTGGACTTCTCCCCATGAAACTTATATTTACTGAGCTATATATTGTTCCCTATACAAATACAAATGAACTAGTTAACTCTTTTATCAACAAGGTATTGGCAGTCATCTAAAACTTCATATAATAAACCTTCTGTGACAGAAACAATTGAAGAGACAATATAGTACATGTATAAAGTATACTCATCTGACTAAAATAATATCTGTATTTGCTATGCACCGTCCAAAAATTTAGCTTATCTATCGGATAAGACAGATTCACTCCATGAAAGTAGGAGATCCCTGACAACCGTTGGGAAGTCTACACCAAAAAGATAATCATATTTAGTTTGCCTTATGAAGCACCGACACAGAACCGGACACTAAACACGACATTGGCACGAACACGTCGACACGAGTTTTACTTTGAAAATACAAGTAATTGAAGTATCAGTGTCGGTGTTTGACACGTCATGTGTCAGTGTCCCACATGACATGTGTCAGCGTCGACACGACACGTGTGTCAAACACTGGACACATCTTCAACCTGTAGTGTCGGTGCTACAGAGGTAGCATGAAAGAATTCAACTACGATATACATAGGGTGTAAAAGAGCTTTACCTCGAACTACTTCTACAGCGACTGAGGGCATATCTATTTGATCTTCAACCAACCTATACACATCGACAAGCTGTAGATAACACAAGTCAGAATTCTCTACCACAAGATTATTATGGACTTTAAGGGAAAGGAAAACGCCATATGTCATCAGAAAAAACCTCTTCAATATGAAGCTTTGAGTCTTCGGTCAAAGCTAAAAGAAGCTGTCTACGGATTCCTTCATCAACAAAGAAAAGGCGAGCTCCGTCTTTAATTGTGTCTGTGAGGTCCAATTTTTTGTCGAACTGCCAGTTTCTCTGGATTTGCCTATATAGATGTGGTCAAGTGATTAATATTGGATGATGCAGGGTAGTAACTAAACATGCAATGCTGTTTTTTGTTTTTTGTCATGTGCAATAATGGTATGGTAAAAATACTGACGTGTTTTTCACTTGCAATGCTGGATTGCTGCTCATCTAGCACGTGACTGAATTGTGTGCGACATATTTAACATGTTTAAGAAAGGCATGAGAAAGAGAATTTTATTGTTTTCATCCCAATATGTACCAGAATAATCCTCCACTGCTATAACACGAGTAAAGTAAGATACTAAGTAAAGATTTAGAGACACCAAAAGACATGCATGATTTCCATAGTGTACAAATGTAGCTATCTGCTTCTACAATGATTGTGATGGACTTTTTATATTATATAAATTTACAAAAACTAGTTTGTTTTTAAACACCCAACTACTTTATATGTTTGATATAAAGGAGGTTAAAATTGGCCAAGCTAAGCAAGTAAGGGAATATTTGTTTCATGGATATAAAAGTTATTTCTAGAAGTGTGGAAGTTATAAATATTGATTCCCACGTTTTTACACAATTTAGAAATTTACTCCCAAATACAATTTGAATATAGTGGGTAAATTGACATTACTTCACGAGGGAAAGCCACTACTATAACATAGTTACCCAACATGTGTGATGAAATAATGAATCTTGGACCTGGACCCAATCATGAGGATGAATCAATTGTTGGATCAGGGTCCAGCCAAATCAAAGATATGTGAGGTTTATTCCGGGAGGCAGAAAGTGGACAGGGGGAAAATACAGACTACTTAGTTGTCAAGTTTGTTAGGTTAGTTCACTGCTCTCCAACCTACTCTAGCATCTACCAACAAGTATAATAAACATATACAATGGCAATATTCCTATCATGTTTAACACATTTATCATACAAAATAACATGAAGCTTTCCATGCTAGAAACAGTAAAGTATAATAATCTAAAATATATTGCTTATAAATAAATATTGGCACTATTTGGCAATCACATGAATTGCATGTATAGATATGTAATAATCTACTCCCTTAGTTTTCTCACCAAGAGTATCTAAAGCTCTTTCCTCAAAGCACCAAAACAAATAACCTTTTATGTTGATTTCCAGAACATCCTCTGACCCGGCTTGGGGAGCTAAGGCTTTTGTAAGTTTCACGGTTTCTTAGGTCATAATACTTCCCGTTGTGTCATTTTCAGGGATTTGGTTCAAAATGCTATCAACGAAGGAAGGCTGAAATTTGGTGACAAATCTAAGCCACCAATGAAGATTGATACTGATCCCTTGCCAACAGCTGATGCATTGCTGGTTGAAGTTGATCTCAATGTGGTTGAGGTCACAAAGGTTATTGCTGAAAATGCCAAAATAGAAGAAGCTGTCGACAAGGTATCTGTCGAAATGGTTACTGAAGACAAATAAGCTGAGAAGATGAAGGTAGTGTATCCAAGGGCTGAAGAGGAATTGATTGACTTCCTCAATCGCTGCAAGATCAATAACACTGAAGTTATGCTTTGCCCAAGGTGCAGTGCTGTCTTCGACAAAGAGGCTGCTTAGAGTTTTGAAGGATTTAAGCCTCAACTGAAACGCAAAGGAAAATGGGTCGACAAAAGTCCAAAGTTTAGTTACAATAACAGAGGTATCCAATACAACGTCACTTCGACTAAGAATCTTCAGAAGGGACACATTAAAACTTATGTTCCTCCAGCAAGATCTCCTGTCGAAAAATGGGTACATTCCGGTGGAAAGAGTACTGGTATTACCCAGTATATTATGCTGGAAAGTATGACGAAAAGAAACAGGATATGAGAAAGATGGTTAAAGGGAGCACAAGTGCTACTAACCAAAATAAGGCAACTGAATCTAACAAGTATGCCTATAACAATAATTACAAAGGGAAGAACCCTATGACGAGAACTCAATGGCGTAGATATCAACGCCAGAAAAAGGTTGCTGCTGTAGGCAAGGTGGAAAATTCCAACAAAGCGAAAGGTAAACAAATACCTTCAAAATCTCTTGAAATGGCTAGAAAGCCAGCACTGAAAGGATATTTCGACCTCTCTCAGTGGTTAAAGAAGGTCTCAATCTAGACGAAGAAATGGGATCTGATTTCGCAGACTCAGGGTCATAATTCGACGTCCTGTGCGGTGTTGTCTCAATCCTCCCAATTGAGTATGACGTGGTTTCTGAGGTGAATGACGCTGAAGAGGATTTCGACAAGGAAACCACTTACAAACCCATTTGTTACTATGTCTTGAAAAATGGGTGTGTGGAAGAGCAACACGCTGTCTTTGAGAGACCAGATGGTGGGATGAGGAATCATCTTAAACCTTTGTATATCCAAGCAAATGTAAATAATGTTGGTGTGAGTAAGATATTGGTTGATGGTGGTGCTGCTGTGAACCTGATGCCACAACACATGTTCAAGAAAATTGGGAAGGGTGAAACAGACCTAAAAACGCACAATGTGATACTCACCAACTATGAAGGTAAAAGTGGCCACTCTCTTAGAGCCATTGAAGTGGACTTTGCCGTTGGAAGCATTAGAAGGCCAACTATGTTTATGGTGATTTCGACTAAAGCAAACTACAACATGCTGTTAGGAAGGGAGCGGATCCACGCTGTGGTGGCAGTTCCTTCGACAGTCCATCAAAGACTCATCATTTGGAGAGAAGATGGTCTAGTTGAAAACATTGAAGGTGATCAAAGTTACTTCAAGGCTGAGGTAAACTCTATCACCAAGAAAACCTTCGACAAGAAACTGGCGAACATTGCGCCATGCATTTCTTCTGAACATAGTTATGAAAACCCGGATAGAGAAGTCATTGATGGAGACAACCATCCACAAGGCTATGTCAAGCCTACAGGGTGGGAAGGTCCATAAATACTTATTTATGGATAAACCCAATGTTTGGGATAGAATTAAGGCTTACGTGGCCGAAAATAAACGAAAAACGGTTTTAGAAGCAGAATTACAACAAAAATTGGTTGCTGAAGCCGTTTGAAGATAAAAGTCAAGACAATATTGTCAAAGACCAGAGGCTTGATTGCGTTTATGATGAGCCTTTAGGTTTCGAGAAAGATCCAATGGGTTCAACCAAAAGGATCCAAGCACAAGATCCCTTAGAAGAAAATGATTTGGGAGATGGCTCAATAAAAAGGCCAACATACATCAGTGCTAAGATTGATCAAGAGTTGAAGGCGCAGATTGTTGAATTGCTGAAGGAGTACAAAGACTGCTTTGCAAGGGATTACAATGAAATCCCAGTGTTGAGTCGAGAAGTTGTTGAAATCAGACTACCAATTCGACCAGGAAAGAAGCCAGTGAAGCAGACGAAAAGAATATTTGCACCAGAAATCTTGGTAAAGATCAAGGCAGAAATTGAAAGGTTACTGAAGAGCAAGTTCATCAGAACTGCCAGGTATGTCGAATGGCTTGCTAATATAGTGCCTGTAATTAAGAAAAATGGTACACTTAGGGTGTGTATAGATTTTAGAGATTTATTTAATGCTACGCCTAAAGATGAATATGCCATGCCAGTGGCAGAAATGCTAGTAGATTCAGCTGCAGGATACGAATACCTAAGCATGCTTGATGGTTATTCTGGATATAACCAAATATATATTGCTGAAGCAGATACGTCGAAAACATCATTTCGATGTTCAGGGGCATTGGTGGTCTATGAATGGGTTGTAATGCCATTTGGCCTTAAAAATGCTGGGGCAACGTACCAAAGAGCAATGAATTCTATGTTTCATGATTTTATTGAAAAATTTATGCAAGTATACATAGATGACATTGTTATTAAATCTGCCTCGGGAAATGGTCATATAGACCATCTCCGACGATCATGTGAAGGAATGAGAAAATATGGATTGAAAATGAATCCAATCAAATGTGCCTTCTGTGTTCGTTCAGGTGACTTTTTAGGTTTTGTTGTACATAAAAAAGGCATTGAAATCAATCAAAACAAGACGAAAGCAATCTTGCAAACGAATGCACCTTCGAACAAAAAAGTATTGGAGTCATTTTTAGGAAAAATCAATTTCCTAAGAAGATTTATCTCAAATCTAAGTGGCAAGAAGAAAATGGTGTCGAAAGAGCCATTTATTACCTTAGTAGAATTCTAAATGATGCAGAAACTAGGTATCATCCTTTAGAAAAATTATGTTTATGCTTGTATTTCTCTTGTACAAAATTGAAGCAATATATAAAGCCTGTCGAAACCAAATTTACATAGTAGAATAGGAAAATGGTCTTTAGCGCTTTCTGAATTCTCTTTAACATATCAACCACTAAGAGCCATGAAAGGACAAATTGTTGCTGACATATCACCAACACATTTAACCAACAAAGTATAAGTTTAAGATTGAAGAGACATGCTCCAATAATGAGGCAGAGTATGAGGCCTTAATAACAGGACTTGAGATCTTGTTAGAGTTGGGGGCAAGACATGTCGAAAATAAAGGAGATTCAGAACTAGATGTGAAACAGTTAACAAAAGAGTATAAATGTATAAAAGATAACTTAATAATGTATTTTGCAATCGCAAATACGTTGTTAAAGAGATTTGATACTGTTCATATAGAACATGTGCCCCGAATTGAAAATCAAGAGGCCAACGATTTGGCACAAATAGCTTCAGGCTACAAGGTATCAAAAGAATAGCTTTTGGAACTAATTGAAATAAAAAATAAGTTGACTTCGACAGACCAATCCAATGCCCAAAACTTGAGGGGGGCAGAGATGTTAAATTTGGTGGAAATTTTTGAAATTTTTGCCATTGACAATATGTCGAATGACGATTGGCGAAAGAAAATTGTCGAATACTTGGAAAATCCAACAGGAACGACTGATAGGAAAACCAAGTACAGGGCCTTGAGCTATGTTATTTTTGGGAATGAATTGTTTAAAGAAACTTCAGGAGTTTTATTGAAATGCCTTAGTGAAAATGAGGCGTATTTAGCAATTTCCAATACTCATAGTGGAGCTTGTGGATCTCATCAAGCTGGTCACAAAATGAAATGGCTTTTATTTCGACAAGGACTATGTTGGCCACCTATGTTGAAAGATTGCATAGATTTCGCCAAGGGTTGTCAAGAATGTCAAAAACACGCAGGAATACAACACGTGCCTGCAAGTGAATTGCATTCAATAGTAAAACCATGGCCTTTTAGAGGTTGGGCTTTAGATTTGATTGGTGAAATCAAACCAACTTCGTCGAAGGGTCACCGTTTTATTTTAGTAGGAATAGATTATTTCACTAAGTGGGTGGAAGCTGTTCCCTTAATTAATGTTAATCAAGAGGCAGTAATCAATTTTATTCAAAACCTTATTTTATATAGGTTTGGGATTCCAGAAACCATTACTACAGACCAAGGTACGGTTTTTATTGGTCAAAAAATGGTGGATTTTGCCTCTGAAACCGGTTACAAGTTATTAGCTTCGACACCATACTATGCCCAAGCTAATGGTTAAGTGGAAGCCGCCAATAAAATTAATATCAATTTGATCAAGAAACACATTGGGAAAAAGCCTTGATCAAGTTTTGTGGGCATGTAGAAATTCTCCCAGAGAATCAATCAACACTACTCCATATGAGCCTCAAGGCCTGAAGAGGATTCTTACTTTTTAGTTCTGTCAAGGTCTCTTGGCTCAGATCGTTGCTTGTTGAAGGTGCTGCTTTAGAGATGTTTTGGTCCTTTGGAGATTCATCAACGTGCTCTGAATTATCTTCAGATTCTTCTTCTTCAGAGTGAACAATATCATCATCAATTTGTTCTTCCTTGTTGCCCTCGTCTTGACTTTCTTCTTCTTCTTCTTTGTTAGTAAGATCAGGGGTTGGAAAAGATTTTCCTTTTCAAACTCGACACCAGCATTTTGATCATCTTCAATCATCTCGTCATCTTTCTGCTTTTGATCCTGGTCAGGAATTTCTTTTTTAGGTGCATCTTTGTCTAATGAAGGCTCTTGGTTTGTCGGATCATTTGTTTGGTTTGATTTGGTTGTTCCTCGACCACGTTTTCAGTTATTGGTTCTCCAGAAGGGGAGAGAGTTGAAGTTGGTGTTGTTTATTTTTGCTGACGCTCAATGTTGCTAGCTTCCTTTCCCTATAATGCTAGAATGATGAATTTATTATCATAGTGAATCAAGAGGATTAGAAAAATAAAGAGGTTGTTAATTACCTTTGAAGCTGTCTCTCCAACACGAGAACCTGCACTTTCAGGAGCTGTTGAAACTGGAATTTTGAGAGTTTCCTGAGAATGTTTTTTTTTCTTCTCTCTTTCAACCTGAGTCGTAGAAACCTCAGTTCGTTTGGGACTGTTTATTGGGCTGTCGGACTGAAAATGTTCATTCATGTTAATATAAACAGAGAAAAGAAAAGTAAATGATTTAAAAATTAAAGAGGTAAGAGATTCGACCTCTGAATTGTCGCTCATAATTGGCATATCCTTTTTCTTCATTCTCTTAGAGGGAACATCAGAAGTAGAACTGCTTGTCCTCTTTCGACTCTGTAAAACAAAGTTTGGTCAGGTGTCGACCTTAAAGTTTGAACATAATATTGCAAAGATTTCACGAAGGCACTTGCCTCTTGTTTCTTGGTTCGTTGAGATTTGCTTTGTTTTGAAGCAGTGCTAATCTCTTTCTTTGTCCCTTTCTTTGGGGACTTGGTTGAGCCAGTAGTTGTTGGAATAAGAATAGCTACAACATTCGACAAATTATGTAGATATATTTGCATATGAAAGAGAAATTTAAAATTTCTGAGTATTATGCATCACCTGTTGCGATGGGAGATGTGATTCGAACATGTTGAATGCCCAAATGGAGATCACCTCTAAACGTGTGTATGTCATGCTTAGTTGGAATTACTTTCTGGGCTGTTTTGGTTAAAAAGTAATTTCGTAACGCCTTAGTCGAACCACACACAAACCATTCAGGAATTGGTGGTCGAAATGCCAAAGCCATTTTACTGGTTGGCAAAGGTGGAAACTTAACTTTATTTTTTAAAGCATAATCATATTTGTTTGTTATATAAGGGGGGATATGCATTGTTGAAATCTTTTTGAGAATTTTTTGCTTTAAAACATCAGCAGCCCCAGAAACTGTTCGACTAAGACATTTTGGATCATATACGGTTTCGAAGTAATTTTGGAAAGCTTGAATTTCTCGAATATGCGTACCTTGACTTTTGTCCTTCTTGTTTTGCAAAGGAGGAAAAGCAGAGATTAGGTTGGATAACAGGGTGGACTCTTCGAAAACAGCAAGTTTAGTTGTGTAATAATTGGTCCACCACTTAAGAAATTCTTTGGTACAAGCAAATGATGGCTCATATTTTGAGGGGTTAAAAGTGGGAGTGTTTTGAGCAGCAGTGTCGAGACGATGCCGGAACTCGTTTTCATTGTCTGGAAATTTCAAAGCCTTTTTTGATTTGAAAAAGGCAGCAGGTCGAGGTTGGCACAATCCGAATTGTCTGGCCACTAAATTTGGTTGGTACCCAGCTATACCAAATTGAGCTTTTCCCTTGTTGGGTGAAATCTTGATTGATAGGAGGTTTGGGGTTAAATAAGCTTGCCAAATTTCATTGACCTCTTCTTCATGTTCGACAGACGTTGCAGGAAATTCTTTGGTGAACCAACTTGGTCCACGAGTTCTTGTAATGAATGGTGCCATCGAAGGCGTGAAAGTATCACAGTTTTGGAGCATAGTGAAAGGATCAGAAAATAGATGTTCTATAGACTGACCTATTTCCCTGGTTTTTAAAACGGCAAGTCTTAAACCTTCGATACTCCTTTGTTCAACCATCTTAACATGGTCGTTTGGGCAGAATAGTTGTAATCTTGACTCAAAAGTGGCAAGGAGCCACAATTGAAATAGCCAAATAGGGCCTGAAATCAGAAGTTTACCTTGAGGTTCAAGTTGTTTTAAGTCAAGAGCCCCATTTCCTAAGGCTTCATAAAGAGAGGCTAAAATAAGCTTACTGAGACAGAGGTTTCGACCTTCGTGAATTTGAATGGCCAAGTTCACATACATTTTGGCCACTTGAAGTGACGAAGAGCAGAAAATGTAGTGAGACAGCCACAGGGTGAGGAAAGCTATATGTTCTGTGTCAGAGACTTCTTCAGTATCAGTGACGTATTGGTCTTCGATGTACCCAGAAAACGTAGCACGTTTGAAGTTAAAGTCATAAGTGTTGGTGGTGTCGTTAGGGTTGAAGGTTTCTCCCGTTGGTCGAAGCCCGGTGATGGCAGACACATCCAGCAAGGTAGGAGTTAGCATGCCACATTTCAGATGAAGGCTATTAGTGGTGAGTTCCCAGAAATGGAGTGCTGCAATGAGCATGGAGCTTTGGTATTTAGGGCCATACCTCGACAATTGGATGAGGTCGAAGATCCCTTGGGTTTTCCAAAGTTCACCTTTTTTCGACTCAACTTTGTTGAGCCATTCGACATAAACATCGTTGCCTACATGAGGCGCAGACCTGAAAACCCGGGCAGGGGCATTCATAAACCCCATTTCATACGGCCCTTGTTGGAAGAATCTAGGGCTATAACGGTGATAGCTGGGAAATTTTTTTTTGATTTTTGGTGTGTCTTCAAAAGATTCAGGAAGAGGCCCAAGGAAAGCAAACTTATGAGGTTCAGGGGAAGGAATGAGTACCTGAGATTTCCAAATTTGAGCTCGCGTATCTGCAAGATCAGGCTCAGCAACGAGTTGTTGTTTTCCAGAAACACGAGAATTTGAAACGGAAGTCATTTTCAGCGATGGAGATGGAGCCTAAACAATTTAGAGGTTCTTATAAAAAACCAGAGGAGAGATGTGGAGCTTTAATGAAGTTTTGACAGAGTTTCTATGGTGATTTTGGGTTTTATCTTAGCGAGGAAGATGCAGGGGACTTACGAAGGTCAGTTACGGAGCTTTGGTTTGCAATATCAGAAGATGAAGAGAGTAAAAAGTAAAATGAAGAAGAAGAGATGTTTTTTTTTTTTTGACGGAAGAAGAGATGTTTTTTGTAGCTGTTTGAAGTGTAAAGGTTAGAAACTCTAGAGTTTCCCTCTTAATGGGGCAGTTACTCGCAATGAGTAGTGGGGAGTTTCAAGGTGAAACGTGGCCCACTAAATATGAAACGGAGGCGCCAAAAGCTGGTTTCTGCACTGGAACGTCTCATCAATGCTGCAACGTGATGTAGGTGACGTCATCAGAACAGTTGAAAAGGGATTTCAAAAATACTCTTTTTCTACCATTCACGTAGCTCCCGTCGAAAAAGACATTTTTGCGGGGGCAATTTGTTAGCCTGTAATTTCGACAGGCTAAATTAAATGCAGTCAATGAGGTTTGATTTATTTTTAAAGTTTGACCTTGTATTTCGAGAGACAAGTATCAATTTCGACACTGAAATGAATTAAGCTATCAAGTTGCATCAAGTAGATTTCGACCTCAGATTTGGCAAAGTCGAAGAGGCTGAAGATAGATATTTCGACAAGAATTAGTTGGAGGCTGATGACAAAGTAGGATCAAGTAACCGTTATCAAGAGCACGTAGCAGTTACCATTTTTTAAAGAGTAATGCTATTTTGACAAAGGATTTTTACAAAAATACTTACAAAAATACGGTACACATATGTATCCGTATAATACCCACTTTTACATAAAATCTAAGAGACCACCAACAGTGAACAAGCAGAAAAAGTTATAAAAATAAAAATAAAGAGCATTCCGTAAAAATCTCGAACAATTTGAAAGAAGCTTATGATTGAGATTTCTTTATTACAATCTAGAGGACATTCCTTGTTAAGCAGGCGCGTCGATCTTGATGACAAACATACAACCCAAACAGTTTTAGAAACCATGTCATTAAGTACCGTCATCTACACAACCAGTTAGTAAATCACAACTATATTATCAATTAACTGCTGTGTTTTCTTGAGAAGAAAAGGAAGTAGGTCGTTAGTACCTTGCAAACTTTGAATGATAGAACTTCAAAGAATACCAACATATGTTCTGAATTATCTCCGCACGCTCGATAGCAAACACATCTCCAGGGATCTCCTTTATAACCAAACTGCGAAACAAATCTAGATGAAAAGATGGAGAAGTCGTGCGAAAGGGGTTTCTGCCAGCCAGAAATGACATGTGTTGCAGAAGTACTTTACGCCATTCATCAATTTGATCAGAATTTTCCAAACAGTTAACTGCATATGAATAGTCATATTAGAAAAAGAAACAAAAATTTCATGCCATAAATAAACATATTACTTAGAGCAAGTTACATGCAAACATGAGTGCATTTTCACATTCTTGAAGGTCTAGAGAAGTTATGGTTAATGCTTGGAAATCACTTATGTCTTTTTTTACCAGGAGTAGGTGACTATATAACAATGCTCGCAACATAAGACAGAAAAATATGGAATGGAACTCATACCTACTCGAGTGAGTAGCTTCATTGAAAGCTTCCTCCGAACAAACTCCCATTTGAGATTTATAAAATTTTTTAGTAACCCAGATTTCATAACTTCATTTGGAATACAGCTCCAACACCCCATATTAGAGAAGCTGCAACCTAACTGGTTCATAACTTCATCTACAGGACAGCTAATACGGTTTCTCCATTCACATTGAGTTAATTTCTGGAGAGCTGGTGCATACCAATTTTTCACAGGGTCTTCAGAAACACCCCCTTTACAAGTATCTAGTTTGCTTTTACAGAGATTTCCATAAGACTCATACAGAAAAGCTTCAAATAATGTTTTACATTTTGAGCAGCAAAATGTAATGCTGCTGTTTAAAATATCTTTAGCACATTGTAGCTCATTTTCTGCTGAATCCCAGCGTCTTTTCTTAACATGCACAACTCCTGGTCATCCACACCAGAAAAAAAGGCAAATCAATTTTTATACTAATAGGAGAATGAAATTCATCAATCAAGCAAGGGAAACGTGCATACCTAAGTGGTAAGAGAAAGCAAATGTAAACATAGGAAAATGGAAGGAACGGGATATCTTCCGCCCTAGTCGGAAATGGTTTCCAGCTTGTATCCCATCTCCCATCATTTCATAGATGAGTCCAAGCTGTACGCATATATAAAATTGAAACGAATTGCATAAGAGGCCCACTCAAAAGTATATTTAATTCCATAGCTAAACGAATGATAAGATGGAGGTCAAACCTGGAGAGTGCTCTCAAGGTAACCTTGCAAAATTTTCCACGGACTCAGATAACTGTCTTTTAAACTGTCTTTTATGTCCGGTGATAACGAATCAAATAGCATAACTTCCAGAGCAATTGATTCTCTCACTCCAAATTCACTGGCCTTTTTATTCAGCTTCTGAACATTTGTAAATGTTGCTAGGAAAAGGTTGGTATGTAAGTTATGCGCTTCCTTTGCAAATGACAGAGCCTAAATAAGTAAAAAAAAAACACAAATTTATATAAGTAAGTCAAAAGAACTTAAATCAAAATAGTTGCTACTGACCTTTATTAACTGCCCGTTTGTCATTAGTCGTTGGCTTAAATCACGGTAAAGATTTCCAGCAACAAAAGATTGTTGATTTTTACGACTTTTAGCGGGAACCTAGAAGAAGATTAAGAGATAACAGTGAAGAACTTAAGAAGAGAGGGAGGGAGTGATTAAACAAAATTTTGCCTCAGAAGGACCTTACATTTGAAATCAGTTCGAGTGCAGCTTTTCGAACTTCCTCAACTGTAATGTCTGTCTGAAAAGAGCTACCATGATTGCATGAATTCAGATGAGAGTTTGCAAATAAAAAGGAAAAATTTTGTTCAAAAGCTAAAAATGATGATCGGTTTCCTTGAAGATTACGAATCCAGAAATTAATAGTTGAAATTTCTTTAAACTCTCTCTCAAAATTCAGGATGAATGCCTCATTCACAGGCGAAACACAAAGGGCGTGACTAGTCCTTCTAGACTCCCAGAGTAAAATCAACCACTTATTTACAGGCACACTTTTGAACTTCAAGATTCTGATTAACAACTGATATGCATCATTAAAGAGATCCATGAAACCCTGTGTTTGCTGGTGTTTTTAGCAAACAATCACTAGTTTTATTAGAAGGTTTGTGAGATCAAACTAGAAAAATCTCAAAGCAATTGCCTTTGAATTGCAAAAGTTTTTGTTGAAGAAAACGTAGGAAAAGGGGACGGTTTGCAAATGATTAACAGAATTGAAAAGAAAAGAAGCAGTAAATGGTGCAGGAATTGTAAAGAAAAGAAAAACAAATTGCATTGAATCATAAAAGTGGTACACGATCACGTACAGCGATTCTTCCACTCGTTTTTCGCTCTGGCTTGGAAGTTAGAGTTTCAGGAATCGGGTGTGTATTGTGATTTGCGACCCCTGTTTCTTCTCAGAAACAGTTATTTATACAAAGGAAAAGAGGGGGAAAAAACTGAACTAAGTAACCGCCTAGCAATTTGAAAATAAGTAACTGCCCCTACTTTCGACCAAGTAACTGCTCCTATCACGCTTCGACCAACTGCTAGTCTTCAGCGCATAACTGCTCTGTTTTCTGTCTGTCGAAAGCCTGTGTCCATTTTCCTCTCTCTTGCTTTTGCTTCCCTGGAAACTTGTCGAGTTTACCTTGCGCATGACCATTTTCTCTGTCGAAATAATTTGGTCTTTGTTGAAATAGAAGTCAGGCCTTGTTGACCATTGGAATATGAAGCATGTCGAAATTATAGGCTAACAAATTGCCCCCCAAAAATGTCTTTTTCGACTGAACTTGAGGATTAAGAAGAGAAAGACATTTTTGAATTCACCATCGAAATAATTTTGCACTTGAGTAAAATAGCTGTATACCTGATGTCACCACTGTTAAGTGTTGTTTCCATATTCAAACCTTGAGCTTGAACAGCCTGAAATTTCGACAATGTTTTGGCAACTTAAATGCCATGTTTTTTACGCTTTCTTTATACTTATTCCAGCGTTATTTTAACTTCGTGCAACGTTGGCTTATACTTTTTCAAGTATTTGCCATTTATACGCAAAATTCTTTCATCAGCGCCGATCTCTTCGACCTCATATGCGCCGTTTGAATAAACTTGCAAAATTTTAAATGGTCCTTCCCAACTTGGGGACCATTTACCAAAGACTCTATCTTTTTTATCCATAGGCAATAGGACCTTCCACACTAGATCACCTGAATTAAAGGCTTTAGACTTAACCTTTTTATTATAAGTTATAGCTACCCTCTCTTTCTGTCGAATAAGCGTATCTAAAGCTAATAACCTTTCTTCGTCTAAATCAACCAATTCATCAAGCATCATATTCCAATAATAATCAGAGGGAATCTCCCACTGTCTTTGAATTCTCGTTGATTGTAGACAAATTTCAACAGGCAACACTGCATCGTGTCCAAATGTTAGCCTATAAGGAGTAGTGTTGATAGATTCTTTAGGTGAATTTCGACAAGCCCATAATGCTTGATCAAGGGTATTATGCCAATTTTTGGGTTTCTGCCCAACATGCTTTTTAATCAAATTAATAATAACTTTATTGGCAGCTTCTACTTGACCATTGGCTTGCGCATAATATGGTGTTGAAGTTAATAACTTAAAACCAATTTCAGAAGCAAACTCTACCATTTTTCTACCAGTGAAAACTGATCCTTGATCTGTAGTAATGGTTTCTGGAATTCCAAACCTATAAATGATATGATTTTGAATAAACCTTATCACTGCTTCTTGATCAACATTGGCTAAAGGTATAGCTTCAACCCATTTGGTGAAGTAATCAATTCCCACAAGGATATATCTATGGCCCTTCGACGAAGTTGGCTTTATCTCTCCAATCACATCTAGAGCCCAACCTCTAAATGGCCAAGGTTTGACTATGGCATGCAATTCATTTGCAGGTACATGTTGTATCCCAGCATGCTTTTGACACTCTTGGCATCCCTTAGCAAATTCTATGCAATCTTTCAGCATAGTTGGCCAATACATTCCTTGTCGAAATAATAACCACTTCATTTTGTGGCCTACTTGGTGTGAACCACATGCTCCACTATGTGTATCGGAAACTGCTAAATATGCCTCATTTTCACTAAGACATTTTAATAGTACTCCTTCAGGAGTCTTTTTAAACAATTCGTTTCCAATTATCACATAGCTCAAAGCTCTGTATTTTACCTTTTTATTGGTATTTCTTGTGGGATTTTGCAAATATTCTGCAATAGGCCTTCGCCAATCATTATTGGTCATATTGTCAAGAGCAAAAATTTCTGCTAAGTCAAAGTCACCAAAAAATTGACGTTTTTCGACAACGACTAGTTCCTCGTTTGCGTTCGCATCTGTTGCCCCCCCAGTTATTGGTGTTGACAATAGTGACGAAGAATAGTCATTAGAAATGATCTTATCCTTTATTTCAATTAACTCTTCCAGGCTTTGTTTTGAAACTTTATAGCCTGAAGCAATTTGTGCCAATTCATTTGCCACTTGATTATCAATTCGTGGTAAATGTTCTAAGTGAACAGACTCAAATCTTTTTAACAAAGCATTGGCAACAACAAAGTATCTGATAAGGTGCTCTTTAATGCATTTGTACTCTCTTGTCAATTGTTTGACCACCAACTCAGAGTCACCTTTTATTTCGACATGACTTGCCCCCAGCTCAAGTAAAATTTCAAGGCCTACTATTAAAGCCTCATACTCAGCTTCATTATTGGAGCAAACATCTCGAATTTTAAACTTATACTTCGTTGGAATGTTAGTAGGAGATATTATTAAAATACCAATCCCAACTCCATGTTTATGGCTTGAACCATCAAAGTACAACCTCCAAGGATGTACGTCTACAAAACTTAATGTTTCTTCGACAACGGAATGGTCAACTATAAAATCAGCAACCACTTGTCCTTTAATTGATTTTAGAGGTTGATAAGTTAAGTTGTATTCTGACAAAGCCAAAGCCCATTTACCAATTCGGCTATGCATTATTGGTTTTGACAGCATATGTTTAATAACATCAAAATGCGAATAAACAGAAACATCAGCTGGTTTTATATATTGCTTTAACTTTGTACACGAGAAATACAAACAAAGGCACAACTTTTCTATAGGAGTGTACCTCGTTTCGGCATCATTTAAGACCCTACTGAGGTAATAAATGGCTCTTTCGACACCACTATCATCCTCTTGTGCTAACATGCTACCTATTGTTCTATCAGAAGCTGCTATATACAATTTGAGCACTTTGTGTTTAATAACAGGCAACAAAATTGGTGGTTTCATCAAATAAGACTTGATTTCGTCGAAGGCTGCTTGATGCATTGGTTCCCATTTGAACTCTTCTTCCTTCTTCAGTCTTAACAATGGCGAAAAAACTTGTGTTTTGCCACTTAGATTTGATATAAATCTTCGAAGGAAATTGATTTTTCCCAGCAACGACTGAAGCTCTTTTTTGGTCGAAGGGGCCTTCGTTTCCATAATTGCCTTAGTCTTATTTTGATTGATTTCAATGCCTTTTTTGTGCACTATAAAACCCAAGAAATCACCTGCACGTACACAAAAGGCACATTTTAATGGATTTAATTTCAATCCATATTTCCTCATTCTTTCAAAAGAACGGCGAAGATGGTCTAAATGACCACTTTCTGAGGAAGATTTAACCACCACATCATCTATGTATACTTGCATAAAATCATCAATAAAATCATGAAACATAGAATTCATGGCCCTCTGATATGTAGCACCAGCATTCTTTAAGCCAAAGGGCATTACTACCCATTCATAAACACCCAATGCCCCTGGACATCTAAAAGCAGTTTTCGACACATCCTCTTCAGCAATGAAGATTTGATTATACCCAGAATAACCATCGAGCATACTAAGATAATCAAATCCTGCTGCTGAATCTATTAGCATTTCTGCCACAGGCATTGCGTATTCATCCTTGGGAGATGCATTATTTAAATCCCTAAAATCTATGCAAACTCTAAGAGTCCCATTTTTCTTTATTACAGGAACTATATTGGCTAACCATTCGACATACCTGGCAGTTCTGATGAATTTGTTTCTGAATAGCCTTTCGATTTCCTCTTTGATCTTAGCCAACACTTGAGGAGCAAATCTTCTTGGCACTTGCTTCACTGGTTTCTTCCCTGGTCGTATTGGTAATTGCATTTCCACTACTTCTCGACTTAACCCAGGCATTTCGTCGTAATCCCAAGCAAAGCAGTCTTTGAACTCCCTTAGCAATGTGATGACTTGGGTTTTTAGAGAAGCATCAATATTCGCACTAATATAAGTTGGCCGTTTTATTGAGCCATTTCCCAAATCAACTTCTTCTAACGGGTCTTGAGCTTGCATATGCTTTGCCGAATCTCTAGGATCCTTTTCAAAACCTAATGGATCATCATCATAAATGCAGTCAAGTCTTTCATCTATGACTATGCCATTTTCTTCATGTAACTCACTGGCTTCGACAGCCATTGTTTGTTGAATAATTTCGGCCTCTATAGCTGCTTTAAACTTGTTTTCGGCCATATAAGCCGTAATTTTATCCCATGCATTGGGCACTGACATAAGAACACTTTCAAGAACCAGTGTTCCACCCCGTTGGTCGAAAAACACCATCAGGATAGACACTATCATCTCCCATTATTTCTCTTTCCCAAACAAAACCATAATTTGGGTCAAGATGAACTGAGGCAAAAACATTATCCGTAGGAACGTATGCCTCATTAGAAGATGAACATGGCGCAATCTTCGCCATTTGTTTCTCAAAATTTTCCTTGGTAACTTGGTTCACATCAGCACGGAAGTAGCTCTGATCGGCTTCAACATACTCTACCAAACCATCTTCCTTCCACATTACTAAACGTTGATGCAAAGTTGAAGGGACAGCACCAACTCCATGGATCCACTCTCTACCAAGGAGTAAATTAAAATTCGCTTTAGAGGCTATCACTAAGAACAATGTAGTCCTCTTTATGGAACCAACGATTAAGTCCACCTCAATGGCCCCCAAAGAATGGCCAGTTTTGCCTTCATAGTTGCTTAAGACAATGTTATGTGGCCTGAGGTCAGTATCGAACTTACCAATCTTCTTCAAAAGACCATGTGGCATTAAATTCACTGCAGCTCCACCATCCACTAACACTTTGTTAATTCCAACACCATTGACTTTGGCTTGGACATACAGGGGTTTCAAGTGGTTTTGCATACTCATATCTGGCTTCTCGAAGGTAGCCATTTGGTCTTCGACACAACCATTGTTCATCACATAGTAACACATTGGCTTATGATGAGCCATATCCTCTGTAAAATCCTCTTCAACGTCATTTGGTACTGTGATAACATCGTACTCAAGAGGCAGTATTGATACCACATTGCAAACAACATCGAAATCATCTTCGGAATCATTAAAATCAGACTCCATGTCTTCATCCATGTCGAAATCAGCATTCTTTTCTTTCACTGTTGACAATGGAGGAAATATTCTTTCAAGAGCAGGCCTTCTTGGCTTTTCTGTTACCACAGCCTTGCCTTTGGCCTTATTTGCTGCACACACATGACTAGCAACATCAGCATTCCTCTTTGTGGCAACTTCAGCTTTGTGAACCTCACTCTTCGCCACTATCATGTTGCGTGGAGCTTGATTATTAGCCAAATGACTTGGAACCTGGTTAATGTCAAAGTGTGCCTTCTTCTTCTGTTGTCTTTGGTAACGACGCCACTGTGTTCTAGTCATGGGGTTCTTACCCTTATAGTTATTCTTATAATTAAACTTAACAGCATCAGTACCTGGCTTGACAGCTTTAGCACGTTGATTATTGGGCACCCACGCTTCGACAGGAGCACTAGCATTTGGGAAAAGGATTTATTTGTTGACAGCTTCAAATACCCCTTCACTGAGGACTCCTCTTTAGCAAATTGTCGTTTGCTTGTTGAAGGCTTTGTTGACACATTAGCCTTATAGCCAGGGAGATCTCCTTTTGCAAAGTCAAATTTCGGCCTGTTATCAAGCCATTTTCTTTTACGTTGTTGTTGATCCTGATAACCTTCGACAGCTTTAGCTGCTTCTTTATCGAAGACAGCACTGCACCTTGGGCAAAGCATAACTTCAGAGTTATTCCACTTACACCGATTGAGGAAATCTATCAATTCTTCCTCAGCCTTTGGATACACAGCATGTATCTTCCCATCATATTCTTTTAGGGTCACCTCCTGTTTCTTACCTTCAGCATACATAAAACCTTTTAATTTTTCGGTGGCAGTCTTGACACACTTAGGAGGGTCTGCCATTTGAGCATCCACCATGCCTACATCAGCTTCGACAGGTTCAGAGTACATAGCTTCAGCCTTAGGCAATGTGTAACACCCCTAATTTTTGGGCTTTATTATGCGAACTCAACTCCTAATATGAAATAATTTTTGTAAAAAGTACCCTTCATGCTTTTTAAAACGTGAGGATTTATTTTCTTTTAAAACTCTTTTCAAAACAATCAAAGCAGTGCGGCATTTTTCGAAACATGATATCTCTCTTAACATGATACAAGAATTAGAACTAAAATACGACATGAATAGATTTACTCCCCTGCACCAAAATGGTACCTGTTTTCAAAAAAAATGTACGACGCAAGGACAAAATCTGTTTGAGATAAAGACACACTCAATCTAAGACTAACTACTATCTCTACTGATACATACACGGAAACGCCCATACAAAGAATTGCTAAAGGACCATACACTTGAGAAATTCCCCAAAACGACGACAAAAGAAGACCCCTACGCTGATCAAGCATTCTATACTCAACTTCCGATTTGGAATCTCGATGAGTCCACCAGAACCCCACTATGGAAGAAAACCAACCTCTGCAACTTCGTCTCTGAAAAACTAAACAATGGTCCTCCAATAACTGGGTTGACATCCATTACATTGGAGAACCACGGGCAAGGGTCATCTTCTAGAAATTGCACATATACAGATATAAACCGACTCACATATACGTAACCAATTCACATAAGCATAATCCTAACAAGTTTCCAACCACGTTCTAACATATCAACCTCAATAACACATCACACCACTCCATATGTCCTAATGCAATGCCTATATGTCAATGCATATGATTCCGGAATATCACCTCCCCCGTAGGGGTTTGTGAGGTCCAATCAAGAACAACACCACCATAGTCCCGCAAGACTTGTGAGATCCAATGAAGGAAAACACCACCATTTGTGAGGTCCAATGAAGAACAACACCGCCTATGTATGCATGACTATACATCAACACCTCATGTATAATTTCACCACACCAAGCATTATTCAACCAACCATCACATGGATCAAGAATAATGATTTAACACCAGCACCAAAAGAACACATTAGCAACGGATATATCAATCAGTACACACCACCACAACATTCAAATTTCAAGTAATACATATAAAGAAAGGAAATAGACCTTACCGACTTTTTCTTTCGATTTAACAACGTACAACTCTTTAAGTATCTCTCGCCCCACACTAATCATTCCAATATCTTCCTCAAGTCACCACCGACAAATTTTCTTTTAAAGTCTCTCTCAACGTTTCATTCTAACCTCCCTAGCTTTTTACCTTTCTCACTTCTCGAAATATATCTCTATTAGACTGAAAAGTCATAATTTTCTAAAATATTCATTCATCATAATTTTAGTCTCTCAAAATACTCCTATCATTTTGCAAGGATTTTTCTTTTTGTTTTTCATTCCTTAGGTCACACTCTAACCCTTTTCCAAAATCTAGTTCAAGTGTCACGCTCACTTTTATAAAGAAGAAAGACTTCAAATTTATTTTTTTCGAAAACGATTTTCTTAGTCACAGAAACGATCACGCCTACATATATCTTTTCTCGCCCTCACTTCGACGTCACCCTTGTTTCCTACCAAACATCTCAAACAAAAATCATCCACATCATATGTACACATCCACGACAAAGAACAAGCACACAAATAAGCCTACGAAGGCCACAACACACAATGTCCTCATAAGGACCAAACCACTAAAGCTCACAACAACAACAACAACAAAACCAACAAACAATTACCGACCACAACTACAACATACAAAAGAAATTAGAAGAAGCCCTTACCTTAGGCGCTTTCCTTCCTAATGTAGATTTCAACTGGTCATACCATCGACCCCTACAACTCGAACTTTCCATCTACGTGCCCACATTCTATATAGCTACCTCCACCCGAGTCACAACTGATCATTCCAAGAATAACAAGTCACAACGCGACAACAACTACTAGACATC
The DNA here is from genome assembly GCA_963573325.1 of Astragalus glycyphyllos. Lineage (NCBI taxonomy): Eukaryota > Viridiplantae > Streptophyta > Magnoliopsida > Fabales > Fabaceae > Astragalus > Astragalus glycyphyllos. Next base: position 87,403,963 of record OY754309.1, on the reverse strand, counting down.
TACGCTTAGTTAACTACTCCATGTGACTAAAATATTTTAGTTATAAAACTTCTCACTTCTCAAACCCATTTTTAAACCCATAAATGTTTCCAACAAAGCTTCTAGTTATTGAAATCAATTATTTTTCTAACACTTTAAAAAAATAATAATCAAATAACTCCAAAACATTTTTCATATATATATATATATATGAAAAGAATTAACTTGGTAGGCTTAGTAGCGACTTTTGTTTTCTTCCCAATCTAACTTACTCCATATGGAATCCAAGCATACTCCGTTATAACTTCTCTAAGGTCTAACTACTAGAAACGATCAAGTTCTAGCGACCATAACATGTCATTACTTAATTATCTAATTAATCGACTAACTTTTTATACAAATCATCATCCTTTTAAGTCCAATAAGAGATCACCCTAATGAAAATAAATTTACTTAAATCCTCTTTGAAACTTTAACACATCTTTGGATCATTCTAATAAAACTTCTAATAAAACAAAAATCATACTTTCTTATCTTCTTCAAAGTCTTGATCCATTTTTTTTCACATTCTTTTGGATAAACCCGATGGTTACTTCTTAGGAACTATAAAACATAGTTTCAAGTCTATAGTCAAATCCAAACAAACTATCTTAATATACTTTGAAGAGTTATTTCAACTTCACAAAACTCACTGTATCTTTAGACACCTAATTCTCGTCAAACTTCTCAAAATTTCAATATAAATCCACTAACTTAGCTACTTCAACACAATCAAAGGGTAATATTGTATCAATCTCTTACTTCCACTAGGTTAACAACCTCATTGTGATTGTCACTAAAAGTGTTAAAAGTCTTTCAAACTTCTTTCAAAACATTTGAATAAAATCTTAACCAAAGATACTTTAAAATCATGAACAAAGGGACTAACACTTAGGTTTCTTGCTAAGGACTTGAGTACCAACTTATTCCTAATCATTATCCAAGAAAAGAAGTCAAAAAGTTTGAACTCCAAGTCAAAAGTTTTAAGGACAAGTTTGGTCACCCTTTAGAAAATGTGTACTTTGTTAACTTACCGAATTTTTCCCTAAATCAAAGTAACCAGAGAAATATGTACAAAAGCAACTCTCTTTTCAATTAAAATAAATTGTAGGAGATGAAGGCAACTTTTCCAAGAACAAGATATAAAAAAAAAACTCAAATATCATAACAATAAAATCATTTTCACCTGATTCCTTTTTTTTTTTCCATTGAAACCCTAAATCATAGAAATCAGTTTCTTCAAACAACTCACATTAGTTCATTCTTCCACCACTAGCATTAGCATTATGATCATGAATAAGACAACAAAAATAATATGAGTCCTTTTTCTGTCTCTCGGCAAACTCGTGAAAGAGGAAGGAGGGATTTTATTTTATTTTTGTAAATTTGAGTAATCAACATGGTGGCCTCCAAATGAAACAAAAAAAGAGTATAAATAATAACTAAAACAGCAGCCACGGTTGTTTCTAAAAATGGAGGATGGAGAAAGTTTTTACCTTTCTCATATCAATAGCAAGATCATGGCAAGGATGTTCTTTCTTCTTCACTACACTTTCACCAAATGAAATTAAAACTAGGTGAAATAGCCCCTTTAGCTTCTCAGCTTCTACCCACCAACAATAGAAAGAAAAGCTTTTCTAGAGAGAGAGAAAGAGAGTAATCGCTGGAATGGGAGAATGAGGGAAAGTGTGTTGTGGTTTTGCTTTTAACTCCATTTGCTTGCTAATTAAATTCTATTTTCAATTATATTATAAATTAATTTACACTACTCCCTAAATATGCCACTAATCAATCACATCTTTCACCATCCCATAATTATTTCTTACATACTTTTTCTTTTATAAAACATATTAGTCACATCGCTACACTATTAAAAAAAATATCTACTCCGGCATATTTAGGTAACTGATAAAGCCTAACTTCAACTGATAAACTTTCTCGTACTAATAACTATAATGTGACTAAGTATTATTCGACAAGATTGTATATTTCTCTTTCAGAAGAAAATAGTATTTTCACCTCCTTGAGTCACATCCCACTCAGTTTCTCTTCATGGAAAAATCAAAAACCAGATCAATTAAAGAAACTACAGGAAAAGACAAAAGTAGAAACGGTAAAATTTACTATACTACCCGGGTCTTACATTACTCCCCTCCTAAAATAGTTTCGTCCTCGAAACTATGAACCATGTAACAACTCCATATATTCCTCCTTCTATTTAATCTCAAGTTTCCAAGTCACATGTCTAGTAGTTCAATTCAAAATCACTTTGACTAAAGTAGTATCCTTGCTGCGTATTTTCTTAATGTGTTTATCCTCGACCTTTATTGGAGGTACCTCAAACGATAAATTAGTCTGATTCAATCACATGTGACAGATTAGGAACATACATTTCCTTAACCTATTAGAACATACAATAGGCACCCTATTTGCATTTCAACCGTAATAGTTGTTTCAAATCAACTTTGCTATTTCTACCCAATCATTGAGTAATTGTAAATACTTATTCCAAACTCCTGACTTTGACCATCTCCTTACAACCAAAGTTATACTTACATTTTTGTTCGTAAAGTCTCTGACCATTCTAAGGGAACTAAATAAATTCCATACTAACTAGCTCCTAAGGCATTTCCATCGCTAAAGTGTCTATTCATTCGTACACACATTCATAAAATCCATTGCAACCTACAAAAGTCCTAAAATGTCAGACAGACTATTCAAGTCATGAAGTTTTTCCTACTTATAAATGAGTCATCATAGGGGTCTAACCTACAACTTATCATCGTGTCATCGAAACTAAAACAATTGTATCTACTAAGTTAAATTGTATAACTAAACAAATACTAATCCAATAGATTCAACTTATCCTAGAGATATCCATATCATTTGTCTATTCTAGTCCATTTTATTTTGTCTACTTTTGATAAATCATTGAGCGGCCAAGCTAATGACTCATTTTCCTGCAGCCAAAACTAAACTGATTGTATAGGCTACTTCTAATTCACATGACTAACTATAGTCGGATTCTTATCACTAAAAATCATCTACCCAACAATTCCTTATTCTAACCGTAACAGACATATCAACCCTTAGAGGCCTCTCAACAGGGTTCTGAATATGAATATGCTCGAGTTCATAATCATAATCACAAATCACCTCAAGTCCACTAAGTTCTTGCCACCTTTTCATGATCCTATTTGAAATCTATCTTTGGCACCAATATCCACTAGTTGCCATGTTATTTTCCATCAAATCCCTCGCCATTATGCCGTTTCAAGCACACCCTCACATAATTTCCTAAATACAATCAACTCAAGCACAACAATAGCATATTCAAACGTCAAATCAATACTAGGTACCCTCTAATGACACCAATTGAACACACAAATCATATCGACATCATAAGCCCTTCGCAAATAGTCCTTCATACTATTTCAGAAATTCAGGTCACGATAATGTCCGAGTTAAAACCAAGTTGACTCTGCTACCTTGCCAGATACCTAGTCCAATCCTTATATTCCCTTTAGGGCCTGACACACAACAATGTGATGCATGGTTCTACTAGGAGATACTACAGATCATCAACATAAGGTTGAGATACAACTAGCACATATCAACTACAACAGACAACTCCCGACACTTGATCAGCAATAGCTACCCAACCTCACAGTCCGGCTAGGACGAACAGCTCTGATACCACAATGTAACACCCCTAATTTTTGGGCTTTATTATGCGAACTCAACTCCTAATATGAAATAATTTTTGTAAAAAGTACCCTTCATGCTTTTTAAAACGTGAGGATTTATTTTCTTTTAAAACTCTTTTCAAAACAATCAAAGCAGTGCGGCATTTTTCGAAACATGATATCTCTCTTAACATGATACAAGAATTAGAACTAAAATACGACATGAATAGATTTACTCCCCTGCACCAAAATGGTACCTGTTTTCAAAAAAAATGTACGACGCAAGGACAAAATCTGTTTGAGATAAAGACACACTCAATCTAAGACTAACTACTATCTCTACTGATACATACACGGAAACGCCCATACAAAGAATTGCTAAAGGACCATACACTTGAGAAATTCCCCAAAACGACGACAAAAGAAGACCCCTACGCTGATCAAGCATTCTATACTCAACTTCCGATTTGGAATCTCGATGAGTCCACCAGAACCCCACTATGGAAGAAAACCAACCTCTGCAACTTCGTCTCTGAAAAACTAAACAATGGTCCTCCAATAACTGGGTTGACATCCATTACATTGGAGAACCACGGGCAAGGGTCATCTTCTAGAAATTGCACATATACAGATATAAACCGACTCACATATACGTAACCAATTCACATAAGCATAATCCTAACAAGTTTCCAACCACGTTCTAACATATCAACCTCAATAACACATCACACCACTCCATATGTCCTAATGCAATGCCTATATGTCAATGCATATGATTCCGGAATATCACCTCCCCCGTAGGGGTTTGTGAGGTCCAATCAAGAACAACACCACCATAGTCCCGCAAGACTTGTGAGATCCAATGAAGGAAAACACCACCATTTGTGAGGTCCAATGAAGAACAACACCGCCTATGTATGCATGACTATACATCAACACCTCATGTATAATTTCACCACACCAAGCATTATTCAACCAACCATCACATGGATCAAGAATAATGATTTAACACCAGCACCAAAAGAACACATTAGCAACGGATATATCAATCAGTACACACCACCACAACATTCAAATTTCAAGTAATACATATAAAGAAAGGAAATAGACCTTACCGACTTTTTCTTTCGATTTAACAACGTACAACTCTTTAAGTATCTCTCGCCCCACACTAATCATTCCAATATCTTCCTCAAGTCACCACCGACAAATTTTCTTTTAAAGTCTCTCTCAACGTTTCATTCTAACCTCCCTAGCTTTTTACCTTTCTCACTTCTCGAAATATATCTCTATTAGACTGAAAAGTCATAATTTTCTAAAATATTCATTCATCATAATTTTAGTCTCTCAAAATACTCCTATCATTTTGCAAGGATTTTTCTTTTTGTTTTTCATTCCTTAGGTCACACTCTAACCCTTTTCCAAAATCTAGTTCAAGTGTCACGCTCACTTTTATAAAGAAGAAAGACTTCAAATTTATTTTTTTCGAAAACGATTTTCTTAGTCACAGAAACGATCACGCCTACATATATCTTTTCTCGCCCTCACTTCGACGTCGCCCTTGTTTCCTACCAAACATCTCAAACAAAAATCATCCACATCATATGTACACATCCACGACAAAGAACAAGCACACAAATAAGCCTACGAAGGCCACAACACACAATGTCCTCATAAGGACCAAACCACTAAAGCTCACAACAACAACAACAACAAAACCAACAAACAATTACCGACCACAACTACAACATACAAAAGAAATTAGAAGAAGCCCTTACCTTAGGCGCTTTCCTTCCTAATGTAGATTTCAACTGGTCATACCATCGACCCCTACAACTCGAACTTTCCATCTACGTGCCCACATTCTATATAGCTACCTCCACCCGAGTCACAACTGATCATTCCAAGAATAACAAGTCACAACGCGACAACAACTACTAGACATCTACGCTTAGTTAACTACTCCATGTGACTAAAATATTTTAGTTATAAAACCTCTCACTTCTCAAACCCATTTTTAAACCCATAAATGTTTCCAACAAAGCTTCTAGTTATTGAAATCAATTATTTTTCTAACACTTTAAAAAAATAATAATCAAATAACTCCAAAACATTTTTCATATATATATATATATATGAAAAGAATTAACTTGGTAGGCTTAGTAGCGACTTTTGTTTTCTTCCCAATCTAACTTACTCCATATGGAATCCAAGCATACTCCGTTATAACTTCTCTAAGGTCTAACTACTAGAAACGATCAAGTTCTAGCGACCATAACATGTCATTACTTAATTATCTAATTAATCGACTAACTTTTTATACAAATCATCATCCTTTTAAGTCCAATAAGAGATCACCCTAATGAAAATAAATTTACTTAAATCCTCTTTGAAACTTTAACACATCTTTGGATCATTCTAATAAAACTTCTAATAAAACAAAAATCATACTTTCTTATCTTCTTCAAAGTCTTGATCCATTTTTTTTCACATTCTTTTGGATAAACCCGATGGTTACTTCTTAGGAACTATAAAACATAGTTTCAAGTCTATAGTCAAATCCAAACAAACTATCTTAATATACTTTGAAGAGTTATTTCAACTTCACAAAACTCACTGTATCTTTAGACACCTAATTCTCGTCAAACTTCTCAAAATTTCAATATAAATCCACTAACTTAGCTACTTCAACACAATCAAAGGGTAATATTGTATCAATCTCTTACTTCCACTAGGTTAACAACCTCATTGTGATTGTCACTAAAAGTGTTAAAAGTCTTTCAAACTTCTTTCAAAACATTTGAATAAAATCTTAACCAAAGATACTTTAAAATCATGAACAAAGGGACTAACACTTAGGTTTCTTGCTAAGGACTTGAGTACCAACTTATTCCTAATCATTATCCAAGAAAAGAAGTCAAAAAGTTTGAACTCCAAGTCAAAAGTTTTAAGGACAAGTTTGGTCACCCTTTAGAAAATGTGTACTTTGTTAACTTACCGAATTTTTCCCTAAATCAAAGTAACCAGAGAAATATGTACAAAAGCAACTCTCTTTTCAATTAAAATAAATTGTAGGAGATGAAGGCAACTTTTCCAAGAACAAGATATAAAAAAAAAACTCAAATATCATAACAATAAAATCATTTTCACCTGATTCCTTTTTTTTTTCCATTGAAACCCTAAATCATAGAAATCAGTTTCTTCAAACAACTCACATTAGTTCATTCTTCCACCACTAGCATTAGCATTATGATCATGAATAAGACAACAAAAATAATATGAGTCCTTTTTCTGTCTCTCGGCAAACTCGTGAAAGAGGAAGGAGGGATTTTATTTTATTTTTGTAAATTTGAGTAATCAACATGGTGGCCTCCAAATGAAACAAAAAAAGAGTATAAATAATAACTAAAACAGCAGCCACGGTTGTTTCTAAAAATGGAGGATGGAGAAAGTTTTTACCTTTCTCATATCAATAGCAAGATCATGGCAAGGATGTTCTTTCTTCTTCACTACACTTTCACCAAATGAAATTAAAACTAGGTGAAATAGCCCCTTTAGCTTCTCAGCTTCTACCCACCAACAATAGAAAGAAAAGCTTTTCTAGAGAGAGAGAAAGAGAGTAATCGCTGGAATGGGAGAATGAGGGAAAGTGTGTTGTGGTTTTGCTTTTAACTCCATTTGCTTGCTAATTAAATTCTATTTTCAATTATATTATAAATTAATTTACACTACTCCCTAAATATGCCACTAATCAATCACATCTTTCACCATCCCATAATTATTTCTTACATACTTTTTCTTTTATAAAACATATTAGTCACATCGCTACACTATTAAAAAAAATATCTACTCCGGCATATTTAGGTAACTGATAAAGCCTAACTTCAACTGATAAACTTTCTCGTACTAATAACTATAATGTGACTAAGTATTATTCGACAAGATTGTATATTTCTCTTTCAGAAGAAAATAGTATTTTCACCTCCTTGAGTCACATCCCACTCAGTTTCTCTTCATGGAAAAATCAAAAACCAGATCAATTAAAGAAACTACAGGAAAAGACAAAAGTAGAAACGGTAAAATTTACTATACTACCCGGGTCTTACACAATGGATCAACATCAATCTGCATAGGAGCTTTCATTTTCTTATCAGCAAATTTGAGTCTTCCTTCGTCAACTGCTTTTTGCACAATATCCCTGAAGAGCACACAACGGTCAGTGTTATGTCCCAAAAAATTATGGAACTTACAATAACCCTTTTTCTTTCTTTGGTCAAGAGTTGGTATTTTAAGGCCTTTAGGCACTAATATTTGACCATCAGTTACTAAAAGATCAAAAATTTCATCACATTTAGTAACATCAAAAGTATAAGTCTTAGGCATAAATCTATCATTCTTAGGCTCTACAGGGTTATCCCCATTCGCAGGCCTTAATAATTTACATGTATAAGGAGGACCAGGCTTAAGTTCAGCCACGTCTATCTCCTCTTCCTCAACATTACTATATGTAACATCGAATTCTTCTTCGACATATGCCACTTTCTCTTTTTTATGATATCTATTCGACCTAGATTTTTCTTCTCTAAGCCTCTCAACTTGTCGAACTCTATCAGCCAAATGAGCCATATCTCGCAAATGAGATGTGTCTAATTTCTTTCTAACTGAGTAATCAAGGCCACCAGCAGCCATTTCGACAAGCTCATGTTCAGGGACTTGTGTGAAGCAACGAGATTTCAACAGCCTAAATCTGTTTAAGTAATCATCAATAGTTTCAGGCATTTTGCGCCGAACACTAGCCAATTCTTTAAGACTAATTTTCGACTGGCCCATGTAAAACTGTGCATGGAATGCCTTTTCTAATTGTCCCCATGTGAACATAGAACCAGAGGGTAAGGTCGTGAACCAAGTGAAAGCATTTTTAGTTAGAGAATTTGGAAAATATTTCATCTTCAAATTCTCATTTTGTGCTAAGTCCCCAGCCTCAGTCAAGAAACGAGCAATGTGTTCGACTATGGACTCATTTGTATCACCACCAAACTTAGTAAACTTGGGAACTTTCCATCCCCTTGGTAACTCAGTTTGTAATACGTATTCACATAATGGTGATACAAAGTTAGGCCTTTGTAAACCTATGTTAAGGCCATTTTGCGCCAAAATAGTTTCGACTAAAGAAGCTATATTGTTTTCTGCGCCAACATTGTGTTGTTGCACTTGTCGAACGACTTCATCAGCGTTCTGGTTTCTATTTACCAAAACTACTTCAGGGACGTGGTTTACTGCCCCTTGTAGTTCGCCTACAACTGTCGACACTTCGACTGCAACTGCTTCTTGGGGGTTAACTGGCGACGCATTACCCGCAATAATAGGAACGTGCCTATTATTAACCGCTGGAGCCCCAAAGAAATCTGCAATCCTACTCATCTGATTTGCCAACATTTGGTAACTGTTATTGGTATTTTGAATCAATGGATTGAAAACTGTACCAATTTGTTGGGTAAGCATATTAACCATATCGTGATTACTCTCGTCTACTTGCTGTCTTAAGGCCAACAAAGACGTATTGGTTAATGCTGGGGGATTTCGACCAAATACGCTCTCAGAAGAGACATGTGTAGGGGAAAAGGTCGAAATATGTGGCATTCCAGTAGGCATGCCATACATTCCCAAAGGAAATGGGGGTAGATGCACGTTATTCAAACGTGGGTCTAAACCGTTTCCCATTGCCATGTAAGGGCTATGAAGCCCTGCACTTAACGGCAAAGACATAGGCAAAGATGCCATTTCTGACTGCGTTGAACCAACATTAGTCATTGATAATGAAGGAACGGTTATCGACGATGATGGTCCTGCGCTAATGTTTGCAGAATCCATTGTTGTTCCTTGCCCTTGTGAAACCACAGGGTTGGAACTAGACGCATTATTCGTACTGGACCGAACCATTTTACCACTTCTTAAGTGCATACAACAGCGAATACAAATAAGAGAGTATGAAAATGAGAGTATGAAAATGAACAAAATCAAAGGCAAGGTCCCACTGGGCGTGCCAATTTGTTTGCTGGTGTTTTTAGCAAACAATCACTAGTTTTATTAGAAGGTTTGTGAGATCAAACTAGAAAAATCTCAAAGCAATTGCCTTTGAATTGCAAAAGTTTTTGTTGAAGAAAACGTAGGAAAAGGGGACGGTTTGCAAATGATTAACAGAATTGAAAAGAAAAGAAGCAGTAAATGGTGCAGGAATTGTAAAGAAAAGAAAAACAAATTGCATTGAATCATAAAAGTGGTACACGATCACGTACAGCGATTCTTCCACTCGTTTTTCGCTCTGGCTTGGAAGTTAGAGTTTCAGGAATTGGGTGTGTATTGTGATTTGCGACCCCTGTTTCTTCTCAGAAACAGTTATTTATACAAAGGAAAAGAGGGGGAAAAAACTGAACTATGTAACCGCCTAGCAATTTGAAAATAACTAACTGCCCCTACTTTCGACCAAGTAACTGCTCCTATCACGCTTCGACCAACTGCTAGTCTTCAGCGCATAACTGCTCTGTTTTCTGTCTGTCGAAAGCCTGTGTCCATTTTCCTCTCTCTTGCTTTTGCTTCCCTGGAAACTTGTCGAGTTTACCTTGCGCATGACCATTTTCTCTGTCGAAATAATTTGGTCTTTGTTGAAATAGAAGTCAGGCCTTGTTGACCATTGGAATATGAAGCATGTCGAAATTATAGGCTAACACCCTGAAAAGATTATGTTGAATCAAAGATAATGTCACTAGAAATTTATGTATAAACTACAAAAACCTTGATTATTTAAGATAAAAACAGACCTTCAACTCTATTAAATCAATTATGTTATATAGGAGAACCATTATATTGTCAGACGATGCATACAATTTCTTCTCTTCATTGCAATCCGCACAAGAAATGCTCAACCATATCTTCAAAGCGGCCTTGAGATCTTCTAAGATTCTCTGCATAATGTAAAGGCCAATATCAGCTTTTTCTTATGAAGTAAAGGAATTTGTTAAGATAAAGAGTAGATATTATCAGCAGGTTTCAGTACCTTTGAATCAGGTTCGGCCTCCTGGGTACACAACGCACGTAGACAATTTGTTACTCCTAACTCATGACAAATGGGATTCACTTTGCTACACATCTCCTGTAGAAATTGATTGACATCATAAAAATGGCCTATTCATCACTAATATAAAGAGCTTTACATAGAATACAGGTTTACCGAGAAGAACCGAACAGTTTACCATAATAATTATTGCTTCTGAGAGACACTTGATGCAGTCCGTGAGACCATCGTCACAAGCCCTGAATGCCTTTCCCTGTCTGACTAGAGTTTGTGCCTTTTGAAAACGTTGGTCTTCAGTGATATATATATGTTGAAGGAGGATTTTTGTGATTTCAATTTGCATTTTTGGACAACGTTCTGTGTATTTAAAACTCATTTCCTCATATGCATTAAGTTCCTAAATAGACAATGAGGCGAAATAAATATAACATTGACAAAAGCTCTAATACACATTGGATGCATACCATTAAAAATGTGATAAAATGTGCCACGATGCTTTGCAATACACGTCTAGAACCTTTGCAATCTGCATCTATACATCATACAGAACAAACTTGAAGAACTAGGCAAAAAAATAGGACCTTATAGGATCTTTCCGACAAAGCAAGTATATGACGTTTACATTGCATGGCAGATTTTAATAAAAGGAGGAGAATGGGATACCTCCGTTTGTTGCCTGTTTTTGCTCAAAGCTACAACAATCTGATTGAGATAAGATTTTATAGACTTTAAATCTTCTGGTTTAATCCCTTCGCTGGTAATGACACTCTTGATGAATTATGTGTTTTCCTTAAATGAGGGCAAACAATAGTTTTTTTTTATTTAACCGAATGTCTAATGTTATTGCATAAGATATTTTTGCGTGTTTGGAGAACCTGTAGTTTATGATTCGTTCTGATGGAAAGGGTGAAGGCTGCCAGAGTTATACTGAGCATTGTTTCCCTGTAAAATCCTTCACCATCCTTTTCAAATGTAAAGCTGCATTGATGAAAAAGTCAAATTTAAATTTAAAGTTCTATTATTACAATTTATACAAAATGAAACAAACAGAAGGTCCAATCTTTACTAACAATTGTCTAGTGGCTTATTACAAGAGATGTAATCAGTAACATTGGCAATTATTCAAAACACAAAAATCATGTAGAAGACAATCGTGAGGTGTGTAAATGTTTTAATTAAATAGAGCAGGTCCACGTATATATATGAAATTATAAGAGGAATAGGAACCTTTTCTTCCATAATAAAATAGAAGATCGTGTAGGCAAACGATAGACTATACCTTGGACTAGAAAAAATCAATTGACAAAGAGCATGAAATGCGTCTATGACAGTGGAAAGCGCATTCATAGCATAGGCACCATTCTTTTCGGTTACCAAATGTGGCCCTTTTAATTCTAAAGATTTTGCCAGCGGGTGACATAGAAAATCTAATGCTTCTGTGTAAGATAATATGTAACTTTTAAAAATCTTGCATTCAGAGGCTGCTGAAGGTGGGCATGAACTGGTGCAAATATGCCAAGAGTCAATTACACGTGGAGAACTATTTAGTATTTTCTCATTTTTAACTAATTCTCCCAATAAACTTTCAAAATATGCACTCCCATGATCTCCAACTCTGGACTTCAGATGTAAACCAACAACACAGAGCCGAAGTATTAGATTAATGGGTGTCATAACCTGCAATCAGAATGGAATACAAAATATTGCAATAGCTTCATAAATAACAAACTACAAAAAAGGAAACCTTGACTGAAAAATACCTGTTTATACTTTTGAGCTTTCTGGTTCAAGTATTCCGCAAACATAGGACAAAATTTTTCATTTACATGATGTACACAATAAAGCACAAGTTTAAGAAAGTCAGTTAGCTCTTCAACCTGAAAATAGAATGGACAAATATAAATGAATTACTAAACAAACTAAATTAGCAACTAAACTAAATTAGCAACTAGAAATTTTAGTGCACAAAAGCTCACTAAATGAACAAAACCAGTCTCTAATTCTTCTAAATATGAATGAGATTTAGTCTACAAACTATAAAACTTTTAATGACAATTGACAAAATCACGGATGAATAATGATCTATGGAATCACTGAGTTCTAAGATATACCTTGCACTCATGTTGAACACAATCCAGTATATCCATGATCTGCTGACATTTAGTATCATCCTGTCGTTTTAATAATGAGCTGCACACCGTGGAGGCCATCTGCATTTAAAATTTGATCAGCACGGCAGTGAAATATTCAATAATCTTAATAATCGGAAAAATCAAGAACTAGGTCACCGTGTAAACTCCATCTTTAATACTCGATTCGGTGGGGGAAGCCATTGTATCTCCGATTCTCCTCCGCAGCATGAGAGACTCAAGGAGATCGGAATGTGCTTTTTCCTAAGGGTGTGTTTGGATTGGTGGTATGGGATGGAATGGAATGATTTAATGTTCCATTGTTAGGAGCGCTTTTTAAAAAGCGCCCCTGAAGCCCAAAATACGGAGGTCCATTAGGGGCGCTTTTTAGAAAGCGCCATGCATTTCCTCTGAACATGGCTATGAAAGCCAGGATAATGTGAGGACCTCAGTGATTCTTGATCCCAACTATGGATTCATTTGGGATAGAGAGGTCATCGACGAAGACAACGACCCACAAGGCTATGTCAAGCCTACAGGGTGGGAAGGACCGTAAATAGTTATTTATGGATGAGCCTTTAGGTTTCGAGAAAGATCCAATGGGTTCAACCAAAAGGATCCAAGCACAAGATCCCGTAGAAGAAATTGATTTGGGAGATGGCTCAATAAAAAGGCCAACATACATCAGTGCTAAGATTGATCAAGAGTTGAAGGCGCAGATTGTTGAATTGCTGAAGAAGATACGTCGAAAATAGCATTTCGATGCCCAGGGGCATTAGGGGTCTATGAATGGGTTGTAATGCCATCTGGCCTTAAAAATGCTGGGGCAACGTACCAAAGAGCAATGAATTCTATGTTTCATGATTTTATTGAAAAATTTATGCAAGTATACATAGATGACATTGTTATTAAATCTGCCTCAGGAAATGGTCATATAGACCATCTCCGACAATCATTCGAAAGAATGAGAAAATATGGATTGAAAATGAATCCAATCAAATGTGCCTTCTGTGTTCGTGACTTTTTGGGTTTCGTAGTACACAAAAAAGGCATTGAAATCAATCAAAACAAGACGAGAGCAATCTTGGAAACGAAAGCTCCTTCGACCAAAAAAGAATTGCAGTCATTACTAGGAAAAAATAAATTTCCTTAGAAGATTTATCTCAAATCTAAGTGGTAAAACCCAAGTGTTTTCGCCGCTACTTCGACTGAAGAAGAAGAGATGTTTCATACAGCTGTTTGAAGTGCAAAGGCTAGAAGAAGAAGAAGAAGAAGAGATGTTGCAGGTCTTTTAAGAACTTCTGCTTTCTTCTGAACAGGGTTCTCTAAGGTGAAACTTTCTCTTTAGCTGTTTCTTTTTCGCCTTGCATGTCTTTGACAAGCACCCCAGGGATAGCAGTTCTAGAAGTTTCTTGCGAGTGTTTCATTTTCTTTTCTTGCTCAAACTGAGCCACAGAAATCCTAAACGATTTTGGGCTGCTTGTTTGGTCATCAGACTGAAAACCCAACAGCCGGAATTAGTGATGGCTAAGGCAAATAGATGAATAATGGAGAGAGCAAAGAGGTAAAAAATTTCTTTTCTAACCTTAGAATCTTCACTCACAATTTGTGTTCCAATCCACTTCGACCTTTTAAGAGGCACATCAAGCGCGGGATTGCTTCCTCTTTTTCGGCTCTGAAATATGGAGACCAATCAAGCGTTGAAATTAAGGAGTAAATGTGATATAACAAATACCCTAAAAAAGGTAGTTACCTCTTATTTTTTGGCCGGTTGAGTTGTTTGTGGTCTTTGAATAGTGGTAGCCTTTTTTCTGGTGTTTTTCTTTACCGCCTTAGTTGTGCCAGTGGTTGTGGGAGTAGCTGCAAAAAATATTTAGACGAGGTTAGTATTAGAAAGATTTCAGAAATTGTTTGGTTCAAACAGTTAAAGAATGTATTATTCTGAAGAGTTTGGAAATCTAGAATGTATTAAAGTGATATACCTGAAGGTTTGGGGAAAGCAGAGAGTAGTTTCTGAAGCAAATTGGATTCGTCGACAGCATCCAGTTTAGGCTTATAATAGTTCGACCACCATTGAAGAAATTCTTTAGTGCAAGCGAAAAGGGGGTTGTACTTTAAAGGAATGAAAGTGGGAGTGTTCTGGGTAGCCATGGTTAGTCGATGCCAGTAGTCCCTTTCATTATCTGGAGATATCAAAGACCTTTTCGACTTGTAAAAAGAGGCTGGTCGAGGTTGGCACAATCCAAATTGCCTTGCCACGAGATTTGGCTGGTATCCTGTCAAACCATAGTAGGTTGGACCTTTGCTTGACGAAATCCTGAGTGATAACCAGCAAGGGGTCAAATAAGCTCTCCAGATTTCATTAAGTTCATCATCGGAATCAATGGGTGTTGCAGGAAGTTTTTTGAGGAACCACTGTGGCCCATGAGTTCTGTGGACGAAAGGGGCCATTGAAGGAATGAAGGACTTGCAATTCAGTAGCATGTCGAAAGTGTCAGAGAATTGGTCTTCGACTGTCTGGTTGTTTTCCCTAGGTTTCAAAAGGGCAAGCCTCATACCTTCAAAGCTTTTCTTTTCAGCTATTCGAATTTGGCTTTTAGGGCACATTACTTGAAGTCTTGATTCAAAAGTGGCAAGGAGCCACAATTGGAACAGCCAAATAGGCCCAGAAATCAGCAAAGAAGATCGAGGCTTGGAATTTTTCATGTCAAGGGCCCCATCTCCTAAAGCTTCATAAAGAGACCCTAGGATAAGTTTGCTAAGACAGATATTCCGACCATCATGAATCTGAGTAGCCAGATTGATATACATCTTTGCAACCTGAAGCGATGAAGAGCAGAAAATATAATGGGATAACCATAAAGTAAGAAAGGCTATGTGTTCTTCATCAGAAACAGAGTTATGTTATTGACGTCGTATAATAAGTTAAAAACAAATTAGACTAGAGGTTAAAGCAAATTAGACGAATGCAATCTGTAACATCCCTAACTTCAATTGTTATTAAAGATTAGGAATTACTATTCTGCGGCAACAATAGAGTTATGTTGTTGTAGTGGAAAGTATTTTCCCCCTAGGAGAGTCTGGCCTCTCGAAGAGCCATAGCTTGTTACTTTCTCAGTTACTATTCCATTGTATACGCAGAATTACACTGATTCTGTATTTCTTTCCACTCTTATTCAAGTAATATACACTCAATTACTTGATTGCATTCTGAATTGTGTTTGTTCTTACCTTCATACTAAATTGATTGCATTCCGAATTGTGTTTGTTTGATAGGAATCAACTGATTCAAGGGGAATTGTTTGTATTGAACTTCAAGAATCAATGAGCAATTACAATTCTCTGGTTTAAGGTTCCAGTGAACCAACTGAGTAACTACTTTCTGTTTTGCATGCATAACTGTGATAACAGTATGCTATCTATTTATATCACTAATACATGAGTGTTATTACTCTTTTACCCCTCCTAAGACTCATTAGTCACACTAATATCTCTCTTTCTTCTATAGTACACTTTCTTTACAATGGGCCTGCTATCATTGTTCTTACCTTCACTCTAATTATCATCAAGAATAAATCAAACAAGTACCGAATTATATTATCAGCCGTAAAATGGTAGCAATGTAATACTCACTATGGATCGGTGCTAAGAATTACACGTATTTACTTATAATTAAGATTGGAGGTAAACAAAGTAGAACTATTCACTTACCCAAACCTCATCATTCAATATTAAAATCACCGGTTCTCTCACCGAATCCTCAACTTCCAGGACCTTGTATTTCATTAGTTGTTTGGCGGCATTGAAAACTATCTTAGTTGTTGCTTTGTCACAATAGCCAACTTTGGCAATGTAACTGTCTCTCTTTGAAGATGATTTTAATTTTGAAATCAATCTTTTTCCTTCGCTAAGAATGACCTTAAGAACGCCCTCACTTACATTCACTTTGTCATTAGTTCTTAGATCATTCATAAGCTTTTTAGCTTCTATGTCAAAAGTTTTGTAGTTTGACAATTCGCCGAGAAGCAAGCATTTCCATGACCCAAAGAATGAATATTGAAGGTCCCTGACAATAGTAAAAGGACATATAAAAGTTAGTTACTTGAAATTTCGTTAAAAATAATGAACAGATAAAGAGAATGTTGCTTAAAAGATGCAGGATAGATTCTTAAATCAGAGATTGATATCAGACTTATTATATAATGAAGGTAGTTTACCTTAGCAATTTTTTAAGACGATCGTCAAGGTTCTTTCTCTGTTCCAAATATGACTGCTTACCATGTTGTGCAATATCTAACAAAGAATCCTCTTTAATAATTTTCTTGAAAGTCGGAACTATGTCAACATCTGAATCATGATAAAAAGTCATAAAGCAGTTTGTTAAACTTATGAGTTTTATACTTAAATTTTATAGGTATGTAGCTAGCTACAGGTGTTATGTACCTGGTAAGGAACTCAATGGCATTAACATTACACACGGTTCACTATGACATGTAAGTCGTGAAACTAAGATCCATGCTTGAACATGTGTAGGATGATTCAATAGCTCATGTAGGAAACTAGTATATTCATTTTGAAGCAAACTTATGCAGATCACTGTTGTAGTCGATGGAAGACAAGCCCTAAACTTGTTAACAGATTCTGGAATATCTTTGGTGGCTTCAGGCACAAGCCTACAATAAGAAGCAACACAAGCAATTAGAGCATCACATCAGGATATATTTAAAATTGATTCTTTGACTCATTATGCATTAAGCATAATTGTTACCTGAGTGCATTTATTTTGGTTTCTGTGATGCTGCAAGGAGATCCCGCAACATCTAGACCCTGAATAGATTCACAATTAATATAGTATGGTAAGTCCTGTGAATGATAATGTGAATTGAAAGAGTTCCTAGTGTCACTTTTTTCTATTTCAGTCAGTTGTTACTTTTTTTTTACTATTCTCTATTGATGCTGATGAGGTTGGGCCAAGCTGATTAGGTTATTTTTGTATTCATTCTTGGAAGTTCATCTCAATGTGTTTGTCAATGTATTCTGTATGATGCAAGTCCAACACACAAACATGGAACCAATGTGATGTGTAAATTGACTATGTTCTGTTTAATGTTGTCCAAATAAATTGGATAGCAAAAACCAAACAAAAAAAATTAGACAGAAATGGTTCTTATGATATACACAGACTCAGCACAAGAGATACCTGACAAATGTATTTTTTCTTCAAGTGTACACTCCATTCCACTTTAAGAATCCACCAAGACAAATATTTGATGCCATAGCTAGTAGCATCGAATTAAGATGACAGTCTATCTCAACAGGCGTTCGGAAAAAATGACCGACTAAAATTTCCAAGCAAGAGTTTGCATTGCTGCTGTCCAAGAATGGTTATGACAACACACTAATAGTGGGAAAAAAAGGTACATAAAAGCCAGTAGAACTGTGTACTTTCACGCATTCTTCTGCACTGTTGAGTTGAGAACTCTTTTTTGGACAACTGTGCTTGAGGTGGGAGGGAAGTAAAAGAAAATGTTTTTTGGGCCCTAAAATTTTTTTAGGTAAGGGCCCCTGTGCTATATAGCACAGGTTGCACCCCATAATCACCAGCCCTGGGTTTTAATTGCTTACACTCGGGAAAGTAAAGATATATAATAGGGGAACGCAACAGTCATAAGAACTATAGGTTTGCATCAAGGGTTGAAGGCCATGGTGCATGCTATCTATGGATGATAAAATATTTTATGGATGATAAAATATTAGATGGGAAGTTGAGGAGAAGAAATAGAAAGTTAAAGACATGGAGACCATTCTTGAAAGCACATGGTTTTCGCTTAAGTTGAAATGAAACAGAGCATAAGGAATGCAAGTTAAACAAGTGGCACACAGATCCTACCTTAGAGGAGACCATTTTTGGTCGTGTCATATCAGTTCAGTGGTTACAAAAAATCGCTTGAAACCAGTGGATTCTCATATTATTTTATGATATATACATGTGTGTGTGTGCACTGGAACAGAAGTTGTACATAAAAGAACATTTACAAAATAGAGGGATGACAAATGTCACAACTAATGTATTCCTAATACCAGTGTGAGCAAATTATGCAATGTTGCATCCTATAACATCACGGTTACAGGATACTCCCTTTGGAGTCATTTATAAGCAAAAAGCATCAAGATTTTTAGGCTCAAATATAAGTAAATGTCAACTAACTCAACTTATTCTATAAATACCCTTATTTAATTTTTTTTAAAAGCAATGATTCATTGATGAAGCACTAGGGGTGCTCAACCCAAACAACAAATCGAAATCAAAAATTGTTCATACATAAGAGTGTATTATTCCACCACGAGGTAGCAAACCACAAGTTAGCAAATTAATTAGAGCGACTACCCACCCTGTAAATAAACCAACTCCAAGACAAACATTTGATATAAGCGACAATAGAATCACTATTAACCTCCCCCCTAAACAAGAGGTTGTTGCTCGCTAACCAGATCATATATTTAACCTTCTTTGCATTATTCTCATAGCATTCCTCCCCTATTCGCAAAAGGTGATCCACAATCCCTTGGTTATTAGGCATATGTAAGTCAAGCCACCTATAAATCTTTGCCCAAACCACTTTAGCAACATGACAAGTGAAGAACAAATGGATCAAGTCTTCACACTCCTCCCTACAAAACACAACCAGCTGCATCTAACAAAGTAATCACATGGCGTTTGAAAAGTAGCTCACGTGTTGGAAGGGAATTTTTAAGAATTCTCCAACCAAATATGAGAACTTTAGATGGAATGGTCGTCCGTCACAGCTCCTTAAAGACAATTTCTATCGCTAATATCAGCTGAATCGAACTATACCTACATAAGATAAGAGTAACAAGAAGACACTATGAAATGAACAATTTCGATGAGTCTAAGAACCACACCCATGAGTCCCCCTTTCAACGAGTAAGATTATGTGTGTAAGTTGTTCAATTCCTCCATGAAATGCTGCTCTTCCAATCCCCTCCAAGGTAAATACCACTGCCACACATTATTAATCCAAACACCAATGGTGTTACCAAAAATCAACATTATGGCCCTCCTCTACACCCCTTCTAACACATGCTTGGAACCACGTAGCTGATATCAAACATTCTCCATGCCAACTAAGTCAAGCCACCATAGAGTCATACTTCCTTCCCATAGAAGCAATATTGTTAAGGCAAATACTCTGTAAATCGCTGTATTTATGAGCAAGGATACCTCTCTAGCTTGCACCCCCATCAACCAAAAAATCGCCACTTTCATTTAGCTAGAAGAGCTATGTTGAAAAGCTCAAGATTTTTAATGCCTAGTCCACCTTCATTATTAGGTTTGCAAACCTTGTCCCAAGCCACTCCCTATACATACCCCAAGCCTTATCTTTGACTCCCCACAGAAAATCCATTTGAATCTTAATCATCAAATTAATTATCCTATCGAAGCCTTAAAAAGAAAAGAAATATAGGGGTATGCTATTTAAAAATGAATTAATAAAAATTACCCGTCCACCAATCAAAAGAGTACAACCTTTCCAAATTTATTTCTTCTTTTATTTTACTATTAAGAGCCCACATTCTCAGAAAATAGGGCTATATTAGTAAAATTAGTTTATTTTTTTTATGAAATAAAGAATATTACATAAATATAACTATTCTTAATTGGGTTTTTTTTGCTTATAAATAACTCCAGAGTAGTAATGAAATACACACAAAAAGATACCGATATACTGAAAAATATAAAAAGTACCAAATGCACAAATTACAAGAGAAACTTCCTAACTGCCAAATCAGCAATCCGTGTTTATTAGACTAAATGTTTAGGAGGGAAGCCATAGATATCATTCCATAATACTCATTATCCTATAACATCAATGTTGAAGGATTCTTAAAAGATGAAAGAAATAATACCAAAAAGGTACTGGCGTACCCAAAAATACGCAAAATCATGAGTGAATAAATTCATAAAGAAACTACGGTAGAACTCCACAATATTGATAAGCATATCCTCGGCCACAGCAAGGGATTGTACCTTGGATCTCATAGTTAGATGTGAAATAAATTTGCAAGTAAAATGAGCTCCAATTGATGCTTGGTGGAAATATGCAGACCAATAATCTTCCCCCAAAACTTTACTCGTAAGTGGTAGCGAAAACTGCTGCTCATTTGAGGCAGAAACCACATACATCAAAGCAAGTAACGTGGACACCTGTTATCATTAGCATATAAACGTGTTCGTTATTGTGAAACGGTACCTAATCAAAAAACTAAACCAATTAATTGAAAATTGCCACAAAATTATATAATGATGATAGAGAATATGACCTTTTGAAAAACTAGAGGAACTTCACGAGCAAATACAAAAGCTACCATCAGCCATGAAGCTAGGTCTTCATACTTGATGGAAGATAGATTACAGAAAATCTTCCTACTAAAATAACCAAAATGTCCAAAGTCAATGAAAATTAGTTATAAAATGTCATGCTTCAAAAAAAGTAAACATAGCTAAATTTTCATTAATCTATCCCAGAGGAGTACGAGAAAGCAAATATTTACAATCCAACAAAGATTTCCATAAGAGCTTAAAGGATCTGGCTGTTCAGAATATTATGTGGATTCAAAAATCAAAATTTTTTCTACAATGTTAAGGTGCTTTTCTTCTAATTGTCTGTGTCAACAACTGCCAGCTTTGCACTCTGATACGTATCCATAAAACAGAGTAAGATAGAATAAATGAATCCTTGTATTATTTACTGCAATTCAGAGGATCTCTCTGAATTGATATGGAGAATTACAAGGAAAATGTAAGAAGAAACAATGAAACAGTGAAAATGGCACAGAGAATGCCAAGTTCCCAGCCCAAGCCTATCCCACTCCCAGCCTAAACCCACAGCAACTGATTTCCCCCCTTTTATATGCATTCTCTCCCCTCTAACTGACCAAAACATTCCCACTCTCCCTACGTGACTACTGCCAACGTGGCAGTAGTTTGTTACATCAGAATAGTGGAAAACTTTAATGATTTTACCCTTCTGCCCTTCATTACAAAATATCTGCATTAACCCTATTTTACCCTTTTGTCCTTCATTAATGAGGTCCGCATCACACTCACTCTGTGATCTACACCTTGCACTAACAAGATCTTTTTCCGAGTCACAACACCAAATAAAATCTAAGAGACCACCAACAGTGAACAAGCAGAAAAAGTGATAAAAATAAAAATAAAGAGCATTCCGTAAAAATCTCGAACAATTTGAAAGAAGCTTATGATTGAGATTTCTTTATTACAATCTAGAGGACATTCCTTGTTAAGCAGGCGCGTCGATCTTGATGACAAACATACAACCCAAACAGTTTTAGAAACCATGTCATTAAGTACTGTCATCTACACAACCCGTTAGTAAATCACAACTATATTATCAATTAACTGCTGTGTTTTCTTGAGAAGAAAAGGAAGTAGGTCGTTAGTACCTTGCAAACTTTGAATGATAGAACTTCAAAGAATACCAACATATGTTCTGAATTATCTCCGCACGCTCGATAGCAAACACATCTCCAGGGATCTCCTTTATAACCAAACTGCGAAACAAATCTAGATGAAAAGATGGAGAAGTCGTGCGAAAGGGGTTTCTGCTAGCCAGAAATGACATGTGTTGCAGAAGTACTTTACGCCATTCATCAATTTGATCAGAATTTTCCAAACAGTTAACTGCATATGAATAGTCGTATTAGAAAAAGAAACAAAAATTTCATGCCATAAATAAACATATTACTTAGAGCAAGTTACATGCAAACATGAGTGCATTTTCACATTCTTGAAGGTCTAGAGAAGTTATGGTTAATGCTTGGAAATCACTTATGTCTTTTTTTACCAAGAGTAGGTGACTATATAACAATGCTCGCAACACAAGACAGAAAAATATGGAATGGAACTCATACCTACTCGAGTGAGTAGCTTCATTGAAAGCTTCCTCCGAACAAACTCCCATTTGAGATTTATAAAATTTTTTAGTAACCCAGATTTCATAACTTCATTTGGAATACAGCTCCAACACCCCATATTAGAGAAGCTGCAACCTAACTGGTTCAT
This sequence comes from Astragalus glycyphyllos, assembly GCA_963573325.1. NCBI lineage: Eukaryota > Viridiplantae > Streptophyta > Magnoliopsida > Fabales > Fabaceae > Astragalus > Astragalus glycyphyllos. The sequence goes on along the minus strand of OY754309.1, from coordinate 87,380,950 downwards.
AACTTCATCTACAGGACATCTAATACGGTTTCTCCATTCACATTGAGTTAATTTCTGGAGAGCTGGTGCATACCAATTTTTCACAGGGTCTTCAGAAACACCCCCTTTACAAGTATCTAGTTTGCTTTTACAGAGATTTCCATAAGACTCATACAGAAAAGCTTCAAATAATGTTTTACATTTTGAGCAGCAAAATGTAATGCTGCTGTTTAAAATATCTTTAGCACATTGTAGCTCATTTTCTGCTGAATCCCAGCGTCTTTTCTTAACATGCACTCCTCCTGGTCATCCACACCAGAAAAAAAGGCAAATCAATTTTTATACTAATAGGAGAATGAAATTCATCAATCAAGCAAGGGAAACGTGCATACCTAAGTGGTAAGAGAAAGCAAATGTAAACATAGGAAAATGGAAGGAACGGGATATCTTCCGCCCTAGTCGGAAATGGTTTCCAGCTTGTATCCCATCTCCCATCATTTCATAGATGAGTCCAAGCTGTACGCATATATAAAATTGAAACGAATTGCATAAGAGGCCCACTCAAAAGTATATTTAATTCCATAGCTAAACGAATGATAAAATGGAGGTCAAACCTGGAGAGTGCTCTCAAGGTAACCTTGCAAAATTTTCCACGGACTCAGATAACTGTCTTTTAAACTGTCTTTTATGTCCGGTGATAACGAATCAAATAGCATAACTTCCAGAGCAATTGATTCTCTCACTCCAAATTCACTGGCCTTTTTATTCAGCTTCTGAACATTTGTAAATGTTGCTAGGAAAAGGTTGGTATGTAAGTTATGCGCTTCCTTTGCAAATGACAGAGCCTAAATAAGTAAAAAAAAAACACAAATTTATATAAGTAAGTCAAAAGAACTTAAATCAAAATAGTTGCTACTGACCTTTATTAACTGCCCGTTTGTCATTAGTCGTTGGCTTAAATCACGGTAAAGATTTCCAGCAACAAAAGATTGTTGATTTTTACGACTTTTAGCGGGAACCTAGAAGAAGATTAAGAGATAACAGTGAAGAACTTAAGAAGAGAGGGAGGGAGTGATTAAACAAAATTTTGCCTCAGAAGGACCTTACATTTGAAATCAGTTCGAGTGCAGCTTTTTGAACTTCCTCAACTGTAATGTCTGTCTGAAAAGAGCTACCATGATTGCATGAATTCAGATGAGAGTTTGCAAATAAAAAGGAAAAATTTTGTTCAAAAGCTAATAATGATGATCGGTTTCCTTGAAGATTACGAATCCAGAAATTAATAGTTGAAATTTCTTTAAACTCTCTCTCAAAATTCAGGATGAATGCCTCATTCACAGGCGAAACACAAAGGGCGTGACTAGTCCTTCTAGACTCCCAGAGTAAAATCAACCACTTATTTACAGGCACACTTTTGAACTTCAAGATTCTGATTAACAACTGATATGCATCATTAAAGAGATCCATGAAACCCTGAAAAGATTATGTTGAATCAAAGATAATTTCACTAGAAATTTATGTATAAACTACAAAAACCTTGATTATTTAAGATAAAAACAGACCTTCAACTCTATTAAATCAATTATGTTATATAGGAGAACCATTATATTGTCAGACGATGCATACAATTTCTTCTCTTCATTGCAATCCGCACAAGAAATGCTCAACCATATCTTCAAAGCGGCCTTGAGATCTTCTAAGATTCTCTGCATAATGTAAAGGCCAATATCAGCTTTTTCTTATGAAGTAAAGGAATTTGTTAAGATAAAGAGTAGATATTATCAGCAGGTTTCAGTACCTTTGAATCAGGTTCGGCCTCCTGGGTACACAACGCACGTAGACAATTTGTTACTCCTAACTCATGACAAATGGGATTCACTTTGCTACACATCTCCTGTAGAAATTGATTGACATCATAAAAATGGCCTATTCATCACTAATATAAAGAGCTTTACATAGAATACAGGTTTACCGAGAAGAACCGAACAGTTTACCATAATAATTATTGCTTCTGAGAGACACTTGATGCAGTCCGTGAGACCATCGTCACAAGCCCTGAATGCCTTTCCCTGTCTGACTAGAGTTTGTGCCTTTTGAAAACGTTGGTCTTCAGTGATATATATATGTTGAAGGAGGATTTTTGTGATTTCAATTTGCATTTTTGGACAACGTTCTGTGTATTTAAAACTCATTTCCTCATATGCATTAAGTTCCTAAATAGACAATGAGGCGAAATAAATATAACATTGACAAAAGCTCTAATACACATTGGATGCATACCATTAAAAATGTGATAAAATGTGCCACGATGCTTTGCAATACACGTCTAGAACCTTTGCAATCTGCATCTATACATCATACAGAACAAACTTGAAGAACTAGGCAAAAAAATAGGACCTTATAGGATCTTTCCGACAAAGCAAGTATATGACGTTTACATTGCATGGCAGATTTTAATAAAAGGAGGAGAATGGGATACCTCCGTTTGTTGCCTGTTTTTGCTCAAAGCTACAACAATCTGATTGAGATAAGATTTTATAGACTTTAAATCTTCTGGTTTAATCCCTTCGCTGGTAATGACACTCTTGATGAATTATGTGTTTTCCTTAAATGAGGGCAAACAATAGTTTTTTTTTATTTAACCGAATGTCTAATGTTATTGCATAAGATATTTTTGCGTGTTTGGAGAACCTGTAGTTTATGATTCGTTCTGATGGAAAGGGTGAAGGCTGCCAGAGTTATACTGAGCATTGTTTCCCTGTAAAATCCTTCACCATCCTTTTCAAATGTAAAGCTGCATTGATGAAAAAGTCAAATTTAAATTTAAAGTTCTATTATTACAATTTATACAAAATGAAACAAACAGAAGGTCCAATCTTTACTAACAATTGTCTAGTGGCTTATTACAAGAGATGTAATCAGTAACATTGGCAATTATTCAAAACACAAAAATCATGTAGAAGACAATCGTGAGGTGTGTAAATGTTTTAATTAAATAGAGCAGGTCCACGTATATATATGAAATTATAAGAGGAATAGGAACCTTTTCTTCCATAATAAAATAGAAGATCGTGTAGGCAAACGATAGACTATACCTTGGACTAGAAAAAATCAATTGACAAAGAGCATGAAATGCGTCTATGACAGTGGAAAGCGCATTCATAGCATAGGCACCATTCTTTTCGGTTACCAAATGTGGCCCTTTTAATTCTAAAGATTTTGCCAGCGGGTGACATAGAAAATCTAATGCTTCTGTGTAAGATAATATGTAACTTTTAAAAATCTTGCATTCAGAGGCTGCTGAAGGTGGGCATGAACTGGTGCAAATATGCCAAGAGTCAATTACACGTGGAGAACTATTTAGTATTTTCTCATTTTTAACTAATTCTCCCAATAAACTTTCAAAATATGCACTCCCATGATCTCCAACTCTGGACTTCAGATGTAAACCAACAACACAGAGCCGAAGTATTAGATTAATGGGTGTCATAACCTGCAATCAGAATGGAATACAAAATATTGCAATAGCTTCATAAATAACAAACTACAAAAAAGGAAACCTTGACTGAAAAATACCTGTTTATACTTTTGAGCTTTCTGGTTCAAGTATTCCGCAAACATAGGACAAAATTTTTCATTTACATGATGTACACAATAAAGCACAAGTTTAAGAAAGTCAGTTAGCTCTTCAACCTGAAAATAGAATGGACAAATATAAATGAATTACTAAACAAACTAAATTAGCAACTAAACTAAATTAGCAACTAGAAATTTTAGTGCACAAAAGCTCACTAAATGAACAAAACCAGTCTCTAATTCTTCTAAATATGAATGAGATTTAGTCTACAAACTATAAAACTTTTAATGACAATTGACAAAATCACGGATGAATAATGATCTATGGAATCACTGAGTTCTAAGATATACCTTGCACTCATGTTGAACACAATCCAGTATATCCATGATCTGCTGACATTTAGTATCATCCTGTCGTTTTAATAATGAGCTGCACACCGTGGAGGCCATCTGCATTTAAAATTTGATCAGCACGGCAGTGAAATATTCAATAATCTTAATAATCGGAAAAATCAAGAACTAGGTCACCGTGTAAACTCCATCTTTAATACTCGATTCGGTGGGGGAAGCCATTGTATCTCCGATTCTCCTCCGCAGCATGAGAGACTCAAGGAGATCGGAATGTGCTTTTTCCTAAGGGTGTGTTTGGATTGGTGGTATGGGATGGAATGGAATGATTTAATGTTCCATTGTTAGGAGCGCTTTTTAAAAAGCGCCCCTGAAGCCCAAAATACGGAGGTCCATTAGGGGCGCTTTTTAGAAAGCGCCATGCATTTCCTCTGAACATGGCTATGAAAGCCAGGATAATGTGAGGACCTCAGTGATTCTTGATCCCAACTATGGATTCATTTGGGATAGAGAGGTCATCGACGAAGACAACGACCCACAAGGCTATGTCAAGCCTACAGGGTGGGAAGGACCGTAAATAGTTATTTATGGATGAGCCTTTAGGTTTCGAGAAAGATCCAATGGGTTCAACCAAAAGGATCCAAGCACAAGATCCCGTAGAAGAAATTGATTTGGGAGATGGCTCAATAAAAAGGCCAACATACATCAGTGCTAAGATTGATCAAGAGTTGAAGGCGCAGATTGTTGAATTGCTGAAGAAGATACGTCGAAAATAGCATTTCGATGCCCAGGGGCATTAGGGGTCTATGAATGGGTTGTAATGCCATCTGGCCTTAAAAATGCTGGGGCAACGTACCAAAGAGCAATGAATTCTATGTTTCATGATTTTATTGAAAAATTTATGCAAGTATACATAGATGACATTGTTATTAAATCTGCCTCAGGAAATGGTCATATAGACCATCTCCGACAATCATTCGAAAGAATGAGAAAATATGGATTGAAAATGAATCCAATCAAATGTGCCTTCTGTGTTCGTGACTTTTTGGGTTTCGTAGTACACAAAAAAGGCATTGAAATCAATCAAAACAAGACGAGAGCAATCTTGGAAACGAAAGCTCCTTCGACCAAAAAAGAATTGCAGTCATTACTAGGAAAAAATAAATTTCCTTAGAAGATTTATCTCAAATCTAAGTGGTAAAACCCAAGTGTTTTCGCCGCTACTTCGACTGAAGAAGAAGAGATGTTTCATATAGCTGTTTGAAGTGCAAAGGCTAGAAGAAGAAGAAGAAGAGATGTTGCAGGTCTTTTAAGAACTTCTGCTTTCTTCTGAACAGGGTTCTCTAAAGGTGAAACTTTCTCTTTAGCTGTTTCTTTTTCGCCTTGCATGTCTTTGACAAGCACCCCAGGGATAGCAGTTCTAGAAGTTTCTTGCGAGTGTTTCATTTTCTTTTCTTGCTCAAACTGAGCCACAGAAATCCTAAACGATTTTGGGCTGCTTGTTTGGTCATCAGACTGAAAACCCAACAGCCGGAATTAGTGATGGCTAAGGCAAATAGATGAATAATGGAGAGAGCAAAGAGGTAAAAAATTTCTTTTCTAACCTTAGAATCTTCACTCACAATTTGTGTTCCAATCCACTTCGACCTTTTAAGAGGCACATCAAGCGCGGGATTGCTTCCTCTTTTTCGGCTCTGAAATATGGAGACCAATCAAGCGTTGAAATTAAGGAGTAAATGTGATATAACAAATACCCTAAAAAAGGTAGTTACCTCTTATTTTTTGGCCGGTTGAGTTGTTTGTGGTCTTTGAATAGTGGTAGCCTTTTTTCTGGTGTTTTTCTTTACCGCCTTAGTTGTGCCAGTGGTTGTGGGAGTAGTTGCAAAAAATATTTAGACGAGGTTAGTATTAGAAAGATTTCAGAAATTGTTTGGTTCAAACAGTTAAAGAATGTATTATTCTGAAGAGTTTGGAAATCTAGAATGTATTAAAGTGATATACCTGAAGGTTTGGGGAAAGCAGAGAGTAGTTTCTGAAGCAAATTGGATTCGTCGACAGCATCCAGTTTAGGCTTATAATAGTTCGACCACCATTGAAGAAATTCTTTAGTGCAAGCGAAAAGGGGGTTGTACTTTAAAGGAATGAAAGTGGGAGTGTTCTGGGTAGCCATGGTTAGTCGATGCCAGTAGTCCCTTCATTATCTGGAGATATCAAAGACCTTTTCGACTTGTAAAAAGAGGCTGGTCGAGGTTGGCACAATCCAAATTGCCTTGCCACGAGATTTGGCTGGTATCCTGTCAAACCATAGTAGGTTGGACCTTTGCTTGACGAAATCCTGAGTGATAACCAGCAAGGGGTCAAATAAGCTCTCCAGATTTCATTAAGTTCATCATCGGAATCAATGGGTGTTGCAGGAAGTTTTTTGAGGAACCACTGTGGCCCATGAGTTCTGTGGACGAAAGGGGCCATTGAAGGAATGAAGGACTTGCAATTCAGTAGCATGTCGAAAGTGTCAGAGAATTGGTCTTCGACTGTCTGGTTGTTTTCCCTAGGTTTCAAAAGGGCAAGCCTCATACCTTCAAAGCTTTTCTTTTCAGCTATTCGGATTTGGCTTTTAGGGCACATTACTTGAAGTCTTGATTCAAAAGTGGCAAGGAGCCACAATTGGAACAGCCAAATAGGCCCAGAAATCAGCAAAGAAGATCGAGGCTTGGAATTTTTCATGTCAAGGGCCCCATCTCCTAAAGCTTCATAAAGAGACCCTAGGATAAGTTTGCTAAGACAGATATTCCGACCATCATGAATCTGAGTAGCCAGATTGATATACATCTTTGCAACCTGAAGCGATGAAGAGCAGAAAATATAATGGGATAACCATAAAGTAAGAAAGGCTATGTGTTCTTCATCAGAAACCTCATCACTGTCGAGGACGTGATGATCTTCGATGTACCCAGCAAAGGTGGCACGTTGGAAAGTGAAATTGTACGTATCAGAAACTCTGTCGGGCTCAAAGATCTCGCCTGTTGGTCGAAGGCCAGTGATAGCAGCTACATCCAGCAGAGTGGGAGTGAGCATACCACATTCCAGATGAAGGCTGTTAATAGTAGCCTCCCAAAAATGAAGTGCTGCAATAAGCATGGCACTTTGGTATTTGGGACCATATCTCGACAACTGAATTAGGTCGAAAATACCTTGAGTTTTCCAGAAGTCCCCTTTCTTTGACTCTATCTTGTTGAGCCAGTTGATGTAAGTTTCGTGCCCTACATGAGGTGCAGATCTGAAAACCCGTGTAGCCATGAAACCCATTTCGTGAGGAGCTTGATCGAAGATTCTAGGGCTATAATGATGGTAACTAGGGAAGATTTCTTGGATTTTTGGTGGTTCTGGAAGAAATTCAGGAATGGGACCAAGAAAAGCATGAGTGTGGTCAATGGGACCTGGAATAATCACTTGTGATCTCCAACTTGGAGCACGTGGATCATCAAGATCAGGTTCAGCAACACAGAGGTGTTTTCTAGATGAATGAGTATGTGAAGGTGGTTCAGGTGTTGGGTTTTGGGCAGGTTCTGCAAGGATTGGTCGCTTACCTGCAATGGTTGAAGGGGATCGAGGATGAGAAGAAGATGCCATTGATGAACAACGAAGGAGGTTGATGAAGTTCTGTTTTTCTAGGCTTAAGAGAATGCAAGTTTCTTGCGAAGGAAGAGAAGCAGGAGGAATTGCAAAAGGTTTCAGAAAGAATGAAATGAGGGAGAAGGCAATGGAAAACACGGAAATATTGGCAAGGACACCTGTCAGCTGTCACCCATTGTTGCTTGAAAACGTGAACGTTCTTTTGTGCAAGTGTACACAATCGTAACAAGTAATATAATGAAAGTAGAGATCGTTCCCACGAGGATTAATTTGCCAAACAAGAGTTTAATCAAAGTAACAATTAGTGATTTTAGTAACAAAAGTAAATGACACACAATTGGTTGGGTAACAAGTAACAAACAACTAAAAAGGTATTAGGGTAGTGGAAATCAGATTTGGGACAAGTTGAGATGCAATACTTCAATAAATCCATTAAAATGCTCAAAATGCTATGTTAAGTGCTGCAGCACTAGGTGCTGCCGCAATTGTGCATTATGTCTAATGCTTAACACTAGGCTTTAGTCGCCCCAAATTATGTCTAATTCGGAAGAGATTATTTCCCTAGGCTACTGGAGAACAAGCAGCATTACACCTAAGTGTTTTACCTCGTGGCTTATGCCTCTCCTATGTCTAGGACTCAAGCAAGGAACAACTATATGTCTATAGTGCAACATACCATGTTATCTTGTGAGATATATATACAAACCATGTCTGTGAATGTATATCTACTTAGATTAGACGGCCAATCCTAATCTAAGATGGAAATAGTAAAAACACACAAGATAAAGCGCTCAACACAATAACACAAGCATTAAGAACAATTTAACTTCATTAAATTCATAATAGCATCCCAACTACAAAGGTTTAGCTCATATTGAGCTTACACAACATTACAACTAAACTAAACATCAAGGGAAGTAAGAATTTCATACTAAAACACGAGAAGAGAAGTTCAACTACAAGTCTTGATACTGAGACAGCTTCAATGGTGATCCACCAAGCAATTCCAGCTCTCAAAATGTAGCTCCTTCGAAGTTGAAGTAGATCTAACGTTGCTGCAGCAATCAATATCCCAGCAATTGATTCTAAGTAACAATGGAGGCACGAAAACTTGAGGCTATGTCTATACCTCAGGAATTCGGCTTAACCTAATTCTGGGGGTGAGAGCCTTTATATAGGGAAGGCCTTGGGATGAGAGAAACCCTAAATGGTGGAGGCACATTTTGTCCTTTTCAAGGCACAATGTCCTTTTTGCCCAAAACCCTAGGTCATTCACGCATCATCAATGATTGGCACGCACACCCACGCATGACACACGCTGACAGCTGTCCTTGCCTTGATTTCCGTGTTTCTTGCTACATTCTCTCTCGTGTTGCGTAAAATGGCAATGCTGCCACAACAGGTGCTGTAGCAATTAAACACACATATTAAACCACAATTGGGCACAAAAGTGCCCATTAATAACATAATTAAGCTTGCACCTTTAATTATTCTAAACTAACATATTTACAACATTAATCACTAAATTGCTTGAGAATTAACAATGATTTAAGCTTGAAATAAGAGGTAATAACAATCATATTTGATTGTTATCACACCCCCAAACTTGAACCATTGCTTGTCCTCAAGCAATGACACTTGACACAGACAAGCAATATACCAGCAACAACCCGATAGTTGAGCATTAACACAAGCACACAAAACAGAATATTAAGCTGAGCATACAACTTTCAGATTGGTCCCTCACTTGCAAACCCACTGATTGATAAGTTCCCTAAATTACTCCTGCTCAATAGAGTGTGTGTGACATTTAACTCAGTTCAGAACATAGCAAGGTTCAAAATTTCACTTAACTAAAACTAGAGAGGCTTTCTTTTGAGACTGCCAAAGATGTTTCAAAACTAAGGGTAGACTAACAATTCAAGCATAGAAAGGGGGGAATAAGCATGACAAAGGGCTTTGATTTAGCAATTCAGAACTCTAGGCCAGTGCACTTATTACAACTTGACTGAAGTGCTGCAGCAACAGTTGCTGCAGCAATACAACTAGAACAGACTTCAAAAACAAACAATACTTGACACATGTGTTGCATTGCCCTTATTCTTTACATTTCTTTTTCTCAGCATTTTGCTTGCTTTCTTCTCTCTTCCTCTCTTCTCTTTTTTTTTTTCAATGGGCAATGACAACAATTACACATATTTACAACATTAGTGCTTTATAACACAGCACATTACACAATACACTAAATTCGATTACTTTCTAAACTATGTGCACTTGGCCTAATCCCATTCTTTCATGCTTTGCCTTAATATAGCTCAAAGAACCCCCAAACTTAGTTTCTTATGCTACCCTAAGTTTTTAGTAAAAATTTGGCAAGTCTCTAGGTCTACCAACACTAGTCTAGCTTCAGATCATTTCTAACTTACTAAGTCATTCCTAAGTTTCATGCAAAGTGTAAAAACAGGAGCAATATAGTTCACTCATAAACAGGGGCACTAATCACTCAATTCTCACCAGTTCATCACTAAGTTTTGCTCAACTTAACAACTGAAATTAACAACTTTCATTCAACTAACTAGGCATACTGATATATTATAATGACCATAGGTCCCCCCCCCCCCCCCCCCCCCCCCCCACTTAAGACCTTGCAGTGTCCCCACTGCTCATGAAATATAAGGGAGAGGCCTATTTTAAAGCAAAACAGAAATAAAAACAAACAAACACAACTATTGAATGCAAACACGAACACGACACATTCAACAAATTTATTTAACTTGAAAGACTAACAAGACAGAATTTAAATGACAGAATTTAAAAGATAAAGGTGCAAGGAATCCTCATTTAGTTCTTGGGCTCTGTCTTGTTGCTGCTCCTCTTCTTACTGGCCTCTTGACTCTAGGTGATTTAATCACAGGGGCTTCTGGTGCCTTTGGGGTTTCTGTTGCTGCAGCATCAAATTGCTGCAGCATTGGGCCTGCATCTGCAACAGCAGGACCAGCAGCATAAACACTTGCCTTCTTTTGGGCAAGCACAAAGTCCAGCGCAGCCTTTGATCTCTTTTCATAATCAACCATCTTCGCAGCTTCCATTGCTATAGCATCATCAACACTTTTGCAGACAGATTCCACAGTGACATTGACAGCAGCGTCTTCTTCAGCAGTTGCACCTTCCACATTCAGCTCCACATCTTCAGGCACGACAGACATCTTCCTCCTTTTGGGGGCATGCTTGGTTCTTGTTCTCTTAGAGGGTGAGAACATTGGGCTTTCAACATCAGCATCTGCAACATCAGTTGCTGCAGCAACAGGCACATCAGCAGTTTCAGGGACTTTTTCTGGTTGGCTTTCTTGTGGTGGATTTGTGGGTTGTGGTGGTTGATTTTCTGGGATTAGAGTGGTGATGGGGGTTGATGGTGGTGGAATGGTAGATGTGGGGGCTAGTTTGGCAGTTTTGGTGGTATGAGATGGGGATGGAGGTGGATCCATTTCAATATCAGTGGCATCTTCGGATTCATCTTCACTGTTAGTCTCAGAACCTTCTCCTTCAACTGAGTCATCATCCTCACTGTCATCCTTCCTATTCAACTCCTTCATTATCTATCTGTTTTCTTCCTTTTCCCCTTCACTTAATGTTTCATCAGACTCAGAAATTAGAAGCTCTTCTTCTTCTTCACCCACCTTCTTCTTTCCCTTTTTCACTTCCTTCCTCTTTCTCTTTTTCTCAACTGCTTGCTCTTGCACATCATCATCAACTCCAGCATCTTCAAACAAGTCTTTATCAATTACCTCTTCATCAAGCACCCACTCAGGAAAAGAAGGTGCTTCAACTCCAATATCAACTTGCAAATTTACAGCAAACAGGGCCTTCAACCACTCCTGCTGCTTCCTCATAAACTCCCAGACAGAGCGTTACTGCAGCATGAACTGTGGCATCATGGTGGGATTACCAGCTGCTGCAGCAACCTTAGGCTTTGATTTTAGAATAGTAGGGAAGGCAGCAAGAGGGAAGCCTTTCTTCTCCCCCTTCATTTCCACACCAGCTTTAATGTAAAGATCAGTAATTAAGCAAGGAAAGAAAAGATACCCAGCATTTTTGGAATAGAAAATCAGGATCTCCCTTGAAATTAATCTTCCAATATCAACATCCTTTGCTCCCAAAATTGCATCCAGCAGCATCATCCTTTCTTTTTCTACATTTGTTGTGTGGGAAGTGGGCAACAGCGTGTGCTTGATAAAGTTGAACCATACCATAGCCTCATGGTTGAGGTTGCTCCTTTTGACCTTAAACTCATTCGCACTGCAGGGTTCCCATGGAGTGCCAGGGATGGTGATATTTTTCTTCACAACTTCCATCTCTTTCTTGCTCCATTTTTCAAAATTTTTGGCAAAAGTGAGGCCATGGTAACTCAAACCTAGACATTCATTGATCATCATTGAGTCGAACTTGATGATTACTCCTCTGACTTTTGAAAAGAATTGGGGCTTTCCATCTTTTTCTGGCGCTATCCCCGCATAAAACTCACGGACAACAGAGGGATAAAAGTATTTTGGTTGCTGCACCAACTGCTCCCAACCTAATGCCTTCACAACAGATGCGAACGCATCAGATGCATTTGTCAGCAAGAATCCCCTCTCTGCCCAGAAATTCATAGCAGAGAACTTTTCCATAGCAGATACTTCCTGATTTTTCATGCTTCTTCGCCTTGCATGACTTGATTGGTGGAAAACGTAAAGGTGAGTGAGAGATTTAGGTGATTTGGGAACGAGGGTTTGCTGTTTAATTATTTCCAGGGATTGAGCGCAATTGAAGAGGAATTTGTGGGAAGGTTGTGGAAGAGTGGGTGGTTAAATAAGTGAAGGATTTGACGGTTTGGGTAAGGGCATAATGCATAAATGCACTAGCCGTTGGATGAAGGGCTATGTGTATGGTGAATAATGAGTGATTGGACGGTTATGTGACCGATTGGACAACACACTGTCACGCACAGGCCTTGGGTGAATAACTGCCATTATTTTATTTTTTTCCTTAACTGCTCTCTATTGCTGCAGCAACGTTGCTGGAAGCAATGCTGCAGCACCAACTGCTGTCACACCCTCAAACTTCAACTTGCTGAAATTTTAATTCCTGCAACAAACACCAAACAAACAAAACAACTAATTTATTAGATTAAAAACCCTGGGCTGCCTCCCAGTAGCGCTTGGTTTAAGAGTCCTCAGCCTGACTTCCTTCAAAGGTCATGGATCCTTAATCATAGTGGTGAATTTACTCCTCACCACTGATTCACCATAGTACTTCTTCACTCTTTGACCATTAACCTTGAAGGTTTTGTCACTTGCATCATCATACAAATCCACAGCTCCATGAGGGTACACCTTTGCCAATTTGAATGGCCCAGACCACCTAGACTTGAGTTTTCCAGGGAATAGTTTAAGTCTTGAGTTAAACAATAACACTTGATCACCTTCCACTAATTCCCTTTTGTGAATTCTCTTGTCATGCCAAGCCTTGGTCTTGGCTTTATACAATTCTGAGTTCTCATAGGCAAAGTGTCTCATCTCTTCCAATTCATTCAATTGTAATAGCCTAGCTTCCCCTGCCCTTGTGTGATCAAAATTGAGCTTTTTGATAGCCCAATGCAATTTGTATTGAAGCTCCAAAGGCAGATGGCAAGCCTTGCCATACACAAGTCTGTAGGGGGACATTCCCAAAGGAGTTTTGTAAGCAGTTCTATAAGCCCATAAAGCATCATCAAGATGATTTGTCCATTCCTTTCTGGTAGGCCCTACCATTTTCTCCAACATTCTCTTGATCTCTCTATTAGACAACTCTGCTTGACCACTTGTTTGAGGATGATATGCTGTTGCAATCTTGTGCTTAACCCCATACTTGGCCAAGAGATTTTTAATCAATTTGTTGCAAAAATGAGAACCTTCATCACTGATTATTGCTCTTGGAGTTCCAAACCTTGTAAAAATGTTTCTCAATAAGAACTTGCTAACAGACTTTGCATCATTGTTAGGTAAAGCAACTGCTTCAACCCACTTTGATACATAATCCACAGCAACAAGGATGTAAGAGTTGCCAAAAGAGGGAGGAAAAGGTCCCATGAAGTCCATTCCCCAGACATCAAAGAGTTCAACCTCTAAGATGTTTGACAATGGCATTTCATTTTTATGTGATATATTCCCACTCCTCTGGCAACTATCACACTTCTTGACAAACTCATGAGCATCCTTGAAAATTGTAGGCCAAAAATAACCAGATTGAAACACTTTTGCTGCTGTTCTTAAACCTCCAAAGTGTCCTCCATATGCTGCAGCATGGCATTGCTGCAGCACTCCTTGTTGTTCTTCATCAGCCACACATCTTCTTAGTAACTGATCAGGGCACTTCTTATACAGATATGGTTCATCCCAAAAATACTGCTTGATTGTGTGGAAGAACCTCTTCTTTTGCTGATAATTTAAATTACATGGCACCACTTTGCTCACTAGGAAGTTGACAATGTCTGCATACCAAGGTGCTGCAGCATCAGGTGCTGCAGCAGCAACAGCTAACAATTGCTCATCAGGGAAGCTTTCCTTGATTTCTCCAAAATGATTACCTACACTATCACCTTCCAATCTAGACAAATGATCAGCAACTTGGTTCTCCACCCCTTTTTTATCTTTAATTTCAAGATCAAATTCTTGGAGGAGGAGAACCCATCTTATTAGCCTAGGTTTTGCATCTTTCTTAGCAATCAAATACTTGATGGCAGAATGATCAGTGAAAACAATTACTTTTGTGCCAACTAAGTATGATCTAAATTTATCAAATGCAAAAACCACAGCTAATAATTCTTTTTCAGTGGTAGTGTAATTTAATTGAGCTTCAACAAGTGTTTTGCTAGCATAATAAATAGAATGAAAAACTTTACCATACCTTTGGCCAAGGACAGCACCTATGGCATAATCACTAGCATCACACATGAGCTCAAAAGGCTTGCTCCAATCAGGAGTCACTATCACTAGGGCAGTAACTAGAGCATTTTGAAGTTTCAGGAATGCTGCAGCACATGAGTCATCAAACACGAATGGTGTGTCATGCTGCAGCAATTGACATAATGGCTTTGAAATTTTAGAGAAGTCCTTGATGAACCTCCTATAGAATCCAGCATGTCCTAAGAAACTTCTAACACCTTTGACATTTGTTGGAGGATGCATCTTCTCAATCACCTCAACTTTAGCTTTGTCAACCTCAATTCCCTTCTTTGAGATTTTGTGTCCCAACACAATACCCTCTTGGACCATGAAGTGGCATTTCTCCCAATTCAAGACCAAGTTGGTTTCTTCACATCTATCCAGAATCTCTTCTAAGTTGTCAAGGCACAATTGGAATGTTTCTCCAAAGACAGAGAAATCATCCATAAACACCTCCATAGATTTTTCAATGAATTCAGAAAAGATTGACATCATACACCTTTGAAATGTTGCTGGGGCATTGCACAACCCAAATGGCATTCTCCTGAAAGCAAAAGTACCATAAGGACAAGTGAAAGTAGTCTTTTGTTGATCTTCAGGCACTATAGCTATTTGATTGTAGCCAGAGTAACCATCCAAAAAGCAATAGAACTCCTTGCCAGCAAGTCTATCAAGCATTTGGTCTATGAATGGTAGAGGGAAATGATCTTTTCTTGTAGCCTTGTTGAGTTTCCTATAATCCATACAAATCCTCCAACCAGTAGCTGTTCTTGTGGGAATAAGTTCATTCTTCTCATTGGCTACCACTGTGACCCCTCCTTTATTTGGAACACATTGCACAGGACTCACCCATGCACTATCAGTGATAGGATACACAATGCCAGCATCTAACCATTTGATGATCTCCTTTTTCACCACTTCTTTCATGATAGGATTTAGTCTCCTCTGCCCTTCAATGCTATTCTTAGCATTTTCATCAAGAATGATCCTATGCATGCAGATGGTAGGACTAATCCCCTTTATGTCAGCCATTTGCCACCCAATTGCCTTCTTATGCCTCTTTAGGGTAGTAATGAGATCATGCTCTTGACCTTGGGATAAGTCAGAAGCAATGATAACAGGTAAGGAATCATTTTCCCCTAAATAGGCATACTTCAGGTTCTTGGGCAACTCTTTCAATTCAAGCACGGGAGGTTTTTCAATAGATGGCACATTCTGTTTGAGATTAGAATCCCCTAGATCAAGAGATTCATAATGCCTACTCCATAATTCTTTCACCTCAGCCTCCTTGTGCACAATACCTTCTTCCACAAGTTCACTCTTATCAATCTCAGAAAGAGCTTTCACCAGTTGATCACTTTGCTTGTAGAAGTGCTGTTGAACCACAGAATCAAGAGACATCACAAAAGAGCACTCCTCAGTTCCTTGGTCAGGGAACTTGAGAGCATTCAACACATTAAACTTAATCTCTTGATCATTGACTCTCATAGTCAATTCTCCTTTTTGCACATCAATTAGAGTCTTTCCAGTAGCCAAGAAAGGTCTTCCAAGAATAATAGGTACCTCCTTATCTGCAACAAAATCTAAAATTACAAAGTCAGCAGGAAATACAAATTTATCAACCTTTATCAGAACATCCTCAATAATTCCTTCTGGATGAGCAACAGATCTATCAGCAAGCTGTAAGGTAACAGTTGTAGGTCTGGCAACACCTATACCAAGCTGATCAAAAATAGACTTAGGCATCAAATTGATGCTTGCACCTAAGTCACAAAGAGCTCTGCCAGTATAGCTTTCACCAATTGAGAATGGAATAGTAAAACTGCCTGGATCCTTCAACTTGCTTGGAAGCTTGTTCTGCATGATCATACTACACTCTTCTGACATAGCTACTGTTTCAAACTCCCCAAGTCTCTTCCTTTTGGAAAGCACATCTTTCATAAACTTTGCATAATTGGGCATTTGTTGAAGTGCTTCTACCAAAGGAACATTGATGTGAAGTTGTTTTAGCACCTCCAGAAATTTGCCAAATTGCTTATCTTGTTGAGCCTTTTTCAACCTTTGAGGATAAGGTGGATCAGGCAAAACTTGATCAGCAATCTTTGATGGAATTGCTGCAGCATCAACTGTGACAACATCTGGTGCGTTTTGTTTCTCTTTTTTGTCTTTTTCTTTTATTGCAGTTCCATTACTAGGATCAGTAGATGGTCCCTTCAAGTCCTTCCCACTCCTTAAAGATATAGCCTTGACTTGTTCCTTTCCCTTAGAAGATGTTGGTTCAGTAGTGGAAGGTAATGCTCCACTAGGTCTTTGGGTCAGGGCAGTGGCTATTTGACCAAGTTGATTCTCCAAGTTCTTGATTGCAGCTCCTTGGGTTTGATACTGAGTTTTAGTTTCATTCATGAAAGCCTTCAACATAAGTTCCATAGAGCTCTCTTCTTTTGCCTTGGATGGAGCAGGTGTTCCTGGTGGTGTTGCAGGAGCTGTAGCAGGTGTTGCATTGTTGCTCCATTTAAAATTAGGATGGTTCTTCCACCCAGGATTGTAGGTACGAGAATAAGGATTATTGTTCTTGTCATACCCAACATAGTTGACTGAAATAGGGTTTGCAGGGCATTCTTCATACAAATGGCCTCCTCCACAGTACACACAACTAGCAGAACCCACTGGTACTTGTTCAATTGCCGCCACTTTAGTTTCTGGTACAGATTTAATTGCTGCAGCAGGTGTTGCTGCAGCAGGTGTTGCACTCATATTTTTGATCATGTTGGACAAGGATGCAACCTGAGCAGATAAAGCATTAACCTCACTCACTTCTTGCATACCAGCAACTTTCTTTTGAGCACTAACCCTGGCTGTTGGCCATTGATAACTGTTTGCAGCAATAGTTTCAATAAGATCATAAGCATCTTGGTAAGAGCCATTCAGCAAGACTCCACCAGAAGAAGCATCAAGCATCAGTCTAGTTTGAGGTTCCAACCCATTGTAAAAAGTTTCCATTTGAACAACCACAGGCAACCCATTACGTGGACATTTTCTTAACAATTCTTTGAATCTTTCCCATGCTTCAAACAATGTTTCAAATTCAATTTGTCTAAAAGATGTAATTTCAGTTCTCATCCTGGCATTCTTGATAGGTGGAAAATATTTTGTCATAAATTTTTCAGCCATCTCATTCCAAGTAGTGATAGAGTTAGGTTCCAAGGAATTTAACCAAACCTTAGCTCTATCCTTCAAGGAATAAGGAAAAAGTTTAAGTTTAAAAGCATCATCACTTACACCAGGGAGAATGAAATTACTACAAACTTCTACAAATTGTTTTAAATGCAAATGTGGGTCCTCAGTAGGTCCTCCACCAAATTGCCCTATTGTTTGAAGCATTTGAAACATCATAGGCTTAAATTCAAAATGAGTTGTGGCAAGTTCAGGCCTCACTATGCTAGTTTGCATAGTGTGAGGGTCAAAATGAAACTCCATCTTTAATACTCGATTCGGTGGGGGAAGCCATTGTATCTCCGATTCTCCTCCGCAGCATGAGAGACTCAAGGAGATCGGAATGTGCTTTTTCCTAAGGGTGTGTTTGGATTGGTGGTATGGGATGGAATGGAATGATTTAATGTTCCATTGTTAGGAGCGCTTTTTAAAAAGCGTCCCTGAAGCCCATTAGGGGCGCTTTTTAGAAAGCGCCATGCATTTCCTCTGAACATGGCTATGAAAGCCAGGATAATGTGAGGACCTCAGTGATTCTTGATCCCAACTATGGATTCATTTGGGATAGAGAGGTCATCGACGAAGACAACGACCCACAAGGCTATGTCAAGCCTACAGGGTGGGAAGGACCGTAAATAGTTATTTATGGATGAGCCTTTAGGTTTCGAGAAAGATCCAATGGGTTCAACCAAAAGGATCCAAGCACAAGATCCCGTAGAAGAAATTGATTTGGGAGATGGCTCAATAAAAAGGCCAACATACATCAGTGCTAAGATTGATCAAGAGTTGAAGGCGCAGATTGTTGAATTGCTGAAGAAGATACGTCGAAAATAGCATTTCGATGCCCAGGGGCATTGGGGGTCTATGAATGGTTGTAATGCCATTTGGCCTTAAAAATGCTGGGGCAACGTACCAAAGAGCAATGAATTCTATGTTTCATGATTTTATTGAAAAATTTATGCAAGTATACATAGATGACATTGTTATTAAATCTGCCTCAGGAAATGGTCATATAGACCATCTCAAAATAGATAACATAGTTGTTAAGTCTTCATCAGAAAATGGTCATTTAGATCATCTACGACTATCATTCGAAAGAATGAGAAAATATGGATTGAAAATGAATCCACTCAAATGTGCCTTTTGTGTAAGTGCAGGTGATTTCTTGGGCTTTGTTGTGCACAAAAAAGGCATTGAAATAAATCAAAACAAGACGAAAGCTATCATGGAAACACAACCTCCTTCAACAAAGAAAGAATTACAGTCATTATTAGGAAAGGTCAATTTCCTTAGAAGATTTATATCAAATCTAAGTGGCAAGACTCAAATATTCTCGCCATTACTTCGACTGAAGAAGGATGATGTTTTCAAGTGGGATGTCGAACATCAAGTAGCTTTCGACGAGATCAAGACATATCTGATGAACCCTCCTATTTTATTGCCTCCTATTAGGAATAAGACAATGAAATTGTATATAGCAACATCAGAATTGTCAATAGGTAGCATGTTAGCACAAGAGGATGAAAATGGTGTAGAAAGGGCCATATATTACCTCAGTAGGGTTTTAAATGATTCTGAAACTAGATATCACCCTATTAAAAAATTGTGTTTATGCTTGTATTTCTCTTGTACTAAGTTAAAGCAATATATTAAGCCTGTTGATGTGTATGTTTATTCCCACTTTGATATTATTAAACATATGCTGTCGAAACCCATCCTACATAGTAGAATAGGCAAATGGGCTTTAGCTTTATCTGACTATTCATTAACATTCCAACCTTTAAAGGCTATCAAAGGCCAAGTCGTTGCGGATTTCATTGCTGATCATTCAATAGTTGAATCAAATTAACTTTGTGCACCTTCGACCTTGGAAATTGTACTTCGATGGCTCCAGTCATAAAAATGGGTCTGGTGTTGGGATGTTAATCATTTCACCTAAAGGGATTCCAACTAAATACAAGTATAAAATTAAAGAAAGTTGCTCCAATAATGAGGCTGAATATGAAGCCTTAGTAACAGGACTTGAAATTCTGTTAAACTTGGGGGCAAAACAGGTCGAAATTAGAGGTGATTCTGAATTAGTAATCAAACAATTAACGAGAGAATACAAGTGCATTAAGGAAAATTTGATTACTTACTTTATTGCTGCTAGTACTTTATTGAAACAATTCGACAGCGTTGATATTCAACATGTGCCTCGTATTGCAAATCAAGAGGCCAATGATCTGGCACAAATAGCTTCTGGTTATAAAGTTTCTAAAGAAAAATTAACAGAGCTAATCGAAATTAAAAACAAGTTAATTTCGACAGCAATGACACAAGAAACCTTGTCAAGGAAAAAACTGGAGGAGGCAGAGAACTGCTCTTTAGTGTTAAGTCAATTACCTCCAAGTGAAAGTGAAAATTTTATTGAAAATTTTAATGATGAAGTTTCCGACAAAAGTTATTGTGATAATGTGTTTGAAGTTTTTGCCATTGACAGTATGTCAAATGATGATTGGCGAAGACAAATTGTTAACTACTTGGAAAATCCAACAGGGATAACTGATAGAAAAACCAAGTATAGAGCTTTAAGTTATGTCATCATGGGCAATGAGTAGTTGTTTAAGAAAACCCCTGAAGGAGTTTTACTCAAGTGCCTTAGTGAAAATGAGGCATACTTGGCAATATCTAATACTCACAGTGGAACTTGTGGAGCTCACCAAGTAGGCCATAAAATGAAATGGCTCTTATTTCGACAAGGTGTCTATTGGCCGACTATGTTAAAAGATTGCATAGAGTTTGCCAAAGGATGCCAAGTATGTCAAAAGCATGCAGGAATACAACATGTACCTGCAGTCTTCAGGCTCGAAATCTACTTCTTGTCGTGGAATACAGAACGTGGAACGCATGTATGATCTTGAGGAATACAGAACGTGGAACGCATGTATGATCTTGTGCACCACCCCCACAGTACATGCGTTCCTTGTACTCGTTTCTCAGTGCGTGTCGGTACTTTGAGCGTGGGAACTTGGTATGAGAGATTGTGACCCGTTTTTCCTATGAGAAACTACTATTTATACAAATAGAAAATAACTGTACAAAGTTTAAAAAATGGTAACTGCTACGTGCTCTTGGTAACGGTTACTTGATCCTACTTCGTCATCAGCCTCCAACTCCTTCTTGTCGAAATATCTATCTTCAGCCTCTTCGACTTTGCCAAATCTGATGTCGAAATCTACTTGATGCAACTTGATAGCTTAATTCATTTCAGTGTCGAAATTGATACTGGTCTCTTGAAATACAAGGTCAAACTTTAAAAATAAGTCAAACCTCATTGACTGCATTTAATTTAGCCTGTCGAAATTACAGGCGAACATTGTTATAACTTGGTTTTTGTCTATTTTTGCCTAGAACATTTTGACTAAATAACATTAGTAATTATTAAGCACGAGATTTCTTTAATGAGGCTACCTATTTAAATTACATTGAATTACTGATAATCTGATATCCCTTAAATTGCAAAATTAGAAGTTTACCATAAAATACCAATTTATGTTTTCCTAATTTCCTATATATCATCTGAATATTGTAAATTTGGCTTGAAAAAGACCTTAATACTATCATTTATTTTAAAATATATGAATGAATTATTAGTAAAACTAAAAGAAGACATTATAGTAGACTCTTTATATTTTGTTGGCAGTTACCATTTTGCCATTAAAAGTGTACACGTGGTAATCTTGTAGAATCTCGGAAAATGGATTTTTTGCTTGCAACTCTTTTTATTATAGTAGATTATAGTAGACTTTTGTTAGCGGAATAGGCTTCCAGGATCCGACCTCGAGCAGGGCCCTACCAAATACAGACTCGGACCGACTCGAGCTAGGCAATGTGCAGTACAAAAACCATAAGTAAAGTAAAACAAAATATTGTGAAATGGGGAAGGATTGTTGAAGCAATAATAGTATAAATAAGAGTTGTAATTGTGTTGTAATTAGTTTTACACTTAGAGGAGTTAAACTGTTTTCTGTTTAGGCTCAAAACTGCTTACTGTTAAGGCAGTTAATTACTGTTATATTCAGTTGGTTTAGTTTGTTGTAAAATGCTCCTATAAGTGTACAATTCAGATCAATCAATGAATAAGGTTTTCATTTGAAACCAAACAAGGATTAGGTTTTAGAAAAGAAAAACACTAAAGGCTAAAAACCTTACCAGCATCGGGATGACCATTGCATTAAATTAATTAGAAAAGAAAGCTAACAAACTAGTTAGGATTCATTGAGATATTCATTCTACCTTAGTTGTCCTTTGATGATCATGATCAATCTAGCTAGCTAGCTAAGAAACTAGTTAGGGTTAATTAAAAAACCTAATTAACTCTTGGTGTAGTAATTGAGACGATCATTTATATTGTCCATTGGGTTCAGCATTTGCGAGCGCAGCAGCTTGAGATGATCCTCCCGCAGCATTTGGTGCACCATAAGTCCCCATAGAAGCTGGTGCAGCAGCATAATACCCATTTGGATGATGATGATGATGAGCAGCAATGTGAAACTGTGGAACAAAAGCAGTAGCAACTCCATATTCAACCACAGTCCTCTTCCCCAAGGGTTCAGCTCTCATAGAAGTACGATCACCTTCCAATTCACGGTAACGGTGAAGGTACATTGTGAGTGGTTCAATGTAATCATCAAACCCTAATTTGCTCATGGCCCAAAGAACATCTTCTGCAGTTATTGTTTTCCTCTGCTCCCTTTGACAACGCTCATTGGCCTCTCCAGTGATGAAACTTATGTATTCAGATACACACTCTTGGATTGTTTCTTTTGCATCGTCAGATATTTTTGCATGTGGTGGAAGAATCTTTCGCATGATTCTTATCACATTTGCTATTGGCATGAAACGATCTTGCTCCCTCACAATGCATTCATTGTCTTCTGTTGCTGCTGCTGCATCTCCTTTCATCTCTGATATTCCAGAAGATAGCTTCAACCCTGCACCTGTGACAGATGGAGTATTAACTATAGTAAAATGAAAAGTAATTAATGGGAATCAAAGAATGATAAGATAGATGAAATAGCTAGCAAATGGTACGTGTACACGTCAGCAGGTTGGGGAGGGCCCAAAGTGATATGCTAGGGTGTTGGGAGGGAGCGTGAAGCTGAGGCTCAGCAGGTGTTTTTGGGCTTTTTGGAGGAATCCGAAGAAAAGGACAAAAAGCAGGTCTTAACTTCATGCCATTAAAGGGGACAAACAAACGAATAAAAACGGTTCTCTTTTTCATGCTTTTTGTTTTCATGCATTCGTCACTCTAAAACGCATTTCAAAGACTTTGCTTGTGTGCATGTAAACCGACCAAGATGGTCCAGATTCAGTTATGACCTGTCTTGTAGAAGACTCAAGAGTGGATAAACTTGTGTGCTATAGCTAGCTGGCTGGTGCACTGTGTTGAAGGGAAAAACAAACAAACAAACTTGTTAATAATGTTCACTTTTTCTCCTATAAACTTCCAAAAGAGGTTGGCTTGAGTGGGAAGAGTGAAAGAAGAGAGGCAGAAGAAAAGGCTAAAAAGGATGCATGTAGTAGTGGAGAGATGGAGACAGATCCTTGTATTCTGGTTATGATGTTGGAAAATGCATGGACGCCACTTGTAACTCTCAACTCAGTGGACTGCATGCATGCATGGCTGACACTTGTACACATACAGCCATAACACATTTATGTCACCTTCTTCTTCACCATGATCCGTTTGCTTTACTACTGAAACCACCTACCTAGCTGGGAAACAACACACAGCTAGCTATATATGCTTGGTGGTATAGGGAGGAGACAAGGAAATAAACCAAATAGAAGTGAAAGTGAAAGATCAACAAATTAAATGAAAGAACTGATTCGACTAAATTAAGGATGACATGCATCGATCTTATAATCTTTGCTGAGAGAAAGCAGAGTAGCTTGCATGCATGTATAGTAGAGAAACTGCTATAGATATGCATAGGTATAAATATATATACCACAAAGTATATATTAGTTAATAGATAATCTTTACTGGTGCAGTTAAAATAGTATAGGAAAAAAATGAAGATGAAGAAAAAAACATACTCCATGTACACACAAGAGAGAGAGAGAACCAATATTTGTAGTTATTTTGGGTGGAATTAATTATATAGTTTATAGTTTATTACCAGAGGGAGTGTTGGGAAGCTTGCGGTAGCCATGAAAACCTCCACTTTCCATTGCTCTCTGTTACTGTGAGCTATTATCGATCATAAAAGAGAGCTGGGCAATGGAGTACTTGGCAAGTGTCGACATTTATAGTGCTCAAAATTTGCGAACAACGTGTCACTTGGGGCGATGTAAACGAGGATCCCGGCGATAGCCGGTCAACATCCGTTAAAGGATTAGTCCACTTAATCTCAAGACCGACACGCGTAAGTTGCTTCCTCAAAAGTATGGTATTTGCAAAAACCTCTTTTTTGCTTTTGTTCTAATGGTGGTGTTTTTAGTCCCTTCGGAACCAAAATTTGACCATCCACTAACAAGTCAAATATTTCGCGCATTTAGTAACATGAAAAGTACAAGTATATGGAGGTCCAAGTTTTAACTCAGCAACATTGACCTCTTCTTCGATCTCTTCATAGGAAATGTCGAATTCTTGTTCTTCATCTTTAATTTCGACATAGGCAACTTTGTCTTTTTTATTATGAAACCTATTAGTTCAAGATTTCTCAGCTTTCAAACTTTCGACTTGCATAACTCTATCAGCCAATTGAGCCATATCTCTCAAATGTTGAGTGTCTAGCTTTTTTCTGATGGAATAATCTAAGCCACCAGCAGCCATTTCGACTAGCTCATGTTTAGGAACTTGAGTGAAGCACCTTGCTTTGAGAAGTCTAAACCTGTTGAGATAATCACCCACAGATTCAGCCACTTTGCGTCGAACACTGGCCAATTCTTTGAGACTAATTTTATATTGTCCCATGTAGAATTGCTCATGGAAAGCTTTCTCTAATTGGTTCCAATTAAACATGGAATGTGGGGTTAAAGTAGTGAACCAAGTGAAAGCATTCTTTGTTAGAGAACTAGGGAAGAATTTCATCCTTAAATTCTCATTATGGGCTAAATCTCCAGCCTCAGTTAAATAACGAGCAATATGTTCGACAGTGGATTCACTGGTATCCCCAGCAAATTTAGTGAACTTAGGGATTTTCCAACCCCTTAGCTATGTTATTTTGTGCTCCGAAATTATTTTGTTGTACTTGTCTGACTACTTCTTCAGCATTTTGATTTCTATTTACCAACACTACATCAGGTGCATTTTCACCAACCTTTGTATGGGCATCCATAGTCGAAATGCCCAAACTAATTTGACTACAACATCTTTGTTGGCATTAAGACAACAAATGGATGATAGCAATCATGATATGGTCAATATGTTAACACAACAAATTGGTACAGTGTTTAATCCTTTGATACAAAACACTAATAACAGTTACCAAATGTTGGCAACACAAATGGGAAGGATTGCTGATTTCTTTGGTACTCCACCCATACATCACCAGCAAATTCCCCAAATCCAAAATGCTAGGCCTGTAGAGATACCTGTAGAAAGGCCTAACAATGCAATTCCTATGAATCAGGGAAACCAAGGACAACAACAAATTGTCGAAGAGCCTATGAGGATAGAGGCAATCCCTGAAATTGTGTTGGTGAATAGAAACCAAAATGCTGACGAAGTGGTCAGACAAGTGCAACAAAACAATTTTGGAGCACAAAACAATCTGGCTAATATAGTCGAAACTATTTTAGCCCAGAATGGCCTTAACTTAGGTTTACATAGGCCTAATTTTGTGTCGCCCTTGTCAGATTACACCTTACAAACAGAGCTGCCTAGGGGATGGAAAATTCCCAAGTTCACAAAGTTCGCTGGAGAAACCAGTGAATCTACCGTCGAACACGTGGCTCGTTATTTGACTGAGGCTGGCGATCTAGCACACAATGAGAATTTAAGGATGAAATACTTTCCAAATTCTCTAACTAAGAACGCCTTCACATGGTTCACTACACTGCCTCCAAATTCAATTTTTAATTGGAGTCAATTAGAAAAGGCCTTCCATGAGCAGTTCTATATGGGTCAATGTAAGATTAGTCTTAAAGAACTCGCTAGCGTTCGACGCAAGGGGGCAGAATCTATTGATGATTATCTCAATAGATCTAGACTACTGAAAGCAAGGTGCTATACTCAAGTGCCTGAGCATGAGTTAGTCGAAATGGCTGCTGGTGGTCTAGATTACACTATAAGAAAGAAACTAGACACACTACATTTAAGAGATATGGCACAATTGGCTGATAGAGTTCGACAAGTCGAAAGACTCAAAGCCGAAAAAGCCAGAACAGGTAGATTCCAAAGTAAGTAAGAAAAGGTTGCTTATGTCGAAGCTAATGACAGTAACCAAGAATACGACATATCTTATGAAGATGTCGAAGAAGAGGTTAAAATTGCAGAACTAAAACCAGGACCTCCTTATATTTGCAAGTTGTTAAAACCTTCTTATGGCAAAAATCCGGTGGAACCTAAGAATGATAAATTTGTTGCAAAAACTTACACTTATGATGTATCTAAATGTGACGAAATATTTGATCTGCTTGTGTCTGATGGTCAAATCTTAGTGCCTAAGGGCCTAAAGATTCCACCATTAGAACAACGACAGAAAAGAGGCTTTGGTAAGTTTCATGGTTTCTTAGGTCATAACACTTCCCGTTGTGTTATTTTCAGGGATTTGGTTCAAAATGCTATCAACGAAGGAAGGCTGAAATTTGGTGCTTCACTCAAGTGCCTGAACATGGGACAATGTATAATGCTATCAACGAAGGACCAACACAATGTAAAATGCTTCACTCAACTGTTCCGATGACGTCATTGACATCCCGTTTCAGCACCGATGCAGTCAACGAGGTTTGACTTATTTTTAAATTTTGAGGGAAGCTATTAAGTTATTAAGCTATTAAGTTGCATCAAGAAGATATCGACCTCAGATTTGGCAAAGTCGAAGAGGCTGAAGATAGATATTTCGACAAGAAGGGGTTTTAGGCTGATGACGAAGTAGGATCAAGTATCCGTTATCAAGAACACGTAGCAGTTACAATTTTTTAAACTTTGTACAGTTATTTTCTATTTGTATAAATAGTAGTTTCTCATAGGAAAATGGGTAAATTAAACCAGAGGTCCTTTAAGTTATTTAATTGTAACAAGTTGGTCCTTTAAGTTTTTTTCGTACTACTTAGGTCCTTTAAGTTATTTTATTGTAACATGTTGGTCCTTGGGGCTGAAAAATCCAAGTTATTTGGCCTTTAAAAAAGATAGAGTCTTGGGTAAATAGTCACCAAATTGGGAAGGACCATTTCGCATTCTACAAGTCTATACACGGTGCCTATGAAGTCGAAGAACTCGGCGCCGATGGTCGAATTTTGCAAAAAAATGGCAAATATTTAATGAAATATAAGCCAATTTTGCATGAAGTCAAAATAACGCATGATTAAAATGAGCAAATTGCGAATTTGGCAAGCTAAAAATTTTAATTGCCAACAAAGGCTATTGTTAATTTGCAATACTTGGAATTGGAAGTTAAAATTACAACGTGCCAATACAAGGAAAAAATGGAATCGCAAATTACAAAACGAGTTTGTTTTTCAAGTCTTCGAACAGAGCCTTAGCTTGCTCCAATCTCGTTTTGTTGAAGTTCTCCTCTTCAACCAACTGGTTGACCCTGGTTTCATGTGCGTCGAATTTTTCCAAGAGGCCAAGGCAGTGGGTTGCTTCTTGATTAACTTCAGCCTCCAACATTTCTGAAGTCTTCATGCCCCTCAAGACCGAAGACTTCTTCTTTTCTGCTGCTCTGATCAGTGACTCCAACCTGTCAATCTCTTTTTGGTAACCAGCAATTTCAGCATCATATCCCTCTACAGCTTTCAAGTCAGTCTTTGCTTTGGTTTGTAGGGAAGAGATTTTATTTTGTGAAGCTTCAACGGCAGTCCATGTTTCTAGTTTCATAGCACTCTCCTGCTCTTTGAGCGAAGCATGTTTCTTCTTCTTTTCAAGATCCTTAGTGATTTGTTCCAGAAGAGGTTCAAAAGAAACAAGAAATCCAAGGAGAGAGGTGCTAGCTGTTGGGTTGTTGAGTTTGTGCAGCAGGTCTTTGATTTTAAAGGCAACCATATGGTCCTCTTCGATTGCTTGAAACAGGTCTACCTCAAGGACTCTAGTGCGAAGTTCTTGCAACAGGTTCACTTTAGAGATCTCAGAGTGCTCTCCCGCAGAAGTGGTCGAAGAATTGGATTTCTTTTCACTTGAGGTCTTAGTTTTTAGCAGCAATTGTAGAGCCTCAAGGGGTTTTTTACTCTTGAATTCCTTCCATTCTTCTTCACTCATGGTAATGCCAGTTGAGAGGTTGAGGCCAGTTGTGCAATTTTCCTTAGTGGGGGATTCGTAGACGTGTTCTGCGGTATCATCATTGTTATCATCCTCATTGGTTTTTTCAATCTCTTTGTCATTTTCTACCTCTTCAACGTTTTCCTCTGGTTCTGTTTCTTTTTCTGCGATTTGTTGTTGAGGTTGATTTGAATCATTAACAAGTGGCTGATCCATAATAACGTCGTCTTCAGTTGCTTGAACTTGGTTATATTTTTCGACCAAAAGATCATCACCTTCTGGATTTTGATTCTGCTTGGAATTTTCGACCAATTCTTTGTTTTTCTCTTGTGGCTGATCTTGGACCTGAGTCTCAGCCACTGCTAGATCAGTTCCTCCATGCCCTTGGTTTTCGACCTTTGTAGGTTCTTGCTGTAGAAAGTTTAAAAAATTGTAACTGCTACGTGTTCTTGATAACGGATACTTGATCCTACTTCGTCATCAGCCTAAAACCCCTTCTTGTCGAAATATCTATCTTCAGCCTCTTCGACTTTGCCAAATCTGAGGTCGATATCTTCTTGATGCAACTTAATAGCTTAATAACTTAATAGCTTCCCTCAAAATTTAAAAATAAGTCAAACCTCGTTGACTGCATCGGTGCTGAAACGGGATGTCAATGACGTCATCGGAACAGTTGAGTGAAGCATTTTACATTGTGTTGGTCCTTCGTTGATAGCATTATACATTGTCCCATGTTCAGGCACTTGAGTGAAGCACCAAATTTCAGCCTTCCTTCGTTGATAGCATTTTGAACCAAATCCCTGAAAATAACACAACGGGAAGTGTTATGACCTAAGAAACCATGAAACTTACCAAAGCCTCTTTTCTGTCGTTGTTCTAATGGTGGAATCTTTAGGCCCTTAGGCACTAAGATTTGACCATCAGACACAAGCAGATCAAATATTTCGTCACATTTAGATACATCATAAGTGTAAGTTTTTGCAACAAATTTATCATTCTTAGGTTCCACCGGATTTTTGCCATAAGAAGGTTTTAACAACTTGCAAATATAAGGAGGTCCTGGTTTTAGTTCTGCAATTTTAACCTCTTCTTCGACATCTTCATAAGATATGTCGTATTCTTGGTTACTGTCATTAGCTTCGACATAAGCAACCTTTTCTTACTTACTTTGGAATCTACCTGTTCTGGCTTTTTCGGCTTTGAGTCTTTCGACTTGTCGAACTCTATCAGCCAATTGTGCCATATCTCTTAAATGTAGTGTGTCTAGTTTCTTTCTTATAGTGTAATCTAGACCACCAGCAGCCATTTCGACTAACTCATGCTCAGGCACTTGAGTATAGCACCTTGCTTTCAGTAGTCTAGATCTATTGAGATAATCATCAATAGATTCTGCCCCCTTGCGTCGAACGCTAGCGAGTTCTTTAAGACTAATCTTACATTGACCCATATAGAACTGCTCATGGAAGGCCTTTTCTAATTGACTCCAATTAAAAATTGAATTTGGAGGCAGTGTAGTGAACCATGTGAAGGCGTTCTTAGTTAGAGAATTTGGAAAGTATTTCATCCTTAAATTCTCATTGTGTGCTAGATCGCCAGCCTCAGTCAAATAACGAGCCACGTGTTCGACGGTAGATTCACTGGTTTCTCCAGCGAACTTTGTGAACTTGGGAATTTTCCATCCCCTAGGCAGCTCTGTTTGTAAGGTGTAATCTGACAAGGGCGACACAAAATTAGGCCTATGTAAACCTAAGTTAAGGCCATTCTGGACTAAAATAGTTTCGACTATATTAGCCAGATTGTTTTGTGCTCCAAAATTGTTTTGTTGCACTTGTCTGACCACTTCGTCAGCATTTTGGTTTCTATTCACCAACACAATTTCAGGGATTGCCTCTATCCTCATAGGCTCTTCGACAATTTGTTGTTGTCCTTGGTTTCCCTGATTCATAGGAATTGCATTGTTAGGCCTTTCTACAGGTTTCTCTACAGGCCTAGCATTTTGGATTTGGGGAATTTGCTGGTGATGTATGGGTGGAGTACCAAAGAAATCAGCAATCCTTCCCATTTGTGTTGCCAACATTTGGTAACTGTTATTAGTGTTTTGTATCAAAGGATTAAACACTGTACCAATTTGTTGTGTTAACATATTGACCATATCATGATTGCTATCATCCATTTGTTGTCTTAATGCCAACAAAGATGTTGTAGTCAAATTAGTTTGGGCATTTCGACTATGGATGCCCATACAAAGGTTGGTGAAAATGCACCTGATGTAGTGTTGGTAAATAGAAATCAAAATGCTGAAGAAGTAGTCAGACAAGTACAACAAAATAATTTCGGAGCACAAAATAACATAGCTAAGGGGTTGGAAAATCCCTAAGTTCACTAAATTTGCTGGGGATACCAGTGAATCCACTGTCGAACATATTGCTCGTTATTTAACTGAGGCTGGAGATTTAGCCCATAATGAGAATTTAAGGATGAAATTCTTCCCTAGTTCTCTAACAAAGAATGCTTTCACTTGGTTCACTACTTTAACCCCACATTCCATGTTTAATTGGAACCAATTAGAGAAAGCTTTCCATGAGCAATTCTACATGGGACAATGTAAAATTAGTCTCAAAGAATTGGCCAGTGTTCGACGCAAAGTGGCTGAATCTGTGGGTGATTATCTCAACAGGTTTAGACTTCTCAAAGCAAGGTGCTTCACTCAAGTTCCTAAACATGAGCTAGTCGAAATGGCTGCTGGTGGCTTAGATTATTCCATCAGAAAAAAGCTAGACACTCAACATTTGAGAGATATGGCTCAATTGGCTGATAGAGTTATGCAAGTCGAAAGTTTGAAAGCTGAGAAATCTTGAACTAATAGGTTTCATAATAAAAAAGACAAAGTTGCCTATGTCGAAATTAAAGATGAAGAACAAGAATTCGACATTTCCTATGAAGAGATCGAAGAAGAGGTCAATGTTGCTGAGTTAAAACTTGGACCTCCATATACTTGTACTTTTCATGTTACTAAATGCGCGAAATATTTGACTTGTTAGTGGATGGTCAAATTTTGGTTCCGAAGGGACTAAAAACACCACCATTAGAACAAAAGCAAAAAAGAGGTTTTTGCAAATACCATACTTTTGAGGAAGCAACTTACGCGTGTCGGTCTTGAGATTAAGTGGACTAATCCTTTAACGGATGTTGACCGGCTATCGCCGGGATCCTCGTTTACATCGCCCCAAGTGACACGTTGTTCGCAAATTTTGAGCACTATAAATGTCGACACTTGCCAAGTACTCCATTGCCCAGCTCTCTTTTATGATCGATAATAGCTCACAGTAACAGAGAGCAATGGAAAGTGGAGGTTTTCATGGCTACCGCAAGCTTCCCAACACTCCCTCTGGTAATAAACTATAAACTATATAATTAATTCCACCCAAAATAACTACAAATATTGGTTCTCTCTCTCTCTTGTGTGTACATGGAGTATGTTTTTTTCTTCATCTTCATTTTTTTCCTATACTATTTTAACTGCACCAGTAAAGATTATCTATTAACTAATATATACTTTGTGGTATATATATTTATACCTATGCATATCTATAGCAGTTTCTCTACTATACATGCATGCAAGCTACTCTGCTTTCTCTCAGCAAAGATTATAAGATCGATGCATGTCATCCTTAATTTAGTCGAATCAGTTCTTTCATTTAATTTGTTGATCTTTCACTTTCACTTCTATTTGGTTTATTTCCTTGTCTCCTCCCTATACCACCAAGCATATATAGCTAGCTGTGTGTTGTTTCCCAGCTAGGTAGGTGGTTTCAGTAGTAAAGCAAACGGATCATGGTGAAGAAGAAGGTGACATAAATGTGTTATGGCTGTATGTGTACAAGTGTCAGCCATGCATGCATGCAGTCCACTGAGTTGAGAGTTACAAGTGGCGTCCATGCATTTTCCAACATCATAACCAGAATACAAGGATCTGTCTCCATCTCTCCACTACTACATGCATCCTTTTTAGCCTTTTCTTCTGCCTCTCTTCTTTCACTCTTCCCACTCAAGCCAACCTCTTTTGGAAGTTTATAGGAGAAAAAGTGAACATTATTAACAAGTTTGTTTGTTTGTTTTTCCCTTCAACACAGTGCACCAGCCAGCTAGCTATAGCACACAAGTTTATCCACTCTTGAGTCTTCTACAAGACAGGTCATAACTGAATCTGGACCATCTTGGTCGGTTTACATGCACACAAGCAAAGTCTTTGAAATGCGTTTTAGAGTGACGAATGCATGAAAACAAAAAGCATGAAAAAGAGAACCGTTTTTATTCGTTTGTTTGTCCCCTTTAATGGCATGAAGTTAAGACCTGCTTTTTGTCCTTTTCTTCGGATTCCTCCAAAAAGCCCAAAAACACCTGCTGAGCCTCAGCTTCACGCTCCCTCCCAACACCCTAGCATATCACTTTGGGCCCTCCCCAACCTGCTGACGTGTACACGTACCATTTGCTAGCTATTTCATCTATCTTATCATTCTTTGATTCCCATTAATTACTTTTCATTTTACTATAGTTAATACTCCATCTGTCACAGGTGCAGGGTTGAAGCTATCTTCTGGAATATCAGAGATGAAAGGAGATGCAGCAGCAGCAACAGAAGACAATGAATGCATTGTGAGGGAGCAAGATCGTTTCATGCCAATAGCAAATGTGATAAGAATCATGCGAAAGATTCTTCCACCACATGCAAAAATATCTGACGATGCAAAAGAAACAATCCAAGAGTGTGTATCTGAATACATAAGTTTCATCACTGGAGAGGCCAATGAGCGTTGTCAAAGGGAGCAGAGGAAAACAATAACTGCAGAAGATGTTCTTTGGGCCATGAGCAAATTAGGGTTTGATGATTACATTGAACCACTCACAATGTACCTTCACCGTTACCGTGAATTGGAAGGTGATCGTACTTCTATGAGAGCTGAACCCTTGGGGAAGAGGACTGTGGTTGAATATGGAGTTGCTACTGCTTTTGTTCCACAGTTTCACATTGCTGCTCATCATCATCATCATCCAAATGGGTATTATGCTGCTGCACCAGCTTCTATGGGGACTTATGGTGCACCAAATGCTGCGGGAGGATCATCTCAAGCTGCTGCGCTCGCAAATGCTGAACCCAATGGACAATATAAATGATCGTCTCAATTACTACACCAAGAGTTAATTAGGTTTTTTAATTAACCCTAACTAGTTTCTTAGCTAGCTAGCTAGATTGATCATGATCATCAAAGGACAACTAAGGTAGAATGAATATCTCAATGAATCCTAACTAGTTTGTTAGCTTTCTTTTCTAATTAATTTAATGCAATGGTCATCCCGATGCTGGTAAGGTTTTTAGCCTTTAGTGTTTTTCTTTTCTAAAACCTAATCCTTGTTTGGTTTCAAATGAAAACCTTATTCATTGATTGATCTGAATTGTACACTTATAGGAGCATTTTACAACAAACTAAACCAACTGAATATAACAGTAATTAACTGCCTTAACAGTAAGCAGTTTTGAGCCTAAACAGAAAACAGTTTAACTCCTCTAAGTGTAAAACTAATTACAACACAATTACAACTCTTATTTATACTATTATTGCTTCAACATCTTCCCCTAAACTGAACTTTGCACAAAGATCAGTTTACTCCAGCTGCTTCATGTTTCTACTTCAGTGACAGAACACATACCTAGTTTGCTTCTCAGTCTTGTAAATGTCTCCATTTTGATAGGCTTGGTCATAATGTCTGCTACTTGCTCATGAGTGGGACAGTATTTCAGCTCAATCTTCCCATCTTTACATAGGTCTCGCAAGAAATGAAACCTAACATCAATGTGCTTTGTTCTACCATGTAGAACAGGATTCTTGCTCAGTTTTATACTGGAGCTGTTGTCACAAAACACAGTGACACAGTCTGTCTCTTCTTCTCCAAAGAACTTCAGGATTCGAGTCAGCCATATGCCTTGACATGCACAAGAAGCTGCTGCAATGTACTCTGCTTCTGTGGTAGATAAGGTGACCACTGGTTGCTTTTTAGAGGCCCATGACACTGCACCAGTTCCCAGTAGCACTACATGACCTGAAGTGCTTTTTCTATCATCATGGTCACCTGCATAATCACTATCTGAATAGGCAATGAATTCAGGAATTTGCTGACACTTATAGTAGACTCCATATCCAAGGGTTCCTTTGATATATCTCAACACTCTCTTGCCTGCTATGAGATGTTGTTCTGTTGGAGTTTCCATAAACCTGCTCAATAGACTAACAGCAAAGGCTATATCAGGCCGAGTGGCTGTTAGATACATTAGGCTTCCAACTAGTCTCTTGAACTCAGTGCTGTCAACAGTTCTCCCTTCACCCTGCTTGCTGATTTTTGTCCCTGGTACTATTGGAATGTTTACAGCTTTGCAATCAGACATTTCAAACTTGTCTAGGATCTCACTAGCATATTTTTGCTGACATATGAAAATTCCCTCACTTCCTTGATATACTTCCACTCCTAGGAAGTATTTCATCTTCCCCAAATCTGTCATATCAAATTCTTGCTTCATAGAAAGCTTGAATTCATCAAACAGTTTCACACTATTCCCAGTGAAAATTAAGTCATCCACGTATAGACTTACAATGATAATTCCTCCATCAGCATCAGTCCTGGTGAAGAGTGTGTGTTCATGTGGACACTTCTCAAACTTTGCTTGTTCAAAGTATTGCTCAATTCTGCTATACCAAGCCCTAGGGGCTTGTTTGAGTCCATATAAAGCCTTGTGTAGCTTGTATACCATCTGTTCAGATCCTTTCCTTACATAGCCAGCAGGTTGATCAACAAATACTTCCTCAGCCAGTTTACCATGTAAAAATGCACTTTTAACATCTAATTGGAATATTTTCCAACTTTGAGTGGCAGCATATCCAATTAAGCTTCTTATAGTGTCCCATCTTGCAACTGGGGCAAACACCTCTGTATAATCAATTCCTTGCACTTGAGAGTATCCTTTGGCTACTAGTCTTGCTTTGTGCTTTTCTATCTTCCCCTCCTCATTATACTTTGTCTTATAGATCCACTTTACTCCAATGCTCTTGGATCCTTTAGGTAACTCTGTAAGTGACCAAGTCTCATTCTTCTTGATGGAATCAATCTCAGCATCCATTGCCTTGATCCATATGTCATGTTGTGCTGCTTCTTCAAAGCAACTAGGATCTTTTTCTGTGACTGCTTCTACCACATCAAGGTCATGCAATCCACAAAACATTCCTCCAACTTCAAATTCTTCTAGCCAACCAGGTGGCCTAACAGTTCTCTTACCTTTATTTTGAGCAATACACTCTTCTGCATTACCCTCTGTACTAGTTCCAGGCCTGTTCTCTTCTTCTTCTTCTCTGTGATTCTCTGTCACAGTAGACTCACTTCTCTGCAGAGTGTTGTTTCCTTCAACTTGTTCTGTTCTAAGTTGATCATTACCCTCTGTGTCATCATCTAGATCACTGTGGATGGTCTGACCTGTGCCACTGTCATTCTGATTCCCCCACTTCCATGCCTCATTCTCAGAAAATATCACATCCTTGCTGATAACTATCTTCTTGGTTGCTGGATTGTACAATCTATATCCTTTGGTTTCTTCACTCACTCCTAAGAAAATACACTTGACACTTTTGTCGTCAAGTTTTTTTCTTAGAGTGTCAGGAACATGAACATGAGCCACACACCCAAATATTCTGAAGTACCTCACAGTTGGCTTGATGCCACTCCAAGTCTCCTCTGGTGTAGTGTTCTTCACAGCAAATGTTGGACTTCTGTTTAGCACATGATTGGCCCAGTTGACAGCTTCTGGCCAAAAATACTTTGGGACATTTCTACCAGATAGCATACTTCTCACTAAATTCATGAGAGTCCTATTCTTTCTCTCAGCCACACCATTCTGCTGAGGTGTGTAGGCATTGGTCAGCTGTCTTTTAATCCCATTTTCTTCACAGAATTGAGTGAATTCTAGAGAGTTGAATTCACCTCCTCTGTCAGTTGTCAGGCAGATAATTGACTCACCAATCTCTTTCTCAACACTAGCTTTGAACTTCTTAAAACAATCCAGAGCACTAGATTTCTCAATTAAAAAGTAAATCCAGGTTTTTCTACTTAGATCATCAATAAAAGTGAGGAAATACCTCTTCTTGCTGCTTGATTCAGGTGTGATTGGCCCACATATATCTGCATGAACAAGTTCCAGTCTCTTAGATGCCCTCCAGTTGCTTGTTTTTGGCATGGAATCTCTGTGTTGCTTTCCAACTGCACAATCAGTGCATACTTCTTCTAACTCAGTCACATCAGGTAGCCCTATCACCATATTTCTTTGATTCAATGTTCTCAACCCCTTCACACTGAGGTGAGCATATCTGTGATGCCACAACTTAGTGATATCATCTGCAGTTGCTTTCAAGCACAGTGGCATATCAGCAGTAGGGACACATTTGCTTTCAGCACTAGGCAACACAGGAACTGCCATGACAGTGAACAAATTGTTCCTGGCCATCTTAGAGGATATTACAAGTCCCCATTTGTTGTGATAGACATTGCACACATCATCTTCAAATACTACTTTTAAGCCTCTATGTTGCAATTGTCCAATACTAAGTAGGTTATTCCCTAATTCAGGTACATAAAAGACAGATGCAATTACCTGAATCCTACCATCAACTTTCACCTTTACATCTCCTCTTCCTTCAACTTTGATTCTTCTTCCATCTCCTACTTTTACAGTGTCCTTGTAGCTCTCATCCAGGTTGAAGAACCAAGCCTTGTTTCCACTCATATGGTGGCAGCAACCAGAGTCCAAGTACCATTTTTCACCATCCAAGTGATCAGGTTCATCATGATAGGTCATAAGAAGGATTTCTTCCTCTTCCATCTCTGCGTAGTTTGCATTAGCTTCATTCTTGGGACATTCACTCTTGTAATGCCCCATCTTTCCACATTTGTAACACTCAATATGATCTTTATTGAATGATTGTCTTCCACGACCCCTTGTGCCTCTTCCATAGCCTCTGCCTCTTCCTCTTACAGATTCTTTATCATTGCCAGATACTTTAAGAGCCTGTTCCTCTTGTTTCTGAGATTTCATTCTTTGTTCTTGCACAAGTAAACTGCTCTGTAACTCATCTATTGACACAGTAGTGATATCACGAGAATATTCAATTGCGCAAATGACATAATTGAACCTTTCGGGCATTGATCTGATCACTTTTTCTACCACCGTGCTTTCCTTCAATTCATCTCCATGCATCTTCATCTTTGTCACGATTGCCATCGTTCTTGCAAAGTACTCATTTACAGTTTCTTCTTCCTTCATGGTCAATGATTCAAAGTCGCGTCGCAAGGTTTGAAGTTGTGCCATTTTTACTCTGGTTGAGCCTTTGAACTTCAATTTCATTGCTTCCCGTTCTTCGTTTGCGTTTCTGTTTGATCGTGAATTTCTTGATTGGTTTCAAATGAAAATCTTATTCATTGATTGATCTGAATTGTACACTTATAGGAGCATTTTACAACAAACTAAACCAACTGAATATAACAGTAATTAACTGCCTTAACAGTAAGCAGTTTTGAGCCTAAACAGAAAACAGTTTAACTCCTCTAAGTGTAAAACTAATTACAACACAATTACAACTCTTATTTATACTATTATTGCTTCAACAATCCTTCCCCATTTCACAATATTTTGTTTTACTTTACTTATGGTTTTTGTACTGCACATTGCCTAGCTCGAGTCGGTCCGAGTCTGTATTTGGTAGGGCCCTGCTCGAGGTCGGATCCTGGAAGCCTATTCCGCTAACAAAAGTCTACTATAATCTACTATAATAAAAAGAGTTGCAAGCAAAAAATCCATTTTCCGAGATTCTACAAGATTACCACGTGTACACTTTTAATGGCAAAATGGTAACTGCCAACAAAAAATAAAGAGTCTACTATAATGTCTTCTTTTAGTTTTACTAATAATTCATTCATATATTTTAAAATAAATGATAGTATTAAGTTCTTTTTCAAGCCAAATTTACAATATTCAGATGATATATAGGAAATTAGGAAAACATAAATTGGTATTTTATGGTAAACTTCTAATTTTGCAATTTAAGGGATATCAGATTATCAGTAATTCAATGTAATTTAAATAGGTAGCCTCATTAAAGAAATCTCGTGCTTAATAATTACTAATGTTATTTAGTCAAAATGTTCTAGGCAAAAATAGACAAAAACCAAGTTATAACACTGTTAGCCTGTAATTTCGACAGGCTAAATTAAATGCAGTCAACGAGGTTTGACTTATTTTTAAAGTTTGACCTTGTATTTCAAGAGACAAGTATCAATTTCGACACTGAAATGAATTAAGCTATCAAGTTGCATCAAGTAGATTTCGACATCAGATTTGGCAAAGTCGAAGAGGCTGAAGATAGATATTTCGACAAGAAGGAGTTGGAGGCTGATGACGAAGTAGGATCAAGTAACCGTTACCAAGAGCACGTAGCAGTTACCATTTTTTAAACTTTGTACAGTTATTTTCTATTTGTATAAATAGTAGTTTCTCGTAGGAAAAACGGGTCACAATCTCTCATACCAAGTTCCCACGCTCAAAGTACCGACACGCACTGAGAAACGAGTACAAGGAACAAATGTACTGTGGGGGTGGTACCGACACGCACTGAGAAACGAGTACAAGGAACAAATGTACTGTGGGGGTGGTGCACAAGATCATACATGCGTTCCACGTTCTGTATTCCTCAAGATCATACATGCGTTCCACGTTCTGTATTCCACGACAAGAAGTAGATTTCGAGCCTGAAGACTGCAGGTACATGTTGTATTCCTGCATGCTTTTGACATTCTTGGCATCCTTTGGCAAACTCTATGCAATCTTTTAACATAGTCGGCCAATAGACACCTTGTCGAAATAAGAGCCATTTCATTTTATGGCCTACTTGGTGAGCTCCACAAGTTCCACTGTGAGTATTAGATATTGCCAAGTATGCCTCATTTTCACTAAGGCACTTGAGTAAAACTCCTTCAGGGGTTTTCTTAAACAACTACTCATTGCCCATGATGACATAACTTAAAGCTCTATACTTGGTTTTTCTATCAGTTATCCCTGTTGGATTTTCCAAGTAGTTAACAATTTGTCTTCGCCAATCACCATTTGACATACTGTCAATGGCAAAAACATCAAACACATTATCACAATAACTTTTGTCGGAAACTTCATCATTAAAATTTTCAATAAAATTTTCACTTTCACTTGGAGGTAATTGACTTAAGACTAAAGAGCAGTTCTCTGCCTCCTCCAGTTTTTTCCTTGACAAGGTTTCTTGTGTCATTGCTGTCGAAACTAACTTGTTTTTAATTTCGATTAGCTCTGTTAAATATCAACGCTGTCGAATTGTTTCAATAAAGTACTAGCAGCAATAAAGTAAGTAATCAAATTTTCCTTAATGCACTTGTATTCTCTCGCTAATTGTTTGATTACTAATTCAGAATCACCTCTAATTTCGACCTGTTTTGCCCCCAAGTTTAACATAATTTCAAGTCCTGTTACTAAGGCTTCATATTCAACCTCATTATTGGAGCAACTTTCTTTAATTTTATACTTGTATTTAGTTGGAATCCCTTTAGGTGAAATGATTAACATCCCAACACCAGGCCCATTTTTATGACTGGAGCCATCGAAGTACAATTTCCAAGGTCGAAGGTGCACAAAGTTAATTTCTGATTCAACTATTGAATGATCAGCAATGAAATCCGCAACGACTTGGCCTTTGATAGCCTTTAAAGGTTGGAATGTTAATGAATAGTCAGATAAAGCTAAAGCCCATTTGCCTATTCTACTATGTAGGATGGGTTTCGACAGCATATGTTTAATAATATCAAAGTGGGAATAAACATACACATCAACAGGCTTAATATATTGCTTTAACTTAGTACAAGAGAAATACAAGCATAAACACAATTTTTCAATAGGGTGATATCTAGTTTCAGAATCATTTAAAACCCTACTGAGGTAATATATGGCCCTTCCTACACCATTTTCATCCTCTTGTGCTAACATGCTACCTATTGACAATTCTGATGTTGCTATATACAATTTCATTGTCTTATTCCT
Source organism: Astragalus glycyphyllos (assembly GCA_963573325.1). NCBI lineage: Eukaryota > Viridiplantae > Streptophyta > Magnoliopsida > Fabales > Fabaceae > Astragalus > Astragalus glycyphyllos. Next base: position 87,340,674 of record OY754309.1, on the reverse strand, counting down.
AATAGGAGGCAATAAAATAGGAGGGTTCATCAGATATGTCTTGATCTCGTCGAAAGCTACTTGATGTTCGACATCCCACTTGAAAACATCATCCTTCTTCAGTCGAAGTAATGGCGAGAATATTTGAGTCTTGCCACTTAGATTTGATATAAATCTTCTAAGGAAATTGACCTTTCCTAATAATGACTGTAATTCTTTCTTTGTTGAAGGAGGTTGTGTTTCCATGATAGCTTTCGTCTTGTTTTGATTTATTTCAATGCCTTTTTTGTGCACAACAAAGCCCAAGAAATCACCTGCACTTACACAAAAGGCACATTTGAGTGGATTCATTTTCAATCCATATTTTCTCATTCTTTCGAATGATAGTCGTAGATGATCTAAATGACCATTTTCTGATGAAGACTTAACAACTATGTCATCTATATAGACTTGCATAAAATTTTCTATAAAATCATGGAACATAGTGTTCATAGCTCTTTGATATGTAGCACCAGCATTTTTTAAACCAAATGGCATCACTACCCATTCATAAACACCTAATGCCCCTGGGTATCGAAATGCAGTTTTTGAAATGTCTTCTTCAGCAATAAAAATTTGGTTATAACCAGAATATCCATCAAGCATGCTTAAATATTCATAACCAGCCGCTGAATCAACCAACATTTCTGCCACAGGCATTGGGTATTGATCTTTGGGAGTAGCATTATTTAGATCTCTAAAATCTATGCAAACTCTAAGCGTACCATTTTTCTTAATTACAGGAACTATATTAGCAAGCCAATCAACATACCAGGCAGTTCTGATGAACTTGCTTTTCAATAGCCTTTCGATTTCCGCTTTGATCTTCGACATGATTTCTGGTGCAAATCTTCTTGGTGTTTGCTTCACAGGCTTCTTCTCTGGTCGAATAGGTAATTTCAACCCAACCACCTCTCTTTTCAGCCCTGGCATCTCATTGTAATCCCAAGCGAAGCAATCTTTGTATTCTTTTAGCAATTCAACAATCTGCGCCTTCAACTCTTGATCAATCTTAGCACTGATGTATGTTGGCCTTTTTATTGAGCCATCTCCCAAATCAATTTCATCTAAGGGATCTTGTGCTTGGATCTTTTTGGTTGAACCCATTGGATCTTTTTCAAAACCTAAAGGCTCGTCATCATAAACGCAATCAAGCCTCTGGTTTTCGACAACGTTGTCTTTATTTTTATCTTCTGTGGCTAAAGCAACCATTTGATGTAACTCAGCTTCTAGAATAGCTTTTTCTTTGTTTTCGGCCACATAGGCCGTAATTCTTTCCCATACAGTGGGTTCATCCATAAATAACTATTTATGGTCCTTCCCACCCTGTAGGCTTGACATAGCCTTGTGGGTAGTTGTCTTCGTCAATGACCTCTCTATCCCAAATGAATCCATAGTTGGGATCAAGAATCACTGAGGTCCTCACATTATCTCTGCTTTCATAACCATATTTAGAGGAAATGCATGGCGCAATGCTCGCCAGTTTCTTATCGAAGGTTTTCTTGGTGATAGTATTCACTTCAGCCTTGAAATAGCTTTGATCACCCTCAATGTTTTCAACTAGGCCATCTTCACTCCAAATAATGAGCCTCTGGTGAACTGTCGAAGGAATTGCCCCCACAGCATGGATCCATTCCCTTCCCAGCAGTGTAACACCCCGGAAATAATTTAATTAAAATAGTTGATTGAATTATTAAAATAATTTGGAGGCGGGATATAGATAAATTAAAAAGTTAATATTTTATATGCGTAGGAGGTGAAACGAGTAAAGGAGGTGGTGACGTAGAGAGCCCAGTGTTTACTGAGCCCTCAACTTAAACCCTGGGGGTTTAAGCCAAACCCTCATTCGCAGCAAGCAAAAGAAAAACGAAAGTGAGAGTGAGAGAGAGAGAGCACGCGGCGCAAAGAGGGAGAGAAGAGGAGGGTTTCGCGAAGAATTTCAAAAGGAGATCGTTCGTGTTGCTGTGGTTTTGTTCGTGTCTCGTTCGTCGTGTTCCGGAGCTTACGTTATTCGAGGTAAGGGTGGGCTTAACCTTGATAATGGGTTGATGATAATTATGTGTGGGTAGTCTAGGGTTTTGTTGAATTGTTCGTGTTGTTGCATATCGTGTTTTCGTTGAGATTGGTGCTTTGATGATTGTTGCACGTTATTGTGATTTGTTTCGTTATTTGTTGTTGCGTGATTGTTGTATCACGATGATGGTGTTGTTATTGTTCGTGTTTTTGTTGTTGCTGTGTGTGGTTGATTGTTGTTGTCGCGTTGTCGAATTGTCGTTTTTGTTGTGGTGGTTGCGGTGTCGTTGCCGTTAGGATTTGGTGTTTGGCAATTTAGCGATTCTGGACACAGGTTCGGTTTTTCTAAAACTGGCGCTGTTTGGTTGATCCAAAAATTATGAGGTTGATTGTTTTTGAAAATAGACTTAACGCCGGTCGTTTTGGCACTGGTTTCGTCAAATTCGGAGTTGTATAGCTCGAGTTATAGGCGATACAAGTTAGGTTAAAATTCTGGAAACGATTTGGGTATAGATTCGGTATTTCGGTGACTGGGAACGTTGTATTGACTGAAAATAGACTTAATGCTTGTTAATTTGGCACTGGTTTGGTTGCGTTTAGAGTTGTGTAGCTCGAGATATGAATTCCACAAGTTAGAGTAAGATTCTGGAAACAATCTGGACACAGGGTCAGTGTTTTGGTTACCACGTTTTCAAAAGAACTCCTTTTCGAACGAATCCAATTTCTTTGAAAACTAGACAAAATTTTCCCCAGTTTATGCACAAGTTTCATGCAATTTGATTGAGTTTTGGTCACCTTGGAATTGCTTGAATTTGAAGGACAGAAACTGTCCTCTTTTGCAACTAGCCTGTGTGTTTTTCGAAAACTGTACCTATTGGACACTCTCCTTCAAAAACTGAACTTAGGGATGATAACCAGACCCATAGGGCTTTCCAACAAGTATTTATTTGTTGAAATCCGATGTCGTTTGCTATTTTAATTAATTCGCTGAAGTAGGTGCGATGTGCCTAGGCGCTGTGCGCCAGTCTTGTGCGTGGTGTGCGTGCGTTATGTCCGCGTTGTGGAGCCGTCTGGTGTTAATATTTCAGGTGCGGTGCTGGTATGCTCAGGAGAGTTTAGTGGTAGCTGTGATGCTACAACTTGGTGCTATTTTTGGTGAAATCATTTGTTTTGATTCTGGTGATATAGTATTTATTTTAAATACTTGTTATGGTGAGTTGGTGCATAATCATGGTGTCGCATTGTCATATGCATGTTTTGGTGATATAGGCTCTGCCTCTGGTGTTTATTGGTGATATGCCCGTCGTGGCTCATTTTGGTGATCGGTACCGCATGCATATGCCCACTGGAGGGGTTGCATATCATCCCATTGTCTATTTAGTTGTAATAGAAAAAGGGGGGTGTTACAAGCAGCATATTATAATTTGCCTTGGTTGAAATCACCATAAACATAGTTGGCCTTCTAATGCTTCCAACAGAAAGGTCAACTTCAATAGCTCCAAGAGAGTGGCCGCTTTTACCTTCATAGTTGGTAAGGATTACGTTGTGTGTTTTCAGATCCGTTTCACACTTCCCAATCTTCTTCAGCATATGTTGTGGCATCAGGTTCACAGCAGCGCCACCATCAACCAAGATCTTGCTTACCCCAACATTGTTCACCTTTGCTTGGATATACAAAGGTTTGAGATGATTCCTCATCCCACAATCAGGTCTCTCAAAGACAGCGTGTTGTTCTTTCACACAACCATTCTTGAGGACATAGTAATACATGGGTTTGTAAGTGGTTTCTTCGTCGAAATCCTCTTCAGCGTCATTCACCTCAGAAACCACGTCATACTCAATTGGGAGGATTGAGACAACACCGCACAGGACGTCGAATTCTGACCCTGAGTCTGCGAAATCAGATCCCATTTCTTCGTCTAGATTGAGACCTTCTTTAACCACTGAGAGAGATGGAAATATCCTTTCAGTTGCTGGCTTTCTAGCCATTTCAAGAGATTTTGAAGGTATTTGTGTTAGCCTGTAATTTTGACAGGCTTCATTGAAAATGGTCAACAAGGCTTGACTTATATTTCGACAAAGACCAAAGTATTTCGACAGAGAAAATGGTCATGCGCAGGGTAAGTTCGACAAGCTCCCGGGGAAGCAAAAGCAAGAAAGAGGAAAATGGACACAAGCTTTCGACAGACAGAAAACAGAGCAGTTATGCGCTGAAGAACTAGCAGTTGGTCGAAGCGTGATGAAGCGGTTCTTGTCGAAAGTAGGAGTAGCAGTTATTAGTTTTCAAATTTCTAGGCAGTTACTTAGTTTAGTTTTTCCCCCTCTTTTCCTTCGTATAAATAGTAGTTTCTGAGAAGAAACAAGGGTCACAATTTCTCATACCAAGTTCCCACGCTCAAAGTACCGACACGCACTGAGAAACGAGTACAAGGAACGCATGTATGATCTTGTGTACCACCCCTTTAAATTAATGCAATTTTAATTTTCCTTTTCTTTACGTTTCCTGCAAATTTTCTCTTTGTTTTATCCTCCCTCATTTGGAGTAATTTGACGGTTTCGCGGAGAAATCGACGGTTATCTTCTTCTTTTACTGTTAAACAGCAAGAACACAAGCGATTCTGTAAAAACTCTAAACACAAATGGTCTTAGGATTCACTGGTTGATCCTGCAAGTTAACCAAATTGGAGACCAGCGGTGTTTACCAAAATCCACGGTAAACAAATTGGCACGCCCAGTGGGACATTTGTGTCGAAATATTAGAGTGTTAGTTAACAGAATCTTGGAATATAATTGTTTATGCGCCTGAGAAGTGGTAAATCTTTGTCAAAGATGTCACGTTCTGACGCAAGTTCTTCGAACGCACAAAGTGGCCCTGAGAATGCGTCTGTCAATGACGCTAATCCAGTAACCGCTATGGGAACAACTGCTCCAATGCCTTCGACAGGCATGATCACAGTTACATCTCCTGTGCTTAATCCTATACCAACAATGGCCACCACGGTGACCACACAGCCTAATGAAATGGCTTCTATGCCACAAACAATGGGAACGTCTAACCCATATATGACTAGTGGTCATATCCCATTTAGCATGCCTATAGTTGGTCATATCCCATTTAGCATGCCTATAGCTGAAACGTGATGTCAATGACGTCATCGGAACAATTGAATTACGCTATTAAGTTGCATCAAGTAGATTTCGACCTCAGATTTGGCAAAGTCGAAGAGGCTGAAGATAGATATTTCGACAAGAAGGAGTTTTAGGCTGATGACGAAGTAGGATCAAGTATCCGTTATCAAGAGCACGTAGCAGTTACAATTTTTTAAACTTTGTACAGTTATTTTCTATTTGTATAAATAGTAGTTTCTCATAGGAAAATGGCTAAATTATACCAGAGGTCCTTTAAGTTATCTAATTGTAACAAGTTGGTCCTTTAAGTTTTTTTCGTACTACTTAGGTCCTTTAAGTTATTTTATTGTAACATGTTGGTCCTTGGGGCTGAAAAATGCAAGTTATTTGGCCTTTAAAAAAGATAGAGTCTTGGGTAAATGGTCACCAAATTGGGAAGGACCATTTCGCATTCTACAAGTCTATACACGGTGCCTATGAAGTCGAAGAACTAGGCGCTGATGGTCGAATTTTGCAAAAAAAATGGCAAATATTTAAAGAAATATAAGTCAATTTTGCAAGAAGTCAAAATAACGCATGATTAAAATGAGCAAATTGCGAATTTGGCAAGCTAAAAATTTTAATTGCCAACAAAGGCTATTGTTATTTGCAATACTTGGAATTGGAAGTTAAAATTACAAAGTGCCAATACAAGGAAAAAATGGAATCGCAAATTACAAAACGAGTTTGTTTTTCAAGTCTTCGAACAGAGCCTTAGCTTGCTCCAATCTCGTTTTGTTGAAGTTTTCCTCTTCGACCAACTGGTTGACCCTGGTTTCATGTGCGTCGAATTTTTCCAAGAGGCCAAGGCAGTGGGTTGCTTCTTGATTAACTTCAGCCTCCAACATTTCTGAAGTCTTCATGCCCCTCAAGACAGAAGACTTCTTCTTTTCTGCTGCTCTGATCAGTGACTCCAACCTGTCAATCTCTTTTTGGTAACCAGCAATTTCAGCATCATATCCCTCTACAGCTTTCAAGTCAGTCTTTGCTTTGGTTTGTAGGGAAGAGATTTTATTTTGTGAAGCTTCAACGGCAATCCATGTTTCTAGTTTCATAGCACTCTCCTGCTCTTTGAGCGAAGCATGTTTCTTCTTCTTTTCAAGATCCTTAGTGATTTGTTCTAGAAGAGGTTCAAAAGAAACAAGAAATCCAAGGAGAGAGGTGCTAGCTGTTGGGTTGTTGAGTTTGTGCAGCAGGTCTTTGATTTTAAAGGCAACCATATGGTCCTCTTCGATTGCTTGAAACAGGTCTACCTCAAGGACTCTAGTGCGAAGTTCTTGCAACAGGTTCGCTTCAGAGATCTCAGAGTGCTCTCCCGTAGAAGTGGTCGAAGAAATGGATTTCTTTTCACTTGAGGTTTTAGTTTTTAGCAGCAATTGTAGAGCCTCAAGGGGTTTTTTACTCTTGAATTCCTTCCATTCTTCTTCACTCATGGTAATGCCAGTTGAGAGGTTGAGGCCAGTTGAGCAATCTTCCTTAGTGGGGGATTCGTCGACGTGTTCTGCGGTATCGTCATTGTTATAAGGACAAACTTGTTACAATCAAATAACTTAAAGGACCTGAGTGGTACGAAAAAAACTTAAAGGACCAACGTGTTACAATTAAATAACTTAAAGGACCTCTGGTGTAATTATCCCTAGGAAAAACGGGTCACAATTTCATTACAGAACTCTCACGCTCTAACTTCCAACACATTACAGAGAAAACGAGCAAAGAGAAGAATGTATGATCTGTGCACCAACTCTCTTTACAATTAATGCAATTTTAATTTGTTTTCTTCTTTGCTTTTCTGCAATTTTTCCTTTGTTTTATTCTCCCTCATTGAGGAAACTCGACGGTTTCGCGCGAGATCGACGGTTATCTACTTCTTTTACTTTTAAAATGCAAGAACACAAGTAATTTTGGGAAAAACTTTAACACAAACGGTCTTAGGATTTACTGGTTGATCCTGCAAACAGAAGCAATTTCAAACTAGCGGTGTTTACCAAAATCCAAGGTAAACACATTCACCCAGTTGAAGCGAAAGGCAGAGAGAAACGTTCGCCGAGATGGAGAGTGGCGTAAAGACATAAGTCATTTACGTTACCGCAAGTACAGTTGTGAAGATGACGAGACTGTCCGCTATTCAGCTATGGAGATCCGAAACGACGATGACGTTCGCGCATTGATGGAACATCATGCTAATGTTACAATGGGACGTAGTATCCTAGATCTGTTTGTGGAAACAATACGCACTCCACAAGAGATCATTTATGTTCTGGAACAGGGACTTCCCAAATAATCGCTAGTTTCGTAGTTGTTTCCTTATTTGTTTTTTTAACATTTATGTTGTCGTTCTTGTTTCATTATGTTCCAAAAAATTGAAATAGAGATTGAATGTTTCATTGTGTTCCAAACCCTAGATCTTTATTCAAACAAAGAAATAATATAATGTTAACATACACCGAATCTGTTAAATTATAACCTCCCATCATCGCCGTTTTGCCACTTAACCATTTTTGTAACGGAGTTAATAAAAAAAACGTTAAAAGGGACTTATGCGTTACGTTTTTAAAAGTTAAGGGACCTGTGCGTTATAAAAAAAAGATAAGGGACCTAATCGTTACAAATAAATAAGTTAAGGGACCTGGGGAGGTATTTTGCCTAAAATAAAACGCCACAAGATCAGTTGTCATCTTCACCGAATGACGGTCCAATGATAGAGACTTCTGTTGGTTCATTGTCACTAACATCATCACTAGAGACATAATTGGCAATGAATTCCTGATAATCTGAATCAGTTGAGTCAGAACCGGCGTCTTCTTTGTCGTGCAATATTTTGACCACATTGAAACGACCATTCTCTATGCAGCATATCAATTTCTTTCTCGGACAATGTTTCCATATACAGCCACTTTAAAACTCTCACAAAAAAACCTCACATAGCAGATTCACTAAAGCTGCAACTTATGTTATCTCAATTATAACCTCATCCAACATACTATCCCAAATAGCAAGAAATCTATGAGGGAATATTGTACAAGCCAATAAATAAGAGCAAGTAATTGAGAAAAACGAGTTAAAAGAATATTGTACAACTCCAAATTTCTAAAATTAGGACTACAAGTAGTAAGTTTAGTTCCTTTATGAGGAAATTGTGCTTGAGGTCTGTTTACCACATATTTTTGCTTCAATGTAAAGAGAAAGAAACAACAACAACAACAAAAGTGGAAGGCTCCATAATTTGGAAATTAGATTCACAACTTGTTTTAGTACACAACGGAAGAAATGTTGTTCTATTACACAACGGAAGAAATAGAATTTCAAAAGTAGATTCAACTTGTTCTATTACACAACGGGAGAAATAAAAGGTTACACTTAGGCATCAATATCTTCCTTCATGGAAAATCCTTCCCACGGGCAAAAGGAGTACGTCGCGGAGTGCGTGGCGGAGATCTCCACCCAAACACACAAGGATAATCTGAATCAAAATCTAAATCTGATACCAGGGAGCGTGGAGGGGAGGCAGGAACCTAAAACCATTATTTAAAATAAAAAAGGAAAAAAAAGATAAAACAAATGTTAAGACAAATGGAACAAGCAAGAGAAATGCACTACTTCATACTGATACTAGTAGATAATTAAAAGCTCACATAAAGATTTAAGCAACAAACAAAAGCAGTTATTTTTATGCATATGAAAACATGAAACATCAGCAATGGTTGTTAACCAAAAAGAAAAGTAAAAGTAAGAAAGGCATTGATGAGCAGAATACCTCTATCTGATCTGAAAGTGCTATTGATATCCAACCTGCAGAGATAAAATGTGGTTAGAGTTCTATCAACATCAACATAATGCAGTAAGTAATTATAAGGAACATACTTTATTATATACACAATCAAGCAAAAATATTCAAGGCCATTCAGTTTGCTTGTAATTTTTAAAGCTAAAAGCTAAAACATTGATTCAGTTGGTCTCACAACATTCATAATACACAAAGAACAGTGAAGCAAAAGCCAGGTAGGTTTACCATCTCTTGGAAATTGAGATTCTAGTAGTGAAAATATCTCATCTACAGATAAATCATCTGTTTCCATCCCTGTTGCAGCTTCCTGTTCCTCGATACACTTGCTATGATCATGATCATACCATCCCATTAGGTCCCCCATATTTATATCTTCCTCCGATGAGGCTTCAGGTTGAGGTGACCTTTTGTTCTTAGATGAGGCTTCAGGTTGAGGTGACTTTTTGTTCTTAGATGAGGCTTCAGGTTGAGGTGACTTTTTGTTCTTAGACTTAACATTGAAGATAGCTTCTATTCCAAGCCAAAAAAAAACAAGACAAAAGTATAGAGAACAAAACCAATTTAGTAAGAGAAGACTGGTGCAAAATGTAAGTAGAGTCAATTTGGATAAACTTCTCTAGTAGCAATTAAATTTAAACAAGTTATATAAATTAAAATTAGTTTTTGCATATCACGACATCCATTTCATTACTGATTTGCAGTGTTGTAGTGTTGCTATAGCATGGCAGGTGTAAAGTAAACCACTATTTTCTGCAATGGACAATACTGCTAAATAGGTAATAATTTCCAACAGAATCAATAAAATTGGTGTTAGTGTAAGACTTACTTTTGTGGTGAGAACGATGTTTAGCCATTATCTCTTATTTCACTTTCTCTGCAACACAAATTACAAAATTGTATCGTAAATTAAATTGAACAGGACAAGAATCTTTAAGGATTCCGATTGACCTAGAAGTGATTTTAAAAAGAACAGAAATTAAGTGTGATGATTACCAAAGAAAAAGGAGTAATCGAGAAAAGAGGAAAACCTTGCAGGAAAAGAGGAAACCAAACCCTAATTGCTGCAAGAGAATAAAACTAGAAATTAATTAATTAAAATTAAAATTACTAAAGATATGTTCCTCATGCTCCTCCTAGTTCAATGCATAAAATTAAAATTACTAAAGAAAACATTTAAATTAAATTAAACAGGACAAGAATCTTTAAGGATTCCGATTGACCTAAGAACAGAAGTTAAGCGTGATGATTACCAAAGACGAAGGAGTAATCGAGAAAAGGGGAAAACCAAACCCTAATTTGAATTAAACAGGACAAGAAACTTTATTGATGAACCAAACGAACGAGTGAGTAATAATCAAGAAAAGAAAAGAGGAAAACCTTGCAAGAACAAAAGTCGAAGGCAGCAGAGCTTTGTGGAGAAGATGAGATGAGATCAGATGAAATGAAATGAAAAAATAACCCTAACGGTTGTTTGGGCTTCACCATGGGCTTAATTTAGGCTGATACTTCCTACAACACCCTTCTACTCATTTGATACCCCCAACTCTCAAATATTCCAAAAATACCCTCACGTGAAAATATGTTCCCAACCCGTACAGTTCCAAACTTCCGGACCTTTAAAAATTTAGAACTTGGGGGTCTCCATCTTGCTGAAAATGAACTTTGAGTACCCGGGATCCCCAAACTTCGACTTGGAGAAGAGATTGGCAGCTGATAATTAGCCCAGCTAACTTTAATGGAATAGAGAATATCATTAGGGTTAGGGTTCTGGTTATCAAACACTATAGCATTACGTGCCTTCCAAATACACCATAGGGAAACCATCAGCATTGCACACACACCATCTTTATCAGCAACTAGGCACCAACTAGGGTCAATTAGTGAGTCCATCCACACCAAAATGAGAAATATTATCCTTCGTAAGGTTAGGGCACATTTGAAGTCCAAACCACACAGGTGTGGTCCAAGGGCAAAGAAAAAACAAGTGTTCAATTGTCTCCTCTTCCACTTTTTTGGGTCCATTGGAGTGTTAAATTTAATGTGATTATCATAAAAAAAATTGGCCAAGTAAGGCTCAACCTCCCTACCCAGTTGTGTGACCCACCCAACCTCTCTACCAAGTCTTGATTTTTTAGGTACTAACTGCTAATTATTTTCCTAAGTTAGTAACTGACATTTTTTTCCTGTTATTTGCTAATCGTGAAGACTTGTTGTCATGGGTACGTACGGTCGGCAGGTCCCTTGGGATCGTGATTGTGATATCTACATTCGACACCGGACGAAGATCGGGTAAAGAATTGTGATTTTAACTGGTACAGTGATGTAGTACCGTACTGATCGTTGCTACAGTACCTTACTCCATTAAATTTCAGGAAAAAAATAAACGCGCTCTGAAGTTTTTTATTCATTAATGGTATTTTGGTCATTTCGCATAGTTTGGGGTGTGTTGTGATTAGGAGGGGTTGGAAAAAGCACAGACCTTAAAAAAGGACTTTTATCAATGAAATTTGTATGTGTATCTTTGCTTTCTGTTTACAAAAATGTTTTTAGTTGTGTTAAACTATATATTATTTTATATAACCAAAAAACTAGTATTTTTGTTGAACAAATAACATTTTTGTTGCTAGTCATATGCCACTTTATATACAAAGCATATGATTGGATAATCTCGAGTATTACAATATTAAAAAGAGATCTTTTATCCTCATCCACTACCGTGAAAGAGAAAGTGAAAGTTAGATCATGTCAAAAAAAGAAAGTGAAAGTTAGTTGATGTAGAATTATAACGTCATCTTTGTTGTAATCAAGAAAATAACATTATTTTTGTGAAACACGAGTGACCTATAAGAGCAAAACATCCATTGGTCTCTGATACCTGGTTATGATTGGCATATAATAGTACATACGACATGGTACTCCCTCCATCTCATATTATATGCCGTTTAAGGTTGTGGCACATGAATTAAGAAAAGTAGTTAATTTTGTATAGAAAAAAGAGATTGTGAGTTAGTTTACCAAATTGTCTTTCATTAATAACATTGAAAATGTAAAAAGTAGAATTATAAGAAGAGATATATTAAATAATGAAGGGTATGACTGGAAAAAAATTGATATTGCATTGGTATTCTTAAAAGTCATGTATTATGGGACAAATTTTTTTGGCTAGAAAGTCATATTATATGGGACGGAGGGAGTATTAGATACAAAGCAATCATCAAAGAATTTCTTTAAAAAAACTCATCAAATAATCTCACTACAAATGCAATCTATGAAATACGAAATATATAAAACATGCTAAGCTTGATAGGAGTGTAACAAATAAAACCTTGCTAAGGTTCTTGGCCTGCTCTATTAATCCCACCATGGACTTCAATGCCTTATAATGCACTGTATCCCCCCTTAATGCATTTTGACTCCAGCCTCAAGAGTGCAACTTTCTCTCATTAAATAAAATTTAATAAACACCTAAAGTTTCCCTAATCAACTGTACTTTTTTTTATAAGCCATAATCAACTGTACTATTCAGTAAGCGAGCTAAGGGATGTTGAAAGAGTGCAAGCAGGAGGTCCCGGGTTCAAACCCGGGAAGCTAACATTCCCTCATTCCCCACTAACATTGCCTATAAAAAACTGTACTATTCAACCCCTTGACGACAATCTTTGTCAACGAAGGGCGAGTGATTTTGTTAATGGAAATGGTAACTGGGATAGGAATACCTTATCAACAAAAATGGCCAAATCTAAGAGTGAACAACCAAAAACAAATAGAAACAACACTGACCATAGATTTAATCCAGACAGCAACAACAGTAAAAAAAACACAAGCAAACACGTGTGGATTTCAAATAACCCACAAACCAAAGTGCCCGTATCTAGGAATAAGACCCCACAATGGAAAGAGGAAGCTCCGAATTTGTTCTGAAGAACCGTCGTGAAAAAACCACTTTACGGCTGCGCGTGACTGGCTGAGAGCGAGTTCTCTAGTAGGGTCGAATTTTGCATCCTCCATCCCCGTCCTAAATGTGGATGGGTTCTCTGTAGGTACATGTTTACGCCACTAAGTTGTAGAAAAAATAAAAAAATGATATTTGCGATAATTAATAGTATAAAATCATAATTATTATACAATTAAAAAACAAAATCAAAAGTATTTAAGTAGACTTTTCAATTAAAAATAAATAAAATTTATGAAACAAAACGAATGAGTATATTATATGCATAAAATAAAATAAACAATTAAAATTTTGTTGAGCAAGTGTGGGACGGGGGCGGAGCGGGTATTAACATCCCCGAACCCATTCTCGTCCCCTGTCAAAGCAGGTTTTCCCCATAAAATTCGGCTCAAAATTAGGTGGTATCCACGACTTCAGATTCTGTTGCCATGGCATCCACAACCAATCCAAACATGACAACCATCAATCAATACATACATTTATATTTCGTTTCGAAACACGTTAATATATAGTTTTCGAAAATACAGTTTTTGACTCGATAAAATCTTTCAAAACGAAACGACATATATCAAGACCAGAATTTGAAACATTCAATATCGAAAATAAAATCCCTAAACGTGAGTAAAACTCACCGTTTTGTGATAAAATCATGATTTGCCGAAACTTCGAGAAGTGCTCAAAAATAGAAAAAGCACAAATGGTCCCCTAGCTCACGAACACGGTCCAACGAACTCGAATACGCTTCAACTCGATCTCTTGCTACTGGGTTCACTGTAAATCCACTCCAGTCAACAATGAAGTTTCTGGAACTTGCTCAAATCACCAATGTGGCTTCTCAAACTTCAAGAACCTACTCCCAAATTCCCAATAACCACATGCAAGGCAAGAATCAATGGTTTTGGTCAAAGTGAGCTTCAAGCACCATCAGCAGGGCCGGCCCTGGGCCTGTGCGACTGCACAGGGCCCAGGCCCAAAGTCAATTTTTAGGGCCCCTAAAGCAGTTAGTTCTATATCTATATACTAGTATTTTACCCGTGCATACGCACGGGTGATATTGTATGGTCGGTGCATTGCTATGAAGTCATAATAGTAATTTGGAAGATATTCAATGTTTAAAATGTATGATTTGAAATTCAAAGTGAAATATGCATCCCCATTGACAATCAGAATTACATTGATTTTTACAATTCTTAGTTGTTAAATTGATTGATTTTAATAGTTTAAGATTATATTAAATAGTAAATTTTAGATTATATTAATAATTTATTTATTTTTTTTAAAAAATAAATATGAAACATTTGCTTGAAAAAGGAAAATGAGAGTTTAGGTAAAACATGCACTCCCGTTGGAGCTCCCGTAGGCACTCCAATTGCGGCTCCCGTTGCCGATACCTTGTCAGTCTCTCGTTGTCGCTCCCGTTGTCACTTGCTTATTCCTTTTTAATAATTATAAAATAGTTATTTTGTAGTTTTCTGTTGTGGTTAATTTTTTTTTTTCAATTGTTAATGGTTAAAGTGATTGATTTTATTTTTTTTGAAAAAATTGATTGATTTTATTAGTTTTAATAAAGAGATTATAGTAAATAATAAATTTTAGATTATTTAATTATTGAGTATAATATTATATTAATAATTGATTTTTTTGGAAAAAAAGATTTTGAAACATTTGTTAGATTGATTGATTTTTAAAACAATTAGTAGTGGTTAAATTGATTGATTTTTGTTGTTTGAGAATATTATAAAAAAATAAATCTTTAGTTAAAAAGCAAAAAACAAAATTTTTGAAAAAAATTGGGATAAAAACTGACAGGAAAAAAGAATTTTTTGAGAAAAAAATTAGGGAAAAAAACTAACAAAAAAGCTATTTTTCCAAATAAAAAACTGAAAAAAAAGAAAAATCAAAAAGTTGACACGCGTCAGTGCCTGCGTGCGTCAGTGTGTCAGTCTGACGCGACAGTTTTTTTTTGTAAAAGCTACCAAAAACTAACTTATTTTGTCATTTTGCGGTGAATTTACTATTTTGCCATTAATTTTGGACAAATGACAAAATTTGAAGGTGTCTAATAAAGTCATTTTGCTGGCATATGTTTTGATTATATAGATAGATTGTTAATGGTTAAAGTGATTGATTTTATTTTTTTGAAAAAATTGATTGATTTTAGTAGTTTTAATAAAGAGATTATAGTAAATAATAAATTTTAGATTATTTAATTATTGAGTATAATATTATATTAATAATTGATTTTTTTGGAAAAAAAAATTTTGAAACATTTGTTAGATTGATTGATTTTTAAAACAATTAGTAGTGGTTAAATTGATTGATTTTTGTTGTTTGAGAATATTATAAAAAAATAAATCTTTAGTTAAAAAGCAAAAAACAAAATTTTTGAAAAAAATTGGGATAAAAACTGACAGGAAAAAAGAATTTTTTGAGAAAAAAATTAGGGAAAAAAACTAACAAAAAAGCTATTTTTCCAAATAAAAAACTGAAAAAAAAAAAAAGAAAAATCAAAAAGTTGACACGCGTCGGTGCCTGCGTGCGTCAGTGTGTCAGTCTGACGCGGCAGTTTTTTTTTTGTAAAAGCTACCAAAAACTAACTTATTTTGTCATTTTACGGTGAATTTACTATTTTGCCATTAATTTTGGACAAATGGCAAAATTTGAAGGTGTCTAATAAAGTCATTTTGCTGGCATATGTTTTGATTATATAGATAGATAGATAATATTCGAAATACCAATAACCAAAATTTAAGCTAGTTCGGCGGTAGTGGTTAAACACTTGGACCTCTCGTGTGCGGGTTCAACCCTCGTTGGGACCATTTTTTAATTATATATAGCACTTTTCAATAAATTGAATTGAGTTTTGCGCAAAAAGAAAGCACCAAAGATGAAGTTATTTTATTTTTTGATTAGTAATGAAGTTATTTTATAAATGCAAATCCTTTATATATTACCTTTTTATTGCAATATAAAAACAAACCGTATAGGAAAGCATTCTACACTTTTTTTTAACTCTCCATTGTCATTATATTATTTTTTTATATAAAAATATACTCATTTCTTATATAGAGAAACTCAATGCATTAGTTTTGCATGAGTTTAGTTTTAGTAAATTAAGTTTTATATATATGAAATTTATTTATGTCCTAAAAATTTGGAAATTTTTTAATCGAGACCGAATCAATGATCATGCAATTCAACTACACACCCCTCGATCAGACCCTTCACCGGTCCAGTTCTTTAAAATACGTGTAGAGCTTGAGACACCAGACTACTTGACAAACTACTTACCGTCGAAAAATATATAAATGAATTCTCGTTTGAAAATTAGTTTACCAAACTTAAAGTTGTATTGAGATGTTATTTAAAATTTATATAAATCTTGTTTGAGATTTCGTTAACTCATTCGATAAAAGTATAATTAGGGGCCCAACTTTTAAATTTCGAACAGGGCCTCCAAATTGTTTGGGACGGCCCTGACCATCAGTGGCAAAACGAAAATGAGAGTGATTGTGCTAACGAAACTTGTACCAACAGCTAGAGCTCGGAAAATGGAGGAGAAAGGTCCAAAAATAACTTACGTGCAATGAGGGAGATTAGAGCTTTTTCTTCCTCTCTCTCTCTCTCTCTCTCTCTCTCTCTCTGATTTTGTGTTTTTCTGAAAATGAGGTTGATGAAAGTGAGGATTATGTTTCATTCAGCCGAGGGTGTTTTAATGAGAGTGAATTGACCAATTTGCCCTTACTTCCAAATTCTCACTTAAACACTCTTTTTAACCCAATTCCTCTCTAGATTATCACATAGTTAAAACAGTAGGATATTGAATCTTATGAATTAACTGATACTAGTATGTATCACCCGTGTCAGCACGGGTATACATTTCCTTTTAACTTAAATTTTCAAATTGTTGTTTGGGGATTAAAAAAGAGCTAGTTGAATGTTTACGTATATTATGTCAAAAAAATTGACTACTTTGGACACTTTAGAAAATAAACCCACCATGACAAATTTTAGTATGACACGTTTATTAGTTTAGATTATATACTAAAAAATATTATAATTCAACTAAAAAATCATAGTTTAATATTTTAATATAAAATTTAGTCCTCCTTTTATTTATTGATATTCAAAAAATAAAATTAAGAATAAAAGATAACAGTTAGCACATTTTTATTTTTTATTAATATTTTTAATTAAAAAACACATATAATGTACTCGGACAGCGGAATAGTCCCCGTCCCCATCCTCATCCCAGAGTTGACAGTGGGGGAATTATCTCTCTCGTCCCCGTCTCCACATGGAAAAATTCCCCATTCACACTCCATTGTGGGCAGTCCCCGTCGAGATTCCCACGTACAGGTAGAAAGCACTCGTTTAGTCGAGTGTGAGACTGTGAGGGAAGGATGAAACAATACATCCATCCATAAGTATACATAACAAAGATCATTTGGTCACTCTAAGATCTTCCTCATGATCTTCATCAAACTTCCACCTTGAGTAACACCAAGCTTTGCTATCTCCGAACCTTCATCGCAGAGAAAGAGAGTCAGTAAGTTGGAAAAAAGTAGATTAAAAAATACTTTATTACCATATATTGGGATGTTTATTATTACTTATTTAAAAAACAAATTGTTATATTAAAATATTATGTTTTAATTAAAAATTTCATGTGCCACTCAAACATGGGATGCCACGTCATTTAACTTAGTACCACTTCAACCATTAGTTTGACCAATATCGACTGGGGGACCAAAATCGTGAATGAACTATTATAGGGGGACCAAAAATGTAATTAAACCTAAAATATTTGATGTTATAATTATAATATCAATATTAGTATTGCTTATTCCCCATATCTTCTTTTTTAAAAGGGACTTATTCCCCATATCTTATTTGCCTATAAAGCTCCATAATTAATGAGGTATAATTTTTTTTTAGAATTGACAATAATTTATGATATTATTTTAATATGAACATTATATATTTTTTTTTATTAAATCTTATATATTCATTCTATTGTAACATCTATGACTGAATAATTAATAGTTTTTTTTTGACAAAAATAATTAATAGTTGGAGAATGGTAAATATTTTACTTAATAATTAATAAAAACATAATGATGCATTAGATTAGAATTTTTTATCATACGTGCGATATACAATATTAGTTGGAGAATCGTAGATATTTTACTTAATAATCAATAAAAGCATAATGATGCATTAGATTAAGTTTTTTTATCATATTGTTAGTATCCAACGACTTTGCCAGCGACTAATCTAATTTTGTAAAAAAAATTAAATATGGAACGATCTATTGCAATCTAATTAGTATTACTCACTATTATGAATAAGATTGAGAGTGATGATAAAAAAAAAGATTGAGAGCAAACAAAAGGAATACAGAGCAGCACCGCTTTTCACATCACACAATAGGGTTTGAGAGAAGTCCCAAATTTAGTGGGATATAGTGACTGTGCGAAGAAATGACCATTAGTTCAAATTTTATTTTATCTTAGAGTTTCTCTCTGGTGAACGCTGTGAAATTCTATCCACGAAACCCTCTTGCATTGATGATCGAGACATTGTCTCTAACAGTGTAAGTAATGTTATGGATTATGGTTTGTTGGAAAGTCTTAGCTTAAAACTATGAACGCTATTGAAAATTAAGATTTACGCTTCACCTTAACAACATTTGATTTATCTTTGAACTTTTTAAGCAAGTCCTAATCAATCATAATCCCTCAAACATGAAATGTTTTCTCAAATATATTCTCGATGAGTCCCTCACATGAACTTTGAAGAGAACCGACCAATGAAGTCAGATATGTTCCTAAGAAAACCCATAGGATTTATATTCAACATTATTCAATAAATAAGTATTAGATATTGTTGGATATTCAGTAGTATCCCTATTTAAAACACTAAAAGCTCCTCCGAGAATTCAAGAAGCTCTGAGCAAGACTTTTCAATCAGGCTCACTGCATCGTGATTAAACATAACAAAAGTTGCAAATTCAATATCATATATATGACACACAGCTTCACAATAACCTGAGATTAATTTATATATGACATACAGCTTCACAATATCCTAATTGCACTACTATTTATGATAATTTTAATATTTGAATTTGAATAACTGTATTCACTCTATCCATATCATCATATCCATAATTGCTTAGTAGTTACTTACACGAACCCAAAATTACTACTTAAAGTAAGTTGAATGCCACGTGAAAACAAATGAAACATAAAATTGAATTCTAGTTGTGAGCACCCAATTTTAACCGGTATTTTTTCCGTTTTTCAAAAAAATCCCAAAAAAATATCATTTTTATGCATTTTGCACTTTTAATCGATTTTGTGTGTCGTTTTGGACTAATTGGTAATTTTTGCATTTTTACCATTATCAAAAAATCTGTTTTAGCATTATTTTATTATTATTATTATTATTTACACATTAAAATTTTAAAAAAAAACAGAAAACGAAAATTACAAAAATAATATTTAAAAAAAGGGGCATCTTCTATTCCAGGCTAAATGTTATAGTCTCTTTTATCGATTTTTTTTTCATCAAAGAAGTTGCTGCACCATCTGCTCTTATGAGCCATGCGCATCAAATAGGAAAATGAAAATAGGTCAATGGGAAGATCAGAACAAGCAGAATGGGCAGCATCATAAACAAGGAACTTGAAAGGGACATTTCAATGGCTCAAAGCTGGCAAGAGGAAGAAAACAAATCTGAGTTCTCTATTAAAGAGACACAAACGAAAATCAGAACGGGGGAACGATTTCAGAAAAAAGTGAGAGAGAAAAACAGAGAGAGGAGAGGTCAGTAGAAACACAAAAAAATGAGAATATAGAAACATGATAGAAGTATGAAAAAAAAAGAGTGAGAACCACTACCATCACCAATGTGCAGCCCCTCCACCTCGCCACCATAATCTCACCCATCTCTCTCTCCCTTCGGTTTCACCCCTTCAGAAATAAAATCAACCAACCAACAAAATTTTCAGGAAGAACTACGTGACTTTTGAGTTCCTCATTGCACCAGAGGATACGTAGGAGCGGGGCTTCCCCGTCAAGTCAAAAATTAAATTTTCTAAGTTAGTCTTTATTGTCTTCTACTATTAAATATTACTTTCGGGTAAACCAATAATTAAATAATTCATAATTGCACAATCAAATTTAGGGTAACCGTCTTAAGACGGATGTACTAGGGGTGTAGTGGAATTAGGTTTTCGCCCTTCCCTTTGCATAATTGACTCCCGAATCCAACCTAGTTTTCGCAGACCAAATAACCATAAAATTAGGTTTTTCTCAATTTTTCCTTATTAAATAAATTGGGTGGCGACTCCCTAAAATCACACATTTTCGGGCCGTCTACGTCGAGATCTCGGTCACGACACTAGTTTTACATTTTGCAACCCCAACATGTACTAAAATGAAAGTGCAATGCAAAAGACAGAATATTGGTAAATGGAATAAAAAATTTAAAGTTGAAAAGAATGGGCAAAACCAATATGTAGTTATATGAATACTTACGGAATGAACCCAAAACAGGTTCAGCACCTATGTTGTAACAACTCGGCTACCTTGTTGCTCTTGTGCTTCTGATAGTCTCCATCTTCTCTCGATAGTGGTTCTGGCCGAAAGGATTTTCAAAGCTACAACAGTGATCAAAACAGGAAAAAAAACCACATTGTTATAAGGGTGACAATAACACTGTAACCGGACAACCATAGGTGTACCTTCATCGTTGCATCAACACATTTTTGTTACTATTATAGCAATATCTCACTATTTTCTACATCTGCTATTCTGGGTCTGATTATATATATTGGGGAGTATACCTGTATACAATACAAACGTAAGAACAACTATATCCTTAATTTCTCACTATGGAGGTTGACTATATTGTAGGCACAGTCTTCAATCTATTTATTGAAATGAGATGATTGCAAAATTGATAAACTTAGGAAGTACTCCAAAACAATGTTATGATTTCAGAAGCTGAATCTTTTTAGCCATAAAGATATTGCAATGCCAAAATTCCTCTAAAGCTTTATGATCACAGAAGCCGAAGGGGAAAAAAACCATTTGAACCTGATTGAAGAAAATTTCAAAAACTTCAAAGAATAAAAATATTACCAAGCAAAAGCAAAGAAAACCCATTTAGTTTTGACATGATAAAAGACAAACTTTACAACAGAAGAAATAGAACGTCAGCATCTTTTAGCGGTGGAAGTGGCGAATATCGTTCTTCATCATTCACACAGTATCGTGGCCAACTTTGTTATGATGCTAACGAAGGAAATTCTTCAGAAATTTAGGGAAAAACGAAACCCTAACGAAGGAAGATAGAAGGAGTGATGGTCCATGGAGAGAGAGAAATGCAGTGCTCTGTTTCTTCTGATTTTCTTCTTTCGTTGCTCTGCGTTTTGAGTTGATCAAGATGAAAGAAGAGATGAAGGACAAACTTTTGTAGTTCATCAAAAAAAGATTGAAATTTTGTGATAGAAAATGAGAGAAAAAGAAGGAAGAGGAATTAATGTGCGAATGAGAGATGAAGAGAGATTGTCGCGAGAGAGATTGGATCCACAAAATTAGCATTGTATTCATTACTTGTTTTTGTTTTTTTGAAACAGTCAGCTTCAATCAATGTTATTAAAACCGACCCGGTGATCGACCCGAGCAGGTCATTGGGTCAATGGTCGCACCGAGAGGTCACTAATTGACCCGCATGACCCGATATCAATAAAATTGGTATTAAATTAATATGAGAATTAGAAAATGTAAGATATTATAAGTCAATATTTTTAAATTTTATATAATTTTGAATTAAAAAAAAAGTTGAAAATCAATAAAATTACTCGTATTTAATAACATTCTAGTTAATAAATATATAGAATATAAAATCTATGGAAAGTGATACAAAATATTAGATGTCAAATAAATATGATATATAAATGTAATATATAAGTACTAAAATACATATAAATAAATATAATTAGTAGGTAATAAAAGAAAAAAAAAGGGTATATATTCTATAATGCGCTTCAGTTACAACAAAATGTGGTTGCTCACATGGTTAGTGTTGGAAGGTGCGGGTGTGAGGAAAGGGGCTCGATCCCCTGATTCTTCATTTTTGAGATATATTTCGAAATTAATTTTCAATAAAAGCTGAGGTGGATGTCACGTATTTATTTGGAAATGTGTGTGGCTTTTTCTGATTGGTCTTAGTTGTAAGCCTATGTGGACAAACTCATGATTTATATTACTTAGTGTATAATGCCATTGAACTAGGATATTGGAAATCACTTAAACACTCTTTTTAACCCAAACGAAAACTTTAGTCCATTAACTCATATAAAAATGTTAATCAAGTATGTGTGCATTTTTCTAGTCACTTGGATTGCATTAGGCAGTTTGCAGTGAATTTGAAAGGCTATATATATATATATATATATATATATATATATATGTCCCCTATATATATATATATATCAATTATATCAATTGATTTTCTAATAGTAAATTGTTTTTTGACAATTGGATTTCAATTTATATTTACGTTGAGTACCAAATATGAAAAACCTTTAAAATCGAATAAACCAATAATTTATTTAAATATAGCAATGAGTTAACATGTATTTTATTAATTGAAGTTAAATTATTTCAGAACTTATGTGAATTAACATTTACTAATAGAAACCAAAAATGAAAATGTGTAGAAGATGATGCAAAATACCCAATTTGGTGCATAATGAAAATTTGAGACCCTAATAGAAACCCAAAGCGAAAATTTCGGGCCCTAATAGAAACCACAAGCACCGGAATGAAGAAGATGATACATGTGCATTTTTTTAATTTTTAATTAAAACAATTATAAAATAATGAGCCAATGATTAAGGCTGACATATAAGCATAAAAAGACACATAAGAACCTCAAACAGTCATTTAAACGTATTTAAACGTTTTTGTAATCGAATCAAACATAAAAATGTAAGGGTCGTTCAGAGTGGTTGTGAGTTTTTGATTTTTGATTTTGAAAGTCAATTTCAAAACCAAAATATGTTCGTGTAAAATGGAACTGAGTTGGTTTTTTTCTTATTTTCAAAACAGTTTTCTATAAAAACACAAAACCACAAAGATAGGTTTTATAATTTATGTTTCATCCACATCTGATCATCAATATATCTGACCACCATCAACTACTACTCCGACCACTACCAACCAACACCACCAACCACCACTCCGACCACCGCCAACCACCACCGGCCACCGTCAACCACCACTCCCACCACCGTCAACCACCAATCTGACCACCATCCACCACCACTTTGACCACCGTCCACCACCACTCCGGCCGCATTCAACCACCACTTTGACCATCAACAACCGACAGTCTAACCATTGTAGACCAACACTTCGACCATCGTTGATTACCCACCGTCAACCACCACTTTGACCCCCACCAACCACCACTTGGACCACCGTCAACACCCACTTTTACCAATACTATGACGAACACCATCAATCTGGCAACCACTGATTACCACTGTGACAGGCGCATGTCGATAACTACTATTCTCAACCTTTTTTTATTAGAATTATTACTAAATAAATAGATTATATAGTTGTAATATTTTATTTTTTTTCAAACCTAATGCTATATATTGTTTTGATTAAGATAAGTTTATGATGAACTTTTATTCTTATGTTTATTTTTATGTTTGAAAGTGATTTTGATTTTTGAAAATTTCTTAACTGAAAACAGAATTTGGTTTTGGTTTCTAATATTTTTAAAACTCAAAACTGAAACTGATTTTGGTTTTTGAAAATTTCAAAACAGAAAACAGAAACACCACCCCGAACGGGCTTAAGGATTAATGTGCAATGGTTTTAAGGGACCTAGCCGATAAATAAAACATAAAGAATCTAATCAAAAACTAAAAGTAACTTACGCTTAAATATATTTTTAGTCCCTGCAAATATAGAATCTTTTGATTTTAATCCCTGCAAAATATTTTTTTAAAAGATCCCTGCAAAATCAACATTTTTCAAATAAGTCATTCTGTTACTAACTCCGTTACAAAAACGCTGATGTGTATGACAGCAGTCCTAAGCGGCTTCTCTAATCATTTTTATTTATTTTAAAGGTCACCACTTGGATTAAAAACGAAATTAAAAATGAAATGTATTTCCCAAATACCTAAATCCCCATATTCTTCCATCTTCTTCAACTTTCACTCATCTTCTTCCCCATCTTTTCCATTCTTCATCTCCACATATGAAAACCTGAGCATGTACCATTCTTCTTAAATTACAAAGTTGCGAAACATGATTACCCCCAATGTAGATGCCTTCAAAATCATTGAAACATTTCTCACCAACAACCCAATTACATATAGAAACCCAAATACCCTTTACCTTCTCATGGTGTTTTGGATTGGTTATTCCAGCACCACCATGCCTCCTCTACTAACATCCACAACCACACAACGAGAATCAATGTCTTCCCCAACCCTTCACCAACACAAAACCTCTAATCACACCCTCCTACAAAACCTGCTTTCACCCCGCAATGAGAATCATTCTCTCACCTCCTACTTGTCTTCCAAGCTCTATGAACTCAACAGAACCCCTTCTTCCTTTTCTCTCTAATTTGTTTCTCTTTCGAATGTTATGATGGGTGGTGGGTTCAAACCTGTTTCTGTACAAACGTGGAGATGAGATGGAGATGAAGAGGAGAGGGGAAGAATGGGAAGAAGCAGAAGGAGAAGATGGATTGGGAATTTAGGATTTTTAATTTAATATAACATGTAATTTCATATGCGGCAAGCCAACTCAGCCTAAAAAAAATTAGAATTTGAAAAACGTTGATTTTGCAGGGATTTTTTTAAGAAAAATATTTTGCAGGAACTAAAATCAAAAGACATTGTATTTGCAGGGACTAAAAACCTAACTTAAGGACTCGGATATTATTTTGTCCTAATTCTTCTATCAAAAAAATACATCCCCTATCTTCTCTGAAACTATTTGTTTTTACCAAAAATAATCCCTCTCTTCTCTAATGCTAAAAGAACAATTATTTATTACCCATAAAAAGTATAAAAGGTCGGTGTTGAGTTGCGTTCGGTGTGAGTGAAAAGTCAAAATCCCAAATGTCGTCGTGGTGAATAAATAAACAGTAAATACTAACAACAAAGAGTTCCAAAATCGAAGCCTGACCGAAGCTAAATCTGAATTTTGAAGCAAGAATCTCGTCAAGAATTGCCATTGTTGAAGGTAAACACATCTCGAAATTTCTGCCATTGTTAGGGTTTAGGGTAACATTTACTGCATTGTACTCAATATTCTTGTTTTTTGTTCTATTTCGAATTGTTTAGTGTGTATGTTTATGTGTAGGGTCGAATATGTGGGGTTGTTTGGGTTTAGGGTTCGGGTAACAGTACATCATGAAGACAACTTTGTGGGGGGTTGTGACTATTGTTTATTGAGTATAATGAATGCAACTTTTGATGAAGACAGCTTTTGTTTATTATGGGGTTGATATTCATTCAACGCTTGTGCCTATTGTTTATTGTGGCTATTGTTTGATTATTGTGGTCCTGGTTATGTTACCCTTTGTTTATTGTGGTCCTAGTTTGTTTATTTTTGTTTATTGTTGTAATAGTAAAATGGAGACATTGAATATGGAATTTCATCATGGGGGCTTTTTTGTGGATGAAGGGATGACCACATATGTAGGGAAACTGACTAGTTGTCAACTTGATCGTGATAAGTGGTCATATTTTGAAGTCATAGGCATTCTAAAGGAGTTCGGGTATGTTGACTTTATTGGCATTTGGTATGATGTTAATGGTGTCAAAAAGTTGTTTGAAAATGACCAAAGAGCCATGGAAATGGTTAAGTGGGCCCAAACTAATAGATATGTATGTACGTAATCCATCCAATATCTCAACCTAAGTTTCTAGATTTGCCAGAAATACCTCCTGGGCCCCAAATTAACCAACCTGCCCCACATTTGAGATATTCTAGAAAAGCCGCCCATAGTGTCCCAAAAGCCCAAAATACTCCTCAATCCAAAACTGTACCACAAGCCCATATTGTAATTGATGTTGATGAGGGTGACCAAGCTGAAACTGTCTCTCAGAGAAACCAAAATGAAACTGTCGCTGAAGGTCAGAGGGATTGCCAAAACGTCGTTTATCAACAATGAATGTTCGGTTAAAACACAACAAGCTATAGATGGAAACGGTGAAGCGGTGCTGTTGAAGGTCGGTGAAGGTTCTTCCGATAATAAAGGTTTTGCTTTTTTCCGAAATGTTTATGTGAGAAAGAAGCACATGGGAAAGTGTAACGCAGAGTTGATGGCAAAACCGGAAGCAGAGCCTTCAAGTGTTGTTGTGAGAAAGAGTACAATCAGCAGAAAGAGTAACGTGAAGAAAGAAATGAACTTGTCAGTAGCGGACGTGAAAAAGAAGGAGAAAAGTGGAAGGAAAAGAAAGATAATCTCTAGTTCTGAAGCTCCACAAGAAGGGGAAGAAAATGGTGGTATAAAAAGGAATATCACCAAGAAAGAACCAGAGAATGATGGTTTGGGGGCAGAGGATCAAGACAGTGAATCTGAAATTCCTATTGTAGAAGCTAAATGGCATGGTATGCCAAAAGTAAATAAGCATGATCCTAAGGTGACATTATGATTCTCTTCTCGTTTATGCTAATTCACTTTTTAAATTTTGTAGGCATATATGTTTTTGTGTTTGGTGTTACATGTTTTCATGTGTTAATGTTTCTCTTTTAACAGTGTATTGAAGAGGAATCCTTAATGTGCCATCAATGTCAGAGAAATGGTAGGGGAAGAGTTGTCATATGCAAACGTTGTGAAAGGAAAAGATATTGCATATCCTGTTTAAACAAATGGTATAGTTTCATTTTGCATCTCTTTATTTTTGTGGCTTCTCTTGTTATCGAATATTCCTGTTGTGGTGATAAAATTGAGGGATCTATATGATATTGTGAACTAAAGATTATAGGGTCGGTATTAGGATGATGAAATCCTTACCAATGCATATTTTTGTTTTGTCTTGTAAAGGTATCCTCAATTGGAAGAGGATGATATTGCGAAGGAATGTCCTGTGTGCCGTGGTAATTGTAATTGCAAAGGATGCTTGCAATGTCCGAATCTTATCAATGTCAGTTCACCCCCCTTTTACATTAACCATTCTTGTGATTTTTCTGTATTCTAAATAGGAGGACCTGGTTTTCTATAGGAAATTAAGAGAAAGGCAAAAGAGGCAAAAACCAATGGAGATAACAACATTGAGCACTCGAAGTATCTGCTGAAAGCACTTCTTCCGTATTTAAAACGGTTGGATGAAGAGCAAATGATTGAGAAGGAGATAGAGGCTAAGAGACAAGGTATCTTTTCCTTCACGAGTGTCTGATAGATCTTAAATAAATGTAATGTAGGGAGGGGAATTAAATATATGAGATGTAGGGGATTATGGCTTAGGGAGGAAATTGGTTGTAACCAACTTGCTTATGTGGCAAATTGGAGGGAAAGTGGGTGAGTTAGTGGAGGTTATAAATAGGAGTGAGGGGATTAGAGTGGGTAAGCAAGAAATCAGTTAGATCAAATTGGGAGACCCTAGCTTCTCGAATTGCTAGAACTTAGGAGAGATTAGGCCTCTCGAAGAGCCTATTATCGTTACTATCTTGTAATTTCAGTTTTTCTCCATTGATATACATTTTCTATATTCAGTTTCACTATGAGGAATGTTGGTACCTATCAGTGTCGGTCGAGTTTTTTGATGTATGGATGAATGTTGTTCTGTCAATAAACGAAAATGATGCTGAGGCTAAGCTAGGTTTGATCAGTGTATTTGTTTCCTGTACTTGCAAGAGAAAATTGCTTTTAAGTGATGCTAGGAATCTCTTTCCATTGCGAATGCTGACTGTATAAGAGAAGGAATTGTCTGTTTTATAAGCTTTGGTTAACTGTTGTCCTCTAAACAGTATGGCTGTTGGAATTGGAACTCCTCTTCTCTAGCTTTTTATCTTTCCTCTTACTGATGTGGGTTGCTGTATCAGTGTTTCCTGCTTTGATTTTTTATTTTGGAATTAAATTTATCTTTCTTTTCTTTCCTTTTTTTGAATTACTTACCTACTTGATATCCTACTTTTTACTGTTTCCTCTGTAAGTGTTGTTGGATTATAGGTTCTGTTTGTATCTCTTCTCATACCCCAGTTAGAGTTCATTTCTAGTTCCATATGTTTTTCATTTTTTTTATTTTTTAATTTGCTTTTGGGATGTGCATTATACAGGGCTCTCACTTTCAGATCTAAAAGTAAGAGTGGCAGGTTACTTGGAAGATGAACGGGGTTACTGGTTGGGACTCGTGTGATTTTTATTATTGTCTTTCAGTTATCCTTATGTAATATAGTTGCTTATTACTTAACGCTCTTTTGCAGTGAAAACTGCAAAACATCAATATATGACTACCACAGAAGCTGTACAAAATGTGATTTTGAGCTTTGTGTGCAATGTTGCCGTGAGCTTCGAGGTGGGCAGGTTCCAGGTGGTGCGAATCCTATTATGCATGATTTTATTTTCCAAGGCCTTGATTATATGCATGGTGTAGATGAAAATAAAAAAGTTAAAGAAATTGCATCACGTGTTGCTTCTGACCGTAAGATTCGTGGATGGTCAAGATCTGGTTGGCGTGCTGAGAGGGATGGAAGTATTCGCTGTCCAAAGGCCAAAAATAAATGTGACCATGGTTTTCTAGAACTCAGAAGCATTCATTCTCCAAATCACATCTCCGAGTTAGTATGTAATGCAGAAGAACTAGCTGAAGCATATAAGCTTCAAGATGCAGAGGTGTCTCGTAATGACTTCTGTTCGTGTTTGAAGCTTGCCAAGAACACAAATGATATATATAATAACATGAGGAAGGCAGCATCTCGTGAAGACTCTAGTGACAACTGTTTATACTGTCCTAGGGCTGTAGATTTACATCACAAGGATTTAAGTCATTTTCAATTGCATTGGAGCAAAGGGGAGCCTGTAATTGTCAGCAATGTGCTTGAATGTACATCTGGTTTAAGCTGGGAACCATTTGTCATGTGGCGTGCATTTCGTCAGATAAGTAGCAACAGGCGTACTAAGCACGATGCATATTTGGATGTGAAAGCCATTGATTGCTTAGATTTGTGTGAGGTTTGTATGATTTCTCAATCTTGAGCACGGGGGATTTTTGCTGAAATTCAATGTTTGTTATCATTCTCTTCTTACTTATTTGAATTCAAATTCTTGGCAGTCACAAGTTCGACACAGTCAGCAGTTTAGAGACGTTCTATCTTGCGGCTCCAATTTTAAGCTTGGACTGCTTGGTAAATCGAGTATAAATGCAAACTCAAAATCTTAGCTGTTCGATGATGCAACGACTTCGAGCTGCTGACTGTGTGAATGGTGTAATTTGTGATTACAGGGAGCCTGAATTCAACTTTTTTTTTTTTTTGAGATTAGAATTCAACTTATTTCTGATCTATTTAAAATCAATAGTTTTTTTTATAGGAACTAGTTTGCTTGAAAATGATTGAGGGTAGTTTCAAAGCATTTACTGTTGTCAGTTACTCAGTTCATAGAGTACACTTTTTACGAATGTCCTTGAAAGAGTTCGAAACGTACTGAGATAAGGTTTCAATTTTTAAGGTGAATTGTTTCTCTGTAAAACTGCTTCCAGGTGTTTTTCTGTCTGGGTTGTTAAGAGATGCCAGTACATGGTTGCAATCTTGTTTATCAACAGAAATACCGCATGGGTGCAATTTGTATGTGTTTGTATAAACGTCCGAGTCCTTTGTGCTTGTCATATGCTATCTGTTAAATTCAATTGAATAGAAATAATAATTTTATTGAGTTAGAAGGAATAGGATAGAAAACACTCCTCCATGGGTTTTCACTTCTACAGTAGAGCCACTGCTTTATTAACAGAATGTTTACAATACTGAATATCATTCCCTCTCCAATAACCTCATTTATAAATGATAACCTATAATTACCCATTAACTAATGGAAACAAAAATTCTCCCATTAGGAGCTTGAGGCCCCAACAAACTTCAACCAGCTCATATTCCGTTGTTTTAGACTTTCCTGTCGTAGTAGCCAACCCACAATTGTTGCTAAAGAAGAGAATTCTTTCCCAAACACCTTAGGGGGAGGTTTAGGTTGGTAGCGAAACTGGTGAACAATTCGATTATTAGCAAATAAAGGAGTTATCTGAGCAAGGCTATCTGAATTCTGAATTGGGCTAGATGTGCCCTGGGTTAGGCTATCTATAACCCTCTCCATGAAACCAAAAGATGATACCATGAAATTCAGCCTGGCCTGAACTGATTACCCATGTCGCCCGAGGTTGCTCCACTCCACCTGTTGTGACTTACTAACCACCATATATGGGATGGTGTCTGGAAGATCTAGCTGTGGAACCTCAATGAGCTTGCAAGACAAAATTTTGTCTCTGTTACTGATTAGTTTATCTAAGAAATGCAGTGTAGACTGTGTGGTGCAACTAAACTTTTAAATAATCCCCCTTTCCATCCCCTCCCCTCCAACCAAGCGTACCCTAAAGTTCTTGCTGTCTGATTTCCTGTTTGTTTTTGCTGTTTTGCTTTCGTCTACGTTGAATCTATCTTGTTGCCACTTTCGTCTTCATTCTGTTCTCCTGATTGTATATTTGCCTCTTTCTTACACATACTCATCGATGTAGATGATACGGGGTAAGACCATAAGGCTTACTGCATTTTATGTGTTCTCGTTGAAAATATTGTTCCTTAGTTGTATCCATATTTTTTCCTGTTCAAATGCCAAACAGACTAGTGTAAACTATATCTAGTTTTTTTACTGAATTTTTTAGTGCTTTTTCTTCAAAGTCTATTCTGTTATTGGTAATTTCTGCCTTTTTTAATTTGAGATTCTAACTGAGTGCAGGAAGAAATCAATATCAAAAAATTCTTTATTGGGTACGCAGAAGGTCGCAAGGATTGGCTTAATTGGCCTCAGGTGTTGAAATTGAAAGATTGGCCCCCTTCTAATTTATTTGAGGAACGTTTACCTCGTCATTGTGCCGAGTTCATATCTTCCTTGCCGTATAAAGAATATACAGATCCTGTAGGAGGTTATCTTAACCTTGCAGTGAAGTTGCCCGATAATTGTCTAAAGCCAGACATGGGACCTAAAGCATATATTGCTTATGGATTTCCTCAGGAGCTTGGGCGTGGTGATTCTGTGGCTAAGCTCCATTGTGACATGTCTGATGCAGTAAGCTTCAATTCTGTTTTTTTTCTTTTCTGGCCTATTTTTCTAGAATTTCTTTGTAATCATTTGATACTTTGTTATATTTGAATTGATTTCCATCATGAAATGTGCATAGGGTGAATAAATTTGTCTTCGTAAGCTAATGTATTTATCTGTTCATATTCTAATTGTGTTGTTTCTTTGACGTTCATGTCATAATTTTTTGTACATTGCTCTGTCAACACAAACTCTCGTTTGATTATATATTTGATGTGTTACTTTTCTGGGTGTTTTGGTAATTGACAATTTGGGAAAGTAATATTTTCTGATTAGTGGCATCGTCAGAAAAGTATTTTTAGGAATTATTATGAAAGCCTTGGGATTGAAAGTTGTGATCAAAGTATACTTTCATCAGATGCATTGTTCTTCCTTATCAGTATTTGATACTCCCTCTGTCCTATTATATGTCGTTTTGGGTCATTTCACACATATTAAGAAAAGTAATTACTTTTGTATGGGAAAGAGAAATTCTGAGTTAGTTTACCAAATTAACCTTCATTGATGTTATTGGGAAGATAATTTCGTAGAGTTATGAAAGAGATATTATTAAATAATAATGAAGGGTATGGTAGGAAAAGAAACACTAATGTTTCATTGGGATTCTAAAAAGACATGTATTATGGTAAAAAAAAATTTGGCTAGAAAGTCATATAATATGGGACAGAGGTAGTATTTGGTAGTGCTTTGTGTCTCTGAGTGCATACTCTTTCACAAGGAAAATGAAACATTTTAAATCCGGCCTTGCAAGGTAAATGTCTTGACTCATATCACTGAAGTGAAATTGAATCCAAAGAGCACTACTGCCATTGAGGAATTAATGGAAAAGCACCTTGAGCAAGACAAGAGGGAAATACATGGTAATATTCAGAACCGAGAGGCTAATGTTCGCATGCTTGATAATTCATCTTCTGCCATAATTACTCCAGACAAGCTAAATTCTGTGGCAGTCATGGCAAATGAATGTGGATTATGTGATGGGAAGATTGTTGATCCATCTCATCAACACTCTAGTGCTAATGATGATAACATGTCTTCTGGGTCCGAGCTAATCAAAGAGGTTGAAGAAGTTACAGGGAAACAAGAAAATAGTTTACTGGTTGGAGATAAATCCTTAGATGGTGCTCTCTGGGATATTTCGGAGAGAGGATGTACCTAAATTGCAGGAATATCTAAAAAGCATTTCAGAGAGTTCAGACATGTCTATTGCTGTCCTTTAAAGCAGGTAAATTAGTTAAGATGATTTTCTGTTATCTATCTAGATGCCCCTTGTTACCAGTCAGTTTCACCGCTAGTTATATTTGGTTTAAAGTATCCCCATATTTGTTACATGTGGAGGTTTTCACCATGATAAAATTCGTACTATCTCATTTTCTTCTGTGTTCCAATAAATTTTTTTACTTTTCAAATAGACATGTCAAAAAGGATTGGATGAAGATCAGGCTGGTAGTAAATAATAGCTGTAAGTAATTTTGAAGGTGTAAATTAATGATTTCCGTGTCTAAACAAGTGTGTACCGTCACTAATAAGGAATTATGTTGATGTGATCTGTATTTTTGAAACATATATGTAATCTGACTGGTTAATTAGTTTATGG
The DNA here is from genome assembly GCA_963573325.1 of Astragalus glycyphyllos. Classification (NCBI taxonomy): domain Eukaryota; kingdom Viridiplantae; phylum Streptophyta; class Magnoliopsida; order Fabales; family Fabaceae; genus Astragalus; species Astragalus glycyphyllos. The sequence continues at coordinate 87,307,782 of OY754309.1, read as the reverse complement.
ACCTTTCATTATGATAGTAGATGCTTCTGTACAATGACCATGGCCAAGGGAAATGCTTTATGGACATAGTTACCAGTCCAAAAGCAAAAGGTCATTGGTTAATTAAATAGGTTATATATGTTCCTATGGCTTCTGTTTGTATAGATGACTCGTTAGTAGTTATGCATGTATCTTGAATGGCATATCCTTTGGTCATGTAGGTTATTCACCCCATCCATGATCAGACCTTTTATCTTACTATGGAGCATAAGAAGAAGCTTAAGGAGGAGTATGGTTAGTAATGTTTATAAATTTTCCTATATAGTTTCGGGACTTGGCTGGTTTGATTAATCAAATTGTACTATTTTGTTGATAGTTCGATATTGACTTGTAGGGATTGAACCCTGGACTTTCATTCAGAAGCTAGGAGATGCTGTTTTCATTCCTGCTGGCTGTCCTCATCAAGTCAGAAATCTGAAGGTAAAATTCACATATACAGCAAAGTTTCCCCTGTTTGCCTAACAGTGCATGAATTCTATGAAGTTTTGCTAGGGATGGGATGGGGATTAACAAATTGACTTAGTTTATATGAGACTAAGATCTGAGTTCAATTCAGATCTTATTTAGTTTTTGTTGCATATCTTATCCTTTGTATTTGCGTTTGTTTCCTTAAACTGTTTATCTCTACTATAAAATTACTCTTGGGAACTTGAGCTTGGGAATGTAATTTTCCTATGTTTGGTACAGGATATAAAAATTATTCCTGTGTATCTGCTCAGAAACTTGGATCAAGAAATTACCATGATAACCTTATATGTTTATGGTTAAGAATTAGGCTTGATGGAGGATTGCAAAAGTGGGTGTTGAGGCTATCAGTTGCAGTAATGATTCTCACCCAAGAAGACGCATCTAGTTGAATTGCTGCTGGTTGAGCGGAGAAATGCATCAATAGGAAAGAGAAACAATAGGGGAGGTATATTAAATGCGCCCTACTGGACGGAAACAAGGACCACAACCTTGAATAACAATTAAACAATGACTACTGGTGTAAGAACAAAACAACACCAAACTGTACGAATTAAGTTTGAACAGAGAGTAAGAAAATGCGTGAATAGTAACTGTCAAGAAAGTCCTTGGAACACCCCTAAAAAATTGGAACACCCCTAAAAAATGGGACACAAGCTGAAATATATGCAGTAGGTAGACTAGGAATATGCATTTCATATGGCAAAATTCTTCTTTCAAAAAGTTTCCAGAAACTTTTCTAGTGTTGCCTGCAGTGTGGCTGACCACTTGGTAGGTTCGTCGGATTGATCTACGAAAATTTGAACAAGTTGCCGCAACTTGTGGTGGCCGATGGAGGCCCGTCTCGTCATTGTTTAAGTTGGTTGTCAATGGTTTTGTTGACCTTGATGGTTCTCTTCGTGCTGCGGGAGGTGAGAATAATCAGGCATTGGAGATGGTAGTCAGTCCAACAGTGGTTTTGGCTCCAAAGTTGAGTCATTGGTAATTGGTAATATTGGGAAAAACCCAAGTCCCACATTGACTAGTGATAAGGTCTCAAAAAAGTATATATTGAAAGAGCATCCCTCACCTTACAAGCCGGTTTTGTGGGGTTGAGTTAGGCCCAACTCACATTCTAAGTGGTAAAATAGTTGCCAGAAAATGGAGGGTGGTGCTGATAGTATTCCGATAATGTTTTTTGGCTCCAAAGCAGAGTCAAGTAGAAGAGCGGAGAATTTTTAAAATTCCCCAAGTCATTTACTCCTAGATTAGTTTTTATGTCTTGATTGCTCTTCTTTCAAACAGATGATTTCAATGATTGTGTAAATGTTTGACATGCATCATCCCTTTGCAGTCATGCATCAAGGTTGCACTTGATTTTGTCTCTCCTGAAAATGTTGGCGAATGTTTCCATTTGACAGAGGAATTTCGGAAACTTCCGGTAAATCACAGATCCACTGAGGACAAATTGGAGGTACGCCAAGACTACTTCCTTGATTTGATTCTACTGTTTATATATTTTTCCAGTGTTCGGTAGTGCATCTCCGGTTTCATTACTTTCTTTCAATTGGATGGAGATTTTGGTTATAGCTTTATAGTAGTTCTACAATCTGGATTAGACCTACGAGAACAATTGGGCTTGATTGAGAGCTATCAGTTACACAGTGTAAATTCGGAGACTGCTCTATGTTTTGAAATGGACCTAGCATATTGTTTACATTTGTTTCTACTGAACATTTTTTACCATCTAGATTCTAGACTGCAAGGTCATAATTGTAATCTAAGATATTAATTACAGAAATTAACACGGAAGATAAAAGATTGGTTCAGTGATTCACAGTTGGTTAATTTACTCTAGTTGCTTATTTGTTACTCTTTTTAAAATTTATTAAAAGCTCTAGTAAAGGCAAAATGATTTATTGTTGGTTTTCAAATTTATATTTTTCTCTTGTGATATCCATGTAAAAATGTTGTTTTTTATGTAATTAACAATGTTCTAATATTAACTGTTTTATTTCGATTTAGATTAAATAATTGTTGAATGTTTGAAGCATGGTTGTCAAACGCGAGTGTTAAAGCGTAGTTTCGTACGATCTCGCGAGTTAAGGTGGAACTGCCACGCCAACTCTCGGCGGAGATCGCTGACGACGGCCGCCGGCGCAAAGAGGAAGTGCGTAACAGGGTAGCAGTGGCGATGTAACTCACAACCCGACTTCACATTGACGACCCGAATTCCAGCTCACAACCCGACTTCGCAGCGGTGACGCCAAACCAACTTCTAAGGGTGAGAATTTCCAGTGGTGATTTTCTGGCAGTCACTGGCAGTTTGGTGGCTTTGTAGTGTAAGTAATGCATCAAAATAGTGTGATGTGGACAAAGATTAAAAGAAATAGATGAGTGAGTGAAAGAAAAAGAAGAAATTCATGTGCGGCTGTTAGGATATAGAATAAAGGGGAATTGAACTAATTAAGAATTGTTAGAGTCAACTATGGTTGTTATGACTGTTAGTGTTTGTTAGAGTTAGTTATGTTTCGTAGGTTGTTAGTATGTTAGTTAGGAAGGTTGTTAGTATGTTAGTTAGTTAGGAAGGTTGTTGATCCTATCCCTTTTATCCCTTGTATAGGAAGCCTATAAATAAAGGCTTCCGTTCCCTTTGAAAGTATCTTTGATCATACCTAAAGTTTAGTCATGACCGGGTGAGGCCGGAGGGCGGGGAGCCTTATCTCTCCAATTGTATTCATACCATATCAATAATATTCCATTTTCACTCCTTTTCCGATTCTTTATTGCGTCAAATTCCTGTTTTTCTAGCGATCGTTAGGTTGGTGTCCTAACAATTGGCCCGACCTGCCGGATCTTCGAAAGGAAGCCAGCGATGTCGAAGGTAATGGAGCGACCAGTGTTCCAAGAAGGAGATGATGGTTATTGGTGGGCACTCTGTATGGACAGATATTTCAAGACAATGGGAACCCGTGAGGAAGATAAGTTGACAGAGGCTCGTAAGGCTATGCGGGGTTTTGGCCGCTCATGGTATTTTTGGTGGATTCACCGCCACACGACGGCGGATTGGGAATCATTCATAGGAGCGTTTCTTTGGTATTTTAAGCCAGAATTTAGAGACACACTTCCTTATGATAAAGACGGGAAGTTGCGTCAAGAACTTGAGGAGGACGATGAAGTTCTTGATTACCCAATGACGATTTTCTTGACAGGTGAGTCAGCAAAATGGTGGTCTTCGCGGAAGCAGACCGACCATGATGTTACATGGAGCACTTTTCAAAAGGCTTTCGTTGAGGAATTCGTACCAAATTATGGGACTAAAAAGGCTGGATGAGACAAATGAGAAGTTGATGAACCTTATTCTTGAATCTACCAAAAATAAAGATGTTGCTGAAGATGGTGACAGTTCAGTCAACAAGGAACTAGGCGCTTTCAAGAACGGCGCGACGTGCGAGAAAGGGGGTACCAAGAAAATGCTGAAACATGCATTGAAAAAGCAGAATTCTGGTGGCAACCAAAAGAATGCAGAGGCTGCAACCCATGTGGTCAAGGAGTGTTAAAAGGACGTGCTTTTCCCAAGAATTCTCCTTTGTTTTCTCATCACAGCAACTTGAAAACATTTATGAAGGAGACAATCACCAATAATCTTGTTTCCTGGAGGAGAAATTTTGTTCTCATGTACCAGCAAAGGCTTACTATTGGCATACCATGAAGCTAGCTGAGACAGAATTTGGTTCATCAAGCTCCCAACAGTGGGATCCTGTAGGGGATTTTTTTTTTTAATTCAATTTTTTTCCTTAGCAACCATTGAACAAAAAGGATCAAGAATACTTCAACCTTGAGGACAAGGTTGTTTCGAGGAGGGGTGTAGTGTTAGGATATAGAATAAAGGGGAATTGAACTAATTAAGAGTTGTTAGAGTCAACTATGGTTGTTATGAGTGTTACTGTTTGTTAGAGTTAGTTATGTTTCTTAGGAAGGTTGTTAGTATGTTAGTTAGGAAGGTTGTTGATCCTATCCCTTTTATCCCTTGTATAGGAAGCCTATAAATAAAGGCTTCCATTCCCTTTGAAAGTATCTTTGATCATACCTAAAGTTTAGTCACGATCGGGTGAGGCCAGAGGGCGGGGAGGAGCCTTATCTCTCCAATTGTATTCATACCATATCAATAATATTCCATTTTCACTCCTTTTCCGATTCTTTATTGCGTCAAATTCCTGTTTTTCTAGCGATCGTTAGGTTGGTGTCCTAACAGCGGCGCTCTGCATAGAAAGAAGATGCGACAACTTTGGATTGGGTAGAAGCTAGAGTTGTGCTATATGGGGTGTTGGGGCAAGTTGGGCCATAGTTGAATTGTTGGGCTAAAATAAGTAATGAATACATAAATGCTTTTAATTCTATTTTGTGATTTAGTAAATTTATAGATAAATTATATAATTTCCAGAATAAAATAAGAAACTAAATAATAATAATAATAATATATAAAATAATAAACTAAAACAATAATAGTAATGTTTTTTAAGGTTTATTTTTCTTAAGTATGATATATAAATAACTAAAAATAATTTTTGTCTCTTCGGTGGGATCTTACGATCCGTGTTACTATCTCACGATGTACGATTTTTCTATACCCGAAACGAACGATCTTCGGTGGGATCTCGAGTTTGACAACCATGGTTTGAAGTCTTTGATCATCAACCTACTTCAGTTTCTATGTTGCTGTGGCGTGTTTTAATGTCTATAGTTTCTTATTAGGATCTAATGTATTGTGTTTCGTGATTGGCACTTCTATGGTAACAGGTGAAGAAAATGATGATACATGCTATGGTTGATGTGGTTAAAAAGTTGAAGAAAGCAAGGTTAGTTATTGCAATCTTCTGGCCCCCTAAGGTTATGAATTTGTGATACTTTCATTTCTTGAATATATTGTTTGCGTTGCTGTCAAAGGCATTGATAGATTTTATCTTATGTACAGACATTTTTGTTAGGTTCTTTTGCTCATGATTGAAAATTTGCCTTGATTGTTGTATAACTGTCGTTCTATTTACAGGAAAACCAAGGTTCCAATATAAATGCATATGTGAGAGATAGAATTCAGTTGGGAATGGTAATGTTTTGAGTTGCTTAGTTAGGTTTGGTGATCTTGGTTTATTTGTATGAAAACTGTAGGAAAGATTCCATATTTTATTTTATCTAGCATACCTTGTTGAGGTACTTTGAAACATCATATCATATGCTAACTTGTAATGATGTAAATATCCTGTGATGTCATGTCATATCCTTTTGAAACTTCTGAATGAACATATTATGCATCTGTGAGAGATTGAATTTAGTTGGAAATGATAATGTTTTGAGTTGCTTAGTTAGGTTTTGTGATCTTGGTTTATTTGTATGAAAACTGTAGGAAAGATTCCATATTTTATTTTATCTAGCATACCTTGTTGAGGTACTTTGAAACATCATATCATATGCTAACTTGTAATGATGTAAATATCCTGTGATGTCATGTCATATCCTTTTGAAACTTCTGAATGAACATATTATGCATCTGTGAGAGATTGAATTCAGTTGGAAATGATAATGTTTTGAGTTGCTTAGTTAGGTTTTGTGATCTTGGTTTATTTGTATGAAAACTGTAGGAAAGATTCCATATTTTATTTTATCTAGCATACTTTGTTGAGGTACTTTGAAACATCATATCATATGCTAACTTGTAATGATGTAAATATCCTGTGATGTCATGTCATATCCTTTTGAAACTTCTGAATGAATATATTATGCGAGGTTCTATATTGCCCTTGTTGCAGTATGTTTTGTAAGATCTTGGAATTGCTAATTTGAAGTCAGGTCTTGTGATGGTTGTTGCCCCCAAATATATTCCCTACAAAAAGATATTGGTATTGAAATATATAAATATAGATACCTGTGATGGATTTGGATTGGTAGGGAGGGAGCTCCGGATCAATCCTCACTAAATCACACTAGAAATTCCAATAATTGAATGGAACTTCGATTTATGACTGTATACGCTGCAGTAAGTACACTGATAGTGAATAAGGGAAGTAGAGGAAGAAGATAATGATCGGTAATGATTGATGATGATTGCATTAATTCCAAAAGGTAGTTATTAGTACAATCAATCAAGGGAATATTCTAGTGTAGTACGCTTCTAGAATGTGTAGTACAATCCTAAAGGAAAACAAGTACTAAATAGAAAGTGCAATTGTACTATCAACTAGTCCATTTAGGTAAAATAGTAAAAGCTAATGGTAAAATATAAGTGACTCGGTCACAATACCCCCTCCATGAAGAGCACTCTTGTCGTCAAGAGTGAAAGTGAGGAAATTTCTTTAAGAGATCATAATAAATTTCCTAGGTTGCAGCCTCAGCTAGCTGATTCTTCCACTGAATTAGCACTTTGGTGGCAGCTGTGTTCCCTCTTTTGACCATCTTTTGAGCAAGGATTTTGTCTGGTTCAGCCCTTGTAGTATGGAGACGTGGAGTAGATGGATGGTGAATGACAGCAACATCTGATGATGTACAGAGCTTCAATTGGGATATATGGAAGACATTATGGATTCCTGTTGGAGGTAGATCAAGCTGATATGCTACAACTCAAATACGATCAATGACTATTGCTCTGTTGCTGCATTCTGTTCTGTGCTCGTGCCAAATAGAACCTTAGAAGCCTGATTGCCTCCTCTCTAGCAGAGAGTGATCTGTCCATTGTGAGTGAAGAGGATTCACCTGGAAGGTAAGGCATATGTAGGGGTGTGGCTAGTCCATACACCACCTCATAAGGAGTAGTGTGGATAGAAGAGTGGTAGTTGGTGTTGTACCACCATTCTGCCAAAGATAGCCACGAAGACCAATCAGATGCCTTCTAAGAACAAATGCATTTTAGGTAAGTTTCTAGATATTTATTGACAATCTCTATTTGCCCGTTAGATTGGGGGTGATAGGCACTTTATTTATTTAAAAGAACACCTTGGAGAGAGAAAAATTCAGTCCACACCTTGCTCATAATTACATTGATGCCTTTGAATTAGCTCACACACAGGTTAGCATATTACCTGAACATGCCCTTAGTATATTCTTAGTTGGATTAAACCCTACCACACAAGCTCATGTGAGAATGTTCAATCCTAACAATAAAGTCCTATGGGTCACTTCCAAGGGATTTTTAATGACCATGAAAAGCTGACATCGTAACTGGAACCTCAGAAAAGTGAGCTTGAGTCACAGAGAATTGAACTGGAAAGGCGTGAAGCACATAATGGAAGTGAAAGAAAAAAATTGGCTGAAGCAATTGATGAGAATGCAGCGAAAATTAGCTCTCTTCAGATTGCTACACTGGCACAACAGAAAAGCAGATGAAAATGTTATGAAACCGACTGAAGAGCAAAAGAAACAAAAAGAAAAACTCCACACTAAAATCATTCAGCTTGAAAAACAATTGGACATGAAACAAAAAGTGGAATTGGAGATTCAGCAACTAAAAGGGTCACTAATTGTGTTGAAGCACATAGAAGATGGTGAAGATGCAGAATTCTAAAGAAGACACATGATCTGTAGAAGGATTTAAAAGAGAATGAAGAGTCATTTAAGGACATAGATACATTGAACCAAACACTAATCATTAAAGAGCGTAAGAGCAATGGTGAGCTGCAAAAAGCTCGAAAAGAATTGACTAATGGCATCAAAGAGATAGCAGCTCGTGCCCATATCGGTGTGAAGAGAATGGGGGAATTTGACACTAGACCATTCCTTGAAGCTTTGATACAACTTTGTTGGTGGTTTTCTATAGATGATTGTGCAGAAAATTGTAAGGAAGATAATTGAGGCTGAAAGATACTTCTTTGGATTTTGTTTTTCTTATCTAACAGTGAAGAAGACTCACATATTTATAGTGATCAATGGAATGCTTTAGATACAAGTGCGTGCACTCACATTAGCCAAGGTTCATGCTCATGTATTTCTCTAGGGACATGAACATTAACTTAATAAGAAAAACATTTATACCAGAATACATTTGGAACTCGATCCTTTCACTTGTTTGCGTCTCTCTATTTTTAAGCATTTATACATTTATAGATGTTGATAGATTTCAGTTATTGAATACTCCCTCCGTCCCATAATATAAGGCCCCGTTTGCATTTTTTTCCGCATATTAAGAAAAGTTGGTAAAGTAATTAATATGTACAATTTGTGTGTGACTATTACTAATTATCCTTTGAGTATAGAGAAGCATTTAATGTTAGTTTTTCACATACCAAGACAATTTAGAAGTATTAATGAGAGATATATTTGGAAAAAAAAAATACATCTAGATATTTGTAAAAAGACTTATATTTTGGGACAAATAAAAGTGTCAAATGAGACCTTATATTTTGAGGCATCTGATCACGCTGGTAGAGTTATGATGAAGGTAAAAGCACATGAATTAACATTCCCAAACACTACTTACATGTGTCCACTTCTAGATAAGATTACCACAAAGAGAGCACCTAAAAAGGGTAAGAAACTAAAAGATGATATCTCTACAAAGCGAGACAAGTCATACTAGGATAGAAAAATCAACATCCTTTAAAAAAGTTTGGAAAATTGTGATAATTTGATATGGGCCCATCGTTAATCCCAAACCAAAGGAACCATGTTTTGTCACTTTTAGGGTTTGCCAATTTTAGTTACAAAGTTATAGAGAAGCGCCCTTCGCGAGAGTAGGGAGCGACACGAAGACTCACTTTTGGATGTACAAAAAGGTCAAAAACCTTCACCATCACCACCACGAGAGAAGAACACTGTTCCTATGATTTTATGTTCTTCCTCGTCGCGCCGGCTGCGCCGCCCCTTCTAGCGATCTCCCCACGTTGCTGCCACGTTGAAGGTAGTGAAACACATGAGCTCGTGCGCTCCCACGATCAGTAGCTCGAGTTTGACATGCATGCCTATTCTTATTGTCATCCTCTACGTGGTTTTTTTTGACAGAGAGGTAAGGATTACAATGGCCGAAAAGTATGTTTCATATATTGGTCTCATGGGAGAATCGTTTGGAAAATATATGGGAACGATCTGTCTCAGATTTGTGTTATGTTACGATCGGTTTCTCTGGATGAGAAAAGGACCGAACACAAGTTGTACTGTATTCTACGTAAAGTGCTAAGAGCAAGTATTTGAGTGAAGAATGAATGTTGGGATCCGTTTATTGACCTCGGTGGGTGTATATTCATATTACAATGGTCATAAATTTTCATAATTACAATTTAATGGTCCAGTCGAACGTTACAAAAAGGGAGGAGCAAAACAAAATATTTCCCTCTGACTACGCCTTCATTCCAGTAGGCCGGTCCTTCTGTAGCCGAGCGTATGTGTATACAGGTCGGTCCGTATGGGAACATGTTATAGTTAATAACATTCCTGTGTTGATTGTTTACATGATTATAATTGGTATATGTGTGGATGGACAAAACTGGGTAACCTACAGCAAATCCGATGAATCCGTAAAATTGAAACAGAGATGACGGATCAACTCGGTTACACGAGTCAATGGGTCAAAATAGCTGTTTTAATTGGTTAGTACTACCTCCGTCCCATTTTATATGCAGTTTAAGGTTGTTGCACACATATTAAGAAAAATGATTAGTAGTCTAGATTTTATAAAAAGTGTTGTCTAAATTACCATTTAACCCTTTATCTCTCTACATAGATAAACGTGAATCATTTATTAAATGTAAAAAGTTGTAATGATTAATAAGGGCAATAGTGGAAAAATATGTTAGATGCTTTCTTGAAAAGGTAAAACAACAATTAATTTGGGACAAATTCATTTTGCTAAAACAACTTATAAAATGGGACGGAGGTAGTACTTATTAATGGACTGTTTCGGGTGCTTAATTTGCTATCTGTCTAGAATTGAATCCGTCCGAAAATTATGCTTTTATTTAAGTGACTCATAAGAAGCCACAAATTACTGTTATAACCTTTTATATAAACTATTTTCTACACAACAAAACCCTAAAACCATTTTTGCTCAGCTGCTGATAAAACGAAACCCTAACAGAGAGAGGCATACACTGAAACGAAATCAACAACACCCATTTCCTGATTTACATCTCCTCCAACCTCTCCAATCTCCATTCTCCTCCATTGTCTTTCCACCATCTCCCTAATTCTCCCTGTATTCTTCAAACTTCCTCTACCTGTCGTTTTCATCTACTTTCCATCTCTCTCAACGACAACAACACGTGGCAACGACCGAGCAAGGGCGTTGTGATGCTCTTCTCACAGTCTTCATCTCTTCATTTCTCAAACTCATTTGCTGCAACAGAACGACGATTAAAGGACGTTGCGGTAATACACGATATGAGTTCCAAAGGCGCTACGTTGTGACACGACCTAAGCATATGTTTTTTTTTTCCCCGATAAGCTTGACATTATGTTTGTTCATTTCGTCAGATTTGTTTTGTTGTAAGTGAAAGTTTCATTTTTTTTAATTTGTAATGTGAGAAGTTTATATTTGTCTAAAGCTTGATGTTTCCTTCTTCTAGATCCATCAATTTATGAGTTTCTTCTTTTTGATCTATCTGAGAAGTTGTTTGTATTTGCTTTGTTCATTTCGTTAGATCTGTTTTGTTGTAACTGAAAGTTTGATTTTTTTTTTTCAATCTATAATTAGAGAAATTTATATTTGTTTCAACTTTTAAGTTTGATCTGTCATTCTAGATCCATCAATTTCCGAATTACTTCTTTTAGATCTATTTTTTTTATTACTTTGTTTGATTTTTAATCGTGTTACCCCACCCTACCCACCGTCAAACTGACCAACCTGCAATCGTTCAAACAGTCATCTCAAATGGACGTGGTGGGTGAGATAAAGTGTTTCTCGGTTTTGTTTGGAATGACATTTTTGAACACAAAACCCAAACAAGCCGACCACTTGTCCAGCCCTATGTCTCACCATTTTTTAAGCTGATTGTCTATGTTTACATCATTATATTTGGGGCCGTTTGGATAAACAGCTTAATTAACGATCCAAACAGCTTAATTAACAGCGTATGGCATAAGCGCTTATCGTATAAGTGCTTATGCATAAGTTGTTTGTATATAAACAATAAAATAATGTTAAAACTATTTTTCTATAAGTCATAAGCTGTTTTCAGATGCTATCTCGAGGAGCTTATGGAAATTAACTGAAAACAGCTTATGACTGTTTCCATAAGCTCTCCCAAACAGTTTTACAAGTGCTTATAACAGTAGATAAGCCCAAATAAGCAGATTCAAACGGGGCCTTGGTATGAGTGTGTAGTGCTTATATTTGACATTTTTAGCAACAAAATGTTGTGTTAGTATTTACACAAGTGTTGTGTAACTAAATACAAACCGGATTTATCATTTTAATAGATAAATCTGGTTTGTATTTTTCAATACTAAATTTATCTATTAAAATGATAAATCTGTTTTGTATTTAATTAAGGAGTAAAATTGGAATAAAAAAAGTGGTGGTACAGGAGTAGGGATGGCAAAACGGGCCAGCCCGCCCCGCCCTGCGTTTAGCCCGCATAAAATGAGGCGGGGCGGGCAAGCCCGCAAACTAAACACGGGGTTAAAATTCTAGCCCACCCCGCCAAAGTGATGGGCTTGCGGGTAGCGGGCTAGCCCGTCGAGTTTTTTTTGCAGTTTTTTCAACAGACTTTTCACATTTTTTTATATTTCAATTAGATTTTTCACCTAAACAATTAACCACAATTCAAGTATTACCTTTCAAGTAGCCAAAATAAGTATTTTGATTGCTTGGTGACTAGAATTAACCATCAAGCAACCAAAATAAGTATTTTTAAGAAACAAAAAAAACATAATAAGTACAACCCTAAAGTCTAGAGATTCAAATTACATAGCATTGTCTAACAAAACAAGAGTGAAGCATCTAAATTCTAATTCAATTTTTATTATCAACAAATATTCTAATAAATAGCATAATAAATTTCTAAACCAAGATAAATATAATAGAACGCATCTAATCTACAGAAACACACATAATGATTTAATAAGGAGTAGTATATAAATCTACAAACAGAAAACATCTAATTCTAATCAGAGAAACACACACAATGGTTTAGAAACTATAATTGTCACACACGCCATAAGGCTAGTCTGATGATGATTATTTTTTATTTTTTAAAAAAATGCGGGCTTGCGGGCATGCCCGCCCCATTTTTGTCTTTAGCCCGCAGTTTTTCCCTTTTGGCGGGGCGGGCTCAATGGGTAAACGGGCCCAATATCCTAGCCTGGCCCGCATTTTTTTAGCGGTTTGGCCCGGCGGGCTTTGCCCGTTTTGCCATCCGTAGCTGCTGTTACTTGCGGACATCAGTGCAGCTGGTGCTGGATCATGGGCATGGGGGCAGGAGCACTTGCATTCATGTATGACCAGTTGAACTACTCCTCCTTGGACACAACGAGACATTTAGCAGGGTATGCGTCACTATTATAGGTAATATTTTTTAATAAATTTTTTCCCTTATTCTGAGTTTGCTTAAATTTCTGTTAAATAATTTTTTTAATTAACCATGTTTATCTTTGCATTTTAGAGCTGGATTTTATTTTATTTTCCTCAGCAAGTGGAGAGGAAGTCCACTGGATTGCGGCACAGAGCACTGTGTGGGATTTGGAGGAGGAAGAAGACAGATTCATTGAAGCTCGGGTAATACAGGCGGAGGATTGATGCGCTCACGTCTGATGATGTCTGTTGGCGACCATTTGAGGACCACCGGGGGGATAGACCCTTTGAGCAAATTTCATTGTACAGGGGACACCTCAGCTGGGGAGACATCATTGTTTCCTACATGCCGGATAGGTGCCTCCGACAGTTTGGCTACGTCCAAGTCATCCCATGTGACCCTCTTATTGGTCGTCCTAGCCCGACACTCTGCATGTATCGTATTGCCCATTATATGCTGAGTGTGCACCAGGTGTTGGCTACTACTTATCTTGCTCAGGAGTTGGGTCAGGTTCATCCGGAGTACTTACACTGGTACGTGAGAGTATCTATTCCTAGACTGTTACCGGTTGAATCACCACCACCAGTAGCACCAACTGCACCACCACCTGTGAGGGGACATGCAGAGTCGTTGGAGATCGTGGAGGAGCAGATTCGGTTTGGGCTTCATAGCGGAGACATTCATCCACACAGTCCGATGTACGCTCACTTCATGGAGTTGTTGGTTATGATAGAGAGGCGTGAGCGCCAGGGGCTTTTGTGGCATTGTACTGTTGTATGTATGTCTGTCTTAACTATTTTTATAGCGCTTGATTATTATTATTATTATTATTATTATTATTATTATTTCTTGCTTATTATATTTGACTAGTTTCATTAAAATTTCGACTTCATTCAACAAAGTTACATAAAAGATAAAACATAACCAACTATAATAAAAATAGACAGGTACATTTTCCTAATATTCTGGATCTCGCAGACGACGTAAAATCTCATTCACGCTTTGTCGAGTTTCTACGTACAACTCCAACGGCTTATACCTCTGAAGCGTGTCATGGATGTTCAGCATGTTCACCACGTCTTCGTCGGTCTTGATTTTCATGGACAAGAAGGAAATGCGGTCATCGTCTCCAAGATCGGGTTTGCGATAAGTGATACTAGTGACGTCACGGTCGTCACCAGTCACTTGAACTTTTGACCACACTTTATCCTTCAAACCTTCGAACCCCATGGCGCGGTGGATTCTATGTAACACCGGCTTCAGACTCCAGAAGTAGACACCATCTTCTCTCATGGTGATGTTGCCCCGATGATGTATACCGTAGAGCCTATTCTCGTCCGAGCGTTGAGTGAGGCAGATCTGCATTCTGGATGGGTAAGGATGTGTGAAATAAGTAAGTGAGAGTGAATTTTTTGTGTGAAAAGAATGAGGGTGGGAGTGGATATTTATAGAATTCGTCAATGATTATCAACCGTTGATATTATCGGTGCAATCTATGATAAACTCTAATTTAGTGCATTTATTAGAGATATTTTGAGTTGTTTTTAGAGTAATTATTACTGATTAAATAAATAACTGACTTAAATTACTCTATATTTGCAGGAAGGTAGAAAAAGGAAAATTATTATAAAAGTGGGCTGAAATTAGAAGAAATGTTAGAATAAAAGAAAGCAAGCCCAAGCCCATTAATGCAAGAAGGCCCACAGTAATAAAAAGAAGAAGAAGATCCTTTTGGAGATTTCAATTAAAAGTGATGCACATGTGACTTGGAGAGAAAGAAAGAGACATTGAGTGGATAGCAAGCAACACATATTTAGGAAGAATCTAAATCCTAATATTTAGGGATTGGCATATCTTGCAATTAAAAGTGGAAGCAATCTTGACTTGATCCCTAGCTTGGGGAGAAAGAAAAGGAACCAATATAAAAGGAGGGCTTTACTTGTGAATGAAAAAGCTACCCACCATAACACAAACAAAACCACTCACGCTGACGACAACGGATTGGAGAGGAGAAAAAGAGATTTTTGGCACCGTTCTTGACACCGTGAAAGAGCTTTGGAGTAAAAGAAGGAGATTGAAGACAAAAATTAAGACTTTCTCTATTTCCGGGTTATTCTTATTTCTGTAATTCATGAACCTTATTTTTCTTTTATTGTTCTTTATTATTATGGATACCTAAATCCTCTTCTAGGGTCTTAGGTGGATCTTGCATGTTTAGAAACCTCTTTATGTTCTAATTTCTTATTTGAATTCCTACTTTTTATTTTAATTAATATTGTCCTATTATTTTTATCACATAATTAGGATTAGCTACCCTTCTCATGTTCATAATCAATTAGTTGATCAGCGACCGTACTGCAATTAGTTGGTGGACCTATAGGATAATTGGGGCTATAATTAATGCATGACCAAACTTTAATTTAGTCTTCCAATTATTCAACCTTTTTGTACTTTATGCTTTTCTTAAATTTAAATTCTAGCATGACCAAACTAGGGTTAATTTAGGAAAAAGAATATTAATCGCGAATGACCAAACAGATTAATAGCTTTAGTAAAGGGATTGGTAATTAAATAAAATAAGGGAATTCAGGTAGAATTAGACATAGGGGAATCGAAGCTTGCAAGTGAAACTGCAACCCTAGACCTCTCTCCATTGATTATATTCTTGCATTTTAATTCTTGTTATTTTATTTCTTTTTATTTTGTTTCTACAACATCCAAATTATTGTTCGTCTAAACAATATATAATCTCGACTAGTTTGGTACTTGTTAATTAATCCCTGTGGATACGATAATCTTTTATACTACTTCTGCGAAAGAGTACACTTGCTCTAAGTGTGTTTTTAACGCAACAAGTTTTTGGCGCCATTGCCGGGGATTAATTTAACAATATTAAACGAAAAAGATTTTTATTGCTTCAGACTTTTTTTTTATGCTTTTATTTTAATTTCGTTTTTTTATTTATCTTATTAAAAAAATATACAAAAAAATTGATAAAACTTTCCCAAGAGCTCGTTGTAGTTCATTTTTTTTGCAGAGAAAAATCTAAATCATGGTTTTTAACTCTTGGAGATTATATTAGAGAGGCAGAGGCGAAAAGAAATCTAGAGAAGTTATCTTGGTATATGCCTCAATGTCAAATCCCATTTTCTCCTCCTTCTTATGAGCCTTATTCAAACTATTGGGATGACTATGAGCCACCTCCTTATTCCTCCAACTGGGATAATTATGAGCCATTACAAGTGCAGAGAAAAGAGGAGGAATCTGATATCGACAAGCAGTTGGTCAAATTTATGGAGCAGACAAATGAAAAATTTGAAACATTGGAAAAGAAATTGGAGGAAAATTTTAATGAGAAAATTGGAAGCTTGAAGGGCCAAATTGGAGACATGAAGAACAACTTTGATAGTTTGAAGAATCAATTGTCAAAGGTTATTGATATGGTAACAACTCAGTTGGCTCAAGAAACTCTTTATTTACAAACAAAGTCTACCACAAATGAAGAATCTGAGCAATACAAAGATAATATTCTTAGTAGTGATGAAGAGTTCTCCATGGAATATAATCTAGAGGAAGAAGCTCTCAAGAAAGATGAAGAGACTCCTACTGAGGGGGGTCAAATTGAGACAACAGATTCCACTGATGAGACCGGTTGTGAGGAGAATGAGAAAGATCAACCGGTACATGAGTTGGAGAAAGAGGAGAAAGTCCCAATTTTTGGACAAATTGTTTTAACCATTGGTGATGCTTTGATTGAGGTTCATAAGGGAAAGGTAACTCTAATGAGTGGTAAAGAAGATGATGTTATTACAGCTTTAAATTCCAATGAAAATTTCTCTTCTTTAACTTCTCATTATTTTGATTATGTGGTTGAAACTAACATTTCTGGTGATTCAAAGATGCAGGATCTTTTGGAAAAAAATATTATTTTGCAGGATCCTAGCATAGCGGTGGGTGGAAATCAAATAAAAATTCAACAACCCTTTGAAGTTCATCCACCACTTGGAAAAAGAAAGAACAATGTCAACCACATGGTTAGAAAACTAAGAAGGTGCACTGCATTAGATGTAAAATTTGCTCTTGGAGAGCCACCTGATTGAGCACCAACTATTGTCAGGCTCATGACGTTAAACAAGCGCTTCGCAGGAGGCAACCTGTGTTTTATTTTCAGTTATTTTTATTTTTCTTTTGTTTTGTTTTGTTTTTAGGAATAAGCTCCAACTACAAGCTCTCTCAGGGAAGTCTCTCTTACTCTCTCTATTTATTTATTTTTGTTCCTATTTGACTATTTTGCATTGAGGACCATGCTTCATGCTAGTGTGGGGGAGGATATTATATGTTGTCACTTGATTTCTATTAATGCACATACCCACTACATGTGTTGGTAGCATTTTTTCTGGCTTGTTTTGAATGAACTATGCTTAAAAACATAGAGATTTTTCCTTTAAGGAATCCCATAATTAATTTACTTGGCAGACTTGTACTTAATTGTAACTGTGAGGATGTCATTAGGAAGCTGATAATTAGCATTTGTCCCTCTTGAGTACTTTTTGTGAACTAGCTTCTAAATGTGAGATCTGAGCCTTCATAAGGGGATTGATACTAAATCATAAATTTTGACCCCTTTTCTTTCTATGAGTGTGTTTCCCAATTTGGTATATTCTAGAACTTGTCTTTTGACCATTTCAAGGCGAAAATTGATTTGCATCATGTAAAAAGATTTGGGGAATTTAGGTATTTTTCTGGCCTCAGAGTTGTTTGTTGAAATTATCCATTAGTTGCCCCCTTTGAGCCTATTTGTTATATTTTTTTCTTTGGTACCCAAATATAATTTTTTCTTTTTTGTTTGTGGTAACCATTTGAAACTGAATGTGGAGCAACTATTGAAAATTACAATTTCGTCCTATATTTTAGTTGTCTATATTATCAGGACTGAAATTTCGTCCTATACTTTAGTTATCTATCTTGTCAGGATGAAGAGAAAATAAGGAGTGAATCATGTGCTTACAAAAATATTTTCATACAAAGGAAACAAAATAGGAGTTTTCATGTACTTACATTTCCCTCCTACGAAAAAAATGCAAGAAGGAGGAAAAGGCACATCAAAAAAATGAAAGAGCCAAAGGGCAAATCAAAAGAATGAAAGAGCCAAAGGGCAAATCCAAAAAAAAGAGTCGACTCAATAGAAAAAAAAGAATGAAGAAATAGAAGTGAAATTAGTTTGGAGTTTGGACAAAAATTGTAAAATAGATAGGAGCTCCATATTTAGTTTCAAAGGTTACTTTTTGTTTCTTGTTTTTAGCCCTTTGATTATCCCTTTCTTCTTGTTTCCTACCTTGCATGAATTCACCCCTGGCCCCATTACAACCAATGAAACCCCATCTTTTACATGCTTGTGAACTATTTAGTGGAGATTTGGTCAAATTACAAGCTTATGGTAATGTGCATTTTGTTGAAACTTGAGTGTATTTTCCCTAGTCCCTAAACACTTAGAGAGATTGGGAGCGAGTGCCCTTGTTCATAGAAATGTATTCTTCAGGGACATGAGCCTCTAATTGGGCAACCTCTTGACACCTCATATGTGCTATATTCTCTATTGTCTGTCGTTGTGCTTCTAATTTTGGGTCCCTTATTTGGCTGTCTCTATTACTTACTTGAAAATTTTATTGAGCTAGAAAATTTGCTTGAGGACAAGCAAAAGTTAAGTGTGGGGGAGTTGATAAACTCTAATTTAGTGCATTTATAAGAGATATTTTGAGTTGTTTTTAGAGTAATTATTACTGATTAAATAAATAACTGACTTAAATTACTCTATATTTGAAGGAAGGTAGAAAAAGGAAAATTATTATAAAAGTGGGCTGAAATTAGAAGAAATGTTAGAATAAAAGAAAGCAAGCCCAAGCCCATTAATGCAAGAAGGCCCACAGTAATAAAAAGAAGAAGAAGATCCTTTTGGAGATTTCAATTAAAAGTGATGCACATGTGACTTGGAGAGAAAGAAAGAGACATTGAGTGGATAGCAAGCAACACATATTTAGGAAGAATCTAAATCCTAATATTTAGGGATTGGCATATCTTGCAATTAAAAGTGGAAGCAATCTTGACTTGATCCCTAGCTTGGGGAGAAAGAAAAGGAACCAATATAAAAGGAGGGCTTTACTTGTGAATGAAAAAGCTACACACCATAACACAAACAAAACCACTCATGCTGACGACAACGGATTGGAGAGGAGAAAAAGAGATTTTCGGCACCGTTCTTGACACCGTGAAAGAGCTTTGGAGTAAAAGAAGGAGATTGAAGACAAAAATTAAGACTTTCTCTATTTCCGGGTTATTCTTATTTCTGTAATTCATGAACCTTATTTTTCTTTTATTGTTCTTTATTATTATGGATACCTAAATCCTCTTCTAGGGTCTTAGGTGGATCTTGCATGTTTAGAAACCTCTTTATGTTCTAATTTCTTATTTGAATTCCTACTTTTTATTTTAATTAATATTGTCCTATTATTTTTATCACATAATTAGGATTAGCTACCCTTCTCATGTTCATAATCAATTAGTTGATCAGCGACCGTACTGCAATTAGTTGGTGGACCTATAGGATAATTGGGGCTATAATTAATGCATGACCAAACTTTAATTTAGTCTTCCAATCATTCAACCTTTTTGTACTTTATGCTTTTCTTAAATTTAAATTCTAGCATGACCAAACTAAGGTTAATTTAGGAAAAAGAATATTAATCGCAAATGACCAAACGGATTAATAGCTTTAGTAAAGGGATTGGTAATTAAATAAAATAAGGGAATTCAGGTAGAATTAGACATAGGGGAATCGAAGCTTGCAAGTGAAATTGCAACCCTAGACCTCTCTCCATTGATTATATTCTTGCATTTTAATTATTGTTATTTTATTTCTTTTTATTTTGTTTCTACAACATCCAAATTATTGTTCGTCTAAACAATATATAATCTCGACTAGTTTGGTACTTGTTAATTAATCCCTGTGGATACGATAATCTTTTATACTACTTCTGCGAAAGAGTACACTTGCTCTAAGTGTGTTTTTAACGCAACACTCTGCTTTAAAGGGCGAATTATGGTCTCAGCATCGCTAAAGGTTACAGCTTCAATAATTTATGGGTTTTTTTTGGGTACCCCCACAGCTTAACTATATACCCCCACACATTTTTTTTGGACGAAAATATCCCTGTTATTTTTTTGACTCAATCGGATTTATGTTTTGAAGATATAAATACGATTTGTTTTTTACAAATATAAATACGATTTGTTTTTTACAATTCGTATTTACCTATTGCTGGATACATACGATTAGCCTGTAAAATTTCCAATCGTATTTACCTAAACTGAGGTAAATACGATAGAAGAAAAAAAACAAAGCGTATTTACCTTGGGGTTAGGTAAATACGATTCAGAGTAAATACGAAGCGTATTTACCAATGGGTGGGGGTACATACGATTTGTAAAATACAAATCGTATTTACCCTCACCGTAGGTAAATACGATTTTTTAAAAGACAAATCCTATTTACCCTAACCCATAGGTAAATACGATTTGTATTTTAATCGACGGCCAGATTTACTCGGCTGGCCCAACGGCTGTTTATTCAACGGTGTAGATTGCACGGATAGTATCAACGGTTGAAATTCATTCACGAATTCTATAAATACCCACCCCCACTATCATTCATTTCACACCAAAATTTCACTCCGAAATACATTTCTCACACATCCAGAATGCAGATTTGCCTAACACAATGGTCCGCTGAGAATAGGCTATGCGGTATACATTATGGGGGCAACATTACGATTAGAGAAGATGGGGTCTATTTTTGTAGTCCGAAGCCGGCGTTATGTCGAATCGACCGCGCCATGGGGTGTGATGGGTTGAAGGATAAAGTATGGTCGAAAGTACAAGTGATTGGGGACGATCGCGACGTCACTAGTATCACTTTTCGGAAACCCGATCGTGGAGATGATGGCTGCATTTCCTACTCGTCCATGTCTATCAAGACCGACGAGGACGTGGCGACCATGTTCGACATTCACTACAGGCTTATGGGGTATAAGCCTTTGGAGCTGTACGTGGAAACACAACGGAGCGTGAATGAGATTTTACGTCGTTTGCGAGATCCAGAATATTAGGGTTTAGTTTGTTATGTTTTATCTTTTATGTAACTTTGTTTTATCGAATCAATGAAATGAATGAAATAGAAATTTTAAGTAAACTCGTAATAAATAGTAGGGGTGTTCGCGGTGCGGTTTGGTTCGGTTTTGAGACAAAAAGTGAACCGAACCGCAAGGTAAAATTACATGCGGTTTGGTTTGGTTCGGTTGGCTTCCTAAAATAAAACCAAACCAAACCAAACCAAACCAATGCGGTTTGGATTGGTTCGGTTGGTTCGGTTTTTTCCAAGACAAAACATAATTTAAAATAAAGTTAAAATTAAGTAACATAAAAAATGGCTAACATAAATCTTTAAGAAAAAATTTACTCAAATATATGTAGTATATAAATTACTTTATTTTAATTCTTTTAAGATAGCTAAGACAATGTTTAAAAGAATTTGAATTAAATATTTTATTGTAATTTTTAAATATAGCATAACAATATGGATTGTTTGTAAGTGAGTCAAAGAATTAATTGGATTTGGGTTAGCAAGTGAGTGAGAGTTGGGCTTTAGTTGCATTTGGGCTAGTAAGTTAGTAAGGAATGATGTAATTCAACAAGCTTTAGTGTTACTTGCGGTTTGGTTTGGTTTGGTTCGGTTTTTGAAATCAAAACCGCGAACCGAACCGAACCGCGCGGTGCATTGAAAAAAAGAACCGAACAAAACCGATTAGAAGCGGTTTTTTGCGGTTTTCGGTTTGGTTCGGTTCGGTTTGCGGGTTTCCAATTGGTTTGGTTCGGTTTTGAACACCCCTAATAAATAGTAATGAACAGATATAAAATAAAAGAGTTAAAAAAAATCCAGAAAGTACAGACATAAAATAAAAGTACGTCAGAGTGGACAAACGAATATGCCCGCGACGAAGCCCCTCTTGTACCGCCTCTATCACACTCTGTACCCAAACTGGATCGCGCTGTGGGGGTGGTGGTGCAGTTGCCTGCTCTGGTGGTGGAGGTGCAACCGGCAACAGCCTGGGAATAGATACTCTGACGTACCACTCTAAGTAGTCCGCAGCAACCTCACCCAAATCCCGAGCAGGCCTAGTCGTCTGAAGCACCTCGTGCACACTGGGCAAAAAGTTAGCAATGTTGAAGATGCAGGTATCATGGCTAGGACGACCGGCGAGAGGGGGACGTGGGATGACCTGGACATACCCAAACTGCTGGAGGCATCTATCTGGCATGTAGGGAACGGTGATGTCTCCCCAGCTGATGAAACCCCTGTAGAGTGCAACATGCTCGAAGGGTCTAACATCCCGATGACCCTCAAATGGTCGCCAGCATACATCATCAGCAGTGAGGTCGTCAATCCTCCACCTGTAATCGACCAACTTCAGTGCATCTGTCTTCTTCCTCTTCCAAACCCCATAGAGTGGTGTGTGCACATCAGATGGCTGCCTCTCCACCAGATGAGGAAAGTGCCATAAAATCCAGCTCTGAAATGCAAAGATAAATAACTGAGTTATTTAAATTAAAAACATAATTATTTAATTTAAAAACATAATTATTTAAATTAAAATTATAATTATTTACCTGTAACATGGAGGGGTAGCCAGCTAAATGTTTGGCCTGGTCCAACGATCCATAGGTCAGCTGGTCGTACATATGAGCAAGTGCAGCCACACCCCATGCATATGATCCAGCCCCATCACCAGTAAGGTCCTCAAGCAGCAGCAACCACTTGGCCTCAGCCCTGTCATACGTCTTCACTATGAAGATGCTCCAACTCAGAACCAGAAGGATCATCGCCCTGACAGCAGAAATGGACGATGCAACAACTATGTCCAGGAGCCAGCTAAAACAGTAATACGGTCCCTGAGCAACTCGACACTCAGCACGGGCCTCCTCCTCAGTAACCCCTAGATATGCCACAGCAAGCTGAACTGCCTGATCAGCGGTGACACTAGTGGGCGGTGCTTTGTAGTATCGGCCTGAGAGCGGAAGGTGCAGCAAACACGAGATGTCATCTAAAGTAATGGTCATTTCACCGAATGGTAGGTGAAATGACGATGTCTCCTGGTGCCACCTCTCAACAAAAACGGATAGCAGCTCGTGGTCCACAGTATTATGTCCTGTCAATATGAGGGGGGCCAAACCCGAAGCTGTGAACCTCTCCCAAAACTGGTGGTTCTGGGCATAGACCAGGAGTCTCTTAGCTAGCTTGTTACCGTGGTTCGTAGCCTTCACTTTACGCTCATACATCTGTTTTTAAAAAAAAATTAAAAAAAAATTATGCTATGTAAAAAAAGATGAATTTAAATACAAACACAATGTAATAAAAAAAAATTCGCTAACCGGGTTAAGCTGAACACGGTAGCAGACATGACACTCCAGCCCAGTGAATAGAGAATGCTCCTCCTGGTCCTGCTACTGAGGCTCGCCCATATGCTGGTCCTGGGCCAGATAGAACTGCTGCTGAGGCTCGCCCATATGCCGGTCCTCCTCCTCATACGGGTGGTGCTGCTGGCCCGGCTCGTACTCAAACTCTGGGGACTCTGGCTGTGGGGGTGTCTGACCTCAGCGCGCCTACGCCTAGTGGAGGCGTGTCCCGCAACTCTCCGGCGGGTGCGTGTGCTGGGAGCGGAAGACGACGCCTGTTCAGTCTGTCGATAAGAAGACACTGAAAAAAAAGAAGTTAGGCACGAAAATTTGAGAATCGTATTTACCCTTAAAAAAGGTAAATACGATGCGAAAATATTGAGGAAATCATATTTATCTGAAAAAAGGTAAATACGATTTACTTTTTTTTGCAGATTCTGGAGGAAATCGTATGTAGGTAAATAGGATGAGAAAAGTTGGTCGAAAGACTCAAAGCCGAAAAAGCCAGAACAGGTAGATTCCAAAGTAAGAAAGAAAAGGTTGCTTATGTCGAAGCTAATGACAGTGACCAAGAATACGACATATCTTATGAAGATGTCGAAGAAGAGGTTAACATTGCAGAACTAAAACCAGGACCTCCTTATATTTGCAAGTTGTTAAAACCTTCTAATGGCAAAAATCCGGTGGAACCTAAGAATGATAAATTTGTCGCAAAAACTTACACTTATGATGTATCTAAATGTGACGAAATATTTGATCTGCTTGTGGTTGATGGTCAAATCTTAGTGCCCAAGGGCCTAAAGATTCCACCATTAGAACAACGACAGAAAAGAGGCTTTTGTAAGTTTCATGGTTTCTTAGGTCATAACACTTCCCGTTGTGTCATTTTCAGGGATTTGGTTCAAAATGCTATCAACAAAGGAAGGCTGAAATTTGGTGACAAGTCTGAGCCACCAATGAAGATTGATACTGATCCCTTGCCAACAGCCGATGCATTGCTGGTTGAAGTTGATCTCAATGTGGTTGAGGTCACAGAGGTTGCTGCTGAAAATGCTAAGGCAGAGAAAGCTGTCGACAAGGTTGATGTCGAAATGGTCACTGATGACCAGTATGCTCCATTAATGAGGCAGAGTATGAAGCCTTGATAGCAGGACTTCAAATCTTGTTAGAATTGGGAGCAAAACATGTCGAAATCAAAGGAGAATCAGAACTAGTTGTGAAACAGTTAACAAAAGAATACAAATGCATCAAAGACAACTTAATAATGTATTTTGCCATTGCTAATACGTTGTTAGAGAGATTTGATACTGTTCACATAAATCACGTGCCTCGAATAGAAAATCAAAAGGCAACTGATTTGGCACAAGTAGCTTCAGGGTACAAAGTGTCAAAAGAAAAGCTATTGGAGCTAATAGAAATAAAGCACAAATAGATTTCGACAGATCCATCCAATGCCCAATTGTCAATGCCAAAACTTGAGGGGGCAGAGATGTTAAATT
The DNA here is from genome assembly GCA_963573325.1 of Astragalus glycyphyllos. Lineage (NCBI taxonomy): Eukaryota > Viridiplantae > Streptophyta > Magnoliopsida > Fabales > Fabaceae > Astragalus > Astragalus glycyphyllos. The sequence goes on along the minus strand of OY754309.1, from coordinate 87,282,800 downwards.
TGGTGGAAAATTTTAAAACTTTTGAAAATTTTGAAGTTGAAATTTTTGCCATTGACAATATGTTGAATGATGATTGGCGAAGGCAAATTGTCGAATACTTGGAAAATCCAACGGGAGTGACTGATAGAAAAACCAAGTACAGAGCCTTAAGCTATGTGATTATTGGGAATGAATTGTTTAAAAAGACTCTTGAAGGAGTATTATTAAAATGTCTTAGTGAAAGTGAGGCATATTTAACAATTTCCAATACTCATAGTGGAGCTTGTGGATCTCATCAAGCAGGTCACAAAATGAAATGGCTTTTATTTCGACAAGGAGTATATTTGCCAACTATGCTGAAAGATTGCATAGATTTCGCCAAGGGTTGTCAAGAATGCCAAAAACACACAGGAATACAACATGTGCCCGCAAGTGAATTGCACTCAATAATAAAACCATGGCCTTTTAGAGGTTGGGCTTTAGACTTAATTGGTGAAATCAAACCAACTTCGTCGAAGGGTCACCGTTTTATTTTAGTAGGAATAGATTATTTCGCCAAGTGGGTAGAAGCTATTCCTTTAATTAATGTTAATAAGAGGCAGTAATCAATTTTATTCAAAACCATATTTTATATAGGTTTGGGATTCCAGAAACCATTACTACAGACCAAGGTACAGTTTTTATTGGTCAAAAAATGGTGGATTTTGCCTCTAAAACTGGTTTCAAGTTATTAACTTCGACACCATACTATGCCCAAGCTAATGGTCAAGTAGAAGCGGCCAATAAAATTATTATCAATTTGATCAAGAAACACATTGGGCAAAAGCCTAGGAATTGGCATAAAACGCTTGATCAAGTGTTGTGGGCATGTAGAAATTCTCCCAGAGAATCAATCAACACTACTCCATATAGACTTACATTTGGACATGACGTAGTCTTACCTGTCGAAATTTGTTTACAATCAGCCAGAATTCAAAGACAGTTTGAAATTCCGTCAGATTCCTATTGGGATATGATGTTAAGATGAATTGGTTGATTTAGACGAAGAAAGACTAAATGCGTTGGATGTTCTTATAAGGCAAAAAGAAAGAGTGGCTAAAGCCTACAATAAAAAGGTTAAGCTAAAAACATTTGCCTTAGGAGATCTAGTGTGGAAAGTTATATTACCCATGGATAAAAAAGATAGAGTCTTGGGTAAATGGTCACCAAATTGGGAAGGACCATTTCGCATTCTACAAGTCTATACTGACGGTGCTTATGAAGTCGAAGAACTTGGCGCTGATGGTCGAATTTTGAAAATAAATGGCAAATATTTAAAAAGGTATAGGCCAATATTGCAAGAAGTTAAGATAACACAAGACTAAATAGCATGGAGAACTTCAAATATGGCATGTCAAAAGATCAAATGCCAAAAAAAAAAAGAACATTGTCAAAGTCACAAAATTGGAAATCAAGAAAATTACAATTCAAAGTTGAAGATTGGCTTTGAGCTTTTCTAAAGCAGATTTAAAATGTTCCAATCTTATGGCGACAAGAGCCTCTTCTTCGTCCAAACTTCGAACCATCGCTTCATGTTGGCCATGTATTTCCAAGTGCTCAAGAGCCACAGTAGTGGCCTCTGCGTGAATCGCAGGTTCTAAAGCTTTAGGGGTCGTTTTGAGAAGAGAAGCTTTCTTCACCTCTTCAGTTTTGATCTTCGACTGCAAGTCTTCGATCTGTTTCTGGTAGCCCGAGATGGCATTTTCGCAATCTGTCAACGGTTGAGCGTTATTTGCTGCTTGGATTTCCAAAGAGGCAATCTTGGTCTGAGAGGCGTTAACAGCTGCCCATTCTTCCTCTTGAAGTTTGGCTTCCCGTGCCTTTTGTGCAATACAGTTCTTCTTTTTCTGAATGTCTTGGGTGATTCATTCTAAAAGGGGCTCAAATTCGGCAATGAAGCCAATGAGGGCCTTGCCTGACGTCGAGGTATTGAGCTTGCGCAATAAGGCTTTAATCTCAAAGGCAATCATGTGGTCACGCTTAATGGCTTGGAACAAGTCAGCTTCAAGAACTTTGGCTCGAAATTCTTTGAGGAGGTCTTCCTTCGATGTGTCAGATACTTCGCCCAAAGATGTGGTCGAAGAACTTTGTTTGGTCGAAGTTTTCCTACCACTCAGCAGGAGGTTCAAAGCCTCAAGAGGATTTTTGCTCTTCAATTCAGCTAAAGCCTCATCACTGACAGTGTTTCTACTTGAATAAACCACCTTGGAGCTGCACATCCTGTCGTTTTAATAATGAGCTGCACATCGTGGAGGCCATCTGCATTTAAAATTTGATCAGCACGGCAGTGAAATATTCAATAATCTTAATAATCGGAAAAATCAAGAACTAGGTCACCGTGTAAACTCCATCTTTAATACTCGATTCGGTGGGGGAAGCCATTGTATCTCCGATTCTCCTCCGCAGCATGAGAGACTCAAGGAGATCGGAATGTGCTTTTTCCTAAGGGTGTGTTTGGATTGGTGGTATGGGATGGAATGGAGTGGAATGGAATGGAATGATTTAATGTTCCATTGTTAGGAGCGCTTTTTAAAAAGCGCCCCTGAAGCCCAAAATACGGAGGTCCATTAGGGGCGCTTTTTAGAAAGCGCCATGCATTTCCTCTGAACATGGCTATGAAAGCCAGGATAATGTGAGGACCTCAGTGATTCTTGATCCCAACTATGGATTCATTTGGGATAGAGAGGTCATCGACGAAGACAACGACCCACAAGGCTATGTCAAGCCTACAGGGTGGGAAGGACCGTAAATAGTTATTTATGGATGAGCCTTTAGGTTTCGAGAAAGATCCAATGGGTTGCCACCAGATTTGGCTGGTATCCTGTCAAACCATAGTGGGTTGGACCTTTGCTTGATGAAATCCTGAGTGATAACCAGCAAGGGGTCAAATAAGCTCTCCAGATTTCATTAAGTTCATCATCGGAATCAATGGGTGTTGCAGGAAATTTTTTGAGGAACCACTGTGGCCCATGAGTTCTGTGGACGAAAGGGGTCATTGAAGGAGTGAAGGACTTGCAGTTCAGTAGCATGTCGAAAGTGTCAGAGAATTGGTCTTCGACTGTCTGGTTGTTTTCCCTAGGTTTCAAAAGGGCAAGCCTCATACCTTCAAGGCTTTTCTTTTCAGCTATTCAGATTTGGCTTTTAGGGCACATTACTTGAAGTCTTGATTCAAAAGTGGCAAGGAGCCACAATTGGAACAGCCAAATAGGCCCAGAAATCAGCAAAGAAGATTGAGGCTTGGAATTTTTCATGTCAAGGGCCCCATCTCCTAAAGCTTCATAAAGAGACCCTAGGATAAGTTTGCTAAGACAGATATTCCGACCATCATGAATCTGAGTAGCCAGATTGATATACATCTTTGCAACCTGAAGCGATGAAGAGCAGAAAATATAATGGGATAACCATAAAGTCAGAAAGGCTATGTGTTCTTCATCAGAAACCTCATCACTGTCGAGGACGTGATGATCTTCGATGTACTCAGCAAAGGTGGCACGTTGGAAAGTGAAATTGTACGTATCAGAAACTCTGTCGGGATCAAAGATCTCGCCTGTTGGTCGAAGGCCAGTGATAGAAGCTACATCCAGCAAAGTGGGAGTGAGCATACCACATTCCAGATGAAGGCTGTTAGTAGTAGCCTCCCAAAAATGAAGTGCTGCAATAAGCATAGCACTTTGGTATTTGGGACCGTATCTCAACAACTGAATCAGGTCGAAAATACCTTGAGTTTTCTAGAAGTCCCCTTTCTCTGACTCTATCTTGTTGAGACAGTTGATGTAAGTTTCGTGCCCTACATGAGGTGCAGATCTGAAAACCCGTGTAGCCATGAAACCCATTTCGTGAGGAGCTTGATCGAAGATTCTAGGGCTATAATGATGGTAACTAGGGAAGATTTCTTGGATTTTTGGTGGTTCTGGAAGAAATTCAGGAATGGGACCAAGAAAAGCATGAGTGTGGTCAATGGGACCTGGAATAATCACTTGTGATCTCCAACTTGGAGCACGTGGATCATCAAGATCAGGTTCAGCAACACAGAGGTGTTTTCCAGATGAATGAGTATGTGAAGGTGGTTCAGGTGTTGGGTTTTGGGCAGGTTCTGCAAGGATTGGTCGCTTACCTGCAATGGTTGAAGGGGATCGAGGATGAGAAGAAGATGCCATTGATGAACAACGAAGGAGGTTGATGAAGTTCTGTTTTTCTAGGCTTAAGAGAATGCAAGTTTCTTGCGAAGGAAGAGAAGCAGGAGGAATTGCAAAAGGTTTCAGAAAGAGTGAAATGAGGGAGAAGCAATGGTTTTTATGACAGTTTGAAGTGCAAAGGTTAGAAACTCTAGAGTTTCCCTCTTAATGGGGCAGTTACTCGCAATGAGTAGTGGGGAGTTTCAAGGTGAAACGTGGCCCACTAACTTTACAACGGAGGCGCCAAAAGCTGTTTTTCACTGAAACGTCTCATCAGTGCTGAAACGTGATGTCAATGACGTCATCGGAACAGTTGAAAAGGGTTTTCATAAATACTCTTTTTCTGCCATTCACATAGCTCCTGTCGAAAAAGACATTTTTGAGGGGGCAATTTGTTAGCCTGTAATTTCGACAGGCTAAATTAAATGCAGTCAACGAGGTTTGACTTATTTTTAAAGTTTGACCTTGTATTTCAAGAGACGAATATCAATTTCGACACTGAAATGAATTAAGCTATTAAGTTGCATCAAGTAGATTTCGACCTCAGATTTGGCAAAGTCGAAGAGGCTGAAGATAGATATTTCGACAAGAAGGGGTTTTAGACTGATGACGAAGTAGGATCAAGTATCCGTTATCAAGAGCACGTAGCAGTTACAATTTTTTAAACTTTGTACAGTTATTTTCTTTTTGCATAAATAGTAGTTTCTCATAGGAAAATGGCTAAATTATACCAGAGGTCCTTTAAGTTATTTAATTGTAACAAGTTGGTCCTTTAAGTTTTTTTCGTACCACTTAGGTCCTTTAAGTTATTTTATTGTAACATGTTGGTCCTTTAAGTTTTTTGTACCACCTAGGTCCTCTAAATTATTTAATTGTAGCAATTTGGGGCTGAAAAATGCAAGTTATTTGGCCTTTAAAAAAGATAGAGTCTTGGGTAAATGGTCACCAAATTGGGAAGGACCATTTCGCATTCTACAAGTCTATACTTACGGTGCCTATGAAGTCGAAGAACTCGGCATTGATGGTCGAATTTTGCAAATAAATGGCAAATATTTAAAGAAATATAAGCCAATTTTGCAAGAAGTCAAAATAACGCATGATTAAAATGAGCAAATTGCGAATTTGGCAAGCTAAAAATTTTAATTGCCAACAAAGGCTATTATTAATTTGCAATACTTGGAATTGGAAGTTAAAATTACAAAGTGCCAATACAAGGAAAAAATGGAATCGCAAATTACAAAACGAGTTTGTTTTTCAAGTCTTCGAACAGAGCCTTAGCTTGCTCCAATCTCGTTTTGATGAAGTTTTCTTCTTCGACCAACTGGTTGACCCTGGTTTCATGTGCGTCGAATTTTTCCAAGAGGCCAAGGCAGTGGGTTGCTTCTTGATTAACTTCAGCCTCCAACATTTCTGAAGTCTTCATGCCCCTCAAGACCGAAGACTTCTTCTTTTCTGCTGCTCTGATCAGTGACTCCAACCTGTCAATCTCTTTTTGGTAACCAGCAATTTCAGCATCATATCCCTCTACAGCTTTCAAGTCAGTCTTTGCTTTGGTTTGTAGGGAAGAGATTTTATTTTGTGAAGCTTCAACGGCAGTCCATGTTTCTAGTTTCATAGCACTCTCCTGCTCTTTGAGCGAAGCATGTTTCTTCTTCTTTTCAAGATCCTTAGTGATTTGTTCCAGAAGAGGTTCAAAAGAAACAAGAAATCCAAGGAGAGAGGTGCTAGCTGTTGGGTTGTTGAGTTTGTGCAGCAGGTCTTTGATTTTAAAGGCAACCATATGGTCCTCTTCGATTGCTTGAAACAGGTCTACCTCAAGGACTCTAGTGCGAAGTTCTTGCAACAGGTTCACTTTAGAGATCTCAGAGTGCTCTCCCGCAGAAGTGGTCGAAGAATTGGATTTCTTTTCACTTGAGGTCTTAGTTTTTAGCAGCAATTGTAGAGCCTCAAGGGGTTTTTTACTCTTGAATTCCTTCCATTCTTCTTCACTCATGGTAATGCCAGTTGAGAGGTTGAGGCCAGTTGAGCAATTTTCCTTAGTGGGGGATTCGTAGACGTGTTCTGCGGTATCATCATTGTTATCATCCTCATTGGTTTTTTCAATCTCTTTGTCATTTTCTACCTCTTCAACGTTTTCCTCTGGTTCTGTTTCTTTTTCTGCGATTTGTTGTTGAGGTTGATTTGAATCATTAACAAGTGGCTGATCCATAATAACGTCGTCTTCAGTTGCTTGAACTTGGTTATATTTTTCGACCAAAAGATCATCACCTTCTGGATTTTGATTCTGCTTGGAATTTTCGACCAATTCTTTGTTTTTCTCTTGTGGCTGATCTTGGACCTGAGTCTCAGCCACTGCTAGATCAGTTCCTCCATGCCCTTGGTTTTCGACCTTTGTAGGTTCTTGCTGTAGAGGGAGATCATCAAGAGTCATTGGAGTACTCTCATCTGCTATGCCAATGACGTTACTCTCTTCCAACGTTGCTTCGACCAATGGATCATTAGTTGGTGCAGAGACGGTGGTGGTCGAAGTTGGTGTTGTTTGTTTGGCGGAGATTGTAGCAGGTTGATCTTCAAGGTCCTGGGCAAAATGTATAAACAGAGTTATGTACTTTGTTAACTCAAATTATTGAATAGAAATGAGTAGAAGGTGCGCTAGTTACCTTTGAAGTGTCTCCTTCGACACGTGAATGCGCGCTAGCAGGCTTTGGGATCTCTCTTTTTTTCCTAAGTTTCTTTGGAGCCTTTTCTTGCGGCGCATCATCCTTCCCTGTTTGTTTTTCGATAGTTTCTGTGGGAGGAGATTTGGAGACAACTTTCAAAGTCCTTGGTGGGCTTTCATCAGACTGAAAGAATTCAATGCATTTTGTTAGTAAGAGAGCATAGAAGTATACAAGTATTGAAAAGAGGAAAAAAGAGTGTTTGAACGTTTCAACCTCTGAATCGTCGCTTACAACCATCTGTTTAGTTTTCTTCCTCTTTGGAGGAGTGGCAGTAGCTGAGCTGGTTGATCTCTTCTTGCTCTAAAAGATGGTAAATTTGTTAAGCGTTGAGTCTGGTAATTTAACTTAAAGAGAAAGAATGAAATGTTTACCTCTTGTTTCTTTGATTGCGGTGGTTTCTCTTTCGACAAAGTGTTTGTGTGTTTCTTTGAAACCTTCTTGGTTGTTGTTTCTTCTGATGGAGTAGGTGACAAGGGGATAGCTGCAGACATTTGACAAGTATGTTAGTAGTTTTTTACATGAAAAGAAGTATTTTGCTCTAAGAGTCCTTGTATCACCTTCTGCGGTGGCGGATAAAAGTCGGACATGTTGAATGTCGAGATGGAGATGTCCATCAAAGGTATCTATGTCACATTTTGTCGGAACTACTTTCTCAGCTGTTTTAGTTTTTAAAGAGTTTTTAAGAGCTGAAAACCCACCACAGATAAACCATGGTGGAAGTGGTGAGTGAAAAGATAAAGCCAATTTACTGGTGGGCAAACTTGGAAATTTAAGTTTATTATGCGCCAAAGCGAAAGCATATCTGTTGGTCACATATGGTGGAAACACAATAGTTGGAATTTTTTCGACAAGTTTTTCTTTTAAAACTTTTGCAGCTTGAGAAATAGATCGATTAAGATGCGTTGGGTCATAGACAACTTCAAAGTATTTCTGAAAAGCTCGAATTTCCTGTATGTGCATACCTGGTGTCTTGGTCTTCTTTTTCTGCGGAAGAGGAAAAGCAGAGATTAGATTTGTCAGCAGCGTGGCTTCTTCAACAGCAGATAGTTTATTCATAAAGTAATCTCTCCACCACTCAGAAAAGGTTTTGGTGCAAGTAAATACACGCACAAACTCAACAGGTGCAAAGATAAAAGGTTTTTTGGCGAAATTGTTGAGGCATTTGCGCCATTCCTTCTCGTTCTTGGGCATTTTCATTTCTGTTCTAGACTTAAAGAAAGGAGTTGGTCGAACTTGGCATAATCCGAATTGTCGAGCGACAAGACTTGGGTGGTATGCATAGACTCTAAACAAATCAGCAGTCTTCCCAGGTGAAATTCTTGCAGAAAGCAGTTTTGGAGTTAAGAAAGCGCCCCAAATTTGGTTACTCTCTTCTTCTTCGACCAACGAGGTTGCGGGAAAATCCCTAGTGAACCAAGCAGGCCCAATAGTCCTTTGGGCGAAGGGAGCCATTGTGTGGGTGAAAGTGTTGCAGTCTAAAAACATTCTGAATGCTGAAATGAATAAATCTTCATCAGAAACCCCAATTTGCCTAGGCTTCAAAAGTGCAAGCCTTATCCCTTCGATGGTCCTCTGATCAACAGTTTCAGTATAATCACTTGGGATATACATCTGAAGTTTCGACTCAAAAGTGGCAATAAGCCACAGTTGGAACAACCAAATTGGTCCAGAGACCAGAAGTGTACTATCAGGTTTGAGAGTCTTCAGTTCATAGGTTCCTAGTTGCAAACTTTCATAGAGCGACCCCAAAAGGAGTTGCCCAAGGTTTACCTCTCGACGCTCATGTAGTTGGATGGCCAAGGGAATGAACATTTTAGCCACTTGGAGCGAAGAGGAGCAGAAGACATAGAATGAAAGCCAGAAAGTGAGGAAGGCGATAGACTCAGTATCAGAAACTTCGTCATTATCTGTGATATGGTGTTCTTCGATATAGCATTTGAAGGAAGGGCGTTTAAAATCGAATTCATGGTCAGTCCCAGTGGTTCTGGGGTCGAAAATTTCCCCTGTTGGTTTTAAACCTGTGATTGCAGCTACATCCAACAAGGTAGGTGTAAGCATGCCACACTTCAAGTGTAGACTGTTGGTGGTGAGTTCCCAGAAATGCAGAGATGCAAGAAGCATTGGGCTTTGGTACCGAGGGCCATATTTGGACAGTTGGATAAGGTCAAAGATCCCCTGTTCTTTCCAAATATTTCCCCTTTTGGATTCCACTTTGTTGAGCCAACTAAGGTAAAGTGGGTGATTTTTGTCGACGGGAGGTGATGACCTAAAGACCCTACTTGGGCTTTTCATGAAATTCATGACCCAAGGCCCATTTTGGAAAATTTTAGGGTTATATTGGTGATAGCTTGGGAAAACCTCCTTAACTTCAGGTGTGTCATCGCAAGCAAATGGAACAGGCCCTAAAAATGCGTACTTTAAAGGCTCAGGGAAAGGGATTAGTACCTGAGATTGGAGGATTTTTGCTTCCTCATCCGTTAGAGCGGGCTCTGCGAAGGGTTGTTGCTTGTCAGTGATTGGTGCACGAGTTTGAGAAGAAGATGCCATTGATGTACAACGAAGGTACTGATGAAGGTCTAGTTTCTGGATTTAGTGAGCACAAGCGTTCTCGCGAAGAAGGGATTGCAAAAGTTTCAGAAAAAGTGAAATGAAGAGACGCAACAGTTTTTATAGCTGTTTGAGTTTCCCTCTTAATGGGGAAGTTACTCGCAATGAGTAGTGGGGAGTTTCAAGGTGAAACGTGGCCCACTAACTTTACAACGGAGGCGCCGAAAGCTGTTTTTCACTGAAACGTCTCATCAGTGGTGAAACGTGATGTTAATGATGTCATCAGAATAGTTGAAAAGGGTTTTCAAAAATACTCTTTTTCTGCCATTCACATAGCTCCTGTCGAAAAAACAATTTTGAGTGGGCAATTTGTTAGCCTGTAATTTCGACAGGATAAATTAAAAGCAGTCAACGAGGTTTGACTTATTTTTAAAGTTTTCCTTTTATTTCAAGAGACGAATGTCAATTTCGACACTGAAATGAATTAAGCTATTAAGTTGCATCAAGTAGATTTCGACTTTTGATTTGGCAGAGTCGAAGAGGCTGAAGATAGATATTTCGACAAGTGATGGTGGTAATCGAGCAAATACAACTGAGTATTTTTGAAAAAGAAAATGGCAGAAAAAGAGTATTTTTGAAAACCCTTTTCAACTGTTCCGATGACGTCATTAAAATCACTTTTCAGCACTGATGAGACGTTTCAGTGAAAAACAGCTTTTGGCGCCTCCGTTGTAAAGTTAGTGGGCCACGTTTAACCTTGAAACTCCCCACCACTCATTGCCAGTAACTGCTCCATTAAAAGGGAAACTCTAGAGTTTCTAACCTTTGCACTTCAAACAGTCAAAAAAATCATTGCTTCTCCCTCATTTCACTCTTTCTGAAACCTTTTGCAATTCCTCCTGCTTCTCTTCCTTCGCAAGAAACTTGCATTCTCTTAAGCCTAGAAAAACAGAACCTCATCAACCTCCTTCGTTGTTCATCAATGGCATCTTCTTCTCATCCTCGATCCCCTTCAACCATTGCAGGTAAGCGACCAATCCTTGCAGAACCTGCCCAAATCCCAACACCTGAACCACCTTCACATACTCATTCATCTGGAAAACACCTCTGTGTTGCTGAACCTGATCTTGATGATCCACGTGCTCCAAGTTGGAGATCACAAGTGATTATTCCAGGTCCCATTGACCACACTCATGCTTTTCTTGGTCCCATTCCTGAATTTCTTCCAGAACCACCAAAAATCCAAGAAATCTTCCCTAGTTACCATCATTATAGCCCTAGAATCTTCAATCAGGCTCCTCACGAAATGGGTTTCATGGCTACACGGGTTTTCAGATCTGCACCTCATGTAGGGCACGAAACTTACATCAACTGGCTCAACAAGATAGAGTCAAAGAAAGGGGACTTCTGGAAAACTCAAGGTATTTTCGACCTGATTCAGTTGTCGAGATATGGTCCCAAATACCAAAGTGCCATGCTTATTGCAGCACTTCATTTTTGGGAGGCTACTACTAACAGCCTTCATCTGGAATGTGGTATGCTCACTCCCACTTTGCTGGATGTAGCTGCTATCACTGGTCTTCGACCAACAGGCGAGATCTTTGAGCCCGACAGAGTTTCTAATACGTACAATTTCACTTTCCAACGTGCAACCTTTGCTGGGTACATCGAAGATCATCACGTCCTCGACAGTGATGAGGTTTCTGATGAAGAACACGTAGCCTTTCTTACTTTATGGTTATCCCATTATATTTTCTGCTCTTCATCGCTTCAGGTTGCAAAGATGTATATCAATCTGGCTACTCAGATTCATGATGGTCGGAATATCTGTCTTAGCAAACTTATCCTAGGGTCTCTTTATGAAGCTTTAGGAGATGGGGCCCTTGACATGAAAAATTCCAAGCCTCAATCTTCTTTGCTGATTTCTGGGCCTATTTGGCTGTTCCAATTGTGGCTCCTTGCCACTTTTGAATCAAGACTTCAAGTAATGTGCCCTAAAAGCCAAATCCGAATAGCTGAAAGGAAAAGCTTTGAAGGTATGAGGCTTGCCCTTTTGAAACCTAGGGAAAACAACCAGACAGTCGAAGACCAATTCTCCGACACTTTCGACATGCTACTGAATTGCAAGTCCTTCACTCCTTCAATGGCCCCTTTCGTCCACAGAACTCATGGGCCACAGTGGTTCCTCAAAAAATTTCCTGCAACACCCATTGATTCCGATGATGAACTTAATGAAATCTGGAGAGCTTATTTGACCCCTTGCTGGTTATCACTCAGGATTTCGCCAAGCAAAGGTCCAACCCACTATGGTTTGACAGGATACCAGCCAAATCTGGTGGCTAGGCAATTTGGATTGTGCCAACCTCGACCAGCCTCTTTTTACAAGTCGAAACGGTCTTTGATATCTCCAGATAATGAAAGGGACTACTGGCATCGACTAACCATGGCTACCCAGAACACTCCCACTTTCATTCCTTTAAAGTACAACCCCCTTTTCGCTTGCACTAAAGAATTTCTTCAATGGTGGTCGAACTATTATAAGCCTAAACTGGCTGCTGTCGACGAATCCAATTTGCTTCAGAAACTACTCTCTGCTTTCCCCAAACCTTCAGGTATATCACTTTAATACATTCTGGATTTCCAAACTCTTCAGAATAATACATTCTTTAACTGTTTGAACCAAACAATTTCTGAAATCTTTCTAATATTAACCTCGTCTAAATATTTTTTGCAGCTACTCCCACAACCACTGGCGCTACTAAGGCGTCAAAGAAAAACACCAGAAAAAAGGCTACCACTATTCAAAGACCACAAACAACTCAACCGGCCAAAAAACAAGAGGTAACTACCTTTTTTAGGGTATTTGTTATATCGCATTTACTCCTTAATTTCAACGCTTGATTGGTCTTCATATTTCAGAGCCGAAAAAGAGGAAGCAATCCCGCGCTTGATGTGCCTCTTAAAAGGTCGAAGAGGATTGGATCACAAATTGTGAGTGAAGATTCTAAGGTTAGAAAAGAAATTTTTTACCTCTTTGCTCTCTCCATTATTCATCTATTTGCCTTAGCCATCACTAATTCCGGCTGTTGGGTTTTCAGTCTGATGACCAAACAAGCAGCCCAAAATCGTTTAGGATTTCTGCGGCTCAGTTTGAGCAAGAAAAGAAAATGAAACACTCGCAAGAAACTTCCAGAACTGCTATCCCTGGGGTGCTTGTCAAAGACATGCAAGGCGAAAAAGAAACAGCTAAAGAGAAAGTTTCACCTTTAGAGAACCCTGTTCAGAAGAAAGCAGAAGTTCTTAAAAGACCTGCAAGCGCAAGCTCTCTTGTTGGGGACACCATATCAAAGGTAAATAACTGAACTTGCAACTATTCTTTAACTACTCTGGTTCGTAAACTGATCATAACTCCGATATATTGTCATGACAGGGAAATGAAGCTGGTCAACATGACCCTTCAAATAAGCAACTAACACCAACATCAGCTATCTCTCCCTCTGTCAAACAATTAGCTGAAAAAGTGGTCGAAAATCAACCCCGAAAAGATGATCCTGTCCATATAGCAAGAACAGTCCTGCAACAGCTTGTTGATATGCCAACTGATGAGTCTCCTACTTTTGACCAAACACTAGAAACAAACCCACTTGATACAAATCAGGGAGCACAAGATTTAGAGATGATAGAGGCTGTTGGCGTCGAGATTGAGCATGTCAATGAACCATCAAAAGATGATAGCTCCTCCAAGGTGGTTTATTCAAGTAGCAACACTGTCAGTGATGAGGCTTTAGCTGAATTGAAGAGCAAAAATCCTCTTGAGGCTTTGAACCTCCTGCTGAGTGGTAGGAAAACTTCGACCAAACAAAGTTCTTCGACCACTTCTTTGGGCGAAGTATCTGACAAATCGAAGGAAGACCTCCTCAAAGAATTTCGAGCCAAAGTTCTTGAAGCTGACTTGTTCCAAGACATTGAGCGTGACCCCATGATTGCCTTTGAGATTAAAGCCTTATTGCGCAAGCTCAATACCTCGACGTCAGGCAAGGCTCTCATTGGCTTCATTGCCGAATTTGAGCCCCTTTTAGAACGAATCACCCAAGACATTCAGAAAAACAAGAACTGTATTGCACAAAAGGCACGGGAAGCGAAACTTCAAGAGGAAGAATGGGCAGCTGTTAACGCCTCTCAGACCAAGATTGCCTCTTTGGAAATCCAAGCAGCAAATAACGCTCAAGCGTTGACAGATTGCGAAAATGCCATCTCGGGCTACCAGAAACAGATCGAAGACTTGCAGTCGAAGATCAAAACTGAAGAGGTGAAGAAAGCTTCTCTTCTCAAAACGACCCCTAAAGCTTTAGAACCTGCGATTCACGCAGAGGCCACTGTGGCTCTTGAGCACTTGGAAAGACATGGCCAACATGAAGCGATGGTTCGAAGTTTGGACGAAGAAGAGGCTCTTGTCGCCATAAGATTGGAACATTTTAAATCTGCTTTAGAAAGGCTCAAAGCCAATCTTCAACTTTGAATTGTAATTTTCTTGATTTCCAATTTTGTGACTTTGACAATGTTCTTTTTTTTTTTTTGGCATTTGAACATTTGACATGCCATATTTTAAGTTCTCCATATTATTTAGTCTTGTGTTATCTTAACTTCTTGCAATATTGGCCTATACCTTTTTAAATATTTGCCATTTATTTTCAAAATTCGACCATCAGCGCCAAGTTCTTCGACTTCATAAGCACCGTCAGTATAGACTTGTAGAATGTGGCATTCTTGACAACCCTTGGCGAAATCTATGCAATCTTTCAGCATAGTTTGCCAATTTACTCCTTGTCGAAATAAAAGCCATTTCATTTTGTCGGGAAAAAAACGGTCCCAGCCCAAAAAAAAAAAAATTTCCTAAAATAACATATTTTTTTTATTATTTACCAATCTAGCACACATTTTATTCAGTTAAGAAGTCGGTACCCCCCAAATGTCTCTTTTCTGCCTTACATAAAGATCCAGTCGAAGAAGACATTTTTGGGGGGCAATTTGTTAGCCTGCATTTTTCGACAGGCTTAATTAAATGCAGTCAACGAGGTTTGATTTGTCCTTTCAGGAGATATTTTGTTTATTTCGACAGGAAGGAAGTTCTTTAAAGGAAGGATTCGACAAGACCTTCGAATTGGCAGAATCGAAGAGCTAAAGCTAATATTTCGACTGAGCAAGATTTGTAAATAATAAAATGTGTGCTAGATTGGTAAATAATAAAAAAAGTGTGTTATTTTAGGAATTTTTTTTTTTTTGGGCTGGGACCGTTTTTTTCCCCATTTTGTCACCTGCTTGATGAGATCCACAAGCTCCACTATGAGTATTGGAAATTGCTAAATATGCCTCACTTCCACTAAGTTTATTGTATTTTCGACCACTGAATGGTCAACTATGAAGTCAGCCACTATTTGACCATTTATTGCTTTCAATGTGTTAGCCTGTAATTTCGACAGGCTAAATTAAATGCAGTCAACGAGGTTTGATTTATTTTTAAAGTTTGACCTTGTATTTCAAGAGACAAGTATCAATTTCGACACTGAAATGAACTAAGCTATTGTTAGCCTGTAATTTCGACAGGCGAAATTAAATTCAGTCAACGAGGTTTGATTTATTTTTAAAGTTTGACCTTGTATTTCAAGAGACAAGTATCAATTTCGACACTGAAATGAATTAAGCTATCAAGTTACATCAAGTAGATTTCAACCTCAGATTTGGCTAAGTCGAAGAAGCTGAAGACAGATATTTCGACAAGAAGGAGTTGGAGGCTGATGTCGAAGTAGGATCAAGTAACCGTTACCAAGAGCACGTAGCAGTTACATTTTTTGAACTTTGTACAGTTATTTTCTATTTGTATAAATAGTAGTTTCTCATAGGAAAAACGGGTCACAATCTCTCATACCAAGTTCCCACGCTCAAAGTACCGACACACACTGAGAAACGAGTACAAGGAACGCATGTATGATCTTGTGCACCACCCCTTTAAATTAATGCAATTTTAATTTTCCTTTTCTTTAGGTTTCATGCAAATTTTCTCTTTGTTTTATCCTCCCTCATTTGGAGTAATTCGACGGTTTCGCGGAGAAATCGACGGTTATCTTCTTCTTTTTACTTTTAAACGCGCAATTCTGGAAAAACTTTAAACACAAACGGTCTTAGGATTTACTAGTTGATCCTGCAAGCAGAAGCAATTTCAAACTAGCGGTGTTTACCAAAATCCAAGGTAAACAAATTGGCACGCCCAGTGGGACGTTTGTGCTAATTTTAAAAGTTTTTCGTTAAATTCTTAAACTTTGTGCAAGTACAGGGAATGCCAACAGCATTGATGGCAGGCCTTCAGACAAATTAGTCTACATTTGCATAAAATGCAAGTACAGGGTATTCTCCTATTCATAGTTCGACGGATGGCATCCATAGTCGAAATGCCCAAACTAATTTGACTACAACATCTTTGTTGGCATTAAGACAACAAATGGATGATAGCAATCATGATATGGTCAATATGTTAACACAACAAATTGGTACTGTGTTTAATCCTTTGATACAAAACACTAATAACAGTTACCAAATGTTGGCAACACAAATGGGAAGAATTGCTGATTTCTTTGGTACTCCACCCATACATCACCAGCAAATTCCCCAAATTCAGAATGTTACGCCTGTCGAAGTACCTCTTGAAAGACCTAACATTCCAATACCTATGAATCAGGGAAACCAAGGACAACAACAAATTGTCGAAGAGCCTATGAGGATAGAGGCAATCCCTGAAATTGTGTTGGTGAATAGAAACCAAAATGCTGACGAAGTGGTCAGACAAGTGCAACAAAACAATTTTGGAGCACAAAACAATCTGGCTAATATTGTCGAAACTATTTAGCCCAGAATGGCCTTAACTTTGGTTTACATAGGCCTAATTTTGTGTCGCCCTTGTCAGAATACACCTTACAAACAGAGCTGCCTAGGGGATGGAAAATTCCCAAGTTCACAAAGTTCGCTGGAGAAACCAGTGAATCTACCGTCGAACACGTGGCTCGTTATTTGACTGAGGTTGGCGATCTAGCACACAATGAGAATTTAAGGATGCAATACTTTCCAAATTCTCTAACTAAGAATGCCTTCACATGGTTCACTACACTGCCTCCAAATTCAATTTTTAATTGGAACCAATTAGAAAAGGCCTTCCATGAGCAGTTCTATATGGGCCAATGCAAAATTAGTCTTAAAGCCGAAAAAGCAAGGTGTTTTACCCAAGTGCATGAGCTCATAGTCGAAATGGCTGGTGGTGGTCTAGATTATACTATAAGAAAGAAACTAGACACACTACATTTAAGAGATATGGCACAATTGGCTGATAGAGTTCGACAAGTCGAAAGA
This sequence comes from Astragalus glycyphyllos, assembly GCA_963573325.1. NCBI lineage: Eukaryota > Viridiplantae > Streptophyta > Magnoliopsida > Fabales > Fabaceae > Astragalus > Astragalus glycyphyllos. The sequence goes on along the minus strand of OY754309.1, from coordinate 87,265,942 downwards.
CTCAAAGCCGAAAAAGCCAGAACTGGTAGATTCCAAAGTAAAAAAGAAAAGGTTGCTTATGTCGAAGCTATTGACAGTGACCAAGAATACGATATATCTTATGAAGATGTCGAAGAAGAGGTCAACTTTGTAGAACTAAAACCAGGACCTCCTTATACTTGCAAATTGTTAAAACCTTCTAATGGAAAAAATCTCGTGGAACCTAAGAATGATAAATTTGTCGCAAAAACTTACACTTATGATGTATCTAAATGTGACGAAATATTTGATCTGCTTGTGGCTGATGGTCAAATCTTAATGCCTAAAGGCCTAAAGATTCCACCATTAGAACAACGACAGAAAAGAGGCTTTTGTAAGTTTCATGGTTTCTTAGGTCATAACACTTCCCGTTGTGTCATTTTCAGGGATTTGGTTCAAAATGCTATCATCGAAGGAAGGCTGAAATTTGGTGACAAATCTAAGCCACCAATGAAGATTGATACTGATCCCTTGCCAACAGCTGATGCATTGCTGGTTGAAGTTAATCTCAATGTGGTTGAGGTCACAGAGGTTATTGCAGAAAATGCCAAAATAGAAGAAGCCGTCGACAAGGTAGGTGTCGAAATGGTTACTGAAGACCAATATGCTGAGAAGATGAAGGTAGTGTATCCAAGGGCTGAAGAGGAATTGATTGACTTCCTCAATTGCTGCAAGATCAATAACACTGAAGTTATGCTTTGCCTAAGGTGCAGTGCTGTCTTCGACAAAGATTCTGCTAAGAGTTTTGAAGCATTTAAGCCTCAACTGAAACGCAAAGGAAAATGGGTTGACAAAAGACCAAAGTTTAGTTACAATAACAGAGGTATCCAATACAACGATACTTCGACTAAGAATCTTCAGAAGGGACACATTAAAACTTATGTTCCTCCAGCAAGATCTCCTGTCGAAAAATGGGTACATTCCGGTGGAAAAAGTACTGGTTATTACCCAGTATATTAGGCTGGAAAGTATGACGAAAAGAAACAGGATATGAAAAAGATGGTTAAAGGGAGCACAAGTGCTACTAACCAAAATAAGGCAACTGAATCTAACAAGTATGCCTATAACAATAATTACAAAGGGAAGAACCCTATGACGAGAACTCAATGGCGTAGATATCAACGCCAGAAAAAGGTTGCTGCTGTAGGCAAGGTGGAAAATTCCAACAAAGAGAAAGGTAAACAAATACCTTCAAAATCTCTGGAAATGGCTAGAAAGCCAGCAACTGAAAGGATATTTTCACCTCTCTCAGTGATTAAAGAAGGTCTCAATCTAGACGAAGAAATGGGATCTGATTTCGCAAACTCAGGGTCAGAATTCGACGTCCGGTGCGGTGTTGTCTCGATCCTACCAATTGAGTATGACGTGGTTTCTGAGGTAAATGACGCTGAAGAGGATTTCGACGAAGAAACCACTTACAAACCCATTTGTTACTATGTCTTGAAAAATGGATGTGTGGAAGAGCAACACGCTGTCTTTGAGAGACCTGATTGTGGGATGAGGAATCATCTCAAACCTTTGTATATCCAAGCAAAGGTGAACAATGTTGGGGTAAGCAAGATCTTGGTTGATGGTGGCGCTACTGTGAACCTGATGCCACAACATATGCTAAAGAGGATTGGGAAGTGTGAAACGGATCTGAAAACAGACAACGTAATCCTTACCAACTATGAAGGTAAAAGTGGTCAGTCTCTTGGAGCCATTGAAGTTGACCTTTCTGTTGGAAGCATTAGAAGGCCAACTATGTTTATGGTGATTTCAACCAAGGCAAATTATAATATGCTATTGGGAAGGGAATGGATCCATGCTGTGGGGGCAATTCCTTCGACAGTTCACCAGAGGCTCATTATTTGGAGAGAAGATGGCCTAGTTGAAAACATTGAGGGTGATCAAAGCTATTTCGAGGCTGAAGTGAATACTATCACAAAGAAAATCTTCGACAAGAAACCGGCGAGCATTGCGCCATGCATTTCCTCTGAACATGGTTATGAAAGCAGAGATAATGTGAGGATCTCAGTGATTCTTGATCCCAACTATGGATTTATTTGGGATAGAGAGGTCATTGACGAAGACAACTACCCACAAGGCTATGTCAAGCCTACAGGGTGGGAAGGACCATAAATAGTTATTTATGGATAAACCCACTGTATGGGATAGGATTACGGCCTATGTGGCCGAAAATAAGCAAAAAGCGGTTTTAGAAGCTGACTTACAACAACAATTAGTTGATGAAGCCGCTGAAGATAAAAATAAAGACAACATTGTCGAAAACCCGAGGCTTGATTGCGTCTATGATGACGAGCCTTTAGGTTTTGAAAAAGATCCAAGCACAAGATCCCTTAGATGAAATTGATTTGGGAGATGGCTCAATAAAAAGGCCAACATACATCAGTGCTAATATTGATCAAGAGTTGAAGGCGCAGATTGTTGAATTGCTAAAGGAATACAAAGATTGCTTCGCTTGGGATTACAATGAGATGCCAGGGCTGAAAAGAGAGGTGGTTGAGTTGAAATTACCTATTCGATCAGAGAAAAAGCCTGTGAAGCAAACACCAAGAAGATTTGCACCAGAAATAATGTCGAAGATTAAAGCGGAAATCTAAAGGCTATTGAAAAGCAAGTTCATCAGAACTGCCAGGTATGTCGAATGGCTTGCTAATATAGTGCCTGTAATTAAGAAAAATGGTACGCTTAGAGTTTGCATAGATTTTAGAGATCTAAATAATGCTACTCCCAAAGATCAATACCCAATGCCTGTGGCAGAAATGTTGGTTGATTCAGCGGCTGGTTATGAATATTTAAGCATGCTTGATGGATATTCTGGTTATAACCAAATTTTTATTGCTGAATAAGACATTTCAAAAACTGCATTTCGATGCCCAGGGGCATTAGGTGTTTATGAATGGGTGGTGATGCCATTTGGTTTAAAAAATGCTGGTGCTACATATCAAAGAGCTATGAACACTATGTTCCATGATTTTATAGAAAATTTTATGCAAGTCTATATAGATGACATAGTTGTTAAGTCTTCATCAGAAAATGGTCATTTAGATCATCTACGACTATCATTCGAAAGAATGAGAAAATATGGATTGAAAATGAATCCACTCAAATCTGCCTTTTGTGTAAGTGCAGGTGATTTCTTGGGATTTGTTGTGCACAAAAAAGGCATTGAGATAAATCAAAACAAGACGAAAGCTATCATGGAAACACAACCTCCTTCAACAAAGAAAGAATTACAGTCATTATTAGGAAAGGTGAATTTCCTGAGAAGACTTATATCAAATCTAAGTGGCAAGATTCAAATATTCTCGCCATTACTTCGACTGAAGAAGGATGATGTTTTCAAGTGGGATGTTGAACATCAAGTAGCTTTCGACGAGATCAAGACATATCTGATGAACCCTCCTATTTTATTGCCTCCTATTAGAAATAAGCAATGAAATTGTATATAGCAACATCAGAATTGTCAATAGGTAGCATGTTAGCACAAGAGGATGAAAATGGTGTAGAAAGGGCCATATATTACCTCAGTAGGGTTTTAAATGATTCTAAAACTAGATATCACCCTATTGAAAAATTGTGTCTATGCTTGTATTTCTCTTGTACCAAGTTAAAGCAATATATTAAGCCTGTTGATGTGTATGTTTATTCCCATTTTGATATTATTAAACATATGCTGTCGAAACCTATCCTACATAGTAGAATAGGCAAATGGGCTTTAGCTTTACTTGAGTATTCATTAACATTCCAACCTTTAAAGGCTATTAAAGGCCAAGTCGTTGCGGATATCATTGCTGATCATTCAATAATTGAATCAGAAATTAATTTTGTGCACCTTCGACCTTGGAAATTGTACTTCGATGTCTCCAGCCATAAAAATGGGTCTGGTGTTGGGATGTTAATCATTTCACCTAAAGGGATTCCAACTAAATACAAGTATAAAATTAAAGAAAGTTGCTCCAATAATGAGGCTGAATATGAAGCCTTAGTAGCAGGACTTGAAATTCTGTTAAACTTGGGGGCAAAACAGGTCGAAATTAGAGGTGATTCCGAATTAGCAGTAATCAAACAATTAACAAAAGAATACAAGTGCATTAAGGAGAATTTGATTACTTACTTTATTGCTGCCAATACTTTATTGAAACAATTCGACAGCGTTGATATTCAACATGTGCCTCGTATTGCAAATCAAGAGGCCAATGATCTGGCACAAATAGCTTCTGGTTATAAAGTTTCTAAAGAAAAATTAACAGAGCTAATCGAAATTAAAAACAAGTTAATTTCGACAGCAATGACACAAGAAACCTTGTCAAGAAAAAAACTGGAGGAGGCAGAGAGCTACTCTTTAATCTTAAGTCAATTACCTCCAAGTGAAAGTGAAAATTTTATTGAAAATTTTAATGATGAAGTTTCCGACAAAGGTTATTGTAATAATGTGTTTGAAGTTTTTGCCATTGACAGTATGTCAAATGATGATTGGCGAAGACAAATTGTTAATTACTTGGAAAATCCAACAGGGATAACTGATAGAAAAACCAAGTATAGAGCTTTAAGTTATGTCATCATGGGCAATGAGTTGTTTAAGAAAACCCCTGAAGCTGTTTTACTCAAGTGTCTTAGTGAAAATGAGGCATACTTGGCAATATCTAATACTCACAGTGGAACTTGTGGAGCTCACCAAGTAGGCCATAAAATGAAATGGCTCTTATTTCGACAAGGTGTCTATTGGCCGACTATGTTAAAAGATTGCATAGAGTTTGCCAAAGGATGCCAAGAATGTCAAAAGCATGCAGGAATACAACATGTACCTGCAAATGAATTGCATTCTATTGTAAAACCTTGGCCATTCAGGGGATGGGCTTTGGATATAATTGGTGAAATCAAACCAAATTCGTCGAAAGGCCATCGTTTCATATTAGTAGGAATAGATTATTTCACTAAATGGGTGGAAGCTGTTCCTTTCAACAATGTTAATCAAGAAGCAGTGATTAATTTTATTCAAGACCATATATTATATAGATTTGGTGTGCCTGAAACTATCACCACAGACCAAGGTTCAGTTTTTATTGGTCAGAAAATGGTCGAATTTGCTGCTGAAAATGGGTATAAATTGTTAAGTTCGACACCATATTATGCTCAGGCAAATGGTCAAGTTGAAGCAGCCAATAAAATTATTGTTAGTTTGATTAAAAAACATGTTGGGCAAAAACCCAAGAATTGGTATAGGACACTTAACCAAATTTTATGGGCATGTCGAACATCTCCCAAAGAGTCAATCAATAGTACTCCTTTTAAACTTGTTTTTGGGCATGATGCAATATTGCCAGCAGAGATTTGTCTCCAATCAACTAGGATTCAAAGACAATTTGAAATCCCATTTGATCATTATTAGAATATGAAGTTAGATGAATTAGTTGATTTAGATGAAGATAGGCTAAGTGCATTAGATATGCTTACAAGACAAAAAGAAAGAGTGGCTAAGGCCTATAACAAAAGAGTCAAATTGAAGACTTTCGACGTGGGAGATTTAGTTTGGAAAGTTATCTTACCTATGGATAGAAAAGATAGAGTCCTTGGTAAATGGTCCCCAAGTTGGGAAGGACCGTTCAAAATTTTACAAGTCTATTCAAACGGCGCATATGAAGTCAAAGAGATTGGCGCTGATGAAAGAATTTTGCGTATAAATGGCAATACTTGAAAAAATATAAACCAACATTGCAAGAAGTTAAGATAACGCTGGAATAAAGATAAAGAAAGCGTAAGTACGTGGCATTCAAAAGAAATTGTGATTGCCATATGAGCATTGTCAGAATTACAATCAGAACGTGGAAGGCCATATGGTACACCAATATAGGAATAACGCCAACATTTAACAGTGATGACGTCGGTAGGTGAGATATTCCGATCAAGTGTAAAACCTATTTCGACATTGAGTTCAAAAATTCTCTTTTTCTGCCATTCACATAACTCCTGTCGAAAAAGACATTTTTGAAGGGGGCAATTTGTTAGCCTGTAATTTCGACAGGCTAAATTAAATGCAGTCAACGAGGTTTGATTTATTTTTAAAGTTTGACCTTGTATTTCAAGAGACAAGTATCAATTTCGACACTGAAATGAATTAAGCTATCAAGTTACATCAAGTAGATTTCGACCTCAGATTTGGCTAAGTCGAAGAAGCTGAAGACAGATATTTCGACAAGAAGGAGTTGGAGGCTGATGTCGAAGTAGGATCAAGTAACCGTTACCAAGAGCACGTAGCAGTTACATTTTTTAAACTTTGTACAGTTATTTTCTATTTGTATAAATAGTAGTTTCTCATAGGAAAAATGGGTCACAATCTCTCGTACCAAGTTCCCACGCTCAAAGTACCGACACACACTGAGAAACGAGTACAAGGAATGCATGTATGATCTTGTGCACCACCCCTTTAAATTAATGCAATTTTAATTTTCCTTTTCTTTACGTTTCATGCAAATTTTCTCTTTGTTTTATCCTCCCTCATTTGGAGTAATTCGACGGTTATCTTCTTCTTTTTACTTTTAAACGCGCAATTCTGGAAAAACTTTAAACACAAACGGTCTTAGGATTTACTAGTTGATCCTGCAAGCAGAAGCAATTTCAAACTAGCGGTGTTTACCAAAATCCAAGGTAAACACGGTGTTTACCAAAATCCAAGGTAAACACGAAGACAGCATTGCACCTAGGACAAAGCATAATTTCAATATTGTCGATTTTGCAGCGATTGAGAAAATCAATCAATTCTTGTTCAGCCCTTGGATACACTATCTTCATCTTTTCAGCGTACTGGTCATCAGTGACCATTTCGACATCAACCTTGTCGACAGCTTTCTCTGCCTTAGCATTTTCAGCAGCAACCTCTGTGACCTCAACCACATTGAGATCAACTTCAACCAGCAATGCATCGGCTGTTGGCAAGGGATCAGTATCAATCTTCATTGGTGGCTCAGACTTGTCACCAAATTTCAGCCTTCCTTCGTTGATAGCATTTTGAACCAAATCCCTGAAAATGACACAACGGGAAGTGCTATGACCTAAGAAACCATGAAACTTACAAAAGCCTCTTTTCTGTCGTTGTTCTAATGGTGGAATCTTTAGGCCCTTAGGCACTAAGATTTGACCATCAGCCACAAGCAGATCAAATATTTCGTCACATTTAGATACATCATAAGTGTAAGTTTTTGCGACAAATTTATCATTCTTAGGTTCCACCGGATTTTTGCCATAAGAAGGTTTTAACAACTTGCAAATATAAGGAGCTCCTGGTTTTAGTTCTGCAATGTTAACCTCTTCTTGGACATCTTCATAAGATATGTCGTATTCTTGGTCACTGTCATTAGCTTCGACATAAGCAACCTTTTCTTTCTTACTTTGGAATCTACCTGTTCTGGCTTTTTCGGCTTTGAGTCTTTCGACTTGTCGAACTCTATCAGCCAATTGTGCCATATCTCTTAAATGTAGTGTGTCTAGTTTCTTTCTTATAGTGTAATCTAGACCACCAGCAGCCATTTCGACTAACTCATGCCAGGCACTTGAGTAAAGCACCTTGCTTTCAGTAGTCTAGATCTATTGAGATAATCATCAATAGATTCTGCCCCCTTGCGTCGAACGCTAGCCAGTTCTTTAAGACTAATCTTACATTGACCCATATAGAACTGCTCATGGAAGGCCTTTTCAAATTGACTCCAATTAAAAATTGAATTTGGAGGCAATGTAGTAAACCATGTGAAGGCATTCTTAGTTAGAGAATTTGGAAAGTATTTCATCCTTAAATTCTCATTGTGTGCTAGATCGCCAGCCTCAGTCAAATAATGAGCCACGTGTTCGACGGTAGATTCACTGGTTTCTCCAGCGAACTTTGTGAACTTGGGAATTTTCCATCCCCTAGGCAGCTCTGTTTGTAAGGTGTAATCTGACAAGGGCGACACAAAATTAGGCCTATGTAAACCTAAGTTAAGGCCATTCTGGGCTAAAATAGTTTCGACCATATTAGCCAGATTGTTTTGTGCTCCAAAATTGTTTTGTTGCACTTGTCTGACCACTTCGTCAGCATTTTGGTTTCTATTCACCAACACAACTTCAGGGATTGCCTCTATCCTCATAGGCTCTTCGACAATTTGTTGTTGTCCTTGGTTTCCCTGATTCATAGGTATTGGAATGTTAGCTCTTTCAACAGGTACTTCGACAGGCCTAGCATTTTGGATTTGGGGAATTTGCTGGTGATGTACTGGTGGAGTACCAAAGAAATCAGCAATCCTTCCCATTTGTGTTGCCAACATTTGGTAACTGTTATTAGTGTTTTTTATCAAAGGATTAAACACAGTACCAATTTGTTGTGTTAACATATTGACCATATCATGATTGCTATCATCCATTTGTTGTCTTAATGCCAACAAAGATGTTGTAGTCAAATTAGTTTGGGCATTTCGACTATGGATGCCCTCCGTTGAACTATGAATAGGAGAATACCCTGTACTTGCATTTTCTGCAAATGTAGACAAATTTGTCTGAAGACCTGCCATCAATGCTGTTGGCATGCCATACGGTAAAACCCTTCCACTCATAGTAAACGGCATATTTCCAATCATTGGATTTGCCATCAAAGGACTCGTTGGTCCTACTATTGATGGCACAGAAGCCATTGTATTAACATTTGTTAATGCTGCAGTGGTCATCATTTGTTACCTTGGATTTTGGTAAACACCGCTAGTTTGAAATTGCTTCTGCTTGCAGGATCAACTAGTAAATCCTAAGACTGTTTGTGTTTAAAGTTTTTCCAGAATTGCGCGTTTAAAAGTAAAAAGAAGAAGATAACCGTCGATTTCTCCGCGAAACCGTCGAATTACTCCAAATGAGGGAGGATAAAACAAAGAGAAAATTTGCATGAAACGTAAAGAAAAGGAAAATTAAAATTGCATTAATTTAAAGGGGTGGTGCACAAGATCATACATGCGTTCCTTGTACTCGTTTCTCAGTGCGTGTCGGTACTTTGAGCGTGGGAACTTGGTATGAGAGATTGTGACCCGTTTTTCCTATGAGAAACTACTATTTATACAAATAGAAAATAACTGTACAAAGTTTAAAAAATGTAACTGCTACGTGCTCTTGGTAACGGTTACTTGATCCTACTTCGACATCAGCCTCCAACTCCTTCTTGTCGAAATATCTGTAGTTGGGATGCTATTATGAATTTAATGAAGTTAAATTGTTCTTAATGCTTGTGTTATTGTGTTGAGCGCTTTATCTTGTGTGTTTTTACTATTTCCATCTTAGATTAGGATTGGCCGTCTAATCTAAGTAGATATACATTCACAGACATGGTTTGTATATATATCTCACAAGATAACATGGCATGTTGCACTATAGACATATAGTTGTTCCTTGCTTGAGTCCTAGACATAGGAGAGGCATAAGCCACGAGGTAAAACACTTAGGTGTAATGCTGCTTGTTCTCCAGTAGCCTAGGGAAATAATCTCTTCCGAATTAGACATAATTTGGGGCGACTAAAGCCTAGTGTTAAGCATTAGACATAATGCACAATTGCGGCAGCACCTAGTGCTGCAGCACTTAACATAGCATTTTGAGCATTTTAATGGATTTATTGAAGTATTGCATCTCAACTTGTCCCAAATCTGATTTCCACTACCCTAATACCTTTTTAGTTGTTTGTTACTTGTTACCCAACCAATTGTGTGTCATTTACTTTTGTTACTAAAATCACTAATTGTTACTTTGATTAAACTCTTGTTTGGCAAATTAATCCTCGTGGGAACGATCTCTACTTTCATTATATTACTTGTTACGATTGTGTACACTTGCACAAAAGAACGTTCACGTTTTCAAGCAACAAGTTTTTGGCGCCGTTGCCGGGGATTAAATTGATTAAACACTGTTTAATTAATTGGCAATTTAGTGATTTCTTTTGTTGCTAATTCTGGTGCTCTGTTTTTGGTTGTTTCAGTAAGTTAATTGCTGCAGCAACTGTTGCTGCAGCATATGTACAGACGCAGATCACCAGAATATCAACTTCATCTTGAGATAGAAAGACTGTTTAGAGCTTTGAGAAGGGGACACGACCATTCTGGTCTGATTTCTTTGGGAAGAGCTGTCAATATGGCTACACCACCACCTTCTAATCATGGAAACACACCACCTCCTAGCAACCATGGTTCTGACAGACATACTTTAGCTGCCACTGAGCAACCTGAACATGTGAGACAAGTTTTGAATGAAACAGTTATAGGCATGGCTAATGACAGGGACAGACCTATGAGGGATTATGCAATTTTTGACCCTCACACTATGCAAACTAGCATAGTGAGGCCTGAACTTGCCACAACTCATTTTGAATTTAAGCCTATGATGTTTCAAATGCTTCAAACAATAGGGCAATTTGGTGGAGGACCTACTGAGGACCCACATTTGCATTTAAAACAATTTGTAGAAGTTTGTAGTAATTTCATTCTCCCTGGTGTAAGTGATGATGCTTTTAAACTTAAACTTTTTCCTTATTCCTTGAAGGATAGAGCTAAGGTTTGGTTAAATTCCTTGGAACCTAACTCTATCACTACTTGGAATGAGATGGCTGAAAAATTTATGACAAAATATTTTCCACCTATCAAGAATGCCAGGATGAGAACTGAAATTACATCTTTTAGACAAATTGAATTTGAAACATTGTTTGAAGCATGGGAAAGATTCAAAGAATTGTTAAGAAAATGTCCACGTAATGGGTTGCCTGTGGTTGTTCAAATGGAAACTTTTTACAATGGGTTGGAACCTCAAACTAGACTGATGCTTGATGCTTCTTCTGGTGGAGTCTTGCTGAATGGCTCTTACCAAGATGCTTATGATCTTATTGAAACTATTGCTGCAAACAGTTATCAATGGCCAACAGCCAGGGTTAGTGCTCAAAAGAAAGTTGCTGGTATGCAAGAAGTGAGTGAGGTTAATGCTTTATCTGCTCAGGTTGCATCCTTGTCCAACATGATCAAAAATATGAGTGCAACACCTGCTGCAGCAACACCTGCTGCAGCAATTAAATCTGTACCAGAAACTAAAGTGGCAGCAATTGAACAAGTACCAGTGGGTTCTGCTAGTTGTGTGTACTGTGGAGGAGGCCATTTGTATGAAGAATGCCCTGCAAACCCTATTTCAGTCAACTATGTTGGGTATGACAAGAACAATAATCCTTATTCTCGTACCTACAATCCTGGGTGGAAGAACCATCCTAATTTTAAATGGAGCAACAATGCAACACCTGCTACAGCTCCTGCAACACCACCAGGAACACCTGCTCCATCCAAGGCAAAAGAAGAGAGCTCTATGGAACTTATGTTGAAGGCTTTCATGAATGAAACTAAAACTCAGTATCAAACCCAAGGAGCTGCAATCAAGAACTTGGAGAATCAACTTGGTCAAATAGCCACTGCCCTGACCCAAAGACCTAGTGGAGCATTACCTTCCACTACTGAACCAACATCTTCTAAGGGAAAGGAACAAGTCAAGGCTATATCTTTAAGGAGTGGGAAGGACTTGAAGGGACCATCTACTGATCCTAGTAATGGAACTGCAATAAAAGAAAAAGACAAAAAAGAGAAACAAAACGCACCAGATGTTGTCACAGTTGATGCTGCAGCAATTCCATCAAAGATTGCTGATCAAGTTTTGCCTGATCCACCTTATCCTCAAAGGTTGAAAAAGGCTCAACAAGATAAGCAATTTGGCAAATTTCTGGAGGTGCTAAAACAACTTCACATCAATGTTCCTTTGGTAGAAGCACTTCAACAAATGCCCAATTATGCAAAGTTTATGAAAGATGTGCTTTCCAAAAGGAAGAGACTTGGGGAGTTTGAAACAGTAGCTATGTCAGAAGAGTGTAGTATGATCATGCAGAACAAGCTTCCAAGCAAGTTGAAGGATCCAGGCAGTTTTACTATTCCATTCTCAATTGGTGAAAGCTATACTGGCAGAGCTCTTTGTGACTTAGGTGCAAGCATCAATTTGATGCCTAAGTCTATTTTTGATCAGCTTGGTATAGGTGTTGCCAGACCTACAACTGTTACCTTACAGCTTGCTGATAGATCTGTTGCTCATCCAGAAGGAATTATTGAGGATGTTCTGATAAAGGTTGATAAATTTGTATTTCCTGCTGACTTTGTAATTTTAGATTTTGTTGCAGATAAGGAGGTACCTATTATTCTTGGAAGACCTTTCTTGGCTACTGGAAAGACTCTAATTGATGTGCAAAAAGGAGAATTGACTATGAGAGTCAATGATCAAGAGATTAAGTTTAATGTGTTGAATGCTCTCAAGTTCCCTGACCAAGGAACTGAGGAGTGCTCTTTTGTGATGTCTCTTGATTCTGTGGTTCAACAGCACTTCTACAAGCAAAGTGATCAACTGGTGAAAGCTCTTTCTGAGATTGATAAGAGTGAACTTGTGGAAGAAGGTATTGTGCACAAGGAGGCTGAGGTGAAAGAATTATGGAGTAGGCATTATGAATCTCTTGATCTAGGGGATTCTAATCTCAAACAGAATGTGCCATCTATTGAAAAACCTCCCGTGCTTGAATTGAAAGAGTTGCCCAAGAACCTGAAGTATGCCTATTTAGGGGAAAATGATTCCTTACCTGTTATCATTGCTTCTGACTTATCCCAAGGTCAAGAGCATGATCTCATTACTACCCTAAAGAGGCATAAGAAGGCAATTGGGTGGCAAATGGCTGACATAAAGGGGATTAGTCCTACCATCTGCATGCATAGGATCATTCTTGATGAAAATGCTAAGAATAGCATTGAAGGGCAGAGGAGACTAAATCCTATCATGAAAGAAGTGGTGAAAAAGGAGATCATCAAATGGTTAGATGCTGGCATTGTGTATCCTATCACTGATAGTGCATGGGTGAGTCCTGTGCAATGTGTTCCAAATAAAGGAGGGGTCACAGTGGTAGCCAATGAGAAGAATGAACTTATTCCCACAAGAACAGCTACTGGTTGGAGGATTTGTATGGATTATAGGAAACTCAACAAGGCTACAAGAAAAGATCATTTCCCTCTACCATTCATAGACCAAATGCTTGATAGACTTGCTGGCAAGGAGTTCTATTGCTTTTTGGATGGTTACTCTGGCTACAATCAAATAGCTATAGTGCCTGAAGATCAACAAAAGACTACTTTCACTTGTCCTTATGGTACTTTTGCTTTCAGGAGAATGCCATTTGGGTTGTGCAATGCCCCAGCAACATTTCAAAGGTGTATGATGTCAATCTTTTCTGAATTCATTGAAAAATCTATGGAGGTGTTTATGGATGATTTCTCTGTCTTTGGAGAAACATTCCAATTGTGCCTTGACAACTTAGAAGAGATTCTGGATAGATGTGAAGAAACCAACTTGGTCTTGAATTGGGAGAAATGCCACTTCATGGTCCAAGAGGGTATTGTGTTGGGACACAAAATCTCAAAGAAGGGAATTGAGGTTGACAAAGCTAAAGTTGAGGTGATTGAGAAGATGCATCCTCCAACAAATGTCAAAGGTGTTAGAAGTTTCTTAGGACATGCTGGATTCTATAGGAGGTTCATCAAGGACTTCTCTAAAATTTCAAAGCCATTATGTCAATTGCTGCAGCATGACACACCATTCGTGTTTGATGACTCATGTGCTGCAGCATTCCTGAAACTTCAAAATGCTCTAGTTACTGCCCCAGTGATAGTGACTCCTGATTGGAGCAAGCCTTTTGAGCTCATGTGTGATGCTAGTGATTATGCCATAGGTGCTGTCCTTGGCCAAAGGTATGGTAAAGTTTTTCATTCTATTTATTATGCTAGCAAAACACTTGTTGAAGCTCAATTAAATTACACTACCACTGAAAAAGAATTATTAGCTGTGGTTTTTGCATTTGATAAATTTAGATCATACTTAGTTGGCACAAAAGTAATTGTTTTCACTGATCATTCTTCCATCAAGTATTTGATTGCTAAGAAAGATGCAAAACCTAGGCTAATAAGATGGGTTCTCCTCCTCCAAGAATTTGATCTTGAAATTAAAGATAAAAAAGGGGTGGAGAACCAAGTTGCTGATCATTTGTCTAGATTGGAAGGTGATAGTGTAGGTAATCATTTTGGAGAAATCAAGGAAAGCTTCCCTGATGAGCAATTGTTAGCTGTTGCTGCTGCAGCACCTGATGCTGCAGCACCTTGGTATGCAGACATTGTCAACTTCCTAGTGAGCAAAGTGGTGCCATGTAATTTAAATTATCAGCAAAAGAAGAGGTTCTTCCACACAATCAAGCAGTATTTTTGGGATGAACCATATCTGTATAAGAAGTGCCCTGATCAGTTACTAAGAAGATGTGTGGCTGATGAAGAACAACAAGGAGTGCTGCAGCAATGCCATGCTGCAGCATATGGAGGACACTTTGGAGGTTTAAGAACAGCAGCAAAAGTGTTTCAATCTGGTTATTTTTGGCCTACAATTTTCAAGGATGCTCATGAGTTTGTCAAGAAGTGTGATAGTTGCCAGAGGAGTGGGAATATATCACATAAAAATGAAATGCCATTGTCAAACATCTTAGAGGTTGAACTCTTTGATGTCTGGGGAATGGACTTCATGGGACCTTTTCCTCCCTCTTTTGGCAACTCTTACATCCTTGTTGCTGTGGATTATGTATCAAAGTGGGTTGAAGCAGTTGCTTTACCTAACAATGATGCAAAGTCTGTTAGCAAGTTCTTATTGAGAAACATTTTTACAAGGTTTGGAACTCCAAGAGCAATAATCAGTGATGAAGGTTCTCATTTTTGCAACAAATTGATTAAAAATCTCTTGGCCAAGTATGGGGTTAAGCACAAGATTGCAACAGCATATCATCCTCAAACAAGTGGTCAAGCAGAGTTGTCTAATAGAGAGATCAAGAGAATGTTGGAGAAAATGGTAGGGCCTACCAGAAAGGAATGGACAAATCATCTTGATGATGCTTTATGGGCTTATAGAACTGCTTACAAAACTCCTTTGGGAATGTCCCCCTACAGACTTGTGTATGGCAAGGCTTGCCATCTGCCTTTGGAGCTTCAATACAAATTGCATTGGGCTATCAAAAAGCTCAATTTTGATCACACAAGGGCAGGGGAAGCTAGGCTATTACAATTGAATGAATTGGAAGAGATGAGACACTTTGCCTATGAGAACTCAGAATTGTATAAAGCCAAGACCAAGGCTTGGCATGACAAGAGAATTCACAAAAGGGAATTAGTGGAAGGTGATCAAGTGTTATTGTTTAACTCAAGACTTAAACTATTCCCTGGAAAACTCAAGTCTAGGTGGTCTGGGCCATTCAAATTGGCAAAGGTGTACCCTCATGGAGCTGTGGATTTGTATGATGATGCAAGTGACAAAACCTTCAAGGTTAATGGTCAAAGAGTGAAGAAGTACTATGGTGAATCAGTGGTGAGGAGTAAATTCACCACTATGATTAAGGATCCATGACCTTTGAAGGAAGTCAGGCTGAGGACTCTTAAACCAAGCGCTACTGGGAGGCAGCCCAGGGTTTTTAATCTAATAAATTAGTTGTTTTGTTTGTTTGGTGTTTGTTGCAGGAATTAAAATTTCAGCAAGTTGAAGTTTGAGGGTGTGACAGCAGTTGGTGCTGCAGCATTGCTT
This sequence comes from Astragalus glycyphyllos, assembly GCA_963573325.1. Taxonomy (NCBI): domain Eukaryota; kingdom Viridiplantae; phylum Streptophyta; class Magnoliopsida; order Fabales; family Fabaceae; genus Astragalus; species Astragalus glycyphyllos. The sequence goes on along the minus strand of OY754309.1, from coordinate 87,250,248 downwards.
CCAGCAACGTTGCTGCAGCAATAGCGAGCAGTTAAGGAAAAAAATAAAATAATGGCAGTTATTCACCCAAGGCCTGTGCGTGACAGTGTGTTGTCCAATCGGTCACATAACCGTCCAATCACTCATTATTCACCATACACATAGCCCTTCATCCAACGGCTAGTGCATTTATGCATTATGCCCTTACCCAAACCGTCAAATCCTTCACTTATTTAACCACCCACTCTTCCACAACCTTCCCACAAATTCCTCTTCAATTGCGCTCAATCCCTGGAAATAATTAAACAGCAAACCCTCGTTCCCAAATCACCCAAATCTCTCACTCACCTTTACGTTTTCCACCAATCAAGTCATGCAAGGCAAAGAAGCATGAAAAATCAGGAAGTATCTGCTATGGAAAAGTTCTCTGCTATGAATTTCTGGGCAGAGAGGGGATTCTTGCTGACAAATGCATCTGATGCGTTCGCATCTGTTGTGAAGGCATTAGGTTGGGAGCAGTTGGTGCAGCAACCAAAATACTTTTATCCCTCTGTTGTCCGTGAGTTTTATGCGGGGATAGAGCCAGAAAAAGATGGAAAGCCCCAATTCTTTTCAGAAGTCAGAGGAGTAATCATCAAGTTCGACTCAATGATGATCAATGAATGTCTAGGTTTGAGTTACCATGGCCTCACTTTTGCCAAAAATTTTGAAAAATGGAGCAAGAAAGAGATGGAAGTTGTGAAGAAAAATATCACCATCCCTGGCACTCCATGGGAACCCTGCAGTGCGAATGAGTTTAAGGTCAAAAGGAGCAACCTCAACCATGAGGCTATGGTATGGTTCAACTTTATCAAGCACACGCTGTTGCCCACTTCCCACACAACAAATGTAGAAAAAGAAAGGATGATGCTGCTGGATGCAATTTTGGGAGCAAAGGATGTTGATATTGGAAGATTAATTTCAAGGGAGATCCTGATTTTCTATTCCAAAAATGCTGGGTATCTTTTCTTTCCTTGCTTAATTACTGATCTTTACATTAAAGCTGGTGTGGAAATGAAGGGGGAGAAGAAAGGCTTCCCTCTTGCTGCCTTCCCTACTATTCTAAAATCAAAGCCTAAGGTTGCTGCAGCAGCTGGTAATCCCACCATGATGCCACAGTTCATGCTGCAGTAACGCTCTGTCTGGGAGTTTATGAGGAAGCAGCAGGAGTGGTTGAAGGCCCTGTTTGCTGTAAATTTGCAAGTTGATATTGGAGTTGAAGCACCTTCTTTTCCTGAGTGGGTGCTTGATGAAGAGGTAATTGATAAAGACTTGTTTGAAGATGCTGGAGTTGATGATGATGTGCAAGAGCAAGCAGTTGAGAAAAAGAGAAAGAGGAAGGAAGTGAAAAAGGGAAAGAAGAAGGTGGGTGAAGAAGAAGAAGAGCTTCTAATTTCTGAGTCTGATGAAACATTAAGTGAAGGGGAAAAGGAAGAAAACAGATAGATAATGAAGGAGTTGAATAGGAAGGATGACAGTGAGGATGATGACTCAGTTGAAGGAGAAGGTTCTGAGACTAACAGTGAAGATGAATCCAAAGATGCCACTGATATTGAAATGGATCCACCTCCATCCCCATCTCATACCACCAAAACTGCCAAACTAGCCCCCACATCTACCATTCCACCACCATCAACCCCCATCACCACTCTAATCCCAGAAAATCAACCACCACAACCCACAAATCCACCACAAGAAAGCCAACCAGAAAAAGTCCCTGAAACTGCTGATGTGCCTGTTGCTGCAGCAACTGATGTTGCAGATGCTGATGTTGAAAGCCCAATGTTCTCACCCTCTAAGAGAACAAGAACCAAGCATGCCCCCAAAAGGAGGAAGATGTCTGTCGTGCCTGAAGATGTGGAGCTGAATGTGGAAGGTGCAACTGCTGAAGAAGACGCTGCTGTCAATGCCACTGTGGAATCTGTCTGCAAAAGTGTTGATGATGCTACAGCAATGGAAGCTGCGAAGATGGTTGATTATGAAAAGAGATCAAAGGCTGCGCTGGACTTTGTGCTTGCCCAAAAGAAGGCAAGTGTTTATGCTGCTGGTCCTGCTGTTGCAGATGCAGGCCCAATGCTGCAGCAATTTGATGCTGCAGCAACAGAAACCCCAAAGGCACCAGAAGCCCCTGTGATTAAATCACCTAGAGTCAAGAGGCCAGTAAGAAGAGGAGCAGCAACAAGACAGAGCCCAAGAACTAAATGAGGATTCCTTGCACCTTTATCTTTTAAATTCTGTCATTTAAATTCTGTCTTGTTAGTCTTTCAAGTTAAATAAATTTGTTGAATGTGTCGTGTTCGTGTTTGCATTCAATAGTTGTGTTTGTTTGTTTTTATTTCTGTTTTGCTTTAAAATAGGCCTCTCCCTTATATTTCATGAGCAGTGGGGACACTGCAAGGTCTTAAGTGGGAGGGGGGGGACCTATGGTCATTATAATATATCAGTATGCCTAGTTAGTTGAATGAAAGTTGTTAATTTCAGTTGTTAAGTTGAGCAAAACTTAGTGATGAACTGGTGAGAATTGAGTGATTAGTGCCCCTGTTTATGAGTGAACTATATTGCTCCTGTTTTTACACTTTGCATGAAACTTAGGAATGACTTAGTAAGTTAGAAATGATCTGAAGCTAGACTAGTGTTGGTAGACCTAGAGACTTGCCAAATTTTTACTAAAAACTTAGGGTAGCATAAGAAACTAAGTTTGGGGGTTCTTTGAGCTATATTAAGGCAAAGCATGAAAGAATGGGATTAGGCCAAGTGCACATAGTTTAGAAAGTAATCGAATTTAGTGTATTGTGTAATGTGCTGTGTTATAAAGCACTAATGTTGTAAATATGTGTAATTGTTGTCATTGCCCATTGAAAAAAAAAAAAGAGAAGAGAGGAAGAGAGAAGAAAGCAAGCAAAATGCTGAGAAAAAGAAATGTAAAGAATAAGGGCAATGCAACACATGTGTCAAGTATTGTTTGTTTTTGAAGTCTGTTCTAGTTGTATTGCTGCAGCAACTGTTGCTGCAGCACTTCAGTCAAGTTGTAATAAGTGCACTGGCCTAGAGTTCTGAATTGCTAAATCAAAGCCCTTTGTCATGCTTATTCCCCCCTTTCTATGCTTGAATTGTTAGTCTACCCTTAGTTTTGAAACATCTTTGGCAGTCTCAAAAGAAAGCCTCTCTAGTTTTAGTTAAGTGAAATTTTGAACCTTGCTATGTTCTGAACTGAGTTAAATGTCACACACACTCTATTGAGCAGGAGTAATTTAGGGAACTTATCAATCAGTGGGTTTGCAAGTGAGGGACCAATCTGAAAGTTGTATGCTCAGCTTAATATTCTGTTTTGTGTGCTTGTGTTAATGCTCAACTATCGGGTTGTTGCTGGTATATTGCTTGTCTGTGTCAAGTGTCATTGCTTGAGGACAAGCAATGGTTCAAGTTTGGGGGTGTGATAACAATCAAATATGATTGTTATTACCTCTTATTTCAAGCTTAAATCATTGTTAATTCTCAAGCAATTTAGTGATTAATGTTGTAAATATGCTAGTTTAGAATAATTAAAGGTGCAAGCTTAATTATGTTATTAATGGGCACTTTTGTGCCCAATTGTGGTTTAATATGTGTGTTTAATTGCTACAGCACCTGTTGTGGCAGCATTGCCATTTTACGCAACACGAGAGAGAATGTAGCAAGAAACACGGAAATCAAGGCAAGGACAGCTGTCAGCGTGTGTCATGCGTGGGTGTGCGTGCCAATCATTGATGATGCGTGAATGACCTAGGGTTTTGGGCAAAAAGGACATTGTGCCTTGAAAAGGACAAAATGTGCCTCCACCATTTAGGGTTTCTCTCATCCCAAGGCCTTCCCTATATAAAGGCTCTCACCCCCAGAATTAGGTTAAGCCGAATTCCTGAGGTATAGACATAGCCTCAAGTTTTCGTGCCTCCATTGTTACTTAGAATCAATTGCTGGGATATTGATTGCTGCAGCAACGTTAGATCTACTTCAACTTCGAAGGAGCTACATTTTGAGAGCTGGAATTGCTTGGTGGATCACCATTGAAGCTGTCTCAGTATCAAGACTTGTAGTTGAACTTCTCTTCTCGTGTTTTAGTATGAAATTCTTACTTCCCTTGATGTTTAGTTTAGTTGTAATGTTGTGTAAGCTCAATATGAGCTAAACCTTTGTAGTTGGGATGCTATTATGAATTTAATGAAGTTAAATTGTTCTTAATGCTTGTGTTATTGTGTTGAGCGCTTTATCTTGTGTGTTTTTACTATTTCCATCTTAGATTAGGATTGGCCGTCTAATCTAAGTAGATATACATTCACAGACATGGTTTGTATATATATCTCACAAGATAACATGGCATGTTGCACTATAGACATATAGTTGTTCCTTGCTTGAGTCCTAGACATAGGAGAGGCATAAGCCACGAGGTAAAACACTTAGGTGTAATGCTGCTTGTTCTCCAGTAGCCTAGGGAAATAATCTCTTCCGAATTAGACATAATTTGGGGCGACTAAAGCCTAGTGTTAAGCATTAGACATAATGCACAATTGCGGCAGCACCTAGTGCTGCAGCACTTAACATAGCATTTTGAGCATTTTAATGGATTTATTGAAGTATTGCATCTCAACTTGTCCCAAATCTGATTTCCACTACCCTAATACCTTTTTAGTTGTTTGTTACTTGTTACCCAACCAATTGTGTGTCATTTACTTTTGTTACTAAAATCACTAATTGTTACTTTGATTAAACTCTTGTTTGGCAAATTAATCCTCGTGGGAACGATCTCTACTTTCATTATATTACTTGTTACGATTGTGTACACTTGCACAAAAGAACGTTCACGTTTTCAAGCAACAAGTTTTTGGCGCCGTTGCCGGGGATTAAATTGATTAAACACTGTTTAATTAATTGGCAATTTAGTGATTTCTTTTGTTGCTAATTCTGGTGCTCTGTTTTTGGTTGTTTCAGTAAGTTAATTGCTGCAGCAACTGTTGCTGCAGCATATGTACAGACGCAGATCACCAGAATATCAACTTCATCTTGAGATAGAAAGACTGTTTAGAGCTTTGAGAAGGGGACACGACCATTCTGGTCTGATTTCTTTGGGAAGAGCTGTCAATATGGCTACACCACCACCTTCTAATCATGGAAACACACCACCTCCTAGCAACCATGGTTCTGACAGACATACTTTAGCTGCCACTGAGCAACCTGAACATGTGAGACAAGTTTTGAATGAAACAGTTATAGGCATGGCTAATGACAGGGACAGACCTATGAGGGATTATGCAATTTTTGACCCTCACACTATGCAAACTAGCATAGTGAGGCCTGAACTTGCCACAACTCATTTTGAATTTAAGCCTATGATGTTTCAAATGCTTCAAACAATAGGGCAATTTGGTGGAGGACCTACTGAGGACCCACATTTGCATTTAAAACAATTTGTAGAAGTTTGTAGTAATTTCATTCTCCCTGGTGTAAGTGATGATGCTTTTAAACTTAAACTTTTTCCTTATTCCTTGAAGGATAGAGCTAAGGTTTGGTTAAATTCCTTGGAACCTAACTCTATCACTACTTGGAATGAGATGGCTGAAAAATTTATGACAAAATATTTTCCACCTATCAAGAATGCCAGGATGAGAACTGAAATTACATCTTTTAGACAAATTGAATTTGAAACATTGTTTGAAGCATGGGAAAGATTCAAAGAATTGTTAAGAAAATGTCCACGTAATGGGTTGCCTGTGGTTGTTCAAATGGAAACTTTTTACAATGGGTTGGAACCTCAAACTAGACTGATGCTTGATGCTTCTTCTGGTGGAGTCTTGCTGAATGGCTCTTACCAAGATGCTTATGATCTTATTGAAACTATTGCTGCAAACAGTTATCAATGGCCAACAGCCAGGGTTAGTGCTCAAAAGAAAGTTGCTGGTATGCAAGAAGTGAGTGAGGTTAATGCTTTATCTGCTCAGGTTGCATCCTTGTCCAACATGATCAAAAATATGAGTGCAACACCTGCTGCAGCAACACCTGCTGCAGCAATTAAATCTGTACCAGAAACTAAAGTGGCAGCAATTGAACAAGTACCAGTGGGTTCTGCTAGTTGTGTGTACTGTGGAGGAGGCCATTTGTATGAAGAATGCCCTGCAAACCCTATTTCAGTCAACTATGTTGGGTATGACAAGAACAATAATCCTTATTCTCGTACCTACAATCCTGGGTGGAAGAACCATCCTAATTTTAAATGGAGCAACAATGCAACACCTGCTACAGCTCCTGCAACACCACCAGGAACACCTGCTCCATCCAAGGCAAAAGAAGAGAGCTCTATGGAACTTATGTTGAAAGCTTTCATGAATGAAACTAAAACTCAGTATCAAACCCAAGGAGCTGCAATCAAGAACTTGGAGAATCAACTTGGTCAAATAGCCACTGCCCTGACCCAAAGACCTAGTGGAGCATTACCTTCCACTACTGAACCAACATCTTCTAAGGGAAAGGAACAAGTCAAGGCTATATCTTTAAGGAGTGGGAAGGACTTGAAGGGACCATCTACTGATCCTAGTAATGGAACTGCAATAAAAGAAAAAGACAAAAAAGAGAAACAAAACGCACCAGATGTTGTCACAGTTGATGCTGCAGCAATTCCATCAAAGATTGCTGATCAAGTTTTGCCTGATCCACCTTATCCTCAAAGGTTGAAAAAGGCTCAACAAGATAAGCAATTTGGCAAATTTCTGGAGGTGCTAAAACAACTTCACATCAATGTTCCTTTGGTAGAAGCACTTCAACAAATGCCCAATTATGCAAAGTTTATGAAAGATGTGCTTTCCAAAAGGAAGAGACTTGGGGAGTTTGAAACAGTAGCTATGTCAGAAGAGTGTAGTATGATCATGCAGAACAAGCTTCCAAGCAAGTTGAAGGATCCAGGCAGTTTTACTATTCCATTCTCAATTGGTGAAAGCTATACTGGCAGAGCTCTTTGTGACTTAGGTGCAAGCATCAATTTGATGCCTAAGTCTATTTTTGATCAGCTTGGTATAGGTGTTGCCAGACCTACAACTGTTACCTTACAGCTTGCTGATAGATCTGTTGCTCATCCAGAAGGAATTATTGAGGATGTTCTGATAAAGGTTGATAAATTTGTATTTCCTGCTGACTTTGTAATTTTAGATTTTGTTGCAGATAAGGAGGTACCTATTATTCTTGGAAGACCTTTCTTGGCTACTGGAAAGACTCTAATTGATGTGCAAAAAGGAGAATTGACTATGAGAGTCAATGATCAAGAGATTAAGTTTAATGTGTTGAATGCTCTCAAGTTCCCTGACCAAGGAACTGAGGAGTGCTCTTTTGTGATGTCTCTTGATTCTGTGGTTCAACAGCACTTCTACAAGCAAAGTGATCAACTGGTGAAAGCTCTTTCTGAGATTGATAAGAGTGAACTTGTGGAAGAAGGTATTGTGCACAAGGAGGCTGAGGTGAAAGAATTATGGAGTAGGCATTATGAATCTCTTGATCTAGGGGATTCTAATCTCAAACAGAATGTGCCATCTATTGAAAAACCTCCCGTGCTTGAATTGAAAGAGTTGCCCAAGAACCTGAAGTATGCCTATTTAGGGGAAAATGATTCCTTACCTGTTATCATTGCTTCTGACTTATCCCAAGGTCAAGAGCATGATCTCATTACTACCCTAAAGAGGCATAAGAAGGCAATTGGGTGGCAAATGGCTGACATAAAGGGGATTAGTCCTACCATCTGCATGCATAGGATCATTCTTGATGAAAATGCTAAGAATAGCATTGAAGGGCAGAGGAGACTAAATCCTATCATGAAAGAAGTGGTGAAAAAGGAGATCATCAAATGGTTAGATGCTGGCATTGTGTATCCTATCACTGATAGTGCATGGGTGAGTCCTGTGCAATGTGTTCCAAATAAAGGAGGGGTCACAGTGGTAGCCAATGAGAAGAATGAACTTATTCCCACAAGAACAGCTACTGGTTGGAGGATTTGTATGGATTATAGGAAACTCAACAAGGCTACAAGAAAAGATCATTTCCCTCTACCATTCATAGACCAAATGCTTGATAGACTTGCTGGCAAGGAGTTCTATTGCTTTTTGGATGGTTACTCTGGCTACAATCAAATAGCTATAGTGCCTGAAGATCAACAAAAGACTACTTTCACTTGTCCTTATGGTACTTTTGCTTTCAGGAGAATGCCATTTGGGTTGTGCAATGCCCCAGCAACATTTCAAAGGTGTATGATGTCAATCTTTTCTGAATTCATTGAAAAATCTATGGAGGTGTTTATGGATGATTTCTCTGTCTTTGGAGAAACATTCCAATTGTGCCTTGACAACTTAGAAGAGATTCTGGATAGATGTGAAGAAACCAACTTGGTCTTGAATTGGGAGAAATGCCACTTCATGGTCCAAGAGGGTATTGTGTTGGGACACAAAATCTCAAAGAAGGGAATTGAGGTTGACAAAGCTAAAGTTGAGGTGATTGAGAAGATGCATCCTCCAACAAATGTCAAAGGTGTTAGAAGTTTCTTAGGACATGCTGGATTCTATAGGAGGTTCATCAAGGACTTCTCTAAAATTTCAAAGCCATTATGTCAATTGCTGCAGCATGACACACCATTCGTGTTTGATGACTCATGTGCTGCAGCATTCCTGAAACTTCAAAATGCTCTAGTTACTGCCCCAGTGATAGTGACTCCTGATTGGAGCAAGCCTTTTGAGCTCATGTGTGATGCTAGTGATTATGCCATAGGTGCTGTCCTTGGCCAAAGGTATGGTAAAGTTTTTCATTCTATTTATTATGCTAGCAAAACACTTGTTGAAGCTCAATTAAATTACACTACCACTGAAAAAGAATTATTAGCTGTGGTTTTTGCATTTGATAAATTTAGATCATACTTAGTTGGCACAAAAGTAATTGTTTTCACTGATCATTCTTCCATCAAGTATTTGATTGCTAAGAAAGATGCAAAACCTAGGCTAATAAGATGGGTTCTCCTCCTCCAAGAATTTGATCTTGAAATTAAAGATAAAAAAGGGGTGGAGAACCAAGTTGCTGATCATTTGTCTAGATTGGAAGGTGATAGTGTAGGTAATCATTTTGGAGAAATCAAGGAAAGCTTCCCTGATGAGCAATTGTTAGCTGTTGCTGCTGCAGCACCTGATGCTGCAGCACCTTGGTATGCAGACATTGTCAACTTCCTAGTGAGCAAAGTGGTGCCATGTAATTTAAATTATCAGCAAAAGAAGAGGTTCTTCCACACAATCAAGCAGTATTTTTGGGATGAACCATATCTGTATAAGAAGTGCCCTGATCAGTTACTAAGAAGATGTGTGGCTGATGAAGAACAACAAGGAGTGCTGCAGCAATGCCATGCTGCAGCATATGGAGGACACTTTGGAGGTTTAAGAACAGCAGCAAAAGTGTTTCAATCTGGTTATTTTTGGCCTACAATTTTCAAGGATGCTCATGAGTTTGTCAAGAAGTGTGATAGTTGCCAGAGGAGTGGGAATATATCACATAAAAATGAAATGCCATTGTCAAACATCTTAGAGGTTGAACTCTTTGATGTCTGGGGAATGGACTTCATGGGACCTTTTCCTCCCTCTTTTGGCAACTCTTACATCCTTGTTGCTGTGGATTATGTATCAAAGTGGGTTGAAGCAGTTGCTTTACCTAACAATGATGCAAAGTCTGTTAGCAAGTTCTTATTGAGAAACATTTTTACAAGGTTTGGAACTCCAAGAGCAATAATCAGTGATGAAGGTTCTCATTTTTGCAACAAATTGATTAAAAATCTCTTGGCCAAGTATGGGGTTAAGCACAAGATTGCAACAGCATATCATCCTCAAACAAGTGGTCAAGCAGAGTTGTCTAATAGAGAGATCAAGAGAATGTTGGAGAAAATGGTAGGGCCTACCAGAAAGGAATGGACAAATCATCTTGATGATGCTTTATGGGCTTATAGAACTGCTTACAAAACTCCTTTGGGAATGTCCCCCTACAGACTTGTGTATGGCAAGGCTTGCCATCTGCCTTTGGAGCTTCAATACAAATTGCATTGGGCTATCAAAAAGCTCAATTTTGATCACACAAGGGCAGGGGAAGCTAGGCTATTACAATTGAATGAATTGGAAGAGATGAGACACTTTGCCTATGAGAACTCAGAATTGTATAAAGCCAAGACCAAGGCTTGGCATGACAAGAGAATTCACAAAAGGGAATTAGTGGAAGGTGATCAAGTGTTATTGTTTAACTCAAGACTTAAACTATTCCCTGGAAAACTCAAGTCTAGGTGGTCTGGGCCATTCAAATTGGCAAAGGTGTACCCTCATGGAGCTGTGGATTTGTATGATGATGCAAGTGACAAAACCTTCAAGGTTAATGGTCAAAGAGTGAAGAAGTACTATGGTGAATCAGTGGTGAGGAGTAAATTCACCACTATGATTAAGGATCCATGACCTTTGAAGGAAGTCAGGCTGAGGACTCTTAAACCAAGCGCTACTGGGAGGCAGCCCAGGGTTTTTAATCTAATAAATTAGTTGTTTTGTTTGTTTGGTGTTTGTTGCAGGAATTAAAATTTCAGCAAGTTGAAGTTTGAGGGTGTGACAGCAGTTGGTGCTGCAGCATTGCTTCCAGCAACGTTGCTGCAGCAATAGCGAGCAGTTAAGGAAAAAAATAAAATAATGGCAGTTATTCACCCAAGGCCTGTGCGTGACAGTGTGTTGTCCAATCGGTCACATAACCGTCCAATCACTCATTATTCACCATACACATAGCCCTTCATCCAACGGCTAGTGCATTTATGCATTATGCCCTTACCCAAACCGTCAAATCCTTCACTTATTTAACCACCCACTCTTCCACAACCTTCCCACAAATTCCTCTTCAATTGCGCTCAATCCCTGGAAATAATTAAACAGCAAACCCTCGTTCCCAAATCACCCAAATCTCTCACTCACCTTTACGTTTTCCACCAATCAAGTCATGCAAGGCAAAGAAGCATGAAAAATCAGGAAGTATCTGCTATGGAAAAGTTCTCTGCTATGAATTTCTGGGCAGAGAGGGGATTCTTGCTGACAAATGCATCTGATGCGTTCGCATCTGTTGTGAAGGCATTAGGTTGGGAGCAGTTGGTGCAGCAACCAAAATACTTTTATCCCTCTGTTGTCCGTGAGTTTTATGCGGGGATAGAGCCAGAAAAAGATGGAAAGCCCCAATTCTTTTCAGAAGTCAGAGGAGTAATCATCAAGTTCGACTCAATGATGATCAATGAATGTCTAGGTTTGAGTTACCATGGCCTCACTTTTGCCAAAAATTTTGAAAAATGGAGCAAGAAAGAGATGGAAGTTGTGAAGAAAAATATCACCATCCCTGGCACTCCATGGGAACCCTGCAGTGCGAATGAGTTTAAGGTCAAAAGGAGCAACCTCAACCATGAGGCTATGGTATGGTTCAACTTTATCAAGCACACGCTGTTGCCCACTTCCCACACAACAAATGTAGAAAAAGAAAGGATGATGCTGCTGGATGCAATTTTGGGAGCAAAGGATGTTGATATTGGAAGATTAATTTCAAGGGAGATCCTGATTTTCTATTCCAAAAATGCTGGGTATCTTTTCTTTCCTTGCTTAATTACTGATCTTTACATTAAAGCTGGTGTGGAAATGAAGGGGGAGAAGAAAGGCTTCCCTCTTGCTGCCTTCCCTACTATTCTAAAATCAAAGCCTAAGGTTGCTGCAGCAGCTGGTAATCCCACCATGATGCCACAGTTCATGCTGCAGTAACGCTCTGTCTGGGAGTTTATGAGGAAGCAGCAGGAGTGGTTGAAGGCCCTGTTTGCTGTAAATTTGCAAGTTGATATTGGAGTTGAAGCACCTTCTTTTCCTGAGTGGGTGCTTGATGAAGAGGTAATTGATAAAGACTTGTTTGAAGATGCTGGAGTTGATGATGATGTGCAAGAGCAAGCAGTTGAGAAAAAGAGAAAGAGGAAGGAAGTGAAAAAGGGAAAGAAGAAGGTGGGTGAAGAAGAAGAAGAGCTTCTAATTTCTGAGTCTGATGAAACATTAAGTGAAGGGGAAAAGGAAGAAAACAGATAGATAATGAAGGAGTTGAATAGGAAGGATGACAGTGAGGATGATGACTCAGTTGAAGGAGAAGGTTCTGAGACTAACAGTGAAGATGAATCCAAAGATGCCACTGATATTGAAATGGATCCACCTCCATCCCCATCTCATACCACCAAAACTGCCAAACTAGCCCCCACATCTACCATTCCACCACCATCAACCCCCATCACCACTCTAATCCCAGAAAATCAACCACCACAACCCACAAATCCACCACAAGAAAGCCAACCAGAAAAAGTCCCTGAAACTGCTGATGTGCCTGTTGCTGCAGCAACTGATGTTGCAGATGCTGATGTTGAAAGCCCAATGTTCTCACCCTCTAAGAGAACAAGAACCAAGCATGCCCCCAAAAGGAGGAAGATGTCTGTCGTGCCTGAAGATGTGGAGCTGAATGTGGAAGGTGCAACTGCTGAAGAAGACGCTGCTGTCAATGCCACTGTGGAATCTGTCTGCAAAAGTGTTGATGATGCTACAGCAATGGAAGCTGCGAAGATGGTTGATTATGAAAAGAGATCAAAGGCTGCGCTGGACTTTGTGCTTGCCCAAAAGAAGGCAAGTGTTTATGCTGCTGGTCCTGCTGTTGCAGATGCAGGCCCAATGCTGCAGCAATTTGATGCTGCAGCAACAGAAACCCCAAAGGCACCAGAAGCCCCTGTGATTAAATCACCTAGAGTCAAGAGGCCAGTAAGAAGAGGAGCAGCAACAAGACAGAGCCCAAGAACTAAATGAGGATTCCTTGCACCTTTATCTTTTAAATTCTGTCATTTAAATTCTGTCTTGTTAGTCTTTCAAGTTAAATAAATTTGTTGAATGTGTCGTGTTCGTGTTTGCATTCAATAGTTGTGTTTGTTTGTTTTTATTTCTGTTTTGCTTTAAAATAGGCCTCTCCCTTATATTTCATGAGCAGTGGGGACACTGCAAGGTCTTAAGTGGGAGGGGGGGGACCTATGGTCATTATAATATATCAGTATGCCTAGTTAGTTGAATGAAAGTTGTTAATTTCAGTTGTTAAGTTGAGCAAAACTTAGTGATGAACTGGTGAGAATTGAGTGATTAGTGCCCCTGTTTATGAGTGAACTATATTGCTCCTGTTTTTACACTTTGCATGAAACTTAGGAATGACTTAGTAAGTTAGAAATGATCTGAAGCTAGACTAGTGTTGGTAGACCTAGAGACTTGCCAAATTTTTACTAAAAACTTAGGGTAGCATAAGAAACTAAGTTTGGGGGTTCTTTGAGCTATATTAAGGCAAAGCATGAAAGAATGGGATTAGGCCAAGTGCACATAGTTTAGAAAGTAATCGAATTTAGTGTATTGTGTAATGTGCTGTGTTATAAAGCACTAATGTTGTAAATATGTGTAATTGTTGTCATTGCCCATTGAAAAAAAAAAAAGAGAAGAGAGGAAGAGAGAAGAAAGCAAGCAAAATGCTGAGAAAAAGAAATGTAAAGAATAAGGGCAATGCAACACATGTGTCAAGTATTGTTTGTTTTTGAAGTCTGTTCTAGTTGTATTGCTGCAGCAACTGTTGCTGCAGCACTTCAGTCAAGTTGTAATAAGTGCACTGGCCTAGAGTTCTGAATTGCTAAATCAAAGCCCTTTGTCATGCTTATTCCCCCCTTTCTATGCTTGAATTGTTAGTCTACCCTTAGTTTTGAAACATCTTTGGCAGTCTCAAAAGAAAGCCTCTCTAGTTTTAGTTAAGTGAAATTTTGAACCTTGCTATGTTCTGAACTGAGTTAAATGTCACACACACTCTATTGAGCAGGAGTAATTTAGGGAACTTATCAATCAGTGGGTTTGCAAGTGAGGGACCAATCTGAAAGTTGTATGCTCAGCTTAATATTCTGTTTTGTGTGCTTGTGTTAATGCTCAACTATCGGGTTGTTGCTGGTATATTGCTTGTCTGTGTCAAGTGTCATTGCTTGAGGACAAGCAATGGTTCAAGTTTGGGGGTGTGATAACAATCAAATATGATTGTTATTACCTCTTATTTCAAGCTTAAATCATTGTTAATTCTCAAGCAATTTAGTGATTAATGTTGTAAATATGCTAGTTTAGAATAATTAAAGGTGCAAGCTTAATTATGTTATTAATGGGCACTTTTGTGCCCAATTGTGGTTTAATATGTGTGTTTAATTGCTACAGCACCTGTTGTGGCAGCATTGCCATTTTACGCAACACGAGAGAGAATGTAGCAAGAAACACGGAAATCAAGGCAAGGACAGCTGTCAGCGTGTGTCATGCGTGGGTGTGCGTGCCAATCATTGATGATGCGTGAATGACCTAGGGTTTTGGGCAAAAAGGACATTGTGCCTTGAAAAGGACAAAATGTGCCTCCACCATTTAGGGTTTCTCTCATCCCAAGGCCTTCCCTATATAAAGGCTCTCACCCCCAGAATTAGGTTAAGCCGAATTCCTGAGGTATAGACATAGCCTCAAGTTTTCGTGCCTCCATTGTTACTTAGAATCAATTGCTGGGATATTGATTGCTGCAGCAACGTTAGATCTACTTCAACTTCGAAGGAGCTACATTTTGAGAGCTGGAATTGCTTGGTGGATCACCATTGAAGCTGTCTCAGTATCAAGACTTGTAGTTGAACTTCTCTTCTCGTGTTTTAGTATGAAATTCTTACTTCCCTTGATGTTTAGTTTAGTTGTAATGTTGTGTAAGCTCAATATGAGCTAAACCTTTGTAGTTGGGATGCTATTATGAATTTAATGAAGTTAAATTGTTCTTAATGCTTGTGTTATTGTGTTGAGCGCTTTATCTTGTGTGTTTTTACTATTTCCATCTTAGATTAGGATTGGCCGTCTAATCTAAGTAGATATACATTCACAGACATGGTTTGTATATATATCTCACAAGATAACATGGCATGTTGCACTATAGACATATAGTTGTTCCTTGCTTGAGTCCTAGACATAGGAGAGGCATAAGCCACGAGGTAAAACACTTAGGTGTAATGCTGCTTGTTCTCCAGTAGCCTAGGGAAATAATCTCTTCCGAATTAGACATAATTTGGGGCGACTAAAGCCTAGTGTTAAGCATTAGACATAATGCACAATTGCGGCAGCACCTAGTGCTGCAGCACTTAACATAGCATTTTGAGCATTTTAATGGATTTATTGAAGTATTGCATCTCAACTTGTCCCAAATCTGATTTCCACTACCCTAATACCTTTTTAGTTGTTTGTTACTTGTTACCCAACCAATTGTGTGTCATTTACTTTTGTTACTAAAATCACTAATTGTTACTTTGATTAAACTCTTGTTTGGCAAATTAATCCTCGTGGGAACGATCTCTACTTTCATTATATTACTTGTTACGATTGTGTACACTTGCACAAAAGAACGTTCACGTTTTCAAGCAACAAGTTTTTGGCGCCGTTGCCGGGGATTAAATTGATTAAACACTGTTTAATTAATTGGCAATTTAGTGATTTCTTTTGTTGCTAATTCTGGTGCTCTGTTTTTGGTTGTTTCAGTAAGTTAATTGCTGCAGCAACTGTTGCTGCAGCATATGTACAGACGCAGATCACCAGAATATCAACTTCATCTTGAGATAGAAAGACTGTTTAGAGCTTTGAGAAGGGGACACGACCATTCTGGTCTGATTTCTTTGGGAAGAGCTGTCAATATGGCTACACCACCACCTTCTAATCATGGAAACACACCACCTCCTAGCAACCATGGTTCTGACAGACATACTTTAGCTGCCACTGAGCAACCTGAACATGTGAGACAAGTTTTGAATGAAACAGTTATAGGCATGGCTAATGACAGGGACAGACCTATGAGGGATTATGCAATTTTTGACCCTCACACTATGCAAACTAGCATAGTGAGGCCTGAACTTGCCACAACTCATTTTGAATTTAAGCCTATGATGTTTCAAATGCTTCAAACAATAGGGCAATTTGGTGGAGGACCTACTGAGGACCCACATTTGCATTTAAAACAATTTGTAGAAGTTTGTAGTAATTTCATTCTCCCTGGTGTAAGTGATGATGCTTTTAAACTTAAACTTTTTCCTTATTCCTTGAAGGATAGAGCTAAGGTTTGGTTAAATTCCTTGGAACCTAACTCTATCACTACTTGGAATGAGATGGCTGAAAAATTTATGACAAAATATTTTCCACCTATCAAGAATGCCAGGATGAGAACTGAAATTACATCTTTTAGACAAATTGAATTTGAAACATTGTTTGAAGCATGGGAAAGATTCAAAGAATTGTTAAGAAAATGTCCACGTAATGGGTTGCCTGTGGTTGTTCAAATGGAAACTTTTTACAATGGGTTGGAACCTCAAACTAGACTGATGCTTGATGCTTCTTCTGGTGGAGTCTTGCTGAATGGCTCTTACCAAGATGCTTATGATCTTATTGAAACTATTGCTGCAAACAGTTATCAATGGCCAACAGCCAGGGTTAGTGCTCAAAAGAAAGTTGCTGGTATGCAAGAAGTGAGTGAGGTTAATGCTTTATCTGCTCAGGTTGCATCCTTGTCCAACATGATCAAAAATATGAGTGCAACACCTGCTGCAGCAACACCTGCTGCAGCAATTAAATCTGTACCAGAAACTAAAGTGGCAGCAATTGAACAAGTACCAGTGGGTTCTGCTAGTTGTGTGTACTGTGGAGGAGGCCATTTGTATGAAGAATGCCCTGCAAACCCTATTTCAGTCAACTATGTTGGGTATGACAAGAACAATAATCCTTATTCTCGTACCTACAATCCTGGGTGGAAGAACCATCCTAATTTTAAATGGAGCAACAATGCAACACCTGCTACAGCTCCTGCAACACCACCAGGAACACCTGCTCCATCCAAGGCAAAAGAAGAGAGCTCTATGGAACTTATGTTGAAAGCTTTCATGAATGAAACTAAAACTCAGTATCAAACCCAAGGAGCTGCAATCAAGAACTTGGAGAATCAACTTGGTCAAATAGCCACTGCCCTGACCCAAAGACCTAGTGGAGCATTACCTTCCACTACTGAACCAACATCTTCTAAGGGAAAGGAACAAGTCAAGGCTATATCTTTAAGGAGTGGGAAGGACTTGAAGGGACCATCTACTGATCCTAGTAATGGAACTGCAATAAAAGAAAAAGACAAAAAAGAGAAACAAAACGCACCAGATGTTGTCACAGTTGATGCTGCAGCAATTCCATCAAAGATTGCTGATCAAGTTTTGCCTGATCCACCTTATCCTCAAAGGT
The DNA here is from genome assembly GCA_963573325.1 of Astragalus glycyphyllos. NCBI lineage: Eukaryota > Viridiplantae > Streptophyta > Magnoliopsida > Fabales > Fabaceae > Astragalus > Astragalus glycyphyllos. The sequence continues at coordinate 87,232,855 of OY754309.1, read as the reverse complement.
TGAAAAAGGCTCAACAAGATAAGCAATTTGGCAAATTTCTGGAGGTGCTAAAACAACTTCACATCAATGTTCCTTTGGTAGAAGCACTTCAACAAATGCCCAATTATGCAAAGTTTATGAAAGATGTGCTTTCCAAAAGGAAGAGACTTGGGGAGTTTGAAACAGTAGCTATGTCAGAAGAGTGTAGTATGATCATGCAGAACAAGCTTCCAAGCAAGTTGAAGGATCCAGGCAGTTTTACTATTCCATTCTCAATTGGTGAAAGCTATACTGGCAGAGCTCTTTGTGACTTAGGTGCAAGCATCAATTTGATGCCTAAGTCTATTTTTGATCAGCTTGGTATAGGTGTTGCCAGACCTACAACTGTTACCTTACAGCTTGCTGATAGATCTGTTGCTCATCCAGAAGGAATTATTGAGGATGTTCTGATAAAGGTTGATAAATTTGTATTTCCTGCTGACTTTGTAATTTTAGATTTTGTTGCAGATAAGGAGGTACCTATTATTCTTGGAAGACCTTTCTTGGCTACTGGAAAGACTCTAATTGATGTGCAAAAAGGAGAATTGACTATGAGAGTCAATGATCAAGAGATTAAGTTTAATGTGTTGAATGCTCTCAAGTTCCCTGACCAAGGAACTGAGGAGTGCTCTTTTGTGATGTCTCTTGATTCTGTGGTTCAACAGCACTTCTACAAGCAAAGTGATCAACTGGTGAAAGCTCTTTCTGAGATTGATAAGAGTGAACTTGTGGAAGAAGGTATTGTGCACAAGGAGGCTGAGGTGAAAGAATTATGGAGTAGGCATTATGAATCTCTTGATCTAGGGGATTCTAATCTCAAACAGAATGTGCCATCTATTGAAAAACCTCCCGTGCTTGAATTGAAAGAGTTGCCCAAGAACCTGAAGTATGCCTATTTAGGGGAAAATGATTCCTTACCTGTTATCATTGCTTCTGACTTATCCCAAGGTCAAGAGCATGATCTCATTACTACCCTAAAGAGGCATAAGAAGGCAATTGGGTGGCAAATGGCTGACATAAAGGGGATTAGTCCTACCATCTGCATGCATAGGATCATTCTTGATGAAAATGCTAAGAATAGCATTGAAGGGCAGAGGAGACTAAATCCTATCATGAAAGAAGTGGTGAAAAAGGAGATCATCAAATGGTTAGATGCTGGCATTGTGTATCCTATCACTGATAGTGCATGGGTGAGTCCTGTGCAATGTGTTCCAAATAAAGGAGGGGTCACAGTGGTAGCCAATGAGAAGAATGAACTTATTCCCACAAGAACAGCTACTGGTTGGAGGATTTGTATGGATTATAGGAAACTCAACAAGGCTACAAGAAAAGATCATTTCCCTCTACCATTCATAGACCAAATGCTTGATAGACTTGCTGGCAAGGAGTTCTATTGCTTTTTGGATGGTTACTCTGGCTACAATCAAATAGCTATAGTGCCTGAAGATCAACAAAAGACTACTTTCACTTGTCCTTATGGTACTTTTGCTTTCAGGAGAATGCCATTTGGGTTGTGCAATGCCCCAGCAACATTTCAAAGGTGTATGATGTCAATCTTTTCTGAATTCATTGAAAAATCTATGGAGGTGTTTATGGATGATTTCTCTGTCTTTGGAGAAACATTCCAATTGTGCCTTGACAACTTAGAAGAGATTCTGGATAGATGTGAAGAAACCAACTTGGTCTTGAATTGGGAGAAATGCCACTTCATGGTCCAAGAGGGTATTGTGTTGGGACACAAAATCTCAAAGAAGGGAATTGAGGTTGACAAAGCTAAAGTTGAGGTGATTGAGAAGATGCATCCTCCAACAAATGTCAAAGGTGTTAGAAGTTTCTTAGGACATGCTGGATTCTATAGGAGGTTCATCAAGGACTTCTCTAAAATTTCAAAGCCATTATGTCAATTGCTGCAGCATGACACACCATTCGTGTTTGATGACTCATGTGCTGCAGCATTCCTGAAACTTCAAAATGCTCTAGTTACTGCCCCAGTGATAGTGACTCCTGATTGGAGCAAGCCTTTTGAGCTCATGTGTGATTCTAGTGATTATGCCATAGGTGCTGTCCTTGGCCAAAGGTATGGTAAAGTTTTTCATTCTATTTATTATGCTAGCAAAACACTTGTTGAAGCTCAATTAAATTACACTACCACTGAAAAAGAATTATTAGCTGTGGTTTTTGCATTTGATAAATTTAGATCATACTTAGTTGGCACAAAAGTAATTGTTTTCACTGATCATTCTACCATCAAGTATTTGATTGCTAAGAAAGATGCAAAACCTAGGCTAATAAGATGGGTTCTCCTCCTCCAAGAATTTGATCTTGAAATTAAAGATAAAAAAGGGGTGGAGAACCAAGTTGCTGATCATTTGTCTAGATTGGAAGGTGATAGTGTAGGTAATCATTTTGGAGAAATCAAGGAAAGCTTCCCTGATGAGCAATTGTTAGCTGTTGCTGCTGCAGCACCTGATGCTGCAGCACCTTGGTATGCAGACATTGTCAACTTCCTAGTGAGCAAAGTGGTGCCATGTAATTTAAATTATCAGCAAAAGAAGAGGTTCTTCCACACAATCAAGCAGTATTTTTGGGATGAACCATATCTGTATAAGAAGTGCCCTGATCAGTTACTAAGAAGATGTGTGGCTGATGAAGAACAACAAGGAGTGCTGCAGCAATGCCATGCTGCAGCATATGAAGGACACTTTGGAGGTTTAAGAACAGCAGCAAAAGTGTTTCAATCTGGTTATTTTTGGCCTACAATTTTCAAGGATGCTCATGAGTTTGTCAAGAAGTGTGATAGTTGCCAGAGGAGTGGGAATATATCACATAAAAATGAAATGCCATTGTCAAACATCTTAGAGGTTGAACTCTTTGATGTCTGGGGAATGGACTTCATGGGACCTTTTCCTCCCTCTTTTGGCAACTCTTACATCCTTGTTGCTGTGGATTATGTATCAAAGTGGGTTGAAGCAGTTGCTTTACCTAACAATGATGCAAAGTCTGTTAGCAAGTTCTTATTGAGAAACATTTTTACAAGGTTTGGAACTCCAAGAGCAATAATCAGTGATGAAGGTTCTCATTTTTGCAACAAATTGATTAAAAATCTCTTGGCCAAGTATGGGGTTAAGCACAAGATTGCAACAGCATATCATCCTCAAACAAGTGGTCAAGCAGAGTTGTCTAATAGAGAGATCAAGAGAATGTTGGAGAAAATGGTAGGGCCTACCAGAAAGGAATGGACAAATCATCTTGATGATGCTTTATGGGCTTATAGAACTGCTTACAAAACTCCTTTGGGAATGTCCCCCTACAGACTTGTGTATGGCAAGGCTTGCCATCTGCCTTTGGAGCTTCAATACAAATTGCATTGGGCTATCAAAAAGCTCAATTTTGATCACACAAGGGCAGGGGAAGCTAGGCTATTACAATTGAATGAATTGGAAGAGATGAGACACTTTGCCTATGAGAACTCAGAATTGTATAAAGCCAAGACCAAGGCTTGGCATGACAAGAGAATTCACAAAAGGGAATTAGTGGAAGGTGATCAAGTGTTATTGTTTAACTCAAGACTTAAACTATTCCCTGGAAAACTCAAGTCTAGGTGGTCTGGGCCATTCAAATTGGCAAAGGTGTACCCTCATGGAGCTGTGGATTTGTATGATGATGCAAGTGACAAAACCTTCAAGGTTAATGGTCAAAGAGTGAAGAAGTACTATGGTGAATCAGTGGTGAGGAGTAAATTCACCACTATGATTAAGGATCCATGACCTTTGAAGGAAGTCAGGCTGAGGACTCTTAAACCAAGCGCTACTGGGAGGCAGCCCAGGGTTTTTAATCTAATAAATTAGTTGTTTTGTTTGTTTGGTGTTTGTTGCAGGAATTAAAATTTCAGCAAGTTGAAGTTTGAGGGTGTGACAGCAGTTGGTGCTGCAGCATTGCTTCCAGCAACGTTGCTGCAGCAATAGCGAGCAGTTAAGGAAAAAAATAAAATAATGGCAGTTATTCACCCAAGGCCTGTGCGTGACAGTGTGTTGTCCAATCGGTCACATAACCGTCCAATCACTCATTATTCACCATACACATAGCCCTTCATCCAACGGCTAGTGCATTTATGCATTATGCCCTTACCCAAACCGTCAAATCCTTCACTTATTTAACCACCCACTCTTCCACAACCTTCCCACAAATTCCTCTTCAATTGCGCTCAATCCCTGGAAATAATTAAACAGCAAACCCTCGTTCCCAAATCACCCAAATCTCTCACTCACCTTTACGTTTTCCACCAATCAAGTCATGCAAGGCGAAGAAGCATGAAAAATCAGGAAGTATCTGCTATGGAAAAGTTCTCTGCTATGAATTTCTGGGCAGAGAGGGGATTCTTGCTGACAAATGCATCTGATGCGTTCGCATCTGTTGTGAAGGCATTAGGTTGGGAGCAGTTGGTGCAGCAACCAAAATACTTTTATCCCTCTGTTGTCCGTGAGTTTTATGCGGGGATAGAGCCAGAAAAAGATGGAAAGCCCCAATTCTTTTCAGAAGTCAGAGGAGTAATCATCAAGTTCGACTCAATGATGATCAATGAATGTCTAGGTTTGAGTTACCATGGCCTCACTTTTGCCAAAAATTTTGAAAAATGGAGCAAGAAAGAGATGGAAGTTGTGAAGAAAAATATCACCATCCCTGGCACTCCATGGGAACCCTGCAGTGCGAATGAGTTTAAGGTCAAAAGGAGCAACCTCAACCATGAGGCTATGGTATGGTTCAACTTTATCAAGCACACGCTGTTGCCCACTTCCCACACAACAAATGTAGAAAAAGAAAGGATGATGCTGCTGGATGCAATTTTGGGAGCAAAGGATGTTGATATTGGAAGATTAATTTCAAGGGAGATCCTGATTTTCTATTCCAAAAATGCTGGGTATCTTTTCTTTCCTTGCTTAGTTACTGATCTTTACATTAAAGCTGGTGTGGAAATGAAGGGGGAGAAGAAAGGCTTCCCTCTTCCTGCCTTCCCTACTATTCTAAAATCAAAGCCTAAGGTTGCTGCAGCAGCTGGTAATCCCACCATGATGCCACAGTTCATGCTGCAGTAACGCTCTGTCTGGGAGTTTATGAGGAAGCAGCAGGAGTGGTTGAAGGCCCTGTTTGCTGTAAATTTGCAAGTTGATATTGGAGTTGAAGCACCTTCTTTTCCTGAGTGGGTGCTTGATGAAGAGGTAATTGATAAAGACTTGTTTGAAGATGCTGGAGTTGATGATGATGTGCAAGAGCAAGCAGTTGAGAAAAAGAGAAAGAGGAAGGAAGTGAAAAAGGGAAAGAAGAAGGTGGGTGAAGAAGAAGAAGAGCTTCTAATTTCTGAGTCTGATGAAACATTAAGTGAAGGGGAAAAGGAAGAAAACAGATAGATAATGAAGGAGTTGAATAGGAAGGATGACAGTGAGGATGATGACTCAGTTGAAGGAGAAGGTTCTGAGACTAACAGTGAAGATGAATCCAAAGATGCCACTGATATTGAAATGGATCCACCTCCATCCCCATCTCATACCACCAAAACTGCCAAACTAGCCCCCACATCTACCATTCCACCACCATCAACCCCCATCACCACTCTAATCCCAGAAAATCAACCACCACAACCCACAAATCCACCACAAGAAAGCCAACCAGAAAAAGTCCCTGAAACTGCTGATGTGCCTGTTGCTGCAGCAACTGATGTTGCAGATGCTGATGTTGAAAGCCCAATGTTCTCACCCTCTAAGAGAACAAGAACCAAGCATGCCCCCAAAAGGAGGAAGATGTCTGTCGTGCCTGAAGATGTGGAGCTGAATGTGGAAGGTGCAACTGCTGAAGAAGACGCTGCTGTCAATGCCACTGTGGAATCTGTCTGCAAAAGTGTTGATGATGCTACAGCAATGGAAGCTGCGAAGATGGTTGATTATGAAAAGAGATCAAAGGCTGCGCTGGACTTTGTGCTTGCCCAAAAGAAGGCAAGTGTTTATGCTGCTGGTCCTGCTGTTGCAGATGCAGGCCCAATGCTGCAGCAATTTGATGCTGCAGCAACAGAAACCCCAAAGGCACCAGAAGCCCCTGTGATTAAATCACCTAGAGTCAAGAGGCCAGTAAGAAGAGGAGCAGCAACAAGACAGAGCCCAAGAACTAAATGAGGATTCCTTGCACCTTTATCTTTTAAATTCTGTCATTTAAATTCTGTCTTGTTAGTCTTTCAAGTTAAATAAATTTGTTGAATGTGTCGTGTTCGTGTTTGCATTCAATAGTTGTGTTTGTTTGTTTTTATTTCTGTTTTGCTTTAAAATAGGCCTCTCCCTTATATTTCATGAGCAGTGGGGACACTGCAAGGTCTTAAGTGGGAGGGGGGGACCTATGGTCATTATAATATATCAGTATGCCTAGTTAGTTGAATGAAAGTTGTTAATTTCAGTTGTTAAGTTGAGCAAAACTTAGTGATGAACTGGTGAGAATTGAGTGATTAGTGCCCCTGTTTATGAGTGAACTATATTGCTCCTGTTTTTACACTTTGCATGAAACTTAGGAATGACTTAGTAAGTTAGAAATGATCTGAAGCTAGACTAGTGTTGGTAGACCTAGAGACTTGCCAAATTTTTACTAAAAACTTAGGGTAGCATAAGAAACTAAGTTTGGGGGTTCTTTGAGCTATATTAAGGCAAAGCATGAAAGAATGGGATTAGGCCAAGTGCACATAGTTTAGAAAGTAATCGAATTTAGTGTATTGTGTAATGTGCTGTGTTATAAAGCACTAATGTTGTAAATATGTGTAATTGTTGTCATTGCCCATTGAAAAAAAAAAAGAGAAGAGAGGAAGAGAGAAGAAAGCAAGCAAAATGCTGAGAAAAAGAAATGTAAAGAATAAGGGCAATGCAACACATGTGTCAAGTATTGTTTGTTTTTGAAGTCTGTTCTAGTTGTATTGCTGCAGCAACTGTTGCTGCAGCACTTCAGTCAAGTTGTAATAAGTGCACTGGCCTAGAGTTCTGAATTGCTAAATCAAAGCCCTTTGTCATGCTTATTCCCCCCTTTCTATGCTTGAATTGTTAGTCTACCCTTAGTTTTGAAACATCTTTGGCAGTCTCAAAAGAAAGCCTCTCTAGTTTTAGTTAAGTGAAATTTTGAACCTTGCTATGTTCTGAACTGAGTTAAATGTCACACACACTCTATTGAGCAGGAGTAATTTAGGGAACTTATCAATCAGTGGGTTTGCAAGTGAGGGACCAATCTGAAAGTTGTATGCTCAGCTTAATATTCTGTTTTGTTTGCTTGTGTTAATGCTCAACTATCGGGTTGTTGCTGGTATATTGCTTGTCTGTGTCAAGTGTCATTGCTTGAGGACAAGCAATGGTTCAAGTTTGGGGGTGTGATAACAATCAAATATGATTGTTATTACCTCTTATTTCAAGCTTAAATCATTGTTAATTCTCAAGCAATTTAGTGATTAATGTTGTAAATATGTTAGTTTAGAATAATTAAAGGTGCAAGCTTAATTATGTTATTAATGGGCACTTTTGTGCCCAATTGTGGTTTAATATGTGTGTTTAATTGCTACAGCACCTGTTGTGGCAGCATTGCCATTTTACGCAACACGAGAGAGAATGTAGCAAGAAACACGGAAATCAAGGCAAGGACAGCTGTCAGCGTGTGTCATGCGTGGGTGTGCGTGCCAATCATTGATGATGCGTGAATGACCTAGGGTTTTGGGCAAAAAGGACATTGTGCCTTGAAAAGGACAAAATGTGCCTCCACCATTTAGGGTTTCTCTCATCCCAAGGCCTTCCCTATATAAAGGCTCTCACCCCCAGAATTAGGTTAAGCCGAATTCCTGAGGTATAGACATAGCCTCAAGTTTTCGTGCCTCCATTGTTACTTAGAATCAATTGCTGGGATATTGATTGCTGCAGCAACGTTAGATCTACTTCAACTTCGAAGGAGCTACATTTTGAGAGCTGGAATTGCTTGGTGGATCACCATTGAAGCTGTCTCAGTATCAAGACTTGTAGTTGAACTTCTCTTCTCGTGTTTTAGTATGAAATTCTTACTTCCCTTGATGTTTAGTTTAGTTGTAATGTTGTGTAAGCTCAATATGAGCTAAACCTTTGTAGTTGGGATGCTATTATGAATTTAATGAAGTTAAATTGTTCTTAATGCTTGTGTTATTGTGTTGAGCGCTTTATCTTGTGTGTTTTTACTATTTCCATCTTAGATTAGGATTGGCCGTCTAATCTAAGTAGATATACATTCACAGACATGGTTTGTATATATATCTCACAAGATAACATGGTATGTTGCACTATAGACATATAGTTGTTCCTTGCTTGAGTCCTAGACATAGGAGAGGCATAAGCCACGAGGTAAAACACTTAGGTGTAATGCTGCTTGTTCTCCAGTAGCCTAGGGAAATAATCTCTTCCGAATTAGACATAATTTGGGGCGACTAAAGCCTAGTGTTAAGCATTAGACATAATGCACAATTGCGGCAGCACCTAGTGCTGCAGCACTTAACATAGCATTTTGAGCTTTTTAATGGATTTATTGAAGTATTGCATCTCAACTTGTCCCAAATCTGATTTCCACTACCCTAATACCTTTTTAGTTGTTTGTTACTTGTTACCCAACCAATTGTGTGTCATTTACTTTTGTTACTAAAATCACTAATTGTTACTTTGATTAAACTCTTGTTTGGCAAATTAATCCTCGTGGGAACGATCTCTACTTTCATTATATTACTTGTTACGATTGTGTACACTTGCACAAAAGAACGTTCACGTTTTCAAGCAACAATGGGTGACAGCTGACAGGTGTCCTTGCCAATATTTCCGTGTTTTCCATTGCCTTCTCCCTCATTTCATTCTTTCTGAAACCTTTTGCAATTCCTCCTGCTTCTCTTCCTTCGCAAGAAACTTGCATTCTCTTAAGCCTAGAAAAACAGAACTTCATCAACCTCCTTCGTTGTTCATCAATGGCATCTTCTTCTCATCCTCGATCCCCTTCAACCATTGCAGGTAAGCGACCAATCCTTGCAGAACCTGCCCAAAACCCAACACCTGAACCACCTTCACATACTCATTCATCTAGAAAACACCTCTGTGTTGCTGAACCTGATCTTGATGATCCACGTGCTCCAAGTTGGAGATCACAAGTGATTATTCCAGGTCCCATTGACCACACTCATGCTTTTCTTTGTCCCATTCCTGAATTTCTTCCAGAACCACCAAAAATCCAAGAAATCTTCCCTAGTTACCATCATTATAGCCCTAGAATCTTCGATCAAGCTCCTCACGAAATGGGTTTCATGGCTACACGGGTTTTCAGATCTGCACCTCATGTAGGGCACGAAACTTACATCAACTGGCTCAACAAGATAGAGTCAAAGAAAGGGGACTTCTGGAAAACTCAAGGTATTTTCGACCTAATTCAGTTGTCGAGATATGGTCCCAAATACCAAAGTGCCATGCTTATTGCAGCACTTCATTTTTGGGAGGCTACTATTAACAGCCTTCATTTGGAATGTGGTATGCTCACTCCCACTCTGCTGGATGTAGCTGCTATCACTGGCCTTCGACCAACAGGCGAGATCTTTGAGCCCGACAGAGTTTCTGATACGTACAATTTCACTTTCCAACGTGCCACCTTTGCTGGGTACATCGAAGATCATCACGTCCTCGACAGTGATGAGGTTTCTGATGAAGAACACATAGCCTTTCTTACTTTATGGTTATCCCATTATATTTTCTGCTCTTCATCGCTTCAGGTTGCAAAGATGTATATCAATCTGGCTACTCAGATTCATGATGGTCGGAATATCTGTCTTAGCAAACTTATCCTAGGGTCTCTTTATGAAGCTTTAGGAGATGGGGCCCTTGACATGAAAAATTCCAAGCCTCGATCTTCTTTGCTGATTTCTGGGCCTATTTGGCTGTTCCAATTGTGGCTCCTTGCCACTTTTGAATCAAGACTTCAAGTAATGTGCCCTAAAAGCCAAATCCGAATAGCTGAAAAGAAAAGCTTTGAAGGTATGAGGCTTGCCCTTTTGAAACCTAGGGAAAACAACCAGACAGTCGAAGACCAATTCTCTGACACTTTCGACATGCTACTGAATTGCAAGTCCTTCATTCCTTCAATGGCCCCTTTCGTCCACAGAACTCATGGGCCACAGTGGTTCCTCAAAAAACTTCCTGCAACACCCATTGATTCCGATGATGAACTTAATGAAATCTGGAGAGCTTATTTGACCCCTTACTGGTTATCACTCAGGATTTCGTCAAGCAAAGGTCCAACCTACTATGGTTTGACAGGATACCAGCCAAATCTCGTGGCAAGGCAATTTGGATTGTGCCAACCTCGACCAGCCTCTTTTTACAAGTCGAAAAGGTCTTTGATATCTCCAGATAATGAAAGGGACTACTGGCATCGACTAACCATGGCTACCCAGAACACTCCCACTTTCATTCCTTTAAAGTACAACCCCCTTTTCGCTTGCACTAAAGAATTTCTTCAATGGTGGTCGAACTATTATAAGCCTAAACTGGATGCTGTCGACGAATCCAATTTGCTTCAGAAACTACTCTCTGCTTTCCCCAAACCTTCAGGTATATCACTTTAATACATTCTAGATTTCCAAACTCTTCAGAATAATACATTCTTTAACTGTTTGAACCAAACAATTTCTGAAATCTTTCTAATACTAACCTCGTCTAAATATTTTTTGCAGTTACTCCCACAACCACTGGCACAACTAAGGCGGTAAAGAAAAACACCAGAAAAAAGGCTACCACTATTCAAAGACCACAAACAACTCAACCGGCCAAAAAATAAGAGGTAACTACCTTTTTTAGGGTATTTGTTATATCACATTTACTCCTTAATTTCAACGCTTGATTGGTCTCCATATTTCAGAGCCGAAAAAGAGGAAGCAATCCCGCGCTTGATGTGCCTCTTAAAAGGTCGAAGTGGATTGGAACACAAATTGTGAGTGAAGATTCTAAGGTTAGAAAAGAAATTTTTTACCTCTTTGCTCTCTCCATTATTCATCTATTTGCCTTAGCCATCACTAATTCCGGCTGTTGGGTTTTCAGTCTGATGACCAAACAAGCAGCCCAAAATCGTTTAGGATTTCTGTGGCTCAGTTTGAGCAAGAAAAGAAAATGAAACACTCGCAAGAAACTTCTAGAACTGCTATCCCTGGGGTGCTTGTCAAAGACATGCAAGGCGAAAAAGAAACAGCTAAAGAGAAAGTTTCACCTTTAGAGAACCCTGTTCAGAAGAAAGCAGAAGTTCTTAAAAGACCTGCAACATCTCTTCTTCTTCTTCTTCTAGCCTTTGCACTTCAAACAGCTATATGAAACATCTCTTCTTCTTCAGTCGAAGTAGCGGCGAAAACACTTGGGTTTTACCACTTAGATTTGAGATAAATCTTCTAAGGAAATTTATTTTTTCCTAGTAATGACTGCAATTCTTTTTTGGTCGAAGGAGCTTTCGTTTCCAAGATTGCTCTCGTCTTGTTTTGATTGATTTCAATGCCTTTTTTGTGTACTACGAAACCCAAAAAGTCACGAACACAGAAGGCACATTTGATTGGATTCATTTTCAATCCATATTTTCTCATTCTTTCGAATGATTGTCGGAGATGGTCTATATGACCATTTCCTGAGGCAGATTTAATAACAATGTCATCTATGTATACTTGCATAAATTTTTCAATAAAATCATGAAACATAGAATTCATTGCTCTTTGGTACGTTGCCCCAGCATTTTTAAGGCCAGATGGCATTACAACCCATTCATAGACCCCTAATGCCCCTGGGCATCGAAATGCTATTTTCGACGTATCTTCTTCAGCAATTCAACAATCTGCGCCTTCAACTCTTGATCAATCTTAGCACTGATGTATGTTGGCCTTTTTATTGAGCCATCTCCCAAATCAATTTCTTCTACGGGATCTTGTGCTTGGATCCTTTTGGTTGAACCCATTGGATCTTTCTCGAAACCTAAAGGCTCATCCATAAATAACTATTTACGGTCCTTCCCACCCTGTAGGCTTGACATAGCCTTGTGGGTCGTTGTCTTCGTCGATGACCTCTCTATCCCAAATGAATCCATAGTTGGGATCAAGAATCACTGAGGTCCTCACATTATCCTGGCTTTCATAGCCATGTTCAGAGGAAATGCATGGCGCTTTCTAAAAAGCGCCCCTAATGGACCTCCGTATTTTGGGCTTCAGGGGCGCTTTTTAAAAAGCGCTCCTAACAATGGAACATTAAATCATTCCATTCCATCCCATACCACCAATCCAAACACACCCTTAGGAAAAAGCACATTCCGATCTCCTTGAGTCTCTCATGCTACGGAGGAGAATCGGAGATACAATGGCTTCCCCCACCGAATCGAGTATTAAAGATGGAGTTTACACGGTGACCTAGTTCTTGATTTTTCCGATTATTAAGATTATTGAATATTTCACTGCCGTGCTGATCAAATTTTAAATGCAGATGGCCTCCACGGTGTGCAGCTCATTATTAAAACGACAGGATGATACTAAATGTCAGCAGATCATGGATATACTGGATTGTGTTCAACATGAGTGCAAGGTATATCTTAGAACTCAGTGATTCCATAGATCATTATTCATCCGTGATTTTGTCAATTGTCATTAAAAGTTTTATAGTTTGTAGACTAAATCTCATTCATATTTAGAAGAATTAGAGACTGGTTTTGTTCATTTAGTGAGCTTTTGTGCACTAAAATTTCTAGTTGCTAATTTAGTTTAGTTGCTAATTTAGTTTGTTTAGTAATTCATTTATATTTGTCCATTCTATTTTCAGGTTGAAGAGCTAACTGACTTTCTTAAACTTGTGCTTTATTGTGTACATCATGTAAATGAAAAATTTTGTCCTATGTTTGCGGAATACTTGAACCAGAAAGCTCAAAAGTATAAACAGGTATTTTTCAGTCAAGGTTTCCTTTTTTGTAGTTTGTTATTTATGAAGCTATTGCAATATTTTGTATTCCATTCTGATTGCAGGTTATGACACCCATTAATCTAATACTTCGGCTCTGTGTTGTTGGTTTACATCTGAAGTCCAGAGTTGGAGATCATGGGAGTGCATATTTTGAAAGTTTATTGGGAGAATTAGTTAAAAATGAGAAAATACTAAATAGTTCTCCACGTGTAATTGACTCTTGGCATATTTGCACCAGTTCATGCCCACCTTCAGCAGCCTCTGAATGCAAGATTTTTAAAAGTTACATATTATCTTACACAGAAGCATTAGATTTTCTATGTCACCCGCTGGCAAAATCTTTAGAATTAAAAGGGCCACATTTGGTAACCGAAAAGAATGGTGCCTATGCTATGAATGCGCTTTCCACTGTCATAGACGCATTTCATGCTCTTTGTCAATTGATTTTTTCTAGTCCAAGGTATAGTCTATCGTTTGCCTACACGATCTTCTATTTTATTATGGAAGAAAAGGTTCCTATTCCTCTTATAATTTCATATATATACGTGGACCTGCTCTATTTAATTAAAACATTTACACACCTCACGATTGTCTTCTACATGATTTTTGTGTTTTGAATAATTGCCAATGTTACTGATTACATCTCTTGTAATAAGCCACTAGACAATTGTTAGTAAAGATTGGACCTTCTGTTTGTTTCATTTTGTATAAATTGTAATAATAGAACTTTAAATTTAAATTTGACTTTTTCATCAATGCAGCTTTACATTTGAAAAGGATGGTGAAGGATTTTACAGGGAAACAATGCTCAGTATAACTCTGGCAGCCTTCACCCTTTCCATCAGAACGAATCATAAACTACAGGTTCTCCAAACACGCAAAAATATCTTATGCAATAACATTAGACATTCGGTTAAATAAAAAAAAACTATTGTTTGCCCTCATTTAAGGAAAACACATAATTCATCAAGAGTGTCATTACCAGCGAAGGGATTAAACCAGAAGATTTAAAGTCTATAAAATCTTATCTCAATCAGATTGTTGTAGCTTTGAGCAAAAACAGGCAACAAACGGAGGTATCCCATTCTCCTCCTTTTATTAAAATCTGCCATGCAATGTAAACGTCATATACTTGCTTTGTCGGAAAGATCCTATAAGGTCCTATTTTTTTGCCTAGTTCTTCAAGTTTGTTCTGTATGATGTATAGATGCAGATTGCAAAGGTTCTAGACGTGTATTGCAAAGCATCGTGGCACATTTTATCACATTTTTAATGGTATGCATCCAATGTGTATTAGAGCTTTTGTCAATGTTATATTTATTTCGCCTCATTGTCTATTTAGGAACTTAATGCATATGAGGAAATGAGTTTTAAATACACAGAACGTTGTCCAAAAATGCAAATTGAAATCACAAAAATCCTCCTTCAACATATATATATCACTGAAGACCAACGTTTTCAAAAGGCACAAACTCTAGTCAGACAGGGAAAGGCATTCAGGGCTTGTGACGATGGTCTCACGGACTGCATCAAGTGTCTCTCAGAAGCAATAATTATTATGGTAAACTGTTCGGTTCTTCTCGGTAAACCTGTATTCTATGTAAAGCTCTTTATATTAGTGATGAATAGGCCATTTTTATGATGTCAATCAATTTCTACAGGAGATGTGTAGCAAAGTGAATCCCATTTGTCATGAGTTAGGAGTAACAAATTGTCTACGTGCGTTGTGTACCCAGGAGGCCGAACCTGATTCAAAGGTACTGAAACCTGCTGATAATATCTACTCTTTATCTTAACAAATTCCTTTACTTCATAAGAAAAAGCTGATATTGGCCTTTACATTATGCAGAGAATCTTAGAAGATCTCAAGGCCGCTTTGAAGATATGGTTGAGCATTTCTTGTGCGGATTGCAATGAAGAGAAGAAATTGTATGCATCGTCTGACAATATAATGGTTCTCCTATATAACATAATTGATTTAATAGAGTTGAAGGTCTGTTTTTATCTTAAATAATCAAGGTTTTTGTAGTTTATACATAAATTTCTAGTGAAATTATCTTTGATTCAACATAATCTTTTCAGGGTTTCATGGATCTCTTTAATGATGCATATCAGTTGTTAATCAGAATCTTGAAGTTCAAAAGTGTGCCTGTAAATAAGTGGTTGATTTTACTCTGGGAGTCTAGAAGGACTAGTCACGACCTTTGTGTTTCGCCTGTGAATGAGGCATTCATCCTGAATTTTGAGAGAGAGTTTAAAGAAATTTCAACTATTAATTTCTGGATTCGTAATCTTCAAGGAAACCGATCATCATTATTAGCTTTTGAACAAAATTTTTCCTTTTTATTTGCAAACTCTCATCTGAATTCATGCAATCATGGTAGCTCTTTTCAGACAGACATTACAGTTGAGGAAGTTCAAAAAGCTGCACTCGAACTGATTTCAAATGTAAGGTCCTTCTGAGGCAAAATTTTGTTTAATCACTCCCTCCCTCTCTTCTTAAGTTCTTCACTGTTATCTCTTAATCTTCTTCTAGGTTCCCGCTAAAAGTCGTAAAAATCAACAATCTTTTGTTGCTGGAAATCTTTACCGTGATTTAAGCCAACGACTAATGACAAACGGGCAGTTAATAAAGGTCAGTAGCAACTATTTTGATTTAAGTTCTTTTGACTTACTTATATAAATTTGTGTTTTTTTTTTACTTATTTAGGCTCTGTCATTTGCAAAGGAAGCGCATAACTTACATACCAACCTTTTCCTAGCAACATTTACAAATGTTCAGAAGCTGAATAAAAAGGCCAGTGAATTTGGAGTGAGAGAATCAATTGCTCTGGAAGTTATGCTATTTGATTCGTTATCACCGGACATAAAAGACAGTTTAAAAGACAGTTATCTGAGTCCGTGGAAAATTTTGCAAGGTTACCTTGAGAGCACTCTCCAGGTTTGACCTCCATTTTATCATTCGTTTAGCTATGGAATTAAATATACTTTTGAGTGGGCCTCTTATGCAATTCGTTTCAATTTTATATATGCGTACAGCTTGGACTCATCTATGAAATGATGGGAGATGGGATACAAGCTGGAAACCATTTCCGACTAGGGCGGAAGATATCCCGTTCCTTCCATTTTCCTATGTTTACATTTGCTTTCTCTTACCACTTAGGTATGCACGTTTCCCTTGCTTGATTGATGAATTTCATTCTCCTATTAGTATAAAAATTGATTTGCCTTTTTTTCTGGTGTGGATGACCAGGAGGAGTGCATGTTAAGAAAAGACGCTGGGATTCAGCAGAAAATGAGCTACAATGTGCTAAAGATATTTTAAACAGCAGCATTACATTTTGCTGCTCAAAATGTAAAACATTATTTGAAGCTTTTCTGTATGAGTCTTATGGAAATCTCTGTAAAAGCAAACTAGATACTTGTAAAGGGGGTGTTTCTGAAGACCCTGTGAAAAATTGGTATGCACCAGCTCTCCAGAAATTAACTCAATGTGAATGGAGAAACCGTATTAGATGTCCTGTAGATGAAGTTATGAACCAGTTAGGTTGCAGCTTCTCTAATATGGGGTGTTGGAGCTGTATTCCAAATGAAGTTATGAAATCTGGGTTACTAAAAAATTTTATAAATCTCAAATGGGAGTTTGTTCGGAGGAAGCTTTCAATGAAGCTACTCACTCGAGTAGGTATGAGTTCCATTCCATATTTTTCTGTCTTGTGTTGCGAGCATTGTTATATAGTCACCTACTCTTGGTAAAAAAAGACATAAGTGATTTCCAAGCATTAACCATAACTTCTCTAGACCTTCAAGAATGTGAAAATGCACTCATGTTTGCATGTAACTTGCTCTAAGTAATATGTTTATTTATGGCATGAAATTTTTGTTTCTTTTTCTAATACGACTATTCATATGCAGTTAACTGTTTGGAAAATTCTGATCAAATTGATGAATGGCGTAAAGTACTTCTGCAACACATGTCATTTCTGGCTAGCAGAAACCCCTTTCGCACGACTTCTCCATCTTTTCATCTAGATTTGTTTCGCAGTTTGGTTATAAAGGAGATCCCTGGAGATGTGTTTGCTATCGAGCGTGCGGAGATAATTCAGAACATATGTTGGTATTCTTTGAAGTTCTATCATTCAAAGTTTGCAAGGTACTAACGACCTACTTCCTTTTCTTCTCAAGAAAACACAGCAGTTAATTGATAATATAGTTGTGATTTACTAACTGGTTGTGTAGATGACAGTACTTAATGACATGGTTTCTAAAACTGTTTGGGTTGTATGTTTGTCATCAAGATCGACGCGCCTGCTTAACAAGGAATGTCCTCTAGATTGTAATAAAGAAATCTCAATCATAAGCTTCTTTCAAATTGTTCGAGATTTTTACGGAATGCTCTTTATTTTTATTTTTATCACTTTTTCTGCTTGTTCACTGTTGGTGGTCTCTTAGATTTTATTTGGTGTTGTGACTCGGAAAAAGATCTTGTTAGTGCAAGGTGTAGATCACAGAGTGAGTGTGATGCGGACCTCATTAATGAAGGACAAAAGGGTAAAATAGGGTTAATGCAGATATTTTGTAATGAAGGGCAGAAGGGTAAAATCATTAAAGTTTTCCACTATTCTGATGTAACAAACTACTGCCACGTTGGCAGTAGTCACGTAGGGAGAGTGGGAATGTTTTGGTCAGTTAGAGGGGAGAGAATGCATATAAAAGGGGGGAAATCAGTTGCTGTGGGTTTAGGCTGGGAGTGGGATAGGCTTGGGCTGGGAACTTGGCATTCTCTGTGCCATTTTCACTGTTTCATTGTTTCTTCTTACATTTTCCTTGTAATTCTCCATATCAATTCAGAGAGATCCTCTGAATTGCAGTAAATAATACAAGGATTCATTTATTCTATCTTACTCTGTTTTATGGATACGTATCAGAGTGCAAAGCTGGCAGTTGTTGACACAGACAATTAGAAGAAAAGCACCTTAACATTGTAGAAAAAATTTTGATTTTTGAATCCACATAATATTCTGAACAGCCAGATCCTTTAAGCTCTTATGGAAATCTTTGTTGGATTGTAAATATTTGCTTTCTCGTACTCCTCTGGGATAGATTAATGAAAATTTAGCTATGTTTACTTTTTTTGAAGCATGACATTTTATAACTAATTTTCATTGACTTTGGACATTTTGGTTATTTTAGTAGGAAGATTTTCTGTAATCTATCTTCCATCAAGTATGAAGACCTAGCTTCATGGCTGATGGTAGCTTTTGTATTTGCTCGTGAAGTTCCTCTAGTTTTTCAAAAGGTCATATTCTCTATCATCATTATATAATTTTGTGGCAATTTTCAATTAATTGGTTTAGTTTTTTGATTAGGTACCGTTTCACAATAACGAACACGTTTATATGCTAATGATAACAGGTGTCCACGTTACTTGCTTTGATGTATGTGGTTTCTGCCTCAAATGAGCAGCAGTTTTCGCTACCACTTACGAGTAAAGTTTTGGGGGAAGATTATTGGTCTGCATATTTCCACCAAGCATCAATTGGAGCTCATTTTACTTGCAAATTTATTTCACATCTAACTATGAGATCCAAGGTACAATCCCTTGCTGTGGCCGAGGATATGCTTATCAATATTGTGGAGTTCTACCGTAGTTTCTTTATGAATTTATTCACTCATGATTTTGCGTATTTTTGGGTACGCCAGTACCTTTTTGGTATTATTTCTTTCATCTTTTAAGAATCCTTCAACATTGATGTTATAGGATAATGAGTATTATGGAATGATATCTATGGCTTCCCTCCTAAACATTTAGTCTAATAAACACGGATTGCTGATTTGGC
Source organism: Astragalus glycyphyllos (assembly GCA_963573325.1). Taxonomy (NCBI): domain Eukaryota; kingdom Viridiplantae; phylum Streptophyta; class Magnoliopsida; order Fabales; family Fabaceae; genus Astragalus; species Astragalus glycyphyllos. The sequence continues at coordinate 87,214,008 of OY754309.1, read as the reverse complement.
AGTTAGGAAGTTTCTCTTGTAATTTGTGCATTTGGTACTTTTTATATTTTTCAGTATATCGGTATCTTTTTGTGTGTATTTCATTACTACTCTGGAGTTATTTATAAGCAAAAAAAACCCAATTAAGAATAGTTATATTTATGTAATATTCTTTATTTCATAAAAAAAATAAACTAATTTTACTAATATAGCCCTATTTTCTGAGAATGTGGGCTCTTAATAGTAAAATAAAAGAAGAAATAAATTTGGAAAGGTTGTACTCTTTTGATTGGTGGACGGGTAATTTTTATTAATTCATTTTTAAATAGCATACCCCTATATTTCTTTTCTTTTTAAGGCTTCGATAGGATAATTAATTTGATGATTAAGATCCAAATGGATTTTCTGTGGGGAGTCAAAGATAAGGCTTGGGGTATGTATAGGGAGTGGCTTGGGACAAGGTTTGCAAACCTAATAATGAAGGTGGACTAGGCATTAAAAATCTTGAGCTTTTCAACATAGCTCTTCTAGCTAAATGAAAGTGGCGATTTTTTGGTTGATGGGGGTGCAAGCTAGAGAGGTATCCTTGCTCATAAATACAGCGATTTACAGAGTATTTGCCTTAACAATATTGCTTCTATGGGAAGGAAGTATGACTCTATGGTGGCTTGACTTAGTTGGCATGGAGAATGTTTGATATCAGCTACGTGGTTCCAAGCATGTGTTAGAAGGGGTGTAGAGGAGGGCCATAATGTTGATTTTTGGTAACACCATTGGTGTTTGGATTAATAATGTGTGGCAGTGGTATTTACCTTGGAGGGGATTGGAAGAGCAGCATTTCATGGAGGAATTGAACAACTTACACACATAATCTTACTCGTTGAAAGGGGGACTCATGGGTGTGGTTCTTAGACTCATCGAAATTGTTCATTTCATAGTGTCTTCTTGTTACTCTTATCTTATGTAGGTATAGTTCGATTCAGCTGATATTAGCGATAGAAATTGTCTTTAAGGAGCTGTGACGGACGACCATTCCATCTAAAGTTCTCATATTTGGTTGGAGAATTCTTAAAAATTCCCTTCCAACACGTGAGCTACTTTTCAAACGCCATGTGATTACTTTGTTAGATGCAGCTGGTTGTGTTTTGTAGGGAGGAGTGTGAAGACTTGATCCATTTGTTCTTCACTTGTCATGTTGCTAAAGTGGTTTGGGCAAAGATTTATAGGTGGCTTGACTTACATATGCCTAATAACCAAGGGATTGTGGATCACCTTTTGCGAATAGGGGAGGAATGCTATGAGAATAATGCAAAGAAGGTTAAATATATGATCTGGTTAGCGAGCAACAACCTCTTGTTTAGGGGGGAGGTTAATAGTGATTCTATTGTCGCTTATATCAAATGTTTGTCTTGGAGTTGGTTTATTTACAGGGTGGGTAGTCGCTCTAATTAATTTGCTAACTTGTGGTTTGCTACCTCGTGGTGGAATAATACACTCTTATGTATGAACAATTTTTGATTTCGATTTGTTGTTTGGGTTGAGCACCCCTAGTGCTTCATCAATGAATCATTGCTTTTAAAAAAAATTAAATAAGGGTATTTATAGAATAAGTTGAGTTAGTTGACATTTACTTATATTTGAGCCTAAAAATCTTGATGCTTTTTGCTTATAAATGACTCCAAAGGGAGTATCCTGTAACCGTGATGTTATAGGATGCAACATTGCATAATTTGCTCACACTGGTATTAGGAATACATTAGTTGTGACATTTGTCATCCCTCTATTTTGTAAATGTTCTTTTATGTACAACTTCTGTTCCAGTGCACACACACACATGTATATATCATAAAATAATATGAGAATCCACTGGTTTCAAGCGATTTTTTGTAACCACTGAACTGATATGACACGACCAAAAATGGTCTCCTCTAAGGTAGGATCTGTGTGCCACTTGTTTAACTTGCATTCCTTATGCTCTGTTTCATTTCAACTTAAGCGAAAACCATGTGCTTTCAAGAATGGTCTCCATGTCTTTAACTTTCTATTTCTTCTCCTCAACTTCCCATCTAATATTTTATCATCCATAAAATATTTTATCATCCATAGATAGCATGCACCATGGCCTTCAACCCTTGATGCAAACCTATAGTTCTTATGACTGTTGCGTTCCCCTATTATATATCTTTACTTTCCCGAGTGTAAGCAATTAAAACCCAGGGCTGGTGATTATGGGGTGCAACCTGTGCTATATAGCACAGGGGCCCTTACCTAAAAAAATTTTAGGGCCCAAAAAACATTTTCTTTTACTTCCCTCCCACCTCAAGCACAGTTGTCCAAAAAAGAGTTCTCAACTCAACAGTGCAGAAGAATGCGTGAAAGTACACAGTTCTACTGGCTTTTATGTACCTTTTTTTCCCACTATTAGTGTGTTGTCATAACCATTCTTGGACAGCAGCAATGCAAACTCTTGCTTGGAAATTTTAGTCGGTCATTTTTTCCGAACGCCTGTTGAGATAGACTGTCATCTTAATTCGATGCTACTAGCTATGGCATCAAATATTTGTCTTGGTGGATTCTTAAAATGGAATGGAGTGTACACTTGAAGAAAAAATACATTTGTCAGGTATCTCTTGTGCTGAGTCTGTGTATATCATAAGAACCATTTCTGTCTAATTTTTTTTGTTTGGTTTTTGCTATCCAATTTATTTGGACAACATTAAACAGAACATAGTCAATTTACACATCACATTGGTTCCATGTTTGTGTGTTGGACTTGCATCATACAGAATACATTGACAAACACATTGAGATGAACTTCCAAGAATGAATACAAAAATAACCTAATCAGCTTGGCCCAACCTCATCAGCATCAATAGAGAATAGTAAAAAAAAAGTAACAACTGACTGAAATAGAAAAAAGTGACACTAGGAACTCTTTCAATTCACATTATCATTCACAGGACTTACCATACTATATTAATTGTGAATCTATTCAGGGTCTAGATGTTGCGGGATCTCCTTGCAGCATCACAGAAACCAAAATAAATGCACTCAGGTAACAATTATGCTTAATGCATAATGAGTCAAAGAATCAATTTTAAATATATCCTGATGTGATGCTCTAATTGCTTGTGTTGCTTCTTATTGTAGGCTTGTGCCTGAAGCCACCAAAGATATTCCAGAATCTGTTAACAAGTTTAGGGCTTGTCTTCCATCGACTACAACAGTGATCTGCATAAGTTTGCTTCAAAATGAATATACTAGTTTCCTACATGAGCTATTGAATCATCCTACACATGTTCAAGCATGGATCTTAGTTTCACGACTTACATGTCATAGTGAACCGTGTGTAATGTTAATGCCATTGAGTTCCTTACCAGGTACATAACACCTGTAGCTAGCTACATACCTATAAAATTTAAGTATAAAACTCATAAGTTTAACAAACTGCTTTATGACTTTTTATCATGATTCAGATGTTGACATAGTTCCGACTTTCAAGAAAATTATTAAAGAGGATTCTTTGTTAGATATTGCACAACATGGTAAGCAGTCATATTTGGAACAGAGAAAGAACCTTGACGATCGTCTTAAAAAATTGCTAAGGTAAACTACCTTCATTATATAATAAGTCTGATATCAATCTCTGATTTAAGAATCTATCCTGCATCTTTTAAGCAACATTCTCTTTATCTGTTCATTATTTTTAACGAAATTTCAAGTAACTAACTTTTATATGTCCTTTTACTATTGTCAGGGACCTTCAATATTCATTCTTTGGGTCATGGAAATGCTTGCTTCTCGGCGAATTGTCAAACTACAAAACTTTTGACATAGAAGCTAAAAAGCTTATGAATGATCTAAGAACTAATGACAAAGTGAATGTAAGTGAGGGCGTTCTTAAGGTCATTCTTAGCGAAGGAAAAAGATTGATTTCAAAATTAAAATCATCTTCAAAGAGAGACAGTTACATTGCCAAAGTTGGCTATTGTGACAAAGCAACAACTAAGATAGTTTTCAATGCCGCCAAACAACTAATGAAATACAAGGTCCTGGAAGTTGAGGATTCGGTGAGAGAACCGGTGATTTTAATATTGAATGATGAGGTTTGGGTAAGTGAATAGTTCTACTTTGTTTACCTCCAATCTTAATTATAAGTAAATACGTGTAATTCTTAGCACCGATCCATAGTGAGTATTACATTGCTACCATTTTACGGCTGATAATATAATTCGGTACTTGTTTGATTTATTCTTGATGATAATTAGAGTGAAGGTAAGAACAATGATAGCAGGCCCATTGTAAAGAAAGTGTACTATAGAAGAAAGAGAGATATGAGTGTGACTAATGAGTCTTAGGAGGGGTAAAAGAGTAATAACACTCATGTATTAGTGATATAAATAGATAGCATACTGTTATCACAGTTATGCATGCAAAACAGAAAGTAGTTACTCAGTTGGTTCACTGGAACCTTAAACCAGAGAATTGTAATTGCTCATTGATTCTTGAAGTTCAATACAAACAATTCCCCTTGAATCAGTTGATTCCTATCAAACAAACACAATTCGGAATGCAATCAATTTAGTATGAAGGTAAGAACAAACACAATTCAGAATGCAATCAAGTAATTGAGTGTATATTACTTGAATAAGAGTGGAAAGAAATACAGAATCAGTGTAATTCTGCGTATACAATGGAATAGTAACTGAGAAAGTAACAAGCTATGGCTCTTCGAGAGGCCAGACTCTCCTAGGGGGAAAATACTTTCCACTACAACAACATAACTCTATTGTTGCCGCAGAATAGTAATTCCTAATCTTTAATAACAATTGAAGTTAGGGATGTTACAGATTGCATTCGTCTAATTTGCTTTAACCTCTAGTCTAATTTGTTTTTAACTTATTATACGACGTCAATAACATAACTCTATTGTTGCCGCAGATGCTCCCTTGGGAAAATTTGTCGATGTTAAGGAGGGAAGAAGTGTACAGAATGCCTTCAGTAAGCAGCATCTTTGTTGTTCTTGATAATGGCAGCAACCATAAAGAGCAAGTGAGGAGGAATTTGGCGCCATTTCCTTCGATGGATCCAACAGATGCTTTTTATTTATTAAATCCAAGTGGTGATCTTAGTCGCACTCGAGAAATTTGAGAAATATTTTAGACAGCAAAACATCACCAAGGTATCTTTTGTTTGAGTTTGATAATACAAGTGAAGAAATGTTTCATATATTTGAATTCATGTTAACTGTTTCATTTACAAATCTAGCTAATATTTATGTCTTATTTTCTGGTCATGTTACATTATAGGGAAAGGCGGGTTCCACGCCTACCGTCCAAGAATTGGCTTGCGCATTGGAAAAACATGACATGTTCATATATATGGGTCATGGGGATGGTAAAGTTATCTAAAACAACATATATGATATATTTTCCATTCCATTTGGGTGTTGAATTTGTGTATTGTGTGTGTGTATGTAGGGTACATGATTCCTGTGTTTAAAACAATATTGAATATGTTAACAGGACTAAAGTACATTCCCAACAAAGAAATCGAGGGACTCGAGAAATGTTCTGCTGCACTTCTAATAGGGTGCAAAAGTTGTTCTTTAACTTTGCGCGGGAGCTATGCGCCGGAAGGAGCTCCCTTGTCATATTTTTTGGGTGGTTCTCGGGCAATCGTTGGCAATCTATGGGACGTGAATTCCACAGACATCGATCGATTTGCTAAGGCTCTATTGGATGCATTGTTCGAAGAAAGGAAGAAATTGCAAGAGTTGCCTAGTAGTTCTCCAACTAAGAGTTGTACCCACGGACCAAAAATTGGGGAACTCATGGGTCGCGCTCGTGAGGCTTGCAAATTACCTTTCTTAACAGGGGCATCACCAGTTTGCTATGGTGTTCCTATTAGAATTTTTAGGAAAAATGAGTAATAGATTCCTAGTGTAACTAGCTATGAGTGTGGCCACTTTTGTCCGTACATGGCCTTATTTTTCTCCATCAACCCTTGCGACTCTTCCATGCATCTGTACCACTTGGTTTTGATCTTATTACATATATACTGTTTCAGCACTTCTATACTATTTCCCTGCATTGTTTACTTTTTCCCCTATGCATGCAGCATGCTTGCCATTTGTTTTTTTGTGTTAGTATAACTTATGGTTATTGTCATCGGTTTTAACTCTATCCTGATATTAACTAGGGTGTGATCTATTACTGTATATTCTTTGCCATGTGTTTGGTAGTTTGCATGTCCCACTATACACTACCTTCGTTACCATTACCATCTTCATTTGCTCCACTATAAATAAGTGCCTCCTTTGCCCTACTTCACTTCCATGCATTTTTCTCTTACTCATCTATCTATATTTAAGTATACATCATCAAGGCTTTTATTGATGATATAGTTCCTGGGAGGATTGACAGAGCCCTCACTGTTAGGGTTATTTGTCTTTGGATTGTTCCTTAGTTTAGATATCCTGCTAACCCCAACTCTTTTGAAATAATACTTTTGGATGAAAATGTTGATTATATATATGTTTGATATTTATACCTTTTTTTAAAAATTAAAATAAAGTATAATTTTAAGGCTTTCACTGCTGGCAGCTTTGCATTCCGAGTTCTCACAAGTTTATTTCAAAGCAACATTTAGACCAATTGAGCTTGGCTCCGTCACAAAACTTGCCTCGAAGCTTCTTCCTTGTCCTTCAGAGCCCATCAATGCACATGTAGCATAAATAACCCAAGGTGGAAGGAAGAAGTGTATCCTTAACTGGCATGCATTATATGTGTATATATCTATTACTAATATGTGTATATTGGTTACATATGTAGAGCATTTAAAATGAGCTTAATATAATCAACTATATGTAATCACATTCGTCGATTCTATATGTTCTATCTTATCCCAACTTAAAATGAGGTTAATATAAGCAACTATCAATTATTAACATTCATGACCATAAAAATCTTCTCAAACACAACGTAATAACATTATTAAAAGAAAAGTTTTCACCTGAATAAAAGTATAACGAAGATGTCCCGAATTTTGTATTTATCCCTCACAAGAAGCATCAATGATGTTGGCAACTCCATCACGGCTCCACCTTTTGATGCCAGCCATCACCGCAACTATCACTATAACCCACGTGACAGACATTAAGACATTAATTGCTTCTCTCTTTTGCTGCCATCACCCAGTTGGAATTTTCCCAATGCTTCAACGCACCGAAGCAATTAGCAACCTATTAATAATAAAGATATAACATGAATGAGGATAGAAATTTCAATCAAAAAAAAGGAAAGAAATCATAAAACCATATAAAAAATCTTTTATAAAGGGAACTTATTTTCATTAAGTGATGGAGTTATTTCAATTGTAATCCTCGACAAGAGTATAAGGGGACATATTGGTTTAGGATTTCACCGGATTTTAAAAAGATTTTTTTTTGAGTAAAAAAGTCTGCTAGTAGTATTCAATCAGGATTTTCTGTCACTTAAAAACAATTCAATGGTATTCAATCCGGATTTTCAAGATTTTTTAAAGAGTTTCTCAAAATCATTTGATATTCGTTTGAGACTTTCTTTCACTTAAAAACAATCCACTAGTATTCAAAAATATAAGAATTTTGAAGGATTGTTTTATTTGATAGATTTTGAGTGACTTTTTAGTGGTATATATAAATACAAAATCCATCAAACAAATCCCACTCAAACTAATAGGATTTCACAAAGGACTTTTTTCTTGTTCAGACTTTTCAACGTGAATTGTTCTTTCGTCAAAACCAACATTGTTCTTCGTAAACATGGTGTTGGCCTCATGAAGCTATTGTTGGGAAACATGGTGTTGGCCTCGTGAAGCTATTCAATGTGAATAGTTTCAGTAAAGATGAGATGAGAGTAAAACATGGTGTTGGCTCGTGAAGCTATTGCTCGGAAAGGCCAAACATAGGATGCTAGGAATCCACAAACCATCATAGAAGAAATTCAAAAGGCTCATTTTGTGTTTTATTTTTCTTTGATGTTGGGCAGCAGAAAGTAGATTTGAAGAATTGATTCTCTCCCTTGGATTTGAATAATAGTTATACTAGTCCTCCCAAAGAATTGATTCTCTCCCTCAAAGCATGTGACAAATGATTTGCCATGATGGTCTTGTGTTACTGCGGGGTTTGCATTTTAGAAGAAAGGGAAAGGGTTTGGGCTCACAAATTCACTAACAAAGTCCTACAAAAGTCCATTAAAATCCTGATTTAAAAGTCCGGAAGAATTCTGTAGAGTTAAAAATCCTGAAATTCCTGCAAAGTCCATTAAAATCTGTAGAACTTTCTTTGAAATCCTGAACCAATACACCCCGTAATATTTGTCGAAGTGATAGTGTTTGCTGTGAATTTTTGTTACAACACATTTTGCTTTTACATATGAAAACTAGCATAAAATATTTTCTCACATTTAGTACCAACAAACAAGGGTCGGTCAGATTGGTAGCAAAGATGAAAACTACACACTAATATTCGTAACATTGCCATAAATTCCAAAACAACTTTTTTATAAGCAATGTAAAATTGTAAATTGTTTAGGGGAACCGAGGATCTCCTTACTCCTTGAAACATAGGTTCTTGATGCGTGAGTGAGAATTGAGCGAGGAGAGAGGAAAAACAGAGAGCGGAAATTATAGAATTGAGGCTTCTGATTTATGCGTGGATAAAACAAAAACAGAGCATAATAAAATTTGTAACTGTTACCTGCGCATGAGAAACAAACGTTTTCACGGTTCCAGGAATCGGGTCACATACCCAACCCGGAAAACCAGATGCTTCAACGGTATCGTGTATAGAATCGCCGAACCCACCAATTTCACGGGATTCTATTCAAGTCCACGAATTTGCGATTCCACCATGGATCGAGCACGGAGATGGCCTGCATAGTCACAGGTAGGATCTTACGAGACAGATCGTGATGCGGCGGAATTCTCAGAAATTGCAGATGCCTTTTTCGTATAAGATTGACCCTTGCTCTGCTTTAGAGGCCGAGTTATGGCGCCCTTATCACTAAAGGTTACGGCTTCAACAACCTGACAATTGAATTGGATTCGGATCAGGTAATTGATCTTCCGGGATGTGACGGAATTCTCAGAAATTGCATAGGATTGACGCTTGCTCTGCTTTAGAGGCCGAGTTATGGTCTCAGCATCGCTAAAGGTTACAGATTCAATAACCTGACAATTGAATTGGATTCGGATCAGGCAATTCATCTTCTCACTTGCGGTTCAATTGCTGGTCACTCTCTTCTTCATCACCAGATCCGTAGCATCTTAGACATGATTACTGGCGGCGGCGATCTGGAGATGGATTGGAAGAAGATTTCTAAGAGATGCTAACTATGCGGCTGATAGATAGATTGGCTATGTAATTTATGGTAGGTTTTTTTTTTTGGTACCCCCACCACATTACCATCTACCCCACGCCCCATGCGAAAAGACCAAAATACCCTTCACAAAATTAAAAAACCCCAACATATCCCAGCTCAAAAAAAAATAAAGGAAAAAAAATAAAAAAATTGGAATTTCAAAATTGAAAATCGTATATAGGTATATTCGATTTTCCCTAAAAATTTAAAATAATAATGTCGTATATACCTAAGGTGGGGGTATATACGATTTGTTAAATTACGAAATCGTATGTACCCCACACCTAGGTATATACGACTTTGTAACCCAAAAAATAAATAAATCATTTAAAAATTTTAAATTATTTTTTTTTAGAAAAATAAATTAGATATGAATATTGACCGTCTTTTGATTCTGTTTAGTGTGTAGTTCGTTAACAAGTGACATTGTTATACGTCGAGCGAATAATTTAGGCTAAAAAATCAGTTTTCGGGCAACCTACTCCGATTGTAATGAAACCACAACCATTCAATCCGAAAAAAACCAAGGATCAATACTCCTCAAGAAGTGACTTATTTCAAGACAGGGGGGCTCAAAATCCCAGATTCCATCGTTTACTATTTTTGATTAATTTTTTTAATTTTTCATAGTCTCCAAAAAATCTAAAAAAATTTGCATAGACTTATTTTGGTTTTATTAGATTTCTAGTGGTGTTTTTATAATTTTTGGATTAGTTTTGACTCTTTAACGGATTTTTAGTAGCATTTTTAACCTTTTTATTTAAAATTAAAACAATTTTTTTTAATAACAAGTCGTATATACATAAGCGGGGTGTATATACGACTTTGTAAAATACAAGTCGTATGTACCCCCACACCTACGTATATACGACTTGTATTTTACAAAGTCGTATATATGTTGGTGTGGGGGTATATGTAGCGTGAGGTATATACGATTTTTGGTCAAATTTTTTAGGGGTACTTTCGTCCAAAAAAGTCTTGTGGGGGTATATGGGAAGGTGGTGGAGGTACAAAAAAAAGACCCTTTATGCTATTGTGTGCAGGTAGGTGGTTCTTAATCCGATGTAATTGAGCCTGCTGGGCCAGCTTTGTAGTTCTTCTACTATGGGCCTATGGCCCTTTTGGTCAACAAAAAAAAAAGGCGCATATTTTTCCCCAACCCTCTCCTACTCACCACACACTCCTTAATTCCAAATATTCCAAAAATACCCTTAAGTAGAGAACGTGTTTACGTGTGATTCGGTTGAGGTCAACCAAATATTGTAATGCCCAATTATTTGATATACGTTGTGTTTCAAATGTTCTTAATGTTATGGTAGCATGTCTGCAAGTCGCATTGGGGTGTTCGGTAGGGGTGCCTCAAACGTGTTAAAAGGGGTGTGTCTCAAAAAAATACACGTCCGGTTGGGCCTAATCGAAAGTTTTCGGTTGACCCTAACCAAATCGGTGAAAACATCGCGCCTCATAAACAACCTTTTGGTCATTTCGCAAGGTTAATTGGGGGTGTGGGCTGAGTAGCATGGGGTGTAGGAAAAGTCAAACCCAAAAAAAATGCTCATATTTCCTACAAACCCCAACTATACTTCTGAACCAATTCGAAACCAAAGTGTCAGGTGTTATTTCTTGACGGACACCCCTTTAATGATAATGTTAACAAGTCCGGAAGTTAAAAATCGAACCAGTAAGAATTAAAAGCGTCGTACCTAGGCAGACATACCTATCTATGAATTCTAACTGGTCTAGTAATATATGAGAGAACGTGTCCGGAATTATATTCACGAAGAGGTACGTCTCCAAGTATGAAACCTTTAAAAATAATTGCACACCTGCTAGACAGATTTTTTGTGTGTGTTTCAACAGCTCAAGATCCAACGACCATTATCATTAACGGCCTAAAATCAGTCAAATGTGTCAGAATAAGAAGTGGATGGAAAATTGACCGAGGGGCTTAACTGTAAACATTTAATATCTGAAACATGAAATTATTCTCTGATGTATGTTAAACTGTATATCTTAGTATTTCTATTTGTTAGAGATACTAGGGTGTGACATTGTTGACCCAGCAGGATATCGTAACCTAATCATGTGATTTATACTATATATGTTTCTCTAGTAAAAGTTTTATCCTAAGTTTGAGTTGGAAATCAGCAGGATAGGATAAGACAATAATTTATTCATTTACTCTTCTAAATATATTTAAAAGTATAAAAATATGAAATCTATTATAAAGTAATTTTATCTCAAAAAAATTGATGTTAATTAAAAAATTAAGTATTAGTACTTAATTAAAAAAATAATGTATGATTTTATGATGGGGTAATTTTGTCTTTTTGTATAATCTAAAAATTTAAATCTATTGAAATTTAAAAAATTCAAATAAGTGATAAAAATATATTTATTATTCAAAAATATAAATAGAAAATTAATTTAATTTAGTTTTTCAACAAACAAAATTTAGTTGTCACAAAACAAGGGTTGATCCAAGTGGTAAATGGACTCGGATTCCACCCCAAAGTTTCGAGTTTGAATCTTGTCTCTATCATATACCTGATATGATAGTGATATTATGTATCTATCATATCATATATTTATCATGATCTATAACAATATATAAATATACCTGAAATATGTTTTATCCTCCCTATGGAGAAGAAAATCAAACTACGCTGCACTCGAAATTATGCATACCTGATATGATAGTGATATTATGTATCTATCATATCATATATTTATCATTTTGTTCTATGAAGTTACTTTCAATCACACTCCTACTTCTCTCTCTTGCTTTATCTTCTCTCTCTACCTCTTTCTTACTTCAATTAGTTCCTACAAGAGGAATGAAAAAAAAATTCAGTGCTCATATGAGGACACTCGCTCGGCTTCTTCATAAAAAAATTCAGTGCTCATATGAGGACACTCGCTCGGCTTCTTCATATCAGCATGGTAATGTGTTTGAATTTAGAATGTAGGCATAATTACGCTAGAGGTCCTTTAAGTTATTTAATTGTAATAAGTTGGTCCTTTAAGTTTTTTTCGTACCATTTAAATCCTTTAAGTTACATAATGTGTGAACCGTTAGTCCTTTTTTCATTTTTCTTTATAAAAAGCCAAGTGGCACTAATAGAGTTGACGTGACCATGATAGAGTCTACCTTTCATCTTTCTGGTGACAATTTGGTCACTTATGACTAAAATCATGTAACAATTTGGTACTTTCAACTTAATTTTTTTTTTTTTAAAAAAATGGTTCATCTTCTTTTTCATTTAAGTTAAAAGGACCAAATTAATACTTGACAGTAGTCTAAAATGACCAAATTGTTGCGAGACAGATTATACGTAGGCTCTGACACGACCACGATAGCTCTAGTAGTGCCAACTTAGGTTTTTTGTAAAGAAAAATGAAAAAAGGACTAACGGTTTACACATTTTGTAACTTAAAGGACCTAAGTGGTACGAAAAAAACTTAAAGGACCAACTTGTTATAATTAAATAACTTAAAGGACTCCTAGTGTATCCATTGCTCATACTCACTGATACGCTTTATTGAGATCACAACTTGTATTAATCTCACTAATTAGAATGCTCTGTTCAAATTTCTCCTCTTTTAAGTTCTCTTGTAAAAGGTGAGTTATTCCTTCGCCTTTGATAGGGTATAGCTGTGGGCTTGTTAGAGTGACTGAGGTATCCTTAAGATTGTAAGCACAAACATTGTTATAGTTGATGGATTAATGAATGTGGTGCTTGGGACTAGACGCAGTTCACAATTGGTTATTAGTGGTGCCTGGGGCCTGATCATTATTATCATCATGATTATTTCGCTCTTCGCTTATGTGTTTTCCCTTGTCATCTCTGTACTCGATTCATGACTTGAATTGTTAAGTTGTATAATCGCTTCCGTATTTCTTGTGATGATATTGGACCTAGGTAATAATGTCGTTGAAGTGATAAACGGTTTTGGTTTAAGGAATTACTCACACATTAACGTGAGAGTTATTGAAAGATTTAATCGAGTTAAAAACCATATTTTCGAAAACTACCTATTAACATGTTTCGAAACGACATATAAATGCATGTATTGATTGATAGTTGTCATGTTTGGATTGGTTGTTACTGTTATAATGTATGTTTAAGTTAAGGAATGATCGGAATGGGTATCGGAAACGAACCAAACGGCGAATTGATACGGAAAATTGAGTTTTGTACCGACAGCAAAGCTGTGAATCAATTCACAGAACGTGAATCTGTTCACAAATTGGGAACATGTTCCCGTTCTGTGAATTGATTCCCAGAACTGTGAATCTGTTCACAAATTGGGAACATGTTCCCGTTCTGTGAATTGATACCTAGGACTGTGAATCTGTTCACAGATTGGGAGCCTATTCCCATTCTGTGAATTGATTCCCATAAATGCCTTACTTAAACCAAAAATATACCAAACTCATTTTAATCCTTTCCCCAACACTATATTATGTTAAAATAACCTTAGTCTATGGAAAACGAACATGTTCCGAAAAACTGTAAAATAGTTCACATGAGAGAACACGTTTTTGGAAAAACTATTCAGATTATATATCCTACTTGATATTGCATTATTTATTCGGGATGATTATAATCAAATTATTCATACAGACATATCAAAACATGTAAAATCATTATGTAAAGCCAAATATCACAAAATTAAAGAAGAAATGAACCTGCCACAAAAAACTGAAAAAGGAAGTACCTTCTATAGAGTGCACCTATCTCATGCATCAAGCATTGCCGAATCCAACCCACCCCTTGATGTTGCAGAGTGCCCTTGTATTCATTTGAATAAATTCTTTTGATTATAAAAGTGTTAGAAATGTACTGGTGTGTTGTGAGTTGTTCAAAAATCGTACTCAAAAATTAATCATTTGCAAAGTAGTGAATAAGTACTTCTTACCTATCACATCTTGTTACTTCTTTTTACCACAACCAATAAATCAACATAACATTCTCTATGCATATCAAATTCTTTCTCGGACAATGTTTCCATATACAACCACTTTAGAACTCTCTAAAAAAAAACCTCACATAGCAGCTGGTTCACTAAAGCTGCATCTTATGTTATCTCAAACCTAACTTCATCCAACATACTATCCCAAATAGCATGAAATCTATGAGAGAATATTGTACAAGCCAATAAACAAGAGCAAGTAATTGAGAAAAACGAGTTAAAAGCAATAGTACAACTCCAAATTTCTAAAATTAGGACTACAAGTAGTAAGTTTAGTTCCTTTATGAGGAAATTGTGCTTGAGGTCTGTTTACCACATATTTTTGCTTCAATGTAAAGAGAAAGAAACAACAACAACAACAAAAGTTGAAGGCTCCATAATTTCGAAAGTAGATTCACAACTTGTTTTAGTACACAACGGAAGAAATGTTGTTCTATTACACAACGGAACAAATAGAATTTCAAAAGTAGATTCAACTTGTTCTATTACACAACGGGAGAAATAAAAGGTTACACTTAGGCATCAATATCTTCCTTCATGGAAAATCCTTCCCACGGGCATAGGCTTGTGATAAAGGAGTACGTCGCGGAGTGCGTGGGGAAGAGCGCCACCCAAACACACAAGGAGAATCTGAATCAAAATCTAAATCTAAATCTGATACCAGGAAGCGTGGAGGGGAGGCAGGAACCTAAATCCATTATTTAAAAAAAAAAGGAAAAAAAAGATAAAACAAATGTTAAGACAAATGGAACAAACAACAAAAAGCATCTAGCAAGAGAAATGCATTACTTCATACTGATACTGGTAGATAATTAAATGCTCACATAAAGATTTAAGCAACAAACAAAAGCAGTTATTTTTATGCATATGAAAACATGAAACATCAGCAATGGTTGTTCCTAAAGCGTTCTTTAGATTCAAAGACTTTTTTTTTTGAAAAAACAGTTTCAAAGACTTATTGTCGGAGTACGTGGCGTAGAGTCCCAGCCCCAGGAATAGTCCACCAAACAAGAAAATCCATCTGGTAATGGTGGTAACTCTTGGGAGGAGCATTTAGGGGAGTCAGAAACCTAAAACCATTATTAAAAAAAAGGAAAACAAAAGATAAAACAAATGTTAGACAAATGGAACAAACAGCAAAAAACATCTAGCCAAATAAATGTGATACCCTTTTCTGCTCTTGAATTGATATGTAATCTGCAAAGATAAAATGTGTTTAGATTTCTATCAACATCAACATAATGCAGTAAGTATAAGGAACATTGAAGCAAAAAAGCCTACTTGTAATTTTAAAGTTAAAAGCTAAATACATTGAAGCAAAAAAGCCAGGTAGGTTTACCATCTTCATCCTCTTCTGGAAATTGACTCTTTAGAGCGGAACACATCCTCTTCATCTTTTCAGCTTCCTCTTCCTCAAAACAATTACAATGATCATGCCATGAAATATCCTCGTCTATATTTATAAACTTTAAAAAGCCTTCCTTCATTGAGGCTTTAGGTTGAGGTGATTTCATGTTCTTAGACTTCACATTTAAGATAGCTTCTATTCCAAGCCAAAAAAAACAAGACCAATTTAGAAAGAGAAGACTGTGGCAAAATGTAAGTAGAGTCAATTTAGATAAGACTTACTTTTTGGGTGAACGCCCAAGCTTTCATCATTCATCTCTTCACGTTTAGCCATTATCTCTTACTGAAGAAATCTCTGCAACACAAATTACAAAATTGTATAAAATAAAAAAAATAAAAAAATAAAAAAAGAGGTTAAGAACGAATTTGGATACTCTGTTTGTTATTCAATAATAACAAGATATGTTCCTAATAGTTCACCGTTAGGGCATAAAATTAAAATTACTAAAGAAAACATTTGAATTAAAAAGAATAAACATTAAGCGTGATTGTTGCACCTTTATTTTTACAAGGAGGAATAATCAAGAAGCACACTGCATCTGTATATAACCATCAGCAAGTAACACAATATAATTGATTGATCATTCTAAAATACACATTTATACCAAAAAAAAAGATGTTATAGATTTATGAATAAGTAAACATTGCAGTTTATAGATTCACGGTAAACGAATTCTCTACCACAAACAAGAACGAGTAATGAAGGAATGAGTGTTTGAGAAGAGAATAGAAAGAGTGAGTAATTGCAGAAAGATGAGAGCGAAGAGCGAAAACGGTACAAACCCTAATTGCAGAGAATAATGCTGTGTTACGGTGTTGGATAGAAGAATTAGTGGTTGTTCTTAACAAAATCCATCCTATCGTCTACTACGACAAAATAAATATTATTATTAATGGAAGCTGTCAAAAACAATTATTAATGAATTGGATTGGATCCAATTGTTTATTTTGTGGATGGTTATGATCCATCCATAATTATTTTCATATCCATTGAATTATAATACATTTAAACTACAAATCTATTAAATAATTATAAGAAATTTTTTTTACCAACAAATTTTATTAATAATACATTTCAGTTTTTTTTAAAACAAAAACTTTATATATATATATATATATATATATATAATTATTGTTGTGCGAATATTTGGTATTTTAGCTGAGCAAGACGCTTAGTCAGCCAATTGGGTGTTTCTTCGGCCGGCTAGGCGTTTGCTAAGGCTAACTCGCACTGATCCCTTTGTTGATCAAGCGATTACACTGAAAAAGGGACTCTGTTTCTCAGCTTCGGGTTCCTAGACTACTTTAGAAAGCATCTAGTGTAAAAGGAGAATTGCTACTAATCTAAGAGTGCATGAAAATAAAGGAAAGCGATAAAGGAAATGTAAAAATAAATAAGGGCTTGTATTGATTTGGATGTGTGTTTACAAATGTACAAGCCAACTATATATATACATGAGCCTTCGTCGGCCACTACTCGAGCCAACAACTGCTCACCGTTGGATCGACTAAGATCAATGTACTACATTACACCTATGCCTTAAAAATAGGAAGCACGTTCCACTCTTCCACTAGCACGGGTAGTGACGTTCCACTCTTAACCACTCCAACGTCTAAATCTGTTCACGTGCGTTGAATCATTGCTCCTAAAGCAAGCCACTTATTTTTTTTTAGATAGGCAAAGTGATTAGTAATTAGTGTGTTAATTGTGTTAAAGCAAGCCACTTTAACTTGGCCAACTCCTCATGCCCACTTCCCATAAATTTAGGAAGGTGGTTACTGCAGCTTGACTTAGCATTTTCCCATTATATTTATTTTAACAAATCATATATTTATTTAATAAATAATTATATGAACACATTAAGACCAATTATTAACCTCCAAGTCTATATAGACTTACCTCGGTCAATCAGGAGTCAGCCGAGTAGGGGCCTTAGCTGTTAGTCATGTGGTCATGTATAATCAATTAGATCCCAACCAGCTAAATTTCTATTTCTGCCGACGGGAATCAGCCTTCAGCCCTCGGCTAGCCGATTCTACGTCAGCCGAGTAGCCCTCGACGAAAACGGGTGTCAACAATTATATTATATTATATTTTACTATATTATATTAATATTATTATATTATATTATAGTATATTTTATTATATATTCTCGTCGGATCACCACCGCCGACCACCGTGTTGGCGGCCGCCAGAGCTTCGCTGTCGGCCACCACCACACACACACAAATATATATATATATATATATATATATATATATATATATATATATATATATAATATATAAAATATTTATATTTATATAAAATTATGAATTTTTAATTTTATTTTTTGACTAATACAAAAAAATGTTTATTAAATTATTATTAATGGATGGAATAGGATATCTATCCATAAAAAAGTTGTCAATGGATGGATTTGATGAACTTTTTTGTCAATGGATGGATTGTACTCTACCCAATGAGCCGTGTTTCTCCTATTTTTTCTCTAACGGCTCCACTTTTTTCTCAATAACAAGTTAAAAAGAATTTAAAATTGTATATAGGGAGTGTCTACTGAGTAGAGGGGGGTTGGACGAAGTATGGGCCCCTATATTTATATATATATATATATATATATATATATATATATAATAAATTGATTAATGAATGGTTAGTGTAAGTAGAAAGATAAGTCATGAGCTACTACTTGATTGTGCACCCTTCTAATCGTTGGGTGAAGGGTTTCTCCGATAAAGCATTGGTATTATCTGTATTTATCTTTCGTAAAAAGAGGATTGCGCTATTGGCTAAAAAGTGTAAAAGACACCGTATGAGGTATTAGTTAGGTGCCGATTGGAGAACTCACTGAAATTACTATCTCACTCTTTAATTATTGTGGCTTTTATAGATAAGCAGATAGTAAGCAAGGCGAACGACGATGATAAGGCTAAGGATGCTTGTTATATTACTTGTGATTTCAATTGTCCCCAACCCTATTAGTTCCAAGATCCCATTTTTTGCTTTTAATTTTATGATCTCGGTCCCTTCCTTGAATCATATAAACCAATTGGTCAAAGGATTAAGTTTTTCCCCTGTAATCCGTAAAGCCTAGTTTAACTGACAAATGTCGAAATTGTTAGGCTGCATATTATTTCTTGGGTTCAAACTCGAGACCTCCCAGTTGTGTGCACGAGTTTCTAGTGGTCATTATCACTTCGTCTACAAACCAAAAAAAAGTTTTTTCCTCGTAAGGAGAAACCCAAGTTATTTTGGATTTGGCTTTTTTTAGTAACCCCCTCATATATTCTATACCCCCCAAATTGACCAAACTACTAATTTTGCCCCTAACTCTTCAACAAATTTCCAGAATTACCTATTAAGACATAATTTCGGAACGTATTTTTTTGATATTTCCATAATTACATGAAAATTTTCCAGCATTATGTGAAAAATGGCTTCCGGAAGTATGTGAAAAAAAGTATTTCCAAAATTCTCAAAAAAAATGGCTTCCGGATTTATGTTAAAAAGGGTATTTCCAGAATGAAAAAAATTGTTTGGGAACTTTTTAAAAAAATGATTTTTACCTACGGACAGAAATAGTAGTGAAAAGTCGTTTTTATTTAAAAATCTTTTACCAACGGACAGAAACCGTCGGTAAGTCAATTTTTTAAAAAAGTTCCGAAACAAAAAATTTCATTCTGGAAATATCATTTTTCACATAAATCTGGAAGACTTTTTTTTTGAGAATTTCAGAAATACCTTTTATCACATACTTTCGAAAAGTCATTTAAAATATTTTTTATAAAAAAAACCTTTTACCTACTGTTTACCTTGGATTTTGGTAAACATCGCTAGTTTGAAATTGCTTCTGCTTGCAGGATCAACTAGTAAATCCTAAGACCATTTGTGTTTAAAGTTTTTCCAGAATTGCGCGTTTAAAAGTAAAAAGAAGAAGATAACCGTCGATTTCTCCGCGAAACCGTCGAATTACTCCAAATGAGGGAGGATAAAACAAAGAGAAAATTTGCAGGAAACGTAAAGAAAAGGAAAATTAAAATTGCATTAATTCAAAGGGGTGGTGCACAAGATCACACATGCGTTCCTTGTACTCGTTTCTCAGTGCGTGTCGGTACTTTGAGCGTGGGAACTTGGTATGAGAGATTGTGACCTGTTTTTCCTATGAGAAACTACTATTTATACAAATAAAAAATAACTGTACAAAGTTTAAAAAACTGTAACTGCTACGTGCTCTTGGTAACGGTTACTTGATCCTACTTCGTTATCAGCCTCCAACTCCTTCTTGTCGAAATATCTATCTTCAGCCTCTTCGACTTTGCCAAATCTGAGGTCGAAATCTACTTGATGCAACTTGATAGCTTAATCCATTTTGAACGTCGAAATTACTTCTTGTCTCTTGAAATACAAGGTCAAACTAAACCTCGTTGACTGCATTTAATTGAGCCTGTCAAAAATGCAGGCTAACACCTACAGACATAAAACGTAGGTAAAAGTCAATTTTTTTAAAAAGTTCCCAAACAACATTTTCTATTTCGGAAACACTATTTTTCACATAAATCTAGAAGACATTTTTTTTGAGAATTTCGGAAATACCTTTTTTCAAATACTTCCGGAAGCCATTTTTCAAATAATTCCGGAAAATTTTCACATAATTCGAAAATCCTTCAAAAAAATCAATTTCCAGTTAAATTTTGTTAAAAATTTGAGGAGTATTTTATGAATAAAATGGGTTATGGAGGTATAGAATCTAAGAGGGGGGTAAAAAAAGCCTTTGGATTTAGCCAAGCATTAAATTCAAAGGAATTTGGAGTAATTGGAAGAAAAACAATTAGTCATTGGTTGTGTCTAATTATTACTCTTATTTACCACGTAGGTCCACCAGTTAACCTAAGTTGTTCACTGGTCATTCAAAAGATTGGTCAGTCCTAACCTTGCAATTCTAAACCATACAATAATTCAATCAGAAATGCAAAAAGTGGAGTAATTAATCTTAAGGTGGAGCTGCTTGAGCAATGGCTCAATAGAGGACGGTGGAAGCTGGTGGCATTGTAGTTGTTGCACATTGAACTCCATTGAACTCCATTGGTAGACAATCTATGAATAATTTTGATGAAATTTTTTAATCGAACTTTGACTAAGGGTGTGCTTGGATTAAGAGAGAAAGAGGGAGGAGAGAGTGAGGGAAGAGAGAGTGAGGGAAGAGAGAAAGAGCCCAATTCTCTCCACTTTCTCTCCACTTGTGGAGAAATTATAAAAAACACTAAACTAATCTTTCCTCTCTCTCTCCTTTCTATTTCTCTCCTTAACTAAACATCCTAAAATCACTCTTTCTTCCCTTACTCTCTCTTCCCTCACTCTCTCTTCCCTCTTTCACCCCAAACAAACACACCCTAAAGGTTCTGTAAAATACATAATCAAACCCACTCATGTACATTAGAAGCCACCAAAGTAAAAAAAAAAAAAACATAACTTTTATAACATGATATGATTCTTGTTTTAGATCATAAGTTTATAAAAATCAATTTACACTTAAAAATACTTATTTTGATGAACTTTTTCATATAAATTTATAAAAACCAATTTATACTTAAACTACTAACTACTTTCATGTTTGATATAAAAAAGGTCAAATATGAGCAAGCTAAACAAGCAAGGGGATGTATGTTTCATGGATGTAAAAGTTATTTCTAGAAATGTGAAAGTTACAAATATTGATTCACGCGTTTGTTACACAGTTCAGAAATTTGTTCCTAGATATAAATCATTCCTAGAAATAAAATACTTATCACTTTACCAAGACTTATACCCAACCAAAAAGGTGGGGTAAAAAGTTCCCATGAAGGAGGGATAAAACATGTGTAACTACCGAAAATTCAACTCTTACAAATAATTCCCAAAAATGCTATTTGTATTTGCTAAACGCTTTTTTTGCAAACTACCTGAGAATAACATTATTATCTTGATAAAGTTATTTCTGAGAATAATTTTAACAACCATGAAACAAACGCACCACCAAAAGTCTAGAGATATTGCACCACCTAGAGCCAAAAGAAACAACTGTATTACAAACGCAATCCCATATCAATGTCAAGATTATTTATCAAATGAGCCATTCTGTTGTCATTTCTCCCAATATGAGTAACTTAGCACCTTCCACCATCTTCCCATAATATTAAAAATGTCATCATCCAATTCGGAAACCAATCTAGGACTATTTAGCGTAAAGTGTATTTATAAGATAAAAACTTAGGTACAATACATTTACCGGTGGTGGTGTTGTACTTCAAAGAAAATGTTGGAAAATTGCCAATAACCACTAGACTGTTGTTGAGTTATAAATGCACTTTAATAATTAAATGTGTCTAAATTTTTTTGATCTACTTAGATGAAATGACAAATAAACATCACGCATACACACTACCACTGCTTTGATTACATGGAATAAACAAGCTATAAACTTACATTAAACTCCAGGCCATAAATAATAAACAAGCTCAATCCCTCAACTTGAATAAAGGGGAGAAAAAATATCGACAATGATTACTCCTTAATAACGTTATACATACATTGAGAGTCACGCGGGTTTTCAGTTGTATAATTAATTAATAATAATTAATTAATTAATGATAAATAATGTTGAAGGAAGCTTGAGGAATACATATATGAATTTTTTGGATTTCCCCTCATGAAACTTGTATTTACTGAGCTATATATTGTTCCCTATACATATGTACTAATTAACTCTTTTATCAACAAGGTGTTGGCATCTAAAACTTCATATAACAAACCTTTTGTGACAGGAACAATTAAAGAGACAATATGGTACATGTATAAAGTATACTCATCTGACTAAAACAATATCTGTATTTGCTATGCACCGTCCAAAAATTTAGCTTATCTATCGGATAAGACAGATTCACTCCATGAAAGTAGGAGATCCCTGACAACCGTTGGGAAGTCTACACCAAAAAGATAATCATATTTAGTTTGCCTTATGCTATGCATGCTATGAAGCACCGACACAAAATCGGACACCAAACACGACATTGGCACGAACACGTAGACACCAGTTTTAATTTGAAAATACAAGTAATTGAAATGTCAGTGTCGGTGTCGACACGACACGTGTGTCAAACACTGGACACGTCTTCAACCTGTAGTGTCGGTGCTACAGAGGTAGCATGAAAGAATTCAACTACGATATATAGGGTGTAAAAGAGCTTTACCTCGAACTACTTCTACAGCGACTGAGGGCATATCTATTTGATCCTCAACCAACCTATACACATCGACAAGCTGTAGATAACACAAGTCAGAATATGGACTTTAAGGGAAAGGAAAAAGCCATATGTCATCAGAAAAAACCTCTTCAATATGAAGCTTTGAGTCTTCGGTCAAAGCTAAAAGAAGCTGTCTACGGATTCCTTCATCAACAAAGAAAAGGCGAGCTCCGTCTTTAATTGTGTCTGTGAGGTCCAATTTTTTGTCGAACTGCCAGTTTCTCTGGATTTGCCTATATAGATGTGGTCAAGTGATTAATATTGGATGATGCAGGGTAGTAACTAAACATGCAATGCTGTTTTTTGTTTTTTGTCATGTGCAATAATGGTATGGTAAAAATACTGACGTGTTTTTCACTTGCAATGCTGGATTGCTGCTCATCTTGGCCACATTTTCCTTTGCAAGAACAATAAGGTTTTCAAGCCGTTTCCACTGGAAATGACCATCTTTAAATAGAACCTAAAACAAGTAGTAAAGTAGATCAACCGAAGAGTAATGTATGTTTTATATAGAAAGTATGACTAAGCATTATTTCAAAGTCTTAAAGGAAAAAACGATAAAAATTGATTTCTAAGATATATCTCAGGAAGTGTGTTAAAAAGGACAACTTGGATTTAGTGCTTTGATAAATGGATGTACCTTTCTAGCAAATCAAATTTCTAGTTCTAGCACGTGACTGAATTGTGTGCGACATATTTAACATGTTTAAGAAAGGCATGAGAAAAGAGAACTTTATTGTTTCCATCCCAATATAACAGAATAATCTCCCACTGCTATAACACGAGTAAAGTAAGATGCTAAGTAAAGATTTAGAGACACCAAAAGACATGCATGATGCCATAGTGTACAAATGTAGCTATCTGCTTCTACAATGATTGTGACATAACAGTGACGTTGGCACATAATTTGAATATAGTGGGTAAATTGACATTACTTCACGAGGGAAAGCCACTACTACAACATAGTTACCCAACATATGTGATGAAATAATGAATCTTGGACCTGGACCCAATCATGAGGATGAATCAATTGTTGGATCAGGGTCCAGCCAAATCAAAGATATGTGAGGTTTTGATGAGAACTGGGGTATGGCTAAATTGGGCCAAACAAATAGATTTGGGAGAGTTTATTCTAGAAGGGGTAAAAGGGGGAAATGTCCCAAAGTAGTGGAGGGAAAATATGTAACAACCTTGCTGAGTCAGCAGGTTGTGGGAGTGAGAGCTGAAGCTCAAAGTGTGTGCGTGAGTGATAGAATAAAAGGGGAAAATTAGGAAAGAGAAGGGAGGGAAGTTTTGGGCTGGGATTGGGCACTAGGGCAGTTTCTCTCACCTGGAGAGTACTGCATTTTACATTTTACCTCTGTTACTGATTTTCTGTGTTTGTACTGTTCCTATTGTAATTCTCACTGAATTTGAAGGAATAGAACACTCTAATTCCCATTTGAATTCTGTTTTCTTTTACTGTTTTATTGGAAACCTATCAATGGTATCAAAGCATTCGATCTTGAGTGCTCAAAGGAAGAACAAGGGTGCTGCCATGAAGGTTAGGGTGGAAGAACCAGCACCACCAAAGATGGAAGAATCAGATTCATTAAATTGGTTCAAGAATGAAGCACTTCCGGGATTTGCGGGAGAAGACCCAATTGGGTGGATCTCTAAGGCAGAAAGGTTTTTTGAGAAGGAGAAAATTCGTTCATCTCATAAGACGCAATGGGCATTCATGAGGATGGAAGGTGTAGCACAGGAATGGTTCTTTTCATGGTGTCAAGAGGATCTTGATGCAGAGTGGGAATCGTTTGCTGTGGATCTAATCAAAAGGTTCAAAGAACCAGAATCAAGAAAAAGAGATGAAGAGGAAGAGCCAATTCAGAAAAGACACAGTGATGAAGTTGAGGAGAAAACGGAGAAGATCGTGGTCACTCAGAAATTGCAGATTTCAGATGTGATGGTGACTCACCAAAACCAGAAGAAGAAAGATGAATCTGAAAAGGAAAATGAAGAGGTGGAGAAGCCGGAAGTGGAGACTCTGTGTTCTCGCAATCGGAGTAAACAATTTTTCTCTCTTGCGAAGGAGGAGTGCGATCTGGATGCAGGGAAGGAGGAATCGAAACCAGAGAAGAAACTAGAAGAAGTCGTCAGGGGTGACGCTGACAAGGAATTGTTGACGGAGGAGCAGCCACCGGAACCACCAGAACCACCAGACGGTGGTGTGTTTAAGGGCGGTAGAAGCCTGGGTGTTGTGAAACGAGAACGAGGTGACAAGGAATCGCCGGCGACGACGACGGAGCGTGCAGTGATTGTGGCGGAGGCGGTGCAGTTTCGTCACGATTTGGGAGTTGCAGCGTGCGATAAGGAGAAGAGGAAGACGAAGGGTAGCGCTGAAAGCTTTTCCAAGAAAGTGGATCCTGCTGTCTTTTCTTTGGGCCAGGCCCAACTCAAGGTTGGTAGATTTGATTTGTTTGATATAAAGAGGGAGGTGTTAAAAGAAAAAGCTGCAAAAGAAAATAAGCTGTTTGGGTTTAGTTGGTCCCAAAGGAAAGTGGACCTCACTTTTAATCCAATGGGCCAGACCCACAAATTTATAATTACACCTACCATATTTACTAATAGTGGAGAGCGGCTACAAGAAGAAATGAAAATAGGCAAAGAAGTGCTTACTAGTAGTGGGCTGGTTGAAAAGTTTGTGAAGCCCCATTTTATCAAAAATGTTAGTAATTCTGGGAAAGCAAAACTCAGCAACAGGTATTTTGTCTCCAATTGTTCCACCATTGTTATTAATTTTGCCCAATTTGATAATGAGGGGAGGGAATTTCAAGAAGAAAGAGATGTAAAGGACAGAAGGCGTACATTTCTCCAGGATCTCAAGCACTGGGGCTCTAATTTGCTTGACATGGGAGAAGTAAAAGAAATGGGGGTTGACAAGATTTGTGGAAGTGTTTTACGGTTCCTGTTCAAAGGACTTGCTAAAAGAATCAGCTTGCTGGTGGGGGTTGGTAGAAGCCACAACAATGGTTTTGGGCCATTAATAAATATTTTAATCCTGGCAATGCCTCCACTTGTCAAGAAGTGGGATCCAGGTGGCACTCAACAAAGAAGAAGAGACATGATAAAGGTGCAGCTGTGTGAGGATAGGAACCTTACATGCAATATGAGTACAAACTTGTCATACAGTGCTTTATTTTCCATTACAAATACCATATCCATTGGGAGGTATGATACTTCCAACAATCCATCCAAATTCTCTGTTCTAACTTGTGAAATTTTGCTAGCTGGAGGAGCAATCTTTAGACCTCTATTACACTTTCCAGTTGAAGAAATATTTGGTATGCTCAAGAATCTGTTGAGAAGAGTTTCACCAATTGAGAGTGGTCCATTTGTTTTCCTTAAGAATGATAAAGAATATTCTATTACCTATTGTGGTTTCTATAAAGCACTTGCACAAATTTATTTCATTGGTCATCGCTATAGGCTAAATGATGAGGAGACAAAGACCTTGAGGGTCCAAGCGGATGAGGAGCAAAAAAATATTGTGCAGGAGCTTGCTTCACAGGCCACTCCACTGTTAATTACCAGGTCTGATATATTGGCTAACTGGAAGAAAACCAGGGCTTATTTTGCATTCTGGGGGGTTTTGTTCAACAGCCACATCTCTTCCATATTGAACCAGGACACGAACACCGTTATGTACATAGTTGACTTCCTTGAGTCTAGTCTCAAAGGGTTGAATACAAGTATATCATTACTGTGTGCATCTGTTGTTGATAATGTGGTTGTTTTCTATTTTTGCAACAACACTATGGAAGAGGCTCTGAATTTACCTGCAACTTTCAATCTTGCTTTTCATATTGCAGAGTGTCCCAATCTGTTTCCAGAAATTTTGAAAACCTTGTTCGAGAACCATTCATGGCAGATGGCACCTTTGCACCAGTTGAGATCATGGTGGTTCATTGTTGAGAAAATTGGACACATTCAATGGGAACCAGGAGGAAATCATGAGTCTCCAGTAACTTGCTTAGCTTTGTTGTTGTGTTTTAAGCTTTGGGATCCAGGAGGAAGATCGTTAAGTCTGCTATTCTTTCGAGACCTTCACCTTGAGGACAAGGTGAATTTCGAAGGGGGGAGTATTGATGAGAACTGGGGTATGGCTAAATTGGGCCAAACAAATAGATTTGGGAGAGTTTATTCTAGAAGGGGTAAAAGGGGGAAATGTCCCAAAGTAGTGGAGGGAAAATATGTAACAACCTTGCTGAGTCAGCAGGTTGTGGGAGTGAGAGCTGAAGCTCAAAGTGTGTGCGTGAGTGATAGAATAAAAGGGGAAAATTAGGAAAGAGAAGGGAGGGAAGTTTTGGGCTGGGATTGGGCACTAGGGCAGTTTCTCTCACTTGGAGAGTACTGCATTTTACCTCTGTTACTGATTTTCTGTGTTTGTACTGTTCCTATTGTAATTCTCACTGAATTTGAAGGAATAGAACACTCTAATTCCCATTTGAATTCTGTTTTCTTTTACTGTTTTATTGGAAACCTATCAGGTTTATTCCGGGAGGCAGAAAATTATGTGAGGTTTATTCCGGGAGGCAGAAAGTGGAGGGGGAGAAAGTGGACAGGGGGGGAAATACAGACTACTTAGTTGTCAAGTTTGTTAGGGTACGGGTTAATTGGGGAGGGGGTTGAGTCAATGGAGTGAGACACTTTTGGAGAATGGGTAGAAGAGCCAGGAGCTCTGGTTGCCTCTCTTATATTTCTGTTCATTTTTCAGGAATAGAAGATATTGGTTTCCAATTTTCTATCTTAATTGTTTTGTGTTCTATCAAATATCAATATGATACTGGACGATGATTCAATATCTTAAATATGGATTACCAAGAATGAGCTTTTTATTTGATGATTGTAGATTGGACAGAATAGGAGTTGCATATTATATACATCAAAGCAAGCTTATGCACTTTGAACAGCATTACTAACCTGTATGAGTCGTTCGCGTAGAGCTGGATTTGGATCTGTCAGTAGTCGCTTAGCCACATATGGATAGGCAACCTATTTGACATACTGACGTTAATGTTTTGCACACCGTTTTTCACAACAACAAAGCATGTGTTCTATATCAAAATATTTGCAAGTGCTTCACTTCTAATACCATATATTATGAAACAGGTTGTATTCCTCTAATGAAACAGATTCATTAAAGAAAAAAAATTGCAATTCTCATGATAAGTTGCATGCAGCCTTTAAATCAACTTCAAATCTGCAAAAGTCATAAACATGGGAACTTTTACCTCAAGAAATTTGAAGTCAGGCTTTAGAGTGAAGCATATGCCTTCTTGAGTCAATAAGGAACGGATTACAAGTGAAAACCTTTCTGGGATTCGAATGGGATAATTGTAAACCAATTGGTTAAACTTCCCTGCAGGATGTTCATCAAAATATCAGTTGAGAATTTATGAACTTGTGCATAATAAAAAGCTTCTCCCCTCCCCCCCCCCCCCCCCCCACGTATAAAAAATGACGAAGTGAAAGTGCATACCAGTGACACTACGGAAATTAAAATCTGCCAGTCCTTTTCCAGCAGAGTTTTGCCAAATTGCTTCTAGAGCAGGAACAATTGGAGTCACATCAGTTCCTGGTGTCAGGAAGCCTAATCTGGTGAAATCATTAGCCATCTCAGTATAGTCTTCATTCACAGCGTGGACAACAGCATCAATTAAAATCTGTTTATTTTGCTGAAGAAATGGAAGCAGATCAACATGTCAGCCACAAGTTTTTTATTTTTCCGTAGGGCCAGAGAATATAGCACGAGGTTAAATTATCGTTTATAGCTCAAAATAATGCAATATATGTTCATAAGACAGGAAAAGAGGGGGAAACTGATAAAGACATGTTTGGTAGTTGTTGGGGGCGGGGGGGTGGGGGGAGGAACTAATTTGAGCTGAACTTAGTATAATTAATAGCAAGAGAAAGAATTAATTAAATAAGATTCAATTAATTATGGGATGATTTAGTTAAAAGAGTTTAAATTAAATGGATCTATGTAAGTGGGTGAGGTCATTATTTAAGGGAAATCATGATCATCTTATGATGACCTAATTTTTAAGAATCATCATCAGCTCAAGAGGGCAAGCATCCCCAAGAGCTCTTCGAATCTCACATGGACTGGGTAGACTCGCGAGACATCTATGGTGATCAAGATTTTGAAAACACGCTTCAACAGTATCATCTTTAATCTTTACTTGTGTTTCTTGACCATGGAATGATCCATGGTAAAGGGAGTTTTCAGCTCGAGGATTTTTTTCAACTCTGAAAAATTAATATTGTTCCTCTCAAAACCCCAACAGGTATATACTATTTATATAAAACATTCTCAAAAAGGCAAACTCATACTTCTTATCTATGTTGATATGATCTTTGCATATGATGATAAGGTTGAAGAATGGTTTCTAAGGGATAACTTAGCAGCTTCATTCAAAATGAAAGACGATAGGAACTGAAATACTTTCTTGGATAGAGGTTTCCTACCCAAGACAATGTATATATCCCGGTCTTCTTAAGGAAACGAGCAAAGTTGAGTTGCAAAACCACTGGAAAAGTCCCTAAGAAAAGTATCAAAGGATGGGAGGTGATGAGGAGAGCCAAAAGTAGAGAAGGCCCAGTATTAGATGCTTGTGGTAACTCATTCATCTATCCCAGACTGGGCAATATGCCATTAGTGTGGTTAAAATGCATAATCCACTGAAGAGAAATTTACGGACTGTGAATAGAATCCTTCAATATTTGAAGGGAGCTAGGAAAAGGACAACTATTACAGGAAGAGGGGAATGTAAATAGGTGATCAGCCTCGGGGTATTGGGTGTAAACTTGGTGAAAGGGAGAAGTAAGAAGCAAAATGTAACTATAAGGAAAAGTGAAGAGGCAAAAGTTTGATACACGGCCTAAGGGATTTCTGAGTTATTATGGATACTTGACGACCCCTATAAAAAAGTATGAAGTTCCTATGAGACTATTTTGTGACTATAAGATCAGAATTCGTATTGTACACAACCCAGTTCAGCATAAGCTATTATTTTAAAGATTTGTTTCAATAAGATTATATAGCCTCTATATATATTGCAAACACCCTTTGTACTTCTTTTAGTTAGAAGAATAGTATTTAGGGCTTTTTCCTCTCTTTTCAAGAATAACTTCAGCCTTAGTTTAGACTTACAAAGGAAAGAGTGATGGAAAACATTCCTAAACTCCACTATGTCTATTTCTATCAAACTTAACTCAAAATTGTTTGACCGATAAACACAACTAAACATTTCATCACATGCCAATAACTTTATAGCAAAGAGACAGTGAGACACAATTGTTGATCACCAGAGAAAGAGAAATGCACAATTTGTTCGCCTCCTGCTCGGCATATGAAGAATTACCTGACTAAGAACAGCAACATTGCCAAAGTCCACATATGCAATTCGTCCATCACGCATGGCAAAAATATTTCCAGGGTGAGGGTCTCCATGAAATAATCCAAATTCCAACAATTGTCGAAGCGCGGCACTCACACCAATTGTTAGAAACCCATCTAAATCAATACCACCTTCTTTGATGGCCTGAGTCACAAGAAGAAAAATTATTAATCCATGAAAATATTTCTTAACAGATACAATACATTGTTAAAAAAAAAAACAACAGATACAGTATATAGTAATGCTATCACCAATCCAAATAAACAAACCTGAGGATTGGTGCACCTAATACCATCAATCCATTCCATTACCAATACACGAGGGCCTGAAAGTTGTTTGTAAACCAGGGGAATTTTTACAGTTGGGTCATTTTTAAAATTTTCAAGAAAATCTTCAATATTGCGGGCTTCCTGAAATAAAGAGAGATAAATCAGTACATTTGTTAGAACAAATATACAAAGGAAAAAAACACACTCAATCAGGGATGGCAATGGGTACCCTATGGGCAGGGCACTATAGTACTCTGCCCATAGGGTACCCATTGCCATCCCTGATTGAGTGTGTAGTTCAGATTTATTTTTTAAATTTTGGATATACTTAAAATTGTAATAATAGTAACTGTATATATATAATATGAAAAAAATATAAGTAACGTCGTAATATTAGTAATATATATGTGTGTGTGTGTGCACGGGTGCGAGCCTAGAGCGGGCTAGTGCCCGTCCCCGAGCCCACGCCCATATGAGCAGGTAACTACCCGCGCGTTTGCGGGTACCCTATGGGCATGGGCTCAATTGCCATCCCTACACTCAATATGCCAAGAAACACTCTTATCATGTACTTTGAGAAGTTCAAGCACACATTAAACAACTATGACAAACACGAGGAGTTCTTTAAGTTACCAGGGTATAGTCAAGCTCTTCCAAAAGCTTTTCACCAAATTCGTCAACAATCAGCTCAGCATTACACCCTAGTTTCTGTATACTAATGCCATTTAAGAATGAAGCCAAAGTGCGAAACAGGAAAAGATCTCGATAAATTATGGGCTCTATCCCAGGCCTTTGAACCTGCAAGTACCCCAAAGTATGTTGTTAGAAGTAGATTTTTCCCTTTTTACATTTTAGCAACACATACGCAGCACTTCAATCACACAATAAAATCAAGCCATATTTCCCAATCATAATTAAGAAACAGCAAAATGATATGAACCAGAAGGAGGAAATAGTCAAAATATGTATACCAGAAAATATAAACCAACAAAAAAGGCATTAAAGCAACTGAAGCGCAACAGTATGGGCAAGCAAAAATTAAAGAAACATCCCAACAAAAAATGACGCAAATCAAACTTAGAGTCTCAGACCAACAAAAACATAATGCTCTTAGTAAATCATTCAGGTAAAACCAGGAAATAAAATCATTATGAACGTGTAAAGCCGGTGGCTCAAATGCAACATATAAGAGCAGATGAAAAGTTAAGCATGTTATTTAAAAACTATTAGTTAATCAAATAACAGAAACTGCAGTGCAAGCTGATGCTATATCAAAACTTCTAAACACCATGTAGTAAGCACTAAAAGTGAAAATCAAAGCCGGATTGTAATACAAGGAGTGCTCAATGAAACCTTTATAGCAACATCCTCGCCAGTAGCACGTAAAGTAGCCCGATAAACTTGACCTAAACTTGCAGCTGCTATTGTCTTTGATGAGATTTTGCTGAAAACAGCTTCGAGGGGCTGACCCAGTTCCTCCTCAATGATATCAAAGGCAATCTGGGACATTTTTGTGCCATACATACATCAGAATTAAAGTTTAAAGTAACCAGGTGACCATTTTTATATTAATTTGTTTGCATAAAATAGAATTAAAAACAGTCAAGGCTCGGTAATAATCTTTACTTGATTGGGAAATGAAGGGACGTCATCTTGAAGAATGCAAAGTTCATTCATATAATCTTCTCTAATGATATCTGGCCTGTTTGCAAGGACCTGTCAAATGAAAGAAATAGAAAACATATTACCAACTAGTAAATTCAAAGCTAATGCTTGGCAGAACTGAACAACGCACCTGACCAGCCTTAATAAAGGAAGGCCCCAAATCACACAAGAGGTTCCTAAGCTGCCGAGCACGAAATGGAACAACTTCTTCATCCCTTCCAACCAGGAAATCATACACCAAGGTAGACCAGTACAAGCCCAGACTCAAAACTATCTCCAGTCCACGTGAAATTAGAGACAAAATACCACCTGATTCTAATACCTTACTCCTCACCTAACATAGTCAACAGTAAAAAAAAATATTGTCAAAAAAATGTGCTTTAACATATAAACAAACATCCAGCACATTGAAATAAATTAGTTCAGTTCATTGCCCTCCCATGGTGAGAACAACCTACTCTTCTACCAATAAGTATAATAAACTTATACAATGACAATATTCCCATCATGTTTAACATATTTATCATACAGAATAAATGAAGCATTCCATGCTAGAAACAATCAAGTATAATCTAAAACATATTACTTAAAAATATTGGCTCTATTTGGCAATACCCCTCTCAGGTGTATCTGGACTCTAAAGTGTAAGGGGAGCATTCCACAGCCTAAAATTATACAAAAATACAATCACATGAATTGCATGTATAGATATTGGCTCTATTTGGCAATACCCCTTATTTTTCTCACCAGGAGTATCTAAAGCTCTTTCCTCAAAGCACCAAAACAAATAACCTTTTATGTTGATTTCCAGAACATTCTCTCACCTCTGACCCGGCTTGGGGAGCTAAGGCCTGGTAGATTTCAGTTTTCGTTCTCTATTTTCCTTTCATGTTTCCATTAGTTTCATGGTTACATTTTTAATTGAAAAATTACAGCAAATGTTTTCATTTTATTGCCTTTTATAATGTTTTATATAGAAAATAGTGAAAACAAATCTTTTCACTGTTTATTGTTCTCACTTCACTACTTATAAATCTTTGAAAATATGAAACAACTGATGATATTCTTGGAATTAAAAGTGAAAATAATAAATGAGAACAAAGAAAGAAAACAGAGCATTCAAGCTGGCTCTACTCTCAAGTCTCAACAAGGTTTTTCCCATACACATGAAGTGAAAATTAACCAAGGATCACATAGATAATGGACCCGAACCCTTTCCTATGTTAATGGAATCACCCAATCAAAAAGCTTTGTTTGGATAAACAACTTAATTAAGTGCTTATAGCATAAGCGCTTACGCATAAGTTATTTCTATAATAAAAGAGAAAATAAAGTCAAATTGTTTTCATAGAAACTATAAGCTGTTTTCATAAGCTATATCATAAAGAGTTTATAGAAGTAAGCTAAAACCAGCTTATTGACATGTCATAAAACTATTCCCATAAGCTCTACCAAACACTCTCACAAGTAATTTATGTCAATAGCTAAGCCCAAATAAGCTAAAATAAGTCAATCCAACCAGGCTCAAACCTACAATCGCCCAAAATTTTTTAAAAGTAATAATAAGTGAGAGTTGGTACATAATTGTCCATCAAAAGCTGTTATTTTTCTAGCAAGGGCACTTCAAAAACACAGAAAGACAGGGCAATTCAAAAGAATCAAAACGCAAAACAGCAAAAACGAAACGCAACGAGAACAACAAAAAGTCTTACACTCTCAGGAGAGTACTTGCGGAAAGGGATACAGACACCACGCTCGATATCAAGCTGTTCCAGTGCACTATTGTTAGACTTTTTCGGAAGCTGAAGCGATTTCAAAACGGCACCGTTTGGAGCCGAACTTCCCGTCGTTGCAGCGGCATTCGAAATTCGCACTCGCCGACAATGAATTGAAGTTCGTGGTGATAAAGTCAAGTGAGGAGGAATAGCGTATAAGGAATTGGCGCAGAAGGATTCCATGGAAGTGAATGGAATTGAGCTTGAGTGGAACCCTAAATTGATGAAGAAATTTGAGGCATTTTGAGAATTAATGAATGAATAACTGAATAATCAACTAATGGTTCGAAAATCAGTTGTAAATTTGAATACGCAATAGTAATAGGGAGGTGAGAAAAGAATGAGGGTGAGGTTAGAAGAGAGAGTACAGCCACAGAACCGAAAGTCGTAAGACTTACACTTTTGCATGTTTATGGTCTACGTGGCTGAACGCTTGAACCGTTTAACAGCACACAAATCTTCAATTTTCTTTGGCCTCTGATTTGGGAAGGATAAACACATCCTCCCTCCCGTTTTATTTCTTGTTTAAGATAATGCCCGAGTATTAAGAAAATGATGATCATTTATGCTAATTTTTATTGTCAAAAAATGTGATAGGACTAAAACACATTTACACCGATAACTCATTAGTAATCTCACTTTTCTCGATTGGAGTAAAGGCATAATTATTAATATTCTAAAGTAAGGGTATTATTGGAAAGTAATAATAAATGTTGTATTGAGATCCTATAGTAACAGATAATTTGAGACAAAGATAAATGACAAACAAGACACTTATAATGATAGAGTACTAATTTTGCATGATTATCATTGGAGATTTGGGCACGCAAGTTGGTGCGAGTGTTAAGTAGGCTCAGATCCTACTTCATGATCTCAAATTCAAATTTTGGATGTGACAAAAACTCTGTTGAAAGAGGATTATTGCATGAATCGGTAAAATTGATATACATGTCAGTAGATTAGACAAAATCGGTGGATAGTGACATACTCCGCACCATTAATACGTTAAAAAACAAATAGGCTATTTTGGAGCACTGGCGGAGCTTCTTTAGGGCCTGGGAGGGCCACGGCCCACCCAAAAACATATGAAATTACTATAGTACCCCTGTTTTTCCAAAATAATAACTAAATATATAGAATTGTTACGCAAACTTAAACTGTTCAATGTCGTTTGCGATGCAGTGGTTGAGTTGACGCCTGTTATGGGAATGGTCCCGTGAGTTGACGCCTGTTATGGGAATGGTCCCGGGTTCGACTCTGTTTGGCACAATATTTTTTGGCCTTTTCTTTTTATTTTAGAATTCATTTCATTAAATGAAGAAAAACTTTTTAAAAAGTCTCCAAAATGGATCGAACTTGCGTCCTAAATCTTGCAAAAAATTCCCTCGCCATCAAGCTATAGTTTTTTAACTGTTTTGATTATGAAAACGATAATTAATATATATATATATATATATATATAGATTCTCCATATTATAATTCTTATATTTATTTATATTTTTAATATTATATAATAACATTTTTTTCACCTATCTTATATT
This sequence comes from Astragalus glycyphyllos, assembly GCA_963573325.1. NCBI lineage: Eukaryota > Viridiplantae > Streptophyta > Magnoliopsida > Fabales > Fabaceae > Astragalus > Astragalus glycyphyllos. The sequence goes on along the minus strand of OY754309.1, from coordinate 87,178,268 downwards.
GGGAATTATAAAATAACCGGTTGATGAAAAAAATCAGTGTTTTAAAATTAAAATCATTGGCGATCTCTATTCCGTCGTTCCTCGTTCGCCTTGCTTGTCATCACAGTTGTTGCATTTGATTTGTTGATTGATTTTCTCTACACCATCTTCTGGTTTATCGTCTTGTCATCACCGTCAAATTTCTTTCATTCTAGTGAATCTCTGATGGTAAGTTTTTGAATTTTTGCGTTTCTACTCTCTTTTCATGCATTTGAGTTTTCATATTTCTTTAGCGGCCCACCCAAGCTTTTTGGTCAAGCTCCGCCACTGTTTTGGAGTTTGATTGAAGGTAAAGTTGATCTTCATTCTTCAAATCATCATTTTATATAGGCTTAAATATGTTTTTGGTCCCTGCAAATACACCTGTTTTTCAAATTAGTCCCTGCAATTTTTTTTTATTAAATAGGTCCCTGCAAAAATTTTTTGTTTTAAATATGTCCTTCTGTTAGCCATCTGCTGATGTGGCTAACAGAGTTACATGTTGGCTTGGACACATCAGATATTGTTTTCCTTTTATATTTATTTTTGGTTATGTGTATATTAGTTTTAATTTTAATTAAACCCTAATCCCTAATCTTCTTCTTCCCCACCCACTCCTCCGCCACCCACCATCACCAACGGCTTCCTTGCACTCAGCGCCCCTCTTCCCTTCAAGCAACAGAACATATAGCTTGATATCCAGAATAGAACAAAACTCTCTCGCCCCCTTCGATGAAAGGGCTTTGATTTGAAGCTTTGTCGTCTCCATTAACACTACCATCAACGTCTTCTTCCAAATCTTGTGGATCTTGATTACTGGATAATGCTTCATGGTCTTCTTTCAAATCTTGTGGATCTTGGGATTTAGGGCTAGGAAGAAATATAAACAGAAGGGTGTTTTTACTTTGGAAATTTTTAAAAAACAATTGATTAATAAAAAATTGAAAGATGAAACAACCATAAGCAAGCATCAGATATTAGAAGCGCTGGTGATGGTGGAGCTTTGAGGACCTGTGTTCCATAAACGGTGGAGCTTCACTTTCATCAGATTTCGTTATATGAAGCCCTGGTGATGGTGGGTGGTGGAGGAGTGGGAGAGGAAAAGGAAGAAGAGGAAGAGAGAAAGAGAAAACAACACATTAAAAATAACTTTGATCGAGAAGATTGGGAGGAAGCCATGGAAGTTTCTGGTTTTAACAATGGTGGAAGTGGAAGTTTCTGGGTTTTAACGTCAATTTGGGGAAGATAGGAAATTTAGGGTTAAATTATATACACATCAGATATTAGAAATTTAATTGGAAAAATAAGGCTGATGTGTAATTGCCAACGCGTGACTCCGTCTGACACGTCATCATTTTTGTAACGTTTTTCTAACGGAAGGGTATTTTTAAAACTATGTAATTTTGCAGGGACCTATTTAATAAAAAAAATTTGCAGGGACTAAATTGAAAAACAGGTGTATTTGCAGGGACCAAAAACATATTTAAGCCTTTTATATATCTAACTAAAGATTGAACTTGAGTACGGATTTTATAATAAATGGATTTGGAGTTGTCACTCTTAATATGTTGGTGTTGGTATTGTCATAAATGTCTCTTACCGAAAAAACTGAATTTTTATGTTTAGAACAATAAGGACTTCATATTGTCAGAAAAAACAATAAGAACTTCATGTATGGAAAGTGATCTAAGTTTCATGCTATTGTTATGCAGTAAGATTGACAAATTCTATACTCTTTTTTTATATGTTGACATTTAATTTAATTTAATGTGTTAATTAACTTGTGATCTAACTTGCTTTTTGTATGAGATTATTGCTAGGAGTTCCCCTACAAAAAAAATACTAACAATTTCAACTTTTTATGATTTGATATTAAAAATACTCAATTTAAACTCGTATACTTTTGTGATTTGCTTGGTGACGACTATATTTGTACAGTTTTGATCAACTTTAGTTAAGACTATTTAGTTTTTAATGAAATTAATAATATTATTTGTGTTAGTTTGTCTAGCACGATAAATAATGCATCTGACTCTTTAACTTTAAGTGATGTGTAGTCGAAGTTTTTTAAAGTATGGAGAGGGCTCACAATGAATATGAGACTCTTTTTTCACTAATATTTACATATCGAATAAGAATGATAATGTGTGCATCGTGAGCAATACAACGTTAAAAAGCCAACAAACAAGAGCAAGTAATTGAGAGGCATGTGAAGGAAATATTGTACAACTCCAAATTTCTAAAATTAGGACAACAAGTAGAAAGTTTAGTTTTTTATAATTTGATATTAAAAATAGGGTAGAATATGTTTTTAGTCCCTATAAAATCGAATTTTTTTAAGTTTAGTCCCTACATTAACGAAATAGGCGTTTTGGTCCTCATCTTATTTTGTCGTTTTCATTATTAGTCCCTGACGTTAAATGATGCTGATTTGGCTAACGAAAATCTGAGATATAATTTCCATGTGGCTTTTTTTATACATGTGGCTTTTCCTTTTTATTTTTCTCTTTAAATTTTTTTTGTTTTTTTTTTAAAGAAAATTGGTCATCTTCTTCCTCTCTCTCATTGCTTTATATCTCTCAAAATCTCTCTGTCAAAATCACAGCAATCTGGATCCAAATGATGAAACCCCTCTCTCCAAATCTCTCAAAATCACAACAATCACCATCTATTTCAGATAACGTTTTGCGTTTTTAGGGATTTCGATTTCGTATTCTGGTTTTTAGGGATTTCGATTTCGCATTCAGTTTTCCTTTCTCTGCGTATAGTGATGGTGATTCACATTTTGCAATGGGGATTTGCGTATTGTAATTTAGGTGTTTTGATTTCCTGTGATAGGTGTTGTGTTCGGCTTCTGCGTTTTCTTCGACGGGTTCAATTTTCAATCTTCAAACAGAAGCTAAAACATGTGAGGGGTTCCATTTTCAATCTTCGATTTCCTTTGATGGGTGATTCTTCAATCTGAAATAGAAGCTAAAACGTTACGAACAGAAGCTTCAATCTCCCATATCTGATTTCCTTTGACAGGTGCTGCGTTTTCTTCTGCGTTTAAACTCAGATTCGTTTTTGCTAATGGGTCATGTGCTTAGTTAGGGATGATGATGATTATGATGATGATGGGTGTTGCGTTTGGTTAGGAAGAAAAAAAAATTGGTTACAAAGCTAAAAATAAAAGGGAAAAAGCAAATAGCAGGCTAACTATCTCCTACAGAAGTAGACACCAACAACATCTGCAGAAAGATGTAACAATAGGCGAGCAGGAGGAGAATCAAGAAGGACCTCAGGACCTCCAGCAACAGCGCCCAGCTTAGCCAAGTAGTCAGCACAGTGATTACCCTCACGACACTGGTGAGTGATGCTCAACCGCCAATCTCGCCAAAACAAGCGTCTAACCTCAGCAATAACATTATTGTACTTGTGATTGGGTGAAACTCCACTATTTATACAAGTCACTGCGGTAAGAGAATCCGAGACACAAGTCACCCAACGGAAACGCTTATGATGGTGTTGCGTTTAAACTAATAATGATTTAAACTATCTTGTAATTTTTAATTTAAAAAACTATTTTATTATAAAATTAAACTGAAATAATTGTAATTAATAAAAAAAAAGTGAGTTGGCATGCCATGTGGACGCCACATCTATTAAAATATCCATGTGGCGTGCCCAGTCAGATTTCTGTTAGCCCAGTCAGCATCATTTAACGTCAGAGTAATAGTGAAAACGGAAAAATAAGATGGAGACCAAAAACGCCCATTTTGTTAATGTAGGAACTAAACTTAGAAGGACCCGATTTTGTAGGGAGCAAAAACATATTTTACCCAAAATCAAAATCAAAATTGACTTCCATAGTGATATTCTCGAATCTAGTCTTCAGTCTTACAACAATTTGCCGTTAGTAGAAATTAATTCTAATTTAGAATACCATTAACAGTGTTGCTGGTGTAGTTAAAGTTAACAAAACTAAAACAATTACTTTCTTGAAGAAGAAAAAACAAAATATTTGCTTATAAAAAAAAAAACTAAAACAACTACTTTCTTGAAGAAGAAGAAGAAAAAACAAAACTAATGGTATTTTTCGGTAATTCCGGAATTAGTTTCTAAATTTTTTTAAATTTGTTGTAAATAACAATTTATTTATTTATTTTACAGATATGCCTACACCTGACGGCAGACTTCCCTTTACTATTGATTTACCGGGTCAGTTTACCACTAAAGAGGTACATATATATATATATATATATATATATATATATATATATATATATATATATATATATATATATATATATATTCCTAAAGTGGTTCTAGTTTATTATTTGTTATAAGTTATTAATTCTGTTTACGGTTATTTTGTAGATTTTTCCTACTAAAGATAATCTTGTACGTTGGGCTAGAGATATCGGGAAAGCCAACGGAGTCATTGTTATTATTATTCGATCTGAGTCCACGGAGAATGGTAAAGGGAAGAAGATATATATATATATATATATATATATATATATATATATATATATATATATATATATATATATATATATATATATATCTTCCTAAAGTCGTTCTAGTTTATTATTTGTTATAAGTTATTAATTCTGTTTACGGTTATTTTGTAGATTTTTCCTACTAAAGATAATCTTATACGTTGGGCTAGAGATATTGGGAAAGCCAACGGAGTCATTGTTATTATTATTCGATCTGAGTCCACAGAAATGGTAAAGGGAAGAAGAATAAGATTGTTTTTGATTGCGAGAGACATGACAGATACAATGGAGTAGATATTGGATGTTCTACTAGACACAAGACCTCAAAAAAATGCGGTTGTCCTTTTAGATTGAAAGCTAAACCACTCAATCCTCCTAGATTTGACTGGAATGTTAAAGTTATGTGTGGAAGTCACAATCATGAGCCTCTTAATACTTGCCTTGGAGCAACAATATTATTTGGTAAGTTTAACAAGGAGGAGCAGTCAGCTGTTGAGGAGCATATGTGGTTGGGAGTGAAAACACAAAAAGTCTAGCAGCAATTAAGAACAGATTTGTCAACAACTTGAGTAACATCTTTCAGTTGTATAGAACCCGCAACAGTCTCCGGAAGGGAAAGAGAGGTAGTAGGCCTGAGATGCTGAAGCTTATGAGACTGATCGAGTCCGAACATTACTTGTGTTGGACGAGACGACTTGAAGGAACTAATATTGTCGAGGAGATCATGTGGGCACACCCTGACAGTGTCAAGTTATTGAGGATGTTTCCTAGTGTGTTGATGATGGACTGCATCCTCAAGACCAACGAATATTTATTACATCTCCTGGAGATTGTTGGCGTCACTTCTATTGAGTTGACATTTTCAGTGGCATTTTCTTACTTGTCTCATGAGCGATATGGTGACTACACATGAGCGTTGCAGAGACTAAGAGATTTGATGGTGATAGATATTTCACTTCCTCAGGTTATCCTCACCGACTGTGAGGAGGCATTGATGACTGCTATAGAGGTTTTGTTTCCTGAGGCAATTAATTTGCTTTGTCTGTATCACATTAACGCCAATGTCAATGCTAAGATTAAAAAGGCGGTGAAGGGAGATAGAGTGAAGTCAGTGATGAGTCTTTGGCATGCAGTAGTTGACTCTACATCTGAGGAGGAGTTTAATGAGATGTTGCATGATTTTGAAGAATCATGTGCTAATATACCCCAGGTTGTCAACTATGTGAACAAGTATTGGTTGTTTCCTCACCGGAATAGATTTGTTGGACCGTGGACCAATAAAGTCAGACACTATGGGAAGAGTACCATGACTAATAGGTACATTAATTTTAATTTGTCTTTTAATTTTTTTTCTTATCACACTTTTAGTTTTATTTCGAGTCAATTTTTTTCTTATATGTTTTAATTTTACATATAGGGTTGAGTCATCTCATTGGTCATCGAAGATGTAACACCCCACTTTTTTTAAATAATTATTAAGAGATGCTTTAGAAATTATTTTATTTCTAATTGTGTGCTTTAGGACTTAAAAAGAAATTATAGTTATTACTATTACTATTTTTGAAAATATAGTTATTATTATTATATATATTTGTTTGTGTATTAATATTTAACGTGTATACTTGTTTAAGATTATTATATAATGATATAAGATTCAACTTTTTTTTGACAAGGATATAAGATTCAACTTATATGTATTATGATCATGATATAATAACTTGCCATAAACTTAGAATAAAATCTACCTTCTTCTTTCATGACCAAGTTTCCTTCATTGTTAAGTAATTGTACAAGATAACAACACCTCCTCCTTCCACAAATTATGTGTTGGTTTAACAAGAATAGGCCATGTAGATGGTTGTTTTGATGAGTCACTCCTTTGAAGCCATAGATTCATGCCACATTAAAAATAACTTTACACCTCATGCTTTATGATAAAAGTGAGTCATCATTTTTAAACCCATGAGATTTTGACACCAAAAAGGAAGTAAACACCTCATGCTTCTTCTAGACTTTGTGTTGGATGTATTAGAATAGGACACCTCATGATAGCTTAAGATGAATCATCATTTTTAACCCATGAGAACATGCCACCTAAAAGACAATACACCTCATCCTTCTACAAGCTTCATGAGAATCTTCCACTTAGGTGTTTGCTTAAGATGACTCATCACTTAAGCTTATAGAATCATGCCACCCAAAAAGTGAAATTTACACCTCATGCTTAGCATGATGTAAGCAAGGTCCAAGGATTCACTATAAATAGCAAGCCAAGTTCCTTGATTCATTCATCATTCCATAACCAAAATATTTCCTTCTCATATTCCTCTAAAAACCTTCAACCACCAAGACAAACCAACATCTTGTGTCCGTAGTTTCGTAGCTTTGTTCGAGTACGTGTCGGTTTTGTCAGAGCAAGTGTACGTTCGTGCTATAACTCAGGTGGGGGCAAGATACTGTATTCGTCGGGACGGTTAGCGTAAAGTTTTAATTTAAATATATGTAGAGTGACCCAAGCTCTACTAGAGTTAAATAGTCAGCGATACCTAAAGATCATTTGACTATTCTTCAGGGTTAAGGTTGAATGAAGTTTAGGCCATCGATGACCGGTTAACGCATAGGAATCTTCTATATTTTTATTGATTTAGTGATTTATTGATTTATTGATTGGTTGCTTGATTGATTTCTTTGATTGTTATGAACTTCTTATGTGCTATTCGTGATTATTTGAAATTGCTAAAATATCTTATTGATATAGTTAAGTTTGAGAAACATGACTTTATTTAATGAAGATAAGATTTCATAATAAACCTAGATATGATAAACAAGTATAATGAGAAGATTAAGATAAGATTGTATAATCAACTGGTACAAGAACTGATTGACGATAGCTCGGAAAGGGCTACCTACGGAGGGGCTGACCGTAAGACCGAGTTAAGCGTCGTAGAGTGCAGCCGCCGAATATTGTCGGTGGATCGGAAAGGGCTACATACGGAGGGGCTGGCCATAAGATCGAGTTAAGCACCGTAGCGTGCAGCCGCCGAAATGTTGACTCTTAGAGAATCGTAAGATATAAATAAAGGATAGAAGCTAAGAATTAATTTGATTGGTGTGCTTCTGACATGTTTAAATTGAGCTTTACCTTATCTTCTCATTTTTTTGACTTATACATGTATCTTAGCCCTATGTGTTTTCTTTTGTATGTTTGTTTTTATTGCTTAGATCCAGTCGAGAAACCAGGTGTAGCAGATGGTGGTGGTTTTCCTTCCACGATGGGCTTTGAAGGCATCAAGGATGCCGATGCTATATGACGGAGGACTCAGGTGTCTCATTGGGAGAACCTGTATTTTGTTTAGCCAGTGTGTCAGTCTTTCGAGTCACGTTAAGATAACTTTTTAACCGGCCTTGTTTTATGTTCTTATTTTCCGTTGTTTTGAAATACTCTGATCTATGTATTAGTGGCTTTAATATTGCCACATATTTTGTAAAACTATTAATATTATGTCTTTATCTATGTGATGCATGTTGGTTATATCCAAATCTTAAGTTGTTAGTTTATTTTTAAGATTAAGAAATTAAGTGTCAAGGGTTACTATGATGAGGACGAGGGTCGTCTCAGAAGAGGTCACTGGGTCGGATTAGAGATGTGGTCATTGATGGTACATGGCAATTCAACTTACTCTATACACAAATTCCTGATGAAATTCAGCTTGAAATGCAAAGCATTTTCCTTAACTCTAATTCAAGAGACATGCTCATTTGGGAACCTTCCTCATCAGGCTCTTATTCGGCTAAAAATGCTTATGCCTGGCTTGTTAATCAACATGAACCTGTACAACATACTGTGAATGGTGACAATTCTAAGTGGAAATGGATCTGGAAATTGAAACTGCCTGAAAATGTAAAATACTTTGTTTGGTTGGTAATGCATAACAATCTCCCTACTAATTCTTACAGGTTTGCTACACATATCACACAGGACCAATCCTGCCACAGGTGTGGATTTCATATTGAATCTCTGCTGCATACATTGCGTGATTGTCCAACGGTTTTACACATCTGGTCTATTTTTGGATTTCATAATTTGCAGGACTTTGGATTTCATAATTTACACATCTGGTCTATTTTTGGATTTCACCCCTATGCTCCAATTATTGACCACATTAAATCCTTGTTGAATCGGGATTGGCAGCTATCCTTTACTCATTCTTTAAGGGAAGGTAATTCTCGTGCTGATTGGCTTGCTAAATATGGCTCTTCTATGGGATAGGGTTGTCACAATTGGATTCAATGTCCTTCGGCTATTCATAGCACACTCCTAGCTGATGCCTTAGGCATAGCTAGGATTAGAGCTTAGTTCAATTTTATTTGTCTTTGTGTCTTTTCCTTTCATTGTAATAAAAAAAAGAGGTCATTGGGTGATAGTGGAGGTGATTTATGCAGAAGTTGGGGAGTCAGTGCATGAGATGATCAATGCACAACTTGATAATATTATCGGTTCATTTCAAAAAAAATCATCAACCGTGTAAATACCCAGCACAACGCTCCATTCTACAACTACTGACATTGTCGTTTGTCTATTTTGAGATTTTATTCGTTTATACATGTCATTTTGTGTTATGGGCAGTTTTGCCCCATATTAATTATTAGTAGTAGAACTTTTTTATTGCAAATAATAAGAAAACAAAAAAAACATAGTTTAAATTATTAATTTGAGTTCTCCAATAATTAGAGTCCAATTTATCACAAAATTTTCAAAAACTAAAAACAAAAAAATAATAAAAAAGTTACAAATAGAAAAAGGAAAAAATACATTAAGATTGGATTTAAAAATAAAATACAAAAAATAGTACAAACATCTTCTATTTTGGGCTAACTGTTCAGAGGCGCTTTATTCATGTTGCCGCAACCTTTCACAAACAAAAGCACATGCTAACGACTTCAATCTACAAACATCAAAACAGAAAATGGTCAACAGTTGTTCAATAACTATCAATAACAAGAAAAACAAAATCAAAGTGTCCATATAATAGACATTGAAACAGAAAGCAAGAGGAGAAACACAATGTAAAAAAAGTGGGAAAGGAAATAGAAACAAATATCAAAACTGAGAGGAATGAGGAGACAACCCCAAGACCACGCCATCTGCAGCCCAAACCAAATCTCAGTAACACAATAGTCATCACCACCGTTGGAAACCGACATCCCTCCATTGCGCTACTACCACCACCATGACCTTACTCTCTCTCTCTCTCTCCCTTCAGTCCGTCTTTTTTTTTCCTCTCATTATTTCTCTCTCTATTCTAAGTACGTCTATGGCTGGTTTTTGGGAAAACTAGAGTTTCAAAATTCTAAATTTTTGTTTAAACGCGCTTCATTTTATTTTCATTTTGTTTTTTTGAATCAGTTATCTTTAAAAATAACAATAATAATAGGATATCACTAGTTACCCATTTCATTTGGGTAAATATTTTTTCCACTTTAACCGTGCTTGTCTGAACAATTATCTCTTTCAAAAAAATAGGTGTTTTGTGGGTCTAGTCTATATTTTAAATTAGTATTGGAAAAAACTAAGTTCCTCATTGACTAGAGATATGGTCACAAAAGACTTTATAAGTGTGAGGCAACCCTCACATTTGTAGCTGCGAGAATATTAGTAGTAAGTTTCAATCAACGGAGTTAGACAGTTTTCTTCATTTTCATTTCACCACTCCCCTAAATATCCTCCCAAACCTCGTGCCTTCAGAGCCATCCCTTTCACTCTACCTGCGTATAGTCTCCGCCAGTTTAGAAAACTGAAATGTAGGAACCGCGTTTTCGCCGTTTCAGAATTCGAAACCTCTGGTTTGAACAAAAAAGCACACAATTTCATAGGAACTTCAAATTTTACATAATCGTCACCAAACGAAGTGTACAGAGTGATTATAAATGGAGAATTTGAACAAGCGTTTAGGTTTTTAGAACACATGAGACATTCCAGATGTAATTGCATACACAAATCTCATTCGTCAATTTGCTCATACAATTTTGCGTAGTTTATGTTTTTTTTGAAAAACAAATGAAAAGGAATCATATTACAAAATTTTTGGGATGCTGATGTAGTTTTATTCCCGTGCTTGTTGAGAAAATATACATTTAAAGCACCGGTAAGTGCTACATATACTGTCAGAACACACAATTATTTGACCCTAGTAAAGGAAAATGGTTAGTGTGTAAAATTGAAATCAAATATCAAAAAAAACAAACTGCAATGATCAGTTTCACTTTGGTCGCCTATATAGAATGTCATCTATGGTCTCTTTTACATAGCTACCCACTCTGTTCAGATTTTTGACTACAGCAATTGCCACTAGGACTGCATTTTTCTGAAACCTGTTAAAGAATTGGTCTGCTGTAATAATTGGAGTTTTGTTTCTTTGGGGCTGAGGTTGAGGAGTAGCATGATCACGTTCTTCAGTTTTACGAGCATGAGTAGGAACTTGGCCAGCAACTGAAGTAGTAGCAGTACCCTCATAGACCACCTCAAGACCCTCACAAAAGGGCAATTTAGCTGTTTTATCCTGTGAGCCAACTGGAGAATCTTTGTTGTCTAAGTAGACAGAGTATCCAATACAAGCATACTTGAAATTTGTAAGGCTCCAGCCCTCTTTAGAAGCTTCCATCTCAGTATATCCCACAACATATGGAGGTACTTGCGGTAGCGTTTTGGAGTAGCCAATGCATATAGGATTTTGAGATTTATCTTTATGAGGGCTGGTACGAGGCAACTCCACTACACGATTTTCCCATGGATCCTTTTGTGGTACGAGGCGTGTTAAGATTAGGGTTTGAAATTGGATTTGAATTGGGATTGGGATTGGGAAGACTATTATAAACAGGATTTGTATGGTGACATCCTTCTCCTCCAGTTGATGCTGCTTCAGATATTGCAGCTTCTTCTTTATTGTTCTCCTCCCTGGATCAATTTCTTCTATATTGCGTAGTTTATGTGATAGTGGTAAATTGAAACAAGCTATGGAAGTTCTTGATAGGCAGTTACAAAGGGAATGTTATCTTGATGTAATTACATATACTATATTAATTGAAACAACTTGTAAAGAGAGTGGAGTTAGTGAGACAATTAAATTGTTGGATAAGATGGTATCAAAGTCTGTCCTAGATACTTCGGGCCACCCACCATTATAATCCACGCACCAAGCCCAATAGTGCTGGGTGTGAGGGGGTGTATTGGAAAATACTGAAGTCCTTCATTGACTAGATATATGGTCTCAAAAGACTTTATAAGTGTAAGGCAACTCTCACCTTATAAGCTGATTTTATGAGATTGAGTTAGGCTCAAACCACATTCTAAGAAATAGCTATAATTACACTTTTTACCCCATCTGCATCGAGGTTACTTTTAAAAGAGAGATGAACAGATTTTGAAGAAGTATATATAAATAATAAATTTTTAATCGTTGGTTTGTTACCCACACTTTTTAGCTTTTTGCTTATATTGCTTTCTTTCTTATAAATAATATATCCATTTTAGTCACCTATTTTTTCTTCTTTGCTTATATTGCTTTATTGTTTTGTCGCTAATACAGATTGCGCAAAAGAAAATTACAACTTAACAGAAATAGAGGAATAAGATTATAACTTACAGTAGAAAACATCAGTAACCATGACACAGACCTCAACGGTAGTTTTTGCTATTTCAAACTCATCACTCAAACATGACCAAAATCCTTTTTGACAATACCATAATAAGCCGCAGGAGGAGAAGACATAAACTCAAACTGATATGAGCTACAGAAATGATACAACTCTAATTACTAAAATAAGCTAATAGTAGAAATTTGCCTCCCCCTTTATTCATTCATCAATCATTCCTTTATACAAAACCTAGTCAAAAGGACAAGACTTCTAGAATGATCCCTAGGATAAAACCAACCGTACAGTGCTGGCTGGCAATTACAAAGCATGAAATTTAAATTGCAAAAAGGACAAAAGAAAAATCTATAATAGATTTCCATTACACAGCAAGCATCAGCACCTTGAGAGATATTTCTCTCCTCACTAAGTGACAAAGTCATTCAATCTTGTGGGCTTGTGGATAACTCTCTTGGGCCTTGCTGGGTTGTTAATGGGCTCAGCTGAAATGTTAACACAAACCCTCCCACACCACTTCGTTTCCTCACCTCCCTCAAAGTCATGAATACATCGTGAGATGATAATGCCAAATGTCGTAACCCATGTAAAATACATGCTGACAACGTGTAATTAAAGAAATACGGTCAATATGTATTTTATCTAATCGAATGCCATATGCATTCCATGTTATTGTTAGCCTGTAATTTCGACAGGCTTCATTGAAAATGGTCAACAAGGCCTGACTTATATTTCGACGAAGACCAAATTATTTCGACAGAGAAAATGGTCATGCGCAAGGTAAACTCGACAAGCTTCCGGGGAAGCAAAAGCAAAAGAGAGGAAAATGGACACAAGCTTTCGACAGACAGAAAACAGAGCAGTTATGCGCTGAAGACTAGCAGTTGGTCGAAGTGTGATAGAGCGGTTCTGGTCGAAAGTAGGAGTAGCAGTTATTAATTTTCAAATTTCTAGGCAGTTATTTAGTTCAGTTTTTCCCCCTCTTTTCCTTTGTATAAATAACTGTTTCTGAGAAGAAACAGGGGTCGCAAATCACAATACACAACCCGATTCCTGAAACTCTAACTTCCAAGCTAGAGCGAAAAACGAGTGGAAGAATCGCTGTACGTGATCGTGTACCACTTTTACGATTCAATGCAATTTATTTGTCTTTTCTTTACAATTCATACATTTACTGCTTCTTTTCTTTTCGATTCTGTTAATCATTGCAAATCGTCCCCTTTTCTACATTTTCTGAAACACAAACCATTCGCAATTCAGAGGCAATTATTGCTTTGAGATTTTTCTAGTTTGATCTCACAAACCTTCTAATAAAACTAGTGATTGTTTGCTAAAAACACCAGCAAACAGTTATTTGGTTTTTACTCGAACTCCTTTTTCAATTCATGCAACTTTGAAAAAAATTCTTCAATGCTATTGTTAGTTTTGATTCGAACCAGTTTTTCCCAATTTGTTGAGCCATTTAATGGTGTATTTCTCAGCTTTTTGCTTGTATATTTCTATTAAGAACGAACGTTGCTTTACGATCAAATTTCTTCTAGCCTCGATGATAACAAGAAGGATCATTTGTTTTTTTTGTGAATAACCTCGTACTTGTATGAGATGTCCATATATATTTTGTAAAGAGTCAGTCTTACCACCAGCTCCACTCAAAGTGCTTTCCATTTAAGCCATCGCCATAGAAAGCTATCAACTGGAATTGGAAACATATATAGAAAAACAATAATGTGAGTCTCATACAAATAAAATCAAGGGTAAAATATGTTTTTGTCCCTACAAAATCGGATCCTTCTAAGTTTAGTCCCTACATTAACGAAATAGGCATTTTGGTCTCCATCTTATTTTTCCGTTTTCACTATTAGTCTCCGACGTTAAACGATGCTGACTGGGCTAACGAAAATCTGACTGGGCACGTCCACATGGCATGCAAACTCACTTTTTTTTAATTAATTTTAATTATTTCAGTTTAATTTTATAATAAAATAGTTTTTTAAATTAAAAGTTACAAGATTGTTTAAATCATTATTAGTTTAAACGCAACACCCATCATCATCTTCTTCCTAACCAAACGCAACACCCATCATCATCATCATCATCATCATCATCATCATATTTCCTAACCAAACACAGGACCCATTAGCAAAAACGGATTTCATCATTTGGATCCAGATTGCTGTGATTTTGACAGAGAGATTTTGAGAGATATAAAGCAATGAGAGAGAGGAAGAAGATGACCAATTTTCTTTTTAAAAAAAACAAAAAAAAAATTAAAGAGGCAAATAAAAAGGAAAAGCCACATGGAAATGACATCTCAGATTTTCGTTAGCCAAATCAACATCATTTAACGTCAGAGACTAATAATGAAAACGACAAAATAAGATGAGGACCAAAACGCCTATTTCGTTAATGTAGCGACTATACCTAAAAGGATCCGATTTTATAGAGACCAAAAACATATTTTACCCTTAAAAATACTCAATTTAAACTCCGTATACTTTTGTGATTTGCTTTGTGACTATATTTGTCCAGTTTTGATGAACTTTAGCTAAGACTATTTAGTTTTTAATGAAATTAATGATGTTAATTGTGTTAGTTCGTCTAATGCGAAAGATAATGAATCAGACTTTTTATTTTAATTTTAAGAGACGTGTACTCCTAAATAAGTTCTTTTAAAGTATGGAGGGGATTCACAATGAAGATGAGTCTCTTTTCCCACAAATATTTACACATCGAATAAGAATGATGCAAGATAATGTGTGCATCGTGAGCCACAGAACGTTAACAAGCCAATAAACAAGAGCAAGTAATTGAGAAACATGTGAAGAGAATGTTGTACAACTCCAAATTTCTAAAATTAGAACTGCAAGTAGTAAGTTTAGTTTTTTTATGACGAAATTGTGCTTGAGGTTTGTTTACCACGTATTTTCACTTCAGTGTAAAGAGAAATAAACAACAAAAAAAAGGTAGAAGGCTCACTAATTTAGAAAGTAGATTCAACTTGGTCTATTACACAACGAAAGAAATAAAAGGTTACACTTGAGCATCAATATCTTCCTTCATGGAAAATCCTTCTTAACAATTGGAATAAATGGAGAATCACATGCATATGCTGCTAAATAATCACATGATCAAGGAGTGGGTGGCGGAGACCCTCCATGGTATTGTCAAACCAACCAGAAAATTCATATGGTTCTATTGAATCCGAGGAGGAGGAGTATTGAGGGGAGCCAGGAACCTAAAACCATTATTATTAAAAAAGTAAAAAAAAAAAACAAGCCATTCTTTAGCTTCAAAGACAAGACTTATAACCAAAACAAAAGTAAAAGTTAAAAAAAACATTACAGAGCACAATACCTTTTCCTGCTCTGGAATTGATATGCAACCTGCAGAGATAAAATGTGGTTAGAGTTCTATCTACATAATGCAGTTATTATAAGGAACATACTTTATATACACAATCAAGCCAAAATATACAAGATCACAATTTGCTTGTAATTTTAAAGCTAAAAGCTAAAACATTGGTTCAGATGGTCTCAAAAGTAGATGGCAGTCGTTTATAAAGTAAACTTCCATAGAACACGTTGGAACCTTGGTGTTGGTGAATTGAAAAAGTCTCACATTGCTAAAACTAGGCACTTTAATAGTGCTTATAAGTGTAAATATTATCCTAATGATGACTTTATGGGGGCTCGCTTGGGCCATAATCCCAGCTTTGTTTGGCGTAGTATCTTCTCTTCCCGGGTAGTTGTGAATTTGGGGGCACGTTGGAGGATTGGGAATGGCGACAAAATTTCAGTTTGGAGAGATCCGTGGTTGAAGGGACGTAGTGATAGCTTTGTTAGATCACCTATGGCTCAAGGGATGGAAGAAATGAGGGTTAAGGACTTGATGAACCAAGACAATAGTGATTGGAATTATGGCTTAATTGATCAACTTTTTTGTCAAGAAGAGGCTATGCTCATCAAAAGCATGCCAAGGTACAGTGACTTGGAGGAAGATAAATTATCTTGGTGGCGGAGTCGGTCCGGTCTTTATTCGGTTCGCTCGGCTTACTATGCGCTTATGGATACTCCGGAAATTATTAATAATTCACATGCTAGAATTGACGGTGATTGGATGTCCATTTGGAAAGCGGGCGTTCCACCGAAAGTTAAATTATTAATTTGGAGGCTTGCTAGGGGGTGTCTTCCTACTCGTAGTAACTTGGTTAAGAGACATGTTGATTGCACCGTTTTGTGTCCTTTTTGCGAACAAGAAGAGGAAACAGATAGTCATGTTTTTTTGGAGTGTAGCGCTGTACAGGAAGTGTGGCAGAAGCTGGACTTGTTGCTGCCCTTTCGGGTTGCAGCAGAAAACGCAGCAACTCTGCGTGATGCCATTTTTTCGATGCTGGGTTCGTTGTCCGTGGCTAGTAGAAACAGGTTTTTAATGGGTATTTGGGCTCTTTGGCGTCGCCGTAATGACAAGGTTTGGGCTGGGGTGTTACAACCGGTTGAGCAAGTAGTTCACGCCGCGAAGGATATGTTTGACGCTTGGTTTGGAGCGCGCCAGCAACAGCACCATCCTCCTGTGCTCTCGGGCCAGCAGCTGCCACGGGTATTGAGGTGGGTTCGGCCAGCAGCAGGAGCTTTAAAATGTAACGTCGATGCGGCAATTTTTGCGGAAGACAACAAATATGGTATTGGTTTGTGTATTCGAACGTCCACAGGTGATTTCTATAGAGGCAAAACTATGTGGTTCCATGGAGTCCCAACACCGCAAGAAGCGGAGGCAATTGGTCTTAAGGAAGCATTGGCTTGGTTGGAAGCTTTGGGGCTATCTTCTGTTTCCATTGAACTGGACTGTGCTCCAGTTGTAAATGGCTTGAAGGTAGAGCCTTTGCCGAATACCGAGCTTGGTACTATTTTATTGTATTGTCGTAATAGATTACATCTTTTTCCTAGCTTTGAGGTTAGCTATATTCGGAGACAAGCTAATCTTGTTGCTCATACGTTAGCACGGGCATCAAGATTGTTTGCTAGTTCCCACGTTTTTGATTTCATTCCAACCTGTATTGAAACAATTCTGTTTAATGAAATGAATTAAGTTTGTTCTTGTCAAATAGTGCTTATAAGTGTCGACTTCATACAATGTGTTAGATCCTAATGGGTACCCAATTTTGTAAAAGGGAGAGCACACACTAATTGACCACCATACACGCGTGCGCGCCACCGCCGTCCGATTCTTTGCGATTTTTTTTTTGGTGCGTCGCTCGCTAACTGTCCAGATTCGTTGAACCCGTTTTTAGCTGTTGAGGATTTTTCTCTAACAGCAGCAAGTAGGCCGTTCTTATCTGTTGAGGATTTTTCTCCAACAATTTGCGCAGCAAGTCTGATTCTTTCCTATAAATAGGACCCTCCCTCACTTCATTCCTCACACTTGACGATAAATCATTCCTCAAATTTTCTCTCTTCTCCCTAATTTATTCTCTTCTATTCAAGAGTGGTCTGAAAGGTCCAGTAGAGATCAGAAATTATTAAAGAAAGAACAAGATGTTTCTTTTCTTTTTTCCAGGCGATCGGAAAATAATGAAATAGTGAATATAGTCAAAATAAGTATGTAAAAAGACTGACTGGGGTGTTTTATACTTAGTAATTTCTTCGGTGGATTGATTTTCCCAAATAATTTTCTAAAACTCAAAAACAACATAACATATCACAACATACATTAATCCACAAAACACTGAAGCAAAAGCCAAGTAGGTTTACCTTTACCAGCTTTTGAAAATTTATTCTTTAGATAGAAAAGCATCCACCTCATCTTTGCAGCTTCCTCTTCCTCAATACACTTGTTATGCTCATTCCCCTCGTCCACAATATAGTTCTAATGATCGTGCCAGGGAATTTCCTCCTCTATATTTATATCTTCCTTTGATGAGGCTTCAGGTTGAGATGATTTTATGTTCTTAGACTTCACATTTAAGATAGCCTCTATTCCAAGCCAAAAAAAGAAGAAGACAAAAGTATACAGAACAAAACCAATTTAGTAAGAGAAGACTGCTGCAAAATGTAAGTAGAGTCAATTTTGAATAAACTTCTTAGGTAGCACTTACGGAAAAATATATATCGAAAGAATCGTGCAATGTTGTCAAATAGTGGCTATAGTGGCGCTATAGCATATATAGCGGGTTTCAAGTAAACCGCTATTTTCGGCAATGGACAACACTGCTAAACTGCTAAATAGGACATAATATTGATTGATAATATCCCACAGAATCAACAAAGTTGGTGTTAATGTAAGACTTACTTTTGGGGTGAAGGCCCAAGTTATCATCTTTGATCTTCAGGTGTTCACGAGCAACACGTTTAGCCATTATCTCTTATTTCACTTTACTCAGATAACAAAGACTTGGTTACAGAAGAAATCTCTGCAACACAAATTACAAAATTGTATGAAATAAATAAACAAAAAAAATGAGGTTAAGAATGAATTTGGATCCTCTGTTTGTTATTGAATAACAAGATATGTTCCTGATAGTTCAATGCCTAAAATTAAAATTACTAAAGAAAACATTTGAATTAAACAGGACAATAATATTTATGGTTACCGATTGAGCTAGAAGTGATTTTAAAAAGAATAAAAATTAAGCATGATTGTGCATCTGTGCACACTGCACCTTTATTTTTACAAACCTTTGTACATATATAAGAAGCATTTTGGACAAAGATTTAAGAACTCATTCTAAATTACACATTTACACGTATAAATCTATGTATATATGTAACCATTGCATTTTATATATGTATGTTCCTGAGTATGTGTGGTTATAGATTCGTGGAAAACAATTTATATAAACTGAGTAATAAGAAAAGGGGAAAACCTTGGATTTCGCGGTAATAATTGCAACAAGATGATGAGAGTAAGAACGGCACAAACCCTTGCAGAGTCGAATGTTGAATCTTTCTTCAGGATGAGAATGTGCTTGTATAACTACTGATAATAATGATTAAAAAATGGAAGGTTTTTTTTTTACCCCCACATTCTCACCCATACCCCCTATTATGCAAATGGACCAAAATATCCCTCAAAAAACCTAAAAAAAGTACAATTCTCCTCATTTTCACGTATATCCGGAAATTAGTGAGTTTCTCTCCCTAAATTTTCCGGATTTATACGTATTTCCGAAAAAAAAAATTGTAAATTTTCTGGAAATACGTATAAATTCAGAATGCAAATCCAAATTTTTTTAAAAAATTTCCGGAAATACGCATAAATTCGGAATGTAAATCCGGAAATTACATTCCGAATTTACGTGTATTTCCAGAATTTTTTTTAAGAAAACCTTCTGAATTTACGTGTAAATCCGGAAATTTCAATGTTGAAATTTCCAAAAATTTGGGGTTTTTGTTTTTGTTTTTTTAAATTTAGTTTTAACTCATTTTTTTTTCGTTTTTCAATGGCTACTTGTAACACCCCCCTTTTACTATTACAACTAAATAGACAATTATCAGAGTCACCTCGAAGGGCGCTACATTTTCACCATTTTAAAAAAAAAACACCATTTATTCCAAAAAAAAATCTCCAAAATAATTTATATAAAAGAAATCACCAAGCAGCGGAAATATTAACCAGTTTAAACATCTCCAGAATTAACAATTAAAGACATCTCCAAAATTAATTAAAACAATTTCTAATAACTAAAATAATAGTTCAAAACGATAACTAACGACTCCCCGGTGCTACATATCAGAGCTGACACAGACCCAAACGAGAGAGGAGGCAAAACCTAGCAATTCCTCCACGAGCACTAGCGATCACCTGCAGCGTTGCCGCATGAGAGCAACATTCCAAGCAGAAGGGGTGAGTCTAACAGAGGTAATAAGCAGATGATAAAAATATGCTAGCATCAGGTAACTACAGCAACACAATACAATTACACCATATCACAGCACCAGATACCAAAGGAAAAATCCATTTGACAGTGAACCACCAAAATTATAACATTCATAGACAATGGGATGATATGCAACCCCTCCAGTGGGCAAATGCATGCGGTACCGATCACCAAAATGAGCCACGACGGGCATATCACCAACAAACACCAGAGGCAGAGCCTATATCACCAAAACATGCATATGACAATGCGACACCATGATTATGCACCAACTCACCATAACAAGTATTTAAAATAAATACTATATCACCAGAATCAAAACAAATGATTTCACCAAAAATAGCACCAAGTTGTAGCATCACAGCTACCACTAAACTCTCCTGAGCATACCAGCACCGCACCTGAAATATTAACACCAGACGGCTCCACAACGCGGACATAACGCACGCACACCACGCACAAGACTGGCGCACAGCGCCTAGGCACATCGCACCTACTTCAGCGAATTAATTAAAATAGCAAACGACATCAGATTTCAACAAATAAATACTTGTTGGAAAGCCCTATGGGTCTGGTTATCATCCCTAAGTTCAGTTTTTGAAGGAGAGTGTCCAATAGGTACAGTTTTCGAAAAGCACACAGGCTAGTTGCAAAAGAGGACAGTTTCTGTCCTTCAAATTCAAGCAATTCCAAAGTGACCAAAACTCAATCAAATTGCATGAAACTTGTGCATAAACTGGGGCAAATTTTGTCTAGTTTTCAAAGAAATTGGATTCGTTCGAAAAGGAGTTCTTTTGAAAACGTGGTAACCAAAACACTGACCCTGTGTCCAGATTGTTTCCAGAATCTTACTCTAACTTGTGGAATTCATATCTCGAGCTACACAACTCTAAACGCACCCAAACCAGTGCCAAATTAACAAGCATTAAGTCTATTTTCCAGAAAAATAAACCACATAATTTTTCGGTCAATACAACGTTCCCAGTCACCGAAATACCGAATCTATGCCCAAATCGTTTCCAGAATTTTAACCTAACTTGTATCGCCTATAACTCGAGCTATACAACTCCGAATTTAACGAAACCAGTGCCAAAACGACCGGCGTTAAGTCTATTTTCAAAAACAATAAACCTCATAATTTTTGGATCAACCAAACAGCGCCAGTTTTAGAAAAACCGAACCTGTGTCCAGAATCGCTAAATTGCCAAACACCAAACCCTAACGGCAACGACACCGCAACCACCACAACAAAAACGACAATTCGACAACGCGACAACAACAATCAACCACGCACAGCAACAACAAAAACACGAACAATAACAACACCATCATCGTGATACAACAATCACGCAACAACAAATAACGAAACAAATCACAATAACGTGCAATAATCATCAAAGCACCAATCTCAACGAAAACACGATATGCAACAACACGAACAATTCAACAAAACCCTAGACTACCCACACATAATTATCATCAACCCATTATCAAGGTTAAGCCCACCCTTACCTCGAATAACGTAAGCTCCGGAACACGACGAACGAGACACGAACAAAACCACAGCAACACGAACGATCTCCTTTTGAAATTCTTCGCGAAACCCTCCTCTTCTCTCCCTCTTTGCGCCGCGTGCTCTCTCTCTCACTCTCACTTTCGTTTTTCTTTTGCTTGCTGCGAATGAGGATTTGGCTTAAACCCCCAGGGTTTAAGTTGAGGGCTCAGTAAACACTGGGCTCTCTACGTCACCACCTCCTTTACTCGTTTCACCTCCTACGCATATAAAATATTAACCTTTTAATTTATCTATATCCCGCCTCCAAATTATTTTAATAATTCAATCAACTATTTTAATTAAATTATTTCCGGGGTGTTACACTACTAGTCGAGGAGGAAACTTTGCACCAGGCGAGGCATCTGGACCAACACCGCGAGATGATCCTGCTCCTAGTACGAGGATCAGATTGGTTAGACAGGTGGTGTGTGAAAAACGTATGCAAGTATACACAGTCACAAACAAGTAGTATAATAAGATCGAACCCACAGAGATTGGATTAACTCTTATATATTGTTGTAAAGAAATGCAAATTAGTGCAACTACACTATTCAGAATGTTTGGTTTTGGTTGATAGAAGTTAAAATAAAGTTAAAATGACGATAAACAACGGAGAGGAAATCAGTGGAGAAATATAGTTGAGATGCTTTCATCAAATAACTCTCTTTTAAGTGTTAAGTGCATTCGTGTGGTGCAGGTGCACTGGATGCAGCTGCATTAGTTGTGTGCTTTTCAGCTACTATTTCAAAAGTTGTTTTACAAGCTTCCTATGTCTAGGTGTGCTAAATAAATTCACTCTTGACCTTGAAGTACTTGCTGATTTAATCCTAAGCGCTATGTTATCCTATTTCTAGAACTAACATGGAATTAACAAGCTTCTTTTATTAAACAAGTTAATAAAGGCTTTATTAAACACTTGCTCCTATTGATTCTTGATTTCTAGTTATAAACCATGTCTGTGAATATAACTCTACTCATTTTAAGCGATCAACCTTAAAATAAGATGGATGTAGTATAACACAAGAATCAAAGTACATGCAACACACAAATGACACTTAAACTTTTTCAAAAGATCATTATAAGACTAGCACATCTCAACTAAAGGAATTTAGCTCATGATAAATATTGCAAGATGAAAAGAGATTGAATAAAACATATTGAGGTGATGGAAATTATCAAGAAAGAGCAATAAAATAAAGTTTACAATATTGAAGCTTTCTTGCATCAAGCAATGCAGGTGCACTGATCTCCTTTCTATATCTATGACGAAGAGAAGGTAGAAGTTGTCAAGTTCTTCCTCTCTTTCTTACAAAGATTTCTTAAATTAGAACTAAGAAATTGAAAGTAAAAATACAAGAAATTCTAAAGGTGTAGAAAATGTGAAAAAGAGATTATATATTCAAAGTGAGAAGTGGGGATCCTTATATAGCCTCCAAAAAGTGAATTCCTTGAGGGCTAAGTAAACTTGAGAACTGAACCATGGTTACTTTTCAGCCTTTGAAAAAACAATTTGAGTTTCATACTCAAATATCAAGAGTGGTCCAATTAGAGCTTGCCATATGGTTCATGAAATGATTTCTTCAAGTGATCATCCATTGTGGGCGCCTCCTTTATAAAGTTTCCATGTGCCCCATGTGATTGTGGATCAGCTATAATGTCGTTTGGCGGTGCCTTTGTCTTCTTTTGGTTTGAGGTGCTTCCGGTGTTGGCCTTTTTCTACCATTCGCAGAATGGTGCAGCTGCATGCAGTGCAGCTGCATCAAGTGCAGGTGCATGCAGTGCAGGTGCACTGGATGATTTGGATGAAATCTTTTACTTTGTGTATTGTGTTCTTCCAATGTAGATGTTTTATCTGAAAATACTCACAAACATATCAAACATACCAATATCTAGACATTATGCTTAATATTGTGAATGACCACTTGCTTTATCCTTTAATGTTGTTTATCTAATTTCTTCTATGATATTTACTTAATTTATACTTGATTTCAACAATTATTTAGGTTTAGTTGTATAAATAACTCTATATAAAATAGAGTTATCAACAGGCCGGTCACGCTTCTGAGCGTCGGAGGCGTGTCCGACAGCGACAGGACCATGAGCAGCCTGCTCAGCAGCCAGAGATACAGCAGCCTGCTCAGCAGCCAAAGATATCGCTGCCAGACATACCACAGGCTGAGCAGCCAGACATACCGCTGCCAGAGATACCACAGGCTGAGCAACCAGATATACAGGAGCCTGCTGAGCATCAGGCTGAGGCCGCTGCTGAGCGGCCTTTGTTGCACCGCTTAGTGGATCACCGCGTCAGTCGGCTACTGGCCGGGGAGGTAATAATAAGAACTTTATTTATTTTTTACCAATAATTATTTAATTAGTTTAAATTATTTATTAATTACTTTTATTTTTTTACAGGACCGAGGTACGCTGAAGGTTGCATCTCACGGGGGGAGATATCCACTATTCGACCTGAGGTGCACCACCCTCATATTGCAGCATGGTTGGAGCAGGCGAAGCTATTTCAGTTGGACGCCACACCTCTCAACAACATCAACCATGAGCTTGTATCTGCTTTTGTTGAGAGGTGGCCTTCTGAGACTAGATCCTTTCACATGCCTTGGGGGGAGATGACCATCACATTGGACGACGTGGCTGCGTTGCTCCACTTGTCGCTCACCGGCAATCATTTGGCTGAGCCTCTACATCTTTCACATGCTCAGGCAGTTCAGGCTGGGGTGGATTTTCTCTGAGTAAATGGGGCGGCCTGCTGGACCGAGTTTAATTCCTGCAGGACTCCGGCATTCAGATTCAGATTTTTAGAGGATGCCTACAGAGATAACATGCATCGGGGGCAGTTTGATCATGCAGCACGGTGCTATATTCTACACTTGTTATGGGGAACCATCTTCTCCGACAAGAGTCACACGTACGTGTCTGCTAAGTGGATTGTTCTCATTTGCAATTTCGACACATGTGGCCAGTGGGCTTGGGGTCCAGCTGCTCTGGCATATATGTACGACCAGCTTAACTTGGCCGCTTATTGGGACACTAGGCAGATTGGCGGATACGCTTCTCTGGTACATGTAATTAATAAATTAATTACTTTTGTTCTTTTAATTGGTTTTATTGATATAATTAATTATTTATTCATTTAATTATTTTATTTCAGTGCTGGATTTATGAGTACTTCCCCCACTATCGTCCGGCGGAGGATGTTCCCTGATACTGGGCATCCACGTTGCAGCAGGTGGAAGAACTTTAAGTGCGATGATCTGAAGCTTATACATTTTCGGGAGCGGATCGATAACATGCGGCTGGACCAGGTCATTTTGATGCCTTGGGAGGACCACAGACTGCACGTTCCATTCCACAGCATTGCACATTTCTGAGGTTGGCTGCTCTGGGGAGACATTGCTGTGACATATATGGCTGACCGGGTCCGCTGGCAGTTTGGGCGCATCCAGCAGATCCCTCCTGCACCCATCTCAGGACCACGTCCATCAGTGATCTCCATTTTAGAGAGATTGTCGGTGTATCCATCCCCAACCCGGCATTTTTTTCGTAGTAGCAGAGCCGCAGGCGTGGTGGGTGAGTGCACCGATGACTATCTACCATGGTATCAGCGGGTGTCCATTCCATGACTGACTGCAGCTGAGGATGTACCAGAGCAGCATGTACCAGATCAGCAGGCTGTAGTTGAGGATGTCGGTCCATAGACCTATCAGGATGCGATGGATGTTGCCGCTCGACACATACTTGATGCTATGGGTTATGAGGGAGGCATTCCAGCCGATGTATATGACAGTCTCCTTCAGGCTTTAGGACACTTAGACTTTCATCCATAGATGTATTTATTTTGGTTTTCTTTTTGTATATGTACTCGTGGTTTATCGACTTTATTATATTACGTTTTTTTTCCGTTTGTTATCGTTATCGTACTTTATTAAATTATTGTCGTTATCGTCTAATTTAAACTGTTTTTTTAACTAATTTAAACTGATTTTTATAAAAAAAAAATTACATTTCCAAATTTATGTGTAAATTCGGAATACATTTTTTTTATATATTCCGAATTTATACGTAAATTCGGAATGTATTTTAAAAAATTGCATTCCGAATTTACACATAAATTCGGAAATTTTCATACCCCCTTCCGAATTTATGTGTATTTCCGGAAAATTTTAAAAAAATATTTTTTTAAAACAATGAGGGTATTTTGGTCAAAAACATAAAAATGGGGGTATGGGAGAGAAGATGTGGTGGGGGGGTACAAAATGGAAAATTCTACCATACTCTTTGAGAGTTTGATGACTATAATACATTTTAAGTAAAATTTGACAAAATTAGTTCAATATTTAATTTTAATTTAAAATATTTAAGAACTCACTGGGTATGAGAGTCTTCACTTGAAAAAGTTGAATGGTTAAGATTTTTCATTTTCAACCTTTATGACACGTAATTTGTCATTTATATCATATTTTTATAAGGTCCCTCTACTTTCATGAACTTACTTTTTATATTTACAAATTTTGACCCTAACTTTTATTGCCACAATCAATAATACTATTTTTGTAATTTTTCTTATATGCTTTTAGTCTTTTTAGATTTGGTGAGGGTAATTTTTTTAATCAAAGTGGCAGCAACGATCATTTTTACAATTGCCCTCGAGGGAATTTAAACTCAACACCTTGAGCTTTTGATAACAAACTCACCATAAATAAAACAGTGACCAAAAGAACAATGAAAAATCGAAAAGTCACCTAAAAAATAGTTGTGGAGTGCTAGCAATTAATCCATTAAGAAAACGTGAAGTTGTTTGAAGTTTGTGTAACATATTGAAAATCACTTATTTTAAAAAAGTCTTTCTTAAAAAATTGAAATTTTTTTTTTAGAAACTACTCAAAACAACTTCTCATATAAAACAGTTTTTTTGATTATTTTCACTTTTACATTTTTTTAAGAATATGTAACAAAACAGACAATATGTCGTTATAAGTGATTAATTTTTTTTTTAAAAAGTGACTTTTTATAAGCCATAACAAATAAGCTCTTAGGGACTATAATGACAAGGCTTTACATATTTGACCAAAATGACTATTTACCCATTATAGATTGCTAGAAATTTGAAGAGGGAGGCAATGAAAGTCCATTGTCGAAACCCTAAGCGGCGGGAAAAATCGAAGCTTCAGTGGCGGGAAACAATTGTAAACACTAACAAAGCAATCCCCATTTATACTTCAGTTCATTTTTCACAGATTATTTTCGCTCCAATTCTCCCTCCCTCTCTCTCTCTAGGGTTTCGAAGATGTTCTCCGGCTCTCAATTCGATTCATCCGCCTTCTCCGGCGGCGGATTCATGTCCACCCAGGCCAACGATTCTTCCCCAGCACCGTCAAAAGTAAGCCAATTAATCTTTCCCATCTTGCCTATTTTCGTTTCCAATTTCTTCTCCTTTCGCTTCAAAAGTAAAAAAAAAAAATTGCAACGGATTTTGAGTTTTCATGCAGTTATGACGTTTTGCTTTTAAATCTCTTCGCTAACTTGGTTTATGTTTTTGTTGCATCTTCTCGCTGTGTTTCTTTGTTATAGAGCCGCGAAACTCAGGGTTTGGTTCCGGTTACAGTGAAGCAGATAAGTGAAGCCTCTCATTCTGGTGATGAAAAGTCTAATTTCGCAATCAATGGTGTAGATCTGACCAATGTATGGCTCGTTTGTTTAAGATTTAATTTATTTAAGTGTTGGATTTCGGCTTAATTTGTTAAAATGCTTGTTGCTATGCGAGATTAGTGAATTATTTGTTGTTTTGGTTCCTTGATAGTTTCCATGAACCTGTCATAGTTCTATCATGCTGCTTAGTTTGAAATCTAGAACTGCTTAGTAGTATTGTTTTAATTTTAACCTAAAACTAGGACAAATGTATTCTCATGAGTTTAATTAGTACTCACCTTCACTGTAAAAAGTCAAATATTGTTATGATGTGACAATTTGGGATTGGTTAACAGTGTAGAAAATCCTTATACTGCTAGATTGAAAGTGCATACTAATTAAATTCTTATATTTTTCTTACTTTGGTTTAGGTTACTTTGGTTGGAATGTTGTTCGAGAAAGTTGAGAGGAATACTGATGTTAATTTTATTTTGGATGACGGAACTGGCCGGATCAAATGTCGAAGATGGTACTCCATGCATTCTAAATGCTTTGTTGATTGTTTATAATGTGTTGTGTAAAGTAGTCTAAACTTCTTTTTGCTTTGTTTAATTAGGATCAATGAGAGTTTTGACACAAAGGAAATGGAAGAAATGATGTAAGTACTTAACTATGGATATTATGTAATTAATGTTAATGTACTAATCTGTAGTTGTTATATTCTCACCTTTTCTAATTATTCAATGATAGGAATGGCATGTATGTTCGTGTGTATGGACATTTGAAAAGCTTTCAAGGTGTAAGGCAACTTGTTGCCTTTTCTGTCAGGCATGTGCACTAAACCCATTTTGTTATATTTATTATTTTTTCTACCGTTGTTTATTTACTTTTTGTTATAGGATCCATTTTTTGCTAATGGATGTACCACAGGTTTGTGGTATCTGCTTTTCAGTTATGAATGTATCTGCAAAGTTGAGGGTCTCTTGGTTTTGAATGTTTTGTTGCTTCCGGTCATCAGTAAAATTATCTAGCTCTGTGAAGTTTTTCAAAATGTTTTTTTCTCTGTTTTTCATTCATAGTCAGTCTGGGTGAACTGGAAATGGAACTGTCAAACATCACACCCGGTGGAATGTGGGGGATGTTTGTATTATTTAGCATGCTATTAGATTAAGTTCTTTGGCAAAAGCAATAGTTCAATTCGTGAGTTTACTGAACTCTGTAGTTAACTGACCTTTATGGCTTTAACACATGGGTATTAAATCCTGAGAAAGGCATCAATTGGAACATAATTGTTTGATGCAACTTCGTTTTTCCCTACTGTCTTTCTAGAATAGTATTATCCACAAAGTTAAAAACTCTTTGATGATTAGAGACACCCATATCTAATTATTATAGATAACAATTATGATTTTCTTGTAACATAATCTCTGTTCCATCCTTGCTCATGGATGTCTTGTTGATAACTTTGTGGAGGTAGCATTTAGATTTTCAATTTTTTTTCCCAATAATAATGATTCTTTGGCTTGAAGATTGGTGGTTTATCTGATTGGTAGACTTCAGTGTGAATCACAAAGCTTTATATCTAGTTGTGGAAATGTGACTTGTCATATTATCACATACACTTGGGATATGTTTTAAAATACAGGCTAATCTTTCCAAAGCCTTCCCTTCCCCTCTCCTCTCAAAACCCCATCCCAAACATATCCTTACCCTTAGTGTGATTCTATTCTACTTTGAGAGAATGTCTTATATTTGGCAAATTTGTTGTGTTTCACAGGCCCGTGACAAATTTTGATGAGATATCTTTTCACTTTATTGATTGCATACATAACTTCCTCCTCACCAAAGTAAAGGTACGGAGTTTTTGTATTAGATCAGACTATTTTCTTTCAAATTATAGAATGATGATTGATGGCAGTGGAGACTGCATAAACTTTTAGGAATTTCAGCGATCAAGACTTGTGTATAATCCATTTATAGGGTCACTGCTCAAATATCGTGCCTTCCATTAGCAGCCATAACGATAATTTAGTGTAATGCGTTGCCTTGTGTTTTTGCGATTACAGATGGAAGGAATCCCTTCAGACTCATCTTTGACCACTCCTGTCAAAAATGCATCAAATGGATCTCAGCCCCCATCATTAACTCCAGTATGATATTTGATGTAAGTTAGTTTGTTTAGTTTGATTGGATTATGACACAATTTTCCTACCCTAGGGATATGCACAATCTAGCGTGGATGGGCTCCAGAATTGTGATAAATTGGTGATTGAATATCTGCTGCAGCATTCAGACATGTGAGTTGTACATCGAATTATTTTCTTTGTATTTGTTACCTTTTATTAATACTTTCAATATATTTAGGATTACCATAATTCACATCACAACAATATTTACTTGTGGGAGTTTATATGATCCTGAAAGATATCAAAATTGGTTTTAAATTGCAGGTCAGATGAACGGGGAATCCATGTTGATGAACTATCACGAGAGCTCAAACTTCCAACAGACAAAATCATGTTAGCTCTCTTATTTTTATATTAATTTGTCTTATGGGTATGTGTAGCATTTTACTTGTGACATGGCTCAAAGCTGTTAATGATGCCAGGTCTTCGCTAAAGGTTCTTGGAGATGAGGGTTTAGTGTACTCCACCATAGATGACTTCCACTACAAACAGGCTTGATATTGTCATCTGAGAAATATACTGAGGATCTTGCTGGATACCAGGACAAGAACCACTCATGCTATTGATGTTGGTCTGTTTTAGTTCTTAGGTTTCCAGATGTAGATATTTTTCTGCATGAATTAATCTATTTTATGCTATAAAATCGAATGAATCACTTTTGTTGACTGTAAATTTTAGAACGGTTAAATGATCTTGTGTCTGGGTTGATTTTAGTTTCCTATAACATTCTTGAAAATGATTGTTTTATGTTTAAAATTTTTATTTTTTAGAAAAGCGTTTTGGGTATTTAGCATAACACTCTGGGTTCCCACTTTTTGTGCTCATACACCTCCTGTTAGGCGTGCCTTTTTCCCCCCAAAATGTTTTGAAATGTTTTTTGGGTAAGATAAATGCAAGTCTCAGATACACCTTCCATCGATGATGTCTTACAAGTGTATGCGTGTAGATTTCATACACTCATTTACAACTTTCGTAAATATATTTTTCACCAAGACTAGTTTTTGGTGATACACCTTGATGAGTTCTCACCAGCATTTTTTTTCCGGTTCAAACGGCTTAAACAAAAAGAAAAGTGAAGAGAAGGTGAACAAACATTTCACCCAGTGCATCAACAAGAAGCAACGGTTCTATATCTCTAGGAGGTCAAGACAAAATATCCAGAGTATCACTCCCATGAGCACCCATTTTAGCCAAGTGACCACCACAATTATTTCCCTTTCTCAAGGTGTAAACCAATTGTTGCAACATTGATGAGGGGCAAGGGAAACACGAGCAGAGACTAGGCCTGTGGACCATGTTGGTCCGAAGGAGGCCTAGTTTATCCGTATGGTGTGGTAGGGCGCAATGGCTACCAGCAAAACGGTGCCCCAATCGATTGAATGAAGGCCATAATCCAAATCAAAGGGATGTTTTTTAGGGATCGGGTGAATTTTGGGGGTAGGGCGCCGCTTGGAGGAGGGGTGTGGGTGCAGGTAGGGTGGCACAAGGGTTTGCTAGAAGTGAGTGTGCATTTTGCACATTCGTAGGTCCGGAACAACGAATATTGTTTGCTTAAATAGGCAGGGGGTGCACAAGGGGGGCGGGTGTCAAGTTGAATTGTAAAATAAACCCGAGCTCCAACACCGAAGTGGTCCAAACCCATTCTAAATCATTCTTATAGCATGTTATGTTTTTTGGTTACTCAAAACTTCTTTTGGTTACCTTATAGCATGTTATATTAAAAACACTTATTTGAACACTTCCTTAATCAAAATACTATTTCAAAAACAATATTAATATTTAAAGGCCATTACCTTACAAAAGTAAGCCAAATACCAAAGAAAAATTCATACAAAATCATCATAATATGTTTGATAATATGTTTGGGAGGAGGTTTTGCAAGGGGAAAAGAGGAGAGGACCTAAAAATATTTTTCTATATTTTAATATGTATTTGAGATTTTTAAAAATTAAAAGAACAAGTTGATAGATATCAATATAACATTTTTAATCACATTTGATTTATGTTTAGAAACATTTTAATGCTTCCTCAATTTAGAATTGAAAAATATGTCTTCTCCTCCATTCCTCTCCCAAACATACCCATTCAGCCATATGTACTATTATGATGTGTGTTAAGTATTATTGGTTCAAGTACTCCAGTTTGCAGTCCATGTCTTATATTTCCAAGTATACCATTGTGAGTCGTGACTAGTAGTGTGTTGTACGGGCCAAGTTGGGCATTTGCAATTTAGTCCTTGTAGTTTTTTCGAGTGATTTTAGCTCCTAAAGTTTTCAATTATTATGATCAAGTCTATCCATAATTCATTCCTTTTCATTTACAAAATTGAATTGACAAGCAACCTATTTATTCAATAGTTTGGTAAATGAGTGTATGTTTGGTGCATTTCAGACCAAACATTTATTCAATTGTAAATTGAAATTACAAAATTGAATTGACAAAAATTGAAGAATCTGTCCAATAAGCAGACAATGTTTGGTCCATTTCAGACGCGCACAATTAAATAAACAACCTATTTATTCTTGACAGTTTATTCTTTTCATGTTTACTTTTTTATTCAATAGTTTGGTAAATGAGTGTATGTTTGGTCCATTCCAGACCAAACATTTACTCAATTGTAAATCGAATTTACAATATTTACAAAATTGAAGAATCTATCCTATAAGCAGGCAATGTTTGGTCCATTTCAGACGCACACAATTAAACAAACAACCAATTTATTCTTTTCGTGTTTACTTTTATCGCTAGCTTTCATGCAATTTTAGTTATTATCATCTATCGCCTCCTTGTTTATCTTAAAAAAAAAAAAAATCTATCGCCTACTTAATGTTCTTTAGAATAGTTTAGGAACTTTGCTTAAAAAAATAGTAGTTAAGGAACTCAGCTAGAAAACATAATCCATTTTCTCAACACAACTAATAATTGATAAAAAGTGAGATCATCATTGATACACTAGTCGAGTCTTCTATTACAAGTTTTTTTGACGCGCGAGTCTTCTACTATAAATTGTTCGCAAAGCTAGTCACCATTCCCACTTAGTCGTGAACCTGCAAAACAATAGGTGAGGCGGAGTGGTCCACCAATAGACTGAGATGTTATGATTCGCCCTATCGTGGTTTAGCTGGCTAGCCCACCTTAAAAAAAAACAAAGTAACAAATATATATAAAAAAAATTTGACCTAAAAGTGGTGGGTTGGCAAGTTGGGCTACCCCAAACAACCCAAAAGTAGTAGGCAATCCGGCAGGCCCATACTTCGTCCGACCCCCTAGCTACTCAGTAGACACCCCCAACACGCGTGAAAAGACCAAAATGCCATTAATGAATCTTGTAATCCTACGATGGTTCGGAGCACGGTCGTCCGAACCGGTTCGGAAGTTCGGACTTTTATCAACCGAACCTCAATGTCAAACTAACTTCATGTGAAAAACATAAATAACATTCATCGGGTTGTCTTCTACCAAAACCCAAATCTTCCATGAAAACCTCCGTGAAAATGAAAGCTCTTCTTAACTTCAAAACCCTTTTTGTTTAGTCTTTGAGAAATTGAACACCAACGAAAAGTTGAAGTTGGATTCTAATTTTTCTTCTGCAGACAGAGGGTAAAAGAAAAATCAATCAAATATGTAAATTATTGGGTTTGATAACGATTGAAATTATAAGTGTGTTTTATTGAAACGAGGATAATTTGTTATAATTAAAAGCAGTTAAGTAGTGATGATTATGTCTGGTTTAGTGAAGTTGGAGTTGAAAACTTGAGATTTAAGAAAGCAGGAAGGTACCGAATGAATCATGCTCACGTTTAGTAGGTTCGGCCGGCCGTGCTCCGAACCAAATAAAAATATTTTTGGGGGGTGCTCTGAATTGGTTAGGACGATCGTGCTCCGAATCAGTTAAAATACAGCGCGAGGGAGGTTTTCAAGTGAGGGTATTTTGGAAATATTTAAGGGTTAGAGGTGTTCAATGAGTAGCTGGGGGGTTGGACGAAGTATTGGCCATCCGGCAAATTGCTTGGCCCGCACTCTATTTGGATGTATTGGTTGGGGCCTTGCCCATTTCAATGGTAATCAATATTTCTTGACCAAAAAAAAACCAATTTCATCATCCCTAATATCAAAAATACTATATATATATATATTTCGTTTTTGTTTTAGTCTTAAAAATATACATTTTTCTGTTTAAGTCAATAATATTCTTTATTTTATTTTAGTCTATCATGCAGGGATCAGTTGAAGATAAACCAAATTTTATAGGTCTAAAATAACAAATTGTTTATTTTAAGGGCTATACATACATGTATATTGAAAAATTATTTTTAAAAGGATTAAAAGTATATTATAGAGAACAAACATGTTTAGACAAAATTTATCTTTATATATATATGGTCACGTGATACCTTTTTTGGGCTGGATAAATTGAAAACCTTTATTATTCTTTTTTTCTTTTCTTTTCTTTTCCTTTTTGTATAAGATTGACTTATTCTTTTTATTTCTTGCAAAGGATCTTTTTCACGACCATAAGAGAAATTATTGATGGGGTCATGGGACCAAAAACGAAATATAATTCTAAATTGTTAATGGCTGAGATTTCGTTTTCATAAAATCTAGATTCTGTAGGAAGCACGTGGCAAAGAAGGCTTCAGTGACCACATTCTTTCAAAATCAGCCTCACGTGAACCCCATCTCCATTCTCCTATTACCATTATCTTTTTTTTTTTTTGGTCCAACCTATTACCATTATCTAAACTCTCATGTCAAGCTTGTCATCCATAACGTCTAGAATCATTCCTAAGTCCTAATCCAAAAAGAAGAAATACGTTGATATGTATTTGATTAGAATCATTCCTAAATCACTCACATTCTATGTGGTTAACTGGTTGACGACGAAGCGCGGCCAGTGGCGGATTCAGAAAATTTCATTTGTGGGGGCAAGAAAACAAACTATCTGTTATATTTCACAGGATAAAAATAAAATCAGTTTTTACAAAATACACAATAAATTAACATACTTAGAATTGGAATAAATCAACAGATATGGAAAAAATCACTATTTTACATTAACATACTTAGAATAAATAAAAAACGAATAATGGTTGGTCTGAGTGGTAATTGGACTTGGATTCCACTCTAAGGTTTCGGGTTCGAATATTGGGTGTAATAAAAACTTTGTTGGGAGGGAAGAACAACATCTGCCGGCAAAACCGAGTACAGTTTGGCCAGCCAGGTTCTCCGGCGTAGATTAGTCTCCGAAAAAGCCGGTAGAAACTACACACCAATGACATGATAAAACAAAATAAAAAACACTAAATTACAATTGAAAAATTGCATAAAAAATACCAAACAATATACTGAATAAGAAAGCACTATGACAAAATAAAATAAGGTGCATTAATATAATAATATTAGAATAAAAATAAAGATAACCGCAATTGAGCAGAGAAGGAAGCATTGCCATAACATATACTTACTTATTAAAATTAGAATAGTCATAATAAAGTTGAATTCACTGAGAGAAAGTGTAGAGAGAGACAATCAGATAAATGAATGGTTATTGGTTATTGTGGGGGTAATCATATATTTTCATCGGGGGCAAAAACAAAATTAGAGGATATATAACAAGTAAATTTTCTTTTCTGGTGGGGGCAATTGCTTGTCTTTGCATCTGCCACTGAGCGCGGCTCAGTTGGTAAGACGCTTCACCTACAACTAAATGGTCATGAGTTTGAGTCGTAGAGGGGGGAAATGGAGAACACTATTGATCCCTTTAAAAAAAGAAAAAAAAAGTGGTTCACTGGCTATGAAAGAAACTAAGAGAAAAGAAAAGAAAACAAGAGAGCTTGTCAAAAAAAAGGAGAAAAAAATGAGGTGATTTTATATTTATTTGAATAGAGAGAAAATTGTTTATTTGAATAGAGAGAAAATTGTTTTTTTGACAATAATGGAGAGAAAATTGTTGATATGTATAATAAACTCTCACTCTATTTTCATCGTTACGGGCATGGGGCGAGTTTCTTAATGAGTACCCACGGGTAAAATAAAAGGGCAATAAAAATACCCGTCAATAAACGGGCCGGGTAATGAGGTACCCGTACCCGTTACATATATACCTAATTACCCTTATTTACATATATATACACCTAGTTTAACATAGAAACTTGAGGTTGTTTCTTTTATCATAATATTTTAGATAATTAGTGAGTTGTTATTTTCGAAGTTTTCTATTATTGTAATTCTAGTATTTTTTTATCTCCATTTGTTAATGATTATAACTTAGTAAATAATTGATAATATAAACGGCTAACTAAATACATAATTTTTTTTATATAAATGAACAAAACAAACAGTGTTAAAAGATGAACTTTGTTTGGTTAAAAAAAAAGATTAGTTTTGAATAGCATTTAATTTTTTTTTGGATACATAGTATTTAAAATTTTATTTCATATAATTTTTTTTATAACTCTAACAATTATTCGTGGGTATCCGTGGGTACCCGCGAGGAGATAATACCCATTTAATACCCGCAATGCGGGTACGGGGCGGGCACAAGTCTCATTTCTATCTCGCGGGGCGGGTAGCGGGTAGTTGGTACCCGCCCCACCCCGCCCCGCCCCGTTTACTTCCCTAACTAGCGACATCTTTTTTTTCTTTTCATTATTTGTAAATATTTCCGCGTGAACTTTAGATATAATTACTCATATTCGATTCTTTATATATGTTATTAATTCCTTTAGCTGATTTGCTAATTTATCAATACTATTTTCTTCTTATGGAGAGCGCCCGTGATTATTCCTATTCTATGCAGAATATGGAGAGCGCCGATCCCGTGTCGAGAGTAGTGTTGCACGTTAGGTGGGAGCCTCCCACTCTTGGGGCTTTTTGTCTGAATACTGATGGTGCTGTTAAGTGGGATCAGAATAAAGCAGGTTGTGGAGGATTAGTGCGGGATCACTTTGGTAATTGGGTTTGGGGCTTTTCCAGGAGCATTGGCATGTATGTAAGTATGTCCTTGAGCGTCTTCTATCTCAGTAGGCGGTTCTCTAATTAATTTTCCATTTTATACATTTTATTTTTGATTAAATCTCTTCATGATCCCTCCATGCAATTTGTTCTCTTTTCATATTTGCATATTTCGTTAAATTCAAATCTTCTCTAACTCAGAGGGTGTGGTTGAGCGGTTGGAGCTCATCCTTCCTTAACCAAGTGTCGAGGGTTCGATACTCGCCTTGGGTACGGAGCAACTTTACCCTGGTCTCGACAAAAAAAAATTCAAATCTTCTCTTTGTATTTTCTGAAACAAAGTTGGATCTATAAGAATATTACCTTCATTTGCATCTTCTTCATCACATATTTCTTCGAGATCCATTATATTTTTAATATGATTATATTTAGTGTGTATACTTAATTATAGTACAAATAATAGTACGTAAAATTGAGTATCAACCAGATTAAATATTTAGCTTTGAACATGGTTCCGCTGCTGCTTTCGCTTCTAAGTAGTGTATGCAACAATTATGTAGAACACTAGAACTTTTATTGATGAGTGGAAGTAAGTAGAAAATGAAAAATACAAAGCACTCCTAGGTGCTAAGATTCATGAAGAACCTATAAGAGAAAGCTCTCTGATGGATGTTTTTCTTTCTTAGATGCTTTTGGCTTTACAACTAGCTTTATTTATAGATAAAGTTCTCTTGAGATTGCCATTACAAATAGAGGGACATTATGCAAATGAATGTTCGGGGTATTATATCTTAGGGTATTAGATAAAGCTCCAGTTTCTTATTCATTTTTATGTAAAAATCTATTTAATTTTAATTTATGTTCGAGGGTATTATATCCTATGAATTTTTGATAGATAAAATCCATTATTAATTGTTCTAGTAATTTACTAATTTCTTTAATATCATTTGACCTTTTTAGTGGTTATATATATTCACCTTTTATCCTCTCCATGACGATACTAGTTTAATAAGTATTGATGGTTCATATTCTAAATTAACGTTTTTTGGTTTATTGATGAACTAATTTCTATCCGTTTGGTTTTGCTACCTAATAATTTTTCTAAATTTTCTATTGTTATACTTTTATTATTTTCCTCGTGATGGATCTAAAATATTTTCTAATTGTTTAAGAATTCCTCTTATTTTAAAAATATTTTCATTTTCATTAATAATTTTTTCTCTACTTATATCATTTAAAGTTTATTTTATATTATTAATTTCATCACGCCCATTTTAAAATTTATTAGATGTATATTCGGAAATTTTATTAGCATTATTTATTAGTTATATTTTTATTTATTTCTTCCATTGGATTATTTAATTCTTTACATATATTTTTGATATCTTTTAGATGTATCATTATTTTATTATTTTTAAAATTTCCGTGGCTATTCAATTTTTTTTAGTAATGTTAAAGTTGGGTTGAATATTAAAATAGTTATTTGAGGAATATATTTAAAATGTGTGATAATATGTTACTACATATACAATTGTATGTAAATATTGAATATATATATATAGACACACACACATACACACACTTAAATTTAATTTGATTGAAGCCATCACACATACAACAAAAATGCTTATAAAAAAAAACACATACAACAAAAATTTTCAAAATTTATTTTATTTTATTGCTAAATTAGTTTAAATAATAAGAAAGCGAAATATCAAATTTTCGTCTTACCACGTATTAATTTTTAAATAATTATTCATACTTTCTGACCAATTTTTTTTAAAAGATTGACAAAAATAATTCTAAAGACTAATTGGGATAACTTTTATGGTAGCAAACCAAAAAATTATGATAATTTTGTAAGCATTTTAAAACACACAAAAATGTATGAAAAATTGATATGTTATAAATATATCAAAATTGTTTGCGACTGAAAAAGTTACCATAATTTAAATGTATATAATTTGTATTAAATATTTTTTATTTCTTTATTCTTAAATATATCCTAGTAACAAGATCAATGATATATATAGACACAAGGATGAGAATATGTATCGAAAGAAATCTATGACCCAACCTATGTCTAGCTAAGGCTATGCCTGACTTTTTTAAGTAAACAAGATCAACACTTTTTTGGAAGCTTGTTTAGCTAAAATGTTCCTACAAGCCATCGAAAAGTCTTTTAAGCGCGCCGACTTGACCAACCTACTTTAATAACTATAAATAATAAATTATATTTTTTATTACCATTATTATACTTTGTGTTAAACCATAAATTTATGAAGATTTTGCGGTAGTTTAATATTGACCAACATCTATTTTCAAATTATTTAAAGACATTACTATAAAATAACATTTAAAATTATGTCATTAAAGATAAAAAGTCATGTTAGATATCAAGTGGTATAGTGTCGACTTTCATAAAAAAATGTGAATTGGAACCGACTTTCAAGTACCGTCAGACTTTCGAAAACGTCAGACCAAACCTAAAAATGAATCTATGACAAGTTACATGTTATACAAAGGTCTAACACTTTCAACGTAGTTAGGGGGGTAGTGTTTTAATGGGGTAGCTTTAGTTACCTAAAAACTATATTTATTTGAAAAACTAGGTATATTATATATTTAGCTACCTCAACCAAGTTTATTAGTCCAATTGGAGATAAAAGAACAACAATAAACCCACTAGTTTAAGTTCATTAGTCTATTATTAGCCCAAACAAATATAAATCATAAACCGTTTTTATATTAAAATATATATTAAAATAACAATAAACCGTTTATATATATATATTGTACAACCTTAGTTATATTAACAACATTGTCATTTTCTTTTTACTTATTTACTAAGTTTAATATATTAGTTTTAATTTTTGTCACAAAAAAAAATTATTTTTAAAAAAGTTTAATTGAATTATTGGTCCCAACTTTCTCAATTTTGTGATTTTGATACTACTTTTTATTTTTGGTAATGTTGGTCCACAACTTTCTTAATTTGGCAATTTTCCTCCTCACAAAATTTTGATTGCATTTTGGTCCCGAAAAATTATGAATTATTTTCACTTTTAATCCTTAAAAATTTTGAATTTTGAAAAAATAGAATACCAAAATATGCACAATCCATGATTTTTAGACGAACAACGCAATGAAAAAATACAGAAACCGAAATTGCCAAATCAAAAAATTAGCAAAATCAAATTACCAAAAGTAAAATAAAAGAATCAAACTCGTCAAATAGAAAAATTAGAATTAAACATGTATACTTAGCCACCTAAAAGAAATTATGCTAGCTTTTGTCCACCTTAAATGTATACATATGAATAAACAACAATTGGGGAGGGGAGCCTATTTTATTCCTACATATGAATAAACAACACCATGTGAAAAAGGTTCAATTGGTGTTGGCATAAATCATTGGCTGCTGGATTCTTCTTCATAGTCAACGTGGCACATACACATATTATTGGACATGTTGCCCTTTTCATGAAGCATTCTAATTGGGTGACAAAATTGTCAAATTATTCTGTCTGGTTCTGAGGTTATCCGTACTGTTCACACTCACATCTTCTGATAGTCTGAGGAACCCAAAATCATCTCACTCACAACTTGCAAACTTTTGAATCTACAAATTGTTAACCTCACAGCTGTTGTTTAACTCCTCAATTTTTTATTTGTGACAATTACGTCTTCTAATAAATATTTTCTCTTTATTTAAACCCTTATAAATTCATTTATCCTACTCATTTTTTACAACTGGAATCAATTTTATTAAAAAATAAAAATTGGAATCAACTAAATGGTTTTATTCCCTCTTGTACTAAAAATACATCAATCAAAGTATCAAATTTTACCTAACATATAAAAAATAGCTAATTTGTCTCTCTACAAACTCCAGGTGACAATCTACAGTATATTTATCATTTTTTTAAAAAATTTTTGAACCTTTAAAACCATTTCATCCTTATAATTCATCAGATTATCCCTCACAGAAAAAGTAATCAATCACACAGAAAAGGAGAATGTAATTTATATGACTCTTTATTTTATAGTCTATTAAATTGTAATAATTTCAAATAAACTCCAATAATTTCTATATTTTTAGACATGATAATTCCTTTGAAAAAAGATAGGCACGTGATTAATTAATTCTCTCACCTTTTGAGATTTGCTAATCCATGAGGATAGATGGGCCAGTGCTCATCAATTCAAAACTCACATCCTCTTTCTGTTTCCCTGAACCGATCAAATATTATGTGTTGTATAATCTGATGTATGAACCTTTATGCTGAACTGGCCTTTCCACAGAATCAGGAAACAAATGTAATCCTAGTATGTTGACATGTGGCGACATGTTTCAAAAACAAAATATAAAACTCTTCTCTATCTTTCTAGCACGCCCATCTTGTGAAACCCTAAGGTCAATTCATCCAAATCTCGACCATTAGATCTATGTTTAGCTTGATTTAATGGTTGAAATTCAAATGAATTGATTTACAAACTTATAGAGGATTTGATTTCCTCGTTATTCCCCAAAAACAAATCAATGGAAATTAATTTCCCCTTTCCCAAGTATAAAAGACCATATATATGAGAAATTAATTGACTGAAAAAAATAAATAAATGAAAAATTAATTAAGAAATTAATGGGAAATTGGTGAAGTCATGGAATAATGTTATTAGAAATCAATATTCAACAATATGTTACAAAAAGCACCCCAAGTACATATACACTAGTCATTCACCAACACCATTGATCAAACCATATAATTACTTATTCTTCTATCAACAAAAGAGCAAATTAGAAAAACCCAACAAACTTAGCTAGAGTTTCCACAAACCCTAGCTATATATATCTATATATATAGGAACACACCAACATAACAAAATAGACTCAAAAAATCTTAAAAAAGACAAGAAATTAAACCCCAGCAAAAAAGAAAGATGAATGGAGTAGATGAGCTACTACTAGTAGTACTCACTTATCACGAACATGGAAGACATTAGGGTTCTTGACGACAATATCATACATATGGATAGAATTGAACTTGGAGAAATCTCTAGGGAGAGAGATCAGGTCAATGGAAGAGTGTTTATGGAATTGGTACAAATCAGGATCACCATCATAGTACCTTTCCCACCCTAATCCAGTTAAGATTTGCTCAAGAAAACCATAGGAAGAAACAACTTCTCCTGATGGCAAATGAACCAACACTTTTCTACTTCCTTTCCCTTGTCTCCCATCTTCAGCTTGAGGATTTTCCACCAATCGAAATACACCTTTGTTGAACACCCAAACCCCAGACATATTTTTCTTCAATATAAAAGAAGAGTAATAACTAGGGTTTATTTGTAGAATATGTAGGGTTGTTTTTGAGTTTGTAAGAGTGATTGAAAATTGGAAAAGAACAAGGTAGCTAGGTATATAGAGAGAGAAGGGAAGAGAGAAATGAGAGTGATGATTTTGGTTATGGTTTGTGTTGTGGAAGAATGAGAGGGTGGAAGGGGTATATATATGTGTCAAAAGTGGATAAATTATTTATGAGGCTAAAATAAAACAAGAAGAAAATACTCTTGGAAGTGGAAGAGTTAAAAGTTGGGGGGGCATGTTTTGCTTTAGCATTAGAATCTAAATATGTGGGGCCTAATGTTTTTTTTTCTTATTAAAAAATGTGACAACATATGGGGGGTGGTGACCCTAGGGCACAATAACTAGCCATGGGGTTTAGTTTTAGGAATATCTTTATGGTTTTAATTTTAATGCAGGCCTTAATGTAGAGCCTTTTTATTTTAATATAGGGAATATATAGTTTACTTAAGTAATAGAGGAGGAAAGGGTATCTATAACAAATTGTGTCCTACCACAATTAAAGGTTTTGCTACCATGTAGGTCACGAGTTGTCCACGTGAAGAGAGTGGGGACTCTTTGTGAGAGTTTGCTAGATGAAAGGAGCAGTTGTTCCTGTTTGTGTTAGGTACTCATCATTGGGAATAATTGGATACCCTTAA
Source organism: Astragalus glycyphyllos (assembly GCA_963573325.1). Lineage (NCBI taxonomy): Eukaryota > Viridiplantae > Streptophyta > Magnoliopsida > Fabales > Fabaceae > Astragalus > Astragalus glycyphyllos. The sequence goes on along the minus strand of OY754309.1, from coordinate 87,135,899 downwards.
AGGTAATTTTTGGTACTTTTGTTGAGTCAAATTTCATATGTCGGGTGTTTTTGTTGCCTCTTAGGATTGATCACTCATTTTCAACATGTCCAAAATTAATTGAATACCGGCCAATATATCCAAATAGCAAGATATCCTTAAATTGTATGCAGCTTGTAATTGCCGCTACAATTTGGCGCCAACATTCCTTTTTTTTTTTTGCTTTTTGTTGACAAGTTTTTTTTCCTTCTTTTGCTTCTTTCATTTTGTAAAGTTGTATTTGTTTTTTTTTCCTAAGTTCTATTTTATTTTTCATATTTTAAAGAGTATTTTAAGGTATAAAAAAACTTTAGCCATTTAAATACGTAAAATTTGTTCCTCAATAATTAGTTAGGTGAAAAAGTTATTTGATTTCGTGACAAAATATGTAAAGTGATATGCTAAATAGTGTGTTTTGGTGTATTTTATGGTTCTGGAAAAATTTACTGATTAAAATACACAAAGTTTGTTCCTCAATAACCGGTTTGGTAAAAAAAAAATTTGTGTCAAATTGTGTAAAGTGTGATACTAAGCAGTATATTTTCGGGTACATTCGCGTTCGGAAAAAAAATTAAATTGTTCAAATACGCAAACTTTGTTCCTCAATATAATCGGATAATCAGTTACGTGTAAAAAATTAATTTCATGACAAAGTACATAAAGTGAGATGTTAAGTAGTGTGTTTTAGTATACTTTATGGTTCAGAAAAAATTTAACTGTTCAAATAGACAAAGTTTGTTCCTCAATAACCGGTTTGGTGAAAAATAAATAAATTCCGTGACAAAATACGTAAAGTTTGATGCTAAGCAATGTATTTTATGGTACTTTAGTGTTCAAAAAAAATTTAACCTATTCCAATAATTAAATTTCTTTCTTCAATAACATGATTGGTGAAAAAATAAAAATGTCATGACATTAAAATGTGCAACACGCCTTTTTATTAATTTCAGCACTTTAAAAAATCAACTTCATTTTATATTTTTTATGACCATATTTTTTTGAACATTTCAAAAAATAATTTATTTTTATACTTTTTCTCCTTATATTTTTAGAACTCCAGCCACATTTACAATAGAACCTTGAATCATCTTCTTTCAACTTTGTATAGTTGTTCCCATTTTATTGGTGGTTTTCATCCACCGCTACATGATACTCACGTGTTTCTCCTTCTAATTGCGTTGTTTTTGTTTTCTTTCTAATTATGGGTTAACCTGCGAAAACTTCAACCATATTTACTTCTTTCCAGTTTGGACAATTGCTTATATTTTATTGGTGGTTTTCATCCAACCACGCGTGATATCCAAGTGTGTTTTAGTATACTGAATGATTGGTTAACATTTTTATTTTAATTTTAATGTTTTCCATTTTTTCCTTTTTAATATTTTAACGAGTATTCTACGGTCTCGAAAAATTTTAGATGTTTAAATATGCGAATTTTGTTTTTCAATTATCAATTTGGTGAAAAAAAGATTTAATTTCATGACAAAATACATAAAATGATATGCTAAACAGTGGGTTTTTGTATACTTGATGGTGAAAAAATTATTTTTTTTAACAAAATACGTAAAGTACGATGTTAACAGTGTGTGTTGAGACACTTTAGGATTCAGAAAAAAAATTAGCAGTTCAAACACTCGAAGTTTTTTTCTCAATAACTAAATAGGTAAAGTGTGATGCCAACATTGAATTTTGGGGTACTTTATGGTCCAGAACAAATTTTATATGTTCAGATACGTGAAGTTTGTTCCTCAACAACCTATTTGACGAAAAATAAAAAAAATACGTGACAAAATACGTAAAATGTGATGCCAAACAATTTGTTGAGGTACTTTAGGATTCAAATTTTTTTACATGTTCGGATACACAAAGCTCATTCCTCAAAAACCCGTTTGGTGGAAAAAATTTGTGACAAAATATGTAGTGCGATACTAAATAGTGTTTCTATGTGCTTCTATTTTATTCAAATATGCGAACTTCTTTCTTCAAAAATAGTTCCAACTTTGTATATGTGCTTCTATTTTATTGGTGATTTTAAATCAAACTCTGCATGATACTTATAAGTACGTGTTTCACTTTCTAATTATGTTGTCTTATTTTCTATTTAATTACGTGTTAAGTTTTTATATTTACATTTGATAAATATAGATAACGTTATTAAAGTTTTTTAAACTTTTTCTTCTAATTGTCTATGGATGTTCAATTTCAATGTATTTGTTGTTATTAATATTCTTTACGTTTTTTTTCTTATTATCTATGGATGTTGAATTTCAATGTCTTTGTTAATGTTTCTTTTTAATTTTATAATATTTTTATTTAATTTATAGTTTTTTAATTTAATTTTTATTTACGGGAATTTCGGCCACGTTTACAATAGATCCCCTCATCGCTCTCTTTCAACTTTCTATAGGTGATTCTATTTTATTGGTGGTTTTCATCTAACCCTGCACGATACCCACGTGTTTCACTTTCTATTTGTGTTGTCTTCTTTATTTTTATCTTTTCGCATCAAATGGTATTAAAAACATACTTTAACTGGTGTTTAAATTTTTATCTTCTTTCAACGGGAACTTCAGCCACATTTATAATACAACCTCCGCCATCTTCTTTCAACTTTGTATTACTGCTCCTATTTTATCATGAGTTTTCATACAACCATGCATCATATCCACGTGTTTAGTTTTTAATTTTGTTGTCTTCTTTTCTTTCTTATTATGGGCTAAGTTTTTATATGTACATTTGATAAATATGGATTATGTTATTAAATGTTTTAGACATTTTCTTCCCATTATCTATGGATGTTTAATTTCAACGTTTTTTGTCAATATTCTTTTTAAATTTTATAATCTTCTTATTTAATTTATAGCTGTAATTTAATTTCAATCCACAATTATTTGACTATATATTTTACAAACCAACATCATTGGTCCACTGGTATAATAGTTACCCTAGGACACGGGGTCGACTTAGTGCTCCCGAGTTTGATTCCTGCAGTGGACAGAAAACTGTTGTTTTGAATGATTGATTTATTAAAGAGGTTTTCCCCTTCCGATTATACTTAAATTTTGCTAACTAAAAATTAGTCAATCCCATGCGTAGCACGGGTCAGGCGGCTAGTTTTCCCTAATATATATAAACGTTTATTTTTTACTCGTGAAAAATCAGAACACTTAATTATAATTGTTAGACTAATACTAATTATTTTTTTTTGACAAGACTAATACTAATTATTTATATTATATTAATAACTATAAAAACTCGTATGATTGTTTTCTATTTAATTTAAGATTACATTAGATTTTGTAATTAATGACGTAATTTAGATAATAAATTTTAACCTAACGAGTATATTTAAATCTCTTCATTTGTGATCACAATAACCAAGTGTCACACGATCTTTTAAAATTTCAAGCAATCTTTAGTTAAGAGGAAATAAACAATCATAATATATTTTGTAATTAATGAAATAATCTAAAATATTATTATTAATCTAATAGTTTTAATTAAATATTCTCATAACTCAAAATATCAAAAGTGTTTTTACACGGTACACACGACTATGGAGGGAAAACAAACAAGGATGTAGTAAGGTTTAATTTGATATATGGTTTGTTTGCTCTCATGATCACATGGATCGTGTACTTGCCTGCATTAATCCTAACAGGAGGAAAAATCAAATTACAGCTCTTAAAGTGGGGGGAAGAAGTTGTAGAGGAAGTTTCTGAAGTAAAAGGTGAGGTCAAGAAGCATTTTGAAAATAATTTTAAAGACTTTTACGGTGAGACCAACGCTTGACAGGGTGGAATTCAATAGCATCACTGCGAAAGAAAATGAAATGCTTGTGGAGCCCTTCTCTGTTGAAGAGAACAAAGAAGCTGTTTGGAGTTTTGACAGAAACAAGAGTCTTGGGCCGAATGGACTCAATCTAAACTCTTCATTATATACACTCTTGAGACTACTGTTATCAGAACCCGACCGAATCGGTTCGATCGGATTCCGGTGAGTCGGCCGACTCAATAAGAAAACTGGTGATCTAGCCGGTCCAGTGATCCGGACTGGGTCTTGCAGATTTTTTAAACTGCTTTTTTACTAATCAAACTCAAGAACAATTTGGTGAATTGCAACTTGAACTACCAATGCGCCAGAAGACATCTGTTGGCAATGTCTTCGATCTTTTCATATTATATATATAATAATGTGATCTCGTATGACAACAACTTTATTTTGTTACCACTTCACGCTATGTGCTAGATAGATCTTTCATTTGATAAAATTTTGCTTTTATATGTTATATAGTATATTTATATCTCACATAAAACTAATTAATTATAGAGCCCATTAAAATAACATTGCTAATTATGTTCCACAACTTTTATATTTAGCCTTTACATAGATATATTTTTATTAATAAATGTATACAAGACAATATATTTATAATTTTGCAGATATTTTGTTTATTATTAAACTTAAATATTTTATCATTTTACTTACTTACAATTATAATACAAATACTTTCTTAGTATATATTATAATTTTTGAATTTATTTAATATATACCGGCTCATGCGGTCCGACCAAAGACCCACTGGTCAGACCAAATACCCAGTGACCCAGTGCCTTGACTGGGTCGATGACCGGTCCTGTTCTGATAACATTGCTTGAGACCTTATCACTAGTCGATGTGGAGCGTGGATAATGGTAGGTGGCCCGACAGGTCTATGATAGACTCTGATACCATCTTAAAACAAGGTAATCAAAACCGGACCGGACATTGAACCGGAAGAGGTAGTGGTTCAGGGGTTCTTGGGTTCAACTGGTTGAATCGGGGGTTAAACCGGAATTAATTAAATAGATTATTTAATATTTTTTTTTACAATATATAAAGGATAAAAAACAAAAAAATACCATAATATTCAACAATCATAGATAGTTAGATACTATAATGTAAGTACTCTCATAGTAATATTAGTGTACACATTTGTTTTTTAATTATTTATTTATTTATTTTATCAATTTAATTATAAAAAATGATAAAAAAATATCTCATATACCAAAAATCAACATCATTTATCATTTTTTTTTCCAAAAATCAACATGGTATACCATTTTTTAAGGAAAATAAACCAAATCCGGTTTTCTGCACGGTTCCCAGGTTTTTGGCCGGTTTCCTGTCCGGTTCCCGGTTTTTAGCCGGTTATCCTGTTCAATTCCCGGTTCTCTCCCTAGGCGATTCTCTGGTTCATTTGGACCGAATAGGGGTCCGGTTCCCGGCTCAATCGGTTGAACCGCCCGGTCCGGTTTTGACAACCTTGTCTTAAAATGTGGTTCAGTAAGGGTTTTCGTTCCCTGCTCTCGGCAAAACTCAGTTGTGCGGCGGCGCTTTTGTTCCCTTCGTTAGGGTTTTGTTAGCTGCAACGGCTCAACCCTCGATGGAATCATCACTCTCGCTCCAAGATGCATCCTATCTATCTCACGTTCGCTACTTCCGCTCTGCAACTCACCAGCAAATCTGCTCTCCGACCACCACCCAACCCGCCTGACTCTGCCGGTTCTCCTCCCATCGATGATGAAGAAACTCGCCCTCCACCAGAGCCTCCTGACCCTCCTCCTCCCTCGGATCCCCCAGATCTAGCCTCCTAGCTATCGGTCATGTATTCCCTGTACACCTAAATCACGATCCCCTTTCTACTCTCATAGGATTTGTTGCATTTTCTACCTGTCTCTTTTCGAATTTCTGCCGTTCAAACAGGTCGCACCTCATCTTCTCTAGGCTCTCAGTTTCGGATCTGTAGACCTCGGGGCCAGTTGGCCTTCAAATACGGGTAAGTCTGGACTTTCCGTCTTACCTCCTGTTCTAACTTCGTGGGTCTAATGGTTTGACGCTGTGGAGCCTTCTGCTTTTTCTCGCCGGTGTTGCTTGTTAAACGGTTGCAGTTTGATGGGTTCTAGTCCTGTTTTGCTATGAAGACTGTGTAAGGGTTAGCTGAATAATAGCTACTGATGGCTACTTTAGACTGATTGTGATTTCGGTTGTATTAGGATGCTTATGTTTCTGTTTTTTTAGTTAGTTATTTAACTTCAGTAGATTTAGATGTTTAGTTGCTGTAGTTTTTAGGATCTTAGTTGTTTCAGGTGCTGTCTTGTTTGTATCGTTAATCTTAGGATTTACAACAATACCTGATTTGGATGATCCCTGTGTGGATTTGTAGCTGCTTCTTGTAGAAGCGTCAAGTTCACTTTCTGTGTAATTTTTCTGTGGCCTTGCCCGATATCGATGAAATGTTGCATGTTTGACCAAAAAAAAATGTGGTTCAGTCTTAACTCAATCCCACAAAACCGGCTTGTAAGATGAGGGTTGCCTCTTCATTATATACCCTCTTGAGACCTTATCACTAGTCGATGTGGGACTTGAGATTTTTCCCAATACCCATTCATAGACGATGTGAAACTAACCACTCACACTCGAATTGCCAACAATCTCTCTCTCAAGTATGAGTCACACCCATATCACTAGATTGATCCAAACCATGGTTCACTTTTTGGTGCAGAAAACTTTTTATTGTCGGTTAGATAGTTTAAGGTTACACAAATTACTTGTTTCTCAATTATACCTTTAGTTATTAATTGAGGAGAGATAAATATGTTTAATGAGTAATAAATAGTCAATGTTATTGTAACAAAAAATACTAAATTCATTGGTAACTCTAGGGGATTGGTCTAGTAGAGATCATGGCAGAATTAATTTGTATCCTAAATCGATGTCACGGGTTCAAATCCCCACTAGTACTCTTTGGATGAGGTAATGTAATATATTACATTCGTAAACTCTCAAAGAGCACAAAGGTCTTCCCTGCCTTGAACTCGAGCGTAATCCCTCGCCTTAAAATTTTGTATAAAGAAAAACAAAATTCACCGGTTTTGTTAGTTTGTGTAAACAACCTTCAAAAACAGGAAATGATCCCTTCAATTGTGATTTTCATTGAATTCTCTCCAACAAAAATCTCAACCCTTAAAACACTCTCTCCTTCCTATTTCATATATTTTAACCCTTTCTCCTTTTATTTTTCCAGGGCCTATCTCACTGGAGAAACATTTCACTCAAAGGGATTAAACTCTTAAAAGACATGTAAAAAGGCAAGAATATTTTTTGGCATAATGTTTAGAAAAACAAAATGGCACACAATGACTAATTAATGCCTTTTCCTAGGAGAAGGTTTTCACTTTCTAATTTACATGAAAAGGAGAGATGCCATTGTGAATTGTAATTCCCAAATTTTGATTTCTTCACATTTTTTTCATTTACGTCTTCTTTACCTGTCTTTATGCTTTTTTCTTTGGCTAAAGTATTCTTTTTGTCCATTATCTTTTACCCAATATTCACGATGTTTAATAGTGGAAACAAATGATATTTATAAATAGATTTTTATGTGCGAATCCATTATCTTTTACCCAATATTCACGATGTTTAATAGTGAAAACAAATGATGTTTATAAATAGATTTTTATGTGCGAATTCTGACAGCTCCGAAGAAGGAATGTCAGAGATTCCAATGTGTTTATTGGATGGGGGTTGGTTGTGCTTCAAAATAGGCGGAGTTGTGGACTCTGATTCAAAATAGGCGATTCAAAATAGAGTTGAAGAAAGAAGATAAAGGAGAAAGAGCAACCCTAGGCCAATATGACCTACTTCTATATTTTGAGACGTTACACTTAAAATACATTAAAAAAACAAAATGAATCGTAAGAATAATATTAAAGTACAAAAAGAAATATTAGATAAAAGATAAAGAACTAAAAATATATTTTATCTCTTAATATATTTTTCTTCTTTACACATGTCACATCCCACAAAATGTTATGAGACAATCTTCTCAATTTATTCGTGAATTGTTAAGTAGCAGCTTTTATCTCCTAAGCTTGATGTATAGATAATTTGATGCCTAATTAAATATATATATATATATATATATATATATATATATATATATATATATATTGTTGTTGGTGTTGGAACAAATGTATCTTTTTGTGTGTACGAATGCGTATGAGAGTGACCGACAATGACAACACACATAATCAGTAGTGCTGTATCAAAAAATAAACCCCTCAGAGTCCCTGAACTAGATTAAATTAAAATTATATACTTGTATGAAGATTATTTATGCACGATATACGATTTCCTTTTTCAACATTTAAAAAACGGGTTAATTACTTTTGTTCATCTGATAAAGAAATTTGTTCTACAAAGCATAGAATCTAGAAATGACAGCTAATAGCCTAATAGCTATGTTTATGTTTTGCTTGTTCAGATTCTTCATCTATAACCATTCATTTAATGTGCAAAAAATTTCAAGTTTGCTTTATTGGTTTTTAATGTTAATCTTAATAGCACTACAAAAGGCAACTTTTTTTTTTTTATGTATACTATAAAGGTCAATTAATTAAGTTATTTTATGGTCTGAATTAAGATTTGGTTTTGTTGGAGTATCAAGTGTGAGTAAGAAGTCTCACATTGAATGAAAATAGAAACTGAGTAATATATAAGTGAAGGGGCTTATCTAAGAAGTCTCGCATTGGGAGGGGAAGGGAGATGATGACTTGTTTTTCAAATCAAAATTGAGTAATATAAAATGTCAATAAGATGAATTGTGACTAAAATTGTTATATTGTTATCTATCATGTTATTTTTTTTACTTTTTTAGAATCTCAAATGCATATTAAAATACAGACTAATCTTTTCTAAGTCTTCTCCTCCCCTCCCCTCCCATATTATTTTATGTAATTGAAAGAGTTTACTGATAACACATATTAGTATTATTAATTAATTTTACTTAATGAGAGAGAGAGAGAGACTAGTTTCACAAGTAAAAATGAAGATGCTAGGAGAAAATATGGCCAAGGCCAAAGTACATCAACACATGTTAGGGAGTTATATTATAATATATTTGGCGTTGAAATTTAAATAATTGAGCTTTTAATTTAATTTTTAACGTGTTTTAATTCGGCTAGACTTTAGGTTTTTTTTTCTCTCGATAAGTATAATTTTTAGGCTAAATACCTGTTTTGGTCCTTTATGTTTGGGCGAAGTTTCACTTTCGTCCTTTATCTTTTTTTTGTTCCGTTTTAGTCCTTTGTGTTTCATTGTGCAAGAAAGTGAGGGACCAAAACGAAACAAATTAAAAACTGAGAGGGACCAAAATTAAACCAAACAAAAAAGCAGATGATGAAAATGAAACAAATAGTGCTAACGGTAGGGACGAAACCGAAACAAAAATGAAACATAAAGGACTAAAACGGAACAAAAAAAAGATAAAGGACGAAAGTGAAACTTCGCCCAAACATAAACGACCAAAACAGGTATTTAGCCTAATTTTTATTAACAATATCTATCTTGAAATACCTAAAGGCTTGTTGCCTTTAGGCATTTTATCTTATTTGGTCATTATATATAGTATAGTCTCATAGAGACACTTGTTAGCAGCTAATACATTTTCATGGTGTTGTTGGTTTGTAATGGCTCAACTTATTTTACATTTGTGGAACTCTTTTTCCTCCTTGCATGTGTCACTCTCTTTCCAAAATTGTCCCACAAGTACTTTTGAGGATACAAACTCGGTAAGAACGGCTCTGAAAAATGTTATGTTTTTGTAGTGTGAGCAGTGGACCATAACCTCCTTATTTATAAAACCCTAATTAGAATTACCTATTGGTATTTCTAATTTAGCTCATCACAATTCACAAACATAGAATTACCATTTAGTCTCTACACATTAAAGATTCGGATCCTATTAGATACTTATAAGCCCATATTAGCCTTACCTTATTAGATCACTTCAGTTGGGCTTAATCTTAATTAACTGACAGTCCCACAATACATAATTATTAACATAAAGGCCAACGTTGGATTAATGATCTAACACCAAACTTCCATCATGTGATCAATACAATAACTTTTTTGTTATCTTTGTGACCAGATACTTCGGGCAGAAGTGGGTGTGATTTCAAGAACCAAGCCCGCCCTATTAGACTTTATTGGAACTTGTTTTTGAAGATTTACCATCTGACACCCGACCCACTCGCAACTGTGATTATTGACACAGTTTTCTCGAGTTTTGGTCGGGTTGAACCCGTCTGCCCAAGCCCATGTATGAAAAAATAATAATTTCTATGAGTTTAATTAGAATACACATTCTTTGTAAAACTTATTACACTATCCATCAATCACAATAGATGGTAAGGAAGACACATTAGGTGGTTACTAATTGAGTAACTTCTTTTTAATGGTGCATCAGCCTATAATTGATAGATAGTGTAAAACATATATACGTATGTATATAAATTTAACTCAATTTTGTATTACCTCATCAAACCTTATTATTAATAGCCCTTTGGTATCAAGTCATTTCAGAAATGGTTGGGTACTTAAAAAGTCCCAAAAATTTTGAAGGACCACTAGAAACTAAATTATCTATATCATATATCATTGTCCTATAATTATACCTCCCAATGTTATGTCACTAGAGGCAACATAATTCTTCTTTTTGTTGCTTGAAAATTATGAATTGCCCATACGGTATCACATGGGCTCTGTAGGTTGGATGGTCCTCCACACCCAAAAGTCTAGAAGCAGCCATCTTGTCAGTTCTGCCATCAACATAAGACACGGTGTTATTGAATTTTTATTTTTGACCAAAAAAAGGATATTTATTTTTTACATAAAAAAATATTTATGTATTTTTTTTTGTTGCAAACAGAATGACAAATACCACTCATAAATTTACACACTCAAAGTGGAGATTTTGGGTTCGAGTTTAAGTAACCAAGAAAAATATCTAACCGAGCAACATTGACTTGTTAGCTGTGTTAGGTCTTATAAATACATAAATTTGTGTATAAGTCATTAGTTTTTATAAAGTAAAAAAGTTATTAATAACTTTCCCCACAAATTTTATTTTATTTTATTATAAAAAATAAAATTGTATTTATATTTCCTTTTAATGAAATATTTTAGTTTTATATTTTTATTCTCTTTATCATATCTCATTTTCTACTTTTTCCTTCTCACTTTATTTTCCTAACTTCTTTCTCCTCTACTTTTCTTTCATAAAACAAACAAGACATAATTTCTTTAGAACTGATAGATAGTACGGATTGTTTTTGAAGAAACATAAGAATTTTTTTTTAAGCGAAAAACTGAATTTATTAAAAAAGGGAAAAACGAAGACAAAAAAGAGACCGAGGGGGGACTACGCCAAAACCTAAGGAAAGAGAGAAACTAGAGATAAAACGGTAAAAGGAAATCCTAAGCTAAAACAAAATTAAATAAATAAAAAGACAAGACAAATAAAACGGCTAAGATTCATAACCAGATCAAAAGGAGTTAGACACAAAATTAGCCTTTGAACGAGTATTGTATCCAATGACCAATTTCTGTTTTTGCTTCAATTTCTTCTTTTGGGTCTTGGGAACAACCGGTTCAAAGCAATGCGCAACTGGTCCCTTGGAGTCAGAAACCACAGGATCACCAACATCGTCTGACGACTCACCCCAAATCTTCCTTAAAATTTTCATGCCAGATTCTACTACTGGATTAGATGTAGCAACAGACTCAGGCAGCAGACGAATTTCGAAAAATAACATTATGCGCCAAAGATTTATGAGTATTAGAAACAACCTCATCATCTGAGACATCCCCCCAATTCTTCCCTAAAATTCTCATGTCAGTTGCTTTCATTGTAGAAGTTGCATCAAACATTAAGGCATTTAGCGAATCAAGTCGAGTCGTGGGAGATTGAGTGAAAGATAAATCTGCCTCCTATGACTTTAGAGTCGAAGACATCGATGAAGAAGGAACCACCAACACCCCTAAAGTGGGGCGAGAACTACGAACAAAAAAATATAATTAGTCTCTTACTAACAAAACACAGAGGGCCGTGTGTGAACAATTTTTTGGCAAACTCACACATCATTTGTTCTTGTCATTCGTTTCGTACTGCTAAGTATTTTACTAATTTCTTTCGACAAATAATTTTTTCTAATGATATAGGAAATATGAGATTTGATTACTGCATCACATTAATGCTATCTAGGATTCTTCCCCAATTACAAGCTTCGTGTATACATTATAAGACCATGTGTTAAATAATTAAATCAATCACTTGGAGTGATGAAGTGGTGGTGGTGTTGGACTGGCCAATCCGATCGATTCCGATTGGGAATTATTGTCGGGTGGTATAGTCGATTCGAACTAGTTGTTGGACTTGATATGTCACTTTGAACTGGTGACCAGTCCGATTGAACCGATTCGACCCGACAAATTTGTACTCTTTAATTGTTTTCTATTGCAAAAATGATGTCATTTTTCCTGTCGTGAGGGTGCTTACACGAAAACAAAATTAAAAAGGATGTCTTTTCTGTCATTAGGGCGTTTAAAGTATGACAAGTTTTTTTTATTGGTTGTTCTAGTACAAAATTGATACATATCATGAATCTTTTGAGATTTTTTATTTATGTCCATGCCATATCGGCAACTAATCCACCACAAGTACGACCAGTGACTCACTAACTCAATCTCTTGAACAGATCAATGGCCGGTAACTGGTTTATCAATATGAATTTATTTTTTTTGGGGTACAATTATCCATATGATTTTTTTTTTGATGAAATTATCCATATATATATATATATATATATATATATATATATATATATATATATATATATATATATACACACACACGATCAATCAACATCATAGCTAGACTTGACCGTATCAATAATTGTCCTCAACTTTCGAAGCTTAAATATGAACTATAGAGTTGTAAAGCAAAATTTATGTATGTTTGGGCATCCAATGGGCCAATGCACGCACGTAGCTGTATGCCCCTCTTTATGTTAGCAACAAAGACCTCAAAGAGACACCGTGGAGAAAACCTATGATATAGGTGGTGCCAAAACCTAGTACTAGTACATTATCCATTGGGAAACAGCACACATATGCTCGATCATGTAAACATGTGCAAGCATCCACCATTATTAATGCATGAAATTTCATTCAAGAGGGCTGTGTGGTCCTGTGCCTCAATATAGCTTGTCAAAAGTTTCCTTAGTGAGCAATTTTTTCTTTTGGGGAAGAATCAAGTTCAAAGAGGATTTAATTGAGATAACAATATATTCTCCATGTAATTTATTTATCATTAAAGAGAAGACTATATTGGTGTGTGGCAAGAGATTTTAATGCAACTGGTTCTAATAGATAGGGATGGCAAAACGGGCCTTTCCGCTCACTCCATCGTGAGCTCGTCAAAATTTGGTCGAATAGGTTGGCCCACCAAAAAATAGTGGGCTGAGAAATTGAGCCAGCCCCGCCCTCGGTTGGCCAACCTGCTCAAGCCCACAAAAAATAAGGTAAAAAAGGTGGGTTGGTGGGCTGATTCGCCACAACCTGTTAAAATAACATTAAATAAAATTTAGAAATAATTAAAAACAGGGGGCTAAAAATTAAAAAAAAAAGGTTTGAAACTTGATTGGTTGGCTCGCTCCGATCCGTCTGCGGTCCATCAAATTGATGGGCTAGACAGGGCTCGCTCAATGGGTTGGCGGGGTGAAATTATCAATCTGGACCGCCACTTTTTGGCTGGCGAGTAGGCCAACCGGAGCCCGTTTAATATCTCTACTCATTGGGGGTATAAAGGGGTGGTTATGTAGGTGAATTAGTGGAGATAATGGAACTTAATTTGTTTATTAAATTTATGAGTTGGTGGATATGCAGGTGTTGAGACTGGGAAGGTAAATTTTTCGGTTTAGTTATAGTGGTAGGTCAAGAAGAATTTATTTTGTTTTGCTAACAGGAGGTTTAATTACAAGATGGAACACGACTCTATAATGGATTGGAGAGACATATCACATACCACTTCTCAAATCTTTCTGGTTTAGTAAGGGTTTTTCCAAAATACCCCTAATTTTTTTAAAAAAAAAACATTTTTTTTTAATTTTTTTTTGGAATTACCTCAAAATAGAACACTTCCGAAAAATCAATTTTTTAAACTTTTCGGAAGTTAAATTTGACTTCCGGAAATACCTCTTGAGGTGTTTCCGGAAAGTTTAAAAAATTGGTTTTCCGGAAGTGTCCTCTTTTGAGGTAATTCCAAAAAAAATTTAAAAAAATATTTTTTTTTTAAAAAAATTAGGGGTATTTTGGAAAAACCCTAACTAAACCAGAAAGGGGTAATACCTCTTGAGGTGTTTCCGGAAAGTTTAAAAATTTGGTTTTCCGGAAGTGTCCTCTTTTGAGGTAATTCCGAAAATTTAAAAAAACGTTTTTTTTTAAATTATACGATTACGATAAATAACGATACTCGCTAAAATACGATAATGATAAATAACGATAACAATAAAATACGAGAACGAATACCAGTATAAAATAGGCTTAAATACAGTTTTGGTCCCCCAAGTTTCACCAACTCACGATTTTGATCCCTCAAGTTTTAATTTCACGAATTTGATCCCCCAAGTTTCACCAACTCACGATTTTGATCCCTCAAGTTTTAGTTTCAGAATTTGATCCCCCAAGTTTCACCAACTCACGAATTTGATCCCCCAAGTTTTAATTTCACGAATTTGATCCCCCAAGTTTCCCAATTTGTAAAATCAGGGTCCCCCACTAATCTGGTCAAAATTGATGTTTAAACTACGTCGCAGCCACGCTGGCATGCCAAAGTGGCTTTTTTATATTAAAAATTGTTATTTTTATTTTAACATTAATTAATCTGATAGTTTAATGGTGTGTTTGGATTAGGAGAGAAAGAGGGAGGAGAGAGTGAGGGAAGAGAGAGTAAGGGAAGAAAGAGTGAGGGAAGAGAGAGTGAGGGAAGAGAGAAAGAACCCCTTTCTCTCCACTTGTGGAGAGATTATAAAAAACACTAAACTAATCTTTCCTCCCTCTCTCTTTCCTATTTCTCTCATTAACCAAATATCCTAAAATCACTCTTTCCTATTTCTCTCCTTAACCAAACATCCTAAAATCACTCTTTCTTCCCTCTTTCACCCCAAACAAACACACCCTAAGTGTTTTTTTTAATTTCTAATTTCTTAAATATAATATAAATATATATATATATATATATAAACAAAATGTTAAAATAAAAATAACAATTTTTAATATAAAAAAGCCACTTTGGCATGCCAGCGTGGGTGCCACGTAGTTTAAGTGGCAGACAGGTCAACATCAATTTTGACCAGATTAGTGGGGGACCCTGATTTTACAAATTGGGAAACTTGGGGGATCAAATTCGTGAAATTAAAACTTGGGGGATCAAATTCGTGAGTTGGTGAAACTTGGGGGATCAAATTCGTGAAATTAAAACTTGAGGGATCAAAATCATGAGTTGGTGAAACTTGGGGACCAAAACTGTATTTAAGCCTATAAAATATAAGGATCATATAATATACGAAATTCAATAAAATACGAGTACAAATACCATAAAATATAAATAAGAAAAGACATACAACTAAGGGTCAAAGGTCAAAACAACTAAAGTAGTCAAAAGGCTCTCATATGCAGCAGGTGGAATGCCCTCGACTGCCATGGCTTCCCGGATATGTGCAGCTGCAGTCTGGAGCCTATCCTCCATGGTCAGTGGACCAATATCCTCAGCTGCTGGAACCTCAGCTGGTACATCCTCCGGAGGCGCAGCGAAACAGGGAGCGGACACCTGTAAGTACCATGGCAGGTAATCCTCATCGCACTCACCCGGATGTCTGGCCTGTCTAGAAGGTCGCATCAAAGTCTGCACAGGGCCCTGGTAGTACAACCATCTCTGCAGAATAGTCTCTGAAGATGGACGTGAGGCACAGTTACATCACCCCATAGCAAATGACCTCTGAAAAGCGACATCTGAAGAAATCCCAAGTAGTGCTTGTGGTCCTCCCAAGGCCTCCATATGCTATCCTCCCGGTGTAAGCTAGTCATCCAGATAAACCCGAAAATGTTGAAGCTTGACAACGTCATTCTTTTTATTCGCCCACCTGCAACAACGTGGACGAGCAGAGCACCAAAGTCTTTGCGATCGCCGATGGTGGGGAAGTACTCATATAAATAATAAAATGAATAAAAAAATAAATAAGTAATTATACAAATAAAAGTAATTAATTATTGGTAAAAAAATAATTAATTATTACCTGTATCACAGAAAAAAAGTTTGCTAATATATATTAGTTTGCTTTGGATCGATGGCAGCAGATTTAACATTACTTTTTATATTAGCAAAATATATTAGTGAGTGGCCTCCAACCCGAATACAAATGATACAAAGAATAAGAATAATGAGCATACCTAAATCCAACAATTGGGCGAAACAAAAAACAAAAATGATGATCTATCATTACTTCGTAATCTTATGTCCAACAAGGAGGACTGCCATGAAATTTCATATGTCAGCATGTATGCATGCACAGTTGTCCGAATTTTGGAGGACAAAATCCAACTCAACAACATTAATTAAAATTCCAATTCCAATTCCTTTTTAGCAACAAAAAATATGTAATATTTCACCTAATTAACAAAAAAACTTTATTGGATATATAATCACTGAATTGTTTGTTGCACCCACAATCTTTATAAAATGAGAATGTGAATAACGGAAAGTAGTCTCCACTAGAATCTTCCATGTGCACATCTCTTTCCTAACCCACATACCTAAAAAAGCTTGAAAACTATGTCTCAAAGAGGAAGCCTAGGAAGCTAAATTGCCCATGTATGCAGCCCTCAAACAAGTGACACAATGCTATTAGCGTTTGGCTTCTGGAAATTTCAGTGGCATCTTTTTATTCGATAGGGTCATCTCTAGCTAGATACATGCATGTGAATCCTTGGTTTAATTTATACTCCCTCCGGTCAATTTATAAGAGAAAAACAGTTTTTAGGATCATTCAAAATGATGTATATTGTATATAATTGTATCTGGTCTAATAAATTTATACATAAAAATACTTATTACGTACCTATGATTAGGATTGAGTGAAAATAATTAACAGTATATTATAAAACAAGAGAGGAAAGTGTGTGTTTTAAAATAAGAGATGAGAGGAATGAAATTCCTTTATCCGTGAGCGGAGGGGAGAGTAATTTACTCTAAGATATTTGTTAGTTTTTCATATTGTAGAATAAATTTTTTCTTGATTTCGTTGGAAATTGGTTGGTCTAAAATTTCATATCGTAGAATAGTTGCCCAGCATGATTATTTTGAATTGGTTGTGTCCAAGACCCAAAAGAAGAAATTGAGGCAAAAAAAGAAATTGAGGCAAAAAAAGAAATTGGTCGTCGGATACAATACTCGTTCGAAGGCAAATTTCTGCATATGTCTCATTTTGATTTGATTTTGTTTCTTCGTTCTTTAAACTGTCTTTTACCTTTCACTAGGATGTCTTGTTTTATGGGGTCTCTATCTTAGGGCTCCTTATTATTGCTTTGTTTTTAGCTTATTTTCTTGCCAAGGGTATTGGTCTCTCTTTGTCTTCCTCTTTTTTCTCTCCCTTTTTTAATAAATTCAGTGGGAAGTAATAGGGAATAATGAAAGTCAACCTAATGACACGTCAGCTGCCATGTAAGTAGTGAGTCACTGCCTTGTAATCTTAGCATTAGCTGATAGTTTGTTAGATTGGAAAACTGTTTTAGTTAATCAGTTTCACTGTAACTAATTCAGTTAGATTAGATGGGTAATATATAAACACATCTCACAGTTGTAATCTTTAGTTCAGTTAATCAAATCATTCAAAGTTCACTTTAATGGTATCATTCGCCACCGATCCTGCGCGCTCCACTCTTGCGCTTCCGCTTCATCTCTGAATCCTTGCAACATCTTCTTTGATTCATCCATGGCTACTTCATCAACACCTACTCCTCAGAACGATTCACAAGAAGATGGATCGATCTTTCAGGGAGTCACCAAATCACAACCTTCACAAAACTTTGTCACTGGTCCAAAGCTTTCCATCAAACTTGATGAGAAAAACTTTCTGCTTTGGAACCAGCAAGTAGAAGGAGTGGTTAAAATGCACAAGTTGCATCGATTACTGGTGAACCCAATCATCCCGCAGAAGTACGCCTCCGACGCCGATCGCCTCGTCGACGTCGTCTCCGACGAATTTGAGAAGTTGTTGGTCCAAGACCAAACGTTATTCACCTGGTTACTGTCAACGCTCTCTGAATCAGCGCTTCCTAGAGTTCTAACGTGTCACCATTCATGGCAAGTTTGGGAAAAGATACAACAACACTACTTCGCGCATCTGAAGGCGAAGTCCAGACAGCTTCGAAATGAGCTCAAGAACACTAAGAAAGGTGCGCAATCGATCTCTGAATTTGTCTCGAAGGTACACTCTCTTGCTGATGCTTTGATTTCTGTTGGTGAGACGATCTCCGATTCGTATCTCACAGATGTCATCTTAGACGGTCTTCCGGAAGAATACAATTCCTTTGTTATGATGATCTTTAGCAAAGCTGAAGCACCTTCACTTTCACAAATTGAGTCACTTCTGTTGGTGCAAGAATCACAGTTAGATAAATTTAGGCAAGAATTGTCCATTGCTAATGTTTCTGCCAATCTTGTACAAGCCACTTCCCAATCTGGTCACAACAACTTGCAACATCACAATAATGCTCAAAGTGCTCGAGGAAATGCCTCAACTAACTTCCACTCTCGTGGTCGTGGATGCCAAGGGCGTGGTAGGGGTCGTGCTCGTGCTTCATCCTCCAGTGGAACCAGGCCTACATGCCAACTCTGTGGTCGCTATGGCCAATCTGTTCTGGAATGCTGGTACCGGTTTGATGAGACCTTCGTTCCTCCACCAAGTGTTGCTCAGGTCAACTCTGCACCTCAGACTCCTGCTGCAAATAATGCTACAACTGCTGATGCTTCTGCAACTCCATCTGTAAACCTGGCTGAGGCACTTCCATTTGAAACCACAGGAAAAATTTCTGAATTATCATCACCTGATAATACTGATGAAGAGGATTGGAATGGTGACACTGGTGCCTCTCACCGTGTCACAGCCAATTCCTCAAATTTACAACAAAGTACACCCTATGATGGTAGTACTCAGGTGAAAATGGGTAATGGTAATGGTGCTAAGATTCAAGCTATAGGATCCTCCCAATTTACATCTCCTTTACATCCTCATATAAATCTAGTGTTAAATAACTTATTATATGTTCCAAACATAACCAAAAATCTGTTATCAGTCTCAAAATTTGTTCGTGATAACAAAGTTTACTTTGAATTTCACAAGTCTCATTGTTTGGTAAAATCTCAGGTCTCTGATCAAGTGGTCCTGCAAGGCACACTTGGACAAGATGGTCTTTATGTCTTCAAGGGTTTACCTATAGCTAAAAGGCAACATAATGTTTCTGTATCTTCTGCTTTGTGTGATAAGTCATCTGTATTACCTTCTTTCTACTCTGCCACAGTAACACCTACTGTTTCTGCACACACACTTTGGCATACACGTTTAGGTCATGCAAATTCCAAATTAGTCTCTCATGTAATGCAACAATGTAATCTGTCTTCATCAAATGATACATCCATTGAATTTTGTAATGCTTGCCAAATTGGTAAATCTCATCGTATTCATGCACCACCATCTACTACTAAGCATGATATTCCATTTAAATTGATTTACACTGATTTGTGGGGGCCATCTCCAATGGCTTCCAGTTCTGGTTATTATTATTATATTGCATTTGTAGATGCATGCACCAAATTTACATGGCTGTATTTTCTTAAACATAAGTCAGATGCATTGTTGGCATTCACCCTATTTCACAAATATGTTCAAACACAGTTTTCAGCCACAATTAAAGCAGTACAGTCTGATGGTGGCGGTGAATACAAGCCCTTCACTAAGTTTCTATCTGGTCTAGGCATAGTTCATAGGTTCACATGTCCACATACATCTCACCAAAATGGTTCTGTGGAAAGAAAGCACAGACATATTGCTGAGATGGGACTTACTCTACTGTCTCATGCTTCCTTACCATTAAAATATTGGGATCATGCTTTCACTAGTGCTATTCATGTCATTAACAGGTTGCCTACTACTGGTTTGTCCTCATTTATTTCTCCTTTTCAGGCTCTCTATAATGCAATCCCTAATTATCATCTAATGAAACCTTTTGGCTGTGCTAGCTTTCCTCATATGCGCCCTTATAGCAAAAACAAATTCAACTTTCACAGCACCCAATGTATCAACCTGGGCCTTTCACCCATCCACAAAGGCTATAAATGTCTCACATCTGAAGGAAAAATTATAATTTCCAAAGATGTGACATTCAATGAGACAAAGTTTCCTTACCCATTTTTGTTCCCTTCTAAACCTGTATCTCAACCTTTAGCTTCCTCTACACCAACTTTGACCATCCCCACTTTTTCTGTGCCTAACCAATCTGACCATAACCAATCATCTTCGGATACACCTCCACCAGACTTACCACTATCTAATGCACCCTCCCCACACCATACAGATACCATTGCCTCATCACAAAGTGTTGAGTCCACTCCCTCACCCTCCACACCATCCAGTTTAGAAAACCCTACTCCTAACCCTGTACCCATTAAAATACATCACATGATAACCAGATTACAAACAGGCTCACTTAAACCAAAGGTTTTTCTAACACATGTTGAGCCTACCACAGTCAAGCAAGCACTTGCAGCACCACAATGGAAGACTGCAATGCAAACTGAACTTCAAGCCCTTATGGATAATCACACTTGGTCTCTTACAACTCTTCCACCTAACAGAAAAGCCATAGGCTGTAGGTGGGTCTTCAGAGTCAAGGAGAACCCAGATGGTACTGTCAATAAGTACAAGGCACGACTGGTGGCCAAAGGTTACAACCAGCAGCCTGGAAAAGATTTTGGAGAGACATTTGCACCTATTATAAAGCCAACTACCATCAGAATTTTGTTGTCTCTTGCAATCACAAATAAATGGGATATTCAACAGATAGACGTGAACAATGCATTCATTAATGGCGAATTGCAAGAAGAAATTTACATGGTTCAGCCACCAGGGTTCAGTCATAAAGACAAATCTCTGGTCTGCAGGTTGCACAAATCACTGTATGGTCTGAAGCAAGCCCCACGGGCATGGCATGAGAAGCTAAAACAGGTACTTCAGCAGTTTGGTTTTATGCCTAGCAGGTGTGATCCAGCTTTATTTGTCTATTCTGCTACTGGTGTGCAATTATTTGCACTAGTATATGTAGATGATATTCTGATACCAGGATCTGCTTCCCCACTTATTCATGACTTAATTTGCAAACTGAATTCCACTTTTGCACTAAAACATCTTGGGAAGCCTGACTACTTTTTGGGGCTAGAGGTCAAGTACCAATCTGATGGCTCTATTGTTCTCACCCAAGCCAAATATGTTAGAGATTTACTGCATAAAGCAACTATGACAGATTGTAGGGGCATAGCTACTCCTATGGCTTCAGGTACAAAGTTGAGTAAATTTGGCAATGACAAGCTGCCTGATCCCGTTCAATACAGATCTCTAGTTGGTGCATTACAATATGTGACCTTAACCAGGCCAGAAATTGCATATGCTGTCAACAAGGTGTGTCAGTTCCTCTCTACTCCTCTTGAGTCACATTGGAGAGCTGTCAAAAGAATTATAAGATATCTCAGCCACACAATTCATCATGGTATGCTGTTACAGCCTGCCTTGACCACAGGACCTGTTACCTTAAGGGCATACAGTGACTCTGACTGGGGTAGTGATCCTGACGACAGGAGATCTACCTCAGGCTCTTGCATATTTCTGGGACCTAATCTCATTTCTTGGAGCTCCAAAAAGCAAACTTTGGTAGCAAGATCAAGTGCAGAAGCTGAATACAGAGGACTGGCAAATGCTACTGCTGAGCTATTATGGATACAGTCTCTTCTAAGAGAATTAAAAGTCTCTCATCACCCTCCTGTGCTATTATGTGACAATCAAAGTGCAGTATCCAGTGCACACACCCCAGTGCTACACTCTAGGACCAAACATCTCGAGCTTGATATTCACTTTGTCAGAGAAAGAGTCCTCTCAAAGGCTTTATCTGTTGCTCATATTCCTGGAACCAGTCAACTTGCTGATTCCCTCACTAAACCACTGCCTCCTCCATTATTTCTGGACATGAAGAGCAAACTGAAGGTTGTTTCACTGCCACCACCTCAGTTTGAGGGGGGGAGTAATAGGGAATAATGAAAGTCAACCTAATGACACGTCAGCTGCCATGTAAGCAGTGAGTCACTGCCTTGTAATCTTGGCATTAGCTGATAGTTTGTTAGATTGGAAAACTGTTTTAGTTAATCAGTTTCACTGTAACTAATTCAGTTAGATTAGATGGGTAATATATAAACACATCTCACAGTTGTAATCTTTAGTTCAGTTAATCAAATCATTCAAAGTTCACTTTAAGGAAGTACTCTTTTTCCTTATTGATGTTCTTTTAACATCAAAATATTTTAATGAGGCTTCTTTCCTTCTTTTGCCAAAAAAAAGTTGGTCTAAAGTTTGCCTATCAAGTTGCTTGACCTTCAATTAGTTGATTTAAATCTAACTGCACAAAACAGAGAGGGGGAGGTTGAGGAATAAAAAACAATTTAAAATTTTTATTTTATTTTCAACTCTATTTAGAAAACTTACATATAAATTTAAATTATGTCAATAATATTTTATCAATCATCTAGCACCATATTATAAGTAAATGAAAATGACGTGTCATATAATAAACGGGGAGAAACATGTGTTGAATGAGCGACAGTATATGAAGTACTATTACAGACATAGACAATGGTCACGGCACTGACATGGATACATAGACACCGATAATAACTTGAAAAAAAGGAAGTGATTCAAGTGTTATTGACTTGGATGCATCATGATATTATTGCCTTGTGCTATCCGGTAGTGCAAGCCACCCTAAGGTAGATTCCAGTTCAACTTGGATGCATCATGATGTTATTGACTTTGGTTGGTGACTAATTAAGGGATAACCAATGGTGTTTTGTTCTATTTTTTTTAATAAATAAAGAATGATTTATTAATGAAGGACCAATTGCTGCATTAAAGTGAACAAGCTCTACCCAACTTCTATGAAGTGTTGCAGAGAATTCACCATATCACGTGCTAGTAGGCTAGATTACAAATACACCATACAAACTTCTTATGTTGTACTAATAGTTTTATACAAGATGAACTATGGTGCTTCATTGTGGTCCAAACGTAATAACACACCACATTTTCTAGTTACGAAGGAGGAGACTTTAGGCTTATCTTCCTTAAAGGTTTAGGATATTTGCATGTTTTATGTTTCAGTTCTTGTAGGATCATACTGGTTCGAATGAGGTTAGGTGATGAAAGATTGTTGGTGGAGCTACAACGTCTTCTTTAATCAATGTCTATCACATTGGGGGACGATCATTCTATAGTTAGGTCAACCTATGTTTGTATATTGATTGCTTCTTCAGGGCCAGTGGCGTGTCGGACTTGGAGGTCTCCGTTCTGAGTAGGATTTGGAAAAGTTTGGCGGCCCTGAAGGTGATCGTTTTTTCGTGGAAACTTATCTTGGATCAACTCATCCCAACTCAAACGATTCTATTGCGGCATATTCTCCTTGAGTTGGGTGCTTATCTTGGATCAACTCATCCCAACTCAAACTTATCTTGGATCAACTCATCCCAACTCATCCTATTTCCAACGTCTTCTATTGACGTTAACCACATGTGTGTTTTATGGGTGCTTTTAGAAGACGACAAATCTGTAATTTATATATTAGTTGTGAATTATCTGCCATGTTTTGGTATGTAATAGCTCGATGGTTGGGTTAGGAGTTTGTTTTTCCCTAGATTTGTTAACATTATTTTCCATGTTATGCTTATTTGAGAGGAGGAGTCAAGGTCGGTAATTAGGGTTGCCTTGTTATGACACTCTGTCCTTTAGGCCCTATGGGACCTGAGGAACGAGTGTATCTTCTCGATTAGGTCCTTAGATTTCTTGTTGCTCATCGACTAAATTATTCTTTTGTCATTAGTTCGTGTGTGCTAAAATCACCCCTTATTTGTATTATGAATGGTTCTCATATTGAGCAGGGCCGGCCCTGAGGGTAGGCCCGGGGTGCGACCGCCTAGCTAGGGCCCACGTTTTTAGGGGGCCCAAAATTTTTTATACTAAGCCTAAATTTTACTAGTACAATTTTTTTTATACTAAGCCTAAATTATACTAATATAAAAAAGAATTTAAATAAAAAAAAACCCAAATTATCTCTACAAATTCTGAAATATCCTAGCTCTCACTCCACATAATAATTAGTCCTCATGATTCCATTCAATTCCTTCTTTCCCAACACACTCCATTCATTTCTCTATTATAAAACCTACTTGAAATCTTCAATGTCACAAGAGAGTTTGAATGGTTTGGCAACTTTGTCAATCGAGAAGGATATGTTGGAGAACAACGATGCTGATGAGATTATAAATGATTTTGCATCTCAAAATGGTCGAAGAAGCCGCTTCTTATGGCTTTCCAAGAAAACAGAAAACTTTTGATATTTTGTAAAACCATTATTATGTATTAAGACGTATTATTTTAATTGAAATAAGTTGTTTTTTTGTCTTCTATTAAAATATTTTCAAATTAAAAAATAGTTATGCAATGGGGGCCCATTTCTCACAAATTGCCTAGGGCCCATAAAATGTCAGGAACGGGACTGATATTGAGTAGACAAATATCTTTGCCTTTTGTTTTTAGGTATCATGCTTTTCTTTGGAATGTCTACTAATTCCTCATTTTCTGTATTAGGTTGAAGCACCCCCTAGTGTGTGCGTTTAATAAATATCTCCGTTTTTCAAAAAAAAAATGATTATATGAATTTTTTGTATATAATTTATAAAATTGAAATTTATTTGATACCTAAAAAAAATTAATACATAAATATGCTTGTGGAATTTTCGTTATGTATAAGAATATAAATATATTTATAAGAAAAAAACTAACTTTTTTCAGTCTCTGCAGTTGCGCTTAGAGGATACCCGGTTTATAAAAAAAAAAACCCAACTTTTTTTCTTCAAACGTATTTGATATTTTACCATTAAATCAATATGTAAATATGAAGTATAAATTACACCCCTTAAGAAACGGGAATAATAATTAATAAATAGAAAGACATTGTTTTGTTTGATGTACCAAGAAAAAAAATACCTTGCTTTGCTATATTAGGTATGCGTAATGCGGTATGACTTACGAGATTTTTAGATTCGAACCCCGCGATCTTGGGTGGGATTTAAGTCCAGTTACCACTTGGACCAACCCTTGTTGATATGCAGTATATATGAGATTTACGCGTGAAAAGTTTTATATGAAGTGAGCTAGGATTCTAATTCTGTTAGGTTTCTGAAAATTTTCTTAATTCTTTTCCCGGATTATATAATTAAGGAACTGAACCTTTTCCATCACTTTATTAGGGTAAGTGATTCGTCCTTTCTTTGAGGGATATGTACCCCATAAGTAGCCACAACTTTTTAAATTAAGTAAATATACCTCATAATTTTAATTTGTTATATAGCAAAGATAAGCTCAAAAGTCAGATTTATAATTTGTTCTCGCAAATATAAAAATAGCATTTGGCTAATCATATGCAACGTACGTATATAATTTGGAGGGAATATGTATATATTGACAAGGAATATAGCAACTTTTGCTAAAAAAAAAAAGATATTGCAAATTAGGTGAATAATTAGGTCATCTTCTCATTAGTAGAATGACACTATTTTTTGTTGATACCATATTCCTTTTATTTATTTTTTTGACGATAACATATTCCTTTCCTAAAGAGCAAACATAATTATATTATTTTTGACAACTAATATATAATTATATAAATTAAAGGATGGAAGTGGAGAAGAAATTTAAAGGCATCTAATACCTCAAAATAATGTCATTCATCAATAACAAAGACTGAGATCAGGGACAGTGCCAAAGTATGCAGTATTAGTGGAGAAGAATTAATCAAAATTGTAAACGAGCACATATTCCATCTTTTAATTTTCATATAATAATTAAGCTATCTAATTGGATATGATTATAGTGTTGTTTTATGGGGCCGTACACGTTTTCTCAGAATGTTTTTTTGTAGTATATTCGTATGTCATTTATTTGCTGAACTCTAAAGAAAAATAAAAAATAAACGTGATTCGATTGAAATCTAGTATATGTGAGAGCTTTTATTTAGTTAATCTAAAGAATCACGTATGTTGTAGATTCTAGCACAAAATCGTATTAAATTTGAAATTAATTAACGGGGCATATAAGAGTTGACATCAGTGATGACATAATAATATATGTAATGAAAAAGAAAGCCATTGAAATCAGAATCTATCCTCCCAAATTAGCAAAGAGCTTCCCTCTTATATATATATAGAATAGTGATCAGCAAGATATCATATACTATTGTTACAGAATCTGTATACATACGTACAAAGTATGCAGTGCTTAAAGTTTTTTATTAAATATGTGCTTAAATTTTTTGAGTGTGCTTATTATATTTGGATGAATTTTTTTTGATTGGTATCTTTATTTAGTTGAATGTCATTTAGTGTATATTTGGTCCCTTAGAAACAATATTTTGTTTAATGATGGATTCGCCGATGGAGTTAGGGTGTTGGCCCAAGTGCAAATTTTGATTTGGGGTTAGTTTATGAGTAGGGTGGGAAAGCCTAATCTATATGCTATTCCATATGGTGTCTTGGCCCTTTTAGAATGTCTTTGTGGAGTTTGATCTTTTTTATATTTATACTATGAGTTTGAGTACCCTTTCTACTCGGTGTTAATACACTTTGTGCTTAAAAAAAAGAGGTTTTCTATTTAATTATGAAGTGATTAAGTTACACAAGAAGGGAGGATTGAATTGTGTACCCTTTTAAATTTTGTGGCCTGAAACTAGGGGTGTGCATGGTACAAAAACCACACCATATTGTACCATACCTTTTTCTAAAAGTAGTTATAGTATACTAGTTTGTGAAAAGTGGTTTCTTTTTTTAAATTGGATCGGTACCAGTTTGAAACTGGTTCATTACGAGTTTCACTTTTAAACTAGCTCTTAGGCAAGTCTGTGAAAAAACTAGCTGTCGGCGTTAGATGGAAGGTGATTCCCAGCATACCAAGTATTCCAACTATATGAATGCTTCCGCATTGTAAAAGTAATAAGAAAATTTATTTATTTTCCATTAAATTAAACATTAATAACTAAATATTAATAAAAAATTGAAGCTGATTTGATCTAATGAACTTATTTACTTCTCTGAAGTAAAAATAAACATACGTTTTTTTTATTTTTAATAAGCAATACTTCATTGAAAAAAGTACTAGAGTGCTCAAACCCAAACAACAAAAGTTATATATTATTTAGGCAATGAAGTGGATCAAGCCACCAAGCAGAAATATCAAAATTTAAATTACAATGAGCTCTATAGACCAACCAACTCCAAGTTAACTGCTTGATGCGTGATATGATAGATTCAATGTTGGGATCCTCGTTCTTGAAGATAAGAGCATTCCTAGCCAAGCAAATACTCCAACAGGTAGTCAACCAAATTAAGTGCTTTGTTTTCTTGGCCTTTTTACCTTTGGATAGCTTCCCCCACCAAAGACAATGTTCGAGCAAGCTGTTGGATTCCACATGGTCGATCCTACACCAAACGCACACCTGTGACCAACTTCATTCCACATGGTTGGCAATATTCTAATTTTTTTTAGTAACACACTATTGCCTACATTGCCATGCCTTTGTCACGTGACAACCATCTATTGGTTGCTGACGTGGCAGTGGTGACATGGAGTGTTGATGTGGCGTATGGTCCAATGAGATGATGACACGTGGCATTGATTATTATTGAAATTTTTTTTTGGATGGGAAGCTTACCGAGGGACATAACCGTAAGCGAACTATATTTGCAAGGGCAATTTTAAAGTTTTTTTTAAGGGACATAACTGGATTATGGTGATATTTGCAGGACAGAACATATATTTAAACCTAAGAAAATAAATATTTAAAATGAATTGAGAGATGGGAATATTGGAGAATGAGAAAATATGAAGAGAATAGAAAAAGAACAAAATTGGCATCATGATCAATAACTTGCAGAGGAGAGAGAAACAGGGACAATTGCCATGTTGGTATTGACGGACTGAGAGGCTTCAAACTCATTCATAGAGGATAGAGAAGGTGTGATCGAACTTTTCATAGAACTGGGAATTTACCGGTTTAAAGATTTGGAATACCAATTTTCCGATTTTTAATTAAGCAACTTTGGACCGGTCTTTATCAATTCAGTATGGGATTTATTTAATTGGTGCAGTATGGTTATAGTAATGGTATCAGTGTACCGGTAATATTGCTCAAGCCTACCTGAAACCTTCTCAATAGATGAAAAAGTTGAAATTAATTTCAAAAAAATCAGCACATATGTTAATAATTGATGATGAGTAATAAGAATGATTTAAGATAAAATATGGTTATAATAGAGATGTTGTTTTCAAACAAATATTAGTAGGTTAAAAGATTATGGAATGGTTTGAAAACTGTCTTGAGAATATTGACGAAATTAACCTTCTATTTGTTTTGAAAACAATGGCAAGTGTAAAGCAAGTATGCAAATAGTATGGAAAGCAATTAAAGAACACAGTAGAGTTATAGAGATTCACCCAATTCTTGGCTACGTTCTCTCCTCACTTCCAAGTGAGTATTTCCACTATTTTCCAAATAGTTATTACACTTGCTTTTGCTTAACTACAGAAGACTTACAACACCACTTACTTTTGATCAACACACAAAAGACAAGTGCTCTCTTACACAGCTTCACCAAGTTGTTTCCACCTACATGAAAACTCTCTCCTAGTTTTTTTTTTGGTATCGCACCCTCGCGAGCGACCCACGCAGTGTCCCAACGCTGTCAATGAAGGACTAATCTACGCTCGCTACTTGGGGCTCTTAATCATTTCGCTGGCCAACACCCTATTTGACGTAGGCGGGAATCGAACCCGGGAGCAAACCGGACCGACCCCCACTACGTCCCAGCAGGAGCCTGAACCACTGGGCTAGGAATGTTGGTTAAACTCTCTCCTAGTTTCCTAAAGGTTCCTCTATCAATTTTGTTCACAGCAACACTCACCTCTCTTTCTAGGTAGTTTGATAGAATGTTTACAAGATAGTGTTTACAATAAGGGGTTTGGGTTTTTGGGATGCTAAAGAGCTTGAAAATAACTACAATAAGTGTTTACAATGAAGTGTATCAAGCTATCACACAACAAAAGAATCTTAGAATATGAACTTTATTAGCTTAGAGTGTGGGATGAGAAGGTTGAATTACTTTGAGAAACTCGAGCTTTGATTAGTTTCCAATTAAATCTCACACTTGTAAATTTTGAAACCCGACCATTTAATAGTCCTAGATGCTGAACGTAGCCGTTAGAAGGTTGAAGAGAGCCGATTGAAATAGATCCTAGGCTTGTAGAGAGGTCATGATGACAGATACTCTAGTTAGAAACTTTTTAACCTTCTCATTCTGCACATTGTACCTTCTCTGCACATTCTGAACCCTCTCAACCTAACATAGTCCTTTCTTCTTGCTTTTGACAGCTCACGAGCCTTCTCATATGATTATTCCTCAAACAAACAAACTTTTGATGCTCCTAGGAAGAATCATTGATTTCCTCTCTTGCTTTTAAAAACATTCTCAACACATTTAATGCAACATTCTTCTTTTAATGCTTCAGTTCATTAATGAAAATGATTGTTCTTGAGTTATTGAGTTTTTCCAGAATGAGTAGGTTGCTGTTCTTGAACCTTCTCAATGTGTACCTTCTCAACACTTGATCCTTCTCATTTGTAAATCTTCTTTACTATATTTTTGCATAGGTCATGGCTTGGCCAAATCTTCTCTTGGCTTTTGGTTAAACTTTTTGTTGACATTTAGTCAAACCTTTGGTTGACTTTGGTCAAACCTTCTCTTTTTTGAACCTTCTCATTATCATTTCTACCTTTGATTTCTATACTTTTTAGATCAAATCTTCTCTAAAAAGTATATGGCCTGTACTTTGCACTAGATAAACATGTTAGATCACACATAATCAGAAAATTCTTTTATAAGTTTGTATCATCAAAGTATAAAAGAGATTTTTATTTCAACAAATTATAGTTTCCTTGCAATAAAATTATTGGTTAAATGGAAGGGTTGGTATGCATTGAATATATATATATATATATATATATATAGAGAGAGAGAGAGAGAGAGAGAGAGAGAGAGAGAGAGAGAGAGAGAGAGAGAGAGAGAGAGAGAGAATCATTCATGGTCATCAATCAAATCATGGATTGTTGAGATTTAAACAAAAAGTCAAAGTGATAACCAACTCCCTTGTAATCACTCATGTATTGTTATAACTTATACGGTCCAGATTTACTCCTGACACCCTCTCATATTAAAACTCCTCTCACATTATATATATATATATATATATATATATATATATACATACATACATACATACTAGCATGTCTCACCCGTGCCAGCACGGGTCAACATTTGTATGTAGCCGAAGAGTTTAGAAATTTTTTAGGAATTAGAATAATAAAAAATGTTTTTAAATTGGCATCATGTGACTTAATATATTTCTTTATTTTAAACTAAAGTGATTGATTAGTCTAACTAAGATTGGAAAAACAATAGGATGCGAATAAGTTCATACTAATACTCGTCTTTTATTTTTTTACAATTACTCCAATATTTAGAAAATAATTAGGCTATTATTCTCCAGTTATCAGGGTGACATACATTATACTGAAACAAATTAAGAGTGACAAAATATAATTAATTATGTTTATCTAGTGATGTGAACGTATGTACATATAGGTACACTTTGAAATGTCGTCGTCTCGAATTTACTTAAATTTTTCTTGAGGGAAAGGCTGCTGCGGCAGGTGAAAATAATAATTTAACAACTGAACATTGCATTGTTGGGTCATAATATGTATTTTATTTCAACTAATTGCCTCCTTCTTATGTAAGAGATTGAAAAATGTGAACCCCAAATTTAGTACTTGAAAATAGGAATTTAACAAAATTCAGTCAAAAAAAAGGAGTTAACCAAAATATAAGTAAAACTTGGGTATGTTCCAAAAAAAGGTAAAACATGTGGAGGGTGTTTTTGGGTGTCGCATTAAAGGGTGTGGGTAAATTCGTAATTTCGCATTATCACTTAAACTATGCTTTCCTTTCTCAAATCCCTTATCCGATCGTTCCCAAATCTGATCCGTCTTCTTCCTTGCACCGTTCTACCTCCAAGAGCGCTCACCTGCAGCAACAATGATTACAGAACGTGGGTCGTCTTCCTCACGCCGTGTACGAATACCAAGTGCGACTTCAAGTAACGGAAATCAACCAGATGAAGGACGTCAGGTAAGTTTTCTCCGAAACGAAACTCACTGATTTCGAACGTAGATGTTAAACCTTGTCTTTGTTGCTTTCTTGATTAAGTCCAGTAATACTGTTTTCATTTATAAGGTAGTATAATTCGTAACGTTGATTTCAGTTTTGTTAAATTATATATGATTCTCTGAAAATTAGTTACGTGAACATTTGATTTGGTCTTCAAATCAACCATCTACATGTTCCGTGTTTTTTCACTATTTTGTCATCGAAAATCTGCTTCTGGATGACAAATTTCTTGTTTCTCTTTTGCAACCAAACTGACCTTTCTGGTTACGATACCCATTATCGACGTAACCTAAGTTATAATTGTGGCAGAGACTTTGGGTATTTCAGTGTTTAAATATCCAGCAACTTCTAAAATGGTTGCGTCATTATTGTATAGAATGCTTGTTCTTATGCTTTCATTGTTGTAATTCTAAATGCATGTCTCATTTTTATTTGTGAATGAAAGTAAATGATGAAACTTTTATGGTTTTGTTGCTACTGATCAGCATCGAATGCCGAAATCATTCAAATCTAACCATATTAAAATCGTCCAGAAACTCAGAAAAGGAAGTCGTCTATAACATGTGATGGTTATCTCTTTGTTCCATATAAGTATAATGAGATAATTATATATTTCTCTGAGTACAATACGGTGGTTTATTTGATAACCATGTTATTTTGTTTATATGTTAGTCCTCCATATACTTATGCTTTAATGAGATAATTATATATTTCTCCAACTCCAATACTTATAGTCAACTTATAATTAGGATCGTCAATGTTGTTTATATTATTTATATAAACAAAAAAATAGCTGACCGGTGACATATTTGCTTAACAGACTACAGGCCTTTGTCTTGCGGACTTACTATTGTGCGCATTTCACATCCGTTAATATATTTTGTGCATTATAACGCTGACTATGTGTGGAACCCGAAAGTCAGCAATGCAGGGAGTATGTATAAGCAGTACAGGTTCGGGGTTATCCATTCAACCATCCTGGACATCAGAATAGTAAGTCATACAATATCTATTTCTAATTGTAACCTCTTTAGTTTCAATGTCCTTATAGAAACGGGGATATGTATAAAATTTTCTGAATAGGAACCTTAAAGATAAGACGATTCAAATACGAAGCATACGTAAAATAACTGTTAATCCAAAGTATTCTAAATTAGCAAACCCAACACGAAATATCCCATGAGTAATTCTGGGTTACTGGAAATATCTCATAGGGTATGCAACTCTATGGTCAACTTGAAGTTGTGCCGAGAGGCACGAAATTTTCTGACATTCTGGGTTACTCAGTACTTTGAAATGATGTAAACATGTCCCTCATGCAGCTGTTTATCGTGTTTGTATATATGCATGCGATCAATATGTCCCTGGATTGTTGTCCCCTGGTACTCAAACAGTACAAATTATGATATCCGTAGTTATATAGTTGGTGATATGCTGTCACAAAATAAAAAGAGTCTGCACCCCTAGATGTCAGCATTATATACTGTCATTTCAGGCACTTTATGGCACAGCAATATTGTTCACCTTATGCTCTATTTTATATGCTCTATATGTTCGAAATCATATTTTGATGCAATGTTCGAAACCTTACTGAATTCTGGGCAAAAAATATAGTGATAAGCTTAACCACCTTATGATGTCTTGTGCATTTGAAGCTCAAAATATATGCTATTTTATAACAGTATTTGTTCAATTCAGTATTCGTCAACGGATTTGTAGGACATTGGATGCATAGATAAGTGCATGGTGTGCATCAACCTTCATGACAACACCGAGAATTCAATTCTATTCAAAGTAGTAAGATTGTTTCACAGCAGTGGATCAGGTAACTTTATTCAGTTGCGTAAGTACTGAACGACTATATCATAAGATTCAAACACATAACAGTATTGGTCATTCAAACAAATTTGTACAGCACAGGTTTATCGTTGTGGCATATATAATGGGACAAACTAATTCAGATATGAAAGAGCGTTGGTATAAACTCATTGTAGCATATATAATGATCCAATCTAACTACTTACTATTGTTTTTTAGTTTGTAATAATCAAACTAATTCAGATATTAAAGAACGTGGAGTTGATTGGTATATACCTCTGAATCTGCAAATACAACCTCAAGAGCGTTTGCTTTGTTCCCTCTGTATGACGGCCACACGTATCATTTACGGAGCAGTTTCACGATGACAGGAGAGGACTCATTGCCGGGTTCAAGGAGAGCCAATGGTTGGGCAAGTTTGGGGATGGTGGCTAGTGCTCTGGATGAGGAAGACATTGTTGGCGCAGACAGTTGGGGTTAACAGGTATGTCGCAGTTCTCACTCTAGGTTATAGTTGTTGTGCAACAGTATGAAACCTGACCTAGTTATATATGAAATAGCGTGTGCCTCACACAGTACTCCTTATAACGTGTTTTCCACTAATTTATTGGAAGCTGTTAATTGCTAATTAAAACCTACCTGATATATGTTTTTAGTACTCCAGGAGCTGTTGGTATCAAAATCCCTTTAATTGAGCGCTTTTAATTGCCAACTTTTAAGGAATATGTCATTCTATTAAATGATACCCCAAATTTTATGGGGTTGATAAGGAGATTTAATATTTGGGACAATAAAGGGCCTTCTGTAGAGGAATCCATAAATGGTCTGAACTGCTGGTTGTAGTCCCCAGTGAAAATAACAGGAAATTTCATTAAGCTGGTTATAGATATAGAGTCTGTCACCCTTAGTTTTGTGCTTTATTAGAATGATCATTATATGCTTCGTATTGAGCAAAATTACGATAAGTTTTTATTTGTTGCCTACTTTCACCAGTCACTTCAAACATTATTTCTTTTTACGGGCCACTATAACAAAAGGGTGTATACGCTATACTGCTTCATTGGCTTTATAATTTGAACGCACTGAGGTATTATGAGTTTTGCTATCGAATTGGCCATTCAGTAGTTGTGTAGCAAAATTTAATATCGAAATTCTTTTACCAACTTATTATACTTCTTATTTTAAGAATATTCTAATACCAGTAAAGGGTGACATTACTGGAATTAGTTACTTATTTAATGCTTGTTAACATTTTCTTGTAACAAAAATGCAACCACTGATTCAATCTCCTTGTGAGTTAAGGAATAACACATCGAACTAGCATAGTGCTGCAGGAATAACAACTAACAAAGCTGAGGTAACAATATTCTAGATAGCATATGGAACGATTACATAAGGAATGATTAAAGAGAAACTATAATTTATAAGATTTCAGTGTTGTGATTAAAGGCAAAATGAACTTCCTAGTTGGCCACCTTAGAATCAATTCCCCTACATATTGTAAGGTGCATATGTACGCCTACGGATAACCCCAGACAGGCCAGCGCCACCTGATATGTGAGCGCCGACATCAGTGTTGCTATTGAAGTACCCGATTGACAGCGGCACGGCATCCACAATTGTGTCACAGAAGCACTGGTAGTCCTGAAATATAATGTATTAAAATATTATTCAACAATTCAATAGTAAGTAGCATATTTAGCTTTATATATCAAAAGTACTGTGTGAGTTATGTAAAACGAAAGTTCAGAATCTAGATTACCTCGTCATCGACTTTGTAGAGAACGAACTCGTCGATAATGTCCTTAATCATGCATATTTGTGTGACCACGTACCCAGTTTGACCGTTCACTGTGACTTGAGCAATCCAATCAAATTTGAAAAGGTAGGTTTGAAACCAGTTACCCCCCAAAGCGTATGGATGGATGATCTGTAGGAGAATTAGTACAGAGAACCATTCAGATTAGAAAATAACAATAATGAGAACTTAAATGTTATGTATCTAACTCAACACTGAAGTACCGGTTCAAGTGCGCCATAGTGACGAAGGTGTTCTTCGTAGAAGTGACTGGCTGCCTCTCCTCTAAGTGCTAATATGGTTGTACCGGTGTGGTCTTTGGCGATGAGATCAATCCCGTAACTGTTAAAAAATTTAAGAGGTTAAAACCCCTTAAATCAAAGAAAACATATTTGCAATTGACACATTTGCAATAGATCATGTTAGAGGATATATTCCTTCAAAAGTGCTCTCAAAAGGTTCCTCAAACCTATTTATAGTCTAGAGCATCACATATGAACACCATATTAGCAATTGACAATATTATTTGGCAGAAAA
Organism: Astragalus glycyphyllos; assembly: GCA_963573325.1. Classification (NCBI taxonomy): domain Eukaryota; kingdom Viridiplantae; phylum Streptophyta; class Magnoliopsida; order Fabales; family Fabaceae; genus Astragalus; species Astragalus glycyphyllos. The sequence goes on along the minus strand of OY754309.1, from coordinate 87,100,200 downwards.
AGCTTTAAATATCGTAATAATAAAGATAGAATTACGCTGTGGTTGAATCGATCCCGATGATATGAGCCATGACCACGTATGGGACTTCCTATAACCAAAAAAATGTTAGCATACAATATCATCGTTCAATAGAATGAACCGTATTGTTGGAATCCTAATATGTAATACATATTCTGTACCTCAGCTTGAAACCCAGCTTCCAGGACCCCTATATTGACATATTCGTATCGCTCAATGAAATCGTAGAAGAAGGACCTGGGAAGGTCCATTAGAAGGATGATTTAAATTACGATTGAGTTTGTATGATGGTTATATGTGAGAACTTTTAGCTTGTATGCTTGCCTGTTATTTTCACTGGAATACTGATTGCTTGTTTGGTTTTTTCCAGGATTTCTTATTTGTGGTTGATGCGCTTCATCTTGGCAAGCAGGAAGACCAATTTTCCTGAGACAGCATATTATATTATATTAATGTAATTGATTTGGATTTAATTTAGGGAATGTTTAATGCGCCAAACCTAGGTTCTTGTTTTGTAATATTCATACTTATGCTTAAAATTGATCCACTATTTTAGGGATATTATACATTAATGGTCGTATAAATTAATGTCTCAAATCCTTTTGAAACCGTTGATTATGTGATGCATTAACACTCTTGTAATCTCAGCCTTAGAATGCCCAGCCGAAATCTAAATAAATCACAGACGTTTATATTTTACAGTTGTACTCGTGGACAAACATCCACCGTTGGATAACAAATCCTGGCTGACGTGAAATTAGTGAATAGGGAAGTTGCTGACGTGGAGTTTCGTAATGCTGATGTATTTTATGATGTCATTACTGACGTGGACGTACACATGGACTTTTCCATGGTTTAGTATAATAAAGATAAAGATTGATAATGGTGTTTTTATGTGAGAGTGAGCAATGCAGCATATCAGGTGTTAGATTAAAATTGAAGGCTGAAATTAAATAAAAACTTATTTAGTTGATTCATGTGTCACCTCCTCATCTATTCCAGCATTAACGTCTTTGTCTTCATCGCTCAATAACTTCTTCCTTATATGCCTGCGTGATTAAAAATTGGGAAAGGAAAGAACGTTTTCATCGACAAAAGTGTTCTGGCAGAAGCAAGGTTTTGATTCTTTGAGAAAAATGGGGGGAAATAAATGTTGCAAAAATAACAAAGACAGTGTAAAAAAAAGTATCATGTTCCAGTTAGATAGGTTTCAACCATTGATTTTCCTATTTTTTTTAGGATAATATTCCTTTTTATTTTGTCGAGCATTGATATCACTATATTTAAATGAAAGCTCAACAGAACTCCTTATATTGAAAAACAAAATTGAATTGAAAACTCATTTCAATTTTTTAAGGGATGTAATGTAATCACAATCACTCATATTCTTTAGAATCGGTATTGTTGTTTTTCCTTTAAAGGGCATTATGAGTTATGACTATGGAAAACTAAACTGACCAAGAAAAAACGAAGTTTGCTTGCACGTAAGAACAATGTACAAAAGGAAGAGGTTCAGATTTATTATACGTAAATTTAGATCAAGGAAACAATAAATAAATAAATAAAATGATTGAAGCATCCTCAATTCGAACGTACAAAATTCATATTATATTTTTCCTTTAAATCTCACGAATAAAAAAATGCACTAGGCTTTGATGTTGTTGACTTATGCATTTCTTCAAACAAATCATTTTCCTCTTCCTCTTCTTCTACAAGTAGGTTATAATTAAAATGCATATATCCTTAAAATTATGTTGCTTTCTAAATCGCTTTACATAGCAACCAAGAGAGAAGCGAAGGCCATGACTGCACCAACCAAACCTATGGTAGTTCTTGAAGAGCTGCTAGGAGGTGGAGCATCTGTTGCAGCCTGATCAGCCGCAACGGGAGCAGACGCCAAAGATGGGCTGCTTACTGGTGTGGTTGTTGGGGCATTAACAGGGGAGTCGGCGACGACCTCATCTGCAGGTGAAGGCGCAGACACTTCCTCAGTTGGAGGAGGTGTCTGAGCAACCTTAGGTGCTTGGGCAGCTTGAGCTGGGGCCTTGGCACCTTGTGCGTGCGCAGGAGCCTTGGCTGAAGGAGTTGGTGGAGCTTGAGCACCAATTCCGGGGACATCAATAAGTCTGGAGACTTGGAGGATGGAAACGTTGTAGGGTACTGTGGTGACGGTCTTCACGAGCTCAGCATTAACTGGAGCACCGCTAACAGCAGAGCCGAAGGCAATTTCACCCTCACCAATAAGGGCGACCTTGACGAAGCCTTGGTTGTTCACAGCGACGCCTGAGGCCTGGTAAAGGGTGGTCAATTGCAGACTGGCACCTACAGCTTCCACGAGCTTCTTCTCATCAAAGTAGTCAAGGACGACATGGACGCTCAAGGAAGCCTTGAGAGCTTGTGGGGATTTGCCGGAAAGGCCACCAAGAGCTCCGTCATTAACGGCAAGGATGGTGATGGTGTTGCGGGTGTTGATTTGGTCAGCAAGCTTGGTTTCGGTGAGGTATTTGTTGAAGGCAGCAAAATCAGGGTATTGACCTAGCAATTTTGTGATGTCTAGTGCATGGACAGCTGAAGAAACTGCAAGGAAAATAGCCAAGCAGAGAAGAGGGGAGCTTTTGAAACCCATCTTTTCAATAGCTTTATTGTGTTTAGTTTTTTTTTCTTTTTTTTTTATTTCGGATGTTTATGTCCGAAACCAAGCCTGATTTAAAATGAGAGAATTGAGGAAGTTTATATACGTTACATGCTATGTTAAATTTGGGCAATGTGACATGTGAACCTATCAATACTTAACTATATTTAACGATGTTGTGGATGGTTGACCATGGTTTGCAAAGTGAAACAAGGGGAGGATGAGACATGTATATTTTTAGGGTGATCTCAAGATTAGTGGTAACATGATGAATTTGTGGTTTCTTAAAATTAGAAAAGTTGTGCTATAGTGTGTTCTATCTTAGATGCCACACAATTCTCTAATAACTATATTACTCTGAAAAAATGACTGTGCTAATCTTATCTCACATTCAACGGCGCTATTTTAATGCCATTGGGTAAAGCACGTAGCCATAAATAGGTAGGACTGTATATTGATAATTTTATACTTGCCTGTTGGGGGATGGAGTAAATAGACGGAGTATTGGAGAGACTTGATCAAGTTGGGGATGAGTTACCGTTAGATCTAAAGTTGTGTTGTGGGTTGCGGGAGAGGTCGACCATTTTTTCTAGAAACACAAGTGGATTGGTTCTTCTTCTTCGAAGCTTCCTTTTCCTACTTCGCATTTCCTTTCAGTGCGACAATTATCACTGGTTTCGGAGGTCGGTCACTGGGAGGAGTCATGTTGGCAGTGTAACCTTTCTTGGTCTTGTCAACTCTGATGAAGAACGGTCTAAAGTAGATTTAATGAATGCAATTTTACTAGAACTACAACTAACCAAGGATAGCAAAGGTGTTTGGCTTTGGGGATGTGACAAGTCTAAACTATTTACTGTTAAATCTTGTACCAACATGTTAAGTCTGTCTAACAAGTGATCCTTCAAGATGACTTTTTGTTGAAATCTTTGTTTGTGATGTGGAAGATCCCGGTACCATCTAAGGTGATTATTTTTGGGTGGAGTGCTTTTTAGGGGAATTACCTACTGTGAATAATCTCTTGTCTATGGGAGTGCTTCCAGGTACTCATCATGGTGAATGCCTAATGGGTAGGCATCATGGGGAAAGCATACCACATTTGCTTTTTCATTTTTCTTTTGCTCAAAAAATTTGGCAGGTTGTTCTAACTTGGTTGTGGTGTCTGTGCTTGTATCATGACATCATCTACTCTTTTGTTTCACTCCTTCGGTACACCTGTTTTACTTAATTTTAACAATGCAATTCTATTGGTCCACATGTTTTAATTATGTCCTAGGTGTAATCTATATCTATATACTAAACATTTGCAAATAACCTCATTAAACATTTTGACACATGTCACTCAATTAGCCATTTCGTAATTAATGCTTTATGAAAATTAACCCAATAAGACTTATTTATTATATTTCTATTATTTTATAAAAATATTAGTTGTGCTAATTTGAATAAATAATAAAAAATGGTTTTTTAATTTGTAACTTCCCAAAATACTTATGAGATTTAATGAAAAAAAAACGTTTTATTTTTATTTGTAACCCTCCAAAAAACTATGGCTATAAATATCGAAGGTTGGGTGATTGGTTGAGCCACTCTCCACACCATCACTTCATCTTCACTAAGCATCATTTTTTCATCACCGTTCGTTTCACTTTTCTTTAGGAGTTATTCGTCACCATTTGGAATTTTCATGTGGAAGGAGGTCAATACTATTGCACGTGAACATTGGGTGTTGGGTTGATTCACATATGAGATATATTGGTGATTTAAAAGTCTATATAATGGTTTTGAAGATTCAGATTGATTATAGTAGAATTCTCGGTCGAGCAAGGTAGATTGGGGGAATGAATGGGTGTTTTTTAAATTCAGTTTATTGCTATTAGATCATGATTTGACATGTTGTCAATCAGGTTTTCCATATTATGTATATTTTGACATGTTGTCAATTAGGTTTTCCATCTTATGTATATTTTGTTCAAGCTTTTTCATTGTTTTACTTTTTGGTGTTATTTTGCTTTGAATCACATGTGAGCACGTTGGTGACGGGTAGAAATCTTCACCCCTAATTATTCTTACATTTTCTTCATTATTCAAGTGGATTAATCATAAACATCTTTCTTTAACGTTACTTACATGTACCTTAAATATTAGCTACTTAAATGTTAATGTTAAATATTTTGCTAACTTTTAATAAATTTCTGGTGTCTCCGCGGGATCGCGGGAATTTGTATGGAAGAGGATTTGAGGAGGAAAACTCCCCGAAATTGGAATCGGGGGCGCGAAGGGGAGAAAATTTGGCAGGCGAGAACAGGGAGCAGAGGAGTACTCCCCACCGCCGCTCCGCCCCATTGCCCATCCCTAGAAATAATTAACAAAAATCCAGGTTTGCTTCATGTGAATCATTTTGAAATGCTACGATGTAAAGTGAAGAATCTTTATATTGAAAAACATTAAAATTTGTATTTACTTAATTAAATTTAATTATAGTCAATATTAAATTATTTTCTATTTGTTTTTGCCTTTTGATGCAAATTCAAAAATAATAATTTAACTATTAATATTTTAGGCAAATCATTATTTTTTGATTAATTATTAAGGTTACTATTAGACCTATTTGATTATAAAAATATAATTTACATTTATTTAAGTTTAATATATAATTTTACTATTTTCCTAAGCTCTAAATAAAATCCCCAAAAAAAAATAGTTCTATCATTTTTTCTTTCATTTCACGGGTCTTGGTTGTGGGCTACACTTTTTCATTTCATCGAGTTTATTCAATTTTCTTTATATGTTTGTTGTTGTTGTGTTTGTTTTATTATTATTATTAATATTATCATTATTATTATTATTATTTTCTATTAAATAACTATCTATATTATTAAAATAACTTAATAATATAAAAATTGATATTTTCAAAAAACATAAAATTTAAGTTTTTTTTTACTATATACCGTGCGTAGCACGGGCCTACATATTAAATGATTTTTTTTTTCTTATTTTTTCTAAATAGAATTTTCCGGTGTAGTAAATTTATTTACAAATTGTGTAATAAAATCTTCACTCATATTAATAGATTTTTATGTGTACAAGAGTATTTTAGTACTATAATATGCTTATCAATGTGTTTTAATTCAATTAATTGAACCATAAGTTATTTTATGTTATAATATATTACAGTATCATATAATTCGATTTAATTATTTATCAACCATAACCAATTTTATTTTAAGTTACTAAAACTCACTTAACAGTTTTTAACATACAATTTCTTTGAATAATATATTACTCAATATAATTTTTAAACAAGATTGCACTTTTATAATAACAATTAAGCAATTTGCTATAATTATTACAATAATAATAATATCATCTACACCCACATCATCAAAGTTTTAGTAAAAAATATCCAAATTCATCCATTTATGGTTTTAATATAACATATTTTTTTTGTTAAAACAGAAAAAATGTAAATAAATATAATTTTAAAAAAACGATTCAATAAATTAAGTTCATAGAAAAATAAAAATGAATAAAAAAATAATTAAGTGAGATAAATTATTAGACCCAATTTTTGTTTTTGTGGGTTCACAATTGGAAAAAAAATTCGTATGATTGCTTAAAACATAGGTGGTATTTTGGAGTTTACTTTAAGAACCCGCAATGAGCTCACTGTTGGATATGCTCAAGAAACTTAACGTTTTATCAATTTCTACCATAGAATTTTTGCAAAAAATATTCCCTAATAAAGACACCCGTTATTATGAAAATAGAATATGAAACAAATCAACGCTGTTGGTTAATTAGTCTACAATTATTACATTTTTTTTTGGATACTATAAATATTTTTTTTGTCAAAAAATATAGGATTCAAGCCATACACATTTGTTTCCCAAAAAAAAATAGTCATACACATTCTTTGACAAGAAAAAGGCTATACTCATCCCAATCTTATTGATTTCGAATCACAATGTCAATGGGTTCAACCAAAATTAATTTTGTTAGCAACGAATCAATTATTGACATATTTTATATTGTCAGTGACTTATTTTTGACACCCTTTATTTAGGCACGCTATTAAAAAATTTAAGATATTTTTTCCTGACTACTTCATAATATATTGAGTAATCATTATGTAATATATATTCAAACAAATATATATCCTACCAGACTCGAAGGATTAGTTGTACCCAGTTTATACCAACAAAAAAATATTACATACTACAAATACATACTTACTATTATTAACCAATAAAACACAAATGACAATATTAATAACCGTAAAATATGAAATGATGTATCATACTAACGTCAAAAGATAAAAACGGAAATTTGTTTAAAATATTGATACATTAAAGCACTATAATCATGACTCCTCACACATTCTTGGTAAAAAATGTCTTTAATCTATTTGACAAACATAAATAAATTTTATGTTTGCTACATATATGGACATTTAAGAATTTATAATAGTATGCTAATAAATTATATATTTTTTGATGATCAATGTACTCGAAATATTTCCCGTGCATCGCACGGCAGGTATACTAGTACACAACCTACAACAAAAGAGTGATTTAATTAGGACCCGTTTGGGGTGGTTGTGAGTTTCTGGTTTTTGTTTTGAAAGTTGATTTCAAATCCAAAACTTGTTTGGGTAAAATGGGGCTGAATTGGTTTTTTCCTTATTTTCGAAACAGTTTTCCATCAAAACACAAAACCAAAAAAAGAGGTTTTCTAATTTCAGTTATTGTTTTAAGTTTTTAACACTAACACGCCCTCACCAACCATCACTTCAACAACCACCGACTGCCACTTTGACCACCGCCGACCACCATTTCGGCCACCACCAACCACCACTCCGGCCACCACCAACCACCACTCCGGCCAACGACGACCACCACTCTGACCACCATCAACTACCACTTTGACCACCACTGACCACCATTTCGACCATCGATCACCACTCTGACCACCGCCGACCACCACTCCAGCCACCGCTAGCCACCACCATGCCCACCGTCAACCACCGCCGACCACCTCACCGATCACTGACAACCACCACTCTGACCACCGTCAACTACCACTTTGACCACCAATGACCACCATTTCGACTACCGACCACCAATCTGACCATTGTCGGCCACTGCTCAGACCACCACTGACCACCTCCGAACACCTCTCCGGTCACCGCCCAACACCACTCTGGCCACCGCGGAACACCACTCCAATCACGGCCAACTACTACTTTGACCACCACCGATCAACACTCTGACCACCGCCGACCACCACTTCAGCCACCAGCGACCACCGTCAACTACCACTTTGATACCACTTTTATGTTCATGTTTTAAACTATAGTTTTTATTTTTGAAAGTTTTTTAACTCAAAACTCAGTCTGGTTTTGGTTTCTGAAATTTTTAAAACTCAAAACAGACATTGGTTTTGGTTTTTGAAAAATTCAAAACAGAAAATAGAAAACCACCCCAAACAGGGCTTTAGTATTTTAGACCCAACTAAAATCGAAAATTAAATTACATTTATCATCATTCATATGAAAGGCTCATATACTATTTTCTAAAAGAGAAATGCTATTAATATTTCACAAGAAAAATAAAAAATTCTAAAACTGATTCACAACCAACAGTAAATGCATGTCTGGCATTCAATTTCATAATAATGTAACAACTTCTAATATGCAGAACAACAGTAATTTCATGTCTACCATTCAATTTCAAAATAATGTCTATGATTAGTTGATAGAATTAATTACCTTCCTGATGTCGAACTTTAAAATTTGAATTTAAAAAATGGGGATACAAATAATAACGTAATTTCCAAGTTGGAGAGAAAAACTTCCAAACAAAAATAAGTCATCAATTATTACCCAAAAAAAAAAGTCAACAATAAATTGATTTAATTAACTTTTGAAACTTCTGGTATTCACCATATCCCATGTTTTACGTGTTGTGCCTAATTTTTTTAAAAAAAAAGATCTGTAATAATACAGTCCAGTATCATCAGCTACATCTAAGAATATAATGCGGCTTGTCACTTGCCTGCGCAAGTGACAAGCTTTTTGTTTTTTTTTTTCAGATTTTTTATTTTGCTTTTTGTTTCTTTTTTTTTTTCTCTTCTTTTTTTCAGTTTTTTTTGTTACTTTTTGTTTTTTGCTTTAGTTTTTTTCTTTTTTTTGTATTTTAAGAAGTATTTTACAGTGTCGAAAAATTTTAAATGTTTAAATATGCAAATTTTGTTCTTCAATAATCAATTAGATGGAAAAAAATTTAATTTCATAAAAAAATATGTAAAGTGATATGCTAAAAAGTATGCTTTGCTGTACTTGATGGTGAAAAAAATTATTTTGTAACAAAATACGTAAAGTGAAATGTTAAGCAGTGTGTTTTGAGATACTTTGGGATTCAAAAAAAAATTAACTTTTCAAATATCAGAAGTTTTTTCGTATATAAACCGGTTTGGTAAAAAATAATAAGTTTGTGAAAAAATACGTTTGTGAAAAAATAATAATCTTCTTATTTAATTTATAGTTTTAATTTAATTTTTATTTTCGGAAGCTTCAGTTACATTTACAATAGATCCCTCAATCGCACACTTTCGACTTTCTATAGATGCTTTTATTTTATTGGTAATTTCTATCCAACCCAACACGATACCACGTGTTTCATTTTCTATTTGTGTTTTCTTTTTTATATTGGTCATTTCGCCCCAACGGGTATTAAAACTATTCTATTTTATCATGGGTTTTCCTTCAACCATGCATGATACCCATCGTGTTTCACTTTTTAATTGTGTTGTCTTATTTTTCTATTTATGGGTTAATTTTTTATATGTGCATTTGATGAGTGTGAATTATGTTATTAAAATTTTCTTCTTATTTTATCTATGGAGGATGTGTGTCTTTGTTAATGTTCCTTTTAAAATTGATAATCTTTTTATTTAATTTATATTTATATTTAAGTTTTATTCACAGTTATTAGATTTTATATTTTGCTAACTAACACCATTTGCCCAATGGGATAGGCTATCCTAGGGCACGGGAGTCGATCCCGTGCTCCTGAGTTTGATTCTCACCGTTGACAAACTCTATGTTGGCCAGTGCGAAGTTTGATTCCTCAACGTCATTGTTAATATTCTTCCAACTTTCTATATTCTTGTACCGCGTTGCAACATTTACGTAAAGTGCTTTATAGTTATAATTTAATTTCTATTCACGAAAACTTCAACCACATTTACAAAAGAACATCACATCATATTCTTTCAATTTTCTATATTCGAGTACCACGTTGAATCATTTATATTTGCGGTAACTTCAGCCACATTTACAGAAAAACTCCCATCATCTTTTTTCAACTTTTTATAGTTTGCTTCTATTTTATTGGTGATTTTCATCCAACCCTTCATGATATCCACGTGTTTCAATTTCTAATTGTGTTGTATTATTTTCTTTCTAATTATGGGTTAAGATTTAATATTTACATTTGATAAATATGAAATGTTTAATTATTTTATTTAGGCTTTTTCTTTCTTTTATCTATTAATGTTTTGATTTCAACGTCATTGTTAATATTCTTCCAACTTTCTATATTCGTGTACCGCGTTGCAACATTTACTCACGTAGGAACTTCAGCCACATTTACAGTACAACCCCATTATCTTTTTTCAACTTTGTATAGCTGCTTCTATTTTATTGGTGATTTTCATCCAACCCTACACGATACACACATATTTACTTTCTAAGTGTGTTGTATTCTTTCCTTTCTAATTATGGGTTAAGTTTTTATATTTACATTTGATAATTATGGATTATGTTATTAAAAATTTTAGACATTTTCTTCCTATTATCTATGGATGTTTAATTTCATCGTCTTTGTTAATATTCTTTTTTAATTTTATAATATTCTTATTTAATTTATAGTTATAATTTAATTTTTATTCACAGTTATTTGACTATATATTTTACAAACCAACACCGTTGGTCCACTGGTACAAGCTACAATTGGATATAGGGTCGACTCGATGCTCCGGAGTTCAATTCCCGCAGTGGACAAGCTCTCTGTACAGTTAAAAAAAACGGTAAAAAATTTATTACTCATTTACACGAAAGAATTTAGCCAACCCCGTGCATCACACGGGATATGGGGCTAGTTTTATATATTTATGCATCATATCCCACATTCTACGCTTTGTACCTCTTTTTTACTGTAGAATACCGACAGACCGACCTACACTGGTGCTGAGTAGTAATTGCAACTGTTGAGTTTAGAGCACCTGTTAATGTAACAGTGCAAAGCCAGAACAACAATGATGTGATGATGAAATCTTCCAAGATTGAATTCCAGAATAACAAACTCGAATTGAACTTAACAATGAAAGTGAAATCGATCAAAGAAAGATACGGAATGCACAATTCAACAATTAATTGTTGAATTGTTACGAATCAATAAAATCCCCAATTCAAACCCTAGAAATTGGGAATGACAAATTGCGCAGAAATTGACAACAACACACAGTAATTGGTGACGCAGTTCAGCATCCTAGATGGATACCTACATCTGCGGGATCATGCAAATCGCATTGATCCATTATTATTATTGAATCTTGATTGAGAATGAAGGTTACAATTGATCGAATACCCAAAGTGTTTCCCCCTCACTTCCCTTTGCCCAAAATTCCCTGGGTTTTCACTCCACTCAATTCCCAGATTGATTCATCTGCTATTAGGTGAATATACAAGCCTATTTATACATAGTTTGAATTAACAGATTTTGTGAAACTGTCAAACCAGTTTCATAACCGTTTTTCCCGCCAAAGCTATCATATAACAGACTTTTAAAACTCACAGGCCACATAGGACAGAAGGGAGCTGAGTCACACATATTGAGATTGCCACATCATCAACAGCAACCATTCAGTGATTCCAAGTTTCAGGGAGACGAGTATTCTGAAATCAAAGAAAACCAAATCAGAAATGGATTTACAGTGATTTTGTTGCACACATTCATTATTTCTCATTGAAAATCATATCATTTCAGCCAAAAATAGACTGATCCTCCCTTCTGCATGTTCCATTATAAATACCCTGGTCACCAACAACATCGGTCACACTACATACCCGCAGTTCGTTACATAGTTGAGAAAAAAATAGCCCACTCAATCTTAAATATGACAATCCTACCACTACCAAAGTTGATTTACAGTCTGCTGTCAACGGCAACAAAGAAAGCTGGAGACTACTTTTGCGTGTAGTCAGGCTTTGGCACGTTGCTGACCTTGATGCCACAAACCACCATTTGCTATAGAAATGGTTTTGGTTGATTATGATCATTACCGTTATATTTGATTTATTTAAATCATTGTCTTGCTACTATTCCCTAACCCCACATATATATCTATTTTACAATTTTAATTGTCTACTTACAATGTCCACACAGGGTACAAAGATCACCGCTACCTTGAAGAAATACATGTTTTTTAAGTTTGAAATTGACCTATGCGAATGCTACTACATGTCAATAATCTACAATCCGCTGCCAATATAGGGGAATATCAGTCAATGCCTCATGCCTAGAAGTTAAACTTCAAAAGGGGAACAATTCTTAGGAGATCTGAAGTGAATTTTGAAACGCGAAGAAATTACACTTTCACTACCCCAAACACTATTTGGCTGCCAACTTTTGACAGCAATTACCTAATTCGTAAGTATGTTTTCTATAATGTAAGATTTATCTATTTCCTGTGACGTAATATTTATCGGATTGATAACCAGATGTGATGTCTATACTCACTGGTGTGGGTCAACAACGTTCTTATACTGCCAGGGTGTCCAATCAACTCTCATGATCATTGAACTCGATAACATTGAGTAATTCAACTCCTCTTTTTTCTATAAAACCTAACTATTAAATAATAACTTCTTCATATTATTTTTATTTATATCTTGAGGTTAAAAGAAAGCAGATTTGATAATCTGGACACTGAAAATTAGTTATATAATCTACCACTGTGCACTTACCAGTCACGTGTTCTACAATGTCTCCATTGTGTAGGCAGGGACGGATCTATGTTAAGGTTATTGGGGGCACTTGCCCCCACTTAACAAAATATTTTACTTAGTAATATATATATAGTAATTTTGTTTTGATCCCACAAAAAAATAGATGTTGCCCCCACATGAAAAATTTATTAAATTAGATGTAGAAATTCATAAGAAGTCAATAAAATAGAGAATAAGTTGCTATTAATTTTTTCTTTTAGCTCTATAATTTGTAGAAATTTAAGTATTTTAGTTTTTCTTTGTCATAAAATTACGAATTTATAAAATCTAATAGTATATTTTTGAGAAAAATATTTTAAACTATATTTTTGCCCCCACTAATGAAAATTTCTGGATCCGTCAGTACGTGTAGGTACCGATTTAATATCACTCTCTGGTGCTCTTGTGAGTGAGCTTACCTCCTTTCTTATTACTGACGCTGGACAAAATGCTGTCATAGTTGTCGCGTTTGCAAAGATGAAAAACTTTCAAGTTATTACTTAGCAAAGATTCAATGTTGTAAGTTTTAAGAAATCTGCATATAATAATTATTTACCTTAATATTTTCACTTTCCATGTCAACTCACTCTGCAAAGCTCTATGCATGCCTCGAAGCTGAAGAGCAATACTGATCTTCCTGAGGCTGTTAGTCTCAAATAAGTACACCATTCAAGGACCAATTTATTCTCACCGTCACCCTGACCTGATAATAATTTTAGGTTTATTGTATCACTGATTACAAAGAAAAAATAGTAAAATGTGTGTCATCTAATTGTTAGGTTTTATAGATGATTCAAAACTATATATTTATAATAATTAGAAATAGATCATTGCATTGCGTCTACTTTTGAAAGGTTTAAAGAAATGTGACTATTTATGAATTGTTAGTTTATGTTCAAAATGATTGCAAACGACCCCGAATGAATATGGTTCCAAGCGATCCCGGACTTCCATTTACGTTCTAGAGGAGGCAATTCCCAATTTCCTATCACATGTTGGCGTTTATTTGTCACGTCCGACATTCACACATGGGCAATTAATTGTATGTCTCCCTATCGCGTGTTAAGTCTAGAAAGAGATTGAAGATATACTTATCCTGGATGAGGATAACTGGACCTCCAATTTCATTACATGGTATGTCATTACATGGTAAGTCTAGAAAGTGAGTATATTTCCGCAAATTCGTCCATAGGAAACAACCATGAAATTATGTGCATGTACATGCAAACACCACTCTATTAATAATTCTGCAATTTTTGAAAGGATAATGTATACATGTGCATCGCACGGGTGTTACACACTAGTTCATATTATAATTTTCATTTAAATCTCACGAATACTTAAATGCACTAGGCTTTGATGTTGTTGACAAATAGTTTCAATATCGATAAACCCTTATGCATTTCTTTCAACAAATCATTTTCCTCTTCCTCTTTTTCTACAAGTAGATTATAATCAAAATGCATATATCCTTAAAATTATGTTGCTTTCTAACTCGCTTTACATAGCAACCAAGAGAGAAGCGAAGGACATGACTGCACCCACCAAACCAATGGTAGTTCTTGAAGAGCTGCTAGGAGGTGGAGCGTCTGCTGCAGCCTGATCAGCCGCAACTGGAGCGGGAGCCAAAGATGGGCTGCTTACTGGTGTGGGTGCTGGGGCATTAACAGGGGCATCGGCTTCAATCTCATCTGCAGGTGAAGGGGCAGACACTTCCTCATCTGGAGGAGGTGCCTGAGCTGGGGCAGGTTTATAAGCTTGGACCGGGGGCTGAGCTAATGTTATAGAATCAATTCCGGGGATCCGAATAGCTCTGGCAACTTCGAGGATGGAAACGTTGAAGGGAATGGAAGTGACAGTCCTTACGAGCTCAGAATTTAATGGAGCACCGTCTGCAGCAGAGCCGAAGGCAATCTCACCATCACCAACGAGGCCGACCTTGAGGAAGCCTTGGCTGTACTGAGCTAGGCCTGATGCCTGGTAAAGGGTGGTCAAGGTCTCATTGCTATTAATAGCTTCCACAAGCTTCCTCTCATCAAAGTAATCGAGGACAATGTGGGCGCTCAAGACAGCCTTGATAGCATGTGCGGGTTTGCCGGAAAGGTCACCAAGAGAGCCATTACTAATGGCAAGGATGGTGATGGTGTTGCGGCGGTTGATTTGGTCAGCAAGCTTGGATTCGGTGAGGTATTTGTTGAAGGCACCAAATTCAGGGTATTCACCTAGTGTCTCTGTGATGTTCATTGCATGGACAGCTGAAGAAACTGCAAGGAAAATAGCCAAGCAGAGAAGAGAGGAGCTTTTGAAACCCATCTTTTCAATAGCTTTATTGTGTTTAGTTTTTTTTTTCTTTTTTTCTTTCAGAAGCCTATGTCCGAAACCAAGCTTGATTCAAAATGAGAGGATTGAGGAGGTTTATATATGTTACATGCTATGTTTAATTTTAGCATTCTGACATGTGAACCTATCAATACTTAACGATGTTGTGGATCGTTGACCATGGTTTGCATAGTGAAACAAGGGGAGGTGAGTACATGTTTATTTTTAGGATCATCAAGGTTGGTTGTAACATGATGAATGTGTCATTTCTTAAAATTAGGAGTTTTGCTATGTTTGCGTTCTCTCTTAGATGCCACACAATTCTACAACAACTTATAATTCTATAGTTGTCTATTCTGTTCGTGTTCTTTTTATGACAAACTTTGATCTGTCATGTTCTCGATTGATCGTTGCTAGTACTTATTTTAATTTAATATGAACATACATCAAAATAATAATATGCTCCATCTTGTCCCTATTATAAGAATATGTTACAAAAATCACAAAGACTAATGAAGTTATTAAATATGATTCAATTTAAGTCATATCTCATATATTCCTAGTAGTAAATGTTTATACTCACTACTCACTATATGACTTTTTAGTAAACTTATATCTCACATTAAATAGGGGTATAAAAGAGATTTTAGCAATTAATGTGCTATGAAAAATGTATCTTTTTCTTATAATTAGGACCAAAAAATGTACTTCATAAAATATGTAAATGCATGTCACACAATATACTAAATATTTGTTTCTACAAGTTACCAAAAATTGATACCCAACAATCTCATCCAAAATAAAACAATAAGCTCTCCGCGTAGTTCTTCTAGGGTTCTAAACACTTGAGCAACGGTAGACCCGCAAACCCTCCCCTCCATTTGTGGAGGTTCCTAATTGGGGCTTCCTCTCCTCACCCTACGTGAGATATCTCCCCCTTCTCCTAGTTTTGTCCTTCCCATTTGTCCTCCACCAGGCGCCGCCACCTACCTCCTCTGCAAGCTCCTTCCCATCCTCCCATAAAAGAAACCACAAACATTGAGTCACAAACCCACCAATGAAATGGCTCGATCTTGGTCTGACCAAGTCAAACCCTTTAGTTCTTAATGTTGCAGCCCTCCTCCATCTCTCGCTATCGACAGATATACTTTGTTTAGCACTATGTATATCATTAAATAATTTTCTCAAATTATATTATGCTAGTCTAATTTTTTTTTATTAAACTCATGAGATAGATAAATAATAAATACTAGGGGGAAAGACGGGCCCTCCCGACCCGTCTTTCATGTGTTGTGGGTTGGTGTGTTAGTGAGTGGTTATTATTATTAGAATTAGGGGGCGTTTGTTTCCCGGTTAGAAACTACATTCCAAGGAATCGCATGCTCAGAAATCCGATGATGGGGAATGTGATTGCTAAGTGTTTTCTAAAATGTGTTTGGTTAGTTCACTACTAGAAATTCGGTAAATAGTGACAGATTTAGAGACTAGATATAATCGGTCATTGTAGCGACCGATTTAGAGACCATTTTATAAGTTTTAAAATACTTTTGGTTTAGCGACCGATTTTATGGTCACTGACATTTGTGACCAATTTTTCGGTCGCTGACCTTCAACCAAAAAATTTTGTGCCCCCCTTTTTGTCACCCAAAAAAATTATTTCCCACCATTTTTTTAACAAAATTTGGTTCCCTCTTTTTTCTAAAAAAAATTTTACTTCCCACTACCTTTTTTGCCTCAAACAATTTTTTTTTACTTCCCACTATCCTCTTTTTCCTAAAAAAAGGAATTAGGATTACCAACAAGAGAAAAAAAGAGAATTAGAATCCCCACAAACTTAGCAATTGACGCTCAGAGAAAAAAAAATCCTTCGCCGCTCATTCACACACTGATCTTCTCAAAAGAGAATTTTGCATCGTTCTCACTCTCCCCTCATCCTTCTCGTTCGTTCTTCCCTCAAGCTCACTGTGATCTTCACTTCTCCCACTCAAGCTCTACTCTCATCACTCAGTAAGTTAACCTAAACCCTAATTTCTTTGTTTTTAATTTTTCATTTTTCCTCGTTTTCACTTTCCAGATTTTTGCTTGAACTTAGTCCTAATTTGTTTAATTGTTTCAATCAAGTATTGTCAATTCTTTGTAGGGTTGAGTTTTGATAAAGGAATTTGTAAGATATGTGGTTATGGTTTGGACATGGATAAATTCTAGCTTTTTTATTTGAGTGGAAATTGATATTTGGTTGATGTGTTTTGAGTACAGTCATGTCTATGTGACTAATACTACTTATATTGAAGTTTGATGATCAACCTGTTATACCTCTCGATTTAGTACGTTTGTTTACTAGTTCAAACCAAAATTTGGGCATGTCATGTAACGTTTGAGTCCATAACATGATTTTATTTAGTATTGTGATATAATTAGGCGATGTAGTTACCATTATCTTATATGATAAGTGAATTCAATTCATAGAAGATTTGAGTAGTATTGCAAGGGAATTCAAGATTCTAGATTCTAGTATTACCCGAATTCCTTGTAGTTTAGAATCTTTTGTTATGTGATTGTCTGCATAAATCGATATGGGTGCTTTCATATCAGATTAGTATGTGCAAATGTGATTCAAAGTTGATCCTTAGCTTCTCCTAGTAGAGTTTGGAAAACAAGTTTGAGGTTTAAGAGATCATTTACTAGCACCAAGCTATAGTGCTGTTAAGAAACAACTTTTGGTTATATATGATGATCTGGAATTTGACAATGTTTCAACATATAAAATTCCAACTTGTGTTTTAAACTGTGCATTTTTAATCCACTTCAAGTTTAGCATCATAAAATCCACTTAGTCAAGACACACAAAGATGCAAATATCAACAAATCTACTTCAGGTTTATCATCTAATTTCAAATGAGATTCTTTACCATAAGCCACTTTACTTAACTAATTTTGTTTATTACTCTTTGAAGATGAGCGTTGTTTTGAATGGCTCATGACATGTTTTCCAGTTTATGATCTTGCTCTTATCTCTCTCCTTATACCCTTTAGATTTGGATGAGTAGAAAGCAAATCTCATGTTTGTTAATTTGTAATTTGTAATTGAATGAATATTGTGTGCTTTTTAGATGAGACATAGAAGATGGGGAACTTCACTTAGCTATTTGGTAGAGCTAAAGTCGTGTCCTTCTCTTTATAATTGCAATGTGTATTACCCTAGTTTCTACATTCCACCTTGAATAACATAATTTTTTGTTTCCTTTCAGATTCTTGTATCTGTGTCAAGTGTTGGGAATTTTCACTCTTCATTTTGTTTGATCACTTGGGAGATTGACTACTAGAGGTCGGTAAGATTCTAGCTTTTCTCTACACTCCTTTATCTCAAAGTTACTACAAACAACTTCTTAGCATTTCCATTCTGGTTGATATCGTTTGATTGAAAAATAGTGTCTTTATATTCCTTCCATGGCTTGTTTGTTTGTTATATTCTGTTTTAATTAAAGATATGTTGCTTGTAAATGTGAATAATTTTGGGGTGTACTATTTTGCGATTATAAGTGAGTCAAGAGGGAAAAAATGCCTATTGTAAGATATTCGTTTCGCTGATTAGTGGGGATGTATTTTTTTGCTTTATCATCCGACAGAATATGGATATTCGCGTAACTCGTAGTTGGATGTATAATAGACTACTTCCTGGCCGAAAGGGATATACCGCTGCATTTGAAGAAGGGGTAAAGGAACTTATTTCTTTTGCATGCAAACAAGAAGGTGTGTCAAATAATCAAATTAGATGTCCTTGTCCTCAATGCAAAAATATCGATCATCTAGATGCCGAACTAGTTAAAGTTCATCTTTATGGTAAAGGGTTTAAACCTGATTATTGGTATTGGACATGCCATGGAGAAAGTGATTACTGTGTGTTGAGCATTCTGATGCCTATAGTTTTGGTGGAACTTCTTGGTGCCTATACTTTTTGATATTATATACTGTAGTTTTGATATTATTTGTGTAATTCATTTTTTGTCTGTATATAGTTTTCTTTGGTATTTGTTTTGTTTTAGTACACTTCTGGTTGTGAAGAACCTGAGAATTTGTGGTGATTTCCATAATGCTATCAAACTTATTTCTGCCATTTCACTGCTTCAAGGAAGGGCAGTATTCATGCAAGGATTATTAGTTAAAGATGCTACTTAAGTGAAAGCAAATAGTGCCAACGTTAAAATGGAATACCCCTCTTGGTTTTTTTGCTTTTTTTTTTTGACAAGAAGGTTTTTTTTGCTTATTGTTCATCTTTTAATGTCCTGTATTTAATTTGTATCTTCTTTATGTTCTTAGACGAAGCTGAATAGAACCCCTCCAGAGCCTATAGATTTGTTTCGTCGCACACACCAGCATCGTAAGGATAACACTTGGGTGGATAGGAAATCAGAACATACACATGTAATGACCTATCAATTTTTATTTCTATTATGTTTCTTACGTTGGTTTTAATTTATTTGATAGTCCTGAATATTAATTGGTCTTATATCCATGTCAACAGGAGATCTTTACACGTGAATGGGAAAAACAGACCCAAGCTACATCTTTGCAAAGAGCTAATCCACCAAGTCAGATGGATGTATGGCGTGATATAGTTGGAGTAAATAAAAACACGATGTATGGCTATGGACTACATTCGACTGAAGTGCTGAGACCTTACTATCATGGTTCAGGTTCTTCATCATCTGAGTGGGTGCAAAGGCAGGAGCTTAATGAACTCAGAAATCAGTTGGAAGAAGTGAGAACTGAAAGAGATGAACTGCGAGTTGAAATGGTAAATACCAAGAACACTTGTGAACAAAATAACAAGATGATAAAAAAAATTGATGAAAATGATGAAGTATCAACAACCTCCAACCAATGAAGAGCTGTATGACGAAGATGATGAAGAGTCTGATTCAGAGTGAAAGTGGCGAAGAGAGTTAAACATTTTATGTCTTTTGTTATGACTTAGAAATGTCTTTTGCTATGACTTAGAAACTAATTACTATGTTATGTAGGTTTTAATCTAAATTGACTATTATGTTTTTAATGTATTGACTACTCTGTTTTTAATGTATGACTATTATGTTTTTAACTAGTCATCAAATAGTCAAAATCAGTTTCAAAAATCAGGTTGATAAGTAAGTCACTAAAACAGTATATAAGCTAGTCGCAAATAAGCTAAATCAGCCACCAAAAAAAGTCTCTAACTCAGCCACCAAAACAGTCACTAAATCTGTCACCAAATCAGTCGCTAAATCGGTCACCGAAACAGTTACCAAATCAATTAACAAAACAGTCACTAAATCAGTCACCAAATCAGTCGCTAAATCAATCACTAAACCAGTCACCAAATCGGTCACTAAGTCAACTAGGTTCCGTCACAAAATCAATTTCTATTTTTGGTCGCCAAATCGGTCACTAAAACAACGGTCACCAAATCGGTCGCTAATGGTTAGCGACCAATGATTTAGCAACTGATTCTTTTTAGTCGCTAATTCAGTCACAATATCGTTTAGTGACCGATTTTGACTAGTTAGCGACTGATATTTCAGTCACTATTTTCCGTTTTTTTTTGTAGTGGTTACAAGATCAGGAATCGAATTCTTGGGTATAATTTATAAACTTGTTTGGTTCGTATCATACATTCCTAGGAATAAACATTGTAATTATCAAAATACCCCTATTTATATGAAATGTTATTTTAACTTTTTAAGTCACTAAAGGTGAAATAAAAATATAAAATTAAAGTGATTATTAACTTATAATTGTTTTTTGTAATAATCTTTTGTTATAGTTTATTGTCAAAAAGAGACTTTTTATATGTGTGTGTATATATATATATATATAAAAGAATTAAAAATCATAACACATACATGAAAGCAATATATTATTTATTAAAAAAGCAAAGCAAGAAACGTATAAAGCAAAACATATTAAAAAAAGGCAAAACATAAAAATGCCAAGCAAGGAACGTTCAAAATAAAAACCTATGAATGAATACATAAAAAAAAAAAAAAGCAAAACACATGCCAGGCATGTTAGTTGTTATATTAGTGGCTGTTTTAATGTAGTGGGTGAGTGGGTGAGTGGGTTAGGAATGTAATTTTATGTTAAAAATTGAAATCCACTATCCTGGAATGTAAGATTACCACTACATTTTGAATGGCATCAAATTCCCTTAAAAGTTGGAAGAAACTTTCCAGACAAAGCAACATTCCTTAGAATATATTTTTCTATTTTGTCAAACCAAACATAGGAATCTTTCTTTCCCAACCTAAATTCCTTGGAATCATCTCCATGTCTCCGAAACAAACGCCCCCTTAGAAATAGAAATGTGTTGGTGTGTTAGTGGGTAGTTACAATAAGGGCATTTTAGTCAGAAAAATCTGACACTAAAAAATTAGTTACAAAATGAATCACCTTTATATATAGGTATAGATTATAATTATACTTCAAAATAGAAAACAATTTTCAATAATGTATTGTGTAAATCTTTCAATCTTAATTTATCATGGAATCTTGAACTTAGGTAGGTTTATTGCAACAAAAAAAAAATTGTTTAATTTGGAACAGAAATTATTAGACAGATTAGTGTGATGGAAGCTTCTCAAATAATAATACCTAAGATAGTTTTCACAATTAACAGAATGCTATAAAGTAGATAATAGCAGATTCTCTTCATCGTACATGTGCAAAACCTTCTCTGGTTTCTTTGGAGTCATCTCAGCACGAGATGCATGTGTGAATCCACAGTAAACATTATCATCAATGTGTGTTTTGACTTAGCACCCTTAATAAAATGATCTGCATAGGAATTTAATTCCAGACATGAGAATATTTGTTCTTCAAACATACTCATCCTAAGCAGGTTGACCATTGGAGACACACTAATGTAGCAACAAAAAAAATCATAGAAACAGTAAATTTTTCAAGCCAACAAAAATATCTTGGAACTTGATCTGAATATGCAAATGAAACCTGAATATAGTTCTCTAGTTCAGACAAAAACAAATGGAATGGTACTCTAGTTAGAGGCAGTTAACATATCCAAAATGACTGTCTCTACTCTGTTAGTTGAGTCATCCCAAACTAACAATCAAAAGGACAACAAGTTCATACACTACAATCAGATTTCCATAGAAGAATTTTTACCACTAGATCTAACTTGACTAACTACCAAATCAAGCCAAAAAGGACCTTGTGAAACAATTAAAGTCAGCTGGGTTGAGATAGGTCATCAATGATATCCGAGATGACTTTGTCCATGTCCAGATCCTTCATGGGTTGAAATGGACGCTTCAGGCCCTGAAACATATTTGGCAAAACAAAATGCATTGTTTCAGAGGAGAGGTATAAATTAATTGTATTTGCTTTAAAACTAAAAAACAAAATCATTTTAATCTGAAGAATGATATCTCTGATATAACAGAATGAAGTCCTAATAAATAAACTTGTAAGGCCAATTATTCATATCTGATTACAGAGTTAGGAGTTACCAAAAGGGAAATGAACTGCTTGCCACCTTCTAGACGAATTTCAAAGCAACCTCTTCTTGGCTGTTCATTAACAAAAGAAAAGGAAATGGTTGGATCAGTCGAGCATTGCCAAATCAAACAGAATATCATTAAAAATCAATAGTCATTCTCAGTGACTCAGTGTTCATAAGTCTTAAAATGGTCCTGAATAACAATCATCTTCGTGGCTCACACTCTGCTCATAGATGATGGCCCCTTCTAGCAACCAATCATAAGATCAGGCAATACAATCTCTATATGCATTCACAACGGAGCTTCTTCAATTTGAGTACTTAAATTAGATCCACCACCCAACTATAATTTACTAAACAAGTTACATAGAATATAACATAAATATAACATAGAATATAACATAAACTCGCTATCTTAAAATACCTTTTCTGGGTTCACTTTCACAGCAATATCAAGCTCACTTTTCTCCAAACCTTCCTTCACCTGATTAGCTCTCGTCTTGAATGAGTTGCATTGCTTACTAAAACAAAGCAAATAACAATATAGAATTTATCAAAAAATTCAAATTTATTGTAAGATAAAAAATTAACAATGATAAAATAATAACTTTATTTCAAGATTTTCTACCAAACAAAGCCTAAAACGCTATCAAGTATTCCTACCAAACAAAACCCTAAAAAATCTCAAAACATATTCAGTAAATCCTAGATTTTAGGGAAAACATAGATTCTTTTTCAATGCCATTAAATCTTCATTATAATCTTACATTACACATAAAATAAACTAATAATGACACACAGTAAACACATTCATCAAAAAAAATATTAAATAAAAAAAATCCTAACATTTTCTTCATTATTATAGTAATAAAATGAAGAAGAAAAAAAGTACCAATGTTCAATGACTACAATAGTCTTGCTAGAATCTTCAAGAATCTCAGAGGATTCTACTTCTGCTTCTTCACTTTTAGCTGTTTTCTCCTTTTTCTGTCTTTTGTTTTGCTTTCTCGTTTCAGGCAACTCTTGGAAATGCTTCCTTACACCAGGTAGCTTTGCCGACGACGACCGAGTAATTCTGCCGGAGGATCGAAGGTTCCTCGTCGCCGGCGATACCGAACCGGAACCCGTTTTCTCAGCTTTGCCTTTCTTTGGTGCCATCGTTTTCTTCTCTTTTGTGTTCAAATAATCAATAAAAGGCTTTCTATCTCTTTACTATCTCTCTCTACGTTTCTTAGTTAAATTTTGTCACTAAATACATTTTTGCTTTTCCAGTTTTCCCGCGCCTCGGGATTTGAATGGACGGTTTAGATTCGTTGTATGTTTGATTAACGGTCCTTGTTGTTTGGTGTGGAAGAAGTTTTTGAGCACTATACCCAACGAGTTTCTCCAGTGAAAACTTGAGTTCATCTAGGCCGTTAAATAGGGATTTTAATTCTGCAGTGAATCATGGTCCGTTGAATAGATAGAGATTGTATATATTGTGTTGTGATGATGAAATTGAGAATTGAGTCTCAGCCTTTTGATCGTAGTCAGTGATCAAAATATCAGGACTGAGTGACAAAATTGTGTTCATTTGCAATGAATGTCGATCACACATTTTTTTCATTTATAAGATAAAATAAGATATAGAAAGTGATACTCCCAATGTTCCTAATTTTTGGTATATTTGAGTTGTTGTCTCTTCGTTTTTCAAATGTTAATTAATGGTTTAGAATCGATAACTCCAATTCATAAATTCTTTATGATTCAAGAAGAGGATTTTCAAATGCTAATATTTATTTGGCTAAATTATAGTTTTGGTCCACCTATTTTAAAAAATTCGGATATTTGGTCCCCCTATTTTAAAATTCAGACATTTAGTCTCTCTGTTTTAAAAAATTCATCAAATTTAGTCCAAAGAGGGGTTTTTCAATTTTTTTGCTGAGTTTGCCTTCTGCCAAAAAAAAATGCTGACGTGGCTCTCATTAAATGACGTGGCAGCTGACTCATGTTGAAAATTCATCGAACGAGAGAAGAAAACATTGAGAAAGAAATGCATAGCAACGACGGGAAAGCTTTATTGGTTGTTGCTTCTTTTCTTTGAAAAGAAGCATCGTTGTTTGTTCTCTGTTGTTGTTGTGTTCGTTCAAATCGTTGTGTTCTTCACGTAGTGTTCATGTTATTGTCGTAGATAAAGGGGAGGGGAAGTCGCGCACCTTGGGGTTTTCTATTTTGGAGAAAGGTAAAGGTATTTTGTTTTCCCTTCATTCTCTCTTCAAACTCTTGCTCGCGTCTCTTTTAATATCCCTTTCTCAAACCCTACCTCGAACGTTTTTTGTTTTGCAAGCTTGTTTGCTTGCCATCTCTTTTTGGAGGATGAGCCAGACGTGGAGTTCAATCGTTTGTTGGTGCCGGTGCAGATGTGGTGAAGCACATGAGGGTATTTAGATCTACAACAGCTAACATCTGTAGTTATGCATTTGGTTGGGTAATCGCTGGCTAAGTTTCCCTCGACGCTTTGTCATATTCGAGTAACCAATCACAGTTCCAATCATTTGTTTGGTGCTTTGTTTTTCATTTCATTGGCTTTGATTTTTAGAAAATAATTCATCTTTTTTTTGAACCATTCCTCAATAAATTTGAACATAACCCATTTTTATTTGATTGAATCTCGACCTATGATATTCATATCGTTTGAGCTTGAACTGGAGTTTAAATTGTGATATTCATATCGGTTCAAGTTTAGGTTCTTCTAACCACATTGTCAAACTGAAAGCGTTTATTACCTCCAACACACTCATGGGCATAGAGTCTTAAACGGATGGTTGAGTGGTCTTCCTTGTTAGAAATTTCGTTTTCCAATCTATAATCTGGAAGAGTGTCCATCTAGGTTGCAGTGAAAAGCGCTTCTTTAGTTTGAGGAGTACCCACACTCTTTCGACAAGTAAATAGGTATCCTTCGATTGGGATTTCCTTAAGGTTGTAATCAAACAATGTCTCTTTAAACCTTCTTATTCTCCACGGCTCGTAATCATGTGTCCATCATTTCTTATCATTTGAAAAAATGTCACTGAAATCACCCGTAACACACCAAGGGATAGTGTTATCCCTTGCTAAAGTATAGAGTAAATTCCAAGACTCCTAACACTGGCCTTCGTTTGGATGGTCATAGAATCTTGTGAACCTCCACAAAGGCCTACTCTCAATGAAATTCGCGGAGTAGTTAATAATATAGAAGTTGTTCTGTACCGTACTTCTGACCTTGGAGGTCGGTTCGAGATAGTTGGTAGATGTGATCCTTGATGACGAACGCTCCGATCGAGGTTGAGGTGTTGGTCCTGCAATGACACTCCGACGATCAAGTCAGTGAGGTAGTCAAACAGAGTATTTTTATGAGTTGAATAGCTTACCATTAATGAGCAATGAATGTGGTATTTATAGACTTTGAATAGTGTTTGACCTAATGATCCTGAACCGTTGGATTTGCTGGTTGCATCTGGATCGTTGAGATGTGGGTTTGTTTTTGTGTATGGGTCGTTAGAGAATGGGCCTTTGGGGGGTGCAAATAGTAGCAGACCAATTACCATAACAGTTGCCCCCCAAGTTTGGTCGTTTGATAGGCGATCTTGACTTTTATAACTCGTGGCTGTATTGCGACCTTGGTGTGACCGAATTGGAAGCGCCCGAGCTTCATCGTTGCCCGATCTTCATTCTTTGTTGTTTTATGCTTGCTTGATATTCAATATCGTTTAATGAATGTATTTAAATCTGCAAATCACGTACGTCGTCCTCAGGGCAGTTTATCGAGACTCGGCCCAGATTTAACTCGCCCTTTTGGGATCTTGGCACCTGTGGCCAATGGTCGTTCTGGAAACCTTGGTTCCTGAAAACCAACTCTCGTTAAAACGGTTTACCGAGACTCGGCTCGGATCTAACTAGTTTTAAAGAGTCGCGACCTTAACATGGTCGCGGGGAGATCGTAAGATCGGTCCATGTTCGATTTATCTTATTTGAAAAAATGAAGATGTTTACGAACGTAGGCATGGAGTCGCGACCTTAACATGGTCGCGGGGAGATCGTAAGATCGGTCCCTGTTCGATTTATCTTTATTTGAAAAAATGAAGATGTTTACGAACGCAGGCATGGAGTCGCGACCTTAACATGGTCGCGGGGAGATCGTAAGATCGGTCCCTGTTCGATTTATCTTTATTGAAAAATAAAGATGTTATGAACGCAGGCATGGAGTCGCGACCTTAACATGGTCGCGGGGAGATCGTAAGATCGGTCCCTGTTCGATTTATCTTTATTGAAAAATAAAGATGTTATGAACGCAGGCACGGAGTCGCGACCTTAACATGGTCGCGGGGAGATCGTAAGATCGGTCCCTGTTCGATTTATCTTTATTGAAAAATAAAGATGTTATGAACGCAGGCATGGAGTCGCGACCTTAACATGGTCGCGGGGAGATCGTAAGATAGGTCCCTGTTCGATTTATCTTTATTTGAAAAATAAAGATGTTATGAACGTAGGCATGGAGTGTCACTTTATTTGATGAGTGAATCATTATAGCAGGTTGGCACGCCAAAAGGTGGTGTCTTTAGGGAGAAAATTGCCTTTCGAGAAAAGGACTCTTGAATAGATGCAAAGGAGTTCTTAAACATAGTATTTCTTCAGCTTGGTTGCGTTCCAAGTTCGCACAATCGGATTTCCACTGAGGGTCTCAAGTGAGAAAGCTCTGTTGCCGGTCTTGGATTTGACACGGTAGGGTCCTTCCCAGTTTTGCGCGAGTTTCCCTTGACCGGCGTTCCTTAGTTCGACGTCAGCCCTTCGAAGCACTAAATCCGGAGATCGAAGGCCTGACCGGTGTTAGGATTTTCTCGGTCTTGCCGCTTTCTTCTTCGTTGATGAAGCATTGCGATATTTCGAGAAACTCTTGCAAGGTACTGGGTTCCCACTTGAGGGTATGCTTCTTGAACGGACTTCCGGGAAGCAGACCTTGGGTCATGAAAAATATCCGGAACGCGTCGTCCAAGTTGCGGACTTGGGAGGCTTCTCTATTGAATCTTTCAATGTAATCTCTCAGAGGTTCGCTCTCCCCTTGCACCACGGACATTAGTACGATCTTGTTTTTGGGCTTGCTTTTGGCGAAGTTAAAGTGAACGCTGAACATCTTTGCTAGCTGATCCCAAGTTGAGATGGAGTTCGGCTTCAGGGATCGGAACCACTCCGACGCTAATTTGTCGAGCGTTAAGGGAAAAATCCGGCATTTCATTTCTGCTGGGACGTTCCTATATTGCATGATATGGTCAAACTGGTCGAGATGTCTGTCTGGGTCGTCAGTCCCGTCGTAGGTCTTCAATCCTTCAGGTGGTTTTTCTAGGTGCCGAGGGACTCGGTAACTGTCGATATCCTCCGTAAAAGGTCCTTTTCGCTTGGATGTTTGCGCTCGTGGAGGGGTTCGATGACGACGATGAGGGTCGATGCGTCGTGCCTGTTCCTTGGGTGAATTCCCCCTGCTCCTCGATCGCCTATGTGGGGACGACGACGCCCAGGATGAATGTGGTCGTGGCGAGCGATGCCGTACTCGATCATTTCGGGATGGGGATCCATGATTCCTTCTTTCCGGTGGAGATCGGTTCCTCCTACGAGCCGGGTTCCTTCTTTCCGGAGAGTCTGGTTCTGGGGAGCCTAGGTCGGCGATTCCCCGGGTTTCGGATCTCAGCAATGTCTGCTTCAAGTTCGGTGAAACGGAAACTTCTAGCCTAGTTGGCCAACTCCTGCCGGGCTAGCAGTTGCACGAGCTGCTGGACTGCGTCGGCCGGAACGGAAAGCGCCGGCGGAGCCGTTACCGGAGGAGGGGGCCGAAGTCGGTTCCTTACCGAACTTGCAGGGATTAGTACGAAGTTGTTGTTCGGATGTTGAAGCTGAGCTTGAGTTGAGTTCGGGACGTCTTGCACATGTCCCTCCGGGGTTTCTTGTGGGACGGTCTCTGGTAGTACCTGCTGACCAGGATCGGCCACAGGCTCGACCGCCAGGTTAGTGGCCTTCGGACGTAGGACCGGAGCCATCGTCGATCAAGGTAAAGGGACGAGGTCTGAGTACTGACCCTCCCACTGTGGTCGCCAATGTTCTGTACCGTACTTCTGACCTTGGAGGTCGGTTCGAGATAGTTGGTAGATGTGATCCTTGATGACGAACGCTCCGATCGAGGTTGAGGTGTTGGTCCTGCAATGACACTCCGACGATCAAGTCAGTGAGGTAGTCAAACAGAGTATTTTTATGAGTTGAATAGCTTACCATTAATGAGCAATGAATGTGGTATTTATAGACTTTGAATAGTGTTTGACCTAATGATCCTGAACCGTTGGATTTGCTGGTTGCATCTGGATCGTTGAGATGTGGGTTTGTTTTTGTGTATGGGTCGTTAGAGAATGGGCCTTTGGGGGGTGCAAATAGTAGCAGACCAATTACCATAACAGAAGTCAAAATGATGGCGTGAGAAAATAGCTACTCCACATCCCATCTCTACCCTATAAAGAACAAACTCTCCATCAAAATTCAAAAAAACCCGAAGCTCTTCAATTTTACTAGCTTGAACCAACGTTTCACAAAAAAAACCATCTAGCTAATATATGCGAATGGAGTCTCTAAGAGAGTGAACTGCTATTGGGTTTTGCATGCCCCAACAATTATAATTGATAAGACTCATTTTCCATGGCGGGCCTCTTTCCCAGGGTAGTCCAATAAAAAGTTCAATGTTGATTTAGAATCAATTGATGCATTGTTCTGGTTATTGGGGGTTATTAATTTCATACCGTGTAGCTGCACTATTGGTTCTTGTCTGTAGCATTCTTTTTGTTTTTTCCACATCATCCATGAAGGATCCTTTGACTTATGGGCCCTATCATTCAGGTTATATGGGATAAAAGCATTTTTTTAAATGATTGTGCCTTTTAAATTATCCCCAGTTGTTACTTTTTTCCTATGAGATTCCGTCTTTATGGTGTATGTGTGTTGCATTTGTGTTTGTCTATTGCAACCATTCCATTAGTTAATGATTTATCCAATTTCCTTAGATCTCGCTCCTGGACTGCGAAACGCTCGTGATTTGGAGCCTCCCATTTTTGCGTGTCTTCTACTCGTAACCATCTCGATGTTCCTCCATTCGGAGCCCTGTTGCTGTCAACCCTAAGGTCTGTGCTCCGCCTCCTTTTTTCATTGTCCCTCTTAGCAAACTCTTTGGGTCCATTTGATTTGTAAACAGGTAAGTATTAGATAATATTTTGTGCAGTACAATGTTTGTTGAACACTAGACAACACAAGTCAAAATGTAAAACTTACTATAATTCTCTTTATGACATTTATAATATATTATAATATAATTAGAAATTATAAAGAAAAATGTGAATTAATTTATGTTATCTTGCTAATATAGTGTTTGTTTGTTGGATTGAGAAATTTATTTGTTTAATTTGCTTGGTCTTCTGATTATTATAAATGCGACTTTATATGAACTAGTTGTGTTGGTCGATCTTATATCTCTCTAGGGAGAAGCACCAAAGAATGAAATATTTTTAAAAAAATAAATAAATAAGCACTTTTAAAGTCGGGTGTCACTATAAACTGACTTTAAAACCTTTTAAAGTCAGGCGCTGCTGAAATCCGACTTTAAAAGTTTTTCACAGATATGGTCGAACGCTTATATTCCAACTGAAAAATATACTTTTTAAGTCGTACCATTGTCAGACTTTAAATCCCTGACTTACTAAGTCACTTTATTAGAAGTCGGGCTCCCACCCAACTATAAGAGTCTAAATTGTCCTACTTTGAATCTCTTTTTTGCACTAAGGTGTTGTTATCATCATCATATTCTAAAAAGATACACATCCACTACCAGTAAGTTTACCCATTGTCTGTGACATGGACCTTTCCCCCCAAAAAAAACCACAGGTTGACCATCAAGATGATTGAAGAATTTGGAGCAAGGCAAGAACAAATATTATCAAATTGATGGATACTCTTCGAACAGGTGTTCATACATCAGTCATATATCTAATCACTTTATCTATTAGGAAGCGACCTACCACGTAGAAGGATGGCAGTACATTGCTCTCCTTGGTGTAACTACATCCTCTGGAACCTCCAACTCTCCTTCATTGCTTTCTTATTCTTCTAACTGAATTGTTCCTAGTCTCACTCCTGTTTCATCCATGATCAACGTGGTGAACAGGTTGTTAGGTCAAAAATGGAAAGCAACCCTCATAGAGGAGAAAGCTTCATAAAATCTAAGTCTAGTTTAATTATGCAAAAAAAAAACCCTCAATTTTCCCGATGTTAAATATATAATACTATATTATTATTATTATTATTATTATTATTAATTTATTATTATCACAATTATTATTTTATTATTATTTTGGATTTTTTGAAGAAAAAATATTATTGCCTCTAGTTAGTGAAAACTAAGAAGGGGTAAAGAATGATAAAAGAATTGTGAAGTATATATAAGTTATGATTGGGAGTTGTGAAGTAAAAACACGTCTCGTAATTAAACTGAAGGAACCATGTGGTAATAATGGGCTTGACTGTGAATTTTAATCTCCTGTGATCTGCAGAAGTCTCCTAATGCGACTTTTTTTGTTAACTTGTTATTGGTGTGCATTATTCACCGACTTCGTCAATCTGTATGGTTCTACCGCCGCACTAAAGTTTTTTCTCAACCCAAGACTCAAACTTGAGACGTTGGGGTGGTTCTCCCCTCCTAATGCGACATTAAGCTAGGACATCATTTAATTTTCTTTATACACCCTTTATTTTTATAAATCTTTTATTTTTTTGACGTGTTTATTTTTATAAATCTTACAGGTCAGATTGATGTCAGGGTTTAAACAGATGAAAAATCAATAAATAAGTTTATTTGAGTTTGACTCCTCAAGTACTTGAGAGTGTTGTGTGAAGTATGAGAGAAAGTGACTCATACAAATAACAATAATTGGAACAAATATTTTTATTATTTTGTATGTGTCACTCTCTCCTACTTGACACAACAATAACCTGAGAGGATGAGGATCCAAATTCCAAATATTCTTCATTTCAACTTTCACACCAAATAGACCAGCACGTGAATAAAATAATCAAATACAACAAACTCAAAATAATGATTTTTAAAATAAAATAAAATAACCATCATACAATACCCAAATATCTGTGAAACTGTATACCATAATATTGAGACATACTCTACATAACTGCTGAAACATTACCAGAGTTATATTGAATGCATGAGCATGACTGCAGAAAAATTTCAATACAATAACATTAATAAATAACTGTTAGTTTCCAGAGTCAAAATCAAGACAAAACACTATCCCTCCCTCCCACCCTCTCTAGTCTATCAAGGATACCAACAAAATTTCATCCTTCAGGAACATCTATGATGTTTCAAATACAAAAAAATTGATTGTAAAATAGGAACAGCAAATTATCCAACCAAACAAGCTCAGCAGTTCCATCAAACCCCATAAAGCAAATTTTGATTTGATCAGCTTCTGTGTTGCCTTAGGGAACTTCTCAAAAATAAGAAGATATGTCATATGTGCACGACGGAAAGGCTGGGGACCACGTGGTGTTGATTCACCAAAGAATGATAAGTATTTATAAATACTTTAGAATGTTGTGGAATTAGAATATAGTTTAATCAATTTATCCTGAGTTTCTGGGTAAAACTTTCGGGCGAATAGATAACAAGATCGTTTAAAGCCATTCAATTGGCAAGGTGTAATCACCACTGTTCGCTGCAAGGTATATGAAAATGAAAATAAAATAATAAGCATTCTTTCAACAGAAACAATATCACACAATATGGAGGACCTTTGAACCTAAACTAGAGGAATAAGGTAAGTATATACCTTTGCATCACTTGTATAATGTGGACTTTCATCAATGTACTGCAGTGAATAAAATTGTGTCATTAAATAGAATTGAAGATAACTGTTGTTTTCGAATATTGTAGAAAGATTTGAAGGGAATGAGTAAAATTTGTCACATACTGCTATTTTCTTCATGAGTTGATAAGTAATATCTTTGGCCCTGAATGACCTAGGATGCCATTTTCCTTCAGACCAATCAACATATGTTACTGACCAATTTGCAATTCCACCTGGATCAAGCATCTAAATATACACCAGACTAGTTAGCAAGGGGGGGGAGAGAGAGAGAGAGATGCTTGTAGCACTAACACTTCTTGTTGAAGAAATGTCCGGTGTCCGACACGATTGAAGAAATGTCCGGTGTCCGATACGATACCAACACGGACACCAACACCATTGACACTTCAATTAATTGTATTTTTCAAATTAAAACTGGTGTTTTGGTGTCTGTGTGTCCGTGTCCGTGCTTCATAAATTACACTGCACTTTAAAAAGAATAGCCCAATGCACTTACAGTAAAAAAAGTTGGCAAGTAATGCTCATCAGAATAGCAGTTTCGGTTTCCCTCCATATTTGGCTGATAAATTTAAAACATGAACAGTGAAATTTGTCAGTGAGCTGCCTTTTACAAATTGCTTCGTTCCCAACAATTGTTAAAAATAACATTGATAGAAAAAAGTGAAGATATAATGTCTTGGTCAGAAGAAAAATGAAATTAAATGTTGATCATATTCTTAGGAGATGCTCATTTACTTAGAATTTCATAAATACTCATACATGCTGCAGTGAGAAGGTGATAGTACAAATAAACCCTCAATTTAGTCCCATAAGTATCACCCTCACTCCAATTTAGTCCCTAAACTATAAAATTCTAATAAATAGTTCCTAAAGTTTTTCAATACATTAATTTAGTCCCTAATAGGCAAATTTTAGGGACTAAACTGATGGATGAAGATAAACTTTAGGGACTATTTAATAGGCTTTCAAGTTTAGGGACTAAATTGGAGAAACTGTGATAGTTTAGAGACTAATGTGAGGGTTTATAATACAGTATGGATCAAACAATCTAGCCAGTTAGCAAATGAAAAAGGAAAAATGATTCGTAGTAACATAGTACCCTGCAATGATGCTTGAATTTTGTAAAATAGAGACTGTCTGCCATAATTATTATAGCATGCTGCCGTTTCATTGAGAACCACTGCATTAGAAACAAGAAAATTCAAATAAGCTGCATGTCAGAAAATTACCATTGGTTTCCTACATTTAATACAAAGCCATTTTTCATCCAAAATCTTGACTTTAATGAATGGTTAAGTATTTTAGAGGGGAGATGAATGGCCAAAAGAAAAAACACTCTTAAAGTCAACAAGGAAATCATAAACTTCTGCCAGGTAAAAAAAGTCTCAAAAACGAAAAATTAAATTCGACACTTCAAATGACATGAAGACATTTATAGTTATATTTCCCAACAACTTCTTAGGCATCAAATAATAAATAGGTACTATACTGCGAAAGAAATTTATTAAATGGTGAAACACTGCAATTGAGTGGAAGAAGCTCAAATTTTTTACTAAAGGTACATAACATCCGTAGAAAATTACCTGTGAACCCTTTCGAAAATCCTTCTTTTCTACTTCAGGCAACATATGTTCTATATACCTGCCATTTCCATGAGGACCGGTATCTACATAGCTTTTAAAAAAGGAAAAAAAAGGGTAACGGAGAGATAAATTAGTCCAAATCATCATCCAACATTTCTAGAATTTGATCAACTAAATTGTAGAAGGTTCTTTTATAATTTCTTACCTGTCAATAAAGCTGAGATTTGTTAATAACAAGTAGTTGTACATAAAATCAAAGCGGCGCACGGGTATACAACTGGAGCAGAAACGAACATACAATTGATTAGATTAAATTCTAAAACCTAACTAAAACTTAGCAGCAGAAAGATATATCAAATGACAAAAATACCTATCAGACAACAAGACAAAATGTTGGTTATCAGG
Source organism: Astragalus glycyphyllos (assembly GCA_963573325.1). Taxonomy (NCBI): domain Eukaryota; kingdom Viridiplantae; phylum Streptophyta; class Magnoliopsida; order Fabales; family Fabaceae; genus Astragalus; species Astragalus glycyphyllos. The sequence continues at coordinate 87,065,777 of OY754309.1, read as the reverse complement.
GTCTAAAAGTGCATTTGCCAAAAGTCTCCTTTCTGCCTCAACCATAGAAACTTTTCCCCAAGCTACCTGAAAGAAATTGAAAACCAGTTGGTACTAATTGCTAAGAAATGGATGGTATGACTTAATGAAAAGTGGATACATGTTAAGTACCAGGTAAGGTAATCATAGAACAAAAGAAAGTTTGTATTTATTTTCTCGGGTATTCACATTGTCCCTATTGCTCTAGTTTACATTAAAAAGATATCTATAAGATTATCATCAATGAAGTACATGTACTGTTTACTAGGACAGTGAATATAGTTTTTTGTGTATATGGAAAATAAATGTTCCATGTGAACATTAGTTCTCCCTGAATAGTTGAGGGATGGGGGGAGTTTTTGTCACATAAAGTAGAAAAAACAAAGTCGAAAATCCAATGGAATTTTCTTTTAAAAATAGTTTTTTGCACCATTTTACCATATACTTGAAAGGAGAAAATCCTTGATAGATAATTGAAAGGAACAACTAGTCTATAATTTAACTGAATCAATTCTGAGAAAGTCCTAGGTGTTTGTTCATTTGAGTGAATTTCTCTCTTTAACTTAATATTTTGTAAGGTTCTACTCTTCTATTTACTTCCTACATACCTAGTTCAATGAGTGCCAGCTAAATCCAAAGATCCAGGGAAATTAATAGCTTATTTTTAATTCATGTGCGATAGATACCAGTCTCTATTTCTTGATCCCTATTACTTTTAACCGTGTATACCTGTACAACACACGTTTTAAGTCTTACATGACAATTCCTTTTCCAAAGTGTTGGCTTTAGGTATGACAGTAGGGAATATATTGAGTTACACTAAATGATATACTTTCTTATGTTTAGATTCACAATTTCAATCAAATTTAACAAATGATAGACCAAACCATGATTTTAGAACATCCGAATCTCTTCTTAGTAATTCGAGGAACTTTATACAGTGGATTCCAATTCATTACTTTTTGGGGGGTTGGCTACAATCATGAAGGAATTAGAGAGAAAACAGTGCAACAGCAGGGGATATATGGAAGGAGGAAGAGTTGGGAAGAAGTTAGTGCGCGAAGGAATTGGGATGGAGAGAACCAGGCTGTGTAGGATGTTAGTTACTTCCCTTGCAAGTCATGCTTTAGCGGAGGGTATCTATCAATATATCGGCAAACATATTTCCCCCTCTAGCCTAGATATGCATGCACATCCTATCCTCCTTTAAGTTGCTTCAGTAGCAATAAATTACTGAAATATGAATCTCAATATATAACCTTAAGAGTTGTGAGCTGCAATGTGAAACTAAGAAAGTGCTTCCACATTAAATTGGATCACATAAAAATACTGTAACAAGAAACCAGATTTATGGATTAATGTTCTCAAATTTCAAAAAATCAATAAATTCTCATTAAAATTATAATCAAATCATATGCACTGACCACATTCTCTATAATTTTTACCCTATGTTTGGAACTTTAAACTGTCATATAAATACTTTATATATTCAAATCATGAGCTATACCCCATACCGGTTCACTGTGGATTTCTCGGCCAACAAAATAGGGGCTGACGTGTACCGGTTTTTCCTTGGATGCATGTATATAAACAGAGAATTTTCCCTCATGGCCCTGCATTTGTTATAGGTAAAGTTCAAATAAACAGGAAGTCACATATCTGAATCACATTCAAGGGAAAAAGAGTAATTATATTCAGCATAACAAACATTGATATTATATTAAAATTATCCCATTCATGGATCCTGGTATTCACGCTGGTGCTATAGGAACAAGTTTAGAGCACTGCTCAAATTTCGGCAATAATAACAGAGGGAAGCCTGATACTACATTGGCCCAAAGCCTAAGCCTACCAGAATTTCCTTCATCGATTCAAAACCCTCTCATCCAGCTCCCTCCGTCATTTTCTAACCACCTAGTTACCATGTGCACTGCACACTTTTTGTACATGTACACGAACACGACATATATGCACCAGCCTAAGGGGGAGTGTTGAGACATTTGAATTTCTATCACAATATTATCTTGATTGTGTAAATATTCTGCTGTAACAAATAGGTAGACTAGATCGGATTTGGTTTTGTTTTATGATTTTATCCCTATACTCAAGGATTTGATTTTACATCTTATTAGTATAAATAAACACATTAAGGGTTAATCTCTCAAGTCATTTAGAGCAACTCAAGTCTCTATATTCAAGTAGTTCAATGGTTATCTCTCACAAAATTGCAACTTGCTCACCAACAGAAATTATTCATTCCTCCACACCGCCTTTTCCATCTTAATCAAATAAATTCCCAACCATGAATAAATTGAAAATAAGATCAGATTCTATCCACCACTCCTCCCTCTTAGTCCCTTTACCAAAGTAACAGTCTAATGATCTAATCACTATAACAGAAACAGGATAACATGATTCATGCTAGTGTCTATCGACATCAACGCTGTAGTCTGTAGATATCAGCAGGTGACTATTGTGAAGAATCCAAAGTCCAATGTAACAGTTGTAGAAAAAAATTATAAATAAAACGAGAAAATAAATGAAAAACATAGCATCGTAGTTCCATAATTACGAAAGAAGATACAAAAGCAAAGTGTAGAACTGCCATACCAGAAAGAACATGTGCCAAAGCTTCTCGAAAGGTAATGAACCCGGAGTCAAAAACAAAAAAGCAACTTTAGGGACCTTGGTTTGAACATGATAATACTTGAGAATTTCGTTAATAACAACCCGAGATTCAATCTCCGCATCAGTTAATTCCCGAGAAGGCGCAACTGGTGGTCGACCAAAAGTAACACCACCACGACTAGCAACACCACGACTAGCAACACCAATACTAACACCACCACAATCTTTAGAGGAAAAGAAAGAGCACGTTGAGGGGCTTTGTGGCGGATAATTATAAGCAACGATTAGAAAGACGCACACTACAGACAGTAAAACAATAATCCAAGTGGGTCTCCTTAAATGTGACCGGTGTCTTGATCCAACCATGATCAGAAGATTTCTTATGAATTGCGGCCATGCAAGTTCTTTCTTCATCTAAGTTCAAGACACCCTAGCAGCTTCCCCATGCATCTATCCTCTATCAACATTCACTTACATTCAATGTTGTCTCACTGTCATTACACATACCCAAAAACAAAAACATAATAAGTACTTCTACTTCAACTACCAACAACCAAGAAAGATTAAAGCACACACGCCTGCATATTGAAGTCATAAAATATTTGGCTATGCTGTAAAGCAGAGACTAAAAGGCAATGTAAACTGTGATGGGAGACTGTATTATTTTTTTAGTCTAGTCTTCTTAGCAAGTGATTGTGCGTGTATTTTGCAACCCTTCATAGAAAGTAGATTGAGTTGAGTGTGTACTCGATGAATTTGGAGCTATACAATATCAATGCAATTTACTTAACTAAAACAAATATTGAAGTCATCAAAATTCAAAAATAACACTCATTTTTTTCTCATCATCAAACAATAAAATAAACAGATTTTTCAGATCTTATCTCATACATATTCCTAGCCTCCTAACCCTAATTTAAAAAATAGAAGAGGAAAGCATCACTAAAGACTAATTATTAAAATAAAAAAAAATCAAATTGTCCCAACTCCAAAACAAGCAACATCCATGAACAGAATAGAGATCTCTCATTTTTCCTCGAGAACACAACAGTGCAATGTTATAAACCCTAACACAAAGAAATTGAGTCCTAAAAGAAAATAAATAGTTGTCTAGATCTTTAATTTAACTACCAAAATATTTAGATAAATCGAATCTAAAGCAGAACAAAGCAGAAGGAGAAGATTAACGAATACCTGTGATTCAATGCAAAGATCTGAGAGATTAGGAGGACCAGCAAAAAGAGGAAATCAAAGAAATCGTAGAAGAGTGACCAAAAATAATTATAAAAAAAAAAAATCGGAGGCGAAGAATGAAAATGAAGAATGGTTAGTTAGTTGGTAAAGATTTAGAATGGTTTTTTTGGTTGTGATGAGTGTGAAGGGAAGAAAATGGATTGAATTGAAGGGAAGAAAACACAACGCCGGTGGTGTTGTTTTTCTTCGAACGTGGTGAGGTATGGTGTTTGTTTAGATCGTTGTTTCAGATTTGCTTTGCCAAAGCCAATTGGAAGGCGTTGATTCCGGTGTGTTTTGTTAAATAAATTAATTAAATATTATTATTATTATTATTACAAGTAAGTATACTTTAATTAATTAATACTATTAATTAATGTTAATATTTAGTACATGCTACAATTACAATGTCATGTGTGTGTCTGTCTCTCTGTGTTTTTTTCTTTTTTTTCCCATGGATGTTGTCCTAAGTTCAGGTTTAGGTTGTCAACTTGTCATGTCTCAGTATACTCTTTTTGGTTAATCTGTGGTTGGTGCGCAGTTTCCACCAAATTTGTTAATTGGCCACGAGTACTCAGTTTTGTCGGCTCGTATGGTTATCTCTTTTCAACAAAGTTTTTTGACACACTTAAGATTCAAAACTAAAACTTTAAAATAATATCTAAGTCCAGTTATCACTCAGACTAACTCATGTTGGTCGAGGACAGTATACCCTAATCTAATGTATTTCAACCCTCATCATTTATATAAAATATTATGAAGACAGCCTATATAAAGTATAAACTAAGCTGCACCTCCCTGTCGCATTGTTTGTTTTGGTCAGACAAAAATAATTCTTTTTTTTTACAACAAAAAAGTAAACTCAATATATATATTTCATTCAAAATAAGGTATTCAATGCAGTTATGAATATTCTCAAAAACTTGGTGATTGTAAGTATATAAAATTGATGTTCTAGCTAAGCAATCAACAATTAAATTGGTTTGTCAATGAAATTTATCTTGTGGTTTTGATTCCCTCTCAAACTCTCATTATATTTTGAGAGAATAATTTCAAATTTAGCTACAATTGATTTGCTAACTTGTTCAACAATAATATTCACAATCTCTGGCTTGCATAGCCAATTAATAGCTTCTAGCAATCCCAGAACTTATGCTTAGAAAAACCTTGATGACAAATTGTTTTTGCCTTTACCAACTCCTTTGCTTCATTGTGAATACACATGCCAATTACATAACAGCTTTTTGATCAAAAAAATTGTGTCATTTATATTAAATTTTAACTCTCTCATTGTTGGCTTAACCCACTTGATTGCACAATGATTAATAAGTGTCACATCGTTTGCATAATAATAAAGTATAAATGATGCACCCTACTATTATGAATAAGAGTTACTACTTACCACCTCTCTCAAATAATTTGGCCACCTCCATTTAGTCATGAAAAGGCAAAAATAACGTTACCTATTAAAGTACCCAAACTAATCTTCTTATCCTTCTTCCCCCACCACCAACACCACCATTTGTCCCATGACCATCCTCCTCCAACATTCCAACTTCACTTTTCACCCTAAACCCCAACCGAAGTGGGGCTGGATTGCAGAAAAGAGAGAGTAAGAGAGGAGATCAAGGTTGGTGTTATCGAGAGTGGATGGCGGAAGTAAGTTGCGACAGTTGGTTGCGTGTTGAAAAGTTGTCAGTTGATAGTCACTATTGCGACTTTGAACATAATTGTCACACAAAATTAATAAAATAAATCCATTCATAATTCAATAGACAAGTTACACCTACGTGTATTCGATGTCAAAATTAGATTTATTCTAGAAATCGTTCTACAATATCAAAATGTAAAGAAATGCATCAAAAGACTTCAAGTGAATGAGTTAAATAAGAGCCATTAATTAAAGACTAAAAAAGATCAGAATTATAAAATAAAAAAATTAATAACATCTACTTTACCTGATTTCCCCTTGAATTTGGCCAAAGGATAGCAATTTGCTCTTTCAAAAAATCAACTTGTGAAACTTGTTCCTTCAATGTATCAATTTATGCTTGCACTTTTTGTACTTTTGCATCAGAGGAAGACATTGATCTCACAAAGTCACAAACTTATTAGATTTGACATGGTAGTGGGAGATATTAGGTGGCATTGAAAGGGAGTTCCACAAAGGGAGGAATAAGTAGTGGGAGATATAAGGTGCAAGGGAGTCACTACAAGGGTCAATATAGGCAGTGATTGAGGTGTGGTTATAGGCGAGAGGCGAACTATTACTCTTTGACGATATAAACTCGACCCATTCCTACAAGGGCAATTGAGGCGTACATAGTATGGGATGATTGAGACGCAATTATGGTGCTTATTGGGAGAGACATGAATGGGGTTTGGGAGAGGGGGGAAGGAGAGACATACCGGTAGTAGGAGCTCATAAGAGGGATGAGTGAATAAGACGTTAAAAGTAATTGTGAATAAAGATAAAAGGGACAATATATTTTAAGCTTTTGAAGAGATTGACCGTCGCTAAATAGAATTAACCCATCCAACTATTTGAAATCAGTAACTTATGTGATGACCAAATTATATTACAAGTGGCGGTTGAAAATAATGTGTCGCAATATTTCATTTTTCTTGTAGCGATTTCTCTCCATCTTCTCATAATTTGATTCTCTCTCGTCATTGTTTCCTTATATATCATTATATATCTCCTTCCACTCTTTTTTTTTTTTGACAAAATCTCCTTCCACTCTTATCATTATATATCTCCTTCCACTCTTATAATTTGTGAAATAGATAAATGATAGAACAAGGTAGTTGAATAGTGAGGGGTGAGATTGGACTTAGAAAGGAGTTAAGTGCAAGATTGTAAAAAAAGTAGGGCTAAAAATAAGCTAAGAAATTAACTTAAGAAAAAAGAAAATTAATTTAGGGAGGTAGTAGAATTAGTGAATCCATTGACCTTTCTATCAACGTTGAGTTTAGGGAGAGGTAGAAGAAAATTAACGTCACAGTCTCATTACTGTGGAAAAGATAAGGCGAAGAAGTTGCGTACGTGGCATCAGAAAAACCCAATAATTCAACTTCAACTCGATTCTCATCCAACGTGGCATGATGCAACCAATAGATGATTACACAAAGAAGCTAATTCATTATTTTGGGTTATTTTTGCGGCTGGCTTAATACACCGCCATGGCTTCAGCTTCAGCTTCTGCTTCTGCGTCTCGCTTGCTACCTTGTTCTTTCGGAGTTAAAGGCCATAATAATCTTCCAACGCCAAAATCCACCAACCTCCGTTTCCCTCGCCGCCACAATAGCTTCTGCGTCTCCGCTTCCGTTTCGATTTCCAACCCGAATGTGCGAACTGTCCCTGATGATCTCGTCAATTCCCTTCTCTCAAAGGTAATTTTTCGTTATTAATTTATTTTGAGTTAATATTCGAATTATTTATTGATTGATTTAATAGTTTCATACGGTCTCCTAAAATTGCCCGATTTCGGTGGTGGACAAACTCAGTGCGAATATTTATCACAAAGATTAGTCCTTTGTTGAAAGCGTTGAGACACTCCGTGAGTAGCCAACAATGGTCCAAACCAAAAATACGGTCTAGTAAAATAGTTTGTATGGAGAGTTCTCTCTTTTTTGTTATTCTCCTTAATGGATTTTATAATGAGGCTTATGGATTGTGATTGCTATTCTGGTTTTTCAGCACTGTGATAGTTATGATTTACAATGCTTTCTTCCATTTGATGTTTGGTTTATATTTTAACTGAATTTTTTGTATTTATTTCTGTGCTGAAAATTGAATTCTGACTTTTTGATCAGGTGATGCAAACAGATGGAGGAGTTTTACTGAAAAAGGAAGAGCATAAAGAGGTGGCTGAAGTGGTTCAAGAATTGCAGAAGTATTGTGTGAATGAGCCTGTTAAATGCCCTTTAATATTTGGAGGTAAATAAATCCACCTTATGCTGCTTTACCTTGAGCTTGTGTTAAAACTTGAAAGTTGAAACCCCCTAAGTCCTTAACAACATGTCTTCATTGCTGAATCTTCTTAACCATACCAAAGAAATCTTGAGGTGCATTTAATTTGTTATCTATTTCGTTTTAAATTGACATTTTAATTAATTATATTGAAAATGTCATTTTGCTTTTTGTCTTTTCTCAAGGATTCAGGCCCTGTTTGGATAAATATCTTAAGCATAAGTACATCCTATAAGAGATTATGTATGACCTATTTCTATATTAATAGATAAAAAATGTTAGATACTTATGCTAGTAGATAAACTCAAATAAGCCAATCAAAACGGACTTTAAATAGGTGAAGACAACAAAGTAGAACCATGTGAAAACAATACGCTATTACTCTAATTATTAGTGACAAGCATATGCATTAGTGGCCTTGTCTTTATCCATAGTGTAGTGCATTACTGCATTAGATACTAATATTGTTTGAGTAAACAGCTCAAGTAATCCAATAGGTGCTTATCATAAAAGATCTTATGTATAAGTTGTTTTTTCAGCACTATCTAAATTAGTGATCTGAGTATCACTTAGTTCTTACTTTTCTGAAAACAATGTGCTCTTATCAAAATTAGTGAAAACATGTGCCTTAGTTTGTGTGTCTTATCTTTATCCTTAGTGTACTGCATTGGCTATTAGGGGTGTTTGAGTAAACAATTTAAGGAAGTTCTTATTCAATAAGCATTTATCATAAAAATGCTTATGGTTTCCGCATATGCCCTTTATAAGCTGTTTTTATAAACTATTTTGTAGAGTTTATAAAAATAAGGTGAAAATATCTTACGGACGTATCATCAACTAAGCTCTGATACCAAATATAGAAACCCTATTAATTTATTATATATATATATATATATATATATATTTCAACAATATCTAAATAAGTGATATGAGATTCATCTAATTATTATTTTTCTTTCTGTCTTGTTACATTGCACTGACAAAAATGCTTTCCAGAATGGGATGTGGTGTACTGTTCACAGCCAACATCACCTGGAGGTGGCTATAGAAGTGCAATAGGGCGAATCTTTTTCAAAACAAAGCAAATGGTTCAGGTTGTTGAAGCTCCTGATGTTGTGAGAAACAAGGTTGCGTTTACTGCTTTAGGCTTTTTGGATGGAGAGGTATCTCTGAAGGGTATGTATGTCTTTTAATAGCTCCTCTTCGCCGCTATTGAAAACAATTAGATAGATTAGATACATGTACTTTCTTGCTTATATTTTGCTACGGAGGGAATATATGTTTTATTTGGTGTTTGGTATCGGAGTAACAAACCAAAAAAGTAGTCGCCGGAAATCATCTTAGTACAGTGCTCCGCCGTGTGAACCCGGTGGGGTGGTACCTACACACACCCCAATGCCTAAGTTACCACTTGGGAATGAGAATGCGGTAAAAAGTGAATATAGCGTACCTGATCAATGATTTGCACAAGTATTTATAGGGTCTTGTGTCAGCTGACGTAGACTGCCCACCAGGTGCACGCGAGCGCGTAGGGAATCCGACGTGGCAAGGTTTTACGGGCTCCATGTTCGCAGCCAAGGTCACTTCCTGACCATACAATGAGATCTAAGCTGATCTCGGCCGTTGGACGCCTCTAGGGCGCTTGGTTCTTGCGCTAATGCGGAAATCGGGCCTTTGAGACCAGCCCAAATCTGTAGTGGACTTCGGCCTAGTCCAAAACACTTGGCATCTTGTTTGTAGTTCAGTTTTTATTCACTGTCAAACTTATGTGCTTATTTGATGTTTGGAACAGGAAAACTCAAGGCTCTGGATACTGAATGGATTCAAGTTATATTTGAAGCACCTGAATTGAAGTTAGGATCATGGCAAGTCCAATATGGTGGTCAGAGTGAAGTTAAACTCCGAATCACTTATGTAGATGAAAAAATCAGGTTAGGATTGGGTTCTAGAGGTTCCCTGTTTGTTTTTCAAAGAATGTGAGATTGAAATACAGGCAAAAATTCCCTTCAGGAAAATCTAACTATGTATAATATAAATATGTATGTATTTAGAGTTTAAAAAGAAAAACTTTCGTAGATTACATTACCAATTTACCACTTGGTTGTAGAGTTTGTCTCAAAATGACTAGTGGGGTTATAATTAAGATGCGATGTAGTGTACTTGTCAAAAAAAAGTGCTGTGTACCAGAAAATAATTTCCAGCTAACAATTATCAAAAGCAAACATATTGGTAGATATAACTCAGTAACAACTGTAACTATTATACACAAAACAAGTTTTCATTCACGCATTAAACTATAGCATATCTTTTTTTTTGGTAAATCTACATCGATTTTTAAAATATTAGTTTTGTCAAATATCCAATAAGATTTACATTTAATTAGGGTTTAATGGTGTAAAGTTTTTTTTACAAGGCAACCAATCATGATATGAATGATTTCTCAAGTAGTTAAGAGAAAACTTGACATTTTTAATGACATGACAAACTGTATTTTTTTTATAAGCAATGTTAGTATGGATGGAGAATGTTAGTTTCTCAGACTTGAACTTGGGACCTCCTTCTTGTACTCCTTTGGTGCACTACCTACTTGGGATATGACAAACTGTATTTCATTTTGATTGATCCATATGACAATTTTAAAAGTAAGATTATTAAAGAAATATAGTTTTAAATGGAAGGAAAGCTGATAACTATACAATAGTAGAGTTATAAAGGTTCACCCAACCAATGCTACTTCCTATCCCCATCTCCAGTATCTGTCCTAGGAATATTTTTATTATCTTCCTAGGACGGATTTCGGATGTTGCCGAGAAAGTACACTTTACTTTTGTACATTCCTACACAAGTTGTCTTATTTGCATCTGGGCACATTAATGAGTAATGAGTAACACTTTGACTTCTAATGGTCGTTATTGCATGCAATAAATGTTATGTTCTAAGAAGCTTTGCTTTTGAACCTTCTCAGACTAAGTATCTTAAAAAATGATTATAAAAAAACTATCTTAAAAAATGTTTTGTTTTATGATTGCGATTTGGGCAAATTTCTTCCACGATGTTCGAATACACATCAGAATTATGGACGAGGTGCAGCCCATAATTATGGCGTCGGTAATTATCCTGGTCTAAGAAGAGGTTTGTGTGACTTTCTAATGGCTACTGATCCAAATATGAATTTTGATGGAGAGGAAGATGATGTTGTCCCGTTGCAAAGGGAAACAAATGGTGGAGAGAGTCTTGAAGCACGCCTTTGCTAGGTGGGGCGTTTTCTCACCCGGAGATCCATTCGCATTGCTATTATGAAGGACCGTCTTGCTGCAATATGGAAATCAAGACGTGTAGTTAACATTCGTGTCCTAGATAGCAACTTGTTTCTATTTCAGTTTTATCACTGGCGTGATGTTGAGAAGGTCTTTGCTGGTGGTCCATGGCACTTTGATGGACACATGCTGATTCTTGCGAAGTTAGGGATTGGGGATGTTCCTGCGCAAGTTCCATTATTTGACGTGGCTTTCTAGGTGCAAGTGCATGACGTTCCAATAGGCTTTATGATAGAAGCGGTTGGACGAGTTCTGGGAAATTTTATTGGCGTGTTCATGGGGTATGATCTAAAAAATAGTTCTGATTTTTGGAAGTCCTTTATGCGTATCCGGGTCTTGGTGGATGCTCGCAAACCATTGCGAAGGGGCAAAAAGATCAACGTTGGGGGAGACACTATTCGTACGAATCTTTTCACTAGCTTATAGCACTTTTTAAAACGCTACTTGAAGCTTTTGAGCTTATAGCATATAACGTTTTATTTGTCTCGCATTTTTACCTTGTTACTCTAATAAAATTTCTCATTTAGCCACCTCTATTAAATGAACATTTTCTCTCCTTTTTAAGCATTATTACAAATGTCTATTTATGTCATTATATATATATATATATATATATATATATATATATATATATATATATATATATATATATATAATGTTCGGTACCGGAGTACTAGAGTGAAGCTCCCGAGGCTAGATGAGGCTCCAAACTTGGGGCTTAGTGCTTGAGGCAGAGCTCCGTCCACGCCGGGTGGGGGGTACCTGCAAGACACTCCGACGCTCAAGTCAGTATGTGAAAGATGGAGAGATAATAAGATATAAATAATACGATCTCGGGGCTGTGCCGAGGTGCTTGACCGAGTGCACGAGCTCTGCGTGCCCGAACTCGGGAGATCGAGTGCGCTGGGTTCGGGGAAGGTCAGGTATGTGTGGAGTCTTAGCGCTCTTATGAGTGAATCGTATGCGTGAAACCGTACCTGGATTTGGAGGGCGGAACTTCTATTTATAGAGGAGATGTCGTACCTGGACCGTTGAATACAGAGGATTGATCCTGAACGTTGGTTAGATACGTAGTACGGCCGTTGATATTCTGAGAGGCGGAAATGGGTCGGGCCTTAGCCGGTGAAGGGTTTGGCCCATTGACCTCCTTCTTGATAGACAAAGTGGTTAGAAATTAGTGGTTAGAAAGTGACCTCCTTCCTATTATATATATATATATATATATATATATATATATATATATATATATATATATATATTTGATAGACCAAAGTGGTTAGAAATTAGTGGGTTACGTTTTTCGACACGATGTCTCTTTCACTCAACCATGTGAGCTACCTTACCGGACTATCCGATAATTTTAACTCATTAGCTTATCCGATAATTTCAACCGCTAATTTTACCGATTACTTTAATTCAACTCATTAGCTTATATTTTGACTAGCGTCGTGACCTGTGCGATGCACGGGGCCAAAGCTTTAGGGTCTACGGAAACATTACAAGACGAAAATTAGATTAATAGTAATTGAAGTTAAATTTTAACAACTAAGTTATGTTTAGCCAATAAGAGAAAACTACACTCAAAGCATAATTAAAAGAGAAGTTTATATGTAGCCAATAAGAGAAGTTTTAACAATGATTTACCCAAAGTTATTATAGATATATTAACAGGAGTTTTAATAATGATTCTAAACCGTTGGTATTTGTAGCAAAGAAGAACAGTTCATACAACCCAAGCCTAATTAAGAGGTTACATAAAACACAAATAAAAAGTTTAGAAGTTTAATAAACACAACACAAAGGTTATCCAGATTAAAGAGACATTGTTCCAACACAAAGAAACCATACATATTGTCTTAGTGATGGATATTTAAAACCATAAATTCAAAATGCATAGAAATCCAAAAATAGAAATCAAGTCTTAAACATGAAATGGAACTGTAAGAATAGAATTAAGTTATTCATCACCATCTAATCATCTAACTCTATTATGATAGGGTTGTCTTCATTTCCACCATTAACATAGGCATCATTAGCAATTCCATTGTTGACATTTCAATGGCTGTCCTCTCCTATTAACATGAACAATTGCTTTGAAGTGTCTATCACCCATCTGTTTAGTAATGTATATTAAGTTAGGAACTAAAGAGATAAGTGATGTGAAGTGCATTAGATAAGTAACCATTCAATGATGTGAAGCATAATAAAAGAAAGGAATGCCATAAAAATATGTAAATAATCATTCATAATATATCCAATATGAAGAGTCAAAAGATGATAAAACTTGACAATTGATAAAAGATGATATATTGTGAATGCAGTAACTAAAATAATGTATTTAAGAACAAATTAACTATCATTGTTTTGTGTTAGTTTTTATGCCAGCAAGTTTGGTACTACCTTAACTATCATTAAGCACCTAATGCTTTAGCAAAAAAAAAGTTCATGAATGATGGTTGCCAAAAGTAATACCATATATGATAAATGGAAATCAAATAATGTATTTAAGAACAAAAGTAAGTCAAATTGAATGAGGTGTTAAAGGTCATAGTGGCCTAATGATAAACAAATCTTGTGTCCTAAAGTATTTGTTAGCACAGGGACAGAAACTTAACTAAGTTGCACATAATCAAAGTGGACAGAAACTTAATTAGTTTACTAACTTTAGCATCTAGAGTATATATCAAGATAGCATTAATAAGTTGTAAAAGCTTGTGAACGTAAAAACCTGTTGAATAAGCTAAAGGATAGAAACAATCTCAAAACTGTTTTCCAATAAATATAAGCAAAATACAAATTATAACATAAATTAAAGCGTGAAACCTCCTAATCGAGATACAATCATCCATACACAATTCCTGGACATTGTCTTAAAGATGAAATCGAAATACAAATAAGTCATAATCCATAGACATTAAAATATAGAAATATAATCCAATACTAATCAAAATTAGTAGCTGCACTTAATCATCCAAGTGAATTATAATTGGATTCTCTTCATTCCCATGATAAACATGGTGCTGTGGATATTGGAATTGAATAGTTGGAGGTTGATTCCAACACAAATGATGGCGTCAAAAGTGGAACCGTAAACTGTTTCCAAGTACTTCTTGAAGGAAGGACATCATGGTAGGCATGGTAAACGCTCCTGAAAATTTTGATAAGCTTCTACTTGAAATAGATATAGAAAAAAAACCTTGTTACTTAAAGTTTCATAGCTAATAATTGCATTACACTTGTTTCCATCCATACATTGCATTACACTTGTTTCCATCCATACAAATTACTAACTCATTCAGCTAAATTTAATCACAAACCCAAAATAGAAATCAACCAATCCAGTTTAAAAAACAACAAACTTCAACAAACAGAGGCACTCACATTCGTTGTTACCATAGATCAAGATAATGTAAACTTGGTGCATCTCTCATGCTCTTATTATAATGCTTATAGTCTTTCCACCAATTCTAATATTCTCTTTTTGCACCATTCCATCTTAAGCAAAATATATAAAATTAAAACTGAGCAATTATATTTATCATTATATACCTTCTTTTGATCCGACTTTATTTGTCATCTAATCACCCGGGACCTGGATTTGAAGTGGCTAAAGAGTTGGCCCAAGAAAATTGATGATGGTTCACCTATGATTGATAACCTAAACATGTTCCAACTTCCTGTTGATCAATTGTGAGGATTGGCAACATATAAATTTGAAAGGGGATTACTTGAGGAGTTGAATGAATAATATCAAAACAAACACTTCCCAGGAAAAGATTTAGCAGAAGAAGTAGTAAATGGATCTTGGTATAGAAGTTTTTAAGGAACCAAGTTAATAGCCAAACAGAGGAGAAAAACCTCTAGTAATTAGATCCATCTGATAACTTCCCAATCATTAATAAAACATCCTCATACCTATACATAAGACCAAGAAAATTAACTGAGTATGGCATCAACTCAAAGACTCAAGCAGATAACACTTTTCAACTGAAAAAAATAACACAGATAATTGTCAAGCTTTATGGTTTAAACTCAAAATTATTAAGAGACAAATGACTAACATGAGCATACTCAAAGTGCCTATGCAAACAGATTACTAAACTTCAATGTAGGAGCCACACATTTAAAAAATCCAACTTCTTGAACTCAACAGGACACAATATCATGAGCGAACCTTTCAAATCCTAGTAGAATATCCCAAAAAAAGTAAAAGATTCGGTGTTACCGTCGTAATCGTGAGCATTCCATCCTTGTATAAGTTGAAACCTGAAAAATAGAAAATGAGAATAAGTTGAGTAATGCAGGTTCAAACATAGATCCATTTTAAAATCTTATTTTGAAGCAAGATTCATTCAAAATCTTAATTCCTTTTTTCTACATTTTTAATTGTAGTTAAAATATGTTAGGCAGAAAATAGATAACACCAAATATGGAAACTGAGGCTGCAAAAACCTTAGATAGAATGGCAATCTAGAAGCAAAACCCCCATTAATAATGGGGAGATGAACCCAAAAAAGTTTACTACATAATTACCTTCCAAAACAATAATAAGATATTGAGCTTCATCTACTGGGTAAGCACTATAGAAGCGTAGGCGCTTCATCAATTCTCTGCAAATAATGGGAGTCTTGTTCAATTTGAATAAGAATGTGTAAACAATTAAACGTGAGAAGTGAAAATAAACCTGATTTTGGAATGAATTGAAAAGAGAAAAAAAAGAGATTCAGCATCCAGCATGAACCATCTGGCTCCTTGCGCTTCTTTTATCTGTCGTGACGAAAACAGTCGCACGACACAAAAGTTCTCCAACCCGAATCTGAGCGGCCAACCATTTGGATGTCGGAGCAAGCCACGTGTACGGCGGTGCTGACTCGCTCCACCACAAAACTGCGGAGGGCAATCATTGAGGCGTTGGCACTACTTTTGTGAGTGTGTTACTTTTGGTCAGAAAATGAATCCCCTTTATATATATATATATATATAGGTATAGATTAAAATAAAAATAAAAATCTCTCCCTTATCTTTCCCTCCACTTTGTTGAATGAAATCATCCCTTGGAACATATCGTTGGATTACTTCCGTGTCACTCGAAGGTGGCTTTACTGGTTTTCTTCACAGTTTCTCCTTTCCATTTCCACACCCTTTCTCTTTCTCTTCCGAATGGGCACGGCTTTCTATTTCCACCTTTGTGCCGCCGGTTTAAATTTATCTGCTTCCATTCCCGTTCAAGGTTTCCACACTATCTTAACCACTCTAATTTATTTTATATACATCACATTTTGGAAACTTCCACTCTCCCTCACTGAAACCCTAATCTCGTGTTGGATATTTTCAGGTACAAAAAGCAAGTACGCGGGTCAATCGGTGGTAAAATTCATCTCTAACTCACAAATTTCACTTCCATTTCCCCAATTTATCTCCTTCATTTTCCGCACTACCTTGTCGTTTTTACTCCATCAAAAATGTCTAGTCATTAGGGTTTACCTGCCTCGATATTTTCATCTCTGACAACAACACTGTGAATAGAATCAGGAATAAATATTAGGCTCCAGTTTTATTATTGCCTCCAACAATTAACATTACCATCAAAATATTTTTTGCTCCTTAGTACGAATTGTGAGTGTGTTTGTTTTTAAATAATTATATAGTCATTGGAATTTTTGCAGAGGGCACTTCCTATACGAATATTATCAGTTGGAAAGAAGCGATCCCGTGGATTGCAACTCCTGGTTGATGAGTATGTTGAAAAGATCAAGTACTATTCTAGTGTTGAGGATGTTCTAATTCGTCCAAACCCTAGAAATGCAGGGTGAGTTCACTCTGTCGTGTCGAGCTTTAAAATTGAAGAATATGAATTTCAAATTGAACTGACAAATATGAATTTCAAATTTGCATGGACTGGGTGCATTGTGGATATGTGTATGCATGTTGGAACCTTTCATGTCACGGAGCTGGATTTTCTCATGTTAGAATTTCACATGATCTTGTGACGTGAAAAGTTTGTTTGTCTCTTCATAGACATTGAAAATGTGGAACCCTATCGAAATTTGTGAATTTTGTCGAGAAAAAGTCCAATTTTTTTTATGTGACAAGATTGTGTGATGTTATTTCACATGAGATGATCCAATTTTGTTGTGTTACATGCGCATAGATGTGGACATGTATACAAGGACTTTCTTTTTTTTCATTGTGTTATTCAATGCTGGATCTTTTTGTTGTTTGTGTTGTTGTAGTGACCAAAAGGCTCAGGTTGATGACGAAGACACGTCGATGATGAGTCTTATAAGGTCTGATGATTGGGTATAGTCTTGAACATGCATGAGTTTAAATAATGCTAACAAATATCTTTTCCTCCTTATTTGTGTTTGTGAATGCATTCTATTCTGTAGTTGAGATGAGATAGATAGTAAAATTTCAGTGTCCAGAACAATTACCGCTGCTTACAAAACCTACATTTGTTCTGCTTTTAATCTCAAGTTTATATTTCTATACATAGTTTGTCTTCTCTCTCTCACCCAAATTTTATCAAGGAACACGAACCTAAATTCTAAACCTTTTGCTGGTTGTCTGAATAATCATGTTACATGTAGTGTGAGTGTGACTTAATATGTTTATATACTCCTTTAGCTAATTAGCTCAGTGTGTCACTGTTGTTGTGCTGATGATTGACAGAATGGAGTCAAAGTAAGCCTAAGTAGGTGTTGGTCTCAATTCGTATCAAGTTTTGGTTGCCACTTCCTACTTGCAGGAATACTTTCTTCCATACAGACTGCACCCACTTTTAATACAGTCCACACAATAATTCTATTCCTGAAGATCTATGTCATGTGTTTTAACTACAGTGATCGACTTAATTTCAATTTCTTCAAAAATAAACTGTAACAGTTACAAATTTATAGATCTTTGTTTTATTGGCAACAATTGGCCTTTTCTTCTTTCTTCTTAATTTTGTCTGTCATACACCTGCACTTAATAGGTTGTGATGTTGGATGAACATGGGCAAGACATAAGATCTGAGCAAATGGCAGAGTTGGTGGCTGATGCAGGAAATACTGTAAGCAGATCTTGTGAATATTCTCTTCTATATATGTAGATTCTTCAAGCATGGGCATATAAGTATTGAGTATGCTTATTGGCACTATGATGAAAAAGAGAATAAGAAGTTGTCTGTCATCTAATAGACGTTCGTATCCAGTCTTACTAAGGCTGGATATCTCAGTTAAATTCAAATTGAGTGATACTTTTATCTTGGCATTATGCCTATCTTTTGTTGTTCTATGGCACTGTGAGAGTCATTGAGACTGACAACTTAAACACTTCAATATGTCAAAATCACAAGGACCCTATTTTATTTTCGATCTTTTTTATCTAAAAAATGTACTTAAGTGGGGTAAGTTTGTTTGAAATTTGAATTGAAATTAGGAGGGAAGTATTTCCTCCAAAACTTTATCTAAATAGATTTCCCACAAGTTTAAGTTCTCTTTATTTTTGTAGCGTGCATTTGGAAAGTACCATTTCCGTGGTAGAATTGTGTGCGTGGAAGCTGCAGATAGTAGCTTTACATTGTAGACAAACATATCCGTGGTCCCAGTGTCCCACTACCTGAATGTTCAATGTTCCTTATGGCATGCTCACCATCACTCTCTTTGATAGAGCTGCCATCATTTGAAACCCAGTGGAAACATTTTGAACCTTCTTTGATTCCTGAATCTGAGGTAGAACCTAATTTTAACAACTCTTGCTACATCCAGTTTATCCAAACGGACATGTGTGATTCTGAGTAGGGTCGAACTGGACTGCTTTTCTCTCTTGATATCATTTTAGTTTATGTTTCTATATTTGGTAGTTCCCTGTAATGGTGTGTGTATACCTCAGTTGTGATCTTTTAATGGAGCGACACGACACCTTTGAATAAAGTTTTCTGTTAAATGAAAATAAATTTCATTGATTTCTGCTTTCTCCTAGGGTGCTTCAAGATTATCATTCTGTATCGGTGGACCTTATGGTCATGGAAGGAAAATAAGGGAACGTGCTAACGTATCAATCAAGTTATCTTCAATGGTCTTAAATCATCAAATAGCATTGCTAGTGCTCGTGGAACAGCTTTACAGGTATCAAATCTCTTATAGCGTGCGATCCTTTTTAGTTATTATCTTTTAGTCTTAATTAAAATGTAGCATCAGGATAATAGTGCCAGAAAACACTGAAGAGATCTTCTTGTTATAAACATAGAAAATACAAAAACGAAGTTATAAACAAATAAACAAATAAAAGTGCCAAAAAACATAAACACCTAGAAATCTAAAGTAAATATTTCAAGACAATCACTTAAGAGATCTTCTTGTTCACCCTCTCTAACTTCATCTCCCTCATATTCATCATCAATATTGGAAAGTCACTCTTGAAGCGGGTGAATACTTTTTCATTTTTTCCATACAATTTTTTTCCGTCATTAATATTGGAAGGTCACTCTTGATGTTTAATAGGGATGTTTTAGGAACCATACTTTTTTTTTACTATTTTTAAAAGGTGTGAATAGCCACCTTTTGCTCATATACGAAAATGGAATATGTCTCAATTATCTCCAAGAATTGCCACATGATCATGTTCCCGAGACTGTATTATTTAAATGGCTAACACACTCTTCTTTCTCTGATTTGTAGGTCATGGACAATTTTAAGGGGACAAAAGTACCATCATTAGATATTGTGTCTTATTTTGTTTATCTTTCATATATATGTCTTCGTGATCTGTCCAATTTTCCGCTGAACCTTTTATATCTTGTCTTCTATTTCAATTTTTTTTTTTTGAATGTTGAGGTGGACAAATTGATGGTTTGGTATATACACAATTGAATTTGGCAGCGGAGTTGAAAACCCTTTTTTTTCGTATGAGGAGTGTTAGCAATACTATCTTTAGCATTCTCTTTCAATACTCTCTTTATAATTGGACAAAACTTATGTGGATCCTATTAATTTTGTGAGACCTATTTCTAAAGTAGTGAGTCCTATTGTAAATCTGTGTTTAAGCTGATGTCAGCAAAGGAGAGAGCAGATAAATCTAGAGATATTGAATTGGATTGGTTGGTATTGAATTTTGCGAAATGAGAAATGCATATAGACATAGACAGTGGTTACATTTAGAAAAACTAAACTCATATATTTCTAGATATTATTCATTAGCTTTGTAAACTCAGTGGTTACAAGTGAGAGTGGGAGAGGTCTAGTTAGTTGCAAAGGGGGAGGGGATCCTCTGTGGGGTTACATGGTAAGGATATCAACAGATAGTCAGATACTCTAATATGTCCCTGAATATCCACCTTGAGAAGCTTTGGAAGAAGAGTTCAACTCAATGTGCTTAATTTTGGCATTACGGACACGGTTATGAGCTAGAACAATTGTGCCCAAGTTGTCATAGAACACAACGGACAAAAAATTGACCCCAAGAAACTAAGAAACTAAGTTGTTACCAAGGAATACATGTGCGCCAGATTTATATTTTGTCATCAGCATTTGAGCCACAATCTGCATCGCGGTAGGCCAACTTTACAGGATATGTGACGATGAATTTGAGTTGAATTCCCTATGAAATTGTGCCTTTTAAGTATATCTTAATATAGTTGTCCAAAAAAAAGTAGGATATCTTAATATTAATATTCTTTTGATGGCCGCCCTGTTGGACCCCAATGGCTGAGCCATAGACTGGCTCACTTTGTTCATTGAGAAGGTGTATCACGTCTCGGGATTGTGCCATATTGAAGTGCCCCAATTACTGACTTGTACACCAAAGGGTCCTTGAAAGCTCTTACTTAGATTTTCTAAGTTTGCTACTTTGCAAGTTGGCATCATAGAAGTGTGAAAGGAGTGTAGTACTTGCAAATTTTGTTTGGTGACCGTGTCTCTAATGTATTTGGCAAATGCTAGATGTTACGAGAAATTTTTGCAAGAAAGAGAAGAATGATATGTGGTAGCATGTATTGTTAGTCAGTTGTTAATAGGTCAAATGCCCTCTTTTTATGTATTCTTCTCTTTATTGCAAAAATCTCTCGTAACAAATAGCAATTCTCAATGTATTTACCTTTGGTGTGAGTGTTGTTTGCTTTTTCACTTATGTTCCCAAGAAGTAAGTACTCAAGATGACCAAAGTCTTTGTGGGAGAAGGAAGAACTAAGAGTTGGCACCAAGTGTTTGACGAAGAGAAGATTTCTCCCGATTACATTTATGTTATCAACATAGACTAGTATGTAGACTAGGTAAATCCCTTTGGTATACACAAAGAGGGACGAATCACACCTTCTGCCAGTGAATCCCAATTGAACCAGTGCGGCTTTGAGTCTGCCAAATGAGCTTGGTGCCTGTTTGAGGCTATATAGGACCTTGTTGAATTTGCAAACTAGAGTTTTGCTTTTACCCTCAAAACACGGTGGTTGAGCCATATATACCTCCTCTGCAGGTAGGCCATTAAGGAGTGCACCGTTGATATCCAACTAGTGAAGTTGGCAAGTTGTCAACCTCTTGAGATGACTTTTATGAGAATTGTTCTCAATTTTATTGGCTTAATAACATTGTAGAAGGTTTTTATAGTCTACTCCATATCTTTATCTCCAAAAAATTTGACCACCAACCGAGCTTTGTACTTATTTACAAATCCATTTAGGTTTTGTTTCACTCTAATGACCCACTTAGCGTCAATGGGGATTGGGGACTTTATTAGAGGGTGGGGCACCAAATTAAGACCATTTATTGTTCTTCATGAGAACCCTAAATTCTGACTTCTTGGCCGTTGGCCAAGATCCATATAACACATGAGCTAAAAGTAGTGTAGTTTTGGGATAAACTATGCCTGATTTAAACCTCATGGGTATATTATTAGGTGGTCTACTACGCGTCATGCCATAGATGGTGGTCCTCACGTCATTTAGGTGAGCCTCTCATGTCAACATTTTAAGAAGAGTTTGATGTGAGACGTCAATATGTCAACATTTTAATATTTTTATTACAAATGAAAATAATATTAGTTGTGACTTGTGATCATTGTAGCATATGAGAGGTTTATATTTTTTTTGACCTAGGCAAGAGAGGTTTATATTAATATATAGATGACATATTTTAAAATCTTCATCTTCAATCATTTATTTATCTTAAGAATGTACGCGGCTTGTCATTGAACTATGACTTTTGCGCCAACTTTTTATTTTGTTTTTTGTTTTATTTCTTTCTTTTCCTTTTTTTTGGTCGAGACCAGGTACCCAATGCGAGGATCGAACCCTCGATACTTGGTTAAGGGAGGATGAGCTCCAACCGCTCAACCACACCCCCTAGGTTTATTTCTTTCTTTTCCTTTTTTCATTTGTTTTCTTTTTCCCTTTTTTTTTCTTCTTTTATATTTTAATTAATGCTTTGTTTTTTTTCTTCACTTTTTTTTTTGATAAGCAATGTTAGTGGGGGTGGGGGAAATGGTAGTGTTTCCGGGGATTGAACCCGGGACCTCCTTGCACTCTTTTGGTGCACTCCTTCTGTATTCCTTAGCTCGCCAACTGAACTACCTAATTGGGATTTTTTTTCTTCATTTTGTTTCTCTTCTTCCTTTTTTGGTTTGAGTTTTTTTTTTGCTTCCATGTTTTTTTTGTTTTTTGGTTTTGTTTTTTTAATTACAGAGTTTTTGCCACACTCAATATTCGAATCTGAGGGGGATCTGAGTTTGTTTACCACTCCGACCAACCGATGTTGGTTTTTGTTTTGTTTTTTTTCTTATTTTATATTTTAAGGTTTTGAATTTTTTCTTTTTTGTACTTTCAGGGTACTTTATAGTCATGAAAATTTTTTAGATGTTTAAATATGCAAATTTTGTTCTTCAATGATCCATTTGGTGGAAAAAAATATTTAATTTCATTACAAAATATGTAATTAGATGCTAAATAGTTTGCTTTGGTGTACTTGATAGTGAAAAAAATTATTTTGTACAAAAATGCCTAAAGTGAAATGTTAAGCAGTATGTTTTTGGGTACTTAAGGATTCATAAAAAAATTTAACTCTTCAAACACTAAAGTGAGATGCTAAATAGTGTGCTTTAGTCTACTTGATGGTAAAAAAAAAATATTTTGTATCAAAATGCGTAAAGTGAAATGTTTAGCAGTATGTTTTGGGGTACTTTACGATTTATAAAAAAAAATTAACTCTTCAAATACCAGAAGTTTCTTCTTAAATAACCGGTTTGGTAAAAAATAATAATAAGTTTGTGACAAAATACGTAAAGTGAGATGCTAAACAACGTGTTTTACTATACTTGATGGTGAAAAAATTATTTTGTTCCAAAATGCGTAAAGTGAAATGTTAAGCATTATGTTTTGGGGTACTTTAGGTTGGGGTGCCCGTTTGCACCCCCTTTAATATAATTTTTTGCTTATCCAAAAAAAATATTACCTTTACGCATATTAAGAATAGTAGTTTTATGCATTTAATAACGTTGAATTCATGGAAAAAATAAATAGATTTTCTAAACTATCCCTGATTAGTAATCACCTTCTCACAATATTAATGAGTTTTTTTGTTAAAAAAACTCATTAATATAAAGATACTCTTATTTTAATTCATATTTTATTGGTGATTTAAATACGCGGATTTCGTTTCTCAATAATCGGTTAGGTGAAAAAGAGATTTAATTTCATTACAAGATATGTAAAGTGAGATGCTAGATAATGTGTTTTGGTGTACTTTGTGTTTCTGAAAAAAATTTAATGGTCAAATGCACAGTTTATTCCTCAATAACCAGCTTGGTGAAAAAAAATCGCATCATACTACGTAAAGTCCAATACTAATTAGCAGTATATTTTAGGGAGTACTTTATATATTTTTGTTTTTATATACTTTTAAGGAGTACTTTACGATTTTGAAAATGTTAAGATGTTTAAATATGTTAATTGTTCAAATACACAAAGTTGTAAAGTGCTAAATGTTCAAATACACATTTTCAAAAAATTTCAATTAACATATGTTAATATGTTAATGCTAAGATACTAATTTTTCAACCCAATTTTTCATAAAATATTAATTGTTCAAATACACAAAGTTTGTTTCTCGATAACTGGTTTGGTTAAAAAAATCATGACAAAATATATAAAGTGCTTTATGGTTATAATAATAATTCCTATTTTATATGCGGAAGCTGGCCTGCAGTTCTTCTGCAGCCGGTTTTGCGCGGTACTTCTGTTCCTTTGCTTTTTTATACATAACTTGGGTTGTAATCGTGTGTTGCTCAATATCTTGAATCTGAGTACTTTTTTCCTATCTTTTCGTTTTTCCTTTACTCGGTCAAATAATACGGCTGTGCACGTGTGCTCTCCCACAGATGAAGAAATTAACACAAATATGAAGAAAAAATTAGCAGAAACATAACATTAACAGTTAAAAATGCTTATTCTAATTATCATTTAACATAAAAATTACAAATAAAAAACCTGAAGAAAATCAGACGGGTAAAGGGAAACTAAAACAAATACAATTAAATCAGCAAAAATCAATAAAAATTGAGTGCATACTCCAGAAACTTTCAACCTTTTGATCCAAAACTAGGCAGGGTCTGTAAAAAAAAGTTAAAATTAAATCAGAAAATAGAGAAATAGAGAGAAACAAAGAGTGAAAGAGCAATGAAGAGGGCGACAAAAATGTGGAAGTGGTGAAGAAGCTTACCTTGCATGTACATATATGAGTTATATGGAAGCAAATTTGTCGAAAAGATGACGAACCAGAGAGATACGAAGGAAGCGGTTGTCTGAGAGGGATGAAATAATATGCGAATATCGGGATTCCATCACCCTTCGACTAAGCAAAGCTCTTCGACCACTTCCATTGGCGAAATGTCTGATAGTTCGAAGGAAGACCTCCTTAAGGAATTTCGAGCTAGAGTTCTTGAAACTGACTTATTTCAGGCCATCAAGCAAAATCATATAACAGCTTTTGAGATCAAAACGCTGCTGCGTAAACTCAACAATTCGACATCGAACAAATCCCTCATCGGCTTCATTGTCGAATTCAAGCCTCTCTTAGAACAAATCACCAGGGACCTTCAAAAGAAAAAGGATAACGCTGCAAACAAAGAGCGCGAGGCTAAGCTGCAACAAGAAGAGTGGGTTGCTGTCGTAGCTTCACAAGCCAAAATTTCTTCTTTGGAGACCCAAGCAGCAAATAATGCTCAAGAGATGGCTGATTGTGACAGAGCTATTTCTAGATATCAAGAACAGATCAAGAACTTGCAATTGAAGCTCAAAGCAGAAGAAAAGAAGAAAGCTTCACTTCGTAAGACAACTCCTGAATCTTTGGAACCGGTGATTAATGCAGAGGCAGCTCTGGCAATCAAGCACTTGGAAAGACACAACCAACATGAAGCAAAAGTAGTAGGGTTGCAAGAAAAGGTAAATGAGTTAAAAGTTTTGATGGCTGGCTTTGGTTGTTCAAACACAAAGTGTTTCTATTCTAATTTGATTATTGGGTATGTTAAGTCAGGTAATTTAGATTCTGTAGAGTTAACTATTCTCAGTAGTTTGAATGATGGAGGTGGGGTAGATTGGAATTTTGATAGAGACACTTTCTGTGTAGTGGTTAAGGAGTATCTTCATGAAGGAAATATCAAGGGTTTGGCTAATTTGATCATTGAATCTCAGAAGTTCGAGCCTTCAAATATCAAAGTTGATGAGTCTATAGGTTTTGGTATTGTTAATGCTTGTGTTAGTATTGGACTATCAGACAAAGCACACAGCATTCTTGATGAAATGAATGCTATGGGAGGCTCTGTGGGTCTTGGGGTTTTTGTACCAATCTTGCAGGCTTATCGCAAAGAAAATCGAACTGCTGAGGCTACTCAATTAGTGATGGAGATTAGTAATTCGGGTCTTAAGTTGGATGTGGAAACCTATGATGATCTGATAGAAACATCCATGTCTGGCCAGGATTTTCAGTCAGCATTTTCGCTGTTTAGAGACATGAGAGAGGCTAGGATTCCTGATTTGAAAGGGAGTTACTTAACTATGATGACGGGTTTGATGGAGAATCATCGACCCGAATTGATGGCAGCTTTCTTAGATGAAGTGGTTGAGGATCCACGTATTGAAGTAGGTACTCATGATTGGAATTCCATCATTCATGCTTTCTGTAAAGCTGGGAGACTAGAAGATGCAAGAAGGACTTTTAGGAGGATGATATTCTTGCAATTTGAGCCGAATGATCAGACATACTTGTCAATGATTAATGGATATGTCTCGGCAGAGAAATATTTTGATGTGCTGATGTTGTGGAACGAGGTTAGGCGAAAGGTATCAGCAGATGGGAAGAAGGGGATCAAATTTGACCACAATCTGGTTGATGCATTTCTGTATGCTATGGTTAAGGGAGGTTTCTTTGATGCTGTTATGCAAGTTGTGGAGAAATCTAATGAGATGAAAATATTTGTTGATAAGTGGAGATACAAGCAAGCATTCATGGAGACTCATAAAAAGCTCAAAGTGGCCAGGTTAAGGAAAAGAAACTTCAGAAAAATGGAAGCGGTTATTGCTTTCAAGAATTGGGCTGGCTTAAATGCATAAACTCTATGCATGAATTGGACTGGATTAAACCATCACTTCTGGAAGAAACAGCTTAAAGTGATGGTTGAGGAAGGATTCATTTCAACATGTGTGTTCTTTCGAAAAGTGGGCTTCGATTTTGCAAATTTTGGCGCACAATGTAATCAATTTGGGCCTGGCGGGTACTCCTGATGTCCTTTTCTTCTTATTATTTCTGATGTTATACAAAACAATTAACCAGCACTCTCTTTAACAAGTTAAGATAACTATTAATTACATTTTGAGCTAAATGTAATCATTTTTTTCCCAATTTGTTCCCCTGCTTTTGGTCAATGATTGTCGTTCTGAGCTGTTTTCTTGTGCATACGATAGGAAGTTTAAACATACATTGAATCATTGAACTTCTTATGATTTTAATATTCCCAATAACTTCTTAGGGTAAGGAAATTCTGTCCCGTGAACCTCTTTGCTTTTAATTTTCTCTTTCCTTGTTTTTTGCTTCTAATGAGTTGTTCTATGTTTATTTTTGATTTGTCTTTATCTATTTTGTGTTGACCATTACAAGCGGTAGTAATAATATCAACGTAGGCAGTTCATAACCAATAGGAGGCATAAACTGTCCACTGATTTATAAAATAATCTGTTTAAAAATGTATAATTGATATAAGTCAGCCTAAGATCAGTATAACACATTTGTGCAATGATCTGTTGGTCCATTAGACAATGTTTCCAATGGTGCAGCATCTGTTATTGCTGAAATTCCTTCACATTTGACAAGGGAAGATGATTTTAAGCTCCACTTGAGGGAAAAGGATTCGTTTGATAAACAAAAGAACTTGGGAGGTACTTGAGTGAATCTAATATAACTCGGGGCTACAAAATTGACATTCTTGTTTGGTGGAAACAAAATTCATCTCGGTACCCCGTATTTTCTTTCTTGGTCGGAAATGTTTTGGCCACACCAGTCACAGTGGGTTCAGAGAGTGCATTCATTATTGATTTAGAAGCTCACTATGGCTAAAGTTTTGATTTGTGCTCAAAACTGGCTAAGGCTTCTTTTTACCAATTCAAAGACCTCAATCTTAATGAGTTTGAAATATCCGTGAATATTGTAACATGTAACTGTTTCAACTTTTTTTCCTCCAACTCTATGTACCAATCTTGAAGGCTTCTTGCAAAGAAAATCGAACTGCTGAGGCTACTCAATTGGTGATGGAGATTAGTAGCTCAGGCCTTAAATTGGATGTGGAAACATATGATGATCTGATAGAAACATCCATGTCCGGCCAAGATTTTCAGTCGGCCTTTTCGCTGTTTAGAGACATGAGAGAGGCAAGGATTCCTGATTTGAAAGGGAGTTACTTAACTATGATGACGGGTCTGATGGAGAATGATGAGAACATGTTAAATGAAAGGCAAACTGGGAAAATCACAAAAGTTTATGAAAGAGGCAAATGGAGAAAGGCTAGGGAGGGACCTACTGCTGCAGCAACGCACGCACTCTGAGAAATAACAAACTTCTGCCACGCTGGCAGAAGTTGATGATTGGCAGAATATTCTGGGATATGGAGAGAGAGTGTATATATGGTTGGTTACCATTTTCATTCAGTTTTAGGCTGGGTTTGGCTGGGAATTTGGGCTGGGAACTTAGCATACTCTGTGCTAGTTATCAGAATTCCTCTTCATCTTTATCTTTCCTTTGTAATCATCTATACCAATTCTGAGAGATCCTCAGACTTGTGTGCATAATACAAAGGATTATTTCACTACATTTTACTCTGTTCTTTTAGATACCCATCAAGTGGTATCAAAGCAACCGATTCTGGTTGTTTATGGTCCAAACTCGCAGCGCAATGGAGAAAAGATTAGATGGAATGGAGCAGAAATTCGAACAACAATTTGCTGAGCTGAAGAAGCTCATCATTTCGCGAAGTCGTTCTCGCAGAGGAAGACCTCGCCAGAGACAACCACGCCGGCAGAATTCTGACGGAGAAGACAACGCCGTTGAGGGCGAAGGTGAAGGCGATGGCTCTCGCTCTCCTACACGAAGCAGTAGTCGCGACTCTTCGCGAGATTTTGGTGGTCGGAAACTGAAGATACCCATCTTCCGAGGCGACGATGCGTATGGGTGGATCGTCCGCGCAGAGCGCTACTTTAAACTGAATATGGTGGATGAGGAAGATAAGCTGGACGCTGTGGTAATCGCATTGGAAGATAAGGAACTCAACTGGTACCAGTGGTGGGAAGAACAGAATACTGAGCTTTCGTGGGAGAATTTTAAGGCTGCAGTGATACGCAGATTCCAACCGGGTCTCGTTCAGAACCCATTTGGCCCGTTACTGAGCATCAAGCAAACAGGGTCTGTAATGAAGTACAGGGAACGTTTTGAGCGTGAATCTGCTCCTCTTAA
Source organism: Astragalus glycyphyllos (assembly GCA_963573325.1). Taxonomy (NCBI): domain Eukaryota; kingdom Viridiplantae; phylum Streptophyta; class Magnoliopsida; order Fabales; family Fabaceae; genus Astragalus; species Astragalus glycyphyllos. The sequence goes on along the minus strand of OY754309.1, from coordinate 87,036,642 downwards.
GAAGGAAGAGAGAGTAATGCTGAAAGGGATCTTCATTAATGGCCTCAAGGAAGAGATCCAGGCAGAACTGAAGCTCCATACTGGTGGATCGTTGGATGAGTTGATGGATAGAGCCTTGTTACTAGAAGAGAAGAACAATGCTTTGAGAAAAGGGGGGTTGATGAGTGCAGAAAAGAAAGGTGGAGAGAAACCATTTGTGAAGAGTTCCAAGGGCTTCACAAGATGGGAAAGGGGAGGAGGCACTAGCAGTAAACCTAGTGAGTCTGAAACAGGGGAGAAGAAGACAGGGGTAGTGGGGAAACTGTCTCAGAATGAATTAAGGGAAAGAAATCGTAAGGGCCTGTGTTTCAAATGTGGGGAGAATTGGAGTAAAGATCATGTCTGTAAACTTAAACATTTTAAGTTTGTGCTGATGGAAGGGTCAGGGGAGGAAGAGGCAGGGGATAGTGAGGAAGAAACTGAGGAAGCAGAGATAGTCTCCATTAAGACCTTGCAACTTTCACTGAGAAGCAAGGAAGGGTTGACTTCCAACAGATCATTCAAAACTGTTGGGATTATAGGTGGAGTGGAGGTGTTAGTGTTGGTAGATTGTGGTGCTTCCAGCAACTTTATTTCTAAGAGATTGGTGAGGAAATTGAAGCTGGTGTTCCTGGACACAGGGGAGTTTGAGGTGGAAGTGGGCACAGGGGATAAGGTCAGGAATAGAGGAGTTTGTAAAAGCTTGGAGGTGGTGATTCAAGGAGTTTCTGTGGTTCAACACTTCTTTATCATGGAGTTAGGAGGCACTGACCTAGTACTTGGCATGGACTGGTTGGCCAGTTTAGGTGATGTGAAGGCTAACTTCAAGGACTTGGTGTTGACATGGGGGAGAAAAGAAGATAAGAAGGTGATGAGAGGTGATCCTTCTTTGAGCAAGGCTCAAGTTTCCTTGAAGACAATGTTCAAGGCACTTCACAATGAAGGAGAGGGATACATGCTGGCTTGTCAAACAGGAGAAGTGCAGAGAACAGTTACTGATGAAGTAACTGATGATGCCTTGGAAGCTGTGTTGAGGGACTTTGCAGAAGTATTCACAGAACCTCAAGGGCTACCACCTAAGAGAGACTGTGATCATGCCATCATCCTCAAAGATGGTGTGAATATACCTAACATTCGCCCTTATAGGTATCCTTATTATCAGAAGAATGAGATTGAGAAGTTTGTGAAGGAGATGATGGCTGCCAACATCATAAGACCCAGTAATAGCCCATATAGTAGTCCTGTCATACTGGTGAAGAAGAAGGATGGAGGGTGGAGATTTTGTGTAGATTACAGGGCTCTGAATAAGCTCACTGTACCAGACAAGTTCCCCATTCCAATTATTGATGAATTGCTTGATGAATTGGGGGGAGCTAAGGTATTCTCCAAGCTGGATTTGAAGTCAGGATATCACCAAATTCGCATGAAAGAGGAAGATGTCCCTAAAACTGCATTTAGAACTCATGAAGGGCATTATGAGTTTCTAGTCATGCCTTTTGGTCTTACCAATGCTCCCTCAACATTTCAGTCTCTCATGAACCAGGTATTAAAACCTTATCTGAGGAGATTTGTGTTAGTGTTTTCTGATGACATATTGGTGTATACTAAAACTAAGGAGAGTCATCAAGAACATCTGAGAACAGTGTTACAGGTTCTCACTGAGAATGAATTGGTGGTGAACAAGAAGAAGTGTTCTTTTGGAAGGGAGAGTTTGGAGTATCTGGGGCATATTATCTCAGGGCAGGGAGTGTCTGCAGACCCTGCCAAGGTTCAGGCAATGGTTGATTGGCCCATTCCAAAGGATGTGAAGAGTTTGAGAGGATTCCTAGGCCTCACTGGGTACTATAGGAAATTTGTGAAGGATTATGGCAAGATTGCTTGGCCATTAACTCAACAATTAAAAAAGGATAAGTTTCTGTGGAATGATGAATCTCAGGGTGCATTTGAGAAACTGAAATTAGCTATGAGCTCAGTTCCTGTCTTAGCTGTTCCTGACTTTGCAAAGACATTTGTAGTTGAGACTGATGCCTCAGGAAAGGGTTTGGGTGCTGTGTTAATGCAGGAGGATCAACCAGTGGCTTTCATGAGTCAGACATTGTCAGACAGGGCTCTCAGCAAGTCTGTATATGAGAAAGAGTTAATGGCTGTGGTGCTGGCAGTGCAGAAATGGAGACATTACTTGCTGGGGAGGCATTTTGTGATACATACTGATCAGAAAAGTCTGAAATTTTTAGCTGATCAGAGATTGATGGGGGAAGAGCAGCATAGATGGATTTCAAAATTGCTAGGCTTTGATTTTGAGATCAAATACAAGCCTGGAATTGAGAATAAGGCAGCTGACGCATTGTCTAGGAAATTGCAATACTCAGCCTTGTCTACAGTGCAGTTCTTCGAATGGGAAGATATAGAAACTGAAGTGAACAATGATGAGAAGCTTAAGGGGATCATACAGGATATTGTGGTGAAAGGAGGGAAGCATAATGGGTACAAGATGAGCAATGGTAAGTTGTACTACTTAGACAGATTGGTGATCCCAAAGAACTCCACCAAAATTGGGTTAATTTTGAAAGAGTTTCATGACTCTGCTTGGGGAGGACATTCAGGCTATTTTAGGACCTACAAAAGAATTGCAAACTTGTTCTTTTGGGAGGGTATGAGAAGCACTATTCAAGATTATGTGAGCAAGTGTGAAGTGTGCCAGAGAAACAAATACCAAGCTCTCAATCCAGCTGGTCTCCTTCAGCCACTGCCTATTCCTAAGCAAATATGGACTGATGTGTCCATGGATTTCATTGGAGGGCTACCTAAAGCTGGAGGTATGGATACTATACTTGTGGTTGTTGACAGGCTAACCAAGTATGCCCATTTTATTGCATTAGCCCATCCCTATTCTGCAAAAGATGTTGCTGAGTTGTTTCTTAAAGAAGTAGTGAGACTTCATGGATTCCCTGAGTCAATTGTCTCTGACAGGGACAGGGTGTTTATTAGTTCATTTTGGACTGAGTTGTTTAAAATGGCTGGCACTAAATTGAAGTTTAGTTCTGCTTACCACCCTCAGACTGATGGCCAGACTGAGGTGGTCAACAGGTGCTTAGAGACATATCTAAGATGCATGACAGGTTCTAAAGCTAAGCAGTGGCATAAATGGTTGACTTGGGCTGAGTTTTGGTACAACACTAACTATCATTCAGCAACCAAAATGACCCCTTTCAAGGCATTGTACGGGAGGGATCCACCACCCATTCTCAGAGGTGATGTCCAGTTGACTAACATGGAGGAAGTTTCTGTCATGACTGAGGACAGGAATGAGATGCTAGGAATGTTGAAGGATCACTTGGTTCAAGCTCAGAACAGGATGAAACAACAAGCCAATTTACACAGAAGAGAAGTGAATTACTCTGTGGGTGACAGTGTGTACTTGAAGATACAGCCTTACAAGTTGAAAAAGCTGGCCAAAAGGGTGAATCAGAAGCTCAGTCCTAGATACTATGGACCCTATGAGATTATAGAGAAGATTGGTGAGGTAGCCTACAAGTTGAAACTTCCTGCAGACAGCAGAGTGCATCCTGTATTTCATGTATCTCTGCTGAAACCTACTGTGGCTGCTGATGTGACTGTGCAACCACTGCCTGCGTATGTGAGTGAAGAAATGGAACTGCAGAGTTCACCAGAAGAAATACTAGCAGTAAGGGGACAGAAGATGGAAGACATGGAAGTTTTAGTGAGATGGAAGAATCTGCCTGCTTGTGAGAACTCATGGGAATCTGTGGCTAAGATGAGGGAGCATTTCCCAGAACTTCACCTTGAGGACAAGGTGAATTTTGAAGGGGAAGGTGTTGATGAGAACATGTTAAATGAAGGGCAAACTGGGAAAATCACAAAAGTTTATGAAAGAGGCAAATGGAGAAAGGCTAGGGAGGGACCTACTGCTGCAGCAACGCACGCACTCTGAGAAATAACAAACTTCTGCCACGCTGGCAGAAGTTGATGATTGGCAGAATATTCTGGGATATGGAGAGAGAGTGTATATATGGTTGGTTACCATTTTCATTCAGTTTTAGGCTGGGTTTGGCTGGGAATTTGGGCTGGGAACTTAGCATACTCTGTGCTAGTTATCAGAATTCCTCTTCATCTTTATCTTTCCTTTGTAATCATCTATACCAATTCTGAGAGATCCTCAGACTTGTGTGCATAATACAAAGGATTATTTCACTACATTTTACTCTGTTCTTTTAGATACCCATCAGAGAATCATCGACCCGAATTAATGGCAGCTTTCTTAGATGAAGTGGTTGAGTATCCTCGTATTGAAGTAGGTACTCATGATTGGAATTCCATAATTCATGCTTTCTGTGAAGCTGGTAGACTAGAAGATGCAAGAAGGACTTTTAGAAGGATGATATTCCTGCAATTTGAGCCGAATGATCAGACATACTTGTCACTGATTAATGGATATGTGTCGGCAGAGAAATATTTTGATGTGCTGATGTTGTGGAACGAGGTTAGGCGAAAGGTATCAGCGGATGGGAAGAAGGGGATCAAATTTGACCACAATCTGGTTGATTCATTCCTGTATGCTATGGTAAAGGGAGGTTTCTTTGATGCTGTTATGCAAGTTGTGGAGAAATCTAATGAGATGAAAATATTTGTTGATAAGTGGAGATACAAGCAAGCATTCATGGAGACTCATAAAAAGCTCAAAGTGGGTATGTTAAGAAAAAGAAATTTCAGAAAAATGGAAGCAGTTACTGCTTTCAAGAAATTTCAGAAAAATGGAAGCAGTTATTGCTTTCAAGCCCCAACGGTTAGAAAGGGTAAATAGAGACAAGCAAACCCATTGCATCATCTCAACCACCACGTACAACCAGGTAAAAGCTGCCTACAAGGAGATGACAACAATAAGGCTATTGTTTTGAGTTGGAAGGAAATGGTTTTTTTAATGCATTAGGCTGTTTTGTTTAGTTGTTGGTCTCTTGTTATATGATGTAATAGGATTCTTTATTTAGTTGGAAGGACATATTGTTTGTTGATTTATTTAAGGATATAGTATGTTCGTCTCTTCCAATACTGCCGAATCAGATACATAGCCTCATCAATCTATAAAATGGAAGTCCAACGTCATCTACCTGCACAACACTTCTCAAGTACCACCTCATTTACAATGACACATTTGATTGTTTTAAAGATCCGTTTCCTTATTTACATCTCTGAGTATTTTAATGAAATAAAATTACTTTATAAAAATGCCAGAGATGTAAATATAGAATTTGTTGATCTTATAAAAAAAATCGGAGACGTAAAATTCAAATGTATTATTATACATTTATTTTGTATAACGCCTTCAGGTAAGTCACTAAAAATAGTGGTTTTTAATACAAAATACTACAATATCTTGTTATAACTACTACCGTTTCACATTCTATTCATTTGGACAACATAACCCTTTTGTATGTGATTGTTGAAACACAATAACAACAACAATAGTAACAAATGAAGAAGTTTTTCGCGATGAAACAAAATAATTTGGAAACGTGAAGAAATTCATATAAAAAGAGAAATAATTTGACGAATTACGAAGGTGCTTGAGTCAAAAAAGAAGCAACGTGAAGGCTGCCTGAGTCAAAAAAGAGAAGCAATTCACCAATTTTGTTTGGTATATTATTTTAAGCCAGTTTTAACACTGATAACACCTCATATACCTATATCATATAATTTTACAGGATTAAATTTGTAACAATCTTGATATCACGTATCAATCGAGGAGTATTTAAATATGAAAAATACAAATTGGTGAATTTAGTAATTATATTATGGAAGATAAACTGGAAATTACATTACGAAAGACAATCCGAACACTTAAATTGTTACAGTACATGTCAAAACCGAAAGTACTAAATTAATATGCATTTGTACTGCATAATAAAATATCGACCATTTTATAAATTCAGAAGCTGAAGCATTTGATTTACGAATTACCGTAACCTATTTTATCATCCAAATCTTTGACACGGAATCCTCTTGCTTCTAACAAATCTCTTTCCACATCAAGATCCATCTCAGCGTAAGTCAACTTATGCTTCAAACATTCTACCTCAATTGCCCTTTCTACATATGACTTCATGGCAAAAGTGGAACGAATATGTAGCCTCAGCCAACTCAGTTCAAATCCGAACACATCTAATTCGTCCAATAAAGTTTTAAGATCTTTGTAGCATTGGTGTTAGCCTGTGATTTCGACAGGCTTCATTAAAGATGGTCAACATGGCCGGCTTATATTTCGACGAAGACCAAATTATTTCGACAGAGAAAATGGTCATGCGCAAGGTAAACTCGACAAGCTTACGGGGAAGCAAAAGCAAGAGAGAGGAAAATGGACGCAAGCCTTCGACAGACGGAAAACAGAGCAGTTATGCGCTGAAGACTAGCAGTTGGTCGAAGCGTGATAGAGCGGTTCTGGTCGAAAGTAGGAGTAGCAGTTATTATTTTTCAAATCTCTAGGCGGTTACTTAGTTCAGTTTTTCCCCCTCTTTTCCTTTGTATAAATAACTGTTTCTGAGAAGAAACAGGGGTCGCAAATCACAATACACAACCCGATTCCTGAAACTCTAACTTCCAAGCCAGAGCGAAAAACGAGTGGAAGAATCGCTGTACGTGATCGTGTACCACTTTTATGATTCAATGCAATTTACTTGTCTGTTCTTTACAATTCCTGCACCATTTACTGCTTCTTTTCTTTTCAATTCTGTTAATCATTTGCAAACCGTCCCCTTTTCTACATTTTCTGAAACAAAAACTTTTGCAATTCAAAGGCAATTGCTTTGAGATTTTTCTAGTTTGATCTCACAAACCTTCTAATAAAACTAGTGATTATTTGCTAAAAACACCAGCAAACAAATTGGCACGCCCAGTGGGACTCTGCCTTTGATTTTGTTCATTTTCATACTCTCTTATTTGTATTCGCTGTTGTATGCACTTAAGAAGTGGTAAAATGGTTCGGTCCAGTACGAATAATGCGTCTAGTTCCAACCCTGTGGTTTCACAAGGGCAAGGAACAACAATGGATTCTGCGAGCATTAGCGCAGGGCCATCATCGTCGACAACCGTTCCTTCATTATCAATGACTAATGTTGGTTCAACGCAGTCAGAAATGGCATCTTTGCCTATGTCTTTGCCGTTAAGTGCAGGGCTTCATAGCCCTTACATGGCAATGGGAAACGGTTTAGACCCACGTTTGAATAACGTGCATCTACCCCCATTTCCTTTGGGAATGTATGGCATGCCTATTGGAATGCCACATATTTCGACCTTTTCCCCTACACATGTCTCTTCTGAGAGTGTATTTGGTCGAAATCCCCCAGCATTAACCAATACGTCTTTGTTGGCCTTAAGACAGCAAGTAGACGAAAGTAATCACGATATGGTTAATATGCTTACCCAACAAATTGGTACAGTTTTCAATCCATTGATTCAAAATACCAATAACAGTTACCAAATGTTGGCAAATCAGATGAGTAGGATTGCAGATTTCTTTGGGGCTCCAGCGGTTAATAGTAGGCACGTTCCTATTATTGCGGGTAATGCGTCGCCAGTTAACCCCCAAGAAGCAGTTGCAGTCGAAGCGTCGACAGTTGTAGGCGAACTACAAGGGGCAGTAAACCACGTCCCTGAAGTAGTTTTGGTAAATAGACACCAGAACGCTGATGAAGTTGTTCGACAAGTGCAACAACACAATATTGGCGCAGAAAACAATATAGCTACTTTAGTCGAAACTATTTTGGCGCAAAATGGCCTTAACATAGGTTTACAAAGGCCTAACTTTGTATCACCATTATGTGAATACGTATTACAAACTGAGTTACCAAGGGGATGGAAAGTTCCCAAGTTTACTAAGTTTGGTGGTGATACAAATGAGTCCACAGTCGAACACATTGCTCGTTTCTTGACTGAGGCTGGGGACTTAGCACAAAATGAGAATTTGAAGATGAAATACTTTCCAAATTCTCTAACTAAAAATGCTTTCACTTGGTTCACGACCTTACCCCCTGGTTCTATGTTCACATGGGGGCAATTAGAAAAGGCATTCCATGCACAGTTTTACATGGGCCAGTCGAAAATTAGTCTTAAAGAATTGGCTAGTGTTCGGCGCAAAATGCCTGAAACTATTGATGATTACTTAAACAGATTTAGGCTGTTGAAATCTCGTTGCTTCACACAAGTCCCTGAACATGAGCTTGTCGAAATGGCTGCTGGTGGCCTTGATTACTCAATTAGAAAGAAATTAGACACATCTCATTTGCGAGATATGGCTCATTTGGCTGATAGAGTTCGACAAGTTGAAAGGCTTAGAGAGGAAAAATCTAGGTCGAATAGGTATCATAAAAAAGAAAAAGTGGCATATGTCGAAGAAGAATTTGACGTTACATATAGTAATGTCGAAGAAGAGGAGATAGACGTGGCTGAACTTAAGCCTGGTCCTCCTTATACCTGTAAATTATTAAGGCCTGCAAATGGGAATAACCCTGTAGAGCCTAAGAATGATAGATTTATGCCTAAAACTTATACTTTTGATGTTACTAAATGTGATGAAATTTTTGATCTTTTAGTAACTGATGGTCAAATATTAGTGCCTAAAGGCCTTAAAATACCAACTCTTGACCAAAGAAAGAAAAAGGGTTATTGTAAGTTCCATAATTTTTTGGGACATAACACTGACCGTTGTGTGCTCTTCAGGGATATTGTGCAAAAAGCAGTTGACGAAGGAAGACTCAAATTTGCTGATAAGAAAATGAAAGCTCCTATGCAGATTGATGTTGATCCATTGCCTAAGGCTGAAGCTATGTACTCTGAACCTGTCGAAGCTGATGTAGGCATGGTGGATGCTCAAATGGCAGACCCTCCTAAGTGTGTCAAGACTGCCACCGAAAAATTAAAAGGTTTTATGTATGCTGAAGGTAAGAAATAGGAGGTGACCCTAAAAGAATATGATGGGAAGATACATGCTGTGTATCCAAAGGCTGAGGAAGAATTGATAGATTTCCTCAATCGGTGTAAGTGGAATAACTCTGAAGTTATGCTTTGCCCAAGGTGCAGTGCTGTCTTCGATAAAGAAGCAGCTAAAGCTGTCGAAGGTTATCAGGATCAACAACAACGTAAAAGAAAATGGCTTGATAACAGGCCGAAATTTGACTTTGCAAAAGGAGATCTTCCTGGCTATAAGGCTAATGTGTCAACAAAGCCTTCAACAAGCAAACGACAATTTGCTAACGAGAAGTCCTCAGCGAAAGGGTATTTGAAGCTGTCAACAAATAAATCCTTTGTCCCAAGTGCTAGTGCTCCTGTTGAAGCGTGGGTGTCCAATAATCAACGTGCTAAAGCTGTCAAGCCAGGTACTTATGTTGTTAAGTTTAATTATAAGAATAACTATAAGGGTAAGAACCCCATGACTAGAACACAGTGGCGTCGTTACCAAAGACAACAGAAGAAGAAGGCACACTTTGACATTAACAAGGTCCCAAGTCATTTGGCTAACAATCAAGTTCCACGCAGCATGATAGTGGCGAAGAGTGAGGTTCACAAAACTGAAGTTGCCACAAAGAGGAATGCTGATGTTGCTAGTCATGTGTGTGCAGCAAATAAGGCCAAAGGCAAGGCTGTGGTAACAGAAAAGCCAAGAAGGCCTGCTCTTGAAAGAATATTTCCTCCATTGTCAACAGTGAAAGAAAAGAATGCTGATTTCGACATGGATGAAGACATGGAGTCGGATTTTGATGATTCTGAAGATGATTTCGACGTTGTTTGCAATGTGGTGTCAATACTGCCTCTTGAGTACGATGTTATCACAGTACCAAATGACGTTGAAGAGGATTTTACAGAGGATATGGCTCATCATAAGCCAATGTGTTACTATGTGATGAACAATGGTTGTGTCGAAGACCAAATGGCTACCTTCGAGAAGCCAGATATGAGTATGCAAAACCACTTGAAACCCCTGTATGTCCAAGCCAAAGTCAATGGTGTTGGAATTAACAAAGTGTTAGTGGATGGTGGAGCTGCAGTGAATTTAATGCCACATGGTCTTTTGAAGAAGATTGGTAAGTTCGATACTGACCTCAGGCCACATAACATTGTCTTAAGCAACTATGAAGGCAAAACTGGCCATTCTTTGGGGGCCATTGAGGTGGACTTAATCGTTGGTTCCATAAAGAGGACTACATTGTTCTTAGTGATAGCCTCTAAAGCGAATTTTAATTTACTCCTTGGTAGAGAGTGGATCCATGGAGTTGGTGCTGTCCCTTCAACTTTGCATCAACGTTTAGTAATGTGGAAGGAAGATGGTTTGGTAGAGTATGTTGAAGCCGATCAGAGCTACTTCCGTGCTGATGTGAACCAAGTTACCAAGGAAAACTTTGAGAAACAAATGGCGAAGATTGCGCCATGTTCATCTTCTAATGAGGCATATGTTCCTGCGGATAATGTTTTTGCCTCAGTTCATCTTGACCCAAATTATGGTTTTGTTTGGGAAAGAGAAATAATGGGAGATGATAGTGTCTATCCTGATGGTGTTTTTCGACCAACGGGGTGGAACACTGGTTCTTGAAAGTGTTCTTATGTCAGTGCCCAATGCATGGGACAAAATTACGGCTTATATGGCCGAAAACAAGTTTAAAGCGGCTATAGAGGCCGAAATTATTCAACAAACAATGGCTGTCGAAGCCAGTGAGTTACATGAAGAAAATGGCATAGTCATAGATGAAAGACTTGACTGCATTTATGATGATGATCCATTAGGTTTTGAAAAGGATCCTAGAGATTCGGCAAAGCATATGCAAGCTCAAGACCCGTTAGAAGAAGTTGATTTGGGAAATGGCTCAATAAAACGGCCAACTTATATTAGTGCGAATATTGATGCTTCTCTAAAAACCCAAGTCATCACATTGCTAAGGGAGTTCAAAGACTGCTTTGCTTGGGATTACGACGAAATGCCTGGGTTAAGTCGAGAAGTAGTGGAAATGCAATTACCAATTCGACCAGGGAAGAAACCAGTGAAGCAAGTGCCAAGAAGATTTGCTCCTCAAGTGTTGGCTAAGATCAAAGAGGAAATCGAAAGGCTATTCAGTAACAAATTCATCAGAACTGCCAGGTATGTCGAATGGTTAGCCAATATAGTTCCTGTAATAAAGAAAAATGGGACTCTTAGAGTTTGCATAGACTTTAGGGATTTAAATAATGCAACTCCCAAGGATGAATACGCAATGCCTGTGGCAGAAATGCTAATAGATTCAGCAGCAGGATTTGATTATCTTAGTATGCTCGATGGTTATTCTGGGTATAATCAAATCTTCATTGCTGAAGAGGATGTGTCGAAAACTGCTTTTAGATGTCCGGGGGCATTGGGTGTTTATGAATGGGTAGTAATGCCCTTTGGATTAAAGAATGCTGGTGCTATATATCAGAGGGCCATGAATTCTATGTTTCATGATTTTATTGATGATTTTATGCAAGTATACATAGATGATGTGGTGGTTAAATCTTCCTCAGAAAGTGGTCATTTAGACCATCTTCGCCGTTCTTTTGAAAGAATGAGGAAATATGGATTGAAATTAAATCCATTAAAATGTGCCTTTTGTGTGCGTGCAGGTGATTTCTTGGGTTTTATAGTGCACAAAAAAGGCATTGAAATCAATCAAAATAAGACTAAGGCAATTATGGAAACGAATGCCCCTTCGACCAAAAAGGAGCTTCAGTTGTTGCTGGGAAAAATCAATTTCCTTCGAAGATTTATATCAAATCTAAGTGGCAAAACACAAGTTTTTTCGCCATTGTTAAGACTGAAGAAGGAAGAAGAGTTCAAATGGGAACCAATGCATCAAGCAGCCTTCGACGAAATCAAGTCTTATTTGATGAAGCCACCAATTTTGTTGCCTGTTATTAAACAGAAAGTGCTCAAATTGTATATAGCAGCTTCTGATAGAACAATAGGTAGCATGTTAGCACAAGAGGATGATAGTGGTGTCGAAAGAGCCATTTATTACCTCAGTAGGGTCTTAAATGATGCCGAAACGAGGTACACTCCTATAGAAAAGTTGTGCCTTTGTTTGTATTTCTCGTGTACAAGGTTAAAGCAATATATAAAACCAGCTGATGTTTCTGTTTATTCGCATTTTGATGTTATTAAACACATGCTGTCGAAACCAATAATGCATAGCCGAATTGGTAAATGGGCTTTGGCTTTGTCAGAATACAACTTAACTTATCAACCTCTAAAATCAATTAAAGGGCAAGTGGTTGCTGATTTTATAGTAGACCATTCTGTTGTCGAAGAAACATTAAGTTTTGTAGACGTATATCCTTGGAGGTTGTACTTTGATGGTTCAAGCCATAAACATGGAGCTGGGATTGGTATTTTAATAATATCTCCTACTAACATTCCAACGAAGTATAAGTTTAAAATTCGGGATGTTTGTTCCAATAATGAAGCTGAGTATGAGGCTTTAATAGTAGGCCTTGAAATTTTACTTGAGTTGGGGGCAAGTCATGTCGAAATAAAAGGTAACTCTGAGTTGGTTGTCAAACAATTGACAAGAGAGTACAAATGCATTAAAGAGCACCTTATCAGATACTTTGTTGTTGCCAATGCTTTGTTAAAAAGATTTGAGTCTGTTCACTTAGAACATTTACCACGAATTGATAATCAAGTGGCAAATGAATTGGCACAAATTGCTTCAGGCTATAAAGTTTCAAAACAAAGCCTGGAAGAGTTAATTGAAATAAAGGATAAAATCATTTCTAACGACTATTCTTCGTCACTATTGTCAACACCAAAAATTGGGGGGGCAACAAACGCAAACGAGGAACTAGTCGTTGTCGAAAAACGTCAATTTTTTGGTGACTTTGACTTAGCAGAAAGTCAATTTTTTGGTGACTTTGACTTAGCAGAAATTTTTGCTCTTGACAATATGACCAATAATGATTGGCGAAGGCCTATTGCGGAATATTTGCAAAATCCCACAAGAAATACCAATAAAAAGGTAAAATACAGAGCTTTGAGCTATGTGATAATTGGAAACGAATTGTTTAAAAAGACTCCTGAAGGAGTACTATTAAAATGTCTTAGTGAAAATGATGCATATTTAGCAGTCTCTGATACACATAGTGGAGCATGTGGTTCACACCAAGTAGGCCACAAAATGAAGTGGTTATTATTTCGACAAGGAATGTATTGGCCAACTATGCTGAAAGATTGCATAGAATTTGCTAAGGGATGCCAAGAGTGTCAAAAGCATGCTGGGATACAACATGTACCTGCAAATGAATTACATGCCATAGTCAAACCTTGGCCATTTAGAGGTTGGGCTCTAGATGTAATTGGAGAGATAAAGCCAACTTCGTCGAAGGGCCATAGATATATCACCAAATGGGTTGAAGCTATACCTTTAGCCAATGTTGATCAAGAAGCAGTGATAAGGTTTATTCAAAATCATATCATTTATAGGTTTGGAATTCCAGAAACCATTACTACAGATCAGGGATCAGTTTTCACTGGTAGAAAAATGGTAGAGTTTGCTTCTGAAATTGGTTTTAAGTTATTAACTTCGACACCATATTATGCGCAAGCCAATGGTCAAGTAGAAGCTGCCAATAAAGTTATTATTAATTTGATTAAAAAACATGTTGGGCAGAAACCAAAAAATTGGCATAATACCCTTGATCAAGCATTATGGGCTTGTCGAAATTCACCCAAAGAATCTATCAACACTACTCCTTATAGGCTAACATTTGGACACGATGCAGTGTTGCCTGTTGAAATTTGTCTACAATCAACAAGAATTCAAAGACAGTGGGAGATTCCCTCTGATTATTATTGGAATATGATGCTTGATGAATTGGTTGATTTAGACGAAGAAAGGTTATTAGCTTTAGATATGCTTAATCGACAGAAAGAGAGGGTAGCTAAAACTTATAACAAAAAGGTTAAGTCTAAAACCTTTGATTCAGGTGATCTAGTGTGGAAGGTCCTATGGCCTATGGATAAAAAAGATAGAGTCTTTGGTAAATGGTCCCCAAGTTGGGAAGGACCATTTAAAATTTTACAAGTTTATTCAAACGGCGCATATGAGGTCGAAGAGATTGGCGCTGATGAAAGAATTTTGCGTATAAATGGCAAATACTTGAAAAAGTATAAGCCAACGTTGCAAGAAGTTAAAATAACGCTGGAATAAATATAAAGAAAGCGTAAAAACATGGCATTTAAGTTGCCAAAACATTGTCGAAAGCACAGAATAAAAATTGCTCAAGAATAAAATGGAAGAAATTTCATTATAATGTTGCCAAGTTACATGTGCCAAAGGAGGCATTTGTGAATTACATAGTGCCGAAAGGGTAAATAAACTAGGCATAAATAAAACGCTGAATTGCAGTTGGTCTTTTAAGACCAAGTAACTTCTCTTTTGGGTGGTCTTCTTCGACCACGTTGACGCTTCCCGTCGTTCGGGGGGTCATTCTTTCGTCTGCGCGTTAGGCTTGTAAGCCTTTCAACAGGGCGTTTCCTTGCTTGGTAAATGTAACACCCCGGAAATAATTTAATTAAAATAGTTGATTGAATTATTAAAATAATTTGGAGGCGGGATATAGATAAATTAAAAAGGTTAATATTTTATATGCGTAGGAGGTGAAACGAGTAAAGGAGGTGGTGACGTAGAGAGCCCAGTGTTTACTGAGCCCTCAACTTAAACCCTGGGGGTTTAAGCCAAACCCTCATTCGCAGCAAGCAAAATAAAAACGAAAGTGAGAGTGAGAGAGAGAGCACGCGGCGCAAAGAGGGAGAGAAGAGGAGGGTTTCGCGAAGAATTTCAAAAGGAGATCGTTCGTGTTGCTGTGGTTTTGTTCGTGTCTAGTTCGTCGTGTTCCGGAGCTTACGTTATTCGAGGTAAGGGTGGGCTTAACCTTGATAATGGGTTGATGATAATTATGTGTGGGTAGTCTAGGGTTTTGTTGAATTGTTCGTGTTGTTGCATATCGTGTTTTCGTTGAGATTGGTGCATTGATGATTATTGCACGTTATTGTGATTTGTTTCGTTATTTGTTGTTGCGTGATTGTTGTATCACGATGATGGTGTTGTTATTGTTCGTGTTTTTGTTGTTGCTGTGCGTGGTTGATTGTTGTTGTCGCGTTGTCGAATTGTCGTTTTTGTTGTGGTGGTTGCGGTGTCGTTGCCGTTAGGGTTTGGTGTTTGGCAATTTAGCGATTCTGGACACAGGTTCGGTTTTTCTAAAACTGGCGCTGTTTGGTTGATCCAAAAATTATGAGGTTGATTGTTTTTGAAAATAGACTTAACGCCGGTCGTTTTGGCACTGGTTTCGTCAAATTCGGAGTTGTATAGCTCGAGTTATAGGCGATACAAGTTAGGTTAAAATTCTGGAAACGATTTGGGTATAGATTCGGTATTTCGGTGACTGGGAACGTTTTATTGACCGAAAAATTATGTGGTTTATTTTTCTGGAAAATAGACTTAATGCTTGTTAATTTGGCACTGGTTTGGTTGCGTTTAGAGTTGTGTAGCTCGAGATATGAATTCCACAAGTTAGAGTAAGATTCTGGAAACAATCTGGACACAGGGTCAGTGTTTTGATTACCACGTTTTCAAAAGAACTCCTTTTCGAACGAATCCAATTTCTTTGAAAACTAGACAAAATTTTCCCCAGTTTATGCACAAGTTTCATGCAATTTGATTGAGTTTTGGTCACTTTGGAATTTGCTTGAATTTGAAGGACAGAAACTGTCCTCTTTTGCAACTAGCCTGTGTGCTTTTCGAAAACTGTACCTATTGGACACTCTCCTTCAAAAACTGAACTTAGGGATGATAACCAGACCCATAGGGCTTTCCAACAAGTATTTATTTGTTGAAATCCGATGTCGTTTGCTATTTTAATTAATTCGCTGAAGTAGGTGCGATGTGCCTAGGCGCTGTGCGCCAGTCTTGTGCGTGGTGTGCGTGCGTTATGTCCGCGTTGTGGAGCCGTCTGGTGTTAATATTTCAGGTGCGGTGCTGGTATGCTCAGGAGAGTTTAGTGGTAGCTGTGATGCTACAACTTGGTGCTATTTTTGGTGAAATCATTTGTTTTGATTTTGGTGATATAGTATTTATTTTAAATACTTGTTATGGTGAGTTGGTGCATAATCATGGTGTCGCATTGTCATATGCATGTTTTGGTGATATAGGCTCTGCCTCTGGTGTTTATTGGTGATATGCCCGTCGTGGCTCATTTTGGTGATCGGTACCGCATGCGTATGCCCACTGGAGGGGTTGCATATCATCTCATTGTCTATGAATGTTATAACTTTGGTGGTTCACTGTCAAATGGACTTTTCCTTTGGTATCTGGTGCTGTGATATGGTGTAATTGTATTGTGTTGCTGTAGTTACCTGATGCTAGCATATTTTTATCATCTGCTTATTACCTCTGTTAGACTCACCCCTTCTGCTTGGAATGTTGCTCTCATGCGGCAACGCTGCAGGTGATCGCTAGTGCTCGTGGAGGAATTGCTAGGTTTTGCTTCCTCTCTCGTTTGGGTCTGTGTCAGCTCTGATATGTAGCACCGGGGAGTCGTTAGTTATCGTTTTGAACTATTATTTTAGTTATTGGAAATTGTTTTAATTAATTTTAGAGATGTCTCTAATTGTTAATTCTGGAGATGTTTAAACTGGTTAATATTTCCGCTGCTTGGTGATTTCTTTTATATAAATTATTTTGGAGATTTTTTTTTGGAATAAATGGTGTTTTTTTTTAAAATGGTGAAAAATGTAGCGCCCTTCGAGGTGACTCTGATAATTGTCTATTTAGTTGTAATAGTAAAAGGGGGGTGTTACATTAGTGGTATCAGAGCAGTTCGGTCTGTCCGGCCAAGTTGTCGAGTCATCGAGTCGAGTAACACTTGAGTAATTGTTACTCGTTCCTGATTATAGTTTCTGTTGCAGTGTTAGGTTGAGATGGCAGGACGGAACGATGCTGCACTCGCTGCTGCTTTAATTTGCAGGCTGTGGCTCAAGCTGTGGAGAATAACCCAGGTGCTGCTGGTGATGCTGGGTCGCGCAGTTTGGCTACGTTTCAGAGGGAGAATCCTCCTACCTTTAAGGGCAAGTATAACCCTGATGGTGCTTTGGCGTGGCTGATAGAGATGGAGAGAATCTTTCGTGTTATGGATTGCTCTGAGGCGCAGAAAGTCAGGTATGGTACTCATATGCTGGCAGAGGAGGCTGATGACTGGTGGTTGGAGGTGAGGCAGAGGTTGGCGACTGTGAATGAAGAGGTCACTTGGGCTGTGTTCAGCAGAGAATTTCTGAGAAAGTATTATCCTTAAGATGTCCGTGGGAAGAAAGAGATTGAGTTTCTGGAGCTGAAGCAGGGTAATATGTCGGTGACTGAGTATGCTGCCAAGTTCATTGAATTGGCGAAGTTCTATCCACATTATGGTGAGGCTGGTGCTGAATTCTCCAAATGCATCAAGTTTGAAAATGGGTTGCGGGCTGATATCAAGAAGGCGATAGGGTATCAGAAAATTCGGGTGTTCTCGGAGTTGATTGACAGCTGCAGAATCTTCGAGGAAGACAGTAATGCTCATTCTAGAGTCATGAGGGATAGGCAGAAGAATTTCTCGAGTCGTGGGAAGCCGTATGAGGTTCCAGCTGGTAAGGGCAATCAGAGAACTGCTGTGGGTAAGAGACCTAGTGGGGGAGATGCTGCTGCTAGTGTGGTATGTTACAAGTGTGGTAAACCCGGTCATAAGCGTCCTGACTGTCCAGGTGATGTGAAGAAGTGCTACAAGTGTGGTAAAGAGGGTCATATGGCGTCTAGCTGTGATCGAAAGGATGTGTTATGCTACAACTGTGGTGAGGGTGGTTGTAACACCCCGGAAATAATTTAATTAAAATAGTTGATTGAATTATTAAAATAATTTGGAGGCAGGATATAGATAAATTAAAAGGTTAATATTTTATATGCGTAGGAGGTGAAACGAGTAAAGGAGGTGGTGACGTAGAGAGCCCAGTGTTTACTGAGCCCTCAACTTAAACCCTGGGGGTTTAAGCCAAACCCTCATTCGCAGCAAGCAAAAGAAAAACGAAAGTGAGAGTGAGAGAGAGAGAGAACGCGGCGCAAAGAGGGAGAGAAGAGGAGGGTTTCGCGAAGAATTTCAAAAGGGGATC
Organism: Astragalus glycyphyllos; assembly: GCA_963573325.1. Lineage (NCBI taxonomy): Eukaryota > Viridiplantae > Streptophyta > Magnoliopsida > Fabales > Fabaceae > Astragalus > Astragalus glycyphyllos. The sequence continues at coordinate 87,018,422 of OY754309.1, read as the reverse complement.
GTTCGTGTTGCTGTGGTTTTGTTCGTGTCTCGTTCGTCGTGTTCCGGAGCTTACGTTATTCGAGGTAAGGGTGGGCTTAACCTTGATAATGGGTTGATGATAATTATGTGTGGGTAGTCTAGGGTTTTGTTGAATTGTTCGTGTTGTTGCATATCGTGTTTTCGTTGAGATTGGTGCTTTGATGATTATTGCACGTTATTGTGATTTGTTTCGTTATCTGTTGTTGCGTGATTGTTGTATCACGATGATGGTGTTGTTATTGTTCGTGTTTTTGTTGTTGCTGTGCGTGGTTGATTGTTGTTGTCGCGTTGTCGAATTGTCGTTTTTGTTGTGGTGGTTGCGGTGTCGTTGCCGTTAGGGTTTGGTGTTTGGCAATTTAGCGATTCTGGACACAGGTTCAGTTTTTCTAAAACTGGCGCTGTTTGGTTGATCCAAAAATTATGAGGTTGATTGTTTTTGAAAATAGACTTAACGCCGGTCGTTTTGGCACTGGTTTCGTCAAATTCGGAGTTGTATAGCTCGAGTTATAGGCGATACAAGTTAGGTTAAAATTCTGGAAACGATTTGGGTATAGATTCGGTATTTCGGTGACTGGGAACGTTTTATTGACCGAAAAATTATGTGGTTTATTTTTCTGGAAAATAGACTTAATGCTTGTTAATTTGGCACTGGTTTGGTTGCGTTTAGAGTTGTGTAGCTCGAGATATGAATTCCACAAGTTAGAGTAAGATTCTGGAAACAATCTGGACACAGGGTCAGTGTTTTGGTTACCACGTTTTCAAAAGAACTCCTTTTCGAACGAATCCAATTTCTTTGAAAACTAGACAAAATTTGCCCCAGTTTATGCACAAGTTTCATGCAATTTGATTGAGTTTTGGTCACTTTGGAATTGCTTGAATTTGAAGGACAGAAACTGTCCTCTTTTGCAACTAGCCTGTGTGCTTTTCGAAAACTGTACCTATTGGACACTCTCCTTCAAAAACTGAACTTAGGGATGATAACCAGACCCATAGGGCTTTCCAACAAGTATTTATTTGTTGAAATCCGATGTCGTTTGCTATTTTAATTAATTCGCTGAAGTAGGTGCGATGTGCCTAGGCGCTGTGCGCCAGTCTTGTGCGTGGTGTGCGTGCGTTATGTCCGCGTTGTGGAGCCGTCTGGTGTTAATATTTCAGGTGCGGTGCTGGTATGCTCAGGAGAGTTTAGTGGTAGCTGTGATGCTACAACTTGGTGCTATTTTTGGTGAAATCATTTGTTTTGATTTTGGTGATATAGTATTTATTTTAAATACTTGTTATGGTGAGTTGGTGCATAATCATGGTGTCGCATTGTCATATGCATGTTTTGGTGATATAGGCTCTGCCTCTGGTGTTTATTGGTGATATGCCCGTCGTGGCTCATTTTGGTGATCGGTACCGCATGCGTATGCCCACTGGAGGGGTTGCATATCATCTCATTGTCTATGAATGTTATAACTTTGGTGGTTCACTGTCAAATGGACTTTTCCTTTGGTATCTGGTGCTGTGATATGGTGTAATTGTATTGTGTTGCTGTAGTTACCTGATGCTAGCATATTTTTATCATCTGCTTATTACCTCTGTTAGACTCACCCCTTCTGCTTGGAATGTTGCTCTCATGCGGCAACGCTGCAGGTGATCGCTAGTGCTCGTGGAGGAATTGCTAGGTTTTGCTTCCTCTCTCGTTTGGGTCTGTGTCAGCTCTGATATGTAGCACCGGGGAGTCGTTAGTTATCGTTTTGAACTATTATTTTAGTTATTGGAAATTGTTTTAATTAATTTTAGAGATGTCTCTAATTGTTAATTCTGGAGATGTTTAAACTGGTTAATATTTCCGCTGCTTGGTGATTTCTTTTATATAAATTATTTTGGAGATTTTTTTTTGGAATAAATGGTGTTTTTTTTTAAAATGGTGAAAAATGTAGCGCCCTTCGAGGTGACTCTGATAATTGTCTATTTAGTTGTAATAGTAAAAGGGGGGTGTTACATTAGTGGTATCAGAGCAGTTCGGTCTGTCCGGCCAAGTTGTCGAGTCATCGAGTCGAGTAACACTTGAGTAATTGTTACTCGTTCCTGATTATAGTTTCTGTTGCAGTGTTAGGTTGAGATGGCAGGACGGAACGATGCTGCACTCGCTGCTGCTTTAATTTGCAGGCTGTGGCTCAAGCTGTGGAGAATAACCCAGGTGCTGCTGGTGATGCTGGGTCGCGCAGTTTGGCTACGTTTCAGAGGGAGAATCCTCCTACCTTTAAGGGCAAGTATAACCCTGATGGTGCTTTGGCGTGGCTGATAGAGATGGAGAGAATCTTTCGTGTTATGGATTGCTCTGAGGCGCAGAAAGTCAGGTATGGTACTCATATGCTGGCAGAGGAGGCTGATGACTGGTGGTTGGAGGTGAGGCAGAGGTTGGCGACTGTGAATGAAGAGGTCACTTGGGCTGTGTTCAGCAGAGAATTTCTGAGAAAGTATTATCCTTAAGATGTCCGTGGGAAGAAAGAGATTGAGTTTCTGGAGCTGAAGCAGGGTAATATGTCGGTGACTGAGTATGCTGCCAAGTTCATTGAATTGGCGAAGTTCTATCCACATTATGGTGAGGCTGGTGCTGAATTCTCCAAATGCATCAAGTTTGAAAATGGGTTGCGGGCTGATATCAAGAAGGCGATAGGGTATCAGAAAATTCGGGTGTTCTCGGAGTTGATTGACAGCTGCAGAATCTTCGAGGAAGACAGTAATGCTCATTCTAGAGTCATGAGGGATAGGCAGAAGAATTTCTCGAGTCGTGGGAAGCCGTATGAGGTTCCAGCTGGTAAGGGCAATCAGAGAACTGCTGTGGGTAAGAGACCTAGTGGGGGAGATGCTGCTGCTAGTGCGGTATGTTACAAGTGTGGTAAACCCGGTCATAAGCGTCCTGACTGTCCAGGTGATGTGAAGAAGTGCTACAAGTGTGGTAAAGAGGGTCATATGGCGTCTAGTTGTGATCGAAAGGATGTGTTATGCTACAACTGTGGTGAGGGTGGTCATATCAGCACTCAGTGTCCTAAACCGAAGAAAGAAATGTCCGTTGGGAAGGTGTTCGCTCTGGCGGGGTCAGATGCAGTGAATGAGATCAGAGGTACATGCTATATTAATAATTCTCCTCTTATTGCTATTATTGATACTGGTGCTACCCATTGTTTTATTGCTACTGCATGTGTTGAGAAATTAGATCTTGTTTTATCTTCTATGTTGAGGGAGATGGTTATCGATACTCCGGCTAAGGGTTCGGTGACTACCTCGGTTGTTTGTGCTAAATGCCCTTTATCGATATTCGGTAATGATTTTCTCGTTGACTTGATTTGTTTGCCGCTGAGCGGAATGGATGTTATTCTAGGTATGGACTGGTTAGTTGATAACCATGTTCATATCAACTGTCATGAAAGGTCTGTGAGTTTCTTTTCTCCTGAAGAGGAAGAGCCTGGTTTGTTGTCTGCTGGTCAGTTGCATAGGGTAATGAGGGAAGACGTCCAGTTGTTTTCATTAATGGCGTCGTTGTCTGCTGAGAGCCAAGCGAAGGTTGATGAGTTGCAGGTGGTGCGAGAGTTTTCTGAGGTTTTTCCCGACGAGATTCCGGATGTACCACCAGAGAGAGAGGTTGAGTTTGCTATTGATCTGGTACCTGATACTAAACCTGTGTCTATGGCACCGTATAGAATGTCTGCATCTGAATTGTCAGAACTGAAGAAGCAACTCGAGGATCTGCTTGAAAAGAAATTTGTGAGGCCAAGTGTGTCGCCGTGGGGAGCTCCAGTGTTGTTGGTGAAAAAGAAATATGGTGGTATGAGGTTGTGCGTAGACTATCGGCAGCTGAATAAGGTGACTATTAAGAACAAGTATCCGCTTCCGAGGATTGATGACTTAATGGATCAGTTGGTGGGTGCTCAGGTGTTCAGTAAAATAGATTTGAGATCGGGTTATCATCAGATCAAGGTGAAAGACGAAGACATTCAGAAGACAGCTTTCAGAACCCGTTATGGGCATTATGAGTATTCCGTGATGCCTTTCGGTGTGACTAATGCGCCGGGAGTGTTCATGGAGTACATGAATCGTATCTTTCGTGAGTATCTGGATCGGTTTGTGGTGGTATTCATTGACGACATCCTAATTTATTCTAAGTCAGAAGAGGAGCATGCAGAACATCTGAGATTGGTATTGGAAATTCTGAGGGACAGGAAATTGTATGCGAAGCTGTCTAAGTGTGAGTTTTGGTTGAAAGAGGTTAGCTTTCTGGGTCATGTTATTTCGGGGAATGGAATTGCCGTGGATCCGTCTAAGGTTGATGCCGTGTTACAATGGGAGTCTCCGAATTCAGTTACTGAGATTAGAAGTTTTCTGGGTCTGGCAGGTTACTATAGGAGGTTTATAGAAGGATTTTCGAAGTTGGCACTTCCGTTGACTCAGTTGACTTGCAAGGGTAAAGCTTTCATCTGGGATGACTGTTGTGAAGAGAGCTTCAAAGAATTGAAGAAGAGGTTGACGACGTCTCCTGTTCTGACGTTGCCTAATCCGGAAGAGTCGTTTGTGGTGTATTGTGATGCTTCCAAGATGGGGTTGGGAGGTGTGCTTATGCAGAATGGTAAGGTAGTTGCCTATGCGTCGAGACAGTTGAGGACTCATGAGAAGAACTACCCTACCCATGATTTAGAACTTGCTGCAGTTGTGTTCGCGTTGAAAATTTGGAGACATTATCTGTATGGTTCGAGGTTTGAGGTGTTCAGTGATCATAAGGGTTTGCAGTATCTGTTTGATCAGAAAGAGTTGAATATGAGACAGCGCAGATGGTTGGAGTTGCTGAAAGACTATGACTTTAGCTTGAACTATCATCCGGGAAAGGCTAATGTGGTAGCTGACGCTTTAAGTCGAAAGACGTTGCATATGTCAGCAATGATGGTTAGAGAACTCGAATTAATTGAGCAATTCAGGGATATGAGTTTGGTTTGTGAAGTGACGCCTCAGAGTGTCAGATTGGGGATGTTGAAGATTGATAATGAATTCATGGCTAGCATTCGAAAAGCTCAGAAGTTAGATGTTAAATTAGTTGACCTGATGGTTGGGATTGATCGATCCGAGAATAAAGGCTTTGAGTTGGATGCGCAGAATGTATTGAAGTACCGTGGAAGAATCTGCATTCCTGATGATGAGGAGATGAAAAGAGCAATTTTAGAAGAAGGTCATAGGAGTAAGTTGAGTATCCATCCGGGAGCTACAAAGATGTATCAGGATCTGAAGAAGATGTTTTGGTGGCCTGGTATGAAGCGTGATGTGGCGCAGTTTGTGTATTCCTGCTTGACTTGTCAGAAATCGAAGGTTGAGCATCAGAAGCCTGCTGGGTTGATGCAACCGTTGGAGATTCCGGAATGGAAGTGGGATAGTATTTCTATGGATTTCGTGATAGGGTTACCTAATACTGTGAGGGGGCACGATTCGATTTGGGTGATTGTGGATAGATTGACGAAGTCTGCTCATTTTATTCCTATCAATATCACGTATCCGGTGTCGAGATTGGCAGAGATTTATATTCAGGTGATTGTGAAGTTGCATGGTGTTCCTTTGTGCATTGTGTCTGACAGAGATCCTAGGTTCACTTCTGATTTCTGGAAGAGTTTGCAAGAAGCGTTGGGTTCTAAATTGAGGTTGAGTTCAGCTTATCATCCTCAAACTGATGGGCAGACAGAGAGGACCATTCAGTCGTTGGAAGACTTGTTGAGATCTTGTGTTCTTGAGCAGGGAGGTGCGTGGGATACTCACCTTCCGTTGATCGAGTTTACTTACAACAATAGTTACCATTCTAGCATCGGGATGGCACCGTTCGAGGCATTGTATGGTCGGAGATGTAGGACTCCGTTGTGTTGGCATGAATCTGGGGAGAGTATTGTTCTTGGACCCGAGGTTGTTCGAGAGACTACTGAAAAGGTGAAATTGATCCGTGAGAAAATGAAAGCGTCGCAGAGTAGACAGAAGAGCTATCATGATAAGAGAAGGAAGGATTTAGAATTCCAAGCTGGTGATCATGTGTTTTTGAGAGTCACGCCTATGGCTGGTGTTGGGCGTGCATTGAAGACAAAGAAGTTGACTCCTCGTTTCATTGGACCGTATCAGATCACTGAGAGAATTGGTAATGTTGCTTATAGGGTGGCCTTGCCGCCTAATCTTTCGAATTTGCACGATGTATTTCATGTGTCGCAACTTCGGAAGTATATTTCGGATCCGTCCCATGTGATTCCGATGGATGATGTGCATGTGCGGGATAATCTCACTGTGGAGACAATGCCTGTGCGAATTGAAGATCGTGAAGTGAAGACTTTACGTGGCAAAGAGATAAACCTGGTGAAAGTGGTCTGGTTAGGAGCTGCTGGTGAAAGCATGACATGGGAGTTGGAGAGCAAGATGCGAGAGTCCTATCCGGAGCTGTTTGAATCAGGTATGTTTTCGAGGACGAAAGATTCTAAGTGGGGGAGGGTTGTAACACCCCGGAAATAATTTAATTAAAATAGTGGATTGAATTATTAAAATAATTTGGAGGCGGGATATAGATAAATTAAAAAGGTTAATATTTTATATGCGTAGGAGGTGAAACGAGTAAAGGAGGTGGTGACGTAGAGAGCCCAGTGTTTACTGAGCCCTCAACTTAAACCCTGGGGGTTTAAGCCAAACCCTCATTCGCAGCAAGCAAAAGAAAAACGACAGTGAGAGTGAGAGAGAGAGCACGCGGCGCAAAGAGGGAGAGAAGAGGAGGGTTTCGCGAAGAATTTCAAAAGGAGATCGTTCGTGTTGCTGTGGTTTTGTTCATGTCTCGTTCGTCGTGTTCCGGAGCTTACGTTATTCGAGGTAAGGGTGGGCTTAACCTTGATAATGGGTTGATGATAATTATGTGTGGGTAGTCTAGGGTTTTGTTGAATTGTTCGTGTTGTTGCATATCGTGTTTTCGTTGAGATTGGTGCTTTGATGATTATTGCACGTTATTGTGATTTGTTTCGTTATCTGTTGTTGCGTGATTGTTGTATCACGATGATGGTGTTGTTATTGTTCGTGTTTTTGTTGTTGCTGTGCGTGGTTGATTGTTGTTGTCGCGTTGTCGAATTGTCGTTTTTGTTGTGGTGGTTGCGGTGTCGTTGCCGTTAGGGTTTGGTGTTTGGCAATTTAGCGATTCTGGACACAGGTTCAGTTTTTCTAAAACTGGCGCTGTTTGGTTGATCCAAAAATTATGAGGTTGATTGTTTTTGAAAATAGACTTAACGCCGGTCGTTTTGGCACTGGTTTCGTCAAATTCGGAGTTGTATAGCTCGAGTTATAGGCGATACAAGTTAGGTTAAAATTCTGGAAACGATTTGGGTATAGATTCGGTATTTCGGTGACTGGGAACGTTTTATTGACCGAAAAATTATGTGGTTTATTTTTCTGGAAAATAGACTTAATGCTTGTTAATTTGGCACTGGTTTGGTTGCGTTTAGAGTTGTGTAGCTCGAGATATGAATTCCACAAGTTAGAGTAAGATTCTGGAAACAATCTGGACACAGGGTCAGTGTTTTGGTTACCACGTTTTCAAAAGAACTCCTTTTCGAACGAATCCAATTTCTTTGAAAACTAGACAAAATTTGCCCCAGTTTATGCACAAGTTTCATGCAATTTGATTGAGTTTTGGTCACTTTGGAATTGCTTGAATTTGAAGGACAGAAACTGTCCTCTTTTGCAACTAGCCTGTGTGCTTTTCGAAAACTGTACCTATTGGACACTCTCCTTCAAAAACTGAACTTAGGGATGATAACCAGACCCATAGGGCTTTCCAACAAGTATTTATTTGTTGAAATCCGATGTCGTTTGCTATTTTAATTAATTCGCTGAAGCAGGTGCGATGTGCCTAGGCGCTGTGCGCCAGTCTTGTGCGTGGTGTGCGTGCGTTATGTCCGCGTTGTGGAGCCGTCTGGTGTTAATATTTCAGGTGCGGTGCTGGTATGCTCAGGAGAGTTTAGTGGTAGCTGTGATGCTACAACTTGGTGTTATTTTTGGTGAAATCATTTGTTTTGATTTTGGTGATATAGTATTTATTTTAAATACTTGTTATGGTGAGTTGGTGCATAATCATGGTGTCGCATTGTCATATGCATGTTTTGGTGATATAGGCTCTGCCTCTGGTGTTTATTGGTGATATGCCCGTCGTGGCTCATTTTGGTGATCGGTACCGCATGCATATGCCCACTGGAGGGGTTGCATATCATCCCATTGTCTATGAATGTTATAACTTTGGTGGTTCACTTTCAAATGGACTTTTCCTTTGGTATCTGGTGCTGTGATATGGTGTAATTGTATTGTGTTGCTGTAGTTATCTGATGCTAGCATATTTTTATCATCTGCTTATTACCTCTGTTAGACTCACCCCTTCTGCTTGGAATGTTGCTCTCATGCGGCAACGCTGCAGGTGATCGCTAGTGCTCGTGGAGGAATTGCTAGGTTTTGCTTCCTCTCTCGTTTGGGTCTGTGTCAGCTCTGATATGTAGCACCGGGGGTGACTCTGATATGTAGCACCGGGGGTGACTCTGATATGTAGCGCCCTTCGAGGTGACTCTGATAATTGTCTATTTAGTTGTAATTGTAAAAGGGGGGTGTTACAGTAAACCTCAGGAAGCCCTTCAGAGAGGAGATATTGATGTCCCCAAGGAAGACAGTCATCATCAAGGCAAAACACCTGATGAATCTTCCTGCTCCCATTTTGAGTCTCCCGCATAAACTCAGAAAGTTGCAAGATCAAGTGACATGAAGAAAAAAGGAGCAAAGCCATAATTCGCAGAGATCAAAAACCATCACTTTGAACCTCCAGGCAACCTCACTGCAATTATGAGAGATGAGGTTACGCGGAAGACTCAAAGCAAAGGGAATGATCCTTGAACGGGAAAGGAAAAGAAGAAAAATCATGGAGTGGTGAAGATGAGAAACAAAACTCTTCTATTTATAAGGAGAAGTATGAAAGAGCGTCAGTTGGTTACGAGTTTGGCGTTCCGAGAAGTGAGGTATCACTTTAATTACGGCGTTATTAACGTAACGGAAAATGGTGGAACCATTCAAAGTTAGAACAGAGAATCAGTAAACATAGTCAAAGGCCGAAATTACAGGCTGTTCAAGTTCAAGGTTTGAATATGGATTATTGATGGCAACTTATGAGGCAAAAGAAGTGGAAGAATTGGAGAAGCCTTATAGGAAATGGTGAGATAAGGCATTTACTGAGAAGTAAAACGTTGAAGGCCACGTAATACACCAATATAGAAGTAACGTCAACAACACTTAACAGTGGTGACATCAGGTATACAGCTATTTTACTCAAGTGCAAAGTTATTTCGATGGTGAATTCAAAAGTGTTTTTCTCTTCTTCCTCCGCAAGTTCAGTCGAAAAAGACATTTTTGGGGGGCAATTTGTTAGCCTGTGATTTCGACAGGCTTCATTAAAGATGGTCAACATGGCCTGACTTATATTTCGACGAAGACCAAATTATTTCGACAGAGAAAATGGTCATGCGCAAGGTAAACTCGACAAGCTTACGGGGAAGCAAAAGCAAGAGAGAGGAAAATGGACGCAAGCCTTCGACAGACGGAAAACAGAGCAGTTATGCGCTGAAGACTAGCAGTTGGTCGAAGCGTGATAGAGCGGTTCTGGTCGAAAGTAGGAGTAGCAGTTATTATTTTTCAAATCTCTAGGCGGTTACTTAGTTCAGTTTTTCCCCCTCTTTTCCTTTGTATAAATAACTGTTTCTGAGAAGAAACAGGGGTCGCAAATCACAATACACAACCCGATTCCTGAAACTCTAACTTCCAAGCCAGAGCGAAAAACGGTGATTAATGCAGAGGCAGCTCTGGCAATCAAGCACTTGGAAAGACACAACCAACATGAAGCAAAAGTAGTAGGGTTGCAAGAAAAGGTAAATGAGTTAAAAGTTTTGATGGCTGGCTTTGGTTGTTCAAACACAAAGTGTTTCTATTCTAATTTGATTATTGGGTATGTTAAGTCAGGTAATTTAGATTCTGTAGAGTTAACTATTCTCAGTAGTTTGAATGATGGAGGTGGGGTAGATTGGAATTTTGATAGAGACACTTTCTGTGTAGTGGTTAAGGAGTATCTTCATGAAGGAAATATCAAGGGTTTGGCTAATTTGATCATTGAATCTCAGAAGTTCGAGCCTTCAAATATCAAAGTTGATGAGTCTATAGGTTTTGGTATTGTTAATGCTTGTGTTAGTATTGGACTATCAGACAAAGCACACAGCATTCTTGATGAAATGAATGCTATGGGAGGCTCTGTGGGTCTTGGGGTTTTTGTACCAATCTTGCAGGCTTATCGCAAAGAAAATCGAACTGCTGAGGCTACTCAATTAGTGATGGAGATTAGTAATTCGGGTCTTAAGTTGGATGTGGAAACCTATGATGATCTGATAGAAACATCCATGTCTGGCCAGGATTTTCAGTCAGCATTTTCGCTGTTTAGAGACATGAGAGAGGCTAGGATTCCTGATTTGAAAGGGAGTTACTTAACTATGATGACGGGTTTGATGGAGAATCATCGACCCGAATTGATGGCAGCTTTCTTAGATGAAGTGGTTGAGGATCCACGTATTGAAGTAGGTACTCATGATTGGAATTCCATCATTCATGCTTTCTGTAAAGCTGGGAGACTAGAAGATGCAAGAAGGACTTTTAGGAGGATGATATTCTTGCAATTTGAGCCGAATGATCAGACATACTTGTCAATGATTAATGGATATGTCTCGGCAGAGAAATATTTTGATGTGCTGATGTTGTGGAACGAGGTTAGGCGAAAGGTATCAGCAGATGGGAAGAAGGGGATCAAATTTGACCACAATCTGGTTGATGCATTTCTGTATGCTATGGTTAAGGGAGGTTTCTTTGATGCTGTTATGCAAGTTGTGGAGAAATCTAATGAGATGAAAATATTTGTTGATAAGTGGAGATACAAGCAAGCATTCATGGAGACTCATAAAAAGCTCAAAGTGGCCAGGTTAAGGAAAAGAAACTTCAGAAAAATGGAAGCGGTTATTGCTTTCAAGAATTGGGCTGGCTTAAATGCATAAACTCTATGCATGAATTGGACTGGATTAAACCATCACTTCTGGAAGAAACAGCTTAAAGTGATGGTTGAGGAAGGATTCATTTCAACATGTGTGTTCTTTCGAAAAGTGGGCTTCGATTTTGCAAATTTTGGCGCACAATGTAATCAATTTGGGCCTGGCGGGTACTCCTGATGTCCTTTTCTTCTTATTATTTCTGATGTTATACAAAACAATTAACCAGCACTCTCTTTAACAAGTTAAGATAACTATTAATTACATTTTGAGCTAAATGTAATCATTTTTTTCCCAATTTGTTCCCCTGCTTTTGGTCAATGATTGTCGTTCTGAGCTGTTTTCTTGTGCATACGATAGGAAGTTTAAACATACATTGAATCATTGAACTTCTTATGATTTTAATATTCCCAATAACTTCTTAGGGTAAGGAAATTCTGTCCCGTGAACCTCTTTGCTTTTAATTTTCTCTTTCCTTGTTTTTTGCTTCTAATGAGTTGTTCTATGTTTATTTTTGATTTGTCTTTATCTATTTTGTGTTGACCATTACAAGCGGTAGTAATAATATCAACGTAGGCAGTTCATAACCAATAGGAGGCATAAACTGTCCACTGATTTATAAAATAATCTGTTTAAAAATGTATAATTGATATAAGTCAGCCTAAGATCAGTATAACACATTTGTGCAATGATCTGTTGGTCCATTAGACAATGTTTCCAATGGTGCAGCATCTGTTATTGCTGAAATTCCTTCACATTTGACAAGGGAAGATGATTTTAAGCTCCACTTGAGGGAAAAGGATTCGTTTGATAAACAAAAGAACTTGGGAGGTACTTGAGTGAATCTAATATAACTCGGGGCTACAAAATTGACATTCTTGTTTGGTGGAAACAAAATTCATCTCGGTACCCCGTATTTTCTTTCTTGGTCGGAAATGTTTTGGCCACACCAGTCACAGTGGGTTCAGAGAGTGCATTCATTATTGATTTAGAAGCTCACTATGGCTAAAGTTTTGATTTGTGCTCAAAACTGGCTAAGGCTTCTTTTTACCAATTCAAAGACCTCAATCTTAATGAGTTTGAAATATCTGTGAATATTGTAACATGTAACTGTTTCAACTTTTTTTCCTCTAACTCTATGTACCAATCTTGAAGGCTTCTTGCAAAGAAAATCGAACTGCTGAGGCTACTCAATTGGTGATGGAGATTAGTAGCTCAGGCCTTAAATTGGATGTGGAAACATATGATGATCTGATAGAAACATCCATGTCCGGCCAAGATTTTCAGTCGGCCTTTTCGCTGTTTAGAGACATGAGAGAGGCAAGGATTCCTGATTTGAAAGGGAGTTACTTAACTATGATGACGGGTCTGATGGAGAATGATGAGAACATGTTAAATGAAGGGCAAACTGGGAAAATCACAAAAGTTTATGAAAGAGGCAAATGGAGAAAGGCTAGGGAGGGACCTACTGCTGCAGCAACGCACGCACTCTGAGAAATAACAAACTTCTGCCACGCTGGCAGAAGTTGATGATTGGCAGAATATTCTGGGATATGGAGAGAGAGTGTATATATGGTTGGTTACCATTTTCATTCAGTTTTAGGCTGGGTTTGGCTGGGAATTTGGGCTGGGAACTTAGCATACTCTGTGCTAGTTATCAGAATTCCTCTTCATCTTTATCTTTCCTTTGTAATCATCTATACCAATTCTGAGAGATCCTCAGACTTGTGTGCATAATACAAAGGATTATTTCACTACATTTTACTCTGTTCTTTTAGATACCCATCAAGTGGTATCAAAGCAACCGATTCTGGTTGTTTATGGTCCAAACTCGCAGCGCAATGGAGAAAAGATTAGATGGAATGGAGCAGAAATTCGAACAACAAATTGCTGAGCTGAAGAAGCTCATCATTTCGCGAAGTCGTTCTCGCAGAGGAAGACCTCGCCGGAGACAACCACGCCGGCAGAATTCTGACGGAGAAGACAGCGCCGTTGAGGGCGAAGGTGAAGGCGATGGCTCTCGCTCTCCTACACGAAGCAGTAGTCGCGACTCTTCGCGAGATTTTGGTGGTCGGAAACTGAAGATACCCATCTTCCGGGGCGACGATGCGTATGGGTGGATCGTCCGCGCAGAGCGCTACTTTAAACTGAATATGGTGGATGAGGAAGATAAGCTGGACGCTGTGGTAATCGCATTGGAAGATAAGGCACTCAACTGGTACCAGTGGTGGGAAGAACAGAATACTGAGCTTTCGTGGGAGAATTTTAAGGCTGCAGTGATACGCAGATTCCAACCGGGTCTCGTTCAGAACCCGTTTGGCCCGTTACTGAGCATCAAGCAAACAGGGTCTGTAATGAAGTACAGGGAACGTTTTGAGCGTGAATCTGCTCCTCTTAAGAAGGAAGAGAGAGTAATGCTGAAAGGGATCTTCACTAATGGCCTCAAGGAAGAGATCCAGGCAGAACTGAAGCTCCATACTGGTGGATCGTTGGATGAGTTGATGGATAGAGCCTTGTTACTAGAAGAGAAGAACAATGCTTTGAGAAAAGGGGGGTTGATGAGTGCAGAAAAGAAAGGTGGAGAGAAACCATTTGTGAAGAGTTCCAAGGGCTTCACAAGATGGGAAAGGGGAGGAGGCACTAGCAGTAAACCTAGTGAGTCTGAAACAGGGGAGAAGAAGACAGGGGTAGTGGGGAAACTGTCTCAGAATGAATTAAGGGAAAGAAGTTGTAAGGGCCTGTGTTTCAAATGTGGGGAGAATTGGAGTAAAGATCATGTCTGTAAACTTAAACATTTTAAGTTTGTGCTGATGGAAGGGTCAGGGGAGGAAGAGGCAGGGGATAGTGAGGAAGAAACTGAGGAAGCAGAGATAGTCTCCATTAAGACCTTGCAACTTTCACTGAGAAGCAAGGAAGGGTTGACTTCCAACAGATCATTCAAAACTGTTGGGATTATAGGTGGAGTGGAGGTGTTAGTGTTGGTAGATTGTGGTGCTTCCAGCAACTTTATTTCTAAGAGATTGGTGAGGAAATTGAAGCTGGTGTTCCTGGACACAGGGGAGTTTGAGGTGGAAGTGGGCACAGGGGATAAGGTCAGGAATAGAGGAGTTTGTAAAAGCTTGGAGGTGGTGATTCAAGGAGTTTCTGTGGTTCAACACTTCTTTATCATGGAGTTAGGAGGCACTGACCTAGTACTTGGCATGGACTGGTTGGCCAGTTTAGGTGATGTGAAGGCTAACTTCAAGGACTTGGTGTTGACATGGGGGAGAAAAGAAGATAAGAAGGTGATGAGAGGTGATCCTTCTTTGAGCAAGGCTCAAGTTTCCTTGAAGACAATGTTCAAGGCACTTCACAATGAAGGAGAGGGATACATGCTGGCTTGTCAAACAGGAGAAGTGCAGAGAACAGTTACTGATGAAGTAACTGATGATGCCTTGGAAGCTGTGTTGAGGGACTTTGCAGAAGTATTCACAGAACCTCAAGGGCTACCACCTAAGAGAGACTGTGATCATGCCATCATCCTCAAAGATGGTGTGAATATACCTAACATTCGCCCTTATAGGTATCCTTATTATCAGAAGAATGAGATTGAGAAGTTTGTGAAGGAGATGATGGCTGCCAACATCATAAGACCCAGTAATAGCCCATATAGTAGTCCTGTCATACTGGTGAAGAAGAAGGATGGAGGGTGGAGATTTTGTGTAGATTACAGGGCTCTGAATAAGCTCACTGTACCAGACAAGTTCCCCATTCCAATTATTGATGAATTGCTTGATGAATTGGGGGGAGCTAAGGTATTCTCCAAGCTGGATTTGAAGTCAGGATATCACCAAATTCGCATGAAAGAGGAAGATGTCCCTAAAACTGCATTTAGAACTCATGAAGGGCATTATGAGTTTCTAGTCATGCCTTTTGGTCTTACCAATGCTCCCTCAACATTTCAGTCTCTCATGAACCAGGTATTAAAACCTTATCTGAGGAGATTTGTGTTAGTGTTTTCTGATGACATATTGGTGTATAGTAAAACTAAGGAGAGTCATCAAGAACATCTGAGAACAGTGTTACAGGTTCTCACTGAGAATGAATTGGTGGTGAACAAGAAGAAGTGTTCTTTTGGAAGGGAGAGTTTGGAGTATCTGGGGCATATTATCTCAGGGCAGGGAGTGTCTGCAGACCCTGCCAAGGTTCAGGCAATGGTTGATTGGCCCATTCCAAAGGATGTGAAGAGTTTGAGAGGATTCCTAGGCCTCACTGGGTACTATAGGAAATTTGTGAAGGATTATGGCAAGATTGCTTGGCCATTAACTCAACAATTAAAAAAGGATAAGTTTCTGTGGAATGATGAATCTCAGGGTGCATTTGAGAAACTGAAATTAGCTATGAGCTCAGTTCCTGTCTTAGCTGTTCCTGACTTTGCAAAGACATTTGTAGTTGAGACTGATGCCTCAGGAAAGGGTTTGGGTGCTGTGTTAATGCAGGAGGATCAACCAGTGGCTTTCATGAGTCAGACATTGTCAGACAGGGCTCTCAGCAAGTCTGTATATGAGAAAGAGTTAATGGCTGTGGTGCTGGCAGTGCAGAAATGGAGACATTACTTGCTGGGGAGGCATTTTGTGATACATACTGATCAGAAAAGTCTGAAATTTTTAGCTGATCAGAGATTGATGGGGGAAGAGCAGCATAGATGGATTTCAAAATTGCTAGGCTTTGATTTTGAGATCAAATACAAGCCTGGAATTGAGAATAAGGCAGCTGACGCATTGTCTAGGAAATTGCAATACTCAGCCTTGTCTACAGTGCAGTTCTTCGAATGGGAAGATATAGAAACTGAAGTGAACAATGATGAGAAGCTTAAGGGGATCATACAGGATATTGTGGTGAAAGGAGGGAAGCATAATGGGTACAAGATGAGCAATGGTAAGTTGTACTACTTAGACAGATTGGTGATCCCAAAGAACTCCACCAAAATTGGGTTAATTTTGAAAGAGTTTCATGACTCTGCTTGGGGAGGACATTCAGGCTATTTTAGGACCTACAAAAGAATTGCAAACTTGTTCTTTTGGGAGGGTATGAGAAGCACTATTCAAGATTATGTGAGCAAGTGTGAAGTGTGCCAGAGAAACAAATACCAAGCTCTCAATCCAGCTGGTCTCCTTCAGCCACTGCCTATTCCTAAGCAAATATGGACTGATGTGTCCATGGATTTCATTGGAGGGCTACCTAAAGCTGGAGGTATGGATACTATACTTGTGGTTGTTGACAGGCTAACCAAGTATGCCCATTTTATTGCATTAGCCCATCCCTATTCTGCAAAAGATGTTGCTGAGTTGTTTCTTAAAGAAGTAGTGAGACTTCATGGATTCCCTGAGTCAATTGTCTCTGACAGGGACAGGGTGTTTATTAGTTCATTTTGGACTGAGTTGTTTAAAATGGCTGGCACTAAATTGAAGTTTAGTTCTGCTTACCACCCTCAGACTGATGGCCAGACTGAGGTGGTCAACAGGTGCTTAGAGACATATCTAAGATGCATGACAGGTTCTAAAGCTAAGCAGTGGCATAAATGGTTGACTTGGGCTGAGTTTTGGTACAACACTAACTATCATTCAGCAACCAAAATGACCCCTTTCAAGGCATTGTACGGGAGGGATCCACCACCCATTCTCAGAGGTGATGTCCAGTTGACTAACATGGAGGAAGTTTCTGTCATGACTGAGGACAGGAATGAGATGCTAGGAATGTTGAAGGATCACTTGGTTCAAGCTCAGAACAGGATGAAACAACAAGCCAATTTACACAGAAGAGAAGTGAATTACTCTGTGGGTGACAGTGTGTACTTGAAGATACAGCCTTACAAGTTGAAAAAGCTGGCCAAAAGGGTGAATCAGAAGCTCAGTCCTAGATACTATGGACCCTATGAGATTATAGAGAAGATTGGTGAGGTAGCCTACAAGTTGAAACTTCCTGCAGACAGCAGAGTGCATCCTGTATTTCATGTATCTCTGCTGAAACCTACTGTGGCTGCTGATGTGACTGTGCAACCACTGCCTGCGTATGTGAGTGAAGAAATGGAACTGCAGAGTTCACCAGAAGAAATACTAGCAGTAAGGGGACAGAAGATGGAAGACATGGAAGTTTTAGTGAGATGGAAGAATCTGCCTGCTTGTGAGAACTCATGGGAATCTGTGGCTAAGATGAGGGAGCATTTCCCAGAACTTCACCTTGAGGACAAGGTGAATTTTGAAGGGGAAGGTGTTGATGAGAACATGTTAAATGAAGGGCAAACTGGGAAAATCACAAAAGTTTATGAAAGAGGCAAATGGAGAAAGGCTAGGGAGGGACCTACTGCTGCAGCAACGCACGCACTCTGAGAAATAACAAACTTCTGCCACGCTGGCAGAAGTTGATGATTGGCAGAATATTCTGGGATATGGAGAGAGAGTGTATATATGGTTGGTTACCATTTTCATTCAGTTTTAGGCTGGGTTTGGCTGGGAATTTGGGCTGGGAACTTAGCATACTCTGTGCTAGTTATCAGAATTCCTCTTCATCTTTATCTTTCCTTTGTAATCATCTATACCAATTCTGAGAGATCCTCAGACTTGTGTGCATAATACAAAGGATTATTTCACTACATTTTACTCTGTTCTTTTAGATACCCATCAGAGAATCATCGACCCGAATTAATGGCAGCTTTCTTAGATGAAGTGGTTGAGTATCCTCGTATTGAAGTAGGTACTCATGATTGGAATTCCATAATTCATGCTTTCTGTGAAGCTGGTAGACTAGAAGATGCAAGAAGGACTTTTAGAAGGATGATATTCCTGCAATTTGAGCCGAATGATCAGACATACTTGTCACTGATTAATGGATATGTGTCGGCAGAGAAATATTTTGATGTGCTGATGTTGTGGAACGAGGTTAGGCGAAAGGTATCAGCGGATGGGAAGAAGGGGATCAAATTTGACCACAATCTGGTTGATTCATTCCTGTATGCTATGGTAAAGGGAGGTTTCTTTGATGCTGTTATGCAAGTTGTGGAGAAATCTAATGAGATGAAAATATTTGTTGATAAGTGGAGATACAAGCAAGCATTCATGGAGACTCATAAAAAGCTCAAAGTGGGTATGTTAAGAAAAAGAAATTTCAGAAAAATGGAAGCAGTTACTGCTTTCAAGAAATTTCAGAAAAATGGAAGCAGTTATTGCTTTCAAGCCCCAACGGTTAGAAAGGGTAAATAGAGACAAGCAAACCCATTGCATCATCTCAACCACCACGTACAACCAGGTAAAAGCTGCCTACAAGGAGATGACAACAATAAGGCTATTGTTTTGAGTTGGAAGGAAATGGTTTTTTTAATGCATTAGGCTGTTTTGTTTAGTTGTTGGTCTCTTGTTATATGATGTAATAGGATTCTTTATTTAGTTGGAAGGACATATTGTTTGTTGATTTATTTAAGGATATAGTATGTTCGTCTCTTCCAATACTGCCGAATCAGATACATAGCCTCATCAATCTATAAAATGGAAGTCCAACGTCATCTACCTGCACAACACTTCTCAAGTACCACCTCATTTACAATGACACATTTGATTGTTTTAAAGATCCGTTTCCTTATTTACATCTCTGAGTATTTTAATGAAATAAAATTACTTTATAAAAATGCCAGAGATGTAAATATAGAATTTGTTGATCTTATAAAAAAAATCGGAGACGTAAAATTCAAATGTATTATTATACATTTATTTTGTATAACGCCTTCAGGTAAGTCACTAAAAATAGTGGTTTTTAATACAAAATACTACAATATCTTGTTATAACTACTACCGTTTCACATTCTATTCATTTGGACAACATAACCCTTTTGTATGTGATTGTTGAAACACAATAACAACAACAATAGTAACAAATGAAGAAGTTTTTCGCGATGAAACAAAATAATTTGGAAACGTGAAGAAATTCATATAAAAAGAGAAATAATTTGACGAATTACGAAGGTGCTTGAGTCAAAAAAGAAGCAACGTGAAGGCTGCCTGAGTCAAAAAAGAGAAGCAATTCACCAATTTTGTTTGGTATATTATTTTAAGCCAGTTTTAACACTGATAACACCTCATATACCTATATCATATAATTTTACAGGATTAAATTTGTAACAATCTTGATATCACGTATCAATCGAGGAGTATTTAAATATGAAAAATACAAATTGGTGAATTTAGTAATTATATTATGGAAGATAAACTGGAAATTACATTACGAAAGACAATCCGAACACTTAAATTGTTACAGTACATGTCAAAACCGAAAGTACTAAATTAATATGCATTTGTACTGCATAATAAAATATCGACCATTTTATAAATTCAGAAGCTGAAGCATTTGATTTACGAATTACCGTAACCTATTTTATCATCCAAATCTTTGACACGGAATCCTCTTGCTTCTAACAAATCTCTTTCCACATCAAGATCCATCTCAGCGTAAGTCAACTTATGCTTCAAACATTCTACCTCAATTGCCCTTTCTACATATGACTTCATGGCAAAAGTGGAACGAATATGTAGCCTCAGCCAACTCAGTTCAAATCCGAACACATCTAATTCGTCCAATAAAGTTTTAAGATCTTTGTAGCATTGGTCATTCAAATCTCTAATTTTTATATTTTTTAGAAAATAGAGAACTCGACCTAATGCATTGAAGGCTCGTTCAGTAAAGTCGCGGCTCCTCTGTAGTTGACATTCAGTAAGTGATGAACGATCAGAACATACTTCTTCCAGTAGTGGAACGAAATCTCTTTCTACTTGCCCCAAACCCTTAAAATCTATAGTATTGTTAGTTGAATCTCCAAGGGATTCCACGTTTCTGTTAAGAAATAAAAAGTCGGATTAAAGACCAAGTTTTGTGGGCTTGTCGAAATTCTCCTATAGAATCAATTAATACTACTCCTTTTAGACTAACATTTGGACATGATGCAGTCTTACCAGTCGAAATTTGTTTACAGTCAGCCAAAATTCAAAGGCAATTCGAAATTCCATCAGATTATTATTGGAATATGATGTTGGATGAGTTGGTTGATTTAGACGAAGAAAGACTAAATGCGTTAAATGCCCTGATAAGGCAAAAAGAAAGGGTAGCTAAAGCCTATAATAAAAAAGTTAAGTCGAAAACTTTTGCCTTAGGAGACTTAGTTTGGAAAGTAATACTGCCTATGGACAAAAAAGATAGAGTCTTAGGCAAATGGTCACCGAATTGGGAAGGACCACAAACCTCTTCACGCCATCCTCTCTCTTTCAATCCTCTTCACGCCATCCTCTCTCTTTCTCACAACAACTTCCCTTTCTACCTCAATATGACAAACACAAAAAACATAAGACAAAGCATCACTTACCACAAATCAACGACAAGAGTTGCAACTGATCTTCCATCTAAAACTTCATCACCCTAAAAATCTCAACTGATCTTCCATGTGAAATTTCATCTCTCTGAAACTGCTTCCTTCATATCTCTTTAGTTCTTTATCTTTGACACAGATCTGCTCCCAGAAAAGCCACACTTGAACATGCAAGGTTAGCCTCTTTGACCACTTCTATATTTCTTTCGATCTATTCACCAAACACTCTTTCTCCCTTTCGTTATCTATTTTTTGCCTAAAGGTTTCATTTTTTTTATAGATTATGCCAATTTTTTAACGAAGAGTGTGAACGATGCAGGAGGTGCTTTTGATGGTGATTATTTTGTTTTTAGTTTATCTTCACCTTTCTGTCTATTTCTCTTTTGGATTTATTTGTAATCCCGAGCGTAAACTTCTCTGGATTTTTTACTTATAATTTGTATTATGCGATAATGAAAATTGTTAGTTGTTAATATCATGTTTATGAATATTTTTTCTTTATTTTTCTGTTAATTATTTCATTACAATTCACACCGAAAGATTACATTTTAACGTGTAAGCATATTTGTGTTAATAATCATATAACAGCTTTTGAGATCAAAACGCTGCTGCGTAAACTCAACAATTCGACATCGAGCAAATCCCTCATCGGCTTCATTGTCGAATTCAAGCCTCTCTTAGAACAAATCACCAGGGACCTTCAAAAGAAAAAGGATAACGCTGCAAACAAAGAGCGCGAGGCTAAGCTGCAACAAGAAGAGTGGGTTGCTGTCGTAGCTTCACAAGCCAAAATTTCTTCTTTGGAGACCCAAGCAGCAAATAATGCTCTAGAGACGGCTGATTGTGACAGAGCTATTTCTAGATATCAAGAACAGATCAAGAACTTGCAATTGAAGCTCAAAGCAGAAGAAAAGAAGAAAGCTTCACTTCGTAAGACAACTCCTGAATCTTTGGAACCGGTGATTAATGCAGAGGCAGCTCTGGCAATCAAGCACTTGGAAAGACACAACCAACATGAAGCAAAAGTTCGAAGTTTGGTCGAAGACGAAGCCCTTACTGCTACAAGACTAGAGCATTCAAAATCTGTTTTAGAAAGGCTCAAGGCCAACCTTCAACTTTAAATTGTAATTTTCTTTATTTCCAATTTTGCAACTTCGACAATGTTCTAGCAATTACCAACTTCTAAATGCCATGTTTAAATCTTCTTTATAATTTTAGTCCTGCGTTATTTTGACTTCTTGCAGTATTGGCCTATACTTTTTTAAATACTTGCTATTTATTTGCAAAATTCGACCATCAGCGCCTAATTCTTCGACTTCATAGGCACCGTTAGTATATACTTGCAAAACTCGAAATGGTCCTTCCCAATTCGGTGACCATTTGCCTAAGACTCTATCTTTTTTGTCCATAGGCAGTATTACTTTCCAAACTAAGTCTCCTAAGGCAAAAGTTTTCGACTTAACTTTTTTATTATAGGCTTTAGCTACCCTTTCTTTTTGCCTTATCAGGACATTTAACGCATTTAGTCTTTCTTCATCTAAATCAACCAACTCATCCAACATCATATTCCAATAATAATCTGATGGAATTTCGAATTCCCTTTGAATTTTGGCTGACTGTAAACAAATTTCGACTGGTAAGACTGCATCATGTCCAAATGTTAGTCTAAAAGGAGTAGTATTAATTGATTCTATAGGAGAATTTCGACAAGCCCACAAAACTTGGTCTTTAATCCGACTTTTTATTTCTTAACAGAAACGTGGAATCCCTTGGAGATTCAACTAACAATACTATAGATTTTAAGGGTTTGGGGCAAGTAGAAAGAGATTTCGTTCCACTACTGGAAGAAGTATGTTCTGATCGTTCATCACTTAATGAATGTCAACTATAGAGGAGCCGCGACTTTACTGAACGAGCCTTCAATGCATTAGGTCGAGTTCTCTATTTTCTAAAAAATATAAAAATTAGAGATTTGAATGACCAATGCTACAAAGATCTTAAAACTTTATTGGACGAATTAGATGTGTTCGGATTTGAACTGAGTTGGCTAAGGCTACATATTTGTTCCACTTTTGCCATGAAGTCATATGTAGAAAGGGCAATTGAGGTAGAATGTTTGAAGCATAAGTTGACTTACGCTGAGATGGATCTTGATGTGGAAAGAGATTTGTTAGAAGCAAGAGGATTCCGTGTCAAAGATTTGGATGATAAAATAGGTTACGGTAATTCGTAAATCAAATGCTTCAGCTTCTGAATTTATAAAATGGTCGATATTTTATTATGCAGTACAAATGCATATTAATTTAGTACTTTCGGTTTTGACATGTACTGTAACAATTTAAGTGTTCGGATTGTCTTTCGTAATGTAATTTCCAGTTTATCTTCCATAATATAATTACTAAATTCACCAATTTGTATTTTTCATATTTAAATACTCCTCGATTGATACGTGATATCAAGATTGTTACAAATTTAATCCTGTAAAATTATATGATATAGGTATATGAGGTGTTATCAGTGTTAAAACTGGCTTAAAATAATATACCAAACAAAATTGGTGAATTGCTTCTCTTTTTTGACTCAGGCAGCCTTCACGTTGCTTCTTTTTTGACTCAAGCACCTTCGTAATTCGTCAAATTATTTCTCTTTTTATATGAATTTCTTCACGTTTCCAAATTATTTTGTTTCATCGCGAAAAACTTCTTCATTTGTTACTATTGTTGTTGTTATTGTGTTTCAACAATCACATACAAAAGGGTTATGTTGTCCAAATGAATAGAATGTGAAACGGTAGTAGTTATAACAAGATATTGTAGTATTTTGTATTAAAAACCACTATTTTTAGTGACTTACCTGAAGGCGTTATACAAAATAAATGTATAATAATACATTTGAATTTTACGTCTCCGATTTTTTTTATAAGATCAACAAATTCTATATTTACATCTCTGGCATTTTTATAAAGTAATTTTATTTCATTAAAATACTCAGAGATGTAAATAAGGAAACGGATCTTTAAAACAATCAAATGTGTCATTGTAAATGAGGTGGTACTTGAGAAGTGTTGTGCAGGTAGATGACGTTGGACTTCCATTTTATAGATTGATGAGGCTATCTATGTATCTGATTCGGCAGTATTGGAAGAGACGAACCCTGACTCTGATTCTTCTTTCTTTTTTCGGTGAAATGCACTAAGCCTTCCTTGTAAATCAGTTATTTATATGGGCCTACCGGATCCATTTGTAGAAATGGGCCATAATATTTTTAAATTTATATATTTATTAGGTCCATTCGTTTATGTTTTATAATAAGTATTAATATTATACATTAAAAACCTGATTGCAATATAACCCCGTGCGGAGCACGGGCTCTAAGACTAGTTTAATTTTTATTCAATGAACTTCAGTCACATTTACGAAAGAACCTCACATCATATTCTTTCCACCTCCTATCTTGGAATGCCACTGTGTTGCTTCTATTTTATTGATGATTTGTCCATTAACCACAGATTCATACCACAATAGTTAGATGTCGCTAACCACAAATATGCATAGCGATGGTTAGATGCCACTAACCACATATATGTATAGCTGTGGTTAGATGCCACTAACCACACCAAAACTAGCCTGAAGAAGAAGAAGAAGAAGAAGAAGAAGAAGAAGAAGAAGAAGAAGAAGAAGAAGAAGATAGTGCCGTCACAGCTTAGGAAATAAATTTCCATGGATTTAAAATACTCTTAATTTTCTATGACTTTTTTTCTCTATACATTTCGGTCACCTACGCTTCTCTATATATAGTGTCGTCACAGCTTAGGAAATAAATTTCCATGGATTTAAAATATGGTAAGAAAATGTTAGGATGCACATGATTGCCATTTGTACAGCAAAAATGTTACATTTCTACCACCTGGTTTGTCAAATGTGTACTCCCATGTGACTAGCA
Organism: Astragalus glycyphyllos; assembly: GCA_963573325.1. Lineage (NCBI taxonomy): Eukaryota > Viridiplantae > Streptophyta > Magnoliopsida > Fabales > Fabaceae > Astragalus > Astragalus glycyphyllos. The sequence goes on along the minus strand of OY754309.1, from coordinate 86,993,973 downwards.
ACAACGTGGCCACGCTTTTCATCCCAAAGATACGAATTATTTGCCCAACTTTTGGATGCTTATCTATCTTCTTTATTTCCTCAATTTGTAATTTTTTTCCTTTGTAATGTTACTACTACATGTCCATTGTGGTCTGTTGTTGCTGTTGGGCTTTTCGTTGTTATACAAATCCGAAAAAGACTCGATCCATATAAAGAATATCTGATTATGGGCCTTTACGAAATTTATTTCCAACCTACCTAACCGAGGGTAGATACAACATAAACCAATCTAGCTAACAAAACGTCCTAAAGTCTGTGATACACATATATTTCAACCAACTATGTAATTAACAAAATAAAATGGGTGGCGAAGCTAGTAAGAGTATGGAAGTTGTTAGAGTCGGTAAACCACCTCACATGGTTTTACAGCCTAATAAAAAATAAAAAATAATTTCTGAAAGATCTCTAAAATTCGTCAACGCCACCAAAAAAAAAATCCCTCAATTCCCTATCTTACACTTTTTCTTCTCCCCGTTCCACTTCATCGTCCATTTACTATCGTCATCAAGGTCAACAACTTCATCACGTTCCCGCGCGTGACTGAGATCCCAACAGGGAGAGGAACCTTCTCGAACTTCATTCCTCTCCTCCACGACTTTCCACAACGCCCATTCACTTCCAACTCATTTCCTTTCCTTGATTTCGAGCTTAAACGCTGCGTTTTGGTGTATAGAATAGAAAGAAGAAAAAAACTGATAATGGCGGAAGAGAAGAAAGAGTCAACCAGTGACACTGTTACTACTACTGATGCCGGAAACGGAAAGAAGAAACGCAAAGGTTTCCTTTCTCGAATTTGGAATGTAATATTTAGGTCTAATAAAGATGATTTGGAGAAAAGACTTCAGTATATCTCTAAAGAAGAAGCTTTTGTTTTGAGTAGAATGAGCAAGAGATCTCGCTCATGGAGGAAAACCTCTCGTAATATTATCATATTTTCTGTTTTATTTGAGGTATATTTATTTATTATTATTTCATTCGGATTTCACTTTTTAGGGTTTTTTTTTGGTTGAAGTGTAAGTCTTCAGTTTAGAGGATCCTAATTCATTTTAATGTTCTCTTTGAATTGTTGCACTTTGTTTGGTATTGGAGAAGAGAAATAATTTTTGAGCATTTACTGAAAAAATAGTTAGTTAATTATGTTTTGTAGATAGTTAATAAATATAGTTGATTTTTTAACCACGAATTTGAAAAACACAACGGTTTTGAAAAACACTTTTTGTTTTCTGTTTAAATTACAAGAGTGTCACTTTCTTTTCTTTGATTCTTGTTGTAGAAGATTTGTATAGGAAACATGGTCAAAATAATAAAACAAATTTCTGTAATAGAAGGAGATGACATTTTGAGATACTGAATTGATGATAAATGTATTTTTGATGATAACTTTTGAGTTTCTCCACTGATGAATTGATGTTGTTCTACCAAGGGTTTTCTTTTTTGACATTGTTGAACAAAGTCATTTTGTTTCAAATGGTTTCAACTTTTCAGGTTATTGCTGTATGTTATGCTATAATGACAACAAGATCGGTTGATATGAACTGGAAAATGAGGGCGATCCGAGTTTTGCCAATGTTTCTTTTGCCCGCCTTATCATCTGCTGCATATTCAACATTTGTAAGCTTCATAAAGATGTGTAGGTGCCACTAGCTTTATAAGTAACACATATATTGCAGAAGCTAGTTCATTTTTAGTTTTCTAAATCAGAGCACCTTATATTGTCATGTCGGTTCTACTGATTTTACTGTCGACATCCAGGCCAATAGTTTCTTTATTTTGCATTCCCATTGTTATTACAAAATTTGATGTTTGATAGTGTTAGTCATCCTATATATGACACAGTTTAATGTTGCATTTTTTGTAACCTTTGGTTCCAATTTAACAGCGCATTTTTTGGACTGGAGGTTTGCATTTTATTTTTTTGTAAGCCAAGTGCAAATAATATTAGTTGAAATTTAAATATAAAATTGTGATTTTATAGGTGATAACAGGGACCAGAAAAATCTAGAAAAGCTGAGAGCTGAAAGACAGGCAAAAATTGATGAGCTCAAAGAGAAAACAAACTATTACATTACTCAACAACTCATTCAGGTGATTGTTTGAAAAAATCTTGTTGCATGACTATCAATATCACCTTTTCTTTCCTCATTGTTGTTTGGTTGGTGTAGATTCTTTAGTATAATTATATGCTATTTTAACTAGGTTTTTGCATCTCCTAAGATTATAGTCAAGCCCAGTCTAACATTTTTGATCCCATAGCAAACACTCCATCACCAGTTGATATCACCGAATAAGGGGAAAATGGCTTCGTTCCTTGTGCTAATCTGAAGCCCACTGCTATTGACAGGCACCACTTGACCAAATGTACTAGATTAAACATTCTTGATAGGAGTCTTCAAGTAAATAAGGCTCATGCCCTAAATGTTTTTGAATACATACTAGAGTTCTATGTAATTTTTCATGCTTTGCATTCTTAATGCAATTGTGCTTGTTTTCTGGGAATAGTCAATGATATAAACAAGGCTGAGGCCTCACTAAGACCTACCCTTGCTTATATATATATAGACACACATGCTCGTAGGTGGTGTATCAAGAAAAGCATTAGAGGTGATGGGACTTATAACATAACTATAGAATTGTACGTGGATGGTCTAGATTATTTCATGGAAGTCCGATCTTTGATTGTTCATTTATTTGGCACCGGATGTGAGCTTGTCTATTAAGTTAATCTTTGATTGGGAGAAAATGATTGAAATCACATATAATAATTTCTTCGACTAGAATCCTTATTTCTTTTTTCATTATGCGCTGAATAGAGTCCATGCTTTGAAATGCATTATTGGAAGGAAACTTATAATGATATTTGATTGTAACTACTATAATATTATTGTGTTTTACATGCAATCTGCAGAGATATGACACAGATCCAGCAGCAAAGGCAGCAGCGGCGTCTGTTTTGGCGTCCAAGTTGGGTGCAGATTCAGGTTTGAAAGTGTATCTGGCAGATGAATCAAAACCCGGTGCTCCAAAAGGTAAGACCAACGATGTTGAACCTGTGCAGTCTAGTGGAATCCGAAGTCGCAAACAAGTTCGCACTAAAGCCACTAGTCCGGGGACAAATTCCCCAAATCATCCTGATCAACAATTAGTTTCTTCTGCTGGAATTGATAAAACTCAGACTTCTGTCCAGAACCAGCTTATAGTTGTTGAACATCACCAACCTCAAAGTTCAACAAAGCATGATGGAGGATGGGTTGCTCGAATTGCAGCATTGCTTGTAGGAGAGGATCCAACGCAGTCTTATGCCCTCATATGTGGTAACTGCTATATGCATAATGGTAAGTAGAAAATTTGATGTACTTGCCTTCTCTCTTGCATCAATTGCACAAAGTGAAAGTGTGAGAAAAATTAATCTTTATCAGACAACTATATTTGAATGACTGAGATTAAATTTAAGCAAAATCAATCTTGACCACCCATATATGTAAACTAATAAGAGTGAAAGGAGTAAATTTTGATCATTTAGTATAACCATACCTAGATAATGAAGTAATGGTTAATGGTCATATGATGACTTAAAACTTGACTGTAATTTTGATCATTCATTATAAGTTTTAAATGTCTACTCCTTTCACTCTCATGTATAGACAGTCTCATATTTACAGTCACCAACTTCAATTTATTAATAGAGTGGCAGGGAAAGTGTGTTATGATATGTTGATTTATCTTCAGGTCTTGCTCGGAAAGAGGAGTTCCCATTTATCACTTACTACTGCCCACACTGTCACGCCCTGAACAAACCAAAGCAATCAGGCGAGCCCGTTTCTAGTTTTAATTCGTCAAACATGGGATCTCCAAAAACAGATGATGGTGAAGCAGTTAAAAATGCCAGTGGTCGAGCATCGGACAGCTTGATTAAAAGCCCTAAGATCGAGGAAGTGTCGGAAGGGGCGAGTTTAGGGAAAGAAAGCTAGCTAAAGGGAAGCTTCATATGGGGTTGGGGTGTTTGAATGACATGTCTTACCCCCTTATTTCATGAGATGGACTAACTATAAGAAGAGCAGCGTTGAAGTTGGTTATGTAACAGGAAGTGTTGATGTATTACTTCGAAACTTCTAGTGATTTATAAAGTATAATATACGTAGATAGCATGTCTTGCTTGTGAGTTAAGGCAGTTTTGGCATTTTGATTTGGGTAAGGATTCCCATGACTTGATGTTTGTGCACTGCGTATGTAACAAGTCTTTTTCAGGTAATTTTAAGAACATAATACACATCATTTTCAATGAAAGAAACTGAATGAGGGAAAAGATGAAAAGATGATCTTTACCATGTTTGTTTGATAGGATGGAGAAAAGGGCAGCGAAAGAAAAAAAAAATGGTGGGTACATGGCTGTAAACAAATTGTAGTTTACCTAACAAGTGACAGTTGCAACTTGTAACACCTTATTTTCCCGAAGTTTGTATTTGTTAAAATCCTTATTCGTATGTTTTGCTCGTATTCTTGGTTAGATCTCTCTAAGGAGTGAATTTGAGTGAGGCCCATTTCATGAATTTTATAGTCTTGCCTTTCAGCTTTCATTTGGCTTTGGTTTTAGCTCATTCTAATATCCACAACTCTAGATATGTTATCTCGAAGCAACGGGACGTACGTGTTAACCTTGATAGATCCAAAACAAAATTAAATGTTTAGATCTACATTCAAGCCAAATCTATCTTACACATTTTTAGGTTTTTCTCTTAGGTTTCCAATGTCGCCACACGAACACCTCAATCGGACACCTGTGGATCATGTTATCTATATTCTATTCTACTACTAATACAACCATGAATAATCTAAAATACGAAACTCACAAATGTCACCACATAATTTGTCCACCTAAACAATTCACATGCCACATAATTGACAACTGTACACATGTCTTACCTCAAAATACAATTTCAAAATATAATAATTTTCCCATTAATGTTCAAAAATAGAATAACTTTGCCATTAATTTATAACTTCCCCCTAATACACGTATTATATGGGATCAAAACTCATACACATGGAAGTTTCCATATACCTATACAAGAATAATAAGTTGTTTGAAATTCAAATTTGCTAAAAATTCAAACAAGGTATAACCTAAAATAGAATTTGTTATGGTGAGTCTTTTGACCATATACACCCCCTTCTTTCACATCTATTCACACCACACAAAGGCTCAATATCAAAGGGCCCAATCCAAACATCAATGGCTCAGATCGAATCGCAAAATCGGACGGTCCTAATTCGTTGAGACAAACCCCGACACACTCTATAAATACAACATTCATTGCCTCATTAATGGTAAGCATTCTCACATTTATTACTTTGCTAAGACTACTCCACTGACTTTAGCATCAGAGTGACTTTGCAGGTATAACACCAGCTAGGATCGGATACGGTCACTGACTAAGAACATCAACCACTAACTACCTCGGACCACCCTTCAAGGTCGGAAGTACAGTGCAGAACATTGGCGACCACAGTGGGAGGTCTCAAACCAAGATCCTCTCCCCTCACCTTGATCAATGACGACTCGAAATCTTTGTTCGAAGGCAAACTTCCTCGCGGCGGGTATCCCCCCCGAGCCGATCTTGAGACCGGTCATCCCTCAGTTGGCCGAACCTTAGCCAACCCCGGAAGGATTCGTACAAGACCTTCCAGACTCCACTCAAGCACAAATTCAAAATCAAATTCCGAACTTCGTTTTGGTCACCGAAAGCTCCGCAATGAACCATGTACCTCCTCAAACTCCACTTTCTGTCCCGGCCGACGCTGTCCAACAGCTCGTCCTACTGCTGAACCGACATGAAGCGGCAAACCAAGAAAGGAGTTACCGATTTACGGATCTTGAAGGACAGGTGGCGGAGCTCCGGGCCCGGAATATTCCGGATCAGGTCTCGCCCGACCCGGATTCCCCCGAAAGAAGAAATCCGGCCTGAAAGCGCCACCGATCTCAACCCAGAAGACGACATTACCATCGCTCTCCTCCTCATCGGCTCGGAAGAAATGGTTCCCGTCCGCCTCCAACCGGAGTGTACGTCGGAAGGGAAGAGGCTGATTATTCACCCCGAGTTCATTCTTCTCTGGCATCTTCTTCTCCTATGCAACGATCGAGGAGTAGAGAATATTCACCTCAATGATATCGCCCTCATGACCGCAGGTACCCGCACCATCAATACCGATCTCCGCCACGGTTCAAACGACCAAGCGCAAAGGACCTTTTACGGAAAAGATCGACCGCTACCCGGTACCCAGATATCTCGAAAAAACACCAGAAGGCTTGAAGACCTATGACGGGACAGGCGACCCGAACAGACATTTAAGTTATTTTGACACAGTAATGCAGTATCGGAATGTTCCCGTAGAAATGAAAAGAATTTTCCCCCTAATGTTGGAAAAAATAGCCTCAGAATGGTTTGAGACCCTCAAATCAAACACAATCTCCTCCTTGGATCACCTGGCCAAATTATTCTCAGCTAATTTTTCCCATTCTAAAAGCAAACCAAAAAACAAAAATGTCTTAGCGTCCATCATCCAAGAGAACTCCGAATCTTTAAGACAATATATAGAAAGATTTAACAAGGAAGCAGTTCAAGTTCGGAACCTCGATGATGCCTTCCGAGTTTACTTCATGGGGATGGGGCTGCGCCCCGAAAGCCCGTTCAAAAAACACATAAACACATGGGAACTAAAGAACCTCCAAGATTTCCTCCAGCTATCCCAATGCTTTATCAATGAAGAAGAAAGCGCCATGACCGGTAAAAAACCACCACTAACCGAACCATCTAGACCCCAAAATGAAAGAGATCAAAAGAACGACGGCCGAGGCAACAGGGACCCCAGACCTCGGAACCGTCATCAATTTTATACCGAGCTCAATGTCACTAAGGCTCATTTTTTAGGTGAATGCTGGAACACGGAATTTAGAGACGAAAAATTCCCAAAACCACTCACCCACAGACCGGGCCAACGTTCTAATAAATACTGCCGATATCATCGGAGTAACGGTCACGACACTAACCACTGCAACGCCTTGAAAGATGACATTGAGGATATGATTAAAAGGGGAAAACTAGCCAGCTATGTAAACAAACCTGGGCGTCAAACTGGCGAGATTAAAGATGAACGAGAACAGGAAAATCAAAGTTGAATCTGACAACGACGAACTTGATTCGAGGAAATCAAAAGGACGGTCGGTAATGATGATGATCGCAGGAGGTTTTGCCCACGAAGAATCCGGGAAAACAATGAAACGAAAATGGAAAGAGTTACTCAATGTAGCCTCCACCTCGGTCGCACGAACACCTTCAAACCGACCTCCTTTGTCTTTTAGAGATGAAGACCTTCTAGATGGGAAGCCCAACAACCACGTACCACTCCTTGTCACAGCGGTAATCGCCAATAAGGAGAGTAGAAGGAAGACATCATCTTTCTCGACCTCGTGGAAAGAATGGGAATCGATAAAGAAGACATCGCTCCTTACCGAGGATCCGCACTATCAGGATTCAATGGATCTCAGACTAAACCTCTTGGACACCTGGAACTGATGGTTTCCTATGGTGAAGAACCCTTGGTAAGGATCGTCAAAACAAAATTCCTCATCCTACCGTGTGAATCAATCTACAACTGTATCATTGGAAGACCGACTTTGGGAAGGCTCAGAGCAGTAACCTCCACCACTCACTTAAAAATAAAATTCCACTCCCTCTGCAACAAGGTGATCACCTTAAACTCGGATCTTGAATCCGCCTCAAGATGTTTCTTCCTCTGGACAAAAGCAGAGAAAAAGGCTCAAGATAAGGAAGGGGTTCCACCTGTGATAACCAAAAAAGAAGAAATTACAAGAAGATCTGCCGAAATCAACTTAACTGATTTGGATGCAAGATACGACCCAGACAGCTCGGAAGAGGAAGATGATGATGAGTTGGCCAAAGAACTCAAAAAGAAAATGAGAAGACCCGAGCCAGATGGGGAATCCATCGAAATACAGCTCGGAGACAACCCTACTAGAATAGTGAAAATTGGAGCAGACCTATCCGAAGAGGTAAAAATCAAACTCACTCAGTGTTTAAAAGATCATGCTGATCTTTTTGCTTGGTCGGCAAAAGACATGCCCAGAATCCCGCCAGAAGTCGCATGTCACTAGCTCGCCGTTAATCCGGAAGCAAAATGGGTCACCCAAGGGAGACGAGCGCAGAGTGGAGAGAAGGCTATGGCCACCGCAAAAACTGTTGAAGATTTGATCAAAGCGAACTTCATAACAGAGTTCAAATACACGACTTGGTTGTCAAACCCAGTACTAGTTAAAAAGAGCAACGGTAAATGGCGTATGTGCATCGATTATACCGACCTAAACAAAGCCTGTCCGAAAGACGCCTTTCCTGTCCCAAGTATTGATTGCCTCGTCGATAATGCCTCAGGTTTTCGCCTACTTTCTTTTATGGACGCATATTCCGGTTACAATCAGATCGCCATGTTTCCTCCCGAGCAAGAAAAAACTGCATTCATGACGGACCAAGGTAACTTTGCCTACCGAGTTATGCCCTTCGGTTTAAAAAACGCCGGCGCCACTTATCAGAGAATGATGAACAAAGTATTCCAAAGACAGATAGGCAAGACCGTTGAAGTCTATTTTGACGACATGATTGCAAAAAGTGAATAGGAAAACACCCACGTAAAAGACGTTCGAGAAATTTTCGCAGAAATTAGGAAAAACAGCATGAGACTAAATCCGGAAAAATGCACTTTTGGTGTCTGAGCTGGAAAGTTCCTCGGTTTCTACTTAATAGAGAGGGGAATTGAAGCAAACCCTGACAAATGTCGATCCGTGACTGAAATGCGAACTCCGACTTCCAAAAAGGAGGTCCAAAAACTCGGCGGTATGATCGCCGCTTTATCCCGATTCCTATCAAATGCGGCATTTAAATCTCTCCCATTATTCAAACTTTTGAAAAAAGAAAAGGAGGAGGGAGAAGGAGAATTCAATTGGACAAACGAGCAAGACGAAGCCTTGCAACAACTTAAAAAAGCGCTTTCAGAACCGCCCATTCTAACTCGCCCATGCGAGGGAGAAACTCTATACTTGTACCTATCAATCTCGGAGGAAGCTTTAGGCGCCATACTCATCCGGGAAACAGAGACCGGCCAAAGTCCCATTTACTTTGTAAGCAAAGCTCTCCAGGGACCCGAATGCAGGTATCAGCAAATAGAAAAGATCGCCCTCGCCTTAGTGGTCGCAGCTCGACGCCTCCGACCATATTTTGTGGCTCACCAGATAGTCGTACGCACCAACTATCCAATAAGGCAGATTCTACACCGAATCGACCTTGCCGGAAGAATGGTTAAATGGGCAGTAGAGCTCTCCGAGTTTGGAATCAAGTACGAGTCTCGTACGACAATGAAGGCCCAAGTTCTAGTAGATTTTGTAGCAGAAATGATTCCCGCTGATCCTATTAACGACGTCTGGACTTTACACATTGATGGATCTTCCAACCCCAAAGGAAGCGGCGTAGGTTTAATGTTGAAAAGCCCGGATAAAGTGATCATTGAAGTCTCCCTTACTTTCGCTTTCCAAACAACTAACAATCAAGCAGAATACGAGGCTTGCATCGCAAGTCTACGATTGGCAATTGACCTACGAGTCACTCAGGTCAATCTCTACACAAATTCACTTTTGGTCGTTTCACAAATAAACAATCAATTTGAGACCAAGGATCCGACCCTCCTGAAATACCAACTTCGAATACAAGAGTTACTCGCACAATTCAAAACAGCCGAGGTAAAGCACGTCCCCAGATCCGAGAATCAAAGGGCGGATATCCTATCAAAACTCGCCAGCACCAAGGTCCCCGGTAATCACCGGACGATCATCCAAGAATTACTCAGAAGACCTAGTATCTCTCTTGATCCGGCTTGTATTTCTACAATTTGTTCCATTTAGGAGACCCAAAGTTGGATCACTCCAATATTGGAGTACATCAAAACAGGAATCGAGCCTCTAGACTCGGCTGAAGCGAAAATCGTCAGAAGAAAAGCCTCGGCCTTCTCAGTCATAGATAATACATTATACAGAAGGAGCCTCTCCTCACCATTATTAAAATGCATCGAAGGGGAGCAAGTGCATTCCGTCTTAGTTGAAATTCATGAAGGAATATGTGGACAACATATTGGCGCCCGTTCCCTAGCTCGAAAGGCCCTACGCACAGGATATTATTGGCCAACCATGGAAGGCGATGCTAAGAAACACGTAAAGAAGTGCAAAAAATGCCAAATCCACGCCAATGTTTACATCGCCCTACCAACCGAACTCCGAAGTCTATCCTCGACATGGCCCTTTGCACAATGGGGAATAGATCTCCTAGGTCCATTCTCAACTGCTCCAGGCCAAAACAAATTTCTCATAGTGGCAATTGATTATTTTACCAAATGGATTGAAGCAGAACCCTTAGCCACCATCACTGCAAGGAACTGCATAAGATTTTTCAAAAAGAACATCATGAGCAGATTCAGGATCCCCGAAATAGTTATTACTGATAATGGAACTCAGTTCGCCGACAAAGGTTTCAGGAAAATGATGTCCGACTTTAAAATCAAGCATCATTTCACGTCAGTAGAGCACCCCCAAACCAACGGTCAAGTAGAAGCAGCCAACAAGATACTCCTTAATGGTTTGAGAAAACGACTAGACGACGCTAAAGGAAATTGGGTATATTTTCTCTGGGCTTACAGGACCACCCCTCAAAGCTCTGCGAGAGAAACGCCGTTCCGGCTCTCTTATGGCAGCGAGGCGGTCATCCTAGTGGAAGTCGGCGAGTTAAGTTGGAGAGCAACGAATCCCAAAACTCCTACGGAAAACTAGCAAGCCTTGAAAGAAGACCTCGATCTCATCGACGAAGTTCGAGGACAAGCCACGCTTCAAGAAGCCATCATCAAACAAAGGGTTGCGACCCGATACAATGCCAAGGTCGTCCCTAGAGATTTTGAATCCGGCGACCTAGTCCTTCGAAGAGCCAACGTGGGTTTGAAAAATGCTTCACAGGGAAAGTTAGCACCCAATTGGGAAGGACCTTACCGTGTTAAAAGTAAGACTGGTACGGGGGCTTTCAAATTGGAAACACTTGGCAGAAAGGAGATCCTCCGAACTTGGAACGCCACAAAGTTAAAGAGCTATTACATTTAAGGACACGACTGTTTTACGTGTGCCAATTTCGTGTAACAGTAGTTCCTACCACTATAAATCTACGAACTCCTTCGGAATAACTACTTGGACCGATCTTACGAGGTCTCCATACGTGACCAATGCAGTCACATCCCTTAAGGGGGAGTTCAATCCGGGCCGAGTCCTGGTAAACTGCCTCAAAGGTTCGAACGGTCCTTTAAGGATTTTTCCTTAAGTCGACCATTGGCCTTAGTAGCCAAGAACCCTAATGGACGAGTTAAATCTGGGTCGAGTCCTAGTAAGCTGTCCTTAGGCCCGATCTTACGAGATCTCCATACGTGACCAATGCAGTCACATCCCTTAGGGGCGAGTCCAACCCAGGTCGAGTCTTGGTAAACTGCCCCAAAGGTTCGACAGGTCCTTTAAGGATTTTTCCTTAAATCGATCATTGGCCTTAGTAGCCAAGAAACCTAATGGACGAGTTAAATCTGGGCCGAGTCCTGGTAAACTGTCCTTAGGCCCGATCTTACTAGATCTCCATACGTGACCAATGCAGTCACATCCCTTAGGGGCGAGTTCAATCCGGGCCGAGTCCTGTTAACTGCCCCAAAGGTTCGAAAGGTCCTTTAAGGATTTTTCCTTAAATCGATCATTGGCGTTAGTAGCCAAGAACCCTAATGGACGAGTTAAACCTGGGCCGAGTCCTGGTAAACTGTCCTTAGGCCCGATCTTACGAGATTTCCATACAGATCTTCTCTAATCGTTTGAGAGCTCCTCTCAAACCTTTTTAATACCTACGTTCCACACTTATCTTTTTGACCCTATCAAAAATTGTAAAGTACGAACTAACTCTCGGAAGAGACTCAAAAGCAGGTTAAGACTATGGAAAATGACAATTACGGCGACAAGAAGATAAACCATTCAAGGAATCAAGTTTACATAAAGAAAATTAAATTCATTACAACCATCCCGGATACGGCCGAGGCCTCAAGTTTTATAAATAAAGACTAAGACTAAATACGACTTGACAAAGTTCCGAGCTTATGCATGATTCTCTGTATAAACCCGGAACTCTTACAAAACTGGATCTGGAAATGAATTAGGCAGACTTGGGGTGAACCACGGTCTTCACATTGGTCTTGATGTCGAGTTTCAAAATCTGATCACCCTCAATCTCATGATCCACGTTCAGAATGGTCTTGTCAAGAGTAAGGGAAGGATACACAAGCGCGATCTGACTGAGTGCGAGATCAAAACCATCCCCCGCCATTTCAAGAGCAAGATCAGCTGCTGTCTGCGCTTCCTTCTTAGACTTCGCCAGTTCAGCACAGACTTGGGCAAGCTCTTTCTCCAAAGTCGCATGACGATCTTCCGGGGTTGAACTAGTCTCAGTTTTGTTCTCCTCAAATTTCTGCAAAGACTTTATCAGCTCTTGAATCCGACCCTCCAGCTTTCGTATTTTTTCCTCATCCTTCTTTTTCTCATCCTCAAGCTCTCTGATCCGATCATTCAGCTGCTTAATACGAGCGTTATCATCCTCGATTTGCATCTTAGCAGAATTATGGGACTTTTCAAGATCGTCCGCATAAGCCTTCAGCGTCTTCAAGTCACTAAGAGTATTGCCAAGGACTTTTTTCTTTTCGGTCAACTTTTTCAGGGCATTAAACAGCTTAGCACGCTCGATAGTTACCAACTCTGTAACAAGCAAAAACGAGCAAAAATTGAAGTCAAAAACATAGGTAACAATATAACAAACGAGCTATTAGAAGAACGACCTTACCTTCATGACGACGTTCCAACTCCGCCTTCTGCAACTTGGTAACATCATCCAAATGAACAAAAAGCTTCGCAGCCGCACTAACAGGATCAATTAAGTATTCCTCCAGGTTTTTTTCCATAAAAGTCGCATCCACAGGAACAGGAGTTACTTTCCTAGAAGATTTATGCTTCCTGGAAGACTTAGAATCGCCTTGCATCACCCCTTTCTTCTTTTTATCCTCGACTTGCCGGGCTACTTTTAGCTGCTTAGTAGAGGTTCCCTCATCAACTGGTTTTCTCTTGCGGAATTGAAGATCGCCCCCAGGATCCTCCAGGTTTTCCTCATGGACGGTCCTGATAGGGGAAACATGAATGGCAGCACTAAGGTCGGGAACACTTTGCGGAACCCCTTGATTTGCAGACTCGCCTTCCACAGCACCCAGGTTCTGCAGCGCCATTCTTTTCATCATAGCAATCCTATTCCCTGCAATAGTATCTAAAAACAAAAAGCAACAGGACGAGTCAATATACTTGACAAAAGATAAAGTGAAGAAAGACAAATCATATCTTAAAATATTCAAAGACGACCCTTCCTAGAACCCTCATAACCTTTGTTTTGGTGGCACACTTAATGATACGATCTGCAGGAATACCTCGGTATTTATGTTTGGTATAAGGAATTTGGGCGGAGATAAACAATAGTATATCTCTAGTCAGAATGTCGGCACGACACAGGTGAGACTCACCAATATGGTAGGATCCTGGAGATCGGTTATAATGTCTAAGACCCCAGCCTATAGGAAATTTGGTAGACTCCAAGGTACGCCCATCCTGGTCGAACTTCCCCACATGGTCAATTGCTTCACCATTAACTGGCTCCACGAAATAAAAGAGCTCTTTCCATCTCCCCTTCAGTGAATCTGAGTAAGCCCGGAAAATCTTAGCACCTCTTCTAGACCGAAGGCTCACATGCTCCGGAGCACTCCCTTCATCACCTTTTTCATAATTCCTGTTTACCTCGAACAAATGAAATAACAGGTCGGCTGACACTAGACGACCAAGTGCGAGGCACATCAATTCGAATGCTCGGAGAAATGCCCAACCGTTGGGATGGAGCTGTAATGGTACCAAATCCAACCTCGCCAAGACAGTTTGTTGAAGGTTAGTAAAAGGAGGTCGGATGTGCATATCCGACACCAGCACATCATACATGACAAATTTCAAAGACCCTGGCCATGTCGCAGCATGCTCATTCGATTTCATACCTTCAACGTTCCAAAGTCGACCCTGAATGGATAATTTGTTTACAATAACACTCATATCCTCTCCAGCTTCATAAAGAGACTTGGTTTCGGTAACAGAAGATGCAACCCAGTTGAGAATACGAGGAACGTTCACATCATAAGGCATAGGAAGATCGATTCTTCCAGGACCGGTACTGGAGTAACCATCAGTCAAAGCAATAGAACGATCACCATGATCGGCATTTCCGTCCTTTCCAACCTCATCATTCCTTTCTTACGAATAGTCCTGCCAATCCTCAGCTCCTTCGACGGATCTTTTGCCTTTATCAACCTCGGGCTCTGTATGGCTTTCTTCCCCTATCTCGGTAGTTGACTTGGAATCCGACTCTGAACCTTCCACCTCTTGGGTATTTGACGACCCTTGTTCACATCGGATTGTTCATCATCTTTAACGCCGACAATTACCACGTCCTCAGAAGATTGCTTTCCACCATCAGGTTCGTTAGTAATATCCTTAGGGGAACGACGATTGACCTCAAGATCGTCCTCCGCTTGTTCGCTGTTTGGAGCAGAATCTGGATGGTCTCGGACTTCGGGAATAACGGGGGCGCCTTCTGAACGACGACCTTCAACACTCTCTCCTCCAGAAGCCATCAGCTTTGCTAATCGCGGGGGCTGCTGCGAAATTTGCCTACGGGTTTGTTTGGTAACCGCCAGTTTAAATACCTGCAGGAATGGGGGCATAGGGAAGTCAGGACTAACAACCTAACAGGTCCATGCCGAGTTTGAAACCCAACCTGACGACCCCCACCCTGGGACGAATAAACAAATTGGGGCCGAGTACAACTTAAAAAGAGACGGGGACGAGACTGGCTTGAGAAATCAAAAAGAACAGCAAAATAGTTAAACAAGAATTAGAACTAACCTCGCCCAAAAGAAGAAGCTTTTGCCGATATTCTTTTGCGAAACTCAAGCACTTGAGCCCACTGGAACGGAGAAACTCTAGCCACTATCTCCCAAATCAACGAACTCAAGATCGGAAATAAAGATCGGTATGCAGAGCAAATTGAAAATCAGGAGTAAATGGAGGGAGTTGAACCCCTATTTATAATGGGCCTCATAGAACTGGATTGGGCCTAAGTCGAATCGACGCATCCCATCAATAGTCTTCAAAGCACGCGCACGCCTACCAAAGCTTCACCATCATTAGCCATCATTGGGAAACGTGTTCTGACAGGTGCAATAAATGCAATAGCACGAAAAATGAAACGTCACCTTTAAAAATGTTACAACAGTCGAATCATTGTTACAAAGCAAGCTCAACTTCGGTAAATCTTTCATCGGTGAGTCCCTTGTTCATCAAACATCGGACAGTTAGATCGCCTTCCCATCTCATCACAACATCTGAAGAGTTACAGCTTGTTCAGAGGTCGGTAAAAACACATCATAATCTCGTCAACAAGTCAAGATCGCCTCTAAGACGACCAGACTTGGGGGTGTTATGGTGAGTCTTTTGACCATATACACCCCCTTCTTTCACATCTATTCGCACCACACAAAGGCTCAATATCAAAGGGCCCAATCCAAACATCAAGGGCTTAGATCGAATCGCAAGATCGGACGGTCCTAATTCGTTGAGACAAACCCCACCACACTCTATAAATACAACATTCATTGCCTCATTAATGGTAAGCATTCTCACATTTATTACTTTGCTAAGACTACTCCACTGACTTTAGCATCGAAGTGACTTTGCAGGTATAACACCAGCTAGGATCGGATACGGTCACTGACTAAAGACATCAACCATTAACTACCTCGGACCACCCTTAAGGTCGGAATTACAGTGCAGAACAAAAATAATTACACCATAATTCTTATCATGGACATTAAAAATTCCCATCTCTCACTCCATTCCTTATATTCATGCAATGGGAAATACAATTTAAATGTAATGCAATTCAAATTTTGAAATCCATGCCATGTATTGTAACCGAATACCTATGGTAATTGAATTCCTCTTCATTCATTCTTAATTTGCACTCCAGATTTGTACGGCCAATAAACAAGTAATTGATATAGATAGTATGTACCTATTATCTCCATTCTAATCCCTCGACCTTCTTCAAAAAATTTCTGCTTCCCATTTTTCTTCTAATCAGCATTACAGGGGTGAGTTTATTCTTATTCCATTTACTTCATTTCACTCCTTTCTTCTTTCTTATTTTCCGAAACTATTTCGGTTAACATGCATTATTGTCTATTCTTTTTTGATACAGTATAACAAAAATGGATGTATTGTTGAAGAATGAATCCATTGATTTAGTGTCTTTACCATTAGTGTCTTTTCTTCTTTTGAATCAATGAGTTTTGCTTTTTCCCGATTATCTATGCTTTATTTTAGTATATCATACAAAAACAAACAAATACATGATTTAAGCGTATTTTTACCAATAGCATGAAACAATTTCTTTTCCTTATTGGTTATATACATGTAGCTTAGCTGAAAAGAAAATACCTTAAATTATTAGATATTAGTATTGTTTGTCCTGAATTTTCCAGAGGCTATTAGTAAATCCCACTTGATATTTAAGTTACCACTAATTATAGTCAAGGCCTTTTATGCGAAAGCTAATGAAAGGAACACATTTCATAGGAAACTGGCTATATTTTATGCTTTTTTAATAACCGAAAAACTTAATGCAAAATATATTGAAATTAGATTTAGACTAAAAAAATTGGTATCACACCGCTTATTTGTAGTTCTTAAGATTTAGTCCTAATTTGAGAGTAAGGTTGACTTTCCAAATTGCTACACACATGTGAAATAATACTGATTGCACACTTCTTTATTTTGTGCGGGAAGTCCATCATTGATTGGTATTGTAATTTTTGCATTTGCAAATAGCTACATACAAGCTATCTAAATGAGGTTCATGCACAATAATTTTTAAAGTTTCATCATTTTTGATTTTTTTTTATTCACTGGATTTGTACTCAATATTAAGTTAAGCATGGTAGAGTTGGAAAGAATTTAGTGACGCAAATTACCGGTGACTACATTTTTTGTTAAAGTTTAATTTACTACTCTTTTCAAGATGTTGAGTGCTTACATGCTATGCCTTAAAAAAGGAAGATTTATATGGCTGTATATGGCTATGGTTGTTGGTGGTTTGTTTTATATACCTAATGATTGCTTCTAGATTTTCTTATTGATTTATCTACTCTTTTCTTACAAAGAGAATTCTGAAATTTTTATTAACACTAATCCATGGAATTTCATAATGAGGATAGATACAGAAATTTATGAATTTTCACACTAAGAAATTGAGAGGAATTCAAATATAGAAACACAATTGGCATTAATACCAAAATCATATGATTGAGGAACATAGATCAAAATTGTTCCATAGAATCCACAAATGAGAAAATCATCCTTTGTTCATGGCGCAACCAAGGACACCGCCCCCTCGATCTCCTGCCCGCAACATTCTCCCCTTACTCATGGCTAAGGGAGCATCATACCTCGCATCGACCACATCCAAATCAAGTCAGTTCTGAAATATTTTTAAGATAATCATATTTCGGGGTGCTCGCGGGACTGCGACGATCTATGGGAACAAGTACATGAACAGGGAGGGGGTGGAGACAGGGAGCGAGGGAGTATTCCCTTCCTCCGCGTCATACCATTGTCATCCCTAAATCTAATACCGATTGCAATAAAAATATATTTTTTTAACAACGCAATAAATGTAGCTATATAGTGAAAGTTAATAATTTATATTGAATACAAATTTTATTTTTTCTACTTAAATAAGTATGTTAGCATATGTTTAGATATTAACGTTGGAAAACAAATAACATGTATTTAATATATGTCTAAGAAAATATGTATACAATATTTTAGACTAAAAATATGTATACAATATATATCTTTTATAAATATATTATGATATTTAACAATTAAAGAATTTCATAATATATTGTACACCCGTGCATCGCACGGGTCATACACACTAGTAGTCAAGACAGTGGAGATGATACCTACTGTGAACTGCTAATCAATTAGGCCACACTTCCTAAAAGGTTCCTAATATTTGCAACTTAATATCAGGTTGATTCTCAAGAAGACCATACTAGCATAGTGATTTTTTTTTTGGTGAATTACATTAGAAAAGAAGAGCAAAAAGACTAGTCCAGGGCTCAACTAGAGGCTCAGAGAGTCATTCAACAAAAGAGCACCGAGGCCAGCAGGCGGCCTAGAAAGCCACAAATGCCTCGCAGTTGAAGAGACACCCTCCTTAGCCAGGAAATCAGCGCACATGTTGGTTTCTTTAACAGAGTGAATGATAGATAACTGATGGCCTCCCTCCAAAAGCTGAACAATGGCTGTCAGAATAGTAGCCCGAGGGTGGAACTTCTGGTCCTTTGTATTCTGAAGGAGCTCAACAGCTTCAAGACAATCAGTCTCGCACACAACATCAACAAAATCGAGATCTCTCACAATGAACAATCCATGGAAAATGCCATATAGCTCTGCAAGTAGGGGTTCAACTCTACCATCATTGCTTATAAATCAAAGTATAGAAACACATGTCAAATCAATTCATAATTCTCATGTTTGAAATAAAGCAAATCATGTACCAAAAAAAAAAAGCAAATCAATAATATGCATAAAGCTTACACTAAATCAGTTTGGGGTAAAGGATAGCAAGTCAATTTAGAATTGTCTCCTATGGACTAAAACAAAACAATATGGCATAATTTTAGTATATTACCCTTCATCTCGGCACATAAAGCGACCTCTGGTATACAAGAGAAGCATAAAACATATGAAGAAATACTAAGAAAATGATGAAGAAATACATGGATGCTTCTAGAGTAATGGAGCAAATCAAATCTCTTACTGGTGAACAGTTAAATATAACTGTAGGATGCAGTATAAAAGTTCATCGCTGATTGAGATTTAATACTAGTTGATTCAATTTTATTTTAACCACTTATAACATTTTATACAATATCAATTTAGTCCTTCAAAATTCAATTTAATCTCTTAAATTTATGTGTTAAGTGCCACATCATCATAACACATGCTACCTCAACTCTATTAACACATTTAAACGAAAGTGGTTGGCAGTCGCTTGTGCTTAAGATCAAATTTTGCACTGACCAACATCGAATTTGTCGACTGCGAGAATCAAACCTGAGAGCACCGAGTCGATCCCGTATCCTAGGGCATATTAAGCCGCTAGGCCAACGGAGGGACTATATCGAATAACATGCAAAATATAAGATTTTTTTATTAACAAGTATAAATTATTTTTGCAAATCACTGAACTAAATATTTTTAAAATTTTGAATATTAACTGAAGTTTTTTTTTGTTGACAGGAATACCTTCACTCTCCATCGTAAGTTAGCAACTGAAAGAAATAATAACCCTAGGCGTGGCGGCCATTTTTGGCTGAGATAGATAGATAGATAGATAGATTCTTCGCTGCCATATCTAATCCAGAGAACCTATCTTCCTTCGCACCACCATACCTCTCCTTCTTCGAACGATCCGTTAGGCGGTTCACAACCATCCTTCTGCACCTCTGCTTTGGAACCAGCGGCGGCGAGTCGACGACCCACGCCATCTCGTTTGCTATTATTTTTCTGCCATTTTCGTTCGCTTCCGCGCCTTGATCAGCTCGCATTACGGCCTCTGCCACTTCTTTTGCGCCACGTAAATTGCTCGCTTCCACTGTGTGAGTTGTTTTAGAATTTTGCCTGGATCTGGTTTTTGTTATTTATCCGTTGAAAGGCAAACATTAGTTAGTTAATATTCACAATTTTGGCTATTTCTTGATATTATGATGATGGATTACTTTGTTAGTCATTGTTATTCCTACCATTCTGTTTTCACATCTAGTGTGTAATTTCAATTTGTTAGTGAAATGTTTTGAGAAGAAAAAGAAAAAGAAATGTAATGTTGGTGTGGCTAATACAATTTTGAGAGCCTCTGGTCAGTGAGAATTAAATATCATGAAAAGAAGCCATGAAGATTTTGTTTGTCACGTTTTCCTTGCTTTCTATACTTTTGGCAGGGTCCATTGTATGAATTGTTAATCAGATTAGTGAGTAGTTTTTTTTTTTTTGAGTTTTTATCAGATTATTTATTGGCTATGACTAATTTTATTAGAATTGAGTTTTTTTTATCACACAATGTAGTTTATTGGGCGTAAATGGGGGTGGGGCAGGACGGTCAAACCTGACCCCACTGGGTCTGGGGCGGGTATCTATTTGTTACCCCGGACAAGGATTAGGGGCAGGTTCAGGGATTTTTCAGGGAATCAGGGATGAGGATGGGGAAGGCAAAAACCGCCTTCACCCCGCCCCAGTTCCCATGCCTATACATCAACACAAAAAGGGATTTAAATCTCAGTTATTCTAAGTATGCCACTGTCTGAATCGGTGAGAGAAAAAGAAATCACTTTGTACATCCGTTATTCCCTATTGCTTCGAATCGGGGAGGCCAATCAGTGAACAAGACACAAATGTATGTCCTCAAAACGTGTTCTCTATTTCTGATGGCTTCATCTGATTCTGATTCAGATTCAAATACTGTTTTTGCATTCTAGGTTAGCTGCTGTAAAAATAACTTCTTAGAGTATCTGATTCATGTCCATATGTTTTCAGATGGCCTCAACTTCTATGTGAGATAGATAAAGTGAGCAAGCTGGATGGCAACAAGTGCATTTTTTTTTGTTGCCTCCGGGGAACTGCATTTGTTGCCCTCTCATATTGTTTTCCTAAGGTTTTTTAATCAAACCATTCAGTCCATCAAACATCGCTTTACTCGCATTTTCCGCTTCCATGACGATGATGTCAAACATGCAAGGTAAAAGTTACATTACATTTATCACATTACATGTGTGTTTGGCTGGGTGCTGGGTCTTTAACAAATGTGATTTACTTGATTTTTCGAATTTGATTTGATCAAGGGCCTGTATGTTATTGATTAAAAAGAAGTGATTTTGATATTCAATAATTTTGAGATAATTTTTTAGAATTTTTAAAGAGAAATAGAAGTTACTTTGAGTTTGTTTACCATTATTAAAATCACATTTTTTTAAAGATTTTAAACAGAAGCTACTCAAAATAGATCCCCATTTGAAGCCATTTTTAGATTCTTTTGCAGATTCCCATTTTTATAAGTTGTAACAAAAAGATGAAATACTCTTAAAAGTGATTTTTTAGAAAAAATTGTAACAAAAGTGCTCTAAAATTAAGTTTAAAGTGATGTATATTCGTGTTTGGCAAAATTGCTCTAGAGGTCCCTTAACTTAATTTCAAATTTCGATTTAGTCCTT
Source organism: Astragalus glycyphyllos (assembly GCA_963573325.1). NCBI lineage: Eukaryota > Viridiplantae > Streptophyta > Magnoliopsida > Fabales > Fabaceae > Astragalus > Astragalus glycyphyllos. The sequence continues at coordinate 86,972,395 of OY754309.1, read as the reverse complement.
TAAGTTTTTTCCCAAACAGGTCCTTTAAGTCTCAAAACATGCACAAAGTTGCCTTTTTTATAAATTTATGTTTATTTCCGTTAAAGAAAGTAGACGTGGCTGTTAGATGCTTATGTGGCTATTACGTGGCTTACATGGCAAGTTCAACTAGATATTTCGCGGTTGTTGACTAAGAACGCGATGAAGAGGAAATCGTTGGTGTTATTGGTGCTCTTTAAATATCTAGTTGGACTTGCCACATAAGCCCTGTAAAGGCCACATAAGCATCTAACAACCACATCTACTTTTTTTTAACGGAGTTAAACGGAAATTAAAAAAAATTACAACTTTGTGCACATTTTGAGACTTAAAGGATCTATTTGGGAGCAATTTTGCCTTCGAGTTTTTACTCTATAAGTAAATTAGACATAAAATTTGGTGTAAGATTTTCAACTTAATGCGGTCGTTACTTTTTTATCAATTCTTGTCAAACTGAGGTTTGGAGTTAAAATTGATTTTGATTTAGTGTAACCAAACATCTAAATTTTCAAGTTTTGTAGGGAGGAAAAATCATTTTCAACGCTTCACTATGAATCCAAACACATTTTTTTGGGTTTTAACCTTAGATGTCGTTTATTTCATTGTGTTACTGATATGGTACTTCTTAATATTTTGTTGCAGGGTTCACTATGAAGAGGATATGATGCTATCGACTACAAAATATCTACTATCAGCTATTGGGAGAAAGTGCCAGCTAACTGCTCAAGATTGTTCGCCATATGACAAAAGTTTTGGTAATGAGAATGGCCAAGAAGCTGTTTTCAATGCATTGGACACTATGCTAAAGTCTAGTTTAGAGCGTCTGAAGATAATGAGGTTAGCTTTGATGTCATCGAATTTGAAGAGTATATTAGAACTCAGAAGAAAAATGTCAAAGATTCCGAAATGAATGACATTTTTGGTTATTGCGTAATCATTGCAGGGAAAACATATCTTTCGTAAAGGTGGGTCTTCAGGGATATTCATGTGAATATAAGGATACTGAAAATGCAGCCACCATTCGGTTTTTGTGCTTGGAAGGTAAGTTGGGAGCAGCTCTGCAGCTTCGGAGAGAAATGGTGCAAAAAGGTTTTTTTCCTGACGTGTATACTCACAACCATATTGTAAATGGGCTGTGCAAAATTGGTCTTATGGAGAAGGCAGATTGGCTTGTTAGAGAGATGTCGAAATTTGGTCCTCATCCCAACTGCACGACTTACAACACTTTAATTAAGGGCCATTGCGCTGTTAATAGTGTTAATAAAGCTTTGGATCTGTTCTCCTCCATGGCCAATACTGGTATTCAGCCAAACAGGATTACTTGTAACATACTGGTACATGCATTTTGCGAGAAAGGTCTTCTGAAGGAAGCTAAAAAGATGCTCGAAGAAATACTAAATGATGATAATGACAAACATAAACCTGATGTAGTTACCTCAACCATACTAATGGATGAATGCTTTAAGAGTGGAGCAATTAATCAAGCTGTTGGTTATTGGGATGAGATGTTTCAAAAGTCTACAAGAGTAGATCTTGTTGCTTACAATGTTCTTATCAATGGATTTTGCAAGAGTCGACAGATGAATCTTGCATATGGATATGTATGTGAGATGCTTAAGAAAGGTTTACTTCCTGATGCTTTTACTTATAATATTCTTATTGGTGCCCTTTGCAAAGAGGGGAAAATTAGTGAAGCTAGCTATATTCTTGGAGTTATGTCTAAAATGGGAATTATGCCTGATCAAATTTCTTACAAGATTATGATTCGAGGCCTTTGTTTGAATGGAGATATTGTGAGAGCAAAAGTCCTGCTTTTGCGGATGTTGAAGAATTTAATGGTGCCCAAGCCTATAGTATGGAACCTGATAATTGATTTTTATGGAAGATATGAAGATCTTAGAAATGCTTTTTTAACAAGAGACTGGATGTTGGATTTTGGTGTTTCTCCAAATGTATTCACTTATAATGCTTTAATTCTTGGGCAAGTGAAAAGTGGAAATATCTACGATGCTTGCTTTCTGAAGGAAGAGATGCTTTCGAAAGGTCTTTGTCCTGATGTAGTTACGTATAATTTGTTGATAGGCGGTGCTTGTGATTTAGGACTTCTCGATTTTGCGCTTCAGTTACATGATGAGATGGTGCAAAGAGAGTATTTACCAGATTTAATAACTTATACTGAACTTGTTAGAGGGTTTTGTATTAGAGGTTATTTGAAAGATGCGGAAGAGCTTTATGCTAAAATCCTTAAGTCCGGTTTATTGAATGATCATGTTCCAGTTCAGATTCTTTTTAATGCGTACTGCAAATTGGAGGAGCCTGTCAGGGCATTTTGCTTTTATCAAGACTGGTTGGCAAGTAAACAAGATAGTTATCATTTCTGAATCCCATATGATGCTTATGACTTTAGGCATCACCTATTCCAAGTTCTGGGAAAAAAGTCATTATTCCTTGAAAGTCACTATTTTTTGAAAATCAGACTTTCATTTAAATGCTGGTGGTTCTCAGGTTGTGGCACATATGACTATTGAATTCTCCAGGTACATATCTACTTGTTAACTGACACAATTTACTTTCAGTGAGATTTCTCCTTCATTCAAACTATTGCTCAATTTGTACTCTAAAACTTGGATTGGAAACATTTTTCTAGATGTTTGCATTATTTGTCACACTCCTGAATTTGTAAATTGATCGATTCTGGAATCTGGATAGATTGCATTTAGGGAGGTTGAACAACTCTGCAATTAATCTTAGAGGAGGGAGATCCATAGAGAACACAAACTAATGCTATAAACTTCAAGTTTTGGTTTTCATCAAGTCCTTTTTGGTTTGTAAATTCCTTTATATCGAATATGAAATTTGTGCTCTTCTAACTTGGCGAGAATTTCTTGTATGTTTTATGGTAATAACCAGGTTGTTGTTTCCAGGCTTTTTCTTAGTTCCGATACAATAATGTTGAAAAATTGGTGTCTTTGGTGTGAAAAATAACAAATTAGAAATCTTATTATGTTTAAATCACAATGTTTGTAATGATTTTGGGTTGCTAGTTACCTTTTTTATTGTGTGCAGCAACTTGTACGTCAAGTAGTCTTTCCAGAAGATGTTATCAGCAGATACAAGTGTAAAAGCATTTCAGGGCTCATTATTCTTCTGCTTAGGTTGGGTTTTTAACTTATTCTATTATTGCAACATTATTTTTAAATATTTAATTTCAGAATTGCATGACAAGACTTGAAGGTTGGATCATATCTCTTGTGCTTTGATGACATTATTTGCCTTTCTTCACAATAGGTGATATATGCTAGTTTACAATTACATTGATCTTTTTAAGTTTTCTGGCTCTGGAGCAATTTCCCAACAAAAAAAGTATATCGTATGCTGATGAATTAAAAGATTGCAGATGTTTGTCCTTAAAGTATTTTGACGTTTGACCTTGTGTAAGTCTTCATATTTTGTTCATTTTTTTTCTCTTTACAGAAAAGGAAAGTTTATTGCAAAGGAGAGGGAACATAGTTCTTTTTGGGGACGCTTCCAAACAACTACAATAAACACGAAATGTTAGAAATTCAGCCAGGACCAGAAGGGCAGATCTCTGCATATTATAGGAGATAACCTTCTTGGAACAGTAGAGAGATACTACTATAAACACAATCTTCTGGAATAACAAGTTTTGAGGCAAAGAACGGTGCTTTTATTCCTTCAAGAGTAACTCAAATACAAGCTAACACTGAAGAATGCATTAAGCACACTGCGGAATATGTACGCTACCTTTTACCCAAACCTTTATTACAACCTATGAAGCACTGCACTGATACAGACACCGGACACGACACACACACTGGCACGCAGACACCAGTTTTAATTTGAAAAATACAAATAATTGAAGTGTTTGTGTCGGTGATATGTGTCGGACACCGGACATGTCTTCAACCGGAAGTGTCGGTGCTACGTAAATTACAACAGACCATCATGTTGGCTTCTGCTTCATTTGTTAGACAATCCATCATGGATGCTATGTCTTGAATCTAACTTTTTTTAATTATAACCGAGTCTAACATGATGGAATTTGTTCATTCAGTTTTTAAAGCAATCATTTCATTGTTTCTTTTTTCTTATTCTCTCAACTCAAGAAGAAGCAAAGGAGTTTGTGCATTTGCCTGTGCTTTCATGCTTAATTTTGGTCAAGGAGGATTACTTATAATTCATATTTGTATACATTTTTCTATTTTCTATTCTTTAGGAGCAATTGGAAGAAATGATGCTTCACTTCGTGGAGGTTAATAGGATGTCGTAAGAAATGCACTAAAATTACCATGTACCATTGCCAAGCCACCTGCACAATTTGGGCTGAATGTGCTGAACAGAGAACCTCTGTATGGGTCTGCTAAAAGTTTAATTGTATGCATTTGCTTGTAAAGTTGCCACTGGTTTTCCAGCATATCTGCTTGTAATTTTTGATGAATAAATAGGATAATATTTCATTTTATAGATTTCTTTTTTACTTTGTTTATATATATTTATTTATCTTGCTCTCCAATTTTTTTTATAAATTTTATTATTCATGTTTTGTCTTTATAAATAGTGTCTTTTTGTTCTGAAGTTTTAATCCGGTTCAGTTTTGTTTTTCGTTAATATATTTTTGGAGAGTTCATAAAGAGAGGGAGTTGACAAATGAAATGACATTGCTTCACACCCATTCTACGGGTGTTGTTGACATGCTTGACGCCCTTCTAGCACATACAACATATGAGTAGATGAGGGTGGTGTTTTCACAATAAAAATAACGTGAATTAATTAAGGCTCTCTTTGAGAAAAAATAGCGATGGTGGATAAGTTAGTTTATAGCGGATGAAGTTATAGCTAATAGCATATAAACTTATATAGTGGATAGCTGATAACAGATAAACTAGCAGATTGAATTTAAAGTGTTTGGTGAAATTAACACTTGAACTAGCTTCTAAATATAAAATGACAAAAATAGATATTTGTAACTAATGTTTGAAAATGAGATAGGATAAATAAGAATTTAATTAAAATAACAAGGGTAAAAATGAAAGAAAAAGTGAAACGTTATAAGCTATAAGCTGAAACGCTACTTCAAGTAGTGTATCAAAAACATTATAAGTTAATGAAAATATGCTATGACCTAGTTGTGTCAAACACTTATAAGTAGTTTATTCGCTATAAGTTAAGGGATTTGTTTTGCTAAACAGATTCGTTTTGCCAAACAGAGTCTCAGTATCTTCAAGTCTTTAATTATATACTTTTTAGTGGGTTTTAAAAATCTGAAATGAATTCATTGATGATTCATCAATCACCTAATAAATTTTAACCAATTATTTGCACATCAATAATCACAAGGTCTCATGCGAATAATAACATATTGTAATGAAGTCGATAGTCGCGTGTTGAAATAATGTCATGTTTTTTTTTGGGTCAAAAAATAATGTCATGTTTAGGGGTTTGGTCTTTAATGTTTTGGGGGTTGACCGGGTTGTAAACCATATTAAGTGTATTTTTTGGGCTCACGATTTTTGTACCCCCATATTAGCCCACTTACCCACCCCCCACATTTTCATTTAATCCCAACATGCCCCTAAAATTCAAGATTATTCCTGAAATTATCTTTTTTACCTTATTTTCGGAACAGCATAAGTTAAGAGTTTCTGGAATTATCTTATTGACATAAATCCAGACTAAATATGTGACTTCCGATTTTATGCCTCGAACCATAAATCTTTTGGATTTATGTCCCAAACCATAAATCCGGGGATGAAAAAAATTGTGTTCCGGATGTATGTTTCATAGACAAATCTAGGGAGTTATTTTTTAACATCGGATTTATGTATGAAACATAAATCCGGAATGCGTTTTAATTTTTTAACTTGACGACCTTGATTTTGCCGACAGTTTTGATCAATGTTTAAGATCCCACCGACAATTTTGATTGCGTTGATGTTATCCCATGAAAATCACTATGAATACACCTAGTTACCCTAATTTCTTTCACACAAACACTTCTCTAAACCCTACAAAATGAACACTCTTTGCACCTAGTACTCAAGTAATACCACACTGACTGTCGTTCATAATCGTAGAACAATCACCACAAAAGATGGTAGTGTCTTTTTTCAGTGTCCAGCTCCCGTTTTATGCAGGCTTAGCCACCACATCACCTTTGCTGCTCTGAAAGATAAAGTAGAGCGTAAGGTTCAACATCAGGGTGCTTGGCACTGAGAGATTAGTAGTATTAGTTTTCGCAAACCCGCTTGTGGATCTAATGGTCGTGTTGATTGGTTCTCCATGATTGTTAAGACCAACAACGATGTACGAAACATGTTGAACATTCATGAGGAGTATTATAATCTTAGTGTTTTGAAGCTTTATGTGGAGACTCAATGGAGCGTCATTGAGATTCTTTACCTTTTGAAACCGCCTACACAAGACAAACCATCACAATAGGGAGAACTGTCTCCGGTAAATCGTGTTTTGAGGATTGTCTTTGTTTCTATTATGTTTTAATTTTATTTTTATGTAGTTTGTTTTTACATCAATTAAAATATTAGATGCGTTCGGCTAGTTCTACCACACATGCGTGAAACAATTATCCGAAAAAAAGTACAATATTGGAAAATTAAACCACACAATATATAAAAACAATAGATAAATACATCACGGGTCCTCTCCCTCCAACATGAACAAACCCTGCCAAATAAGCATATACGCCTGACTAGTCTCCGGTAGATCGCTAGATGCCAAGGCCTCCGCAACATACGTGCAGCACAATATGAAACTCTATCCTCAATAGTTTGTAGACCTCTCATGGGTGTTGGAACGTCCTAATGCGCAACATCTTCCAATGGGATGGTGAGGCGGGGAGTCGACACCTGCAATTACCATGGGAGGTATCTCTCAAGACACTGACTCGAGAATGTGGCCGGAGTAGCCCTCCTGGTAGTGGCCCGAGTATAGTAACCAAGTATTTGCATATCAATAACCACATGATCTCATGCGAATAATAACAATAACATGTTGTATTGACTCTTTGGCGTTGATATCCGTGTTGAAATAATGTCATGTTTAGGGGTTTGGTCTTTAATGATTTGGGGCTTGACTGGGTTCTAAACCATATTAACTGTATTTTGTGTGGTTGGTTTATTAGCAAAGTTGGTAAATTTTCATATTCATCCATCTCTTCATGATTGGTGGGTGAATCCACTCTCTTGTGTAACTCTTATCTCAAGCCAAACGTAATCCGTGGAAAAGCGCCCAGGACCCTGGATCCTTCTATTACAATAAGTGGATCCTTGGAAAAAATTACTCCACGTAGAAATGGGCATACTTGATGGTAGTGGTGTACCCAGGACCCTGGTTCAGAGGATGCAAAAAATTTTAAAGACACATCGCTAAAAACTTAATAAAAATAAGACTTTAACAGATTCACAATTTGTATTGCACTAGACCAACACAAATTAAATAGCACTAACAAATTTCTAAATACAAATTAAATAGCACTAAGAGAATCAACATAATAAAAAAATATATAACAGATTCAATTAAATAGACTAACATAATCAAAATAATTAAATAGCAGTAACACAATATACAAATTAATTAAATTGCATAACAGAGGGAGAGGGAGAGACAGAGAGAGAGAGAGAGAGGATTTTTTTTAAAATAAAATATGTGAGAATGCGAGTGACTGTGTCATTGTGGTGCATTAGAGTGGTGCAAAGCTTGGGACTTTGGTGCAAAACTAAAGATATGAGTGCAAAAGATATTTTTCAGTGTGTGCAAAAAAAAAATTTACTAGAGAGTCTTGATACTAAAGTTATTTTTAAGACGAGTGTGATTTATTTTAAACTACCGATAAAATGAGACAAGAGTGTATGTATTGATACATTATTTTTGTCTAGAAGGACCACAACGCGATCCCCACAAAACACATTCTTGAAGAGAAACCGCAAAATTTAAGTGTGGCTTAACCCCAACTTGATATTTATCTTGTATTCGGCCCACATAGTCGTAACATATGAGAATAACCGGAGATGCTATTGAAGAGACAAAAACCATAATGACGTGTATAACTAACTAAACTTCAACCATAGATCAATATTGTACCCAACCCAAACAATCTTAATGTATGAGGATAACCGAAGATGCTACTGTTGGGTCAGAAACCCTAATTACGCGTATAAGTTTTGCATCACAAACAATATAAAAGAATCTTATATAACATCCTGCTAGTTGTAAATCGAAGATCAGCATCTAGCTGTTCCATAAATATTTTTGTCAAGGCACAAACAACATAGAATTTGAAGGTGTGACTCAAAGTTGGTCTGTCCATTCATCCATTCATTCTTACTTGGGCCAATTTAGGGTCTTTTTTTTACCCCACCTATTCACCCCATACCCCCACATAAAAGTGAAATCCGAAAATACCACCCACTTAAAAAATTCGCTCGGATTTACCTACTAAAAGATAAATTCGATTTTGGTTTTTTCCCAAAATCGGATTTATCTTTTAGTAGGTAAATCTGATTTCCCTAAAAAGAAGAAAACCGGATTTATCCTCAGCTAAGGTAAACCCGGTTTTGTTAATTTTAAAAGCGGATACAAGATAAATATCAAGTTGGGGTTAATACACAAAGCGAATACAAGATAAAAAAGGTTATAAAAATACTACTAAAAATCCGTTAAATAGTAAAAACTAATCTAAAAATTATAAAAATACCACTAAAAATCTAATAAAACCAAAATAAGGTTATGCAAATTTTTTAAGATTTTTTGGACATTATGAAAAATTAAAAAAATTAATAAAAAATAGTAAATGATGGAATTTGGGATTTTGAGACCCCTATTCTAAGTGAAGTTCTTTCTTGAGGAGTCTTGATCCCTGATTTTTTTCGGATTTAATGGCTGTGGTTTTATTTCAATCTGAGTAGGTTGCCGCAAAAACCGATTTTTTAACCTAAATTATTCACCCAACGTACACGTGTTAACGACCTACACACTAAACAGAACCAAAAGACGACCGATATTCATATCTATTTTATTTTTTTTAAAAAAATTAATTTTAATTGCAAATCGGATTTATCTACCCAATAGGTAAGTCCGATTTGCAAAAAAGAAAGGAAAATCGGATTTACCCCCACCCAAGGTAAATCCGATTTGTTATTTTTGAAAGTCGGATTTACTTATTGGGTAGATAAATCCGCTTTGAAAAAATAACATATCGAATTTACCTTTGGTGGGGGTAAGTCTGAGCGAGTTTTAATTTGACGGTGGTATTTTGGGTTTTAAAAATTATGGGGGTATAAGTTTATAGGGTGGGGTAAAAAAAACCCTTTATTTAGTTGTCATTTGATGTTAAATTGTTTTTGCGATGACATCATGAAGGTTGGACGTGTAAAATTATATCAATAATAAATAATATATTTAAACATCATATATTTTAAATATCAAAAATGTGTAAATTGATAAAACGGATTTTATTATATTGTAAAATATATTACCCATTAAATGAAATAATAAATCTAATAAGATATATTTTGTATCAAATTATTGAATTTGTCAATATATTAACTTTTTCTGTGAATGTTGCGGCGCGTTAAAATATTCATTTTTTGTTGTAAAAAATATATTCATTTTTTCTTAAATTATTTGTTAATTTTGAATATCAAGTGAGTACGAATATTTTGTTGAGATACGTTTCGAGTTTGAATATTGGGTGCGACAAAAGCTCTGTTGAGAAGGGGAAAACCACACATATCGTTAGAGTCGGGTATTCGTGGTCAACTAAGTTTCCCAACGTAGATTAGTCATTGTCAAAACCAGTAGATACTGCACACCAATAACACAATAAGCAAAGTAGTTTTTTACCAAACTTCTATTACAATAAGTGGATCTTAGAAAAAAGATTATTCCACTTAGAAATGAGTATATTTGATGGTTATTTTTAAGACATGTGCGAGTTATTTTAAACGACTGATAAATTGAGACAAGAGTGTATGTATTGATACATTATTTTTGTGCTTAAGGACCAAAGCTTGATCCCCGCAATACACATTCTTGAAGAGAAGTAGTAAACTTTAAGCGACTTAACCCCAACTAGATATTTATTTTGTAGTCGGCCCACATAGTTGTAACGTATGAGAATAACCGGAGATGCTACTGAAGAGACAAAAACCGTAGTTACGTATATAACTAACTAAACTTCAACCATAGTTAAATCTCGTACCCGGCCCACACAATCGCAATGTATGAGGATAATCGAAGATATTGTCTGCAGAGGCGGAAACCCTAATTACGCGTATAAATTTTGCAACACAAACAATATAAAAGAATCTTATAAGCTGCTGCTAGTAGTAAATAGAAGATCTCAAGCAGCATCTAGTGGTTACATAAATATTTTTGCAAGGCACAAAGAGCATAGAATTTGAAGGTGTGAATCAAGCAATTGTGGTTAGTTTTGTCCCTCTTTCATTCATTCATTCATTCATTCAATCAAACCCATCAACTACTTTTCATTGTTTGGCTCTGAATCTTCGCATTCTTCTTTCCCTCTCTTTTTTACTTGTTCCATTTCCCAAAAAACCCTTTCCCTCTTCCTTCTCTCTAAAAAGTTAATTATTCTCTCTTTAAAAAATAATAAAAAACAAATTATATTATTATATTATAATTTTTATATATTAATAAATAAACTCAATTGTTTCTTTCTGTCTTCTGTAAATTTTTATTTCTCCGAATCCAAAGTGATATTTTGATCTTACAGTTCAAAGCAGCTTCTGTGTTTTCCCTCTTTCTCCGGTAATGTGTTTGCAACGATTTTTCTGTCTTAATACCATGATTTAGATCATATTTTTGTGCAATTGATTAGTAAATATTTTTTTTGAAGATACGTTTTATCAATTTCTCTGTTGAGTTTCATCGTTTTTTTAATCGTTTTTTAATTATTCTGCGTGTTAGGAATTTCTAGGGTTCTTTCGGCTTTGTTCTGTTGAAATTTATGTAATTGGATTTTGGCTTATTCTGGTTTGCGATGAGTAATGATGACTAAAGAGTGAGCTTGTGGTAATGTGTTTTTACAGACACGAAAATTTATTTCCATTGCTTCTTCTAAAATTTTCTGTAAAAATTTGGGTTTATTTTCTTTGTAAATGGTATTACCATGCATTGACATAACACAATATAATTTTTCAAAATATTTGCTGTAAACATTGGCATGTGCTTTAGTATGTATTTATTGATTTTTCATTCCTTTCACTTCATTTTTGCTGTAATTAGATTTGGATAATGAGTATGGAAATGGTGTATTGATTCAGTTTTATTTCATTTTTTCCTCAAGGAAGTTAGTTTCTTGTACTTTTTTCAGGGTTGGCTTTTGTGCTCTACAATGAGCAGACCAGGGACTAGAAGTAAGAATAAAAGACAGAGGCAAGGGGATGATGGTGCTGGCACTTTTGAAATATGGAGGTACTATTAGCTGATGTTCCTTTTGAATTTTAACTTGCAAAAGGAAATTAGAACTTATTGTTACTCCCTTTGTGTATTTGTTGGCTTTATCGGTTTTATTATCCGCTGCTGTGTAGGAAAATTTACGGAACAGGTGCGGTGACTGAAGACGATATGAACCAATTGTATATGATTTGGAAGCCAGTCTGTTCAGGTTGTCGTGTTAATACTAAAGATAACCCAAACTGCTTTTGTGCACTGGTTCCACCTCCAAATGGAACCCGGAAGTCTGGCTTATGGCAGAAGACATCTGATTTTGTTGAAAGTCTTGGCCATGACCCAAACACGGATCTTCGTGCATCTGCTGATTCACCTGCAGGGCTAACAAATCTCGGAGCAACGTGTTATGCTAATAGCATACTCCAATGCTTATATATGAATAAACTTTTCCGAGAAGGCATATTTTCTGTAGAATTGGATGTTTTACAGCAACAACCAGTGTTAGATCAGCTGGCTCGGCTCTTTGCACAGTTGCATCTTAGTAAAAAGGCTTTCATAGATTCTTCTCCATTTGTAAAAACACTGGAATTAGACAATGGAGTTCAGCAGGATAGCCATGAGTTTCTGACATTGCTTCTGTCGTTGCTTGAGCGCTGCCTTAGCCGTTCCCAAATTTCTAAGGCAAGATCGATAGTCCAGGATCTTTTCCGCGGAAGTGTGTCTCACGTGACAACGTAAGAATCATTGTCTGTTAGCAACTTGTTGACTTGTGTAGAATCATTTTTTTTCCTGCTAATTTACTTTATTATAAATTATAAATCTTTATCTTTGTGGGGATGGGCTCTGAAACATTTTAGATTTTGTCAAACTTGTCATAATTCATTCTTTCAAGTTTTGATCCTTCCACTTCAAACACCCAAATCTGAAAGAATATCATCTTGGGAACAATGAGAGTATTTGTAGCATTTCAAACCTAAGATAATCTACTTGCTCGTTGGGTGCCTTTGAATCTTCCCATAAAAATGTGTTTTTGTGGGAAGAAGTATTTGATAATACCAAATGATGCTTTTGATTATAATTTTGTGCTAATTTGGCTGTTGCATTCATCTTTGAGTGCTGGTTAGTATTGATAATATAATTATCGTTACTGGTTGTTCAGACCCATTCTCTCTTTATTGGTCAAAAGCTAAGAAGCATGGGCACTGACAGGGACACAGGACATGACACTGATGCACACATGGTGGCTCAACAAAATTTGATGTGTCCATCCATCTTGTAGTGTCCCATTGTGCTGTGTCTAACATGGAGTGTCCGACATGTTTCCAACGCATCACTTTCTTGAAGTGTTTGTATTTTACGTTCAAATGATATCAAATGATTTTTGTATTTTTTCTACTTTCATTGAGATGTATGTGTTGCCAGTATTAGCTGTGTGTATACTACTACAAATTTCTGATTTTCTCACTTTATTATGAAGGTGTTCACAATGTGGAAGAGACTCTGAAGCCTCTTCCAAGATGGAAGACTTCTATGAGTTAGAGTTGAATGTCAAGGGATTGAAAAGTTTAGATGAGAGCTTAGATGATTACCTCACTGTTGAAGAGCTTAATGGAGACAATCAATATTTTTGTGAGTCGTGTAAAACAAGAGTTGATGCTTCTCGCAGCATCAAGCTTCGAACATTACCTGATGTGCTTAATTTTCAGCTAAAACGTTATGTCTTCCTTCCAAAGGTATTGTGTAAAAGTTGAGTTTTATGATCGTCACTGTGGTTGTGAGCATTAAACAACTAAATGCCATGCAATTTTCATTTGTTAGTGTTTTGAGTATAAAAGAGCAATAGATATTACGAGGATTTTCCGAGCATACTATAGATGTTTTTCCACTTAAAATTACAAAAGCCCCAATGCATTTTTTTTAAAAAATATTGTATCTGTTTAAATGCTCTTGCAGAAAGAACAACACAAGATTCTTAATTTGTTTCTCACACAAGGGCTTATGTGAGCTTTGCTTTCTTCGTGTTGTGTCTCATTCTGTTTTTTGTATTTCTTGGTTTCTCAGAAGAATTTTTTAACCTCTTCCTTTTGGTAGTGATCACCCACTTGTTTTCTGAAGAGAGAACTATGTTAGTAGCTACATGTTTTTTTATCTCTGGCCTGGGCAATCTTCATGCAAGTGTGGCTCTATACACTCACATTTTTTTTGCAATTTTATATTTCCTTCATGATCTAGACTGTAGGATATTTTGATTTGATTTTCTCTATCACTAAATGATAAATGATTTTCTGATGGATGTATTCCTCTATTCTTCTGTTTCCTCTGACAGACAACAACAAAGAAGAAAGTTACTTCTCCATTTTCATTTCCTGCCAAGCTTGATATGCGCCACAGGTTGTCTGAGCCATCTCAGTCTGAATTGATATATGACTTGTCAGCTGTACTGATCCACAAGGGAACTGCTGCTAATAGTGGTCATTACATTGCTCACATCAAGGATGAAAACACTGGGCAATGGTGGGAGTTTGATGATGAGCATGTTACTAACTTGGGTCGCTGTCCATTTGCTGAAGAAGCTTCATGCTCTACTTCAAAGTCTGTTAAAAATGATGTTGATCAGTCTAATTTTTCTGAAGCAACAATAGCTCACAGTAACGGAAATGGTTTAAATGCCACAGTTTCACCATCTTTACTCGTGAAGACATTTTCATCTAGTGATGCCTACATGTTGATGTACCATCGTAAGCATACAAAAAATGTTTGTGAGAAAGGGGACATGGTTTCTGGTGCTAACCATATAGAAAGAGATGACAATGCAGTTGCTGCACAAGACAGTGATTGCCTTCCCTCTCACTTTTGTGAAGAGATTCAAAATTCTAATGCCTCATATTTTGGTGCTTGCGAGCAGTACAACCATAGGAAAGAGGTAGAATTGAGTCGTATCAATGAGAGGAGACTTGAAGTTCGGTCTGTTTTAACTGAAGCTCCCGTTCAACCACCAGAGAAACCATTTTTTTGGATTTATAGCGACTGGCTTCGCCAGTGGGCTGAAAATGTTGTTCCAACGTTAGTGCATACTTTTTATGGTTTTCTTGGCCATGAACCTCTCAATAGTTCTTTATTTTATTTTATTTTATTTTATTAGCATATGGCTGAATTCTTTCCATGCTTAGCTTGAGGCGCAATTCTTTGGTCAATTACTAGGGAGGGTTATTTCACTTAATTTATGGGGTACTAACCTTTCAATGTTAATGCAGTGCTATTGACAACACATCTATCCAATGTTCACATGCGAAAGTCCCAGTGTCAAAGGTTACCTCGATGAAGCGATTGTCTTTGAAAGCATGGGACAAATTATTGTCTAAGGTACATGTATTCAGCTGCCATGATGCCATTTGTTCATTTTGCATCTCTGATTATGATAACTTCCTTGAAATCATGATAGTCACAGATTTGGAAAATGTATTTCTGAATACTCTCAATGCATTACAACTGTTTGATACAATGCCTTATATAGGATATAAAGTGATAGAGAGCAGTTCTAACTGATCCTAACTGTCTAATAACTAAAACAAACAGTTAGATAACAAACTAAAACTGTTAGTAACAAACTAACAGAATTAATACTATCCTAGCAAACCTAACAGAATACACAGCAGAGATAAAACTAAAGCTATATCCTCTAATAGATTAAATCAATACTAAAAGTGTCGATTGGAATTTTTTGAGTGGTCTTGAATTTGGGCTTTGGGCCTATTTCAACCCCACAAAACCGATTGTAATGTGAGGATTCCCCAAACCTTATAAGGATTACTTAAGTGATATCTCTAGTCGATGTGGGACATCAACGACTGGTGACTTGGGAAGGGATATATTGGAAATCGATTTCTACACGGTAGGATAGTTGACTTTTTTTTTATAATTTTTTATCAGAGTGAGTATTTATTAGGATACAAGGGAAGGGGGGCAGGTAGAGAAGTCAGCCAGTTAAATAGTTGGGGAAATTACGCAGCTAGAGGGGGCATTATGTATAAATAGGAGAAAGAAAAATATATGGAGGTGTTCTGTACATTGGATAATTGTTTTTGAAAGGAGAGATTATTTGTGAAGGGGAAACCCTTGGGGACAATGTTCTTTTGGTCCTTTATATCTTTTCTTTTTTTCCATTTTTCTTTTGGGTTCTTAAAATCATCAGCAGATAGAATCTAGTGTCCTATGGGCGAGTTACTGAAAAATGTATAGTAGTATGCTGTTTTCTCCACAAAGCACCCAACTTATCTTGCTTCTCATGGGTTTGAAAAAGAAATATTTTGACAAATGATACCGTTAATGAAGTAGTTTTTTTTTTGTTTCTGCTTATATAAGGAGGATGCAGTGCGTATTACTGAATGAAACTACTTACAGTATACATAAAAATAGTATACGTATAACATTTTTCCTTAGGCATGTTTTATCCATATATATTTCCTATTTTGCCACTGTTGCTAATAGTATGTCTATAACATTTTTCCTTTATTGTCTTGTAAAATTCAGTATGGTGGGGGGCCAGCACTTTCTCATGATGACTGCTGTTGGGATTGTCTGATTGATGGGGCTCGGAATGTGGTGTCAGCTGACACTTATCGGGATAGAAGAGAATCATTTAAGCGACTTGCACGGGAGATTCTTGATGGGAACATTGAAGATGGAAATTACTATGTGTCTAGATCATGGTATGGTTGCAAATTTTTTCTGCTCTCATTTCTGTGTTCCTACAGAAAGGAATAAAGGGTGGCGGTGATGAATTTTCTATTTTTTTTACTATTGAAATTGTTAATATTTTTAGTTAGTACTATGATCAGAGAGAGTTGAATACAAAAACTCGGTGTTATTTGACCGTGGTGAGTGAGTAATTAATAAATAGACCATGTGTTCTAAAAGCCAGCTGAATCTGTTTGGGCTGAGCTGTGGTAAGTGATGACAGCTCTAACATTCCAACTGACACTAAACTAACTGATAATAAAAAACTAATTGAACAAACTATACAGGAGTAAATTGCAGACCCAGTCAGAGAAATTTATAACCCGTTCTGATCAGTTTTTATTTATTTGTATTGCCTATCTTGCTACATTGTTGGGATAGTAGAAGCAATTATACTAAAAGCCTCTTGTGCTGGGTTTATTCTTGTAGGTTGCAGCAATGGTGGAAAAGAAAAGTTGTCGATGCTCCATCTGAAGCTGATGCTGGCCCAACAGCAGCTATCGGTTGTCCACATGGACAACTTTTGCCTGAGCAAGCTACCGGTGCTAGGCGGGTGCTTGTTCCTGAGGATTTTTGGCTCTTCTTATATGGAGATGCCACTTCTGTAAAACCCGATGATGATCTTCTGGGCTGCCTTGCTTTTCCTTTAGACTCTGGAGAGTGTTCTGAATGCAGTAACGAATTATCTGAAGTGGCTTGCTTGGAGGACTCTCTGAGGTTATTTCATTTGTACATTGTTATTAATGTAGAGTTGAAGGACAAATTTTAAAGTAAGTTCTGTTTTCATGCTGTAGATTATTAAAACAAAAGCAGCGTCAGAGCCATGAGAAACTGTTCAGTGGGAAAAGTATGCCACTCTCTCTAGATTGCAAGTATTTCCTAGTTCCTTCCTCTTGGATATCAAAATGGAGAAATTACCTAAACCAAGCTGTCAAGAATTCTGATGAACCTGACATTTTAGATGGGGTGATTAATTCACTGATCTGTGAAAAGGTACTTTGTTGCTTCACTTACTCTTTTGTCGTGTTTTTGATAGCAGACCCTTAGTTAAAAGGGTGTACCATAGGAGAAATAAAGAATAAATAAAGGGGGTATTATTGTAAATAGGGGTTCAACAGAAAGATATAAATAGAGTTGTAATAACTGTGTGATAGTTAGTTAGAGAACAGAACTGATATTGTAACAGAATTGATGCTCTCCACTTCCATGGAAGCTCAAGCATAGTTTGTTGGAACTCAAAACCAGAGTTCTGTGTAATTCTCTGCTCTGAATCAATTGAATTCTACCCGTGTATCAGTTGTTCTTACAGTTTTCCATCTTATTCTGTGGTATAATTATGATTTCCTTTTGCTGAATTTAGTATACCAGTAGCATTTGGTTAAGGGTGATTTGACTTTTTAGGTATGCACTATTAGAAATGTTATCCTATGCAATGTGATGGGGATTTTAGTTGCAGATGTATATGCTAAACACTTCAGCTGACTCTGGTTGAGTTTTTACATAAACGACATAGAATTGAATTTAATCTGTAGCAATTTCATAATGGTTTTTCCTCTTTTCTTGTCTTCAGCACTCACGACTCACTGAAAGGCCTCCTGAACTGATTTTCAGACGTGGTGCTATAGTTCCAAGAGAGTCTTCTGTAAGTTGGAAACAAAACTTGTGATTTGTATGTACTATGTACATGCATGCAATAATGTCATTCTATTAGTGATAGAAACTATGTTCAATAATTTTATGCTTTGAATCATTGTTTTTTTAAATAAAAATTAGTGAATTCCCAATATCAAATTGCTCCTTCTCTGTCTCCTTCCATTTTTGCATATCAATGCCCTGTTAGTGGGTTCTTTTTTTCCGTCTCGCTGTCTTACTTCTGTTCACCTTGTGGATTCTAGGCAGGTGGCTTAACCATCATATCGGAGAGTGACTGGAAATGTTTTTGTGAAGAATGGGGTGCTATTGAGACCAAAGGAATATCTGCAAAGATTGAGAGTCTTAATGATCCGGGGAATGCTATGTCTGGATCCAGTCAAGATTTTCCAATATGTGAGGATCAGTTAGCCAATGGGGATAAAGTGAATCATGAAAATGGGAATGGTCAAATTGTGATCAAGACTTGTCCCGAGGTAATCAAAAACTCTGTTGCATTCTGTTGGATATGTCATTTCATGCCCCAACCTTTGATTTCTTGCACCCTAGTTTTTTGGAAGTTAAGTCTTTCAGAAATCAGAATTACATGTCTACATATATGAGAACTAATCCGATATGGTATTTTCTGGTAATTTATGTGAAGCTAGACGTTCATGCTCGTGTTTCAGTTGTACTTGGGAGGCCATGTCCTTGTTTTTTCTAATTTTCCTGTTTACTCTTTTCATCACATGCGTGGTAAAATAACATCTGAAAAAGAAACTAATGTTGTAGTGCATGTTTGTAAGGTAAGAGTTCGTTTAGAGTTTGGAGGGGAAGGGAAACAAAGGCTTATTACTAATAATTTATTAGTAATACCACGATAAAAATGACCCTCCAAAGTCCTCTCTTAGTAGGTGTTTGGTATTGCGTCAGATACCCTTCAAACCCACGTTCAACTCACCACTTCAAGTAGTAGAGTTGGTTCTGACGCACGATAATTGCATCACAAACACGCTAACAAACACACACTTAGTTGATTTTTTGAGTTCCTCCAAATTAGGAGGGTTTTAGTCCAATGGAGAAACGTAAGCCCCCATGCAAGGTGGGAGATTATCCTCCCTTTCCCTTCCTTTTTTTTTGGTGAAAACTTTCCCCTTTCCTCCCTTCTCAAACCCCTCCTAACTCCCATCAAAGCCTAAATGAAATCGGTCATATTTTTAAAATGCTGCTTCCGGATGTGTGCATTTAATGATGTAACTATGCGGTTATCCACTTCAGCTCCCCAATATTCTTCCCCATAAATTCTATCACGTACTTATGTCAGTTATTTTTTTAATTGATTATAAATCTTTGTTATTCTTGTACTATATTTACTGGAAATTTCTTTTTCTCTTTATTGGATAATTTGGATGATATAACTTC
Source organism: Astragalus glycyphyllos (assembly GCA_963573325.1). Lineage (NCBI taxonomy): Eukaryota > Viridiplantae > Streptophyta > Magnoliopsida > Fabales > Fabaceae > Astragalus > Astragalus glycyphyllos. Next base: position 86,953,138 of record OY754309.1, on the reverse strand, counting down.
CACCCTTCTTGTACTAGGTTCAGTTTTTCATTTTAACTATAATTTTCACCCTTCTGAATATGCAGGTTTGTGAAAGTTGCATTGGAGAAAAGGAAAGCTGTGAGTTGATGCAGAAACTGAACTATAGCAATGAGGAAATCTGCGTAGTTCTTGTTTGTGGAAAGGAGGTCCCTAGATCAATCTTGGAGGCATCAAAGGGATCTGTTGAAACAGATCGGCGCGTTTCTAAGCGCTCTCGAAAGACTAAAAATGGGAGTTCAATTAGTCTAAAAGTTTCTGCTTCAACATCAATTTACCAGCTGAAAATGATGATATGGGAATCCTTTGGGGTAAGTCAAGTTTGTGCTGTATTGGTATTATTTTGTATTGGCTGGCTTATTTTATATGGTTTAAAATGGTTAGAAGTTTCTCAACCATTTAAGCTTAGAAAAACGATGCTAGTCAGCGAGATTATTATTTTTTACCAAAATATTTGTGGCATGTGAAATCACGGTAAGAGACTTGTATTAGACATAAATTAGGGATGATAACTTGCTTGCTAACTGAAATTGAGTTCGATGAAATATGGTTTTCATTTTTAGTTGCTTTGTAAGACATAGAATATCACTTTCAACTTTCAAGTGTCAACTTACTTTCATGCAAACATAAAAGGCCAAATAATTTGGATTACTTATTACTATATTGTTTTCACTCCTTTATAATGTCTTATTTGTTGTTCCCACATCTTGCAATTGTCCTCTTAGGTTGTCAAGGAAAACCAGATACTACAAAAAGGCGATAGAACAATTAATATTGATGACGAAAATGCTACACTTGTGGATGTAGACATATTTGCTGGAGATCAAATAATTGTGAGGGACACTCAGATCCATGAAAATCGCGATATTGCTGGTAAGCTATTTGATACCTAGACTTAATAACTTCGGCATTTTCCTTCTACATACAGAAATAGATTGATATGTTCATCTTTTGCAGATGAGCTGTGTGACGAAAAAATGGATACATCACATACTGAGGAAGGTTTTCGCGGAACACTTTTGACTTCAAATGTTTCATCTCAAGTTGTTTAGGAAGTGCATTTTCATTGGTATAATCTTCTGTAACATTTGTTGTATTGTATATATTTTCTGCAAAAAAAAAACAATTGAGTGAGAAAAAGAAATAGTTTAGTGGAAGACAACCATGTAGATCCCTGTGGCTGGGTTGAATGTGCCAAATTTTCAAAACATTAATGGCAAATTTTGGAAATGTATTTCTTTGTTTTGATTTTCTATGATCAAAATTTCAAAGGTGAAAGGGATATCTCATTTTAAAAATTATCAAAGTAATGTCGTGTAAATCTGAGGTGGATTTATGTCAGCTATTTCATCACTTTTCAGAAGAATTTTAATGCTAGGGATGAAAATGTAAGGGCTAAAACGACTTGTTTAATCCAATTATTAATCTAATTCTGTTTTACCTTAGCTTACTAAACTACCCCTAGCTGATTAATCACTTTTCAATTATTCATCCAACTCTTGTCTCATTGCATTAATAGCTCGTCCTTCTTTTTATAGGTAAATGTTAGTGATTTGTAATTAGTTAGGGGTGCGGGAAAATGTTAGATTTTAGGATTTGAATTATGGATCTTCTTCAGACTATTTCACGTTCCTCAACTCGCTAGCTGAGCTATTTCCTTGAGAGTAATAGCTTCTCATTTGATTTGATACAACGAATTTTGATCGTTAATAGATTCTTTTTTGTCAAAGAAATATTAGAAACCAATCCAAGTCAAACTTCCTAGCACCATTACTATATTAAAAAGTAAATACACGTTTGGCTCTTGGCAAAAGAATACTCTATCTGTCTAAGATTCGTGCCCCTTATTAAAATACCATTTTCTTATATTGTATGTAATGATTGAGAATGTGTAGTATTATTTACCTTTATTATTCTAGTTCTAGTTTTTTTTTGATCAAATTATTCTAGTTCTAGTTAAAATTGAGCGCAAACGTAGCAATAGTACAAATTATACTCTGACTCGTTCTGAAAAATCAAACAGAATAACTATAACTTATATACTGAGTGGGATAATAAATCCTAATGTATAAATTTGATTCTTTTGTAATTAGCTTTTTGCAAAGGAAAGGGTAGCACAAAAAACTAAAACAGTTTTTTTTAATCATTTAGTACATCAAAATCTCCCTTTGTTTTTCTTTCTTGAATGGAAATATTCAATTGTGAATTCATAGTTCAACCAAAAAAATTGAGTATGTAGGTATATTATAGCTATTAAACAAAAACCAAAATTTCTTATACCTAAAATAAAAATTCTACATCCAACGCTTATGATTTCTTGAGTTGTGAGCGCCTCCAAACCATCGATCCCAACCAGCATCAACTGAACCTTTAGCCCTGTAAACATGTTACATGTCATTAATTCATATAATTAATTTCTGATTATATATATATATGTATATATATACATATATATTATATCTTCCTTTATTATTATATTAAAAAAATAAGTAACATTGGATCCTTCAATGTAATTTTACGAGCATCAAGATGATCTCTTACAATGGAAGGAGAGGATCAGCAATGGATTCAACACTTGAAATGACACTGCAAAAGCACAGTATATGAATTATGAACCATCAATTTAGATGAAGAAAAGTAACGAAAATAAATATTAAATGTTGTTCTTGATATATTAAATAAAACCATGTAAAAGCCAAAATAAATTAAAAAATAAATATCTTATATTTCTTTGCTTACTCCTTGCAAATTGTGGAAGCTTCACCTATTGTTTCAAGTTTTTCCAACTCCTCCTGCATTATCATAGATCTAAAATCAATTCTTCTAGTCACACATATAAGAGGAAAACATAAGAAAATGAGATATAATCTTTCCGTAGCAAATATAAGCAATTTTTTTATTACAATATAAACAAAATTTGGGTATTCTATTTTGTAATAAAATATAGGTAAAAGTTAACTTTTTTTCTTATCATGTTGAATGATAGTATGCCAAAAATGTCCTTCATTTAATACTGATTATTTAATAAAGTTCATAAAAGTGAATTTTTTTAAAGCAATTAAATGAGATGATGAGTAATTTAGATAATAAAGTTAAACTTTTGAATGGAATTTAAAAAATAAATGCAAATAACTATATCTATCTTTTTTTTGGCAAATATATCTATCTTAATATCTGTAAAAAAAACTATATATCTTAATAAGTGTGCAAATACCTAATTTTGATTATATTTTATTATTGAGGATGTATATAAATAAGATATTCATGAAAATTAAACAAAACAAAACTAATGAGATGAGAGTACCAAGGAGTTGACCTGAATATTATTGATTTGGTTATTGAGATGAGATATGGCAGCTTGCAACCTATGTTTCCCATAGAAGCCAGGAAAAGAGCCAGTTACAGCTTGAGGAGGACCCTTCTTCTCTTTCTTTTCTACGTAATCCTCTGATTCTCTTCCATTTTCTGCATCTAATACTTGTGTTGAATATTGCTCCCTATCCATGGCCACCTCCACCACTAAGTTATCAAAGAAAGGTGATTTTAAAATCAAGCTCACAACCTTATATGTATTGTAGTTGAGAAAATGGTTAAGGTCAAGAAAGGAGGTTGGAAGATGATTTAAAGTGGAAGTGGACAAATGATATTAAATAAGCAAATGATAGGAAGAAAGAGGGAGATATGGGGTGGCATTCGTAGGTTTGAATATTAGAGATCATTTGTGAGAATTGATTTTTTTTTTTATGGTCAACTATATGTGAGAATTTATGCGTATTTATTGATTGTAGGAAAAAGTAAGTATATTAATTTAGGATTTGTGGGTCCAAAAAAAGTTGGAAGAAAATGGGTTGTTAAGAAATTAATAGGGCAGCACCCCCTTTTTTTACAAACAACACCCACTTCATGTCAATTTTTTTTTGGTTCGGACCACCAACGGAGTCTCTCAATGTTTATCAACAACGAGTTTGTCAACTGCGGGAATCGAACCCGAGAGCACCGGGTCGATCCCCTGTGTCCCAGGATACAATAAGTCATTGGATCAACAATGTTGGTTTAAGTCAAATCTAAATAGTAAATAAAACAAACTTCTTCTTCTTATTTTTTTTATAAATAAAACAAATTTCTAAAGTTAATATATTAAACTCAACCAATATATTATTATACTTAGTATTAATTGAGTTCATTTAAACATCAATTTAGTGGTTTTTAAAAATAGTTAGTTTGTCAAAAAAAAAGTTAGTGATTTTTTATTGGAAAATAATTAATGCACAAAAATATTAATTATTTTATGTGAAAAACTCAAAAGACGAGTCATAAAAACACGTGGGGAGGTTGTGTGGTGGTTGCGTCGTGATTGTTGTTGCTCACGTGGGTGATTATTTTTGGGGTGGGAGGTGTGAGGGTTAGTAAGGATAGTTTTGGTATTTTTGGCGGTCTAATGAAGTTGGGGTGTAGGGGAAAGAAATATGGGGCTAACCGAAACACCCAAAATCTATGATTATGTTATTTTTAAGAAGTTTTGGGGTGCTTCTAGGGTGATATATCAACTACGCCCCTCATCGGTGAGCCATTAAAATTGACCATAGGATATAATACAAAATCTCATCAATGGTTGAGATATAATACTGAATGATTCAACCTTAACCACTTACCACATTTTACACAATATTCCACTGTCAGCTTTAGTAGTTCACCAGTAATGTACTTAATTGATCCATCACCTAGAAAACCACAAGAAGTTTTAGGGTAAACAATTAGTTTGGTCTCTGAATGTGTCGACTTTGCAAACATATCTTGACCTCAAGTGTCTCTTTAATGAGTCATTTTGATCATCAAATGTCTTTTTTGTTAGTCATTTTGTTAAACAGACATTTTTGATTTGAGTCCTTGTGTTAAACAGACATTACAAAAATAGCCTACGTGTCTAACGAATGTCTGATGTGGCATTTTTATTTCGTTTTCTTTTATTTTAAATACTGATTATATAGGCCACGTCATTAATGAATCTCATTAAATTAATTGTAAAGAAAACTCCATTATCTCCCTCTCTCTCGTTGAAAAGCCCTTCTTCTCCATCTCCCCCCTTTCTTCTTCATCTTCACACACAACAATAGATAAAAAAACAGAAAATCCATTATCTGATTATCTCCATCTCTCTAAATCAAAACAAGAAGCACCAGTAACTCCATAATCAAAACAAGAAGCACCAGGAAAACAAAACTCCATTATCTCAATCTCTCTAAGTCTCCCTTCTTTCCTAGAAATCCATTTCACCACAACCAGTCTTTCTCTCTGAACTTCTTCATCTCTATCAATCTCCGCTCTTAACCGACAACCAGATCTGTTCTCCTCTGCTCCAGAATATAGAAAATGAAAATGAGAGTCTCTACCGTCTTTGGTGAGCACCACTGCTACCATACCACGTCACAACCGCAACGGAGCCGCACCAGTCTCTCTCTCTCTGCGAATGGCCCTGTTGAAATTTGGGATTGCAAACAAAGAGGTTCAATTTGGGATTTGGGGTTTAATTTGGGAGTTGGTGGAAAGGTGACAGCAAGTTAGCGATGGTGCTCTGATTCCTCTCCCCTTGCGACTGCTTCTTTTCTCTCTGGTGCCATGGTTTTCTTTCTTTCACTGATTCTGTCTTTCTTTGTTGAGAAAATCATAAATCCATGTGCAAAGTGGTGTTGTTACGGCGATGAACAGATCTGGCTCACGTGGTGGTGGTGGTGGTGGTGGCTCCTGGAGTTGAGTGTGGTGCTCATGTGTTGGTGGGTTATGTGAGAAAGACACGAAGAAGAATATGGGGAAGAAGGGTTCTGGTTTGAGATTTGGGGTTGAAGAAGATAGTTGTAAATTGGGGATTTAGGGTTTTTTTGATATTTGCAAGCCAACTTGGCATAAAAAAATTATAAAAGAAAAAAAATTACAAGTCACAACTTTGTCAGCCATGCCATGTAGGACAACTGTGTGACATGTAGACAATTTTTGTAACATTGATATAATAGAAGGACTAACGTCAAAAAAAAGGATTTTGCAAGGGTTTTTAAAAAAATAAAAATTATAGGAGGTAAAAGCAAAACACCCCATATTTGCAGGCTAAAAACATATTTAAACCAAAGTTGCTTATTTAAAAAAAAATATTTAAGCCAAAGTTATTAAAATGATGCTTAGGTCTGGAAGAAGCTCCGGCCAACCAGTTATGCGCCATTGAACGCTGCGAACCTGTAACTCCACCCTTTCGGTTCAAACCTTAGTGCCACATCCCCAAGCCTCACAAAAATGGCAACAATTTCAAAGATATCATCATCACTTTTATCGTCACTATTTCCCAAACCTAAACTCATTCACCACCGTCTCACCCATTCCTTTTTCCTTTCAACTTCAACCGTCAGAGCCATTAGCAACACCGAAAGCAACGCTACTGGAGCAACAAAGAAGAAGCAGAAAGCAGTAGCAGCGTTAGCAAAGGAAAAGAGAAGAACGCGTTCTGATAAAGAAATCGATAAGGAAGCATTGATTGAACTTTACAATAATAATTCTCATGTTCATATTCCTGTTATGCTTGCGGAAGTTTTGGATGTTTTCTCGAATTATTCTTTGACTTCCTTTGTTGATTGTACACTCGGTGCTGCTGGTCACTCCACTGCTGTTAGTATCTCTTTTGATTAATTCATTACTGCATTGCTTCAATTTCTGCAATTTATTTGGTTGTGAAAAATGTTTGTAGTATAGTCGTCACGACCTAGGTTTTAAATCCGTAGTCGCATCCTAATTCTTGATATTGCGGAAAATTGCATTAAAGTAGTTGCAGTTAAGAAGAGTTTAAGAACTATGCGCTCTTTTTTACATAAACATCCAAGTGGATTTTACTGTTTAGATGTTTGTTGAGATATTTTAGGATTTAGAACCGTTTGAACCTGCTTATTTGAGCTTATCTACTGATATAACCACTTGTGAGACGGTTTGGGAGAGCTTATGAAAATAGCTTATGACATGTTCATAAACAGTTTTCAGTTAATTTCTGTAAGCTTCTCAGGATAGTTTATGGAAAGAGCTTATAGCTTACAGAAAAATAGTTTAACATTATTTTATCTTTTATTATAGAAACAGCTTATACATAAGCTCTTATGTGATAATTGCTGAATGTAATAAAGTGATATTAAAGATTTATCTTCTTAGATGACTGTAAAAAGACAATGCATGGTCCTCAGAAACCTTTTCATTAAGAGGAGTGTTATTTGGACACTAATTTGAGACACCTAAATTCGACAATTTTTTCAGTAGTCAATGCAGTTCACACACATAGATAAAGAATGTTGGATCTGGTTAATCATTATATCGTGCATCGTAACCTATTGACGATTATGTGACTCAAATTTGAATGTTATTAACCACGATTTTCAGGTGTTCAATTACATGTAGATTTGAACACTTGAAAATCATTGTTAATCACGTTGAAATTTTTGGTTAATGAAGTTTAATAGATGGTTAATGAGTTTGATACCTGACATATTCATTAATCAAATTCAACAATCCATTAACCACCTGTGTTTAACATTTATAAAGTTGTTGAATTTAGGTGTCCCAAATGATATTCGAATAACGGGACTGGGCATTAAAGCCTAATGCTACGGCTGCTGTTGCAAACAGTTTTTAAAATTATAGTCACAATAATTCAAAACTCAAAATAATATTGAACCAAATTTTAATAAAAAAACTGTCAGTAAATCTCCATTTTAAGATATGTTGAATTTTTTTGCTACTTGTACTTTTATGGAGAATGCCTATTTAGTTTGTTTTTTCTTCATGTTATTGAATGGATGAATGAAATAGGTGATTAGGGGTCATCCGGAGTTGAAGTATCTTGTTGGGATGGATGTGGACCCCGGGGCACGAGACATGGCTCAAACTCGAATCAATTCAGTTTTACATGATAGTAAGTCTAGTGTTGAAGTATTTACCGTGTTGAGGAATTTTAGACACATCAAGTCTGCGCTTAGAGAAACGGGTGTGGAACACTTTGGTGCTGCTGGCGTTGATGGTATCTTGATGGACCTGGGAATGTCATCGATGCAGGTTCATTTCCCTTTATATGGACTTATTGAAGTTGTTTTGTGTTTATTGCTGTAATTGCAATTTTGTGGTTGAAGACTGTAATTGAAAAACATTACTGTGTCTAATCTTTTGGTGCTGGAATTGTGGTTGAGTGTTCCAAATCTTTCATCATGTCTCAAATGAGAAGTTTTATGATTTTCATTTGTTTCTTCTTATATATTTTAGGTGGATGACCCTCAAAGAGGATTTAGTGTGCTTAATGATGGACCCCTCGATATGCGCATGGATCCTCAGGTATAGTTTAATAATTTTGTAATTCAATGCAAAATTTATGCTCTTTGGAGAAAGAAGGGATATAGTGGTAAATGTTTTTGCAGAACACATTCTATGTTTTTGCTGATCACATTGCAGGAGTGAAAATGCTGGGTTGGCATCATGTAGTGTTGTATAATGCTTTACTTTGTAGTCTCTCTGTTTAATTTTGGTTGGTCTAAGTGTCTAACCAAAGACATGTAGTGCTTTTTCTAAAATACCTTTATGTGGATCCATGGCTTGACTTGTGGATGTATCATGTATCTAAATTCTTAGCTATGCTGGAAATTTCTTTGATGCCTTTCTTCAATCTTTCTTACTAATGAAATGTTCCTATTTCCTTCTTCACCTCATTACAATATTTTTTGAGTCGTTGACTCATTGGTCTTTTAGGTAATGTTTCTTGTGGTATCATAATCTTTTTCCTGTTTGCTGCTGAGTAATACATGATTTTTCATTCCAATTAAACTGATGGACAGGCCTATGACAGGCAAGCCTTAAAGCAGAAGACATATTAAGTTCTTGGCCAGACTCTGAAGTTGGCCGTATCCTAAGGGATTATGGGGAAGAAAGTAATTGGCTTACTCTGCAAAAGAAAATTGTTCAAGCCCGATTGGATGGTGGATTGCATTCCACTAGTGACTTGCTGGATCTTATTCGGCGAGTGACTCCTGCATCTAAAGGTAGGTCTTTTTCCGTTTTCTTTTGCATCCCTGTTTTTATCTTGATTTTAAGCACCTTTTCTCATTCATATGTCATTTCTCTTACCAACTTCATTTTTCTAATTCATAATATGGTATGAGATGGTAAAACATTATCTCTATCTTCTTCGTTTCTTTTTTTGTTTTCTCTGTTATTTTTCTAATTGCTGAAGTTCTTTTCCTCTCTGACGTGGCTTCCCCTTCACATTCCAATCGCACTCATATGATCCCCCAAATGTCTATTACATTTATCCTAATGAAAATCCCTCCTTAGTACCATTTTGTTCTTGAAGGCTATAACTACCATACTTGGGCTTGTTGTATGGCTATGACTTTATGGATGATGAACAAATTTGATTTAATATATGGTTCTATCTGAAAACCTTTGATGGAAGATGCTCTTTTCTGTGGATGGAATTGATGCAACACACGTTTATTTCTTGGTTGAATTAATCCCTGCATATTGACTCAAATTGCAAGGAGCGTTGTATGGATTGGTTTGGCTAGATGTTAGAAATAGGTCTTCACAACGGAATATTGTCTTCATATCTCACCTATATGTTGGTCTTTACTCCTTGAAACATAGAACTATGCCTTTGACTGCAACTTTAGAAAGCTCTAATATCATATTATGAATTTGAGATATGTACTAGTTAATTTTCGTTGTAGAAGAATAAAGTATTTATGCTGCAGGGTAAGGTCTGAGAAATGATGAAAATAACAGAAAACTGTTACTTGTAATGGTCAATGACAACTAACGTCTAACCGTCAATAACTAATTACACATATCAAAATGAAGTAGGTTTTATTGGGCCGGGCTGGCCCATGGGCTTCGGCTTGGCCCGTTTTTTTTTTTCACATTCCATTCCATCCCACCATCTAAAAAAGTGAAAAAAAAAACAAAAAATAGAAAGAAACGAGACGCACACTCGTATTAACCCTTCTTCTCAGTTTTTCTCTCAACACACCGTATTAACCCTCATTCTCAGTTTTTCTCTCACGCAGAAACACTCTAAGCTTCATCGCCGCCGCCAACAAATGACCAGACAATCAACGCATCACACAGCCAACAAATGACGCAACACAACTAACATTCACTCACTCTTTTTCAAGGTTAGGAATCTTCTTCTTTCTTCTTGTAAAAAAGCTTCTTCCATTATTCCTTCTTTCTTCATTCATTTCATTTGTTGAGCTTCTATCTGCATCAAAGTACTTATTTTTGAATCGATTTAAATGTTGGTGTATTAAAGAATCGATTTATTGTTTACTAGTTGATTTATTTATTTAGTTATCTGCATTTTCATCGATTTGTAGTCTTTATTGAATTGATTTAAGTGTTCGTGTATATTAGTTGATTTATTTATTTAGTTATTATATTTCTGGTAGGTGATATTATTACTATTGTTTTTGTAAGTAGATTTAAATCTTTATTTATGCTTGTTCTTTATTTTTGTTTTTGAATCGATTTATTGTTTCTTTATTTAGTTATTACATTGCCCCCAATCTGTGTTTGTATTTGAGATTCTGTTATTTATGTCTTGTTCTGAGTAGTTTAACATTTTTGTAGTTATGAATCTTGAACTGATTGCTGAGGATGAGGTTATGGAAATCGGTTCTGGTGATGATTTGGAAATTCTAGGGGATTATAGTCACCTAATGATGAGATTTGGATGATTTTAAGAAAAGTGAAAAGTCTAAGAGAGTCGAGAGAAGAGTATCTGAGGTTTGGAAACATTTTGAAAAGTTGGAGAGAGGGGAAAAATGTAAATGTAAGGGTTGTGCGAAAGTGCTTTCTTCCAAATCTACCGGTGGTACCAAACATTTTTGGCGCCATAATGAAAGATGTGGTTTAACTTCTAAATATGATGATGTGGGACTTAGTTGGACAAGAAAGCTACATTGTTGAAGTATGGAAATTTGATAGTACACTTATAGAGAGACACTTTCTAAAGCTATTATCAAACATGATCTTCCATTAGCTACACCGAGTATGAGGGGATTTCGGTGGTCAACAAAGTCTTGAATCTCGAGTATCAACCAGTTTCTAGAAACACTACAAAAGATGATTGTATGAGTGTGTTTTTAAGTGAAAAGAATAAGCTAAAGAGTGTGTTGGCATCCATTCCTAGGAGAATTTGTCTTACTTCTGATATATGGACAGCTGTAACAACACAAGATTATATGACTGTGACTGCTCATTATATTGATCATGATTGGAAGTTAAATAGCAAATGATGAAAATGAGCCGTCCATAGTGACCGCTCATTATACATCAGAAGCAAGACAAATTCTACTAGGAATGGATGCCAACACACTCTTTAGCTTATTCTTTTCACTTAAAAACACACTCATACAATCATCTTTTGCAGTGTTTCTAGAAACTGGTTGATACTCGGGATTCAAGACTTTGTTGACCACCGAAATCCCCTCATACTTGGCGTAGCTAAATCGAAGATCATGTTTGATAATAGCTTTAGAAAGTGCCTCTCTATAAGCCGTACTATCAAATTTCCACTGCTTCAACAATGTAGCTTTCTTGTCCAACATAAGACCCACATCATCATATTTAGGAGTTAAACCACATCTTTCATTATGGCACCATAAATGTTTGGTACCACCGGTAGATTTGGAAGAAAGCACTTTCGCACAACCCTTACATTTACATTTTTCCCCTCCCTCCAACTTTTCAAAATGTTTCCAAACCTCAGAGACTCTTCTCCCGACTCTCTTAGACTTTTTCACTTTTCTTAACATCATCCAAAATCTCATCATTAGGGTGACTATAATCCCCTAGAATTTCCAAATCATCACCAGAACCGATTTCCATAACTATAAAAATGTTAAACTACTAGAACAAGACAGAATCTCAAATACAAACACAGATTAGGGGCAATGTAATAACTAAATAAATAAACAATAAATCGATTCAAAAACAGAAATAAAGAACAAGTCATAAATAAAGATTTAAATCTACTTACCGAAACAATAGTAATAATATCACCTACCAGAAATATAATAAATAAATCAACTAGTATATACGAACACTTAAATCGATTCAATAAAGACTACAAATCGATGAAGATGCAGATAAATAAATCAACTAGTAAACAATAAATCGATTCTTTAATACACGAACACTTAAATCGATTCAAAAATAAGTACTTTGATGCAGATAGAAGCTCAACAAATGAAGAAAGAAGGAATAAAGGAAGAAGCTTTTTTACATGAAGAAGATTCCAAACCTTGAGAGTGAGTGAATGTTAGTTGGGTTGCGTCGTTTGTTGGCTGCGTGATGCGTCGTTTGTTGGCGGCGACGATGAAGCTGAGAGTGTTTCAGCGTGAGAGAAAAACTGAGAATGAGGGTTAATACGGTGTGTTGTTTCAGTGTGCGTCTCGTTTCTTTCTATTTTTTGTTTTTTTTTCCACTTTTTTAGATGGTGGGATGGAATGTGAAAAAAAAATTAAAAGAAACGGGCCAGTCGAAGCCCATGGCCCGGCCCAATAATATCATCAGGTCAATCGGGCCGGGCCAAAAAACATACCGTTATTTTGGGCTATTATTTTCCAAGCCCAGGCTCAACCAAAAAATCGGCCCACTGGGCCGGGCCCAAATTGACAGCTTTATGGGTATGTTTGGGAGGGGAGGGGAGGGGATGACATATTTTTCAATTCTAAATTGAGGAAACTATAAAATGTCTCTAAACATAAATCAAATGTGATTAAAAATGTTATATCGATATCTATCAAGTTGTTCTTTTAATTTTTTAAAATCTCAAATACATATTAAAATATAGACAAATCTTTTTCAAGCCCTCCCCTCCCTTCCCCTCGCAAAACCCCCTCCCAAACATACCCATATGTGTATGAAGTTAATACTTATGTTTGGTTGTGCACTATTTTCTAGTCTTCACAATAGCGGCTATCTCGCTATCCGCTTTAGTTGTTTTGGGGTCGGAGCTCCACACCGCTAACCGAGATTAACAACATACACTAACACGTTCTTTTGTCTTCAATGCCATTCCTGACCTATATGCTTGCTGTCATTTGAAGGATTTATAACATAAGCTTTCTGTCAGCCCACAAACTTTTTTCATGGAAAGGTACGAACTTTATTTATTCATACTCAAATTTTGTACTGTAACAGTTGGAAGGCAAGGCTGGGTAAAGACGGCAACACGGGTGTTTCAAGCTTTGAGAATCGCCGTTAACGATGAACTGAAGACTCTTGAAGATTCCCTTTATTCTTGTTTTGACTGCCTTGCACCTGGGGGCAGACTTGCTGTCATATCTTTTCACAGTTTGGAGGACAGAATTGTGAAGCAGACATTTCTTAATATAATTAAAAAGAGTGAAGACATGTGGGAAGGGGAGAGCTGCAATAGTGAGATGAGGAAGATGATTGATGAAATCAAAGAAAAAGAAACATGGATAAAACAGATTATGCATGGATCAAATGGAATAATTCTCACAAAAAGACCAATTACGCCATCTGAAGAAGAAGAGACATTGAATCGTAGAAGTAGAAGTGCAAAGCTAAGGGTTATTCAGAAGCTTTGAAGATAGAGTAGAAAAAAATGCTCTGTATTCATAAACTTGTCTGTACCTCTGCTGTCCTAAATATCCATCATTATATTCCCAACTCTTCATTAAAAGAAAAAAATGTTAAAGGCTTTTAGGTAACTTGAACATATATGGTTTGCTACCTTTTATGGCAAATTATTTTCTGAAAACTGAATTTTAGTTATTCATCTGCTCAAATTTCAAACATTTATCAATTATATACAAGCATACAATTTGGACATTGAAAGGTTAAGGCAAGGTATTCAGCTTCTGCGGATGAGTGAGATACCGTGGTACGTTTCTTTGATTTTCAAGAAGAGGAATGCTAGGCACAATCGCTCTATCACCCGCTCAACAACACTCGCTCTTGTATTTTGTCACGCACTTATTTTTAAAAGTGGGTTACCTATTAACCGGTTCTACAAGTCAACTAATTTTCACTTCTAAATTATTATTTAATTATTCATATTCAATCAATCTCTCTCCTCCCCTCACGTTTCTTCTTCTTCTTCGTTAACTTTACCAGAACTTCATCACCACCACTTCAAATTACCCATGCATCGCACATTCAGTTAAACCCCAAAGGCATTCCTTAGATTGAAATAACCTAAGTCTTTAATTATGAATTGTTGATTAAAATATGGTATCACTTCTTCTTTCTCCCGCTCCAAATTTCTGATTCTCCTTATCGCCGAATAAGGTACCCTTATTTAAACATCAATTGCAACCCTTAAATCAACAACTTCTTAAATGACATGCATTTCACACACATGGTTAATAAAGAGTTCGATTTAGTTAATGGATATATTATGTGTTGCAACTCATTGACCATTTACTAAACTTCATCTGCCATGACATGAGACATGGTATAATTTTGGTTCGAACCATTGTTTATAATGGATTAAAATATTGATACCAATTTGGTACACTTAAATTGGACCTTTTTAAATAACATGCTTGAAAAAATTGTATAATTTAGGTTTCTAATTGTGTTTAAATAACATTTTTCTTGAAATATTGGCTCTATGTAATAGATAACAAATGACTTAGCTTATAGCGGATAAACTAGCTTATAGCAGATGAGCTAACTCATAGCAAATAAGCAGTGTAAATTTAAAATATTTGATAAAATTAATGGTTGAACAAACTTATAAATATAAAATGAAATAAATGAAATAAATGTGTTTGTGACTAGAGGCGGCTCTTTGTTCATGAGGTAGCCATTACTATCCAAAAATAAAATAAAAGGTTGAAAGTTGAAACTAAGTATACTACACTAGAATTTAGTGCTGCTATATTATCTTCTCTTTATCATAATTGTTCACTAAAAAAGTCTTTCATCTCATAAATTTGACTCTATAATAATTTGATTGTGTTTTTTTTAAGCTAATTTGGATATGTATTCAACTTCTTTGTATAATTTTTTAGTTCTTTTTTGGTATGATGCAATGTATAAAATTTGTGTTTGAATTTTGTTATTAATTTTTATTTATATATAAACTCTTAGTTTGCCTTTCGGTTCTCTTTCCATGAAATTACTTTTTACTATAAAAAATTACTCTTTATTACTTTTTCACCGAAGTTTGTAATCACTAGCTTATAGTATTTTTTACTAACTTAGATTTTACTCGAAGTGGCTTTTGAACTTATAATTTTTCATATTTATCGTATTATTTTAATTAAATTCCTTCGTTATCTTCTATTAAGTGAATAGTCTTTCTCTCATTTTTTATAAATAATTAAAAATGTCTATTTATATTTATACTTATATCATTTTACATTTATAGCTTACTTCAAGAATTAAGTTTACCACATACTTAAAATTCATACTGCTTACTTAAACTATAGTTAAGAACTCGTTCATTATAAAAGTTTATCTACTTTTAATTAGTGCATTCATTATCTGCTAAGTTTTAGCAAAAGAGTTTTTTTTTTTTTTGACAAAGAGCGAAAGAGTTTATATGCTTCTTTTTTGTTTTAATAACTTTATCTTCTAACTATCCGCTATATGCTTGCTTGCTAAATCATAGCCATAGTCTCATCCATTCTTTCAAATAAATAACTGTATTTTCCGTTAAAGGAAGCACACTTTCCGTTCGTTCCATTTCCCCAATTTCCAAAGAGATGAGATGAGACCAACTCATCTATAATCTACTTTACTTTGTTTCCTTCTTCGTCGTACTCCATTTTCCGGGTTAATGGCTGAACATGGTAACCAATTAACCAATCCTTTCTCTTCTGAGTTGTGCGCTGATTTTCCTTTCTCTGTTTTTGTAAAATTGTTGTTTCCGTTAAATCGCAGCCGATGTTTTTTTTGTTGTTGCAGCAAAAGCAATCCTTTTCTGTAACAAATGGTACGGACATGGACAACACCGGGTAGCACATTCCTTGCAAAATTTCAGCCAACGGTTAGTAACTTTATTGAATTTGGTTAATTGTAGTAGAAATAGTCTATTGAAGGTTCTAAAAACGGCCACGACAAATAATTTTAATAAAATTTATGCATTATTGTGATTAATTCTCACCGAGCCGCAACAGCCGTGAAAGCCTTAACGCGTCCGTGACCGCGATCGCTATTTAGAACCTTAACTATTGCTAAAACAAATAGACTATTAGTAGTGATGATATATGATTATTACGGATATTAATTAAATATACATGTCATTTTACTTATCTATGTTATTTTTTACCTTCACTAATGTGAGTCAAGCTACAAAATCGGTCCGTGCATGTTTGGATTTACTTTTGAGAGACTAAAAGTGATTAGACATAAAAATGCTTTTGTTAACTTTAGATGTTCTTGAGTTACTTCCATAGAGCACACACAAATGGTGCTTCAAGAAGTTTTTGAGGAACTTCTTCATGTTTAAATTTGTGAAATCGGGAAATAAGTGAAAGCATTTGTTGAAATATGTTGTAAATAGTAGATTTATTTATATATGTATTCGGCCCATTTACCTGGCCCGTTAAGTAGCCTATTTAAACTCAGTAGTGCTTGTACTCAAATTACAATTATACAATTAATAAGACGGAACTACAGCTGCTCTGTAGTCGCAGACGTAGGCAAAGATTGGCCGAACTGCGTGACCAATATCGTGTTCTTTTTCTACATGGTATCACGAGCTCTCGATCTTGAGAGACTGCTTCCGCATAAACCCTAGCCGTCTTTATCACGGTAACCCTTAGTCACCTTCATTGTGACCTTTTTTCCACCTTCATCGTGGAATTTCCAGAACAGTAAACCCCAAACAGTAGCTTCCTTTTGTGCTGCCTTCATTGCAACAGTTTTTTTTTTAAAAAACACCCTGTTTTATACTCTGTTTTTGCGTAACCCACTGTCAGCTCGTTATCTCCACATAGACAGCCCGTATCATCTCACCACCCACACCATCAGAACCGTCTTGAAATTCCGACCAACCCCCTGAAACCGCGCCGCCAACGGAGCTTCGACGCGCCTCCACGCGCCGCCCAAGCGCCGGCAACCTTCCGGCGAGTGTAACCCACGCGCCGCCCTGAAGCCATTTTTTCGCGACGGTCCTTTGAGACAGTTTGTAGATCGGCCTGTTCTGGTTCTGTTTTGGGGGTTCTTTTCACATTTTGAGCACTTTGATATTTTGGTGACCTTGGAGCGACTTGTTTGTGTTTCAGCTCTATTTTGGGATTACGTTTCTGCTGTTTCTGCTCGCCTTTTTTGGCTCTATCAGCATCTATTGCAGTCATTGGACGCGTAATTTTTGTTGGTTATTCGAGACTCACATTTGGTCACAATGTCTGATAATATTGCTATTGATTACTCTTTATTATTCACCGAGGATGAGGTGAATCGTTTGAAGGCCCTACTTTACTCTCTCAGTAAGTCTTGTTCTCTACCAACGACCGGTATTAGCGTATGCTCCCGATCTTTCAATGTTTGCGGTAAAATCCCTAAGGATGCTTGGATTTTGGATTCTGGTGCTACCGACCACATGACATTCAATTCGAGTTTATTTTCTTCTTATACCTCCTCTGAGAAGAATTGTTATGTTACAATTGCTGATGGTTCTTATGCCCGTATTGATGGCTCTGGGAGTATTAACTTGCAATCTTCACTTCAATTACAGGATGTGCTACATGTTCCCACACTCTCTCACAATTTAATATCTGTTCGTAAACTCACTCGTGATCAGAATTGTAAAGTAACCTTTTTCACTTCTTATTGTGTTTTTCAGGATCTGACCACGGGGAAGATAATCGGAGTTGCTAAGGAAAAAGGAGGGTTATACTACTTATCTGATGAACCAGATTGTTCGAAGGTGTTGGCTTCTTGCTTGCAAACCGAGTCTGCTGAGTCTTCTCATTCTGCCGCACAAATTTGGCTTCAGCACAAACGTCTTGGTCATCCTCCATTCTCTTTAGTTAAATCTATGTTTCCTTCCTTATTTTTACATCATTCAGTTGAGTCTTTTAAATGTGAAGTTTGTGAGTTAGCTAAACATCATCGTGTCTCTTTTCCTCTTAGTTCCACTAAAAGTGCTGAACCTTTTGATCTTATACATTCTGATGTTTGGGGACCTGCACCTATTTCTAATGTTTCGGGTGCTAAATGGTTTGTGTCATTTATTGATGATTGTACTCGAGCAACTTGGATTTTTTTGATGAAGGATAAATCAGAAGTACCAGAATTATTTATCAGATTTTATCACATGGTGCAAACACAATTTGGCAAAGGCATTAAAAGAATTCGCTCTGACAATGGCAAGGAATATGCCAATCAGAGTCTTTCAAATTTTACCAGTCAACAAGGAATTTTTCATGAGTTTACATGTGTCGACACTCCACAACAAAATGGTGTCGCAGAAAGAAAGAATCGTCATTTACTTGAAGTTGCTCGAGTCATTCTCTTCCAAATGGCTGTTCCCAACTCATACTGGGGAGAAGCAGTACTGACTGCTGCCTACTTGATTAATCGGGTCCCCAAACCAATGTTAGGTAATGTCAGTCCTGTTCAGTTTTTGACTTCACGGTTTCCTTCTGTTCATGTTTTGCAGAGTCTTCAATCTCGAGTGTTTGGTTGTGTTGCTTTTGTCCATGTTCACAAACAACATCGAAGTAAGTTGGACCCTCGTGCAGTCAGATGTATTTTTGTGGGTTATCCTCCTAACAAGAAAGGATATAAATGTTATCATCCTCCTAGTCGTAAGTACTTTATCTCTAAAGATGTCACGTTTCATGAGAATGTATCCTACTTCACTCGTCCTCAGCTTCAGGGGGAGAGTATTCATGATGATTTGGAATCTAAGTCCGAGTTTCTGGTCCTACCTGAGTTACCTGAGGCTCCTGTCTTAAGTCCTACTACTGGTCCTACTTGTCCTGCATCCACAAGTCCTTCATTTGAGTCCCCTGAGTCGCATGTTACTCCTGTCTCACCTTCTACTATTGATCCTGCTTCCACAAATACCGAATTTGAGTCACCTACTTCTATTTTGGTCCCTCCTTTATCTTCGGTTTTGCAGGAACCATCATCTTCGGCACCAGCAAATGCTAAAGCTGGTGAGCCAACTTTGGTGTATCAGAGAAGAAGTAAGCCCGACCTGCCCCAGACACAACTTCAATTGCCTGAACCGGAGGTAAGTACTGAAATTAACCCTCCTACTAGTGATTCCCACAGTTCTGACACTAGTGACACTGATACAGATGATTTGCCTATTGCTTTGAGGAAAGGGAAAAGGTCTTGTGCGAAATACCCTATTTCTCAATTTGTCTCCACTAAAAATCTTTCTGTGCAGCATCAGAGTTTTATTTCAGCTGTTGACTCTGTGATAATCCCATCATCTGTTCAAGAAGCATTCAAAGATAGAAATTGGGTTCAAGCCATGGATGAGGAAATGAAAGCACTTGAGAAGAATGGAACATGGGAAATTGTTGAGAGACCGGGAGGCAAGAAGCCCGTTGGTTGCAGGTGGATCTATACAGTCAAGCACAGATCAGATGGTACTATTGATCGGTACAAGGCAAGACTAGTGGCTAAAGGATTCACTCAGACCTATGGCATTGATTATGAGGAGACTTTTGCTCCTGTGGCAAAGATGAACACTGTTCGAATCTTACTATCACTTGCTGCTCACTCCGGATGGGAACTAAACCAATTTGATGTCAAAAATGCATTCTTGCATGGAGATTTAGAGGAGGAGGTGTATATGGAGATTCCTCCAGGATTTGGTTCAAAAGATGGAACAAACAAGGTGTGTCGATTAAGGAAAGCTTTATATGGGCTAAAACAGTCTCCTCGAGCATGGTTTGGGAGATTTACAAAGGCAATGGTGTGCTTAGGCTATAAGCAAAGCCAAGGAGATCACACTCTTTTCTTCAAACATTCGAAAGATGGAAAACTGACTATACTTCTTGTTTATGTTGATGATATCATTATTACAGGTGACAATTTGGCTGAGAGACAGCTACTTAAGAAGCAATTATCAGCAGTGTTTGAAATGAAAGACCTTGGGAAACTTAAGTATTTCCTAGGGATTGAGGTGGCCTACTCCGATAAAGGCATTTTTATTTCTCAAAGAAAATATATTCTTGACCTTCTGAAAGAAACCGGAAAGCTTGGATGTAAACCTGCAAATGTTCCTATTGAGCAAAATCACAAAATTAGCTTTGAAGAAGAAAGTGCCAAAGTTGACAAGGTCCAATATCAGAGATTGGTGGGAAAATTGATTTACTTGGCACACACTAGACCTGATTTGGCTTATGCAGTCAGTGTGGTGAGCCAATTCATGCATGACCCAAGGCAGAGACATTTGCAGGCTGTTGATCGTATTCTTCAATATCTCAAGGCCTCTCCAGGAAGAGGACTATTGTTCAAAAGAGGTGGGAGCCTAACTATGGAAGCTTATACTGATGCTGACTATGCAGGTTCAATAAGTGATAGAAGATCTACTTCAGGTTATTGCACCTTCCTATGTGGGAACCTTGTTACTTGGAGGAGTAAGAAGCAAAATGTAGTGGCTCGATCAAGCGCTGAGGCTGAATTTAGAGCTTTGGCACAAGGAATCTGTGAACTATTGTGGATGAAGATTATACTAAATGATTTGAAGATACAATTTGAAGGTCCTATGAAGTTATTTTGCGATAACAAATCGGCTATCAGTATTGCTCATAATCCCGTTCAACATGACAGAACGAAGCACATTGAGATAGATCGTCACTTCATTAAGGAAAAACTTGACAGCGGGTTAATATCTACAACTTACATTCCTTCCGGACATCAATTGGCAGATGTATTAACGAAGGGCTTGCCAACAGAGCATTTCAAAGAACTTACATCCAAGCTGGGAATGATAGATATCCATTCACCAGCTTGAGGGGGAGTGTTGAAATATGTTGTAAATAGTAGATTTATTTATATATGTATTCGGCCCATTTACCTGGCCCGTTAAGTAGCCTATTTAAACTCAGTAGTGCTTGTACTCAAATTACAATTATACAATTAATAAGACGGAACTACAGCTGCTCTGTAGTCGCAGACGTAGGCAAAGATTGGCCGAACTGCGTGACCAATATCGTGTTCTTTTTCTACAGCATTAAACAATGTAGTGTGTGTTTGGTTCAGTGCTGGCGAAAAATTGACTTTGGATGAATTGATTTTGAATGAAAGTGAGTTGAATATAACATACTTTATGTTTGGATGATGTTGAAGAGTCCCGCTCATTTAACTCATTCCTAGTTGATGTGAGATTAAATGATTAATCACTTCATATGAATTCATATAAAAGTGAGGTGAACTAAAAATATGAGAGTAAAAATTACTTTTGAAAGCAAAAGATACAAATCCGAGCTTCAAATTAAAATCAATTATATAGACAAAATCAATTTACCAGAACTACTTGTAGTACTTTTTGTTTCTGCTTTAGTAATGATGGTAGATTAACATTTACTTGTTTATTTTTATCAATTTTTCTGTTGGATTGTGTGCTACAAATCTTGTGAATTTTGATGGTTTCTAAGTGTTGTTAATTTTGGTCATAAACATCAAATTTTTAGGAAGAAAATGCACATCATGGTAAATGCAGTAACTTCCTCAGATTCGAATGCAAAGAAAGCAAATTTATTTGCTACCAAAAAGGATAGAGTTAAACTGCCAACATATGATGATGTTCTTGGAAGCAGGAAATACCACATCAGTGAATTTCTAAGCCAGCCTAGTGGAGTTGCAGCAGTGTTGAACACAAAGGCCTTGCAATCATTTCAATCTCTTGATACTAACACATACAGGTCTGCAACATCCTTAATTCTGTTCTGGTGGCTTAAATTATTCTTTCAATGAGAAACTACACACCCTTTTTATTTTTTAAGGAAACACTCATCACTCTTATTTGTTTGGAAAAATACACTCACCTCCCTTCAGCTATGTTTAAATGCCAGATACCGCTTTTATTTCTATATAGTAGAGGGAGTGTGTGTAATTGAGGGGAATCAATGCCTTTGTTATAGGCATAGTAGTGAAACTCACCTCCCTTCAGAGCCAAGCTTGGACCAGTTTGCAAGTAGCAACGCGTACCTAATTATTTTTCTTTATTTGGCACTGGTATTACATATGAACATATCAGGTCTTGTGTTGAATCTCTCTCAAAAAGGAAAATCCCCAAATTTTTAAGATTTTATTTTAAAGTTGAAAGTATTTCACATTTTTGAAGAACATGGGTAGATGAGCAACTGATTTGCATGACTGACCAAGGAAATGGAGGCGTGTCTTTAATTTGGTGAAAATGGTATTCCTTATATTTGGAATGTGTGATCATATAAAAGAATTTCTAAAGCTCTTGGCATTTAGACAACAGATACTTATTTTCTAAAATCTAGCAATTAGTAAATATTTTACTGCCCTTGGGTTGAGAGTTGTGACAGAAGTCTGAATCTGAAATGAAACGGTTACTTGTTGTATGCATAGGTGTGAACTGCCTAAACTTCGATTTTTGAACTTTGAAGCTTCTCCTTTCATCGATCTCCGGGTTACCTCAACAGATGAAGATTGCTTGGTTGAGATGATTTCATGTAAGGTGTGCCCTTCACCTCAGACCATAAAAAAGTACTAAAAATGTTTGATTGCCGACCCTACTATGGAAAGAGGTTGGTAATACCATATTATCCCTTTTTTACAGGATTTGACAGTTTTTTTTTGGTGAGAGCAATAGATTATTAGAAATCTCAAGTTCATTAAGCTAAAGTCAAATCCTGTAATAGGTTAATTCCCTAAGACTCAATAAACTGAATATAAACCTCAGTTTGATTGAGCATGCATCTTTGCAACATTCTTGATCACTTATCCCATTTCATTGTTGGACACTTCACTATATTGTTCACAGTTTGAGGGTTCAGAAGTTGTGGAAGAGCAAAACAACCATTTTTCAGGTATCAATAATTTACTGTGTCCATATAGTATGTCATTTTATTCATACATTGTTAATGAGATAGATTATTCCCTTGTTGAAAGAAACTGATCTGTCTTCCCCAAAATATTCTTATATGAAAAGCACAATCGAGTTTTAGCGTTTATTGACTGATATCAGGATAGCATTTATCTCCTCTATAGGTAGTAAATCAAGGATTGCTATTTTAACAACTTCATGATTTGTGATGATGTACCTATAATACCTACCATTGGATTTATTCATCAATGGTTGATATTACTTACTTTACACTTTGAAGTGAATTGTTCACTTCAATATAGTTTTATGCGGAAGATAAGTTTATCTGCATTTTCATGTGACCTTTTTGTTGTCTTTCAGTGTTCTTTTCAGAACTGTATCACAACAATGTTTATTAATCATTCCATGGATTTGCAGCATTCATGATAAATCACATGACATGGGGTGGTGCGGATGCTGAATCATTTTTAGATGTTGATGTCAAATTGAATCTCACACTTGAGGTTGGTCTCATTCTCAAGATATAAATTATCGCATATACTGTTATTTTCTTATCTGTTTCTCTATCTTAAGGGTAGGAGAGTGATGTTCCTCTATGTTAAGAATTTAAGGTGTTTGAATTTTTCGTAAGAACCATGTTAAATGTGTTTCTAACATTTACTATTGTGAAAGTTCAATTTCCTGTTTGTTTCTTTTCTACGAAACTAAGTTGACCTATTCCTCCTTAATCCTTGCTATTTCAACTGATTAGCAGCATGTACATATGCTAAAAGGTCAATAATTTTTGAATATAAAATACCACTATATATTAATTATGCGTCAGTATGAGTTTACTGTACTTTGCAGTTCATTCTCCAAAAAGATTCTGTTTTGCAGATCTACACACCCCCATTTACCATGATGCCTATTTCAGCTGTTGAGGGTCCCGGAAATATGTGAGTAATTCAATTAATAATCTGAATATTTTCCTTTTAGTTTATGCACTACACATTTCACATGGTCAAGTTTTATTATGATGTATTCCAACGTTGAGTATTACATAATTTACATTCAGGTTCTCCCTCCAAAGTTACGAAATTTCAGCGGCTATGGGATGATATGTTTTTTTTTTTTTTAATATAGTCCTCACTAGGGTTTTATCATCATAATAGGCAAGAGGAAATTTATACAATAAGCGCCAATCATTTGAGATTGAAAGATTCTATCTCTGGGGGATGAAGATTCGATCTCTATCTATCAAGCTATTTACTATGGACTAAACAAAAGCAACAATAACCAAGTCATTTCCCACATAGAAGACTATAAAGTGCAGCCGTAATATAAATCTAAAGATACTATTTTTATCTCTAAATCTCTTTTAATTGTTTGGCCTATAGTTAGTTCTCAAATTAGTCACATAATATTTGAATTAATCACAGATTTCACAATCATTTGTTCTCTTTAGTCTTTTCTCTCTTTCAACATGATATCGAAGCAGTACCATCCTCTGTGATCTGTCCGGTCCACCATCTTCCACTGTTGGTTGTTGCCCTGTGCTACTACTTTCATGGTTCCTAATCTTATGCTTATAAAAAAAAAGGTTCCTAATCTTAACCTTTACGTTCCTCTTTTCCAGTGTGATCTCTTCCATTTCCGGGCGCCATCCTTTGCTGCGTTTGTTACCCTACTGTGTTTCGTCTGATTTTTCGATGTTTGAATTTCCATTTATGGCCTCACTTTTCTGTTACGTGTGGTGGGCACCCAAGTTCAAATACATACAACCCATTATCTCTCCTTTTCGGATGAGTTCTCTCCCCTCTTGGCTAACTCACGACTTCCTATGGTACTACATATGAATCTAAGTCTGACACTCCTATTTTCTGTAACTATTGATTGCTTCTTCATTGGTGTTTGTCACGAATTCTCTTCCCTTCGATGGTCATTCCGATAGAGACTCATTTTCCATAGATAAATTATTTTAGTGGTGCCTTTTGTTCCCACGGACAAACATTCCAATGGCAAGGCAACTCTTATCACATGCATGAATCATATTAGTGTTGCCTTCTCTTACAACGATCATTCTGATGGTGACCTATGTTGGTTATGTCTCATGCTAGCCCAACATGTCACGAATTCTCTTCCCTTCTGATGGTGCCTTCTCTTACAACTCTTATCAATATGTTACTAGTTCTAACACTCTACCTCAAGCTTAGTAAGCTTTAGCTTGAGGTAGAGTGTAAGAACTAGTCACATATTGTTGGAATTAGTCACACAGTTTCACAATCATATGTCTTTCTCTTTTCTCTCTTTCGATCATTTGCTAAAAGATTGATTCCATGATTTGGGCACATGACCTATGGCGACATAGCAATAACTCCAACCGTTACACCAACACTCCTTTTCTATTGCAAGTCTTATAGTTGTGCAGTAAAATGTCAATTTGAGCTTAAGTTTACGATAATGACTTACGAATCTTGCAACTAACTCCTTGTAAAACTGAATGGTAACTTTTGCCAAATTTAAATCAATGGTTTCTCCTTAATTTTCATTGATGTACTTTTATTCTTTTGTTATTGTACAACTCTACCAGAGTTTCAACATGCAACTTATTTATTAATATAGAAGTGTGGCTATGTACAGAATGATGCAAGCTTTGGTGGACAAGCTCGTGCCACTGCTACTTCAGCAGATGCTGCAAGATTATGATGAATGGGTTCAAAAGCAAATGGGCACTCTAAATCAGTTTTCTAGTTTGCAAAAAAGTTGGTTAAACTGATTAAGAGAGGGAGGGAGAACCTTCTGATGTTTATAAAAAAAGGGTAAGGGAAAAACAAATGATGAAAATTTGGTTGTAAGAGGTATGTTTTTAAGGCTGTCCATGTAACATTATTACTCTTCTAGCAAATAGCTTTTTTATTATAAACTTTGTTAATAGCATAATTAACACGTGAGCAATGGAGAGTGAAATGCAATATTGATGCTGCATTATTTGCGGAACACATGATTTTAAGTTGGTATGTCTTTGAGGAATGACAGGCAAATTTGTGCTGGCTGAAACCAAAGACCTTTAGAGTGCTCCACAGGCACTGGAAGTGGAAGCCTTTGGCCTTATTGAAGCAATGACTTGGTTGTTGAGTCACTTGAGTGGGATGGGAAACAAGACCAAAAAAAACTTGATTGCAAAGAGTAGATGGAGTTCTTGGGAATAGTTCCTATCTTACTGAACTAGGTGCTATTTTATCTAGATTGAAGGCTCTTCTTCAGTGACGCCAAAACTACAGGATTAGTTTTGTAAGATGAGAAACAAACGTTATTGCTCATAATCTAACTATAGGGTTTAAATAAATCGTCACCAACCACAATTTTGAACGTCACCAACTACGATTTTAAACATCACCTGTTACAACTTATTAGCCACAATTTTGAACATCACCAACTACGATTTTTAGGTGTTTAAATATAATCTACATATTCCGTCAAAAAAATAATATAATCTACATATATTGCTACGTCTATTAACCAAGTCCAACACTTTATTGAGCATCAAAGGAAACCTACAGTTGGCTTCAATAACAAAATTTAGGTTATGTTGGCTTCAACAACTTGCATCAAGCACATGAATAGGAACTGAGTGAAATCCAGCTGCTTCAGCCAGGCAGTGTCATGCAACTGCGTAAAATGAGATTAAGAAGAGATAGATTTTTTCTGAAGGAAACTTCTTTAAGAATATGATGGAGATGAAGAAGTAGAGTTACTGAAAGGCAAAACAGCCAGTATTCCAAATTATTTAAGTTTATGCCTATCAATTACCATCATAATAGCGATTCCCTGATTTTGGAGAAGAAAAAACGCAATTCACCGGTCTTTTTTTTTTGTCAATACAATTCACCAGTCTTGAAAACTAAGCTGAAAACTGCGCAAACATGACAAATATTTCTTCAAATACAAGTAAAAATTGCATGCCTTCTACGGAAAGCAAAAATATAAGATTACTCACGTCCACATTTAAAAATTATAGTAGTAAATAAGCATTCTCAGTGCCTCACATGAATGAGAATTATATTTTTCCAGTTTGTTTTTTTGGAATAACTAGTACTATACTTGTGCCGCCGTGCGTAAGCACAGGATGTTACTCTATGTTCCTATAAATACAAAAATAATGACTATGCTAGTGTTCTTGGGCAATGGTTGACTAACCCAACATTGCCAGCACCAAATGGTGATATAAAAGACAATATAATCCTACTTTCCTAAGAAAGGGCAAAAATAATTTTCGCAATGAGTCAAGCAGAAAATGGAGCAGTTCTTGTCTTGTGCAGCAAACTGATTCTACAAATCTCAATCTTTGAAAAAAAATAATTTAAGTGGAAGTCAAATTTCTGTAGCACAAAACCATGGTTCCAATAAGGATTATATCGTCTTTGCATCTGTTTCACGTGTGTAAAAAGGCATGACAAACATAGTTTTTCTTGTAAGCTGTGTGTTTGTTTATAGAACCCTTAGTCACCAGATTCATTGTTATCACCATCACCAATTTGCAAATCTGAAGCAAGAAATGAACTCAACTTATAAGGACCAATAAGAAATTAACCCAAGTAAAAGAAATTTCTAAAATTTAAAACAAGTATACTAAAACAGCATCAAAAGCCTACATGATATCAACAGTTAAGTTGTAACTAAAATACTATCTAATTTATCAGGAAAAAAAAAACTAAAACACTGTCTATCTAGAAACGATTTAAACTTTTGTGACCTATAATGTTTACATTAACGACAGGGAAAATAAAACACATTTTACAGCATTTTAACTATTACTTAAAAACGGTACTCATATACTCTTCAGAGCTGCTTGCGATAATTCTATCTTATTTTTTCATAGGCCTTCAAAGCTCTTGGACACTGTTCTATCCACTTGAGTCACACAAACTTGATTTCTCATTTGCTGGAAGAAAAAAGCTGCAGTGTGATCTGTTTGTATAAGGAAAAAGATGTAGTGTGATATTGATATTTTCAAATTTTTCCTGGGCAAATTAGACATCATGGGCGACATCAACATTAAAACAAAATTGAAAATTGATGTCATACAATAAAACAATTATTGAAACCAAATGTTAATGAAGATGACCCGTCAAAATTACACCAAAACATAAAGCATAACAGCATAAAGAAACGCAGTATATGTAGCAGATTTATTACCAAAACAGCATAAAGAAACTTAATGAAAACAGAAATATTATCATTTGCAAGCTTCATATTCTACAATCATTCATACTCTTTGGACATAGACCACATTGCTTCGATTTGTTGCCTTGTTCAGCTTTGAATTCCTACAGTCAACATAAAAAAGATGCATTATATCATCACAAAATTTAGATGAAACAAATATGAAATTCATCATTCACAGCATATGATGACAGAATTGACATAAACCATTCACATAAAAGAAACATACTTGAAAGACATTAATGAATGAAAAAAAGAATATATTATACAAATAGAAATTTGAACATTAAATGTGATCAAATTCTGATTTAGAGAAGGGCACTAAATCTCTGCTGCAATGGAACCAAAACACTTGCAATCTGGAGGTAATATCATCATATTTTAGAATAGGCATATTGGACTCTATGTTTACAATTTTGAGGCTAATTGAGATTCTAAATAACTGCTGATGTTGAACATGTTCAAAGCATTTTTAGATGAACTTTTGAAGCATCTCATTAGCAGCATTAGGCAAGATTAGCTGATATAGGTGTGAATACGATGTATCATTGGCTGATATAACTGTGGTTAGAATATAACTATATAGTGGTATTCGATATGCTGCCGCTATTAAATGTTTGTGACAAAATATTCTTGTGAATTGAGTGGCTGCAAAGGTATACTTGGCTACTGTAAAAGTTTTTTTGAACCACCTGTAGCAGAATAGAGAACATTTATATGGACTTCATGCAAAAAAAAAAAGCATTTTCAACAATCCCCATGTCTGTCCCTCGTATTACCTTTATTTTCTCGTTCTTCCTACTCCCTTCGGTGTCTTCTATCTCCACGGCCATCATCATCCCTTCCATAATGCCTTCTTTCACCATGTCCATGACCATCATCATCTCTTCTGCGCTTTCT
This sequence comes from Astragalus glycyphyllos, assembly GCA_963573325.1. NCBI lineage: Eukaryota > Viridiplantae > Streptophyta > Magnoliopsida > Fabales > Fabaceae > Astragalus > Astragalus glycyphyllos. The sequence continues at coordinate 86,923,980 of OY754309.1, read as the reverse complement.
ATCCCCATGATTGTCCTCATCCCTTGAGTGTTTTCTCTCTCTCTGATCATCCTCATCTCTTGAGTGCTTTCTCTCTTCACGACCAACAATCTTTCTTTCTCCATGGCCATCTTGATCCCTTTTGTATTTTGCTTCTCTATGATAACCCTCATCCCTTAAGTTCTTCCTTTCTCCGTCATCATCTGCATCCCTTATGGTCTTTCTTTCTGTACGATCATCCTCGTTCCTTCTAATCTTTCTCTCTCTATGATCATCCTCATCTCTTGAGTGCTTTCTCTCTTCACGACCAACAATCTTTCTTTCTCCATGGCCATCTTGATCCCTTCTGTATTTTGCTTCTCTATGATAACCCTCATCCCTTAAGTTCTTCCTTTCTCCACCATCATCTGCATCCCTTAAGGTCTTTCTTTCTGTATGATCATCCTCGTTCCTTGTAATCTTTCTTTCTCTGTGATCATCCTCATCCCTTGAGCGCTTTCTACCTGTATGATAATCTTCATCCTTTTCATGCTTTCTCTCTCCTCGATCATCCTCATCCCTTAAGCTCTTTCTCTCTCTGTGGTCTTCCCTATCCCTTTTGCGGTTTCCTTCTCTAGAATCATCATCATCATCATCATCCCTTGGGTGCTTTCTTCCAGTACGATCATCATCATCTCTTCCATATTTTCTTTCTCCATGTGCATCCTTATCCTTCTTATAATCATGCTCCCTATGATCATTATCATTTTGTCCTTTTCTTCTTGCTTCATAATCTTTTCTCTCTCCACGATCATCCTCATCCCTTAAGCTCTTTCTCTCTTTGTGGTTTTCTTCATCCCTTTTGGGGTTTTCTTCTTTAGAATTATCATCATCCCTTGGGTGCTTTCTTCCTGTACGATCATCATCTCTTCTATATTTTCTTTCTCCAAGGTCATCCTTCTTATAATCATGCTCCCTATAATCCTTATCATTTTGTTCTTTCCTTTTTGCTTCATAACCCTTTCTATTCTGATCAATACGTCCAACAGAATATGACTCAACACCCCTGTTATAATTACTGTCTCTATGCTCAGAAGTCTCATTACCATGCTCCCCAACCCTAGCTGATTTAGAGTAACCATCTCTTTCTTGATTTTCATTTTGGTACATTTTAGATTTTGATCGAGAATCAAATTTTACAGGTTCCCTATCTCTATTTTCATCAATCTTCTTGTCACCCTGTGTCATTTCTCGACTTCTGGTATTTGATCCCTCTGTAACATCTCTCCTGTATGATTTTCTCAAAGAATTCAATCCATCAACATTAGCACTGTTTTTCCCTTTTCCCACATCATTAGCTCTGTCATTTATATCCACCCTAGGCCCACCTTTCTTTGCTACAAGCCCACTTTTTATTGTTCTTTCATACCTGCTGTCAGAATCACTGTCACTGCCACTCTCATCAGAAGAAGAGTATGACCACCTTTTAACATTTTTGTCTCTTCCCGAAGCACCCCTAACAGCATCACGATTAGAGTGCTCATCATTAGAGCCATACCTCCTCATTTTCTGCTTCTCAAGTTTACCATATTTCCCCCCCTCACTATCAACATCAGATTCATCTTTGGAATCACGATGTTTGCTCACCTTTGTATATTGCTTCCTTTCAAGAGTCTTATGCTTGGGGAAGCCTTCATGATAATCAGAATCATCATCAGAATCCTGCCTCTTGCGAGCCTTCTCTGATTTTTTATTACTTCTTTTTGCAACATTGCTATCATCAGAATCAGAAGTAAAATCAGTATCATCACTATCCTCCACCCTACCTTTCTTGTGATGCTTAGATGTCTTCTGCTTCTTTTTAGCCCTGACCTTCCTCTTGGCATCACTATCAGAATCAGATTCATCACTACTGTCATTATTCTCTCTACTGTGCTTCCTTCTACCTCTCTTCTCATCATCTGTACTGCTGTCTGAATCAGATGAATCGTCCTTTCTCCTACGAGTTTCACCCTTCTTGTGGCACATTTTGTCTTTAACACCCTTTTTCTTAGCAGTTTCATCTTTTTGAACTTCAGCCATTTGTTTTTTCCGACTGAAGTCTCTGTCCAAAAAGGAATGTTCATGATTCAAGTTATGTTTCCCATCCACAATAGAACCATCGTTACCTTCGTTTTCAAGCTCATGATCGTTCCCATCCGTATTTACTTCATTGGCTTCAGATGAGACTATGCCAAGAGCAGCTTTCAATGTTTCCATCTGCTTTTCCTTTCTGGCAGCAATTTGGTGAGTCTGTGTATCAGAAACCCTGAAAACCCACAAAAAAGAATTATTTTTAATGATACCTTGGTAGCAACTATGGACATATTGTTCACAAAAAAAGTGATAAGTGTAAGCATTTCCATCACTGCATCCGCAACAAGCACATATAATCGATTTGTTTCAGCTTTTCTTCATGAAATAAAAACACCTTTTTTGAAACAAAATCGTTCTAAAATATTTGGTGTACGTTTAAGCTTTTAGTAAAAATCAGCAGCCGAAAAAATACATCAATGATTATTTTGAGAAGCTATTGAGTAGACTGTGAAAGAAAAGAGAATTGTAAATACCTTATAGAATGAGGTGCTTCTTAATTTTTATAATAGTACCAAACAAAAAAGAAATGAAAACGTTCTGTTTAACAAAAATCTCTAAAAAAATAAATCACTTTTTTCTAGCTTTAACAAATGGCCCCTTAACTTTGTAATGAAACAATGTCTAACTGCACATGCCTCTAAATCATCCACAATAAGCAAACTTTAAAAATAAAATTGAAAAAACCTTAAATCTAACATTCCCCTTGATTCAAACCCATATACAAAAACCATATCAAGCTAACCAAGAAATGACATAGGGCAGAGCAATACAACAAAGAATTAAAAGATCATATCATCAATCACACATGAACAAAAACAAATAGTAAACAAACCTAAAAAAATTCCAAAATTCAAAACAACTTACTTCTCCGATCCATCAGTTTCATCTGCAGTTGCAGCCTCCAAGTTACTCCGAGCCTCCTCAAGTTTCTCAGCAATCTCAGAATCTGTATAACCCTGATCAATGAGCTTATCTTCAAGTATGACAAGCTTAAGCTGAATCTGACGCTTTCGGTCATGCTCAAGAATATCTTTGTTGGCCTTTCTTGTAACACCAGCAGTTCCCTGATCATCGTCAAATCCCTTTGTATTCTCAGCAATCTTCGAAAGCTTCGGCCTCACAAAGAACTTGTTGCTTTGAATGTATCCATTGGTACCTGACCCTCTTGGGGTCTGTAACCCTATTCCGTTGTACATATCGCTAAGTCCTAATCAAACACTGCAATTGAAAGCCAGAAAAACAGAAATAGATTAGAAACCCTAATTTCTGCAATTGAAACTCAAAAAAAAATAAAAATAGAAATAGATTAGAAACCCTAATTTCTATGGCAACTTACAGATCTCGAAATTATCACCGGAAAAGGAAGATCAGTATGGTGGTAATGGCCGGATTCGGTTCTCTGTAAAAGATTTCGTTGGTGAACGAAAAGGAAGTACCTCCTGCTTGTTGGCGTCGATGTGCGTGAAGTTTCTCAGACCTGCACAAGTTAATTCCTATTTATTTCTCTCTATTTTCTTTTTTCATTTCATTTATTCATTTATTTATGATTGTAATTTATATACACAAAAGCTGTATAGACTTTTACAACCACTTTCAATCACAATTTATGGAGTGGTTGATTACCAATCGACAAATTGATAGTTACTGATTGACCAATTTCTATAATATGTCAACATATAATTAGAATATAGTGTAAAACATACATACACCTATTGTCTATATTAGTATGATTGACCTGTGCCAGGGTCGACATTGCTGTATATATTAAGAGTTGACATTTTTTGACGAATTTCACTGACCAAAAATGTGTCTGAATATTTTTTTTGGGTTAATATAAGCCTAAGCTTTTAATTGGTCGAAAAATGTTACCAAACTACTCTATCATGTGAAGAAGACTTATGTAAATATTTGAATTTTTACAATTTGTGATATTATGCTATTATGTGGAAGAACAAAATGCTACTATTTTTCACTTTTCACAATATCAACCTATTTACTATAAAAAATTGTATGTGTGGATAAATAATTGCCTGTGGCTGGGTCTGGCTCGTCCAGCCTCCTTTCTTTTCCGGAAAGAAGCAGTAAGCGACTGCCCTATACGCCGATGTCTAGTAATCAAGCTGAGACTGTGCCTGTGAGTACCCCTGATCTTTGCCATACCTAAAGAAGGCAAAAATCAAATTTAAACCAGCACAGCACAACAAATATTGATTCAACACAATATACTCTAATATAATAGTGATTGTCCGACCTATCCTAAGTTTGATGTAGGCTAGGTCTTTAACTGTTGTTGGGAGACTTGACTTATTTCCAACTAAGTGGAAAAAAGCTTAAATATGGATTTTCATATAAAGATAGAGATTTTTGTTTTTCATTTATGATTTTTATTTGTTTTTTTATCCTACAATAAATAAAATAAATAATTTTTTGCTTTTGATTTTGGTATTCTTTTATGTTGATTAATAATTCTGGTATTGTTTTAGTCATTGTTCTAGTCCCTGAAATTATATATCATCTATCCAAGAACATTGAAATTATATATCATCTATCTTGGTATTGTTTTAGTCATCGTTCTAGTCCCTGAAATTACATATTTGATTTAGGATGAGATTTTAAATCCAGCATCGAGAATGCAGAGATTAGTCTTTATAGTTGCGCACAGAGAATATCCGGTTTGTACTAAAATTATGTACCATCTTGATTTTAGAAATATGAACTTTCTATGTGAATTAGTTCCAAAAATATACATCATAGAGAGGAAAAATTTTAAAAATTGTAATGGCCAAAAAAAAATTAATGAAATCGCAGAGACGACAAAAATATTTTGCAGCATGGAAAACAAAACCTTATTATGTAGTGGGATGATAACAAATTTTAGCACAAAACATAAAAAAAAAAATTAAAATGCTTTGTGAATTTGGGATATTTGTTTCGTTTTTTTTGTTTGACAAATATTTGTTTCGTTTTGCTCTTCATTATTTGCTATGAAAAACTTCAAAGCTGATAATAAAAGTTTGATATACCAAATATCTGTGTCTATCTCTTAAATAGAGCCTTTTATTCATTTATTTCTTGAAAAACAGAGAGATCTCAACTCATTCTTTATTATTGCATTCAAATACAACATTCAACGAGTTTTGATCTTTTTTATTATTGCAAGAAATCTATCTGTATTTACATTATATGAGTGATAAGCGTACAGAGAGTCATCTCAATGATCATAGTGTGCGGTATGACTTCCTAATATGAATTCACATTAAGAGAGCCACTGAGACTGAGACGGTAGTTCTAAAAACCAGAAACGAAATGCATTGCTACTATGATACTTGTTCCAAAAATTAGTTTGTCAGCTTTGAGGACACCATGACTAGATTTTGAAGCATTTGATCCTGCTATGAGTCGAACTGAATTGAACACAAACCGCAAATTATTGAGCGGTAAATTCAACTAAAGCTTCAGCGAGTGTAGGCGCCCATTGACGTTGTGAATTGGAGACACTGAAGGAGATGTAACACACCACTCGTACCAAACCTGTTTCAGATTCCACCAATAAATTGAAATAAATACCATGAATAGAAAATAAATGCAAGAATGAAAGAAATACAACGGAACAGAGTTATCGATGCAAAAGCAACCTTTTTAGAATCATTAAAGCGCCAGATATGTACTTCTAGAGTAGAACCACGAGGAACACAAAGAGGTGTTCTTAATGGAAAAAAAGCTGGAGGCCTGCAGAAAACACCATCTAGTTTAAGTTTTTAAAAAACGATGTTAATGTGTTTAATTTCTTTCACAAAAGAAACAAAACAAATAGGACTACGCACACTGGTAAGCTGTAGTACAAGAGTTTCATAGCCATTTAGGAGAGAGACCTTCGATGACTCATCATGCATAATAATTTGAAGTAAAATAATGCACACTGATGCCCCAATACATGCAGTAAAATGAACCTTTTTTTGGTATACCAGTAAAATGAACTTTACATTAGAAGTTTTAGCAACCATTCGACCTAAGCTAGTATGCACAGCCTAACTTATGGAGGAGAAGAGGCTCCAAGCTGAAATGCCTATACCAAATTCAATTCAATAATAATATATTTTACAGAAATGTAACAAGTATCAAAAGTAATCCAGGACAGCATATTTGCAAGTTCCACGCACACAAAATTCTCTATCGTCAAGACTAGAGAATACACCTGGCGTAGCTTTAGAGGTTAATACCAAGATTAGAGCCATCTACTTTTAAATGTCAACCTGATAGAAAATAGTGGGCCAGATATTCGTATTCTTGCAGGGAAGCAATGCAAAGGCCATTTTCTTTGGCAATAAGCAATTATGCCTTGAATGGCGGTAGGAAGCAAACAAGGGGCAAACCAGAATTGAAACACAGTTTGCCGGAAAAAAAACTATTCTCACCGGAGGACAGTGGGTCTACCAGGTAAGCATGATTTAAGGTTGTCTCTAAATTGGCTCTAGATACCATGTTAAGAGAGAAAACAGAGAGACATATGTTGAATACCGTGTGCATTAGAGTAGAATATCTTGTCTCTAAATAGGCTCTAGATACCATGTTAATATTAACAAGATATTCCTACTCTTAATTATATGATATTCTATCCCTCCTTATTTACAAGATCTTATTTTATTTTCAACACAAAATATACTGAAAAACTTGATAAGGGAAGAACTCTCTTGTTCCTCACCTACTCAATATTATTGGCACTCCATTAGCAAGATCTGCTCTGATACCAATTTGATATCAAAGAGGCATAAAAATAAACACAACGAGAGAATGGAGAGAAGAGTTTTACTCTGAATATTTATAAACTCAATTGATGTAATGGCATGGTACAACTAAGATCCCTTTTATAGGCATGCTACACTACAGACTTGAGAGCTAAGAAAAAAATAGGCGGTGCATAATTTTTAAAAGAACAGTTGCTGCCAACTAAATATCAACGAGATTGTTTTTCTTAATGCCAAAGCAAGCAACACCATGAAGCTTCTAGAAGATCTGGAAGAATTCCAGAGGTTCTTATTTTATCTTTTGATTGCTTGATATAATAATATCTAACATTAGCTATAAAAACTGAGTAAGAACATGCATTGGAGATGCTCTAATACGTTTTCTGATCCTCCTTGTAAAGAAGGAGGTCACAAAGATTAATACCAAGTGAATAAACTAAAAAAGGAGGACACAGAGGTTAATACCAAGTGAATACACCTGGCGTAGCTTTAGAGGGTTCATTTCCGAGATGTAAATCCTTGTAAAGAGTTGCATCAAAGTAGCCAGCGAATCCTACAATCAAAATGTGCCAAAATAATTAACATGGCTCAAGGGATACTGAAATGCACAAAAACTAGTATATCGGATGGATGGCATCCACTGCACAGGCGTAAGAAGCAAACTATAGAAATAATTTGCAAGGTTTTTGAAACACTATGGTATGCAACACCAACACCCCAAAAAGCCAAAACTACATTACGAAGTCCTTTATACATCAGAGTATATATATTCAACAACCCGACACATCTCTTTTACATATAAATAAATAAATAAATAAATAAATAAATTATCTAATGGCAAAAGTCCATCTGAAAAATAATTGAATAGACAAGAAGAGGCATTTTACAAATCGAAATTTAAATATAATTTTATAAATCTAACGACAACAATCGGAACTGACGTTTCTATTTATTGTGGTTGAGAATTTTAACTGATTTAGTTTGCACCACTTCAACTTGAGCCATGTTTTGAAGCTTTCAAGTGAAGGACTAAATGAGAAGGACAATGAAAAAGAATTATAATAAGACTTGGATTTAAGGCCTAACTCAATCCCACAAAACCAACTTGTAAAGTGAACTTGTAAAGTGAGGATTATCTAAAGCTTTTATTAGCCAAGCAGCGATCTATCCAATCCCACAAAACCAACTTGTAAAGTGAACTGAACACCATTGTATCAACTGATTCATTTTTCTGTTTTCTCAATATAACAAACAGTTTTCTGATCTAAATTCTCTCTCAATTTCTATGAATTCTCTACTTCTAATAACTCAATAAGAGTAGAATGACCAATGACCCTGCATACCATGTACCATTGCTGGCTCCGTGTTATCAGGTATCGCAAATCGCAAAATCTTATAATGCAGGTTGCTGCTTTCTCTGACAGGGTCTTTTGGATGAGTGAAGGTAAATACCTAAACAAGCCAAATCAGAAAAAGGAAATAAACTATTAAGTAAGGCACAAAGCTCAAATAGGCTAAAGATCAGAACAGTGGATAGATTGAAGAAAAAACCAGATCAATAAAGTGAATTAGAGGCTACTAACAGGTTGAGTTGGTGCAAGCCGAGCAACATTGTGCATGTTCACAACAAAAACAGATTCAAAAAAAGAAGCATTTCCTCCTTTCCTAACCTGAAATATAATGAGTGTTAAATACAACAAAAGAAAAACCACGAGCAGTTAAATTAAATGAAGTCTACATTTATTTACATAATTCGACAGGGGAAAATAAGAGCTATACGTTATCATACAAATTTGCAGCTGTTACTGGTTGGAGGAAACTTGTATACCTGGAAGTGGCAAGACATATTAATGTAACAACTAAACTCACAAAACAAGATATCATAAGTAATTATACATAAGTTCATCAACCATTTGTGTCAAAAAAAGAGAGTTCATTAACCATTAACGTTTCCTTCAAAAAACAACAAATTAACCATTAACGTTCATATGGCTGACCACCAATAATAAATCAATTGACTTCTAGCAAGCTACATAAAAATAGTTGATGTCAATTCAGTATTATACAAAATAGTCCAATGATTGTTTTGAATATTATTCAAAATGGTTCACCAAGTACCCATTTGCAAAATTACATTCAGTAATAGGTTCTTTACAAATTAACGTGTCGAGATGAAAGCTAGTGCTTGAACTAGTGGGATTTGACACGCATTGGTGATGAAGAAAACACTCAATAAATCAAATAAGAAATGCATTTTAAAAAAGATAAATTATTAAAATATGGAGTGATAGGAATTTACATACGAAGACGGTATTGAAATCCCATCTTTCTTCAGAAATCTCTGGGCTACATCAAGGCATTCAGGAGACAGCCCGTTGTCACCAAAAGATCCTAGCAACTCACTAACCTAAATTCAAGATAACTGCAATCATACACTACAGTATAAAGAATTAAATATAAGCAAGGGAGTATGACTGTAAAAATATACCAAAATGTCAGCTGTTTCAGGGGCATTCCAGTTTCGCACATCAGCATGGACTGCGGTAACAATTTTCTCCCAACCATTTAAGCGGCACAATTCCTGTTCAATGGATAAAATATTATGCCTTTGATTATACAAAAGATTCCGTTGCTCCAAAAACTACAAGTAATATTGTCATCAACAAACTTCTCTAAAACAATTGGAACTTGCAAGAAAAGTAAATCAATTTATATATGCACTGATCGAAGTAAGAAATCTGTTAGTTTACCCTAAATAAAACGTGAAAATAAAATAAAACTTCAAGCCGGACTAATATAAATGGGATAATGCTCCAAATACAAGGCAGTGCTGCATGTGTGTATTTTCTGTCCTGTTACTGTTAGAATACTAAGTATCTGGTAGACAGTCATAGTGTGTTACACACTGTTGGACATTCAGTTACAAATCTGTCAGAATAGAGCTAACAGAGACTAATAGATACTTAGAACCTCTCAGAAGATTCAGCATTTCATAGTATAGCAATTCCTCAAAGATTGATCTCTGATTTTTCTCCTTATATTTTCTTTCACTTTCCCATTATTTTCTCTCATCGAAATAATATCCTACCATGCTATACCCTTCATTATAGTATCATATAAATTCAGGAACCACCTTAAGCATAACACTAATATGTAAATGGAATATCTGCTACTAACATTAAGGTAACTGACTGCATTTACATTCTTTTCCACAGCGTAGACTTTTAGCTTCCTCCCGGTTTTTTTAGCTGCCTACATATCAAGGTGAGAAAAGTCACTCCAAAGAATAAGATATTGCCCAAATCAAAATTTGCAAAATTCTGGCACAAGATCACACATTTAACGATGCACGCACAAGAGGCCCACGCCCTGCACCAACAACCACCAATACCTAGCCATAAGAAAAATAAAGTAACATTTAGGTATGATACACAGCAACCAGAGCAGCTTATCCCGTGTTTAAAAAAAGGCATAAAGCATAAAGGGCAAGGAATAAATCTTACTGGGGTAATCTTAGATGCCTTTTCAGTGGGAACCATGTCCTTCAAGACTTTACAAATTGCTTTTTTGTACTAGTATAAATAAAGCTACTGATTAGAATACAACTTCATGCCAGTGAAACCAAAGCCATTAGTTGTCACAACCTTGAGCACTAGTAAATACACATGATTGTAGGTGGCAATGCTGCGTATTTAAAATATTTTTGACCAAGTGAGAACAAGTTTCTAATCCAATGCCAACCCAATCAGCACAACAAAATGCAACATACAAAAACATCCATAAATTGAGAAACCTTACGCAGTTTCACTGTATAATAATGAAGATCACCCCCCAACATATATATGAGTTGTTGAAAATACTTAGCTTTCTTATAATTATTAGCGTTCTTTTGTATTAGTCCCATTAAGTAGGCCTATTAGGTATAACTTATCGATGTATTAAATATTAGTGTTTATAATTAGATACAATTCTAATAATATTCAGAAGTATTTTACTACACGAGGAAAAAGAAATCAGACAAAGATTCAGCAGACTTCAATATTTAGTAATGAGCAGTTCAAGCAGCACAACTAATCAACGGATTATAGCTAGGCGAGCCAAAGATTCACATAAATCAAAAATGAATCTATTAATCTATTACTAATCAGAATAGTGTGCAAGCCGGGGAGACTAAAAAAGTGGCAACATTAACAGATACACACAAGTTATCTGCATGAAGTTGAGAATGCCCCACATGTGTTGCCATTTTGGCCTACCTGCTTGTATTTCTTCGTATCTTTCTCTAAATTCTCGTAGTCCGCACAGCCCAAAATAGTCTTAAGAGGCTGCAGATTGATTCCAGAATTTCAAATGATTAAAATCAAAGGTGCATAGGAAATGTGGAAACATAGTACAGTCATAAAAAAAGGTACAAAGGATTTATGTTAAATTATTACTGTGGCTTTTCTAATACAGTCAAAGTATTAATTTGTTGACAGGGTAGTCGAAAATATTTGTACATACACTAAATTGGTAAATAATATCTTTTTTTAAACTATACTAGCATGTTAATAGATCACAACATATCTTGTTCTAAAATAATCAACAAGAAAAGAGACTATACATTCTCATTCTATGTATGGATCACTACATGGTGTTAACTTGTGTACTTCAGGTTAGTTAGAAATAGATAAGGGTAACGGATAACAAAAAAGAGAATGAGGTAGTAGCAGCCCTGAAAGTGAAGCCCAGATCAATGGAAACCTTGAGATACCGTATAATCTGTTTGACTGCAGTCCAATGTGAGGTTAGTGACTGTACATAAACTGGCAGACCTTGTTAACGGCATAACCCAATTCAGGACGAGTAATGGTGAAATATTGTAAAGCACCAACTATGCTTCTATACAAGGCAGGGTCTTCAAAAAAATCAGCACCATGCTTGGACAGTTTGGTGTTGACAGGAAGTGGAGTAGAGATGCCTTTGGCATTGCTCATGTCAGCAATACGAAGCAACTCTAATATACTTGGCTTGAGAGAGTTGGAGGGTACCAGTTGAAGTCCACTTAACCTCAATTCCAAAGAAGTAATCCAAATCACCAAGTTGTTTCACTGGAAATGCAGAGTTCAGTTTGTTGATGATGCTCTGATTCAATGAGGGAGAAGAGCCAGTGAGGATAATATCATCCACATAGACTAGCATGTAGACACAGTGACTGGCACCAGTGAGTACCAACAGGGAGGGATCACATTTACTCTGCTTGAAACCAAAAGTGAGGAGTGTTTTGGTGAGTTACTCATACCAGGCCCTGGGGGCCTACTTGAGCCCGTATATTGCCTTGTGCAATTTTCAAACAAGGGATCTGTCAGAGGCTTCAAACCCTGGTGGCTGAGTCATGTACACGTGTTCTTGAATAATTCCATTCAAAAATGCATGTTAATATCAATTTGCCTCAAAGGCCACTTGTGAGAGAGACTAAGGGCGAGTATACTGCGGACAGTAACAAGCTTGACTACTGGAGAGAAAGTCTCTGTGTAGTCAGGGCCAAATTTCTGATTGTACCCTTAGCAACAAGCCTGGCCTTGTATTTATTAATGCCGCCATCAGAATTTTCTTTGAGTCTAAACACCCATTTACAGCCCACTGCAGTCTTACCACGTGGTAAAGGAACTAAAGAGCATGTCTCATTCTGCTGGAGTGCATGTATCTCAGATTTCATATCCTGGTGCCAAGGTGGACTAGCAAGGGCTAGGTTAGTGGAGGTTAGTTCAACTGAGGTGAGAAGAAGGGAGGAGAATAATCTTGGTTGAGAGTGACTAGTTTTGGACTGTGTGAGCATTGGGTGGGTGTTGTGAGGTGGAGGGAGTGGTTAAGGAGAGGGTAAGGGAGAGTCGGGATTAATTGTACTAGAGGCAGTGGAGGATAGTAAGAGGCTAGGTGAATGCCGAGCAGATAGAGGTGAAGCAGTTTGGGCAGGTGAAGGAGGAATTGGTGATGGAGGAGGTGTGGAATTGGTTTGGAGAACTGGAGGCACCACTCCAAGAGGAATGGTAGTGGACTTAGGGACAGTGACGTGAGGAAAGACTTTGGAAGATACATACTGAAAGGGAAATTTGTGTTCATCAAATAGAACATCCTTGGAAATAAAGAGACGACCAGAGGAGACATGAAGACATTTATAGCCTTTGTGAGATGAGGAATAGCCAAGGAAGAGACATTCTGATGATATGAATTGCAGTTTGTGGTTGTTATAGGGTCGTGGCAATGGGTAGCAAGCACAACCAAAGGTCTTGAGAAATGAAAAATCCAGGGCTCTATGGAAAAGAGTTGGAGGGGTATAGTGGGATGGTGTGCAGCAGGGAGTCGATTAATGAGGTAAACGGCTGTATGGAATGCATGGCCCCAATAAGAAAGTGGTAAGTAGGCTTGGGAGAGTGGAGAGTCCCATATTGACAATGTGCCAAGGTCCATTTTGATGGTGTGGGTGGAGAAATAACTCGATGGATTATGCCAAGGTCAACGAGGTATTGTTTAAAGGGTCTAAATTCACCACCCCAATCAGATTGGGGGGCCTTAATTGGTTTGCTCAACTGCAATTCAGTTATTGCCTTGAATTGTTTAAAAACATTTAATGTCTTAGACAAGCTTGGTGGTTGTAACTGGTGGTTGTGCCATATCTACCTCCTCCTATAACTTACATGCAGGAAGGCATCTTTTATGTCCAATTGATGGAGAGACCAATGATGAATAGCAACTATGGCAAGAAAGAGTCGAACGAATGCGATCTTGGCAACTGAGAGAAGGTATCCCCACAGTCGAGGTCAACGATCTGTGTGTAGCCTTTTTCCACAAGACAACCTTTTAAGTGGTAAATCTTTCCATCAAACCCAACTTTGACCGTATAGACCCATCGACAACACATTATGGTTTTGCCCTCAGTTAAGGGGACCAAATCCCAAGTACCATTTGAGTGCAAAGTAGTCATCTCATCTACTATTGCTTGTCGTCAGCTAGGATCAAACATAACTTCACTTGTAGTTTTAAGGATAGACATAGATCCAAGGAAACCACAAGAGCATAATAGGATGTAGAAAATCGATGATAAGCCAAATAATAAGCATAAATAGGATTAGGATTGCAAGATGATATTTGGTTCTCAATTGATGTCAAGGTAACAGAGGAAGAGTAGTGAAACTGAAAGCAAAAGAAGAGGCAGCAGTGGATCTAGTGCCGGACATGACGATCTATGCAGTGAAAGAGAGAAGGTTGCTGGAAAATCACCAAAAATTGGAAAACGCCCTGGCATGTTTTAGAGGGTGGTCTACGACGACTGGCGTTGAAAGCTAGTGACCAAAGCTTGCTTCACACGTGAGTCTTGTGGCAACACGTGAATCTCACACGTAGAGACAATGCAGCACGTGACGACGTACACCAACAACGCGATGACGGTGGGGATTGCTGGAGGGAGGTGGTTCTGTATGTGGTGGGGGTTGGCGGTTGGTCTCACTGGAAAGGGCGCGGGGACCAAAAACGGACAATACAATGGTGACCTAATGACTACGGATACCATGTAAATTGTGTAATTTGTGTGTCTAAAACAAGACCATACACGTTTATATAATGATTATATACTAATTACCTTGAATGTTTAGGAAGTTGTATAGAAGAAATACTAACAATTTGCCTAGGAAGTCGTACAATCAAGGATAATGAAAAGATTTACCAAATTCTAACACTATTGTTCTATGAGAAGTGGTTTTAGCGCATTGAAACTAAAACCCCCCAAATGTAGGTGTTGTTAACACCAAACAGGGTTAACAAAGTTTTGGTGTTCTACATATTTCTTGATTCTGCACAACTTGGTTTTCGAGCTGTTGGCTCCCCATTGTTCATGACTCTGCGTGCCCAACGCCCGTGCCCTGCCTCATTTGTTCGCATGTGTGCCCGAGTGATTCTGTGCTCGTGCTCATGCCTATGCCCGTGTCCATTTCTAAAGACTTGATGCCCGTGTTTGTGCATGTGCAACACCATTTTGACGCCTGGTTTATCTTGTACAGTGTGTGACAACAGTGTTCAATTCGCAACACTGATTTATTTTAAAAATAGAAAATAACAACAATTATATTTGAAACTAATTACTAAACCTGAGAAGTAAAACCCTAAACAGGGTTAATTTCTAAAAAGTCTACTGCAGTTCTATATCCCCTTTTTCCTTTTATTTGGCTTTTGAGTGATTTATTTATTGTTGGATAAAAATTATTCAGAAGACTCGTTGTTATGTTTTCAGTCAAAAATTCTCAAACAATTTCACCAATTATGAATAATGGAAACTTAGTTTCCTCTCTGAAAATCTACAAAAAAGAATATTGCTGAGTGGGACAAATAATACATACTTGTATGGTTGGCAGTAGAACATCCCGGTAAGGAAACTGGCATAGGGCACTGAAAGTGTCAAGATGAAGATTCTAGTAGATAATGCCATAAATTTCTATTTGAAACATAGAAAAATAAATACCTGCGAACTTTCTTCCTCAGAAAGAGGATCCAGTTGTTTGTATAGATAACCAACATAGTCTAGATAAGGCCGTAAAGGATGTGGAAGTCTCAGTGAATCTAAGTGTAAGAAAAATTTGCTTAAACAATGTGCCAAAAAAGTAGGACATGTTAAACTCAGAATTTGTGTGTGGTAAACTGTGTCTTTTCCATTGGAGAATCCTCCTTTAAATAACATTGATACAATCTGATATGAAGCCTTAAATCTTGCTAAAACTGCTAAGCTACAGCTGGACTGCTAATTATGAGAATAATCAGGTAGACTAATTTATAGGAACAATTACATATTTACAGCTATCAAAAAATCTGCACAATTAATGTTAGTAAAACTGCCAAATTCCATTGACATCCCCCCTCAAATTGATGCTGGTGAGTCTACAAGCATCAATTTGCTGATTAGAAAATTATGTCGCTGACGGCTCAAGGATTTGGTGAGGACATCAGCTAACTGAACTGATGTTGAGACATGAGGCAGAGTAATAACTTTGTGATCATAGGCTTCTCTAATTGAATGACAGTCAACCTCTATATGCTTCGTTCTTTCATGGTATACCGGATTTGCTGCAATCTGTATTGCACTTGTATTATCAGCATGCAATGGAGTTGGTTTTGTTTGCGAAAAACCAAGTTCAGAAAGAAGACCCCGTAACCAAATAATCTCTGAGCATGCTGCAGACATGGACCGATATTCTGCTTCAGTAGAGGATTTAGATACAGAGTCTTGTTTCTTGCATTTCCAAGAGATAGGGGCATCCCCTAGAAACATACACCAGCCAGTGGTAGATTTTCTCGTGTCTGGGCAGCCAGCCCAATCAGCATCACTGTATGCTTGAAGTTGTATTTCTGCACCATTAGGGAAAAAAAGACCGCGACTAGGGGTAGCCAGTAGGTATTTAATGATTCGATGCACTGCTGAAAGATGCAAGTGTCTAGGATTTTGCATGAATCTACTGACTGTGTGGACAGCAAAAGAGATATCGGGTCTTGTAATGGTTAGATATATAAGGCTGCCAACCAGCTTCCGGTAAAAAGTGGGGTCTGTTAGGAGTTCACCTTCATCCCTTCTTAACTTGACATTAACTTCCATGGGAGTGTCAACAGCGGCGGCATTGGTGAGACCAGCTAGCTGAATTAGATCCTGAATATATTTGTGTTGATTGACAAAGATGCCTTTTTCTTGGAATTGTACCTCTAAGCCCAAGAAGTAAGTGAGCAGTCCAAGATCTTTCATGTGGAAAGTAGAATGCAACAATTGCTGGGTTGTCTTGATTGCCTCTCGATCTGAACCAGTGATGACAATGTCATCTACATAAACAAGGAGTATCACGATTCCTTTTGATGTCCGTTGTATAAATAGAGATGGATCATAGTTGCTCTGAATGAAGGAAAAGCCAAGAAGTGTTGTTCTAAACTTCTCAAACCACACTCTCGGTGCCTGTTTCAACCCATACAAAGAACGTTTTAGTTTGCAAACAGTATTAGGTAATGTGGAGGTCATACCCGTAGGAAGTTTGATGTAAACTTCCTCCTTGAGGTCACCATGAAGAAACGCATTCTTGACATCTAGCTGGTGAATTGGCCAAGATTTAGATGAAACAATGGCTAGAATAGTGCGCACTGTAGTCATTTTGGCCACAGGTGCAAAGGTCTCATCATAGTCGAGGCCAAATTCTTGCTTATTTCCGAGAACAACCAACCGAGCCTTGTAGCGATCTATGGATCCATCTGAACGAAGCTTTATAGTGAATACAAATTTACTACCAAGAGGTTTTACAGATGAGGGACAGGGAACAACGTCCCATGTTTGGTTCTCCTCTAGAGCCAGAAGTTCAGCCTCTATAGCATCTTGCCAACATTTATGCTCCATAGCTTGTTTATATGAGGAAGGGATAGAAACAGAAGCTAAAGTTGCTGTCAAAGATAAATGTGAAGATGAATCATACTTTTTCGGTGGTTTGCGAATGCGTGTACTGCGACGTAAAGTTGCTGGTTCTGGTTGAAGTATCGGATCAGCAGCCAGAGAATGATCAAGAGGGGGCCTTGGAGGTTTTGGACGTCTCTGATACACCAAGAGGGGCTTAGGTGCTGGTTCTCCTGCAGAATTGTTACAAAACAAAGGCAAAACAGATGTGGATAGTGGAGAGAGAGCATCTTGGAATGTGGCAAAAAAATATGTGTCCTCTTGAAAAATGACATTTCTAGAAACTCTAATCCGGCGGAGATTAGGATCATAGCATATAAAACCTTTTTGGTGGGTTGAGTAACCAAGAAAAGCACATTTAACAGATTGAGCTGTGAGCTTGGTTCGTTCTTGGGGTAGAAGATGGACATAACAAACACAACCAAAGATGCGAAGATTGGTATAAATGGGTTGCTGACCAAATAACCTTAAGAATGGTGAATCATTGTTTAAGGGTTGAGAAGGTAGGCGGTTAATAAGGTGGACAGCGGTGGAAAGAGCTTCACACCAGAACCGAGGGGGTACAAGGGACTCCAACATTAAGGTACGGACAACATCAAGTAGATGGCGGTTTTTTCTTTCAGCTACCCCGTTTTGTTGGGGTGTAGAAGGACATGATCTTTGAGATATAATACCATTTTTCTGCAAGAATTCTTGAAATAAAGTAGATGTGTATTCCCCCCCATTGTCAGAACGCAAAATTTTAATTTTGGACGAAAATTGAGTCTGAACATAGGCTTGAAAAAGTTTAAATGCAGAAAATGCTTCAGCTTTAGAGCGCAAAAAATAGACCCATGTGAAACGACTATAGTCATCAATAAAAGTGATAAAGTACTTGTAATGAGCATGAGATATAACAGGTGATATTCCCCATAAATCGCTATGGATCATGTCAAAAGGCTGATTCACATTTGCTTGATGAATTGGAAATGGTAGAATTTTACTTTTACCAAGTTTACAAGAAATGCAATCAAATTGAATAGCACTAAGAGATGGAGACTTTTTATTGCCAAGAACTGCAGATTTCATCAAATCATGAAGTACATTTGAGTTTGGGTGACCAAGACGCTTATGCCATGTTTGGAAATTAACAGCTGCAGAATTACAAGAAATAAAAGACAGAGAGGAACATGGAGACAACGGTGAATAAACAGGAAAAAGACGTCCAAATTTAGGCCCTGTCGCGATCCTCTTCCCTGATTGTTGATCCTGCACCAGACAACCAGATTTTGAGAATTCAACACGACAATCATTGTCAACTAATTGACCAACTGAAATAAGATTGCTAGTGAGTCCAGGGGAAACATAAACATTGGTGAGTGATGAAGAAATATCACCAATTGCAGTGATAGGCAATTTGTTTCCATCAGCTGTATGAATCTGGAGATTACCATAATAATTTCTAACATTGGTAAGGGCATCAACATTATTGGTCATATGGTTAGAGGCCCCAGAGTCAAAATACCAAGGAGAGTTTCGAGAAGAAATGTTACCTGAGAGACCCAAAGCAGAAAAAGCTGAAATTATCATTTGTTGAACCATTTCAGGGGTCAAAGTTGGTACTGTGGAAGAAGAATGTTGATCCAGAGAGACAGGAGCTGTAGAAGATCCAACAGACGTGGTGAAAGCTGTTGCGATTTTCTTCGGTGGTCTTATTGGGCATTCTTTAATGATGTGACCATCCTTTTTGCAGTAGTTGCAGAATTTTTTTGGACAGTTTGAAGCAAAATGTCCATTTCCTTTGCAGCAGAAACATTGGACAGCACTCATGTCTTTCCCTCGAGGTCGGCCTTGTACGGCATATGCCACAGGAAGAGAAGCAGCCTTCTGTTGTTCCATGGTTTCTTGAGTGAGGAGACGTTGTTCCTCACGAAACAGTTCATTGAGACAAGCATCCAAGGATGGGACAGTTGCCCTATTCATGAGATTTGACCGTACTCCCTCAAAATCAGATTTCAATTTCATTAGAAATTGATCTCGTTTGGTAATGTCATGAACCTTTTGCACAGTAGTTTGTCCTTCAGCTGACAAATCTTTATAGACAATTTCAGTGTATTCAGCCCAAAGATTCATAAAATGAGAATAGAACTCAGAAATGGAAAGACTTCCCTGTTGAAAAATTGCAATTTCATGTTCAAGCTGGAACCGACGTGCAGTGTTGTTCTGGCTGTATATTTTCTTCAAGTAGTCCCACATCTTAGCTGCAGTGGTGAAAGGTCGGAGATTGAGAACGATATTAGGATCAACAGAGCCGATGATCCATGCCATGACTTGTGCATCTTTGACTTCCCATTTCGCAAGTGTGTCCTTCTGCGTCTTTTCAGGGGCAGGATCTGTTTCATCCACATGACCCCAAAGTTCTTTTCCTTTGATAAAAATCTGGAGCTGAAATGCCCATGTAGAGTAGTTCTTTCCATTAAGACGGACAAAGAGGACATCGTGCTTGTCACTGAACATGATGCTAAGAAAGAACTCAGAAACAAAGAACTTAGACAACGATTAAACAAAGAACTGAGAAACAGCTAGGAAACTAGGACTGTGATTGCAAGAGGTGGCTGACACCGAGAAAAAAAAGAGAAAATAGGTCTGGATTGCAACCTAGTCTGATACCATGTTAAACTCAGAATTTGTGTGTGGTAAACTGTGTCTTTTCCATTGGAGAATCCTCCTTTAAATAACATTGATACAATCTGATATGAAGCCTTAAATCTTGCTAAAACTGCTAAGCTACAGCTGGACTGCTAATTATGAGAATAATCAGGTAGACTAATTTATAGGAACAATTACATATTTACAGCTATCAAAAAATCTGCACAATTAATGTTAGTAAAACTGCCAAATTCCATTGACAGGACATACATGAAAGCACCTTTTATACATTGGCACACACCATAAACCGTGCTAATAAAACATATTTTGGCATTATGAAGTCCGAGGGACTAGCTACAATTTCAACTGGTATTACGAAGCTATACAAAAAAAGATTATTCAACAATTACTTTGGTAAACCTTCACGTATAATTTTGGTATCACCATTCACCACTGTCAACACTGTTTTCATAAAAATCAATAAAACAATAATAGGAACTTACCTGCATCAGAACCTGCATCAGAATAAATTTCAGAAGGTTCCTCTTCAGATATAATGATCTGGATGCATGTTTCAAAAAAATCAGTACACACACTAGTAATACAGAAGCTTTAAAGAAATAAAAAGTGATAAATGAAATCTTAGATAGTAATTAAATGAAATATGCAGAGTCCCATAAGATTTTAAGTCAATATTTTCAAAGGTTGCACGAGTCAAAGAATTGGGATCATGGGATGTTGTTACCTGTGTATTGTGGTTCAAGAAATATGTAATCAGTTTTTGAAGCTCCCACGAGAGGTACATTCGATTATCATAATCGCTAGTAAAAAAGGACTGGAAAAAATAACCCAAAACCACTATTATACATTAGATAACAATTAGGGGCCCATACTTGATTGATGAATCATACATAAATCAGTTGATATCCATACATTTGTATGTATTATAGAGGCAGCAACAGGCTCCCCATACCAACGACTTAGTGAGTTGTCTGAAGGCGGGATTCCCCTAAAAACAAGGTTGAGCAACATAAGTCGAGGAACAAAATGCAATATCAAGGGACCAAAGAAAAAGAAATTCCAAAGTACTCACAAATTATCAAGCACAACAAATAGGTCTTTATGGTGATCACACAGCAGTCGAAATGAATTCCATGTCTCCCAAGAATCAACCTAAAAATCAAGAATAGAGAAATGGTCAAAGATAAAAAGCTTTGTATCATAAACTTCATGTCTAAATCATAATATTGGTGAGCACATTAACTTTATGCCATTAATTACAAAGTCCTATGTGATCTTTAATAAAAAAAGGAAACAATCATATGAGATTTAAGTTAGGGACATAATCTGAACCATTATGCTTAACCTAATGATTATAGTAAAATGTTTCAATTTTTTACAATAAAAGATACTCATATGATATTTAAGTAAGGGACATAATCTGAACAGTTATTTTTAACATAATGGTTATAGT
Organism: Astragalus glycyphyllos; assembly: GCA_963573325.1. Lineage (NCBI taxonomy): Eukaryota > Viridiplantae > Streptophyta > Magnoliopsida > Fabales > Fabaceae > Astragalus > Astragalus glycyphyllos. Next base: position 86,902,586 of record OY754309.1, on the reverse strand, counting down.
AAAATATTTTAATTTTTACAATAAAAGATACTCATCTGAGTTTTGTTATTATAATATGAAAATCAAAATAAAACAATAAAACAAATACAGATTAACATTGTGAATTTCTATTTTTATATCATTCAGAAATAAATATTGATCTAAATAAGGGTAAGCGCCATTAAAAGTCACGAGGGACTACAACTAAAGAAAAAAAAAACTCGCGAGACCAAAAGTAGGTGAAAATTTATTGAGGAACTAAAACAAAAAAATACAAACTTTATACTGACCAAAAACATATTTAACCCTCTAAATAATAATGACTTAATTCAAATGTTGATTTCCTTTAATTTTTGGAGGATATTGCAAAATGGAGGGAAGATACTATCCCAGTAAGATTTAGCATTTTTACGCACTGCCACTGAAGTACTGATGCTTGGACTAGAGTCATCGTCAAGCGTCCCCAATGGAATCCTAAGCCACACCTTTATGATAAAGGCACAGATACAAAAAGAAGTGTAAGAATCATTTATGATAGACAAAGAAGTATTATGTAGTTCAAATCATATTACTTCAACTTAGAGTAGCACCTGCATCTTATCTAGGCCGTGTAAGATTTGGTTCACACATTTAGCATAATTAGCCAAGGTAGTTCCTTTTGGAGCTGGAAGAAGGCAAGCCTTCCGAGAATTAAAATATAAATTAGAAAAATTGCACATGTTTATATGATAAAATTGCATGTAATAAATTTGGTGACAAACATGAAGCAACTTTACATAAAACCAAACAGAAGTCAAAATACCTAATAGATAATGAAATAGAATGAAACAAATGAAATGAAGTTACGTTATATTGTTTGGATATTGGATAAAATGGGATTCAAGCATTCGGTCATGTTTCATTCAATGCCACTTCATCCATTTCCATCAACTATCAGGCATGCTTATTGTTCAAAATAGATTTGGTGGGAAGAACTCATGGGGGTTCATCACGTGATTCACATAAAATATTTTGCAAACAGGTTTATATAAACAGGTCTGAATAAAACAACTCCGCATAAAATTTAAGAATTGGAGCAATAGTATGTTAGAACCATTAAAGGACAAAGTTCATAATTCAAGCAAAATAAGTAGCGACTTGAAAGTTGAAACTGAACCAATAATATGTTAGAACCAATTGGCACACTTAGGATTTCATACCTGTAAAGAGAGATAAGAGGCCCAAGCTATTTCTTCTTTAAGAATGATTTCGGAATCCTTCCTGAGGGTTTCATCATCCGAATCCAAGTCTATCCATGTGCTAACTTTCCCTGAATAAAAGTAAAATATCTTATAGAAGCTTGACAATGAATAGAATATTCAGAGATTTAGCAAAGGACCAAAGGATTTTTTTATTTAAAAACGAAAGCAACCTAACATAGCAACTTTATACACCTATTTGACAAAAGAAATAAGTATTAAATGTGAATGCTCTTATCTGAATTTTATTTATTTAGCAAAACCACGTAATAAAGCTTTAATTGCAATCAGTATCGAAACCACGTACCTATTACATGAGTTTTCAAGAGGCTTGGTAGAAGGCTCATGTCTGACTTAGCATATGGCTTTCGCTGCTCTCCAAAATCGATATTGTAGCTGCTTGGGCGATACTGAGACTCTATCTGAATTTCGCAGCAAAAGAACTATTTCTTAGCAGTGATACTTATTTTCATCCAACTAACGGAAAATTTCTACAAAGAACTGAAAATAAAATGTTATACACTTTCTTGAAAATTCAATAACTAACTGAATATTCAAATTCAAGATACACTTTCTTGATTATCTTCACAAATTGAAGCTACAAGTTACTTGCATTGCACGGTAACTAACTGAAAATTTCTACAGAGAATCGAAAACAAAAAAGGTTATGCACTTTTTCTTGATTCAATTCCTTGGAAACTTCAACAACAAACTGAATATTCAAATTCAAGATTCACTTTCTTGATTATCATCAAAAATTGAAGCTACAAGTTACTTGGATTGCACGGTAACTAACTGAAAATTTCTACATAGAATCGAAAACAAAAGGTTATGCACTTTTTCTTGATTTAATTTCTTGAAAATTTCAATAACTAACAGAATATTCAAATTCAAGATTCACTTTCTTGATTATCATCACAAATTGAAGCTACAAGTTACTTGCATTGCATAATAGTTCAACAATCATAATCGACGGAAAACGATGGAAACAACAAAACAATACTAACCAGAGGAGCAACAACGAAATCGAAGCCACCACCGACATTGAAACCAAACGCTTCCTTCATGGAACTGTTGAATCTTATTTCTACGCCACAAAGCTTCGAGGAGCTAGTATCTCCTTCTCTTTCTCCAAGAGGCATTTTCGAAAACTTTCACTTGCAATAACAGAAAGAGAATCAGAGAGAAAGTTATGATTGTGAATCACAGAGAGAACAGAGTGAGAGAATCAGAAAGAAAAATCAGAGAGAGAGAGAAAACAGCGTAAGAGAATCAGAGAGAAAATTATGATTGTGAAATCACCAATACTCTGAGAAGAGTGAGACTATTTATACTGGAGAAATTGAAGTCCTTACAAAATTGGTTAACGGGACTAAACTTGGTAACGGAAGCGTTTATAAATAACCAGTTCTAACGTCTAACTGATTTTGTCATCAGTTGTCACACTAGATGACGGTCTTTGCTTGGAAGGGAAACGACGAAGACCGTCAATTTCTAACGGCTGTTAACAATGTGACATGTGGCTTCCGTACCAGCTCGGTTTCCAGATTCTTCTAAAAGTGACGGTTATTTGTTGCGGAAGAGTAATGCTTACTATCCCGAAAATTTTCATCCCGAATCTACTACGAGTGGTTCCAAAGCATTTCAAACTCTGCTATGAATGCTTCATGTGAAAAAGAGGAAAGTGCATATGTGGATTGTCTTTTGCAACTATCAAAAGATGACTTACTTATGATGAAAATGAGGCTTTATGATTCACACTAGAAACGGTACTCAAATCGATTGTAGTAAAGCAGCACCGCAACAATGGTGACGATTAGACACTATGTTTACTTTCTAGCAAACCAAACATAAGGTATTGGACTCGACAAAAACCAAACGCACTCTAGATGTAATTTGTTTGATTTGAAAATTATTCCTGGCACCCCACAAAATATGATGATAAAGAGATTTGACAAAAACCCAAATTTTTGTCTCTCTCAAAACTATGCTACAACTTTCTGTCTCATAATAGAACGATCACCTAAAATAAATACAAAATATTATTTTTGTTTGTTACTCAATAATTTTTTTTCTCTTCTCTATTCTTTCTCTTTCTCTCTCATTAATTTTCTCTTTCCTATCTCTCTACATCTCTCACCTCATATATCTTTTATCTTCTTATATTGTGATCTCTCTCTCTTTCTTCCTTTTTTATGTTCTTTGTCACCCATTTTTCTTTATACTTTTTTTAATTTTACTATAGTATATTTATCTATCTACTATCTATTCGAGAAAAGATAGATTATTTAAATTACCAAATTGCCCCTACACTATTTTATAAAATTTACTACTTATCAATTATTGTTTTGCTTTTGAGTCACGACGCGAAAATAATAATAAATAATAATAATAATAAGTAATCAGTTTAATTTCATTTCTATAAGTACATAACAATATTAATCTCAAAAAAAAAAGTACATAACAATATTTTAAGTCATTCGTATCAAGCAACACAGTACAACCTGTGCAAATCCACGAGTATATATTATATAAAATCATTATAAACATAAATATTAGAAAAGAATTTATAGTAAATTTTATATTTTTTTCACGTGTTGTCCATTGTTTGCCGAACAGTGTGCTGGACAAAAAATTGTCCAATACTGTACTGTTTAGTTCAATACTTAATTGCTTGTAAATCAAACAGACCCTGTGTTACTCTATAGGCTAGGCTGATTCTTTTTACACACCCTTCACTTTCCCACTCCCAAAGTTGGTAAAATGTCTAAAATTTCCCTAAAATATAAAAATATTCTTTCAACTTCATTTCATCTTTTTTCCCTTCACTTTCACCAGAAACGATACCGTAATACCGAATTAAAACTGTATCAAGATGCAATTAGTTAGGAATCTTTGCAAACTACACATATGGTACCTTGGTACTAATCGTATGTCTATCAGATTGTGCGGAATAATCTTTTCACAGATATTTTCTATGTTTAACGACTTGGATTCCACCGACACTTTGCATCAATAGATAGAATTTCAACGGCTTCCACTGACAATCTTGATCAATGGATTATTTTTAGTCAAATTTCTTTGACAATTGCTATGATAAATGTGCGTCAACAAATAGAATTTCAACGGTCCAAATTTATCATCCACAATCTTGATCAACGACCAATATTAACATCCAACCACACGTCACTCGCCATAAATAGCCACACTTACCCCGTTTTCTTTCACACCAACTTCCACCAACATACCTCCCTTACTTAACACTTGATTCTTCACATACACCCCTCTGAAATGGAGTTCACGCCAACCCAGTTCTCAATGGAAACCAATCTGGCCATCCTTTATCATAGTGGAAATATTCTCACATGGGATAATGGTGCTTGGTTTCATTGTCTCGATCGTATCTTTTGCAGGATCAAAAGGGACTTCACCTTTGTCGCTTTAAAGAAAAAGGTTAAATGAAAGATTCAACCATTGTTAGTTTGGCTTAGAGAGGTAAGTAGTATTCTTTTTTGCAAACCTAGTTGTGGAGCTGAAGGGCGTTTTCACTATTCAGAAATGATTATTCAGAGCGATGAGAACGTATGAGCAATGATCAATAGTTGTGACCGATATTCATCAATTGGGCTTATAGAGTTGTATATCAATACTGTTCGGGGTTCTGACGAGATCAATTTTCTTTTATCACAATAGACCAATATGGCTTCGCGGAATCATTTTTCACGTGTGTTTTGTTATGTATGTGTTTTGTGATGTACGGATTCGTTTTTAGTGTAAATGGATATATAAACAAACTATAATAAAGTTAACACATCACTCATAGTCATATACAAAATATAAAAATAAACTATCCAAAACATTTAAGTCTAGTGTGTGAGGGCCGACCGCCTCTCCACTGATACCCTCTAAATCAAGCGGGCAAGGTAGTGTGTGAGACCGGCAGAGTGAGTGAGTGGAACAGAGCTGGTTGGGGGTGGGGGGGGGGGGGGGGGGGGGGGGGATAATTTTTGAATTTTGAAAAGTTGGGAGGTGTGGGAGAGAAGTGGGGTATAATTCCGGCGTAAATACTAAATAGCAATACTCTTTGCAGAATAACTGTCATATTTTAAACACAGACACCGTATTCTCTACAAGCAAGGACGGCATGTCCATATTTTTTTACTATTTTTTTTCCAATTGTGCTATTTAGACACACAATTCCAACATAGCATCTCATACCACTGAGTGTGGACATTGCCCATTGGCACCTAAAGGGAAGGAAAAAAATAACTCAAAAACTATATAAATACACTGTGTGTCTAGATCCATGTGGTTAATGCAATATAAACAAGTAGTTAATACAGTTTATTAACTAGTTAATGGTTCTTTTGATAAGCTATTAACTAGTTAATAGTTAATTTAGTTTACGTGTGTTAGCTGTGGTGTGTTGCCTACTAAGTTGTGACTAAGCTGCTATGTCACTTGGCAGTTTTAACTCTCAATTTGTTAAATTTGGGTGTAGGTTTAATCTCAGTTGGTGTAGGTTAAGGAATCTTTTTTTGTGGTGGTGGTGGTAGGTTAAGGAATCTATAAATACTATATTTCAATTTTCTTTTAATTAATTCAATTCAATGAAATTCGACTATCAATTAGACCAAATATTCCGTAATATTACTTTCCTAAAACAAGCTAGTTCCCATTGGAGAGGGGCTCCCTTTTCTGAGCTGTAAAACTTGAACGCATTCCTTCCTACAGTGCGTCAAGTGGTGCTTATCAACTCGATCAAGGTTGAAGATCGAGGGCAAGTTCCATTGGAGCAGCTCACCGACAGAGCTCGATAGCATTACAATATTAAAATTCGTGATTATTAAAATCATGTTGATAGTTAATCAATTTTGATACCTAATATATATATATATATATTAACCATCTACCGAGTATAATTAACTACATACTTAAACTATGTTAACCATCCATTTAGGTGTCGTGTTTTGGTGACATTGAGTGTCCAAAAATCGTCTCCTTAGAAGCATTCTCAGTGACCAAAATGAATTAAAGATTTTAATGCCAACGAAATAATGTGACCAAAATTTCTAAGAATCGTAAACCGAGAAATCTTCTCATTTTGGTCGCATTATTTCGTTGACCAAAATGAGAAATCTTCTCATTTCGGAATCTGTACATAATTTCCTCAAATGATTTCTTATTAAGCGAACCAAATTCCGAAAATCAGAATGTAGTAAGTAAGAGGACAACAAGGCATAGTTTTCAAAAATATTATTTGCATTCTACTAAAGCTCCATCGAGCATGCTCGACCATTAACATTGTGAATCAGAGACACTGAAGGAGATGTAACACACCACTCATACCATACCTGTTTCAGGTTTCGTCAATGAACCCAAATCAATAACATGAAATGGAAAGAAAAAAACCAACCAAGGATAAAGAGATGTAAGATGAATGCAGCAAATGATATAGTACAAATCCAACCTTTCTAGAACCAACACAGCGCCAGAAATGAACTTCAAGGATAGAACCAGGATCCACAAGAATTGGCTTCTTTAATGGAAAAAACATGGGAAACCTGCATAAAAAAACCAAAAGATGTAGGGTTGAAGTACAGAGTTAAATCCATTTGTTTTAAAACTTACAGTGTGTTTATTTATTGTGCTATTTGCCTTTTAAAATGAAGTTTATTCACAATCAGGAGAATCATGAAATATTCATCTTGCAAAATTAAATAGTATACAGAAGTCATAATGACATTTTGATCCCAGAAAAAAAAAGCAGTCAATGGCCTTTTTCAAGCGATATACTAACATCTATTTTTGTTGGTGGATACACATGCATTGACAAGCTTTGCTTAGTCGAGGTAGTTTATCATATTTATCTTGATTTCTCTTTTGCCGTGCGGTTTGTTTAAGGTGAAATATCTTATCCTCTTTACCGTGTACTTTCTCTTTTGTTACACTAATAAAATTTCTTCTTTTATCCCAAACGAGTAAATTACAAAAAAAAAAAAGAAAAGGAGTGAACAATGATCAATACCAAGATAACGGCACATTTGATGTAGCTCTTGAGGGTTCAGTATGAAGACACACATCCTTATAAAGAATTGCATCAAAATAGCCAGCAAACCCTATATAAAGTGCACAAAAGATCAGTATCAAAATATTAAGCATGGCTTAGGGTTCCACAAAACGGGCTATATTGTACATATGATTTGCACTACACAACCTACAAAATCCCCGTGTCCCAATACAGCACATCAAACAATCCAGTATATTTTTTCTACATATCAGATGTCTTCCTCATCTGGAATCTAATTGGACAGACAATCAGTAAAGGTATGGTTTATGTATCACGCACACCCCTAGGAGTCATTATAGGCAGAATTGTTTTGGGAAGATTCAATGAGGAGGCGACCCTCAAAAATTTGCCCTTGAAACTACCAAATCTAGATGCCTGGAGGGTGGTTATGGAATTCCTAGAGACACAATCCAACATTGCCATGGGTTCTGCCTTCCTATTTTGTCTCTTCTATTTCATGGATTCTAATTCCCTATTGTTGAAAAAGAGAAAAGAGAGACATATATGATTTGTGAAATTGTAAGTCTCAACTACATGGCAGAAACTCTTTACATAAACTTAAAGAAAATAATTACATAATATACTACTCCTAATGACATGATATTGTATCCGTATTTACACGATATGATTTACCAATCAAATACATGATACAATTTCATTTTCAACACTCAATCTCAAGTTGAAGCAAACAAATCATATGCATCAAGCTTGTCACGTATATAACTGATTCGAAGACCTCTTGGACATTTAGTAAAGACAACCGTCAATTGATCATTGGAATTGACAAAAGTAGTGACGATGACTCCTAGTTCGGTCTTCACTCTGACATAATGACAATCTACTTCAATATGTGTAGTCCTCTTACGAAAAACAGGAGTAGAGACAATCTACAATGTTGCTTGATTATCAGAGATTAGAGTCATTGTCCAGCCTCTTTAAAACTAATGCTCTTGGAGTAATTGTTTGAGCTCGAGTTACTAATAGCATGACTTGTATTGAGCTTCAGCACTAGATCTACTACATTATGTTTCTCACTCTTTGGGGATATCAAGTTTTCTCCAACTAGGATATAATTTATACCCACTAGTGCATCAACTATCAAAAGATGAGCTTGCCAAATTGTCATCGGATTACCCAACTATCTGAGTATCTTCTCTATGCATCAGCTATCCATAGCATATTTCTTCTGCCAAATCACTAGACCATAGTTGTTGATTATGTCATCTTTTATTTATGTAAATAAATGCTGTATTAGTATCAGAATATCAGGTGAATAGAGATTGTATTAGTTGTTGATTATGTCTTAATATCCTAAAAATTCTGTAAATTAGAGATTGTATATTGGTTCTCCCAGAGTCGATATATGGATAGAATCCATGTGGTGTATTTGAGACACACGGTATTCAGCATATGTCTCTCTGTTTTTTCTCTTAACACTTGGATTGGGCTACCTAGATACCCAAGTAACAGAGTTTACCAAGGTTTTAAGTCTATAACTTATACCACATTGCACATTATTTGATTTAATAATGCTCTAATTCAGCACCTAATTAACAAGCATTAGGAGTAGAAAAGGCCTTACATACCGTGAACCATTGCCGACTGAATGTCCATAGGAATCACAAAACATAACTTCTTATACCGCTCGTTGCTTTCATTATCATTGCATTTTGGATGTGTAAAGGTAAAAACCTAAGCAAGCCAAATCAGAGCCAACGAAATTCAGCAGAAGTTATTTAATTATAACTTACTGAGGCAGAAAAGAAAATTCAAATTAAATTTAAACAGAAGCAATAAGAAAAAATGAAGTTCAAAGAGCACTTTCGAATTTATAGGGTCTTAGATAAAGGGAGAACACTTTGAATCATGATTATGGTTTAATATGATTGCTGATACTAAAAATAAACACAGACCCTTGTTTATACTGGAACCAAACTCCCAATTCCAATTAAATAGTAAAATGATAATAACATAAATATGAAAACTAATCCAAAGGTATAATCTAACATTATCTAAGATCGAGAAATTGGAGTATACTTTTATATTATCCAACAAGCATAAAGATTAGAAGAGTGGACAGATTGAAGGAAAAGCAAGCATAGCAAACTGAATGACCTGCTGACATGGTGCAAGCCGGGCCACGTTGTGTAGTTTTACCACAAATGCAGTTTCTGGGTGTACAATATTCTTTCGGTCCTTAATCTGAAATATAACCACAAGCCAATAAGAGGAAGGACCAAGTTTATAAGGTAAATTTGATAGAGGGAAAACAAGAGATATACATTGGTATATAATTTCGAAGCAGTCAACGGTTGGAGGAAACTTGTGTACCTGTATATTTATTCTAATCATTAGTGTTTGTCAAAAAAAAAACTAATCATTGAAGTGCAAAATATGCTGCATATTTTCCTAGAACCTAGACGGCAGCTAAATAGTTGGCTTCTAATGAAAATCCTTGATCACTAGCTAAAAATCTCGTGTAGAATTTTTTTTGACATTTATTCATCTAACAAATGGATAGCTCTCTGGATGTAACCTGTATGTAAGTGAGCAAGTGAATAATAGAAAGTTGCTATGCACTACGAAGGTTTCAAAGCACGAATTGGCATGACTACACAGAGTGAATGGTTTTGTTTTTTAGAAGAAATAAAACTAAAACAAATTAAAATCAAAATGTAATCTCACTGTTGGCAGGATTCATCATTTCCCGAGAAATCAGTCCATATTGTTTTGCGTTTTCCACAAGTAATACGACAATCCTTCTAGTCATGTACACCATATCATAATAAACCTCCATTTACCCTAAACTTTGAGCTTTTAACTTCTATCCCTTCTTTCACATAATATTCTTCCGGCATCGATGGTATTTGCACCAAACAAAGCTCAAATGCTTCCACATACTTGTCGATGATACCAATAAGTGGTAACAGCTTAAGCTAAGAAAATGATTTTCCAGATTGATAACCCGTATAACAATCCATACAAATTGCGTAAAAGTTCGAACCAGCGGCAAGTCATCCCTTCCTTACATATCTGCGTGAGCATTGCATCTCCTCCTGGGGGGTATCCTGTACCACAAAGCATGCCTCACCATGGCAAGCCATCCGACAAGGTCTTCGCCATTGAAAGTGATTAACCTCGATGTGCTTCTCAAACATGGGTACTTCAAAATTAGAGTCGTACCCGTACCGTAGTCGTACCCGGTACCGATACTCATTGGGTACTTATCAGTCTGCAGGTATGGATCGATATATAAATATATGTTTGTCGCATCGTAAAAAAATAGTTTTTTCATTCTTTTTTTGACGATATTGAAACTCTTTACTATTACAATGTATATTATTTCTCAATTTTCTACCATATTAATAAGTTTTTCCTATATTTGATTGTACAATTTTGTTATATGTTTTGCTTTTTTGAGTTTTCTATCTTTTAGTCGTGTTTATATCAAATTTTGCATTATGTACTTGTACCTTGGTTTTTTGAAAAACTGTACTAGTAACAATGCCCATTCCGCTACCATACCCGTACCCATGCAACATATTTTAGAAAGGCAAAACTCGTCGAGTTCATAAGAGTTGGAAGCCAATCGTCTGCATGACACCAAAGCTCTTCATGGGTTGGAAGGTGACAACATTGTGAATCTACGGCCGCAATTTATTCCTCTCACGCTCTCTTTATAAATCTCTTGTTTGATACGCTACCTCTATATATATATATATATATATTAACCACCCCCCCCCCCCCCCCCCCCCAAAAAAAAAAACTCTCCCATACACACCCTTAAAAAACATAAAGCAAAAATTTATGAACTGAAAAGAAGAATTTACTTACGAAGTTGGTATTGAAATTCCACCTTTCTTTAGAAACCTCTGGGCACCATCAAGGCTTTCGGGAGATAGCTCATTGTCTCCAAAAGAACCGAACAAATCACTTACCTAATTCAAGACAATAGCAATCAGACAGTTTAAGGTATACAGTTAAGCAAGTGATTCAGTATTATTGTACATTGTACCATCTGGCAAAAAAAGTATGATGTACAAATATACCAATATGTCAGCTTTTTCGGGGGCATCCCAGCAACGCACGTCGCTTGTGACTATGGAAACAATATCAGAAGAGCCGTCCCACTTAATTACTTCCTGTTCAAACAAATACAAATGTCACGCCTGTGATAATTCAAAAGATTCAATCCATTTTTTTCACAAAAAAACTGGCTAATATTGTCAGAGAGAGAACTTTGAAACTAGTAAAGCAGTTGTTTACACTAATTTCAAAAATGAGGTGTTTCTAGCTAGCTTTCCATGACAATTGTTCACCACAAACTATTCCATCTTCTTGTTAGCAATTTATAATAAAAACAGCCCCCATTAGTGTAAAATATGCGTACTAAGCAAAAATGCATTGGGAAAAATCGGTGGCATTGGAAGTTGGGCACATTCAAGCAATTAAAAAAACTAACATCAAGTGCAATGGCTGTTCTTGGATTCTTTTCCACGGCATAAACTCTTATCTTCCGCCCAGTGTTCCTAGCAGCCTACATATGAGATGACAAAAAATCATTTGAAAATACTGTGATCCCAAATTGACATTTGCCACATATTGATTCTGGTATAGGATCAAACCCTTAATGACGCCACCACAAGAGGCCCACGCCCTGCACCAACAACCACCAATACCTAGCCACAAAATAACTTTCAGAGCTGCACACAACATCCAGTGCGGTGCATATTTATCATTCGTCAAAAACAAAGCACAAGAAAAAAAAATTACTGTGGTAATCACGGATGTCTCTTCGTCAGGAACCCTATCTAGCAATGCTTTAGAAACTGCTTTTTCATACTAGCAAAAACAAAGTTACTGATTAGAGTGCCAGTGCACACAAGGAAGGCAAGCAACGCCATTTTCATATATTTTTGACCATGAAAAATGCAAAACCAGACAACCAAGATTGAGAAGAATAATAGGAATTTAGGACAGCCCCCATTAAGCATTCCAACCAACTCAATTTCTCAACAGCCCTTACATTCAGTTAACCTTTGATTGGCGGATCCGGGACCCTAGGCCGGGGGTAAAAAAATTCATTATAAAAAATGTTGGTTATTGTTTAATTTTTTTCAACTATCCTCATTTAATTTACTAAGATTAAGGAATCAAGTTATGTAAATTAGTCTTTAGGTTTATACGCCCTTTCCTATTTAAGTCCTAAAGTATATGAAAATAAGTAGTCCGTAAAAGTATGTGATATCGGTAAAATTACTTCCTAAAGTTCTATAAACAGTCCATTCCGAAGATTAATACACAAATTTATAAAAAATTAGATGCAAATCTAAAGATACTAGAGCAAATTTAAAATTTCAGGGGTTAAAAAAAATATTTATAGAGATATTAGTACATGTTCTATAAATACTCAACATAGATCCGCTACTAAACGCATTCATATAAATCCACTAGGATTTCGTGACAGTTTCATAAATGAGTTAGTGGAATAAACAAAACAAAACAAACAAGATACACTAGAGAAATGATCCATGATATTGTCATACTTCTTCATATTTCTCCTGATCTTCCTCAAAACTAGCATAGCAAAGAGCCTGTGAATAATTCTTGAAAGGCTGCATAAGAATTAAAAGTTCGGATCAGTAATTTAAAAATGTGCAAGACATGTGAGAACATTTTGCAGTAAAATGGGAGTGGGTCTGGGTTCTGGATGGAACACTTTGAGAGGTGGTCCACAAGGACCAGTACTTGAAAAATCCTCCAAAACTTTGCCAATGAGTGACTCCGGCTCCCGAAAGTAGAGTTCACGGTCCTTCTCATCTTCACAGCTGAGACAGTGACCGGATTAGTGCCAATTTTGACAGAAAATAACAAACAAACACGAGTTATTGAGGCACTCATATTTTTTATTCTTTGTTTTTGTCGAAATGACACCAATTCGGTCATTGTCTATGCCGTGAGGATATAGAAGATCGTGAGCTTCTATTTTTAGATGGCATCGGGTCTTTGTCGTAGACAATTTCTCAAGTATTCGTCCACGTGGACCACCTATCAAAATGGTCCACCCTAAAATTGCCAAAAATGGTTTTAATGACTACGAACTCATAATGTGAAAATGTTTTACACAAGAATCCAATCATATTTTACCATGATGTCACTTTGTTATACTACTCCATCAAATACTTTCACAAATATCTACATGGTGAAATATAATTAGACTACACCGTCAACACATAACCATTAACCATATGTCACTAAATACATTTAAATTTTTTAACTCAAGACTAGTTGGAGCATGGATATAAATAGTGGATCAACATAAAGAGTAGAGAAGAGTTTATTTTTGGCAGAAAGAGGCTTTGTGACACATGCATATTACTTGTCTATCTTAGCCAAAAAGAATAATGTTTTAGCCCTGTGATGTAGTCAATGGCGACACTATAGCCCTGTGCTATGCTCTTTTAATTTGTTGCGTATCTACTGGTTTACCCTAATTTTCTCTTTTTTACTATTAATAAATGCTATTTAAGGGTAAATAAATATTATTATCGAAGGTAAAATTGAAACTTAACCGTCCCACTAAAGAACTTCTTCTATTTCGCGTCTGTTACCTTTGCCTGCGTATTCCTCTATTCTATGCAAAGACTCTCAAGTCTTCTTCGTTCACTCACTGCACTCTCTTCCGACACAAGTTCTTCACTCGAGTGGTGGTTCTCTCTTTGCGAGCTCTTCTCTGTTTTCCTGCGTTAAAGAGAAGTTTCTTTTTTTAACGTTTGCTCTGTTTGAGTTTGTTTGGGACTTCTATGTTCCGTTTCTTTGCTCCATGACATCTTCTAGTCAAACACCAATGTATTTGAATTTATATAATTAAGGGTCAATGACTATTCTTTTTGATTTTGTGTAGTTTTTATTTTTGAGTAATTCTATGATTTAGTATATATATTGCATTTTATAGCGGCCATACTGCCACCCACTAAACTGTTTTATCGTTTTTTGGGGTCGGCCGCTACGCTCTGATTTTTGGGATACTTGGCTAAATATTTAATTGTAAGAGACAAAGATTAGTAAATTAAGATGAACGTGATGATGAGACCAACTAAAAAATGCTGATGAAAGACTTACATGTACAAGAAGATTAATTTACAAAGATCAATCCTACAAGTTGATGATGATGTGATACAAGAGAAGCAACAAGCAAAAAGATCCTCAGATAATTATCACCCTCCTGATTTGGTCGCAATAACTTGATCAAGGAAGGAGTCACAACTCACAAGCAAAGAAATGCATATCCTCACTATGCGAGCTATTGAAGGAACTTGAAGAGAAATTGTCGAGAGAAAAGTTGTAGATCCTCACCTAGCTAGTGAGCTAGACAAAAGAGTCAAATTTTGATTTGTATTTACTAATCTCAAAGGTTATGGGTAGTTTTTGTGTTGTAAGCGCTTGTAATATGTATTAGATACTATTTGTTAATTTTAGAGGGTCTGGGAAAAGAATAATAATTAAATAGCTGAAATAGGATAGAAGAAACAATATTGGACCCAAATAAACCGGTTGTCAGATCCGAATGTGAGACTCTGGGAGAAAGGAAGTACTTCGATTGATATTGGAAGATACTAGAGATTGGTAGGCAAACTAATTAATTTGTCCATATAAAGAGCACCTTGAAGTAGTATAGAATCATGAGATATTTGAAGGCAAATACTAGGGGGGAGAGAGAGAGAGAGAGAGGAAAGAAAATATCTGTAAGGGCAGTGCATCTGCCTATTCACTATGGCCGTAGTTGAATAATGTTAACATAGTTGAAGCCATATCAGCTTTCGTAAAAAATTTCCCCTATGCGAAGTGGCTTGCCCCACGGAATTTGGGAGGATTTCGGGATGTTTTTCAGTGCTATTTAGCATTTCCGTTGGCGATATTTCTCATTTGACTAAGTTGCCATTTGAAATTTCCCCTACAATGGTTCATAGTGAACCACATAACACTGTATTGCATCTAAGCCTCTGGGTAAGTTATAAACCTTTTAAACTTAGGGGAGACTCAAGTGCTATTTATCATGGTTCCCAAGCAACCCTCAAACCAGTTCAGATTACGTCATTAATTACAAGATCTCTTGTGATCTTTACCTAAAATGGAAACAATCATGTGAGATATAATTTATAAGATCTCGCTTATAATTAATGGCGTAACCTGAGCAAATAATTTTAATCCATTAAGTATTCTTATTTCCCATAATAACCAAGTATTCAAGTCTTCCCCTTTAAACTTAAAGGTTATGTTTAATGCCAAAACAAACACATTGCTTTTTGAAAAATTAAATAAATAAACAAATAAACAAAGTTTTGTTAAGGAGGACAAAGAATGCTTACTAGTAAGGGTGGCGGTAAAGAATCCCTGGTACCAAACTGGCATAAGACACTGAAAGGGTCAAGAGGTAAAGAAAGAGCGATCCCTTTCTATTTGACAAGCGAGAAGATTGATACCTGTAAAATTTCGAGCTCAGAAATGGGCTCCATTTGTTTGAATAGGTTACTAACATGGTCCAAACATGGGCCTAAAGGTTGCGTTTGTGAACCTAAAATGAAGGCACGCCAAAAATTAACAAAATAAAACTCAGAACATACATGCAGGCACACCAAAGATTCACACCCATAAGGGATGCAGCGACAGGCAATTATGATTAAAAATTTAACATAATTAAAAACAATACCTAATTTACAAGGAAAAAAAATCTAGACAGGTGAAATCATCCATGATATTTCTTCCAAATTTACTAGAAAAAAAAAACCATGAACAGGAGCTTACCTGAAGCAGATTGGGCTTTTGTTCCAGATAAAATGATCTAGACAGATGATAAGAAAAAAGTTGGTATCTTTAGAAAGGAGTAAAAACTAATTCAATCAAGGATTATCCTTGGCGATAATCAAGAGAAGACAAAGGGCAAATAAGATGTTAGAATTGTGAGCTTGCAATGGTTACTGGCTGTGGAATTAAATAATTGAAAAATTTGTTTGCATTCTCAAACCTTGTTGATGAAAAAGAAGGGAGAGAGAAAGAGGGAGATGAATTGTAGTCACCAGACTACAAAGTTCGTGAATTTTTTTTCTAAGAATAACATTACTGTAAAATTCATTACTCACCTTACAGTCAACTCAATCTTTATAAGGTCATATGATCTAGAGAATTCGGATGTTTACCTGTAGAGAATGGTCAAAGAGATCGGTAATTAACTTCTGATGACGCTTTGGGAGATACTTAGTATTACCACGGGTCTTAGTTAAAAAGATCTAGCAAAAATTCAATCAAATCATTATTTAGATTAGAATCAGCTGCAGTAACCTTGTCGTATGACAGATGCAAATCAAAAGATGTCCTTACATCTGACTCTAATATAGCAACAGCAATGGGCTCCCCAAACCAGCGTTTTAGTGAGTTCTCTGAAGGAAGGGCACTCCTGATGATAAGATCAATGTTCATGCTTGAGGAAATTATTCAAGAATTTCCGCATTATTGAAAAATCTGAAGAAAGAGATTTGGAAAACAAAAGCCTGAAGCACGTATGAAGTGTAACGGATCAGTGTTAAAAATCCCAAAACACTCACTTAACATCTAAGGCCACGAACACTTCATTAGGATGATCACAGAGCAGACGGAATGAATTCCATGTTTGCCAAGAATCAACCTAAAATCAGGATGAACATCATATAAATCTTCAGTGTCATATCTTGTCGAATATCTGATTAATAAACACAGTTTTAGTAGCTTTGATTCTACCACAACAAGGGCTTTTCCATTCAGAAGAATGTAGTTTCATGGAGTATGCAAGATAATTTTGAGAAACAGCAAGAAGTTCCCGTTTGAGAAGAAATGTGAATGTGCAACCATGAGTGAAGAGTTTTGTTACTATAGTACTCTTACAGTCTTACTCACCGAAGCTTTGGAGCTTGGACTATAGTCGTCATCAGAAGTCCCAAGTGGAATCCTAAGCCACAACTTTTTTGCAAAGTTACGGATATAAAAAGAAGTATAAGAATGTTGAAATGACATTCATGGAAGACAAGGCATCAGTCATAAAACTTAGAGTGTCACCTTCATGTTCTTTAGGCGAGGTAAGATTTGATTTACACACCTAGCATAGTTAGCACATGAATTTCCCTTAGGAGTGGGAAGAAGGCAAGCCTGCAGCACAATAAAAAAAAAAACAGAAACACCTTATGCAGCTCACTACGAACCAAGAATTGCTTTTTGTTGAATTGCTTCATGGTAACAAACATGAAGCAACTTTTTGTATAAAAAAGGAAGCATTTGATCAATAAACTAGGTAACTGATGGGATTCTAATATTGACACTAGTTTTTTGGCACATAGACACTAGTTGTGGCAAAGTCTAAAACAGCAATATATGTTGCAAACTACAATGTCAAAATACCAAAGAGAAGATGAAGTATAATAGCGTGGATGACTGATTCCCTTGAACATGTTGATCTTTAAAGTTCAATATGGATTTGATGGGAATAACTCATAGGAATTAAAGTGAAAGAATCTACACACACACACACAGATATATATCAAGGTGAGTTGTTGAATCTACACACAGATAGATATATATATATATATATATATATATTCACACAACTTTCCCGACATCAAAGTCCTAATCCAACAACTCCAGAAGTCCAAAGCTTCTGCCAAGGAAATTTAAAATCAAGCACCATAACTCAAGCAAAATAAGCTGTGCTTTCAAATTGAACCATTAAATATGTGCAAAATCACTCATTCCACTGATTAATCAAATTTACTACAATTTGGTTCTAACAGCAAACCTCTATAGAGAGATAAGAGGCCCAATCAATTTGTTGGTTGAGAAGAGTTTCAGAATCCACCCTAAGATGATCATCTCTTGAATCCAAGTCTATCCATTCACTAACTTTTCCTGAATAAATGCAATAAATCATACGAGAAGCTTTACACAGTTTCAAATCTGGCAAGATTATCAATAAAGAGAAGGGTATTCACAAGCAACTAAGCAAGAGTAAAAACATGAAAGAACATGATATTACGTTCATCGTGTGGTTAAAAATTCATCATCTATGAAGCTCTTACAATATTAAGAAAGTAAATGCTTTCATGATTGGAAGTTATCCAAAATCATTACACGCCCATATGCAAGCAAATATGAACTTGATTATGCACAATTTATATTGTATTAAAGTTCAAAATAAAATAATTTATGTTGGGAAACATCTATCTTTTTTTTATGCAATTTGGAACAATATTGATCTTAAATTATACGCTCATTGCAAATTTTAATTCCCCACCCAATAAAAAGTTACATTTTTTTAGATCTAAATAAACTTGACTGTACCAAATACAACGAACATAACTCTCACCTCGCCTAATAATGATTAAAATAAAGTCTCACCTCGAACCATCACCTTAAAATAGAGTCTCTTATTATACTGCTTAAAAATCAAAATACAAAATAAAAAGAACAGCGTAATCCTGAGACAATCGACATGAAATATTTCCAAAATATAAGGTATAGAGAAAGTACTCAGTTCTTAAAAGTGATGTGAAAATATAAACCCTACTTAAGAACACTAATTGATTTTTTTTTCTTGGTCAAAGAACACTAATTGATTTGACCGATGTGCTCTTAGCATGGTCTGGATTCTTACATTTTACTATCTTCTTTCACTATTTTTTTTATTCGTAGACGAAGCGACAATTGCCACTAGAAACTCACGCACACAACTGTGAGGTCCCCGGTTTGAACCCGGGACATGACATCCATCCTAACAGTTTCAGCATTATGAAGTTCCTTTTTATGCCTAAAGCGATAGCTAATTTGACCATTGCGAAATAAACGAACAGGAACACGCAACCAACTATCACACCGAGAGAAGTAAAATTAATTTTCAAACTCAAGACAAAAATTAGGAAAAGAGAAGTAACTCATACCGACTATATTAGCATTCCATTCGAGTGAGCTAAAGTTTAGGTCTGACCCAGCATATGCCACTAGTCGTAAGGCCATATTATCAGCAGTATTCTTGGCTTTACTTGGCTTGTAATGCTCGTGCATCTGAATCCAAAAACAGCTATTAATTTAGATTCAGTAATTTTAAACAATTTATAGAGAGAAAAAATACGATATAGAAAACTATAGACGAAAAAAGTAAACACAAAATGAAATAATGAAACGAGCATTTTTCGCCAAAAGACTTTGAATATTTTCTCTTAAAAAAGCACTTAATCCTTTCTCGTAAACGGAGACGGTCACTTTTCTTTCGAACATTTTCCAAAAGTAAAAGAACTTCTCCGCACCGAAAATAGTCTTTAACCAGAAAAGCTAACTCGTCTTAAGAATAGCAAAACAAACAAATACTACTAGTACAGTGTAAACAAAACATTCAAATTCCAAAAATTCACTCTATCGTTATCGTTTCAAAGTTAAACGCCTTCAAATCCTACAACAATTACTTCAACTAAAACCTAAATCATTTCTAATTAAATGTAAAAGAACAAGAAGAAAATGGAAAGACGAACCAGAGGACAAACGAAGTAATCGAAGCCTTGAGCAGCATGAGAATGTGCGAGTTCTTTCACATTGAAATCGAACCTTGTTATTACACCGCATAAGTTCGCTGTGCTTGGATCTCCTTCTCTTTCCCCGAGAACCATTTTCGCAAACCTTCGTTTTCAGTGTTAGTTACCAGAGAAGAACGGAAAAGAAAGATTCAGAGAACAGAGTGAAAGAATCGGAAACGGAATGTTCGAGAGATTTTGAGAGAGAGAAAGAGATTTGTAATTGTGAAATTGTGAATCAGATTTTCGAAGTGGTAATAGAATTATTTATGCAGAACGAACGAACTTCTAAAAAGTCTGTTAACTGGAATGAGGCGGTGAACCAAACGTCGTTCTGTTACAGTTATACTAGTAACAAACTAATTAAATCAGCTACGCGCTGTAATCATTGCGATACTGACACGCGCCTTCCGTTCCAGCTCAGCTTCCGGATTCTTGTTC
Source organism: Astragalus glycyphyllos (assembly GCA_963573325.1). Classification (NCBI taxonomy): domain Eukaryota; kingdom Viridiplantae; phylum Streptophyta; class Magnoliopsida; order Fabales; family Fabaceae; genus Astragalus; species Astragalus glycyphyllos. The sequence continues at coordinate 86,882,271 of OY754309.1, read as the reverse complement.
GAGTAAAGGTAAGGTAATCGAAGGCTATCAAGAATATTTGAATAATTGGGTTGCATTTAATAGTAATAAGTCTACCGAATATTAAAAAAAATCAATGATCTGTGATTGTAATTAAGTCTACGGTATTTCTTGTTTTTTTGACAAGAAATAATGATCTATGATTTAAAATAAATAAATAATCATGATCTGTGATGATAACCTTTGAAAAATAATTAAAGGTGAATTCAAAAAAATAATTAAAGTTGATCTAAATGTGAAATAACGTAAATTAAATAAGAAAAATTAAATTCTTGAATAGCGTGACGTATATTTCTTAATTTTGACAAGTCCACGATAATTTCTACTCTTCATTTGTTACTATTTTATGGTAATGGGCTCAAAAGTCAAACTCGTGCCTATTTGTTATCCCAATTTTATGGCATTTTGGTAAAATGAATGAGATTAATAACCATTAGAATGAGCTGAGTCGAGTTAAACTGGGCTCAATTTAGCTCGAGTTCGATATGAATTTTTTTTCCTACTTGAACCTAACTCGATTGAAGCTCGCAAACAACCCTGTTCATCCCAAGGCTGGCCCAAGCGGCCCAAAAAATTTTGTCAAAGAAAAAGGGTCGGCCCTTGTTTACCTTGGATTTTGGTAAACACCGCTAGTTTGAAATTGCTTCTGTTTGCAGGATCAACTAGTAAATCCTAAGACCATTTGTGTTAAAGTTTTTCCCAGAATTGCTTGTGTTCTTGCAGTTTAAAAGTAAAAGAAGAAGATAACCGTCGATCTCGCGCGACACCGTCGAGTTTCCTTAATGAGGGAGAATAAAACAAAGGAAAAAATTGCAGAAAAGCAAAGAAGAAAATAAATTAAAATTGCATTAATTGTAAAGAAGGTTGGTGCACAGATCATACATTCATCTCTTTGCTCGTTTTTCTCTGTAACGTGTTGGAAGTTAGAGCGTGAGAGTTCTGTAATGAAATTGTGACCCGTTTTTCCTATGAGAAACTACTATTTATACAAATATAAAATAACTGTACAAAATTTAAAAAATTGTAACTGCTACGTGCTCTTGGTAACGGTTACTTGATCCTACTTCGTCATCAGCCTCCAACTCCTTCTTGTCGAGATATCTATCTTCAGCCTCTACGACTTTGCCAAATCTGAGGTCGAAATCTACTTGATGCAACTTGATAGCTTAATTCATTTCAGTGTCGAAATTGATACTTGTCTCTTGAAATACAAGGTCAAACTTTAAAAATAAGTCAAACCTCGTTGACTGCATTTAATTTAATCTGTCGAAACTACAGGCTAACAAATTGTCCCCTCAAAAATGTCTTTTTCGACAGGAGCTATGTGAATGGCAGAAAAATAGTATTTTTGAAATCCTTTTCAACTGCTTTGATGACGTCATTAACATCACGTTTCAGCACTGATGAGACGTTTCAGTGATAAACAACTTTTGGCACCTCCGTTGTAAAGTTAGTGGGCCACGTTTCACCTTGAAATTCCCCACTACTCATTGCGAGTAACTGCCCCATTAAGAAGGAAACTCAAGGGTTTTCAACCTTTGCACTTCAAACAACTATAAAAACTGTTGCTTCCCTTCATTTCACTCTTTCTAACACCTTTGCAATTTCTTCTGCTTCTTTTCCTTCGCAAAAAACTTGCATTCTCTTAAACCCAGAAAACCAGAACTCCATCAACCTCCTTCGTTGCTCATCAATGGCGTCTTCTTCTCATCCTCGATCCCCTTCAACCGTTGCAGGTAAGCGACCAATCCTTGCAGAACCTGCCCAAAACCCAACACCTGAACCACCTTCACATACTCATTCATTTGGAAAACACCTCTGTGTTGCTGAACCTGATCTTGATGATCCACGTGCTCCAAGCTGGAGATCACAAGTGATTATTCTGGGTCCCATTGATCATACTCATGCTTTTCTTGGTCCCATTCCTGAGTTTCTTCCAGAACCATCAAAAATCCAGGAAATCTTCCCTAGTTACCATCATTATAGCCCTAGAATCTTCGACCAAGCTCCTTACGAAATGGGTTTCATGACTACCCGGATTTTCAGATCTGCACCTCATGTAGGGCACGAAGCTTACATCAACTGGCTCAACAAGGTAGAGTCGAAGAAGGGGGATTTCTGGAAAACTCAAGGTATTTTCGACCTAATTCAGTTGTCGAAATATGGTCCCAAATACCAAAGTGCCATGCTTATTGCAGCACTTCATTTTTGGGAGGCTACTACTAACAGCCTTCATCTGGAATGTGGTATGCTTACTCCCACCTTGCTGGATGTAGCTGCTATCACTGGTCTTCGACCAACAGGCGAGATCTTTGAGCCCGACGGAGCTTCTGATTCATACAATTTCACTTTCCAACGTGCCACCTTCGCTGGGTACATCGAAGATCATCACATCCTCGACAGTGATGAGGTTTCTGATGAAGAACACATAGCTTTCCTTACCTTATGGTTATCCCATTATATTTTCTGCTATTCATCGCTTCAGGTTGCGAAGATGTATATCAATCTGGCTACTCAAATTCATAATGATCGGAATATCTGCCTTAGCAAACTTATCATAGGGTCTCTTTATGAAGCTTTAGGAGATGGGGCTCTTGACATGAAAAATTTTAAGCCTCAATCTTCTTTACTGATTTCTGGGCCCATTTGGCTGTTCCAATTGTGGCTCCTTGCCACTTTTGAATCAAGACTTCAAGTAATGTGCCCTAAAAGCCAAATACGAATAGCTGAAAGGAGGAGTTTTGAAGGTATGAGGCTTGCCCTTTTGAAACCCAGGGAAAACAACCAAACAGTCGAAGACCAATTTTCTGACACTTTCGACATGCTACTGAGTTGCAAGTCCTTCACTCCTTCAATGGACCCTTTCGTCCACAGAACTCATGGGCCATAATGGTTCCTCAAAAAATTTCCTGCAACACCCATTGATTTCGATGATGAACTTAATGAAATCTGGAGAGCTTATTTGACCCCTTGTTGGTTATCACTTAGGATTTCGTCCAGCAAAGGTCCAACCCACTATGGTTTGACAGGATACCAGCCAAATCTGGTGGCAAGGCAATTTGGATTGTGCCAACCTCGACCAGCCTCTTTTTACAAGTCGAAAAAGTCTTTGATATCCCCAGATAATGAAAGGGACTACTGCCATCGACTAACCATGGCTACCCAGTGCACTCCTACTTTCATTCCTTTGAAGTACAACCCCCTTTTCGCTTGCATTAGAGAATTTCTCCAACGGTGGTCGAACTATTACAAGCCCAAACTGGCTGCTGTCGACGGACCCAATTTGCTTCAGAACTTACTCTCTGCTTTTCCCAAACCTTCAGGTATATTACCTTGATACGTTCTAGATTTCCAAACTCTTCAAAATAATACATTCTTTAACTGTTTGAACCACACAATTTCTGAAATCTTTCTAAACTAACCTAGTCGGAATATTTTTTGCAGCTACTCCCACAACCACTGGCACTACCAAGGCGTCAAAGAAAAACACCAGGAAAAAGGCTACCACTATTCAAAGACCACAAACAACTCAACCGACCAAAAAACAAAAGGTAATTACCTTTTTAGGGTATTTGTTATATCACATATACTCCTTAATTTCAACGCTTGATTGGTCTCCATGTTTCAGAGTCGAAAAAGAGGAAGCAATCCCGCGCTTGATGTGCCTTTTAAAAGGTCGAAGAGGATTGGAACACAAATTGTGAGTGAAGATTCTAAGGTTAGAAAAGAAAATTTTACTTCTTTGCTCTCTCCATTATTCATCTATTTGCCTTAGCCATCACTAATTCCGACTGTTGGGTTTTCAGTCTGATGACCAAACGAGCAGCCCAAAATCGTTTAGGATTTCTGCGGCTCAGTTTGAGCAAGAAAAGAAAATGAAACACTCGCAAGAAACTTCCAGAACTACTATCCTTGGGGTGCTTGTCAAAGAAATGCAAGGCGAAAAAGAAACAGCTAAAGAGAAAGTTTCACCTTTAGAGAACCCTGTTCAGAAAAAAGTAGAAGTTCCTAAAAGACCTGCAAGCGCAAGCTCTCATGTTGGCGACACCATATCAAAGGTAAATAACTGAACTTGCAACTATTCTCTAATTATTCTGGTTCATAAACTGATCATAACTTCGACATATTGTCATGACAGGGAAATGAAGCTGGTCAACTTGACCCTTCGCATAAGCAACTAACACCAACATCAGCTCTCTCTCCCTCTGTCAAAATAACAGCTGAAAGAATGGTCGAAGGTTAACCCCAAAAAGATGATCCTGTCCATATAGCAAGAACAGTCCTGCAACAGCTCGTTGGTATGCCAACTGATGACCCTCCTTCTTATGACCAAGCACTTGAAACAAACCCTCTTGATACAAATCAGGGAGTACAAGACTTAGGAATGATCGAGGCTGTTGGCGTCAAGATTGAGCATGACACTGAACCATCAAAAAATGATAGCTCCTCTGAGGTGGTTTATTCAAGTAGCAACACTGTCAGTGATGAGGCTTTAGCTGAATTGAAGAGCAAAAATCCTCTTGAGGCTTTGAACCTCCTGCTGAGTGGTAGGAAAACTTCGACCAAACAAAGTTCTTCGACCACTTCTTTGGGCGAAGTATCTGACACATCGAAGGAAGACCTCCTCAAAGAATTTCGAGCCAAAGTTCTTGAAGCTGACTTGTTCCAAGCCATTGAGCGTGACCACATGATTGCCTTTGAGATTAAAGCCTTATTGCGCAAGCTCAATACCTCGACGTCAAGCAAGACCCTCATTGGCTTCATTGCCAAATTTGAGCCCCTTTTAGAGCGAATCACCCAAGACATCCAGAAAAAGAAGAACTGTATTGCACAAAAGGCACAGGAAGCCAAACTTCAAGAGGAAGAATGGGTAGCTGTTAACGCCTCTCAGACCAAGATTGCCTCTTTGGAAACCCAAGCAGCAAATAACGCTCAAGCGTTGACAGATTGCGAAAATGCCATCTCAGGCCACCAGAAACAAATCGAAGACTTGCAGTTGAAAATCAAAATTGAAGATGTGAAGAAAGCTTCTTCTCTTCTCAGAACGACCCCTAAAGCTTTAGAACCTGCGATTCACGCAGAGGCCACTGTGGCTCTTGAGCACTTGGAAAGACATGGTCAACATGAAGCGATGGTTCGAAGTTTGGACGAAGAAGAGGCTCTTGTCGCCATAAGATTGGAACATTTTAAATCTGCTTTAGAAAGGCTCAAAGCCAATCTTCAACTTTGACTTGTAATTTTCTTGATTTCCAATTTTGTGACTTCGACAACGTTCTTTTTTGGCATTTGATGCTTTTGACATGCCATATTTGAAGTTCTCCATACTATTTAGTCTTGTGTTATCTTAACTTCTTGCAGTATTGGCCTATACCTTTTTAAATATTTGCCATTTATTTGCAAAATTCGACCATCAGCGCCAAGTTCTTCGACTTCATAAGCACCGTTGGTATAGACTTGTAGAATGCAAAATGGTCCTTCCTAATTTGGTGACCATTTACCCAAGACTCTATCTTTTTTATCCATGGGTAATATACCTTTCCACACTAGATCTCCTAAGGCAAATGTTTTTAGCTTAACCTTTTTATTGTAGGCTTTAGCCACTCTTTCTTTTTGCCTTATAAGAACATCCAACGCATGTAGTCTTTCTTCATCTAAATCAACCAATTCATCTAACATCATATCCCAATAGGAATCTGACGGAATTTCAAACTGTCTTTGAATTCTGGCTGATTCTAAACAAATTTCGATAGGTAAGACTGTGTCATGTCCAAATGTAAGTCTATATGGAGTAGTGTTGATTGATTCTCTGGGAGAATTTCTACATGCCCACAACACTTGATCAAGCGTTTTATGCCAATTCCTAGGCTTTTGCCCAATGTGTTTCTTGATCAAATTGATAATAATTTTGTTGGCAGCCTCCATTTGACCATTAGCTTAAGCATAATATGGTGTCGAAGTTAGTAACTTGAAACCAGTTTCAGAGGCAAAATCCACCATTTTTTGACCAACAAACATTGTACCTTTGTCTGTCGTAATGTTTCTGGAATTCCAAACCTATATAAAATATGATTTTGAATAAAATTGATTACTGCCTCTTGATTAACATTAATTAAAGGAACCGCTTCCAAGTATTCGACAATTTGCCTTCGCCAATCATCATTCGACATATTGTCAATGGCAAAATTTTCAACTTCATATTTTCCAAAAAATTGAAAAATTTCCACCAAATTTAACATCTCTGCCCCCTCAAGTTTTGGCATTGACAATTGGCCATTGGATGGATCTGTCGAAATCAGTTTGTGCTTTTTTGGTCGAAGGAGCTTTCGTTTCCAAGATTGCTTTCGTCTTGTTTTGATTGATTTCAATGCCTTTTTTATGTACAACGAAACCCAAAAAGTCACCTGCACGAACACAGAAGGCACATTTGATTGGATTCATTTTCAATCCATATTTTCTCATTCTTTCGAATGATTGTCGGAGATGGTCTATATGACCATTTCCTGAGGCAGATTTAATAACAATGTCATCTATGTATACTTGCATAAATTTTCAATAAAATCATGAAACACAGAATTCATTGCTCTTTGGTACGTTGCCCCAGCATTTTTAAGGCCAAATGGCATTACAACCCATTCATAGACCCCCAATGCCCCTGGGCATCGAAATGCTGTTTTCGACGTATCTTCTTTAGCAATATATATTTGGTTATATCCACAATAACCATCAAGCATGCTTAGGTATTCGTAACCTGCAGCTGAATCTACTAGCATTTCTGCCACTGGCATGGCATACTCATCTTTAGGCGTAGCATTATTTAAATCTCTAAAATCTATACACACCCTAAGTGTACCATTTTTCTTAATTACAGGCACTATATTAGCGAGCCATTCGACATACCTGGCAGTTCTGATGAACTTGCTCTTCAGTTACCTTTCTATTTCTGCCTTGATCTTTACCAAGATTTCTGGTGCAAATCTTCTTGGCGTCTGCTTCACTAGCCTCTTTCCTGGTCGAATTGGTAGTCTGATTTCAACAACTTCTCGACTCAACCCTGGCATTTCATTGTAATCCCATGCAAAGCAGTCTTTGTACTCCTTCAGCAATTCAACAATTTGCGCCTTCAACTCTTGATCAATCTTAGCACTGATGTATGTTGGCCTTTTTATTGAGCCATCTCCCAAATCAATTTCTTCTAAGGGATCTTGTGCTTGGATCCTTTTGGTTGAACCCATTGGATCTTTTTCAAAACCTAAAGGCTCATCATCATAGACGCAATCAAGCCTCTGGTTTTCGACAATGTTGTCTTTATTTTTATCTTCAGCGGCTTCATCAACTAATTGTTGTTGTAAGTCAACTTCTAAAACCGCTTTTTGCTTATTTTCGGCCACATAGGCCGTAATCCTATCCCATACAGTGGGTTCATCCATAAATAACTATTTATGGTCCTTTCCACCCTGTAGGCTTGACATAGTCTTGTGGGTAGTTTTCTTCGTCAATGACCTCTCTATCCCAAATGAATCCATAGTTGGGATCAAGAATCACTGAGGTCCTCACATTATCTTGGCTTTCATAACCATGTTCAGAGGAAATGCATGGCGCAATGCTCGCCAGTTTCTTGTCGAAGGTTTTCTTGGTGATAGTATTCACTTCAGCCTTGAAATAGCTTTGATCACCCTCAATGTTTTCAACTAGGCCATCTTCTCTCCAAATAATGAGCCTCTGGTGAACTGTCGAAGGAATTGCCCCCACAACATGGATCCATTCCCTTCCCAACAGCATATTATAATTTGCCTTGGTTGAAATCACCATAAACATAGTTGGCCTTCTAATGCTTCCAACAGAAAGGTCAACTTCAATGGCTTCAAGAGAGTGGACACTTTTATCTTCATAGTTGGTAAGGATTACGTTGTGTGTTTTCAGATCCGTTTCACACTTCCCAATCCTCTTCAGCATATGTTGTGGCATCAGGTTCACAGCGACGCCACCATCAACCAAGATTTTGCTTACCCCAACATTGTTCACCTTTGCTTGGATATACAAAGGTTTGAGATGATTCCTCATCCCACAATCAGGTCTCTCAAAGACAGCGTGTTGTTCTTCCACACAACCATTCTCGAGGACATAGTAACAGTTGGGTTTGTAAGTGGTTTCTTCGTCGAAATCCACTTCGACGTCGTTTACTTCCGAAACCACGTCATACTCAATCGGGAGGATTGAGACTACACCACACAAGACGTCGAACTCTGACCCAGAATCAGCGAAATCTGAGCCTATTTCTTCATCTATGTTGAGACCCTCTTTGATCACTGAAAGTGGTGGAAATATCCTTTCAGTAGCTGGCTTTCTAGCCATTTCAAGAGACTTTGAAGGTGTTTGTTTGCCTTTCTCTTTGTTGTAATTTTCCACCTTGCCTGCAGCAGCAACTTTTTTCTGGCGTTGATATCTACGCCATTGAGTTCTCGTCATAGGGTTCTTCCCTTTGTAATTATTGTTATAGGCATACTTGTTACATTCAGTTGCCTTATTTTGGTTAGTAGCACTAGTGCTGCCCCTGACCAATTTTGCTGGTTCTTGTTGATTTCCAACATCCTTTCCAGCATAATACACTGAGTAATACCCAGTGCTCTTTCCACCAGAATGCACCCATTTCTCGACAGGTGACTTTGCTGGAGGAACATAAGTCCTAATCTGACCTTTCTGAGGATTCCTTGTCGAAGTAAACTTATATTGGATCCCTCTGTCATTGTAACTGAACTTTGGCCTTTTGTCGACCCACTTTCCTTTACGTTTCAGTTGAGGCTTGAATCCCTCAAGATTCTCGGTAGCCTCTTTGTCGATGACAGCACTGCACCTAGGACAAAGCATGATTTCAGTATTGTTAATTTTGCAGCGATTGAGAAAATCAATCAATTCTTCTTCAGCCCTTGGATATACTATCTTCATCTTTTCAGCATACTGGTCATCAGTGACCATTTTGACATCAACCTTGACGACAGCTTTCTCTGCCTTAGCATTTTCAGCAACATCTTCTGTGACCTCGACCACATTGAGATTAACTTTGACCAGCAATGCATCAGCTGTTGGCAAGGGATCAGTATCAATCTTCATTGGTCGCTTAGACTTGTCACCAAATTTCAGCCTTCCTTCTTTGATAGCATTTTGAACCAAATCCCTGAAAATGACACAACGGGAAGTGTTATGACCTAAGAAACCATGAAACTTACAAAAGCCTCTTTTCTGTCGTTGTTCTAATGGTGGAATCTTTAGGCCCTTAGGCACTAAGATTTGACCATCAGCCACAAGCAGATCAAATATTTCGTCACATTTAGATACATCATAAGTGTAAGTTGTTGCGACAAATTTATCATTCTTAGGTTCCACCAGATTTTTGCCATTAGAAGGTTTTAACAACTTGCAAATATAAGGAGGTCCTGGTTTTAGTTCTGCAATGTTAACCTCTTCTTCGACATCTTCATAAGATATGTCGTATTCTTGGTCACTGTCATTAGCTTCGACATAAGCAACCTTTTCTTTCTTACTTTGGAATCTACCTGTTCTGGCTTTTTCGGCTTTGAGTCTTTCGACTTGTCAAACTCTATCAGCCAATTGTGCCATATCTCTTAAATGTAGTGTGTCTAGTTTCTTTCTTATAGTGTAATCTAGACCACCAGCAGCCATTTCGACTAACTCATGCTCAGGCACTTGAGAAAAGCACCTTGCTTTGAGTAGTCTAAATCTATTGAGATAATCATCAATAGATTCTGCCCCCTTGCGTCGAACGCTAGCCAGTTCTTTAAGACTAATCTTACATTGACCCATATAGAACTGCTCATGGAAAGCCTTTTCTAATTGACTCCAATTAAAAATTGAATTTGGAGGCAGTGTAGTGAACCATGTGAAGGCGTTCTTAGTTAGAGAATTTGGAAAGTATTTCATCCTTAAATTCTCATTGTGTGCTAGATCGCCAGCCTCAGTCAAATAACGAGCCACGTGTTCGATGGTAGATTCACTGGTTTCTCCAGCGAACTTTGTGAACTTGGGAATTTTCCATCCCCTAGGCAGCTCTGTTTGTAAGGTGTATTCTGACAAGGGCGACACAAAATTAGGCCTATGTAAACCTAAGTTAAGGCCATTCTGGGCTAAAATAGTTTCGACCATATTAGCCAGATTGTTTTGTGCTCCAAAATTGTTTTGTTGCACTTGTCTGACCACTTCGTCAGCATTTTGGTTTCTGTTCACCAGCACAACTTCAGGGATTGCCTCTATCCTCATAGGCTCTTCGACAATTTGTTGTTGTCCTTGGTTTCCCTGACTCATAGGAATTGCATTGTTAGGCCTTTCTACAGGTATCTCTACAGGCCTAGCATTTTGGATTTGGGGAATTTGCTGGTGATGTACTGGTGGAGTACCAAAGAAATCAGCAATCCTTCCCATTTGTGTTGCCAACATTTGGTAACTGTTATTAGTGTTTTGTATCAAATGATTAAACACAGTACCAATTTGTTGTGTTAACATATTGACCATATCATGATTGCTATCATCCATTTGTTGTCTTAATGCCAACAAAGATGTTGTAGTCAAATTAGTTTGGGCATTTCGACTATGGATGCCCTCCGTTGAACTATGAATAGGAGAATACCCTGTACTTGCATTTTCTGCAAATGTAGACGAATTTGTCTGAAGACCTACCATCAATGTTGTTGGCATGCCATACGGTAAAACCCTTCCGCTCATAGTAAATGACATATTTCCAATCATAGGATTTGCCATCAAATGACTCGTTGGTCCTGTTATTGGTGGCACAGAAGCCATTGTATTAACATTTGTTAATGCTGCAGTGGTCATCATTGACACAGGAGTAATTATGGGAGAAGTTATAGTGGTTACACCCATTGTTGTCGAAGAAGGCATAGCAACAGTTATGCCTGCGACATTTGCAGCGTTAACGTCGCTAACTGACGCTTGTTCTTGTGTACTTTGTGCATTTGATGCAGAAGCATTACTTATACTAGAGCGTGCCATCTCTGGAAGATGTTTACCACTCCTTAATTGCATGCACAGACAAACACAAAGTTTAAGAATTCAACAAAAAACTTTTAAAATTAGCACAAACGTCCCACTGGGCATGTCAATTTGTTTACCTTGGATTTTGGTAAGCACCGCTAGTTTGAAATTGCTTCTGTTTGCAGGATCAACTAGTAAATCCTAAGACCATTTGTGTTAAAGTTTTTCCCATAATTACTTGTGTTCTTGCAGTTTAAAAGTAAAAGAAGAAGATAACCGTCGATCTCGCGCGACACCATCGAGTTTCCTCAATGAGGGAGAATAAAACAAAGGAAAAAATTATAGAAAAGCAAAAAAGAAAACAAATTAAAATTGCATTAATTGTAAAGAGGGTTAGTGCACCGATCATACATTCTTCTCTTTGCTTGTTTTCTCTGTAATGTGTTGGAAGTTAGAGCGTGAGAGTTCTGTAATGAAATTGTGACCCGTTTTTCTTATGAGAAACTACTATTTATACAAATAGAAAATAACTGTACAAAGTTTAAAAAACTGTAACTGTTACGTGCTCTTGGTAACGGTTACTTGATCCTACTTTGTCATCAGCCTCCAACTCCTTATTGTCGAAATATCTATCTTCAGCCTCTTCGACTTTGCCAAATCTGAGGTCAAAATCTACTTGATAGCTTAATTCATTTCAGTGTCGAAATTGATACTTGTCTATTGAAATACAAGGTCAAACTTTAAAAATAAGTCAAACCTCGTTGACTGCATTTAATTTAGTCTGTCGAAACTACGTGCTAACATTCTATGTGTACTCCCCTACGCAATAATGGTAGCTTCTCCCGTGGCTATTTGTTTTCCTATCAATAAATGATTCCTCATTTTTCCATTCAATTCTTTTGGTTTCTTCAATTTCAATTTCCCAATTTCTATGTGTTCGTTGGTTTTCATATTTCACATTTATGGCTTCATTGTGGTTTATTCACATTCTCACAATTTCTGAATCTCGTTAAATCTCCTCTCACAATCTCAGTCTTCTACAACGTTCTTATTAAATCTCCTCCCAATGTCTCAAATCTCGCATTCCGATAACATTGCCGCTGTGAGACTACGATTGACAATTTGTGGTGTCGACGTGGTAGTGGTTTCGTGTGATCACTGCAGTGCGAAGCACGAGTGCTTCTTATTCAATCTCCTCTCAGTTTCTCACAATCTCACATTCCGATAGTGTTGCTCTTGTGAGACTCTGATTGGCGATTTGCAATGTCGATGCGATAGTGGTTTTGTGCGGTCTAGGTGAGAAGCACCAATGGAAATGGTGTGTGGAGCAGAGCTCGTCCATCGATTCTGCTGCTCGGGGACGTGTGTCGGCTATGCTACGACGTGTGCACACCTTAACTTTACCATCCATGAAAACATATCAAACTTATAAATGAACTTATTAATTTTAAATTATTATTATTTTACATTTTAGTCTCTATCAAGAACTAACAGATGTCGTTCGTAGATGTAATCTTATCACCTTTACAAAACAGAACAAGCAATTTAATATAAACAAGTTTTTTAATATATTTAAAAGAAAACTGTTCACGAACAATGTGTTTTCACACACGCTGAAAAACAAATAAAACTTGCTAGTTTAAATAATTTACAAAGTTCTGATATGGAACATATTAGGTCTACTTTAGCAGCAGATGTCAGGCACTTCCAAGCACCCCTATATCATGAGACGATGCTTGTCCAAATTCACCCTTGTTGGCCTCTTCTTCCTCTTCGAAGAAATCCTCCCGAACATTATCAGCTAACATAAGGGCAATCAACCAAAGGAGAGCTGAATCAAGGGATAAAAAGGCACCACCTCCCAGGAGACCAGTTTTAGCTGTAGGGCATTCATAGTTCAGATCACGGTGTACATTGCGTGAAAGGTGAAGCTGTTCAGTGATTGTTGGCCATAACAGCAAGGTTGCAGCCAATCCAGCAGTAAACCTAAAGTAAATACACCATTACAAAGAAGCAAAGTCATTCATCAGAAATGACAACAATATAGAGAAAACAAATTAATCTGACAGTGAAATGAACAGACGTTATCTATGCACATGGAAGAAGCGTTTTAAATTATTATTGTGAACAGCTCATAAATTGGAATAGCTACAGCCTCTCATTGTGTAGAATAGGATCCAGAATTTTAGTTCTGCTCATACAAATTGCAAAATCTACAGCCTTCCATAGTGATTAATATAGAATCCATAATTTTAATATTAATCTCAAACATTACCATTTGAATATTCCATTTTGGAACATGAATGATAAACAGAATACTTCATATGTGATTGAATAACACAAGTTAATCACAATAATTGGAAAAACAAAGGGTAAGGGAACAGTACTTACAATGCAATGTTGAAGAAAACCGAGAAAGTAGTGTGTTTAAATAGAACCCCTTGAGGAACAGCCTTTCCTTTGTAAGGGTAAAACAGAGACAGATACCCAACTACGGTGGTAATTACAAGAAATGCTGCCGAAAGAAAGCCCAATACAACGGTTGGATCAGATGGGTACTGGCACATGACAGAGACACCATCTGCTCTAGGAACTGGTGTTCCAGCTGCAGGCTGTAACAATAAAAATATTAGGGTAATCGTTATCGATGATTAGTGCAGAAAACAGGTACTAGAATCAATAATATGCTTCAAAAAGAAATCACCATTAACATGACACAAGAAACACAAAGATATGATATAACAAATTCATTAGATCCAACGTCCACGACCACAATCAAGGCTGATCTAAACACGACCGTAATTGAGATCATACCAACCACATTTCACTGCGACTCTCCACAATATTTAGAATCACGACACAACCGTGACTGTAACCACATCCACGATTTAAAACTTTGATTGATTAGATTTAGATCATATCATAAATAAAAAATGCACTGTCAAATTGAAAGCCGACGAGATATGGCTGTGGTCAATCCATAACGGATTTATTAGATCCAAGGTCACAACCGCAATCTAGGCCAGAACAACATAGTTTCTGATTTCATCAGGCAGTAATTGAGGCCATATCAACCACACATGTTGTTGCGGCTGCAATTAAGGTTGTATCGACCACATTTGAATGCAACTCTCAACAATATTTAGGATCACAACACAACCATGACCACAATTGTGATTTAAAACCTTGATTAAATCATCTCATAAACGAAATACACAGTCTAAAATTCTTACTCCAAATGCAATTGAAAGCCAAGGATAAAAGAGCTACGGCCAATGAAATATGAATCTATGCATTGTTGTGTAAAAATATATAAAATTATTTTTCCACCAATTAAACCTGATAGTAAAGACACAATTTCATGTAACGCTGATTAAGCATGAACGAAACAATTTTCAAACGAACAAACCTCATCATTCAAATTATTGATTATTAATTAGGGTTACAATTTTGAACGTGTTTGGTTAATTACCTTTTTGTTTTCTGCAATAACCCCTAAAATGAAAGACACTAATCCAAACATTGCCACAATCAAAGCCATCTGTTTCACCGTCGCAGCCATTGCCCCTAAAATAAGCGAATTCAAACAATTTAAAATTCAAATAATCAAGTAATTAAGAAGAATAAAAAAAAACAAGGAGAATGAAATTGAAAACTAGGTTACGAACTTGATTATTGTATGGAGAATAGAGCCAGGGGAGGGTGGGAGGAGGTTATGGCTATGGAGATTTTTTTCTTTCCCTCCCTCGTTCACTTTTCTCGCTCTTGGTCTCAACTAAATTCGTTGAGGGAAATATGCATAAATAGAGAGAAGATTAGATAGAGAAGCGAAGCATTCGGGTATTCGTTATCCAAGGATGGCAACGATGGCCGCTAATTTGAAAACACGCGCCGAAGAGTCAATGAATTTAGAGGTGAATTGCGGTTACATTCACCTCTTATTTCCTTTCCTTTCTCTCTTTCATATTTATGATCATAATTCAAATTATGAACAGCCTGTTGATTAAAAGTCAATGAGTCACATTCTATATTTTTTTATTTACAATTGGTTTTTTCTTCTTCTCATTTTAGACCCGTGAAGGACTGAGAGGAGATTTTTTTTCTTTCCCTCCCTCGTTCACTTTTCTCGCTCTTGGTCTCAACTAAATTCGTTGAAAGGATAAATTATTTCAATATTTATATTTTTGTTTACGTTCCTACATAAAATGCCTTTTAGAATGAGTGACAAACTAACCAATTTATTGATGATTCTCATATAAAAAAAACCAATTTATTGATGAAATTAACAGTTAGATATATAATATAAAATGTTATGAGGAGTTGAGATCGTATCAACCAATGGGAAACCAAACCATTCATAACATTCTATTTTCATTTGTATCAACAAAAAAAAACCATTCATAACATTTTATATTATATTATATTATATAGGGATCGTTTCTTACGAATTAAAAAATAAGTGATTTTGTTGTTAAATAATTTATAAATTAATTTTTAGAAATTTTAAGAAAATGAGAAGTTGTTTTGTGTTTGTGTACCATACTACAAATCACTTATTTTAAAAAGATAATTCTTAAAAAAATGATTTTTATGAGAAGCTACTCAAAACAGCTTCTCATATGAAACAGTTTTTAGATTATTTTCAGCATTTTCATTTATTTAAGAATCTATAACAAACAGACAATATGTCGCCATAAGTGATTATTTTTTTAAAAAAGTGATTTTTTATTAAAAAAAGTCTTAATAAACAGGTTCATAATCAATTTAAGTGCTACATCGGTGAAGGACTTAAGCACTTAGTTGATTCCTCACCTTAGAAGTCACTATTACATACTCGATTAAAGATTCTAATATACTTACAATTTAGTTTGTCACAACCTACTCTTTGACAAAAAAAAAACAACTACTCTTTGACCATCACCATCGCACATGCTAAGATTAACTTGTTTTGTTTTTTTAAATAGCTAAGATTAACTTGTTATGAGCTTAGTAAACTTAACTTAGATTTACACCTACACCCAAATATCTAAAAAAATAGCAACGTCTCCTCTGCTTTTCAGACATCTCATAAACAACGATATAAATCTAGCAACCAAAACCTTCATTTTTTTTGACAAAAAATACCTTCATCATTTAAATACAATATTTTCATTAGGTCTCAAAAAGAAAAGCATCTTTACAATTTCACATCCTTTCTAGTTGACCAATGACCACAGACAATCTCAGAGACAAAAATTCATATTCCTATAATTGCATCGAACTAAAGTTGTAAAAAACTCAAAAGTTATCCATCGCTTAAGTTAAGACCTTCCAAAATGCAATAAGTCTTGAGTTGAACTATAGATCTGTGAATGGAGGTTGCCGCTCACGACGGAGGGCGCCGTGATAAGTAAAACAAAGGCAAAATATTATATGAGGTTTATTAACTTATTTTCAGTTTTTTGATTAGGTCCTTATATTTTAATTGTAACGAATAAGTCCATTGTGTTTTAAAATCATTGTATCGTTGCCATTTTTTGATATTTTCCATTGAATATTACAAAAATGGTTACATGGCTATTAAACACCTAAGTGTCCGTTTTTTATGCCTAGATGGCATTTTTATTTATTGATTAATTATTTTTTATTAAAACTAAAAGAAAACTTGGGTCGGTTCTTCATCCCTTCAGCCATGAAACATATGAAGTAAAAAAAGGGACGATTTGGGTCTGTTCTGCAATCGTTTAAAAACCATCCTAAATATAATCATGTTCTGAAATCCCTTCATCCCATCTTTTTCCCTTCAATCTCAACTTCGATTTGGGTCTGCTCTTCAAAATGCCTAAATCAAATAGATTTGTTCTGTAATTCTTCTTTGCCTGTCGATGAGAGCGATAGAAGACAACCAGCAAATGGAAAAGCCAAATTAAGGAAAGGTGATTGTTTAAAAATCTGGGCATAATTTTTTAAGCATTTTGGGCGTTTTATTTATGTTATTCTAAAGAAATATTATGGGTGATCATTTTAAGATAAATGTTGTTCAACAATGCCATTGTAAAATCAATTTCTTTATAACACCCTATTGGCCTTTGCTGAGTTTATGGTGATGAACTGAGTTGAGGAAAAAAAAAATTCAGAGCAGAAAGGTGAACATGAGTTGGTCGATATTTGGTGTTTGGTTTTGAGTTCTCATTCTTTTCAGAGTATAGAACAAGCTTATTTAAGATTTGGAAAAGTTGCTCAATGGAAAAATTACTTGTGATGTTTAAAACAGGTGACTAAGAAGTTCTAGAAAAATTAGTAATGAAAAATTGTAAAATTTGGAAAATTATTTATAGAACAAGTTTACTTTACTTTAAAACAAACTACCCGGTGAAGATGAGACGAGAGCGCACTTGCGATGCGAAAGTGAAGTATAGTGTGGATTTGCATGGGGTTATTGGAAAAAGGATTTGATTTTGATCCAAAACAGTGAGGGAGAGTATCTTGAACAAGAGGTGATGAGTTAAAAGAGAGATAACAGCCACATAACACACTGTTTAATGGAGTTACAGACAAAACGTTTAAAATGGTAACAGTGCAACGATTTTAAACACAAAGGACCAATTCGTTACAAACAAAAAGTAATGAATCTATTTTGCCTAAATAAAAGCTATTTTGTCAAGCAATATGATGATAGTAATGGCTATATGGTTACTATTTTCAATCAAATGGTGTGTGCTAATATTCGATTGGATGGGTTAAACTCAATTATGATGAGGCTCCTTAATGAGTCGAATTCGTCTCTTGGTTGATGATGAGGGGGATATTACGCTTTGTCGTGTATACCAAGAAGCGAATAGTTGCGTCGATGCTCTTGCTATTATAGGTTATGATGAGGACTTGGATGAATTTGTTCTCTTTGATAGACCTCCTCCAGCTAATAAGCTTTTACATTTGCTTTTAGCAGTGAACATATCTCGTTAAAACCCCACTATGAGAAAAACACAAAATCTCAAGTGCAAAGAAACGATACATCATCTTCTGAACTTCTTGGATGATTTTTTATCCTTGAGACCTAAGTACTTGTCAATATCTTCCTCGCCTAAATCGTCTCCATCTTCACCCCTCCGTTTCTTCTTCCCTCCAGACTCCTTCATTTTCTACACAAATAAATACTAACAGTCAGGTATAAAGAATGCAATAATTTACTAATTCCTTTTTTCTACTATAGAATTGACTAATTTCAAGTCCTTAATAATTTACTAAATCCAACAATATAATCACAGCTCATGCTTTTTTTTTCCAATCATTCATTTCTATCATGGTAAAAAAGATTAAGAAAAAATACTATCATAAACAAAATACTGAAAACTCATTACCACATTATTTATTATTTATATAACCCAGTGAAGACAAAACGGGTATCATTCAGGCAAATAATATGGTACCATAATTTCAACTACGTTTTCTTTCCTTCAAGAATTTCAACTTCTTGAAGGAAAAAAAAAAAGACTAAAATAAAAAGCTCAATACGGAATTTTACCATTACTGCTAATCTTTTGGCGTCACTAACGCGCTCTTCCAAAAGCAGAACTTCCTCTTGTAGTGCAGGATACTCTGGTAGCTTCTTGCCTGAAATATACTTGTATTCGTTATTTATCAAGAAACTTTTTCGTTCCTTAAAATGTCAAAGCGAGGGCATAGTGTATACTACTCACCTATAAGCTTCTCTATCTGAATGTACCACTCTAGTTCATATTGGTTCACAAGGGAAATGGCAACCCCAGAGCGCCCTGCGCGAGCAGTTCTTCCCACACGATGTATATAATCCTATAGCTCAGAAGGTCAGAAATCTAGTAACATAAAAATGGAAAAATTTCTAATATGTTCATCTCATTCCATGATTTCTAGTTCTGTTAATTTAGATGTATCATCCATAAATCAATAAACAACCATGAAAGTACTAGCAAATTAATTCACATAATTCCCTTATGCTAAATGTGAATTTTGATTAATTATAATTGTAATAAGTTACAAAGCATGTCCATAAAAGATAAAAGGATTACATAGCACATCTTACTTTGGAGTTTGTAGGAATGTCATAGTTAATCACCATATCTACTGCTGGAATATCTAATCCCCTACTAGCTACGTCAGTACAAAGGAGAATATTGCACTCCCCAGATTTGAACTTATTCAAGGCTCCGAGTCTCTTTGGCTGTCAAAAGATATTATAATTAAAATTAGAGATGCTTCGTTGCCCTCCCATCACGAGGAACGAAAGAAGAAAAATTTACAACAAAATGCAATCATAATACAAGATCTGTAGTGCAGTTACCTGACTCATATGACCATTAATTGGGATGGCTTTTAAACCAAGATTCCTAAGAACCAAAGCCAAAAGCCGGGTTGAATCACATGTCCGAGTGAACACCATTGTTGTACTTCCAGCCATTTCATTGAGAATGTATACAAGGTAGCAATCCTATGAAAGAAGCACCAATTAATGAACACAATCATCAAAGATAATAGTCGTGATTCTGGAAACTCAAAATGCACGAAATTTTGTTAACTTTGCTCCAAATAGCCAATTTGTTACAAGTGTTCAATACAAACACATTTCCTCTATAACCTGTGTGATCTCCCTTCTGCATCTAACACTGTAACATATAATCGTGTTTGGTGTTTGGTGTTAGACTAAATAAAAACGCTTTTTGCTAAATCTATCTTAATTGTCCTAGGCAACCTTGATTGTATCATTTGTATGTCTCCAGTAGTCCAGTCTACTACCATGCAAGCAGCAGATATTTTCTGAAGGGAAATTATGCTCGCCTAGGAGTTTTCAAATTAGGTAGCATTTGGCACACAGACAAAATCGAAAGAGATAGCCTAACAAAGTGTACTGCTTTTTATCTCAAGTCCTGCTTTACTCTAATTTAAATACACACCACACATCAAACAACACTCATACTGTACTATGACGCGCCGATACTGACATAGACACCAATTTTAATTTGAAAAATGGAAGTAGTTAAAGTATCAATGTCGGTGTCCAACAGGTATCTGACACGATACGTGTCGGAAACCGGACAATTCTTCAACCTGAAATGTCGGTGCTGCTGAGATTCTATATTTGTCCTCTTGAGACATATGTACCAAATGCCACCTCAGTCAGTGGCCATTCATTCATGAAATCTTTTGTAGTATTAATATCTAAGACAGCCTCATCAGGATGCTTTTATTAAGTATAACTTTGGAGGGGGATAAAGTTCGTTTACCCTGAGCACTGATACATGTGCTAAAACACATGAATTGGAATACAAGTTAAAATAATATGCGATTTCAAACAATTTTTCCCTCAACATAAGTAGCACAGAATAGCCTTTAAATAGTCTCCATTGGGTTTAAAATCCAAGAGCAGTGAGAATATCAGCAACAATTGATAGCCCGAATATTTCTGAGAACCAACATTTTTTGGACAAGGGAGAACAAAAACCTTATGTTTTGCAGGCACGAAGCGATACTGCTGCTTCAGTGTGTCCACAGTTGAATACTTGGATGCTGCTTCGATCTAAATTGAAATAAAAAATTGTAAATAACATTAGTTATATATATATATAGCTTAAATTGCAGTCTTTCCAAATTTAATATTACATTTCCCTCCCCTAAGAGGAAGAAATAACGTTACACTGTAGTCCAGTTTAATGCAAATGAACCAGGTGGTGAGCATACCACCCAAGAACATTTTTCCTTTCTTAGCAATTCTCAATGTTGACAGGAACTCAACTTGGACACCCTATTATTGGTTTAATACTTCAAAAGATGGGGAAGAAAAATGAACACCTTACTATCATTGGAATTTCACCCAAAATCTTCATTTCAATTTCTACATCCCAAAAAGTCAATAATTGAGGTTCGAAACTAGCTGGCATTCATATTAATAGCAGAGAGAAGACTCGTCCCTAAGAAGGCATTAAAACCGACTAGAGCATAACAAATATTAATCTTTCAAGGGAAAGGGGTGTAGTTGTTGTGTGCAAACATATTTGTAAATATCATAGTTGTACCTTCACAGGATTCCTTAAACAAACCC
Source organism: Astragalus glycyphyllos (assembly GCA_963573325.1). Taxonomy (NCBI): domain Eukaryota; kingdom Viridiplantae; phylum Streptophyta; class Magnoliopsida; order Fabales; family Fabaceae; genus Astragalus; species Astragalus glycyphyllos. The sequence goes on along the minus strand of OY754309.1, from coordinate 86,861,195 downwards.
TTTGGAGCTTCTGGACCTGTAATATCAAGAGTGAAACTTGCTCTATTACAGCCGCAAATTTAAAAAAGAATAAATCACACAATCAAGCATCTGCATTATATAAGCAGCGCACATTTCAATATCGTTTGCAGCATGAGATCCATAATGGATAGCATAAGGAAATAAAAGAGATTTGGTTAAGAATAACATTATTAAATACTTTTTAAAATCTATTCCAAAATTTTAAAAAAGTATAATCAAACAACCAGAATTTATGTTTATTAGAGTTTGAAGAAATCAAAGAAACGAAAAGAATGTCTAATCAGAGAAAAATGATATCTCCGTCTGTAAGGTGAATATGAGAGAGAATGATTGATTCATTGATTTATAGAGTGAGAGCTTCAGAGGATCTACCAGATAATGTTATAAAACATAATAGAATATGCTGACTGAGCAACTGTAACAACAATTTTTACAAAAAACTGTGCAGCTAAGCATCCAAATAAACTACTCAGTGACATACAAAGACCATCACTATAGTAATGTTCCGAAAAGTTTTCTCATAGGACCTATATCTAATGTGATCCACATCTTAGAAAATTTAAAGAAAAAGGCTTCGCTTGAGTATTATTAAGGTATCATGTCTGGCTAATTCCAAGGGAAAAAGGGATTAAGAATAAATAATATACTAAATGCAAAATAATTAATAAACCAACATATTTACCTTCTTGGTCATCGTAGCAGAAAAAAGAAATGTTCTCCGTTCACGAGGAATCATTCCTAAAATCTCATTAAGTGATTCTTCAAAGTCTTCATTCAACAGCCTATCTGCTTCATCTAAGACCTGCTCAAAATGCAGAGAAGTTAGAACGAGAATATGATATGGTAGACAACAAGTATATTACTTAAAAGTTTCTTTCAGTAAAATATTAAAACGGGGCCAAGCATCTACAAAAGTGCCACACAAAATACCCTACATCTATATGACATGTTGCAAATCAGCTGCTAATTTTCTTGAACCATAGCTGCATAACCAGGTAAGATATAAGAGACCAATGCAAAAACATACAAGTTTTAATTTCAACAATAAATAAGATAATTGAACAGTGATGTGTCCTTCATAATTCTAAATATATTGAATAAATAAAACATGCAGGTAGCTGCTCAAGGACGAGAAGCCAATTGGGTGAGCAGATTATGCAGAAATTGTATGTTGAGCTTTATGGGGGAGGGAGGGAGGGAATGGGAGAAGGGGGATTAGAGTGAAGAGATAAATTGAGAAGAGGAATTAAAGGTAACAACTATCCTTTGAGCTGTAGCCAATCAAACAGCAAAACCACTCCTTCATTCACAAATGGAAGTCAATCTAGCAAAATGCCTCACATCTCACAAGAAAATTATTATTCAAGTTATTAACTAAGGTAAAAGTAAAACAGGCCCAACATATCAATTTTCTAGTTTTGCATGCGGAATAGTAGTATGTAATTATGACCATATAAGAGATTTACCTAATTTCTTCAAGAAAATAAACACAAACTAAGAATAGTGCATTAATATTGAAACCCCCCCTATGAACAAGTAATTTGAGTCACATACTCAACATTTGGGTATCAATAAAAAATTCGAACTTAAATTAAAATAATGTCGAAATCATACCAAGTATTTTAATCTACCAAGAGAAAATCCTTTGGTGTTTTTTAGGTGATCCAAAACTCGTCCAGGTGTCCCAACCTTCAAGGGTAAAAAATCAACATAAATCAATAATAAACATGCAGGACCAATGAAATTAGAACTCAGAAGACCAAAAATTACTGGTAAAAACTAAAAGGAGTAGCAGTACTAAAATAATACAATCTCAAACTTGTACATGCAGAACCTGCATAAGTTCAGTTTTCTGTTATCAACGGGATAATCGTTTTAAGCTTCATTCATGTGCAATGTAGACAAGATACCACCAGCCATACGAATACATGTAAGAAGAAATAAAAATAAAACGGGGGGAGGGGGGGGGATAGTTACACAGGGAGAAGCAAGGTAGTCGGAATCGAGATTCTAGGTAGGATCGGGGAGGGGTCACAAAATTGTGAATCGGAGGATCATAAGATCCTACCAATTTCTCAAAATCATATATCTAAGCATAAAGATTCGTGTATATGCCTACAAAACAACATCCACCATATAACACGCTTCCGTCAAACCCCGATTCCATTCATCACTGAGCATGGAGGAGGGTAGCAGAATCACGGAATCACACGATCCTATGAGTTGGATTGCGATTCTCTACATGACAATTTAGATCCAGTAGGAAAATATTTTCTCCTAGTAGTATTTCCTGAACTAAGCCTTCTATGTCCCCACAATATAGGGCTCTGATCCTATCTCCTACCCTTTTTACATCCACCATATCATCATTCTAATACTTGTCAATTATTATGCCTACCCCATTTCTCCATTTTACTTTGCCACTGTACCAAAAGCATAAACCCGAAATTTCTAATCCCTCTGCCTTTTCTCCCACTCGCTTAGTTTCTAGTAGGCACATAAAATTGATCATAGTGTCTACTACACACAGATTTTCCAATCATTGTGCCTATATTTCAAGTGGAAGTGGTTAAGATACTAATGAATTTTTGGTATACTCTATAAACGAGTGATGGGGGCTATACTATATGTCTCCTTGATGATGAGCCAACAGCAAGTGGCAGGAATTTGTTTTCCAATTGATTCGAGTCTCTGCAGACAAAATGTCAGCTTCTCCATTGCATTGATGATTCAACCTGAGTATGGTCCCACTTGTCTTTTGGATACTGCGTATAAAAAGATGGTTTGGTGGTAAATCCTGGTGGCTAGGGGTGTGCAAAAAAAACCAATAACCTTTAACCATACTAAAACTATACCGGACCACTAAGGAAAAACTAGTACCATTACCATTCCATCCCATTTAGAAGAAAAAGTGGAATACCGGTAATCAATTTTCTAAAACCGGTTAATTACCGTAACTTCATTTTCAAAATCCTCCTTCTGTAGTTTGTACTGGTATATTCCTTCAAGGCCCCCATTCTAGGCCATCTGTTAAGGCTGAGGTCAGAGTTCAAAACCATTTTAAAGATGAAATAAATTGCTTTTCCCATTCTCCCCTGTTCCCTTTTCTCAATTCATTTTCCTTTTTTATTTTCATATAATTTTAATTTTAAGTTTTTATTCAATCTCATTCACAGCGAAGTTTATCTTGGCTTCAGAGAAGAAAATGAGTTCCTTCTACTCTTTTATTATTACTAGTTAGTATTTATTTGTGTTTATTTTGGTGAAAAAAAAGATGGAAAATAAATAAATATTCACTTACAGATTTTACGTGGTTGAAGCTATAGCGGTGGAATACCTTATAAAACTGAAAGCTTTTTTAGTTTGAACCGACCTACCTACAGACTACAAGCTGGTTTATTAAATTGAAAGCAAAACTGGTTATAAACCAATTTTAAACTGGTACCGATCCACTTTACAATAACAAATCAGTTTTCACAAAGCAGTATGCTAGAACCACTTTTTTAAAAAAGTATGGTACAATATGGTATGGTTTTTGTACCATGCATACCCCTACTGGTGGCTGGTTCCGAACAAGACATTGAGGTTGTACAAGTTGAGCTTAGATTGATTACTAGAAGTGATAGATAGACAGTTGCAAAGGAGTGGAGTATTAGTGCAACAAGTACTGCAGATGGAAAGTCTGTACTTTATGTTTGGTTTTTTAAATTCAGGTTCAAGTGGTTGAACCCTTTTGTTGTTTATGGTTTCCAAGTTGGAAATAGTTTTTAAATATCAGAAATTCTTTGTTTAGAATTATATTGTTTCTGTTACTCATTTTGTAGTTACTTTTTCTAGATTATGTTTCATGATTTCACCAATAACAACAAAAGCAGAGAGCATTTCTTAAAATGAAACATGAGTGACATTTCTCATCCACACAAACAAGACTGGATTTTGGATATCACTCGCCTATTACCCTAACGTACAAGAAACAAATGAAATCAAAGCATGCCTACAGCAATAGTAATACTTACAATAATATGAGGTTGCTTTGCTATCTTGATGGATTGTTGTACCATGTCAATCCCTCCAACAAGCTACAGAAAAAGGTAAAAATGATAATCAAAAGATTGTTTAGCAAATTAGCATGCATGTAAATAGCTACTATCTGTCAAGGGAAGAAAACAAAACAAACTTGGGCTATGTAGTGAACAGGAAGACATAAAATTCATTCATGAAGAATCATCTCAGAAAAATTAAGTAGAACTCACCACAGCACACTTGACACCAATCCCAGAACCTAGAGCTTCAAACTGTTCGGCAATTTGAATAGCAAGCTCCCTGGATTGAGAAAAAGGTGAACACAGGAGAAATATACTAGTTAAATATCAGTCAGAACAATTACATCAGCTAAATGCCTAAATTTGAATTATGTGAAAATTAAATCCATGATCAGGTATCAACGTATGAAACCTTGTGGGAGACAACACACAAGTAAAGAAATCTTTTGGGTGTGGTGCTTCTAAGAGGGCATGCAATATCGGAAGAGCAAATGCTCCAGTCTTACCAGAACCCGTTTGGGCAAGTCCAATCACATCTTTTCCTGGGAAACACAAAACATAAAGAATAATAAGTAATTTAACATGGCTTGATCATCAGTAATTATGCCACCATCCAGAACTTAGGATGGGGGATATATTGTGATTGCAATAGAACATATTCAAAACAATAATGCAATCGACCATGGAAAATATAAAAAACTAAATTGTTAATATATAACCTTTCATGTTTAAAATCAGATTATCATTGGGGATAGGACAATCATTTTGTACTCATTCTTTGTATATTACTATTTTACAAAAAATAATTGAAACAAACAACAGATCTAACCTTCTAGCGCAGCAGGAATTGCTTCTACTTGAATCTTCAATGGATTAGTCCAACCCAGTTTTTCACAAGCTTCCACTAATAGCTCAGATAAGCCTAAATCCTTAAATGATTTCGTATCTGTATTTGCTTCCTCCATTCTAGCTTCTAACCTCTGAAATCTGAATAAATTTCAAAGTCAAATTGAAAATCACTTATATATGGTTAAAAGTTAGTGTCCCGTTAGAATTGTTCCCATGTTTTATTATTGTGGCTTGAACGAGTTGTATATATACAGTATCCAATAACCACAAACTAGAAAAACATAATTTATCAAACCAAGTAGCATAAGTTATACAAGAAAGACATCAAATAAAAACATCACTCCGCCAAGCAACAACCCTTAATTTTGAAGTCAAGTCTTTGGCATTGATGTAATCAGAACACTCTGATTCTAAGATTGAATATTACAAAATTAATTCATACTGCAAATTCAGCTAACACAACACAAGGTTCTCTTATTTCACTATCATGATCTTTAGTTACAGGAAACACGTGAAGGACACAAAATAGTGGAACTCGCCAGATACAGATTCACTAGCTATTCAAGAAAAATTCGGGAAATCACATATTCACCAGTGGAGGACCCAGGACCCTAAGTTAGGGGGTGCAAAAAAATTCTTTATCAAAAACTTTGGTTCACCGAATTGTTTAAATTTTTTTTTCCAAATATCCACCCAGTTCAGTTTTTTAGGGCGTGGTTGCGAACGATGAGAAAAACAAGTCTGTCGAGTGGAGTTAAAAATGATGAGGAGAACGCACCAATTGCACAATGAAGTGTGAGCAAATCAGAAATTAGGGAATATGAAAGGGAAATTCTAATTCAAACTGTAATTGGGATAATATTATATTTTTTAAAAAACTGAAAACCAATTAATGAAAATCAGAAAACAAAAAAAAATTGTAAAATATGTTACATCCCAATTTGTAAGTAAAACATGTCATCAGGGTGCTGCACCCAACTTTTTAAACAGAAGAGAAGGAACCAAACACACAAGCGCCAACAGTAACCGTGAGGCACACGAGCGGTGACAGATGGCCAGGAAAAATGCTTAGGCGCACCCGCATAGTAAAACAAAGTTAAATAAATTGTTTTTTATTCTTACTAGAAACAATATATTTAAGGCATCTTTTATTCTTACTTATTTATCCTTCAACTCGTATTAAATAGAAACAGAATTTAAAATTTAAAATTCAAAATTATCAAGAGACAAAATATAAAAAATGAATGAAAAAAGAATGACAATGTGCCAGAGTTTGCCAAGTCCAAATGGAGAGTCTATAGTAGCCTGTAATAGCCTATCCCAATTGGCAAATATATCATTAACTATTGGAAATAAACCTTTCACTCCAGAGCAGGTTAGTTTTTGAAATCTTTATAAATGTAATTACATCGCAGCTTTCATAGAGGATTATACTCCCAAAAATTTATCGCAAGCATCAAAAGAACAATGGGGTCATTAAGGCTAACTCTTAATTTTGTTGATTTATATATTCTTTCTGTACATTTTGAAAACTGGAGAAGGCATTGCAGAAGTCTGCATTAGTGGGTTTATTGCAATTGACATTCCTCCACCACGGGGTCCTCTCTGGTATGTTACTATTACAGTGTTAATCAACTTATACATATATATATACATACACAATGTTTCAAGAACACTCACAAACCATAAGCAAATTAAGACGAGAAACCACTCTCAAACCTCGTGACAACAACACACAAACCAAATCATCTAAGTAGAGAGAGAGAGAGAGAGAGAGAGAGAGAGAGAGAGAGAGAGAGAGAGAGAGAGAGAGAGAGAGAGAGAGAGAGAGCACATAACTCAAAAAATACTTTGATTTCAAGAGCAAATTAACATGTTTTTTCTGATAAACCAATTACAAAGATTCAGATTCTTCATTTCTTTACAAGAGCAAATACCAACTCCCCCATTACCAATTCTCCCACTCCCAACGTATTCCCAATTGAAACAGCAATAAAGGGAGATCATAATGTTCCTACATTTTGGTGTAAACACATTCACTGGCCATGAAGACCCATCAATATTTAATCCTATTGAACTCAACACTACACAGTGGGCTAATGTTGCAGCACAAGCAGGAATTTCACACATGATGCAAAGAAGGGAACTCAAAACCCTAAAATCTAAAAGGAACCCTAAACATCATGATACTAACTGCTAAATGTGGCAGCAGAAGCAGAAAACAAATGAAGAAAAATATGAAAGAAAGAAAGAAAAAAGCAACATTAACATTAACGTGAATACCATGAGAGATAGATTAAATTAGAGTGTGAAGAAAAGAGGGGAAGAAACTCAGAATATCTAACCTGGTGTAGGTTTGGCGGCGGCAAGAGAACTCGCGAGAGAGAGGAAGCAGCTCCGGCGGTGGCGAGAGAGAAAGCTGCTTTGAGAGAGGTTTAGTCGTGACCTGAGAGGTTTTCCCTTTTTTTATTTTAATTTTTTGATTATAATAAAAAGAAGTTATCTTATTATTTATAATTTATAAAGCGGAAGTTGTCCTGTAGTTGTCCTACAGCATTCCGTGCTAAAGTGCATTTACTTATTTTTTTTACTTTTCATATTTTATTATTTTCTTTAGATAATATACTTTTTTCCTTTTTAATATTTGTAGTATTAATTTACTAATTTATAAAGCGGAAGCTGTCCTGCAATCAGAATTTCGCGCCAAAGTGCATTTACTTTTTTTTACTTTTTTATATTTTAATATTTTCTTTAGATAATAATATACTTTTTTCTTTTTTAATATTTGTAGTGCTAATTTACTAATTTATAAAGCGGAAGCTGTCCTACAATCAGCATTCCGCGCCAAAGTGCATTTACTTATTTTTTTTACTTTTTCATATTTTCTTTATATAATATACTTTTTTCCTTTCTAATATTTGTAGTATTAATTTACTAATGGCAGATAATTTCTTTAAGTTGTATTTTGATAATTTTCGATTAATTAGTATTAAAATCGCACTGCAGTTTGTCTACAGTTGCGGTTCCGCGGGAAACTAGCATTTTTTTGTTTCTTTTTGTTTTTTATCAATTCTTTTTTACTTTTTACATATTTTAATGTTTTTGTAATTATTTTTTTTTCCTTTTTAAATTAGTGTAGTATTAATTTACACTAGCACATTTTTTTCTTCATGCCTCTTATTTTGATCATTTTGGGCCAACTGGTATTAAAAATATACTTAAATTGGTTTTTATATTATACGCGAGTACCGTGGCTTTAATCGATACTTCGTGCCAAACTTCGATGTTTTTCCGTTTTTTTCTTTTTATGTTTTTGGATATTTTAGAGTCTGAAAAAATTAGATATTCGAATACGCGAAATTCATTCCTCAATAACTGGTTTGGTGGAAAAAAATTATTTAGTAAGAAAATACGTAAAGTGATCGAGATGCTAAGCAGTATGTTTTCGTGAACTTTAGAGTTTATAACTGTTCAAAACGCAAAGTTTGTTCCTCAATGACCAGTTTGGTGAAAAAAATTGTCACAAAATACGTAAAATGTGATGCTAAACCGTGTTTTTTGGGGTACTTTAACATGCAAAAAAATTCTAGCTATTCAATTACGCGAAGTTTGTTCCTTAATAACTGATTTGGTGAAAAATATAGTAATTTCGTGACAAAATACGTAAAGTGAAATGCTAAGAAGTATGCGTTGGTGTACTTTAGAGATAGAATTTTTTTTAACCGTTCCAATACGCAAAGTTTGTTCCTCAATGACCAGTTTGGTGAAAAACAAATAATTTTGTGACAAAAAACGTAAACTGCGATTCTAAGTAGCATGTTTTGAGGTATTTTAGCGCTTAGAAATATTGTAACTATTCAAATACCTGAAGTTTGTTCCTCACCTTTTTACTAATTTTAGCACTTTAAAAAAATAATTTCTTTTTATACTTCTTATCTTTGTATTTTTTAGGACATATTTTTCTGAATCTTTAAAAAAATTATTTATTTTTATACTTCTTCTCCTTATATTTTCTGAACCTAAAATCTCTATTGAATTTATTTAGTTCGATCACTACCAAATCACAAATATATTTTTTAAATTTTTAAGGATTTACGGTTTATAAGAATCACTCCTCTCTTTTGTATTTGGTTACATTCAACATTATTGAGAGTTGTTTTTTTGTCTTGCAATATATAATATGTCATAAATACTTACTCTTGTGGGAACTTTAACTACATTTACAATAGAAATCCTATTATATTCTATCAAATTTGAATATGTGCTTCTATTTTATTGGTGGTTTTCATTGAACCTTGCATGATACCCACATGTTTTAATTTCTATTTGCGTTGTCTTCTTTATTTTCGCCATTTCGCACCAACGAGTATTTGAAGCATACTTAAATTGGTGTTTATATATTTATCTTTAGTTTAGCTTTAGTCCGCAGGAACTTCAACCACATTTACAGTAGAACTTGCATCATCTTCTTTCAACTTTGTATTGCTGCTTCTATTTTTTTGGTTGTTTTCATCCAAAAAAAATTTGATCAAATTGTTTTCATCCAACTCGGCATGAATATCGATTATTATATTAAAATTATTTAGACGTTTTCTTTTTATTATCTATGGATGTTCAATTTAAATGTGTTTTTTAATGTTCTTTTTTAATTTTATAATCCTCTTATTTAATTCATAGTTATAATTTAATTTTATTCATGGAAACTTCAGTCACATTTACAATAGAACTCCCTACCATATTCTTTCAACTTTGTATAGGTGCTTCTATTTTATTGGTGATTTTCAGCCAAGTCTGCATGATACTCACGTGTTTCACTTTCTATTTGTGTTGTTTTCTTTGTTTTGGGCATTTCGCACCAACGGGTATTAGAATCATACCTAAATTGGTGTTTATATTTTTATCTTTCTTTTAGCATTTACTCTCGCGAGAACTTCAACCACATTTATAATAAAACCCGCATAATCTTCTTTCAACTTTGTATAGCTGTTTCTATTTTATTAGTGATTTTCATCCAACACTATATGAATATGGATTATGTTATTAAAATTTCGTAGAGTTTTTGTTTTTATTATATATGGATGTTCAATTTCAATGTCTTTATTAATTTCTTTTTTAAATTTATAATCCTTTTATTTAATTCATAGTTATAATTTAGTTTTTATCCACGGGAACTTCAACCACATTTACAATTGAACCCCTCGTCATATTCTATTTCATATTTGTATTGTCTTCGTTATTTTGCTCATTTCGCACTCACATGTATTGAAAGCATACTTAAATTGATGATTATATTGTTATCTTTCTTTTATGTTCGAGTACCGCGTTGCGGCATTTACTCCCGCGGGAACTTTAGCCACATTTACAATAGAACCCGCATAATCTTCTTTCAACTTTGCATAATGCTTTTATTTTATTGGTTGTTTTCATCAAATCCTGCATGAGTGTTCAATTTCAATGTATTTATTAATGTTTCTTTTTATTTATAATCTTCTTATTTAACTTATAGTTATAATTTAATTTTTGTTCACAACAATTAGATTGTATATTTTACAAACCAACAGTGTTGGCCCAGTGGAATAAACCTCACGGGACACGGGATCGACACGATGCTCACGAGTTCGATTCCTGCGACCGACAAACTCGGTGTTAGCCTGTGCGAAATTTGCTCCTGAGCACGAGCAAATATTAGTCTTTCATTAAAATGCATGGGTAGCCAACAGTGATCCAAAGTAAAAAAAAAACTATATTTTACACAAACTAGATTTAGTAGATCTCGTGCAATGCACGGGTATTAGGACTAGTTCTTTCTATGGGGGCTGTTTTTTCCTTACAAAAAAATGGAGGGAGAATTTTTGTTGACAAGAAAAAAGGGGGAGCGTTGGGGAACAAAAATTTAGCACCAACCGCCGCAGTACCAGTTCATAGTCGTCGCATAATGAGTCCCAATTTTGTTGGGGGAAGAAAATTTAACCAAGTGTCGAGGGTTCGATCCTCGCCTTAGGTATTGAGCAGCTTTAAATCTCTAGGCTAGCTGTCCCACCCTTCGAGGTGTCTCCAATCCAGCGAGGGGATTAGTCACTGCGTTAAGCGGTGGATACCCTGGCCTAGACCCAAAAAAAGAGAACCACTGCAGAATGAGCAAAAATCGCCGGGCAATAATTTCAAATAACCAAACCGCCGCAGAATTCCTTTAAACTGTTGTAGTTTACTTACCTAATGAAGTGGCTAACTTCACCAACACGTACGTAAACCGCCGCAAGATTAACATATAACCAAACTAACTGAACTAGTTTAAATAAGAGGAAACTAAATATAGTGAGTTAATACCAACGCAGAATAACTGTCACTGGTTGCCAGTTTTGATGTAGTGTAGTCTCTGTAAAATTTTATAATTTTTCGAATGAAACTTATATACAATACTAGGTACTGCTTGTGTCGTTCCTCACATGACAAAATTAGGTAATTGCTAGAAACTACACCTATGGAACTGTACAATCTCTATTAAATTTTCGTCGACTTTTAGTCTCCACAAATTTTTTCGTCAGCAATTTTAGTCCCTATAAAATAAAATGTCAACTCATGTATACTCTTCAAATTTTCTAATGATGTTTCGCACAGTACAACACCTACATCGTATTCTTAGCTAAAACGCTCTGGTGGACCGCTAATAAAAGAGACGTGAAAACTCAAATGCATAAACTGAGACGCAGAAATGCAGAAACACAAAAATTACCTTTTGAAATTTGTCGGAATGAAAGAAACTCACAGCAGTGGTGAGAAGACCCGACACGTATCCGAAGAACCCAATGGCAAAATACAATGTTAATGACAAACTCAGTAAGTATGCTCACTTCCTAAGTCTCTCTCACCCTTACACAACATTAGATTAGATGTGGCACAACTGTTCATGGATTCATTTTTTAAATTACATGGTGTGCCTGTTTCTATTACTAGTGACAGAGATCCCATCTTCCTTAGTGAAGTTTGGACTAAATTCTTTTCCTTACAAGGGGTGGCTTTAAATAAATCAACTACTTATCATCCCCAGACCTTAGATGTATGTTTTCTGAAGAAGCTTGTGAGTGGTCTTATATTTCAAGAGGCAATATTTTCTTTTTTTGTTAATAGTTGGTCTTTAAGTCTTATATTTTATAACTGACTAAATTTTGGCAGCATTTCATGTTTATGTCCAAGAACACAACTCAGTGTAGCCTCACGCCCCTAGAGACAACAGGAAATTAATGTGATAGGAACCAAAAATTGTTCAAGTATCCAAATAAAAGAAGAAGTTTCCTCCAAAACTGTCTCACTTAGACAATTCAAGATTCAATACAATGAACGAGAAATTACAAAAGCTTCACTTGAATGCTTCATGATATATATAGAATCTCAAACATGAAACTAAAGTTTCAACTTGAATTTAATTTAAATTAAAAAAAATAAGCAGAGATGTAAAAACAGACTTTAAAGGAACATAATATGCATAGATAAACAATTCTCAAAGATTCAAATATAATAACAAGATGTAAATAAAAGTCATAAAACACCTCTACGAGTGCCTTCTAGATGGCTCCCATAGACCAAAGCGGGCTACCAATTCCTTGAAAGGAGTTGATGGAGGGTTCTCTATACTGTGGCCAAGGATTTGTGTGCATCACAACTCCTCCCACTACTCAAATGTCATCAAGAGAGCGAGAACATCGTGAAAGAGGGCGAGAGGGACGACGAAATTAAATCACATTTTCTTGTTGGGTACGAGATCGAAAAGAATGCATTGGGTGGAATGAGCAAAATATTGAAAAAGGCGCGAGTTTTTTTGCATAACAAAGAGGGTGGGGTTAAACTAGGCAAAGCTTTCTACATCAGTTTTTATAAATAACTGGCGTTTTAAATTGGTTTTCTTGACAATCTACTTAAAAAGTTCTAAACCGGTTCTTTTGGAAACAGTGTTTAAAAGTCTTCGAGAATTTCGAGTTTTCAAGTTAATTACAAAACTACTATCATTTCTACATTAAAAATCGATTGAAAAGACAATCAACTTAGAATCATATTTTTTTGCCACCTATCTGTTAACTAGTAAAACCTGACGTATTAAAGATTATGTTTGTTACAATTTATTTTATGAAAACTTCATTTTTTGTCATTTTAAAGCTATTTGTCGTTGTGCCACAAAATTGATATTAGATGTCATCAATAGGTCTTATTCATGAAGTGATCGTTTGGTTTGAAATTCCTAATAAATGTATTGGAAATGGGAACCAAACTTGAAACGGGAACCTATGGAAGTTATTTTTTCTTATGGGTTGATATATTTTGGTCCTCCATTGTAAAGGAAATGTATATTCGGTGAAGTAATTCTAAATTCTACATAAATTCATTGATTACTACTCAATTTGAGGTTGAGGCCTATAATTCAATTTTCAGACTTTTTAAATGTTGTCTCAGTCTATTTATTTATAAAAAGAATATGACAGTATCCGACCTGTGCAGATGCTACATAGAGTGATTCTTTGATAGGTGGTCAAATTTCTATCTCAATAATTGTTGTTTAATCTACCAAGATTTTTTCAGTATTATCTTTCTACTTATCATTTTAATTTTAATTTTGAATTATAATCATTTAGAATTTATTTTCGGGTTAATTGTTTGATTTTTCTAATTAGTAAATTTGTCCATAAAACAAGAAAACTATTACATTCTTTATATTTTACAATTGATTTTATTTTTTTGGATTGATATTTTACAATTGATTTTAGATGAATGAAATTTCAAATTAACAATTTTGTTTGAGTATAATCATGTCAAGTAACGCGATCAGCCCATATTAAAATTATTTAGACTTAATTTTCGAGTTAATTGTTTGATTTTTTAATTTCTTAATTTGTTCTTACAACAACTAAAATGTTACAATATTTATATATAACTGATTTTAGAAAAATGACATTTTCAAATTAACATTTCTGTTTGAGTATAATCATGTCACGCAACACGATCAGCCCGTGCGGATGCACGGGTATTTTACTAGTAACCTACAAAGGTTGAAGTCACAAGAAATGCAAGAGAACCATATCCCAATGCCACAGTTAAATTACTTGAGTAATTACATGTCGTACCAAAAATGGCAAGAAGAAAAGAAACTCCAAACGTAATCACGATGATGGACATCTTTTCTATGGTAACAACCCCCATGAGTGCTAAACCTAGAAAAGTTAGCACTAACTTACAGGGTTTGAATGATCGATCAGATCTAATTAATGATAATTAGCACTAACTTAATAGAGTGCGAAACCTAGATTTTTTATCCTTAAAGTTCGGTTTCCTCAACAAAGCAAATTCTTAAAACTCGCAGAAAAATTTGCATTAACTTTTGGAGGAAAAAAAACAACTTTTAGTATTTATGGAACCAAATAATAGAGACATTTTGCTCAAAAAGTATATAGAAAGATGTGTTTATTGACGTAAGGAGATAGGGGAGGTATTCACAAAACAAAAAAAGGAGATGGGAGGTAGGAATTGGGAAGTGGTGTTCTTTTTTTCCAAAACGTAAATTAGTTTAGATTTTTTATTAAGTAAAGTCTAAAATAGACCGACACAAGTGACAAGACCTAACACACACAAACAGGAAAATCAAGGATCAACATCCGAGGGATCGAACTCAGCAATCGGGTGTCCATAAATTCATAAACAGCATTTCTATCGCTGCGACGAATCAGCCTCGAAATGATGACTTAATTTTATAGAGACGGATGATATTAGTTTTTAATTTAAAATAATTTTTTTTGACGAAATAAAAGAATTGGTAAATGCAAGTTTTTTTATAATAACATCGATGATGCCCTATCACAACTAGAATAAGATGAGATAGTAACGTTTATTAATGACAGAAAGTTAATTTTCGTCTCTAATATGATGGTCACTAATTATTAACTACCATATTTTGTATTCCTATAATCTTTTTTGATATTCTTTCAATTTCTTCACTATTTCCTTTCTTTATATAAAAGTCCATAAATTTATAATATGTACCTAATCTTTTCCTAGGTTCTTCGGTAAAACATTTAATAATTTTATCCCTATTAACTTTGCTTATATTAATTTTCTATCTTTTTAATTTTTCTTTTTATTATATTAGTTTTATTTTCTAATTCTATTTTCTGAGATTGTATTTTATCTAAAATTGCTTTTTAGTTTTATTTTATTTAATTCTTCATCTGATATATTAAATTTTTGTATTTTATCCATCTTAGTGCTCTGATACCCGTTAAATACTTGATCTATTAAATTCTAAGTCCATTAAAGAATTTTGATACCTTACTAAATTATTTTTGACTCGCATTCTATATCTTTTTTGTTCTTCTGTTTCATTTTCTATTTGTAAACAGTATTCTAATTGCCTTGTAAGTTTTTCTATCCTTTCCTTTATTTCATTTCTCCTTTTTTAATTATTAGTAAATCTTTCTACATTAACTCTAGATAGAATACTCATATTCTATTCTTTATAAATGTTGTTAACTCTTTTACTTGATTTGCTAATTTATCAATATTATCTTCTTCTATTTTTTTTTCCGGATCATAAAATCTAATTGGTTTTGGAATCTGAGTTCTTCTTAAGTCAAATATCCTTGGTCTTTTTATGAATGTCTCTAACTCAGTTATTTCGTTCCTTTTAGGATATGAATTTTTCCGAATTCGGATCCTCTCAATTTCTTCTCTCAATTTCCCCAAGAAATTGAGAGGTCCAGTCTAAATTTCTAAGTTTTGAACCAGATTGCGTGCAGTTGCTTCTTAAAAGTTGTCGGATTTGAATTGCTCGACTATTGAATCATGTATTGCAAATATGGGAATTGACGTTGATCCCCTTTTCTTGAACCAAAACAGAAGGAACTTGTGTAATGATTTTTTCAAGTTTTTTCCCCAAATGTATGCTATGTGTTCCAATTACTGACAAATGGAAATCAACATAAAATCGATTCTAGTAGTTGGAGTGATTCAATAACTATGCCTCTAATTTTGTCTACCATAGTACCATTCAAGAGGAGAAATCTAGAAGAGAAAATATGATTCAAGAATATAGCCTGCTACTGAAATAGAAAATTTTGTCTATTTCTATTTAAGCCACATCTACGCCTGATATTGATTTAACTGGACCTCTCAATTTCTTGGGGGGAATTGAGAGGATCCGAACTCAATTTTTCTGTCAATCATTTTATTATCTCTAAATAAAATACTATGGTGAGAATTTGTTAATGCGTAGTTAACACAATAAGTTAATGAGAATATCTTATCTCTTGGTTTCATTAGATTTCCTTTTAAGAACTTAAGTTCAAAAGTGAGTGTTTGATCTAACCGTTTAGTTTTTAATGGTATACCAATATTTGGATGTATTTCAAATTTTAATTTACCGTATACTAAATTGCCTTCTACTATTCCAAGTATTTTATCTACTGGGTCTATAATTCTATCATTCTTTAAAATTAATTCCATCATACATTAATTTCCGTCTTCTTCATTAATTTATAAATGCTCTACATCATACATTCCTTCTTGATCCATTAGTACAATTATTCAATTTAATAAACTGTTTTCTTTTAGGGTAAATAGCACTTTTGGTCTTTTATCTTTACTCAAAGTTTCACTTTGGTCCTTTATCTTTTTTTTTGTCCGTTTTTGTCCCTCATCTTTCATTGTCGTTTCATTTTGATCATTGCCGTTAGTTTTTGTTAACGGACGTCACGCTGGCAGTTAACTGCTGACGTGACATTCATTAATTGAGTGACAAAAAAAATATTATTTAATTCTAAATCAGTTTACACATCAGCATTTATCTTTTTTTAAAAATTTAAAAACACAATTAACAAATAACTAAAAACATCAAAAACATTAATCTGAAAAGTTGCTTTCAAAACTAGGGTTCATCTTCTTCAATTATCAATCTTCATCATCAATTATCAATCTTCATCATCAGTTAACTCTACTTTCTCCATCCTATCGCTCTTCACTAACTGTTGTTGTTGGCATTATCATCTTTGCCATTCATACTTAGATTGCCTTGATTTTTTTTTAAACAAATTCCGGTAGAGTTCATCTTGTTGCATATAGGGACAATTTATATAAGGAACGTTATATTGCATTGTCAGAGATCTTTATTGCCAATTTTTATTTTGTTTCTCGTTATTTATGTAGAAAAGATCTAAACCATAAGCAGATCTGGTTTTTGACGAGCAGAAACCCCTTTTGATGAACAAAGATGGAATCCCTTTCGACGAACAAAGAAGGAATCGTTTTGTTGTTCTATCAGATCTGGTTTTGGATTTAAATGTTCTATATCTGGTTTCTATCAGATCTGGGTTTTGATTTTGAAGATTTAAGAAGAGGAAGAGTTGAATTTTTAAATTTCTGAAATTTGTAGATTGAAGAAGAAGAAGAGTTAACACTGGAATTTGTGACTGGCTGATTGGATTTTAATTATGAGTTAATGTTTTTAGTTTTTTATCTTCTTCCATCTAACCCAGATCCCCAGATCCCAAACCCTGAATCTTTGTTCTTCTTTCTTCTTTTGTCACAAACCCAAACATTCTCTCTTTACAACTTCAACAAACCCAAATATCTACAACCTTCAACCCAATTTTACAGTTTCGAATGTGAGAATATGTGAGAGAGAGAGAGAGAGAGAGAGAGACCCAGATTTTCTGGGCTTTGGGATGAACATGATGTGTGAGGAAGAAATGGGGAGTGAGTTTTTCGGATCTGAGATGATGTGGAGATGTGGTGTTCATGGGTGGTGATTCTGTGAGAGAGAGAGATGAAGAAGATGAGTGGTGTTGTTTAAATTGTTTTGTTATGTTTTGTTTTTTCTTAAATATAAAAAACTAAATTGCCTATGGAATTAAATAATACATTTTTTGCCACGTCATTTAATGAAGATGGACGTCACGTCAGCAGTTAACTGCCAACGTGGTGTCCCTTAACAAAAACTAACGGCAGGAACCAAAATGAAACGAAAATGAAAGATAAATGACCAAAACGGACCAAAAAAAAGATAAAGGACCAAAGTGAAACTTAGAGCAAAAATAAAGGACCAAAAGTGGTATTTAGCCTTTCTTTTATTATAGTAAATTTGTGAAATAGACAATAAAGATAATTGATAATCATACCTGATAATATATTCTTCTTGGGAACGACGCACCACGACTTTCGCTTGTTGAATGAAATATTTGATGATGATCAATTAAATAAGTAGCTTTGCGTGAAGTATTTGAAGGGGATTAGATGAATATGTGTATTTGGGTGTGAAATATCTTCATAAACAAGTGGTGTTTGAATGGAATATTTGAAGAAGATAAAGTAAATAAGTGTAATTAGATACAAAGGAGCCATATAAATAAGTAGAATTTTATTGGAAGCTGAAATAAAAGTACATGATTTGGATAAAGACACTCTTGGCTACTAGAGAAAACTAGCCTAGATTTCTACTAGAGAAACACTAAGAGAGAAACTCTCTTTACAACTCTTCTGTTAGAATCTATATATTAAACAATTGAGAATGCATCTCAATAAATGACATTACACGTGTCATTTTCTCATGCATTTGTTAATTAATTCGCTTGCTTTAAATATTCATCAACGCACATGGAAATAATTTTTGACATTTTGATTCACAATTAAACATTATCTCAACCTGCCAAATCAGTTACAATTTTAGAATTTGAAGTGCCAAAGATTTCCACCACAATGAAATGAAACTACTTCTATAAATTTTGGTCATTTCAATGGGTATGCATATTCTTAATCACATTTGAGTGTAGACCTAATCGCATCAATAGACCTATTTGTATTTAAAAATATAAAATCTGCAAAAAAATGTAGATTAGTTTTTTTACTAGAAAAAGAATATAGATTAATGCAAAATTTAGTGACCAACTTTTTACAAATTGGCAACAAATTAAACGTCAAAATCAAATCAGCTTATCTCCAAAATCAAATACCGTAACAATCATTTTACAAATTTTAGTAAAAACAATTTTATGCTTTAAAATGGATTAAATGACAACCAAATCAACTTATTTCCATTTTCAACTATAGAATGTCCCTACCCCACTTGCTTGAAATATCAAAAAATCAACTTTCAATCAAGTATAAAAATGAACTCAATTTGAGAAATCCTTAATTTTGACATAGTAATAAATAGTTCTAAGTGGTAATTTTTTGACCGCATAAATAAGGACAAGGGCGGAATATTAATATTTCTAAGTGGTAATTTTTTGACCACGTAAATAAGGATAAGGGCTGAATATTTTAATTTTAATTAATGAATCTTTTTTTTTTGGTAAGGTAAAGCTAAAACAGAGCAAAAAAAGGGAAAAAAGAAAAGAGAGATAACCAACAACTACACTCTCACAAACTCCACACCAGCAGCATCTGCTAGCAAGTTTAGAGAGATTTCAGCCGGAGGAACATCAAAAGTCATCCAAGAACTAGTGCTGGCAGCCCTAGTTTGGCGAAGTAGTCAGCACAAGAATTGCCCTCGCGGAGGGTATGACCCAACAACACCACCCAATCTCGTCTAAGGAGATCTTTGATAGACTGAATTACCGAAGCATATCTATTCCAATGGTTCAGAGGGGAGTTAACAAGTTGCACGACATTAGTAGAATCTGTGTAGCATGCCAATGATCTAAATCCCTTATCCCAAGCGTAAGACAGACCTCGAAGCAATCCTAATAATTCTGCGTGCAGGATATTTGAGTTACCAATATTACCCGCAAAACCAGCTATCCAGTCACCGTTAATTCCTCGCAGCAGGCCTCCGAAACCAGCGATTCCCGGATTACCAATACTGCTACCATCCACATTAAGCACTACTTCATACTCTCTAGCAGGCTTCCAAGAAACAAGACGAGGGTGAGAAGGTAACTTCACAGCTTCCTTATAGCTACTCATAATGAGAGATGCTAGATTATTTATAGACATTCTTAGCACAAACTCAGGAATATTCTCTTTTGCAATACAAGCCGAATTTCGCGCTCTCCATAACCACCAAACAGAAGCGAGGAAGAGGTGAAGATGAGGACTTTGGGTTGCCTCTTTAAGCCACTCAAAAGGATTAGACAAACTAAAGAAAGATGGAGATTGAAAACCAAAAGCAACCCACATGTTACAAGCATTAGGACAATCCCGAAGACAATGGAGCACATTCTCTTCTCTATAACCACATCTTTGACAACAAGAAGAATCCATCATACCTCTGTGCGCCAATAAGGATGCAGTAGGAAGAGCATTGTGGCATGCAAGCCAGATAAGAAGTTTAATCTTCTCTGGCCCAGAAATTTTCCAAATCCAATTCCAACCTTCCGAAGCATGCGGGAAATTAACAGGATGATTTAGGGACAAAAGCCAATTATATCCTGCACTAGCCGTGTACATTCCATCAGCTTTCCCCTTCCAAATGTAGTCATCCTCAACCGCAGGGTTCAGATCGAATCTGATGGTCTTGATGTGATCACTGATGTTGCTAGGAAGAAGAGAATACAACATATCCAAGTGGCAAGATTGATCATGATACACATCTGATATACTTAATTGAGAGTCGTGAATATCAATGAAAGGAACCATTTTAGCCAAAGGTCCATAGCCCGTCCAATTAGAATACCACAAGGATGATTGGCCATTGCCAACTCTGAATTCAAAACCGTCCTTCAAAATATCCCTGGCTTTCATTATTGAGTTCCAAGTGTAGGAACCATTCTTTTTTTTCACTTCAAGGATTGTGTCATCTGCCAGATATTTATGGTTCGCCAATTGGAACCACAGTTTGTTATTATTAGAATGCAAATCCCAAACCAATTTTCCAAGCATGGCGGTATTAGCATTACGGGCAATTCTAATAGCGAGACCACCATCAAATTTTCCTCTAGTAATCTTGTCCCAGCCAACCAAATTTATTCCATGTCCCTGATTCCCCTTCCAAATAAAGTCACGGGTCAGTTTGTCTATGTGATCACAAGTATGCTGAGGCAACCAAGAAGTTTGCATATAATATACTGGAATAGAATTAATAACAGACTTGGCCAACGTTAGTCTCCCAGCTTTATTCAAAAGCTTGTTTTTCCAAGAAGCGAGCCTGTTTTGAATTTTCTCTTCAATGAAATGAAAATCGGTTTTCTTAACTCTACCTTGAAACATAGGAAAACCAAGATACTTATCAAAGGATGTAGTACTTCGAATACCTGTAGCTGAAGCAATTCTCTCCTGCTTGCTACGAGGAACCAATTTGGAGAATAAGGTTCTAGACTTAGCAACATTAACTGAAAGACTAGACTCCCTTGCAAAGTTAGCAAAAATCTCAGCTACAAGATTAGCTTGTGACACCGTAGCCTTGGAAAAAAGGAGGACATCATCTGCAAAAAATAAATGAGAGAGAGCAGGCCCATTTCTAGAAAGTTTCATAGGCTTCCATCTACCATTATCTACAGCAGTTAATGAATCTTTTTGAATCACATATTATTGACACCTTCTTACATATGCAATAGAGTGATATTCAATTTGCCTACAAAACCAAATAAACCTTTTTTTGACGTAAAAAAAAAGACCATTTGATATTTTAAACGATAGAGAACAATGGTATTAAAAAATGCATGGCTAAGCAAGTGGCGGAAATTCCTTAGTTAATATCATTTGTCTCATTCTATAATATTTCTCTTTAGTATTCCTCATGTTACCATTCCTTTTTTGGTGTGTCGCAATGATTGAGCGTTGATGAGTTCTGTTCACTTACTATTCTTTTAAAAAATACTTAATATGCATTCTTTTACATATGACATCTTAATGTATCAATTGTTATATATGTGTGTGTGTGTGTGTGTGTGTCTGTGTGTCTATCTGTCTGTCTGTATGTATGTATATATGTATGTATGCCTTCTTTCATTAAGCCTCTTTTACATATAGTATCTTAGTGACAATATTGTATGACCATCTATTAAATTCTATTGGTATAAAAATTAGTGAAATCCATTTCTGACCATCTGGATAATTTTCTCCCGACTTTAGTTGGTTATCATCGTGATGATATTTACATTTGCAGCTACAGGGAGGAATTAATTACAAGTTAATGAAATTGGGAGGTTGTTGCATTGCAGGATTGATTTATACGGGTGAAGACAAGGAGCCAACGAGTTATATTGCTGAAATTCAAGGTACATTTGGGAGGGAGCTTTTTAAATTGATAATTGCATGTCTATGGGGGTTGATGCAATATTTTATATAAAAGTTAGTAGGATGGGTCGAAAATGATAAATAACAGAAATGCAAAAGGGGGAGGAATTCAAAAACATGTAAGGTTGATATATATTAGGAATCTCTGTTACAAGCGCTACTCCGCAAACTTTAGATTTCTTACTCAATCTTGACCGGAGGTTTCGCAAAAGCTGTGCAAATGGAGCAAGTAAAGGACGTGAGACTGAGAGGTAGACGACTCAAAAATTGTGCAATCCCTTGACCAAATATATAATCGACATGACCATGTCATGACATGCTCATTAATATCGTTATTATTTAGAGATAGTGTATCTTAAGAAGAACTCTAATCACAATAATATGATATCGTTTGTGCTTAAAAAAATAAAATTAACATGAACTTTTGATAGTTTAAATATTATTTTCAAATCACAAAAATACCATACTTGCATTAATTTTACTACTAGCTTACAAAATATAAAGGCTTAAATGCACTTTTGGTCCCCCTATTTTATTAAATGTGCAATTTCGATCCCCATGTTTATATTTGTGTAATTTTGGTCCCGTTATTTTACTAAATGTGCAATTTTGATCTTCCTATTATAGAAAATTATTTAATTATTTAAGTATAATTTAATTATTTTGATCTTCCTATTTTACTTAATTTATTTTAAATTATATATTAAAATATAAAATATAAAAATAATTGCACATTTAGTAAAATAGGGGTACCACCTCATTTACTTTAATAAACATTTATTTTAAACAATTAAATAATTTTTATATTTTAAATTTAAAATATAGAAATAACTTAATTATTTAATATAATTAAATAATTTAATATAATTAAATTATTTTCTATTTCTAAAGGTATAAAATATAAATGTCGTTTATTTATTTTAAATTATATATTAAAATATATAATAGTAAAATATATAATATAAAAATAATTTATTTAGTTTAAATAATTAAATCATTTTCTATAGTAGGGGATCAAAATTGCGTATTTAGTCAAATAAGGGGACAAAAATTGCACAAAAATAAATAGGGGGATCAAAATTGCGCATTCAGTAAAATATGGGGATCAAAATTGCCAAAAAAAAAATAGGTGGATCAAATTTGCACATTTAATAAAATAGGGGGAACAAAAGTGCATTTAAGTCAAATATAAATTATTCGACAATAATTTTCAATAACATATTATTACCCGTGTGCCGGGCACGGGTTAATTATTCTAGTTTATTTTTATTTTATAATAACTTATTTTATGACCTGGTTACCGCCTAATAAATTAGTCACCTAAATTCCCAATTTCTTATCTTCTTTTTTTTTCTTGACGGATCTTATCTTCTTCTTTATCTACTACCGCTCTCTCCTCCCTCCCTCCTTATCTTGTCTTCTCTTCTCTGTTATTCTTTCTCTCTATTCATCATCACAAGACGCCATAGACACAAGTACACAACCACCATTCTTTGTGTCTCTTCAAAGACACAAAGAGAGGAACAACAAAAACACACACAACACTTACATAAGAGTAGCTTCTGTTGGAGAAATTTCCAAAATATATATTTGGAAAGTTGCAATGGTTAAGAGCAGTTTCGGAAATAATGGTGAAAGTTTGTTTCGTTTGGTTCGGCGGTTAGTTTTGCCAGTGTTGGGCGGTGGGTCATTGGTTCGAATCCTAACTTGACCTTTTGGAATATTAAAATATTTTAATTAAAGTAACATTTACGAAAAACTGTCACAGATAGGATTCGAACTCGCACCATTTCAGATAGAAGCACAACCATCAACCGCTCGGCCAAACAACGTGACTTGTCATTTGATGAACGTGAATCTTATTTACTGGTTCCGTATTACATTGCAGAGACACTTCCAGGAGTTGTTTTCCTTCACTAATTGTTATGAGTTTCTCTATATATAGAGATAGTTTTGGGAAGAGAAAACACATGAAAATTCATGTTTGCACGAGCCAAATTTCTGCCAAAATTATATCTAAGTCATTTCTTCTTTTCTCTAGTGCACGAGAGTAATTGGGGAAACTTTATTCCGAATACTATTATTGATCGATACGCTTGGTGTGGGTGTGCAGACCATGTCAAGGAACTCCATTGTATCCTGAAGGGGATCCGCTGGTCATCCTATTGCATCCAATCTAGAGTGATTGGTGGGGGCGAATCGAACCTAAAGCTCAGTGTTTTACACGCCTTGGAGTCTTGTGCAATGATAAATTCATCTTCTCCTTGTTATTTATTTTACATGTTATTTACAATTAATTTTTACTAATGGTTTTCTATGTTTGGTTGTTCTTCTTAGTTGCAGCATTATTCCCACCAACAAATTGTTCTAACAATCTTTAGGTTCGATTTTGCATTTGTGTTGAAATGATGACTGCAACATTGAAGGTTTTTCTACTTACAATTTGGGAGAGATGAACACTTATACATCACTGAAATCTATTTATTTATGACGATGGTGAAAGGTACATAATCACTCTTTATGGAAATGATATGTTTAATGTTCTAAATTCATGGATGGCTAAAGAAAAAGTATTCTTTGTTTATGTTATACTTGAAGTGTTCTGTTAAGAAATTCTTATATGCATGATTTAGAATTTATATTAAAGTCTTGGAGTTTTGATAAGCATAAATATCTCTACTTTATTGCATGGATTTAATGGAGTTTTTCATTTAAGAATCAAATATTTTAGATGTGATAAGGTTATATAATATGTGCATATTATGTGAAACATGATTAAACATAAATCCAAGACAAAGAGACAAGTTAAGAATTGGATTGAGAATTCGAAAATAAATTGTAAAGGGGTGTGAACTCGTGGTTGACAGAACCCAGAAGTTATTAGTTTCAATATAGCAGAGGTTAGGATGAAATAATGTGATGGTTTAGCAGTAAAAGATTAACCGTATAGTTGTACTTTCTTTTGGGTTTTAAATTGCGAACTTTAAATAATAAGTTGCGTTGGTTCGGAGCAGAACCTTGCTTGGATGCAACTTTCGGAACAATAATGGTAAGTCCAGTAGGCCACGCTTGGCTTTGATGATGGGCAATTATTACTAACTTATCTTATGATCCTTAATATGTTAGGTCATTGGTATGTCGTTGCTTTTATTATGACCTGCATGTTGTCAAGTTGTGTTATCATGTTGTGCTTATCTTGAATAATTAGGCTTCACATTTGATCTCATATTATACATGCATGATAACATGAAAGTAAATGTTAATTTCTTCATTAAATGTACAATGAAATAATTTGGGTATGTTTGAAATTTCAGTAAGTTGACAAATGTTCATGGAAGAAAGTGATAGGAAATATTAATGATTTTGGTTCATTGTTTATTTTCTATTGTGATTATTATTTTGTTTTACCATGGAACATATATATACATGAAATTGGAATTTGACACTTAGAATTTATGATACGTGTATTATATAGTTATGTGATATCTAATATGAAAATGTTTCCTTTTCATAAAATAGAAATAAATTCTAAAGTGTTTGATTTATTTTTATGTGGAGTTATGACTTACATGTTTGGACCCATCTTATGAAATTAAAGTTGATTATGATAAATTTTTATGATCATGGTTGTTGTTGCTTTATATATTTAATGCATTGAATATATGGTTTCTTGAATATATTCAAGTGGAGTAGAACTTCAAATTGAAGTGGTTATTAAATATTTAATAGCAAAGGAAGAATGACATAAAGTTTGTGTATATGACAAAATGAATGACAAAAGTGTCATGGTGATAGTTAGTTTAAACTATCAAGAAAATATAAAAGCCATAGCTATGTGATTGATTGAATATTCAAAGATTTATTGAAGTTGGAAAAAGTTTTGCAATTCTTTGATGAAAGAGTTGACAAGGATGATGTCTTCGGATATAATGTTAAAGGTATTGAAGATGTCATTAGGGATGTGGTACAAGCCCATATCTAATTGATCACCAATGGTGGAAACTCAACTCACACTTGAGTAGTATCAAGTCTTGAGTTCAATGAGGAAAGTACACTATTAGAGTGATTGAAGTACTTGGCAATAGATACATCCCAAAGGGTAAAAGTGCTTGGACCATAAGAATAAATGAGGTGGGATGAGGTTTTCCTCTTAATAGGCATATGGCATATATTTGCTGAGGTGCATAATTATGGGTGCATTTCTGATAAAGTCTACCTATATGAGAATGAAGTGAGGCCGCTTCATAGAGTTCAAGGGCTTGACTCTTAAAACTCTCATGAAAAGGATACCGGACACAAGGCCTAAACAAAAGTGTCATTCTATAATTCGATCAATGATATTGAGATTTCATGTGTGAGTTATGCACACTTGTTCTAATGAATAATTGGTTCAAAGCTTGTCTACCAATTTATTTAGGGATGAGTGAAGACTTAACTTACTAAGTGATGGTTCAAATCGCAAGATACCATTATCTGAAACCATGAGATTTCCGGAATAATGGATTTGGATATATTTTGAAAATGGTGGGGGATTGTTGGAGAAATTTCCAAAATATGTATTTGGAAAGTTGCAATGGTTAACTACAGTTTCGGAAATAATGGTGAAAGTTTGTTTCGTTTGGTTCGGTGGTTATTGTTGCAAGTGTTGGGCGGTGGGTCAATGGTTCGAATCCTACCTTGGCCTTTTGGAATATTAAAATATTTTAATTAAAGTAACATTTACGAAAAACTGTCACAGATAGGATTCGAATTCGCACCATTTCAGATAGAAGCGCAACCATTAACCGCTCTGCAAAATGACGTGACTTGTCATTTGATGAACGTGAATCTTATTTAGTGGTTTCGTATTACATTGCAGAGACACTTCCAAGAGTTGTTTTCCTTCACTAATTGTTATGAGTTTCTCTATATATAGAGATAGTTTTGGGAAAATTCATGTTTGCATGAGCCAAATTTCTGCCAAAATTATATCTAAGTCATTTCTTCTTTTCTCTAGTGCACGAGAGTAATTGGGGAAACTTTATTCCGAAAACTATTATTGATCGATACGTGGTGTGGGTGTGTAGACCATGTCAAGGAACTCCATTGTATCCTGAAGGGGATTCGCTGGTCATCCTATTGCATCAAATCTAGAGTGATTGGTGGGGTGAATCGAACTTAAAGCTTAGTGTTTTACACGCCTTGGAGTCTTGTGCAATGATAAATTCATTTTCTCCTTGTTATTTATTTCACATGTTATTTACAATTAAGTTTTACTAATGGTTTTCTATGTTTGGTTGTTCTTCTTAGTTGCAGCATTATTCCCACCAACAAATTGTTCTAACAGCTTCCATTCACGTCATCATGTCTTTATTTCTTGTTCGTCTCTCTTCTTCACCTCGTCTTTCAACTCTTCTTCCAATTTCACCCTCACATCATATTTCTCCTCAATTACCAAATGCCCACTTAATTCTCTGCCGCTACAAAATCAGAGTAGCTTCCATTCGAGCTGGTATCTTCAAAGTTCGTTCCTTTTCCACCTTTGGAGGAGTTCACGGTGATGCTCAATTTGACTGTGGCAATTAAGAAGAAGATGGCGAACAAATTAGGGCTAATACTGATGATGAGGATGATGTAGAGGAAGAAGAAGGGACTGTTAGTTCCTTTGTTTTGCCAGATGGGATGTTTTCGGCCTTGGACAAGCCACGAAGAAGAAGATAAGAAATTGGGAATCTAGGGATTTGGGTGACTAATTTATTAGGTGGCAATCAAGTCATAAAATAAGTAATTATAGAATAAAAATAAATTTCAGCTCACACCTCCGTTTGCCACATAGGCAATTTTTGTAACGGAGATCTAACGGAAGGGCTTATATCAAAAGAGTGTAATTTGCAAGGGCTTTTTACTAAAAAAATAATTTGCAGGGACTTAAACCAAAACACGCTATATTTGCAGAGGCCTAAAACATATTTAAGCCTTATTTTTTTGACAAATTGAACTATTTTTATTTTAACAAGCACTCACACCACATAGTATAATTGAAAATACAACCCCAAATTCTAGAAGAAATGAATATTCAAATGATGACCATGTATCCATAAAAGCATAACTAAGAATAAAAATAAAACATAAAACATGAGATGATATCTGCAAATTTAGTGAACAACTCTAAACACTAGTAGGTGGGATTTCTTTAAGATAATCCTGTCTTGCAGCATTAACAAAAATTGGGAAAAACAACCAAACGAGTGATGATGTTTTAGACTGGGCAGTCGACTGATACTTGGGCCCCCAGCGCAACTGGACTATCCGACATCAACGATCCAAATTAATCACTATAAATATTATCAGTCACCAGGTGTCAGGTACGCAATACATTCGAATATTCACTAGATACCATTATAGCTCGACATAGCTGACTTGGGCGTCGGAGTGTCCTTGCTGGTACCCCCGGCGCGTTCAGGTCATCCTTGTTCAACAGCATCAGAAGACCTGTCCCTTGACCATCTCCACAGACGACCTCAAGGTACAGATCAGATGATATAAGGGATAACAATGTCGCACCAGCCATGAGACCAGGTTTGGCAATAGGGCAACATGGCTTAGCAGAAGTTGATGCATTTATCGTATAGACAATATTGTATGTCCAGTGATATTGCTCTGTCAGTGTAGCCCACAATGTCATTGCAATTGCTAGTGCATTGAAAATCCTGAAAAAACATATATAGAATGATGCAATAGTTTATATGGGAATGGGAGACAAAGGAAGGGAAGAAAAAATTATTATAACCTACTAAGTTTTTATTGTACTACAAACATATATTTATATATCGGACTACAAATGTACAAGAAACCCTAACCCTCCTATCACAAGGGGATGATATCAACAATGCCTTTAACTAAATCTTTTTTTTTTAGTAATGAGAGGAAATAGGCATCTACAAAGCAATTAGAAGAGTGATGGTTATGAGAAACTTACATAGCCAAGAAGAAGTATATAGTCAAAGGTTTGAATTTGAACAAGCCAGAAGGAGGAATAAAGGTATCGTGTCGTATGGATAAAGTATCGATTTATAACCTACTAACGCAGATGCCAAGAGAAATTCAAGAGAACCATATCCCAATGCCATAGTTAAATCACTTGATGAGTAATTGCATGTCACAACATCTTTCCCTTCGATCATGTGGATTCCCATTGAAGGCTGAAAAATAAACACACAAAAAAGACAAAGAATCGTATCTTTATTTTATAATCGGCTTGTCTCGAAAAAATTTAGATGTCTAAATCTGTAAATTGTGTTCTTCAATAATAGATTCGGTGAAAAAAAATTAATTTCATGACAAAATACGTAAAGTGAGATGCTAAACAGTGTGCTTTGGTGTACTTGATGCTGAAAAAATTTATTTTGTAACAAAATGTGTAAAGTTAAATGTTAAACAATATGTTTTGGGGTACTTTAGGATTCAAAAAAAATTAACTCTTCAAATACCAGAAGTTTCTTCTCAAATAACCAGTTTGGTAAAAAATAATATAAAGTTTGTGACAAAATACGTAAAGTACGATGCTGACAGTGTATCTTGGGTTACTTTAATGTCTTGAAAAATTTTATATGTTCAAATACGCGAAGTTTGTTCATCAATAACCTGTTTGATGAAAAACAAAAAAGTTTCGCGACAAAATACGTAAAGTGTGGTGCTAGGCAGCGTGTTTTAGGGTACTTTAGGGTTAAGAAAAACTTTACATGCCCAAATTGGTGTTTTCTTCTTTATTTTGGTAATTTCGCACCAACAAGTATTAGAAGTATACTTAAATTGGTGTTTAGTTTTACGCAAAAGTAGACCGCCTTTAGCGTGAAAAAACAAATAGATTCACTAAACTATCCCCAATTAATAGTCATTTTCTCACAATATTAATGAGTTTTTTTGGTACAAAAAAGGAGTTGTTTTTTATAGGGAAATGTTAATGGGGGTGGGAGAATGTTAGTTTCCAGGGTTTAAAACTTAAACCTCCTTCTTGCAACTCCTTCACGTCCCTTAACTCGCAAACTGAGCTAAGGGACATCCAACGATACTCTAGCTCACCCCGTGCATCGCACGAGTAATGAGGCTAGTTAAAAACAATGTGATTAACAAATGCAAATTCCGTTAGAAATTTGAAGATATAATAACTTATTCTAATAAATAAATTAATTAATACATTTTTAATTTCATGAACAAGTTCACTAACAAATGGCACGTTTGGATAGAGCTTATTTTGAGCTTATGAAAAATAGCTTATGCAAATAAATAAGTTTTTTTGTATTATTCATAAGTTTGTCAATGTAGTCTAAGGAATAACAACTTATGGAGATATAACTATTGTTAGTGAGAACTTATGGGTTAACATGAAAACTTAATTATCTCCATAAGTTGTTTTCCATAAACTCAAAAATAAGCTCATCCAAACGGGCCCAAAGGCGAGAATAGAAGAAACGAAATAAGACGTTCTCACAATGATGGACATCTCTGTCATGGTAACCCTCATGATGCTATTAGAGTGCGAAACCTAGAAAAGTTAGCACTAACTTATTAGAGTGTGAAAATCCTAAGTAGGGGTCGATGTAAACTGGGCGGGGCGTGGCGGGCGTGGGTAGTAGTTATCCGCTACTTGTCCCGTTTAATATAAACGCTATCCGTACCCGCCTCATACCCACGTGGTACCAGCATAGCGTGTTTTTCACGGGTATTGTCTCCTCGCGGGTACCCACAGATAATTTTAATATTAATTGAAATAGTTGAAAATAAATTTTGAAATACCAAACAAAATTAACCTTTTGAATTTGTTGGTTTGGAATTTGTGATTTTATCTGCGAAATCCGAACCAAACCAACCTGATATCAAATGAGTTGGTTTGGATTAGATTTGTCTAGATTTATTGCTCGAGTCGATTACATTTACTCGAGTTAAGATGGTTTGGATTTTGTGATCTTATCTGTGAAATACAAACCAAACCAACCTGATATTGAATGAGTTGGTTATTGAATGAGTTGGTTTGGATGAGGCTCACGAGTCATGCACCAAAATGGTAATTTTAAAATAAAAAAATTACATGTCTTGTAAAAAAACTACATGTTTTTAAAATGTTCCAACACTTTTAAATAGCTAAAAAAAGTCAATATTTAGAAAAACACCAAATCAAACTTAAACTCATTAATAGTCATCCAATCCAAAGTATTAAAATGTTACAACTTAATCCTAAATTACAATGGTAAAACGTCTACATAAATAACATATTGTGCTATTAAAATAGTCATCCAACATACTTAGTCACTTGGTGCTTTAGTTCGGGTGGTTAAGTTCGCATGTTTGTTTTTTAAAATTCGTAGCGTAAAACAAAATATTGCTTATCAAAAAAAAAACATGTCAATTTGGGTTGGATTTTGGATTGGTTCGGATTAGCTTGAACCACTAGACGCCCTTAGATGCGAGTTGAGAAATAGTATATAAGTACCTCTAAAGTTTATAGCCATTTGGTCCCTTAAATTTTAGAAAAGTTTAGTTTAGTCCCTAACATTAGTTATATTACTAATTGTCCCTGACAT
This sequence comes from Astragalus glycyphyllos, assembly GCA_963573325.1. Lineage (NCBI taxonomy): Eukaryota > Viridiplantae > Streptophyta > Magnoliopsida > Fabales > Fabaceae > Astragalus > Astragalus glycyphyllos. The sequence continues at coordinate 86,829,511 of OY754309.1, read as the reverse complement.
TTCCAAATGTTATTAAGTTTAGTCCCTCAAATTCTCGATATTTGTTTGATCCTTGACTTTTACAACTTAATATCAATTAAATCTCTGGCTTTTGCATTTGGTATTAGTTTGGTCTCTGATGTTTGGAAAATTAAAGATCCAATTGATATTAAGTTGTAAAAGTCAGGGACCAAACAGACATTGATAATTTAAGAGACTAAATTGAATAACGTTTGGAAATGTTTGAGACTAAATTAGACTTTTCTAAATAGAAGACATCGGTTTGTTATATTCATTCAAGCTGCAATATCTTACCCCATCTATAGTTCCAATTAAGTTTAAACAAAATTGTTGTAATACTCATTAATAGTTCTAATTACGCGACATCCTCATGGATGAAACTAAGTTTTTATGTTAACCCATAAGTTCTCAATAACAAAAGTTATATTCTCATAAGTTACTTTTTCATAAATTACATTGACAAACTTATGAATAATACATAAAATCTTATTTATTTGGATAAGTTGTTTTTCATAAGCTCAAAATAAGCTCTATCCAAACGGGCCTATGTCGCTTATGTATCTAAAGAATGAGATTGAATCCATGTTAATTTAGGCTTAATTCTACTTTTAGATTTTCAAGTATTGCAATTATTATTTTATTTTCAGATTTGAGTTTCAAAAAAATCTAGGTTTGAAATTGGGATTATGGATGAAGAAGATGAACCCTAGGTTGCCAATCAATAAACCTATGTGGAATGACACGCTGGCATGGCAACTTGGAATTTATAAACAATTGTTTTTAATCTATTTAATAAAATCCAAATTCAAAATTAAAAAATTCTTATTTTTGTTCTAGATCAAATTTTGGGAAATTGTTAAGTCCAACGCTCATCTTAACTCAAAAACTTTCAGCACCCATCAATTTCATCCAAACCCAAAAAATTTCATTTCTATCGCAACCACCAAGCTTGGCTCCATCACCCATTCACCATCGAAGCCCACATCTAATCACCATGGAATCCCATTACAATCCCACCATAGAAGAAACAGAGAAGAAAAGAGGAGATCCCCATCACACTCCGGTGAGCACCACCACAATCCGCCAACCTCCATCGCGTCACCCACCATGGCCATCCCCGCCCCCCCTCTCTCTCTCTCTACCGCTCTTTCAACCCTCTTGAAATCTCTCTCACATTAGTTGTTTAGTTCCCTCACCTTCGATCTCTCCCTCTTTATCTTTCTCGCTCTGTAACTACCCTATTTGCAGTTCCATTTCTCCGTTTTTCCCATAAAGGCGTTATTGCTTTTCTGAAAGGGTGGAGTTGCAGATCTAATTAATTGAAATAATGATAAAAATTAAGAAAACAAGGAGAAGAATCAGAAGCATAAGCGATTGGAATGTGTCATGAAAATGAGAGAGAGAAAGAGGGGAAGAGATTTCTAGGTTTGAGTGGTCAAGAATTCTGGATTCGTGAGCTCTGGGTGTCGCCATTGAAGCTTTCTCCATTATCAGCAAAGAGAAGAGTGAGGTGTTAGACTGAAACGTTGTCTTCAGAAGCATATAACCTAAAAGATGTTTTTTTTTTTACCAAAAAAGATGTTTTATTTTTAATTTCTATTTTTATTAAATAAATAAATATATTAAAAACGGCTCAGCAACAATTTCGACCAAACCTGAGGGGGACTTTGATTTTATAAATTGAGAAAATATGATCACTAAATTCGTGAAATAAAACTTGGGGATTAAAATTGTGAGTTGGTGAAAATAGGAGAGGACCAAAATTGTAATTAAGCTAAAATTAATTAAAATTGACTTGGATTATTATTTATAATGCCATATAAACGTTTTTTAATGGTGTTAGATGAGAATTGGACGAAAAGGTCAATGGTGAAAACGTTAAGTATCTTAAAAGACGTAGTTGGTACAAAAAAAATAAAAGACCAACTCATTACAAATAATAACTTAAAGACCCTTGATATAATTTTCTCAATCGTTCTCTGAGGCTCTGTTTGGCAAAGCCGGTCCGCTAGCTTATAACGGATAGCTTATAGCAGATAAGCTAGTTGTAAGTGTTTGACATGACTAGCTTATAACGTTTTTTCACTAGTTTATAGCGTTTTTTGAAACGCTACTTGAAGTAGCGTTTGAGCTTATAGCGTTTCATTTTTCCTCCCATTTTTACCCTCATTATTTTAATTAAATTTCTCATGTATTCTCAATTAAATGAATATTCTCTCTCATTTGTAAGCATTAATTACAAATGTCTATTTATGTCATTTTATATTTATAAGCTAGTTCAACCGCTACTTTTACCAAACACTTCAAATTCAATCTACTAGTTTATCCGCTATCAGTTCATTCGCTATAAGCTAACTTATCCGCTAGTTTATCTGCTATTCGCTCTTTTTTACCGAACAGAGTCTAAATTTCAAAAATACAAGAGTTTAATCCATACACTTTTGGAATAATTTAATCATGCTTTTTCTACTTCCCCAAAACTTTAGTAATTTTGGAAAATGAGAAGCAAAAAACACAACCAGTAGTATTTGTCTGGAAACGCCACCCAATGGGGAGTTTGAGTTTGAGATTAGGTCGAGACACTTTTTGTTTGGATAAGCAGAACAAATGGGGACAGTGAGGTGTTGGACAGCGGGGAGATGACAAGGAGGAGTACCTTAAAAGTCTTAAACGTTAAGATTACGACCCACCCCTTCTTTTTGTAAACACTAAACATACCTGTCCTTAGCAATTTTTTGGTATAGTTCATAAAAATAAAAATAAAGAAATAAAAGCAGTTGACATGACTTTTTTTTGACAAATAATACTCTAATATTGGTTGCACAGAACATATGAATTGCTTCGATGGGTGGCGTTTAAGTTGCACAAATGCAACTTTTGGTGTATTGTGGCAAATGTAATTAAACCAAAAACGTAATTTCTGGAATTATATTGTGCTATTTTACAAATATTTTAGGTTTAATTACATTTTTGGTCCCCTTGTAATAGTTCATTCACGATTTTGGTCACCCAGTCGAAATTGGTCAAACTAATAGTTGAAGTGGTACTACTAAGTTAAATGACGTGGCATCTCATGTTTGAGGGCCACATGAAATTTTTAATTAAAACATAATATTTTAATATAACAATTTGTTTTTTAAATAAGTAAGAATAAACATTCCAATATCTGATAATAAAGTATTTTAATCTACTTTTTTCTAACTTATTGCTCTCTTTCTCTGCGAAGAAGGTTCGGAGATAGCAAAGTTTGGTGTTACTCAAGGTGGAAGTTTGATGAAGATCATGAGGAAGATCTTAGAGTGACCAAAGGATCCTTGTTATGTATACTTATGGATTGATGTATTGTTTCATCCTTCCCTCACAGTCCCACACTCGACTAAACGGGTGCTTTCTGTACTTGGAAATCTCGATGGGGACTGCCCACAGTGGAGCGTGAGTGGAGAATTTTTCCATGTGGAGAAGGGGACGAGAGAGATAATTCCCCCACTGTCAACTCTGGGATGAGGATGGGGACGGAGACCATTCCGCTGTCCGAGTATATTATATATGTTTTTTAATTAAAAATATTAATAAAAAATAAAAATATGCTAACTGTTATCTTTTATTCTTAATTTTATTTTTTGAATATCAATAAATAAAAGGATGACTAAATTTTATATTAAAATATTAAACTATGATTTTTTAGTTTAACTATAATATTTTTTAGTATACAATCTAATCTAATAAATGTGTCCTACTAAAATTTGTCATGATGAGTTTATTTTTTAAGGTGTCAAAGTAGTCAATTTTTTGATATAATATACGTAAACATTCAACTGGCTCTTTTTTAATCCCCAAACAACAATTTGAAAATTTAAGTTAAAAGGAAATGTATACCCGTGCTGGCACAGATGATACATACTAGTTTTTTTTATGTAAGTATCCAAACTGTGTCATATCATATCGTATCTCGTATTTAGACTTCTTAGATTTTCGAGTTTCCATGTTTCTTTCACTAGCGGTCCACCCGGACCTTTTAGTCAAGATTCGCCACTGGTTAAAACGATTCAGGTACCACTTTCCCAAAAATTAAAACCATATATTTATAAGTTATGAGTTAAAAAGTTTTTCATTTACACGGTGGTTCCAGTTTTGTTGATAACTGTTGAGGTTCCAGTGTGGCATATTTGCAAAACGCACAGCTTTATCCCTCCCCTTGTTGAAGGTTTTGTCCCGCCCCATTATTGGCTAAACGTATATTAATTAATTTTATATTTTTATTAAAGAGGTAAAACTTGTTTTTTGGTTCAATAAGGAGGTAAAACTTAATTATAACTCTAACGCCACTAGCACAAGAAGCTGTAGAGAAGTGAAGACCAGAAATAGTTAATATTTATTAAGTAAATTTTAAGTTTGTTTTATTTGTGTAATTTCAATTTAAGGATGAACGTGAAAAAAATTTAGAAATAGTAGGTAGGAGGTTAGTTAAGTTAATATTTTTTTAGTTTAATTTTTTGGTAACTCATTTGTGTTGGTTAAATTTAGAAAATTGGATAAAACAAAAAATAGTGCATTTAAGGTTGAATCATTAGGTTTCATTGATGGGACTAGTCAGTTAGCTGTTTTCAGTTAAGTTTCAATGATTAGGTTTGAATGACCGGACTAGACAGTTATCTGTTTTCACTTAAGGTTGAATCATTAGGTTTCATTGAGCGAACTAGTTAGTCAGTTGTATTGAATTAGGGTTCAATCGTTAGGTTTGATTGGCCGGACTAGTCAGTTAGTTGCATTGAGTTGGGCCTTCATTGACTAGGTTTGATTGACCGGACTAGTCAGTTAGTTGCATTGAATTAGTGTTCAATGGTTAAGTTTCATTGACCGGACTACTCAGTTAGTTGTTTTCACTTAAGTTTCAATGATTACGTTTGATTGACTGGACTAGACAATTATCTGTTTTCACTTAAGGTTGAGTCATTAGGTTTCATTGACCGGTCTAGTCAGTTAGTTGTATTGAATTAGGGTTCAGTCGTTAGGTTTGATTGACCGGACTAGTCAGTTAGTTGCATTGAGTTAGGCATTCATTGACTAGGTGGTTGCTGAAAATCAGTTAGGTTAACAGAGTAAGGTTTTATTGATTTGACTATCTAGTTGGTGACAATGACTTTGACTTAGTTACAATTGATTGACTTAGTTAGTGAGTTTGACTAATTAGGTTTGTCTTACCGTACTATTGAGTTAGTGTAATTGAGTTTGGTTTCAATGATTAGGTTTTATTTACCAGACTACTTAGTTACTGACATTGACTTAGGTTTCTGTCAGTTAGGTTAGACTGACCAGACTACTTAGTTAGTAACTTTGATTTAGGGTTTAGGGATTAGGGTTTAGTGTTTAGGGTTTATGTTTCACAGACTAGATTTTATTGACCGAACTGCATTTGATTCGCCGGAGCAGTGATTTACTTACATTGACTAAGGTTTGACTGAATAGGATTTAGTTACTTAAGGTTTACTGACCGGATTTAGTTCCACAAAAATAACTTAAACTTCACAGGCCATTATGCCTCGACACCAACTGCTAAAGAAGCCATTAAATTAAAATAAGAAGGATAAAAATAAAAGAATAAGTGAAATGCTATGAGCTATGAGTTATAAGCTCAATCGATATTTCAAGTAATGTATGGAGAAACACTATAAGCTAGTAGAAAATGTTATACACCGGCAGTGACAGATCTAGAAATATTTTATAATGGGGGAAAAATAGTCTATTATTTTCTTATAAAAACCAAAAACTTCTTTAATCTTTGAGAATTGAAAAATATCATTTTGGCCGTCAAGTATCGGTCAAATTATTCCATTTAAAATAGTTTTATGAACATTTTAGTCTTCTTAGAGACTAATTTGACTAATATTTGAATTTTTTAATATCTAAATCAATACTTTTCATTTTTTTTAAAGAGTAAATAGGCCTCTATTAGCTTTTTTTGGTGTGTGCATTTAGTGTTAAAAAAGACCAAAATAACAAAATTAGAAGGATAATAAAATAAAAGTGGTAGTAATCATTCTCCCCTGAAACTAACCCAGGGAGTGTGGTTGAGCGGTTGGGGCTCATCCTCCCTTAACCAAGTGTCGAGGGTTCGATCATCGCCTTGGGTACAGAGCAGCTTTAAATCTCTGGACAGCGGTCCCACCCTTCGAGGTGCCTCCAATCCAGCGAGGGGATTAGTCACTGCGTTCGGCAGTGGATACCCTGATCTCGACCAAAAAAAATCTCCCCTGAAACTCATATGATTTTGTTCATTTATTTATTTTTTTAAAATTAACTCCTGGAGGCAACCCTTTTATTTTTATGAGGGCAAAAAAGTATTTATAGCTCCACTTAAAAAAATATTTTTATTTGATGGGGCAATTGACCCATATTGTTTACAATAATGCTATTTTGACAACAATAATGCTATTTTGACAAAAGGATTTTTACAAAAATACTTACAAAAATACGGTACACATATGTATCCGTATAATACCCACTTTTATATAATAATTAGTTTTATATTAAATAAATTTAAAACACAACCTCTTCCCAAAAACCCTCACTTTCTCTCTCCCCGAAAACACACGGCTTCTTCTCTCTCAACCGCACAGCTTCTTCTTCCTCTCTCTGCAACTCTCATTAAAACACAAAAACCCTCACCTCCGTTTCACTTTCTCCCTCCGCAAAAAAACCACAATCGTGTTCCTCAACCACAATCGGCTCCATTTCAGTTTCTCTCTCCGCGAAAAACCACAATCGTCTTCTCCCTCAACCACAATCAGGTTGTTCCTTTCTCTGCAACACGAAGCTCCAGCGAAGCACAGCCACGCCGCCGTCTCGTCAGCAACACCGTAAAAGGAAAAACGAAACCACCACTCAGTCTCTCTCGTCTCCACTCTATCAATAAGCAGAAATTTCTGTACCTCTCAATCTCTCAACGTAAACCCTCTCCTCCCTCAACCTCCAGTCTTTTCCTTCAAGCTCCGCCCTCCTCTGACGGTAACCTGTTTTTATCTAGCTCGCGGCTCCTATCTTCTCCCTCCTCCCTCTCCATTTCCGTCTCCGCCGTTTGCCGCCGTTTGCCGTCGTATCTCCGCCTCCTATGCACCTCTTCTCCTCTGCAACCTTGTTCTACTCAGGTAATATGTATTATTTCCTTAATTTATCCCTAATTGCAGAAACCCTAAATGTCCCAAAATTATTTTTAAGAAAAACTTGTGATCTTATCATCACAGACCTGATAGATAGAGTGTTAATTATGTTCTGTCAAAAACAAGTTATGGATTTTACTTTATTCTATTTTATTTTTTCCAATTTTGCAACTATTTTGTGTTTGTTGGGCTAAAATCAAACAAAATTGTGGTATTTAATTTAATTTCTGTTATGTAGAGTGAATGGTGTTGATTTCGTGTATGGTGTAAATAGGTCCTTTGTTTGAATGAACTTGATTTGTGTGAGATTAATTTTTTTGTAAATTGAGTTTGAAGTGAAGTTTAGTACTGGTCAAAATGCAATTACTTGAAAGAAGAAGAACAAGAGTGTTATACCAAATGAAGAGTCTTGTGATGTACCTTCAGAGACTTTAGTTTTGGGGTATCATCAATGGAAACAAGCAGGTTCGATTTCTTGCAGGTTCGATTTGCGGTTTTGGGTTCCATCTATTCGTTTTACTGTTTTTAGAGTGCCCTATCGAGTTTGATCTTTCAGTTTAATGATTAAGATATGAGTTGGAAATATGCATCCAATTGTTTAAATATCTGTTTGCTTTAGAGGGTGATAAACATGATTTGAAAAGAATTGACGTCAAAATAATTGAGTATAAATGATTGGTTTGTGCTTGTTAGTTGTTAGTAATATTTTGAAAGCTTAGAAGAACAGATTTGCTTTGAATGATAAAGTAGAACAGCTGCAATACCATTAAAAAACCGATCACAGAAGTGCTGCAATGCTGAAGGATGTACAACAGGCTGTTTTTTGATAACTCTAGCACTTAACTTTGTTTTAGGTAGATAAGTTTTGATAACTATTGTCTTATTGTGTTGCTAGTAAGTTTGTTATTTTTCTAAAATAATAGGCATAAAATCTGCAAACTTAGAAGGTCCTCTTTATAAGCTTGTCTTCTTGACATTGCATTTTCTTGATGTTGGAGAGAGTAACTTTATATCAATGGACCACTTATTTGTATATATTTGATTCTGCATTGTTAAGTAGGCTCCTGTACCTAATTTGTATGTGTATCAGGTATAACCATAGCATTCTTTCTTATCATTAATTTGAGATTGCATTTCCTTGAATTGGGGATTCACAAATATGACTTTTTCTCATTCTGAGGACATGGTATGCTCTAGTTTTGAATTTTTATGTCTTAAACAAAGTGTTTGGGTGGAGAATCCACATTCTGAGGTCTATTAAAGATTTTGATTCTGGTAAAAATGTTAATATAATTTTGATTTGGATTTGGATTTCTTGAGCAATAAAACTGTCAAGAAGCGTTTTAAGAACTCTAATAGAGTTTACCTGGTTGTGTTTTAGGATTGCATGATGAAGTATAATCCATCAAGAGCTTTAGAGCTGGGTTGAGGATTGCCAAGATGAACTCAATGAAGAGGAAGCAAGAGATTAGAATGGTCTAAATTGTCAAATTGTCAACTTTATAGTACTTTTTGTTGTAACTAAACATCTATGTATCTTTTGATTGGTATTGGCTTGATATTGTATTTTATTCCACAATTTGATGTTTCAAGTTTGGCCATATGGAGTGAAGGTTTCACTTAATTTGTTGATTAGGGTTTTCTCAATGGTAGAGGTCATCAACATTCCTCATGAATTTTCCTTGTACCAAAAGCAACAATTAATACAATTAATACGTGTTCTTGGTAACGGTTACTTGATCCTACTTCGACATCAGCCTCCAACTCCTTCTTGTCGAAATATCTGTCTTCAGCTTCTTCAACTTAGCCAAATCCAGCCTCGAAATCAACTTGATATAACTTGATAACTTAACCCATTTTGAACGTCGAAATTACTTCTTGTCTCTTGAAATACAAGGTCAAACTAAACCTCGTTGACTGCATTTAATTGAGCCTGTCGAAAATGCAGGCTAACACCCATATAGAATTGTTCGTGAAAGGCCTTCTCTAACTGACCCCAATTAAAAATTGAATTTGGAGGCAGTGTACTGAACCATGTGAAAGCATTCTTATTTCATCCTTACTAAGAATTCTCACGAGGCTGGCGATCTAGCACACTAGAGAACCATATGTCAGCCAAGAAAAAAAGGAGGATTGGGCATAAAAAACTTCGAGGCTTTCAATATTGCATTATTAAGTAAGGGGAGATGTAAACGTTTATCGGGCGGCGAATCACTATGGTACAAGTTGCTGTCCAGCAGATACGGCAATCTCTCAAGCTGGCGAGAAGGTCGTATTTCTCAAAACAGTCTACGAAAAACGTCTATATGGTGGAGGGACATTGTGGCTCTTAGTAATGATTTTACCGGTGACGAAGCGTGGTTTAAAAGAACAACATGTTTATGGTTGGGAAGGGGTGATAAGGCTTTGTTTTTGAAGGATCTTTGGTGTCGTCCTATACCGTTTTGTTCTCTGTTTCCGGAATTGTTTGCTGCGTGTCAAGGCAAAAATGACACAGTTCAGCAACATGGTAATTGGGTTGAAGGCTACTTAGGTGGAGGATGGAATTAACGCCAATATGCCAAACTTGAATGAACTTCAAACTATTCTAAGGGATATATCACTCACCATGGATAAGGATGATGAATGGGTGTGGTGTATTGGACCCAAAAAATATTTCAGAGTGAAGGAATGCTACTCTTGGTTGATTAATTTTTCTGCAGGTACCGTTTTCAACGATCAAATAACAGAGGCATGTGCTAGAGTTTGGAAGTGTGATGTTCCAACGAAAGCAAGAGTCCTTGCATGGAGGAGTGGGGAATCCAGAGACGGATGCTTGCTGCGTATGCTGTTTCCAGGAGGAGGAGAGCGCACAACACCTGTTTTTCGAGTGCGGTCAAAGTACAACTGTGTGGAACAGAATTTTATCATGGCTGGATGTGTCCGTGGCAGCACAACAGGACACAGTTCATCATTTCAGGCAGTTTGGACAGCAACTGAAGGGGAGGAAATTGAATAAGCTCAAGTACATAACTTGGATAGCCACGGTTTGGGCCATTTGGCACGCAAGAAACAAGAGGATTTTTGAAGGAGCTGTTTATACTGTTGTTAATCATATAAATACATTATCATGGGGATGGTTCATACCTGTTGCTTGTATGTCTACTCTATAATTGGGGTACTATTTCATTGTTAGTTTTTTTCCTATTGGATTTTGGCCCACACAATCTTGTAAGGGTTGGGAGCACCCCTTGTTTTCCCCATAATGAATTGTTGCTTATCTAAAAAAAAAGTTAGTTGATTCACTATTTTTTACCAAACAAAGCCTGAATGAATGTGTTTTATAGCCACTAGTGTATAATATTTTTTAAATAGCTTATAGTGTTTTTTTCATACGCTACTAGAAATAACGATTGAGCTTATAGTTTATAGCATTTTATTTTTTCTTTCATTTTATCCCTATTATTTAATATTTAATTAACTCCATTATTACCGACTTTAAATGAAAAATCTTTCTCATTTTTACAAAGTAATTTAAAATGCCTATTTATATATAGTATATTATATCGGTAAGTTATGTTCAACTGAAATCTTACTAAATACTTTAAAATTACACACTCATCTTTTGGGCACACAGCCGTTAAAGGGACATGGATTCTCTAATTTTAGAGTGAAAAAAAAGCACTTACTTTTATCAATATCTCTCTCATTTCTCATTTCTCATTTCTCATTTCTCATTTCTCTCTCAAATTTTTCCTATATGTTCTTCTTCATTCTTTCTCATCTTTAACCATAAAATCACCTAAAGTTAAATCCTATTTTCCCAACAAAGTTAGAGAATCCATTTTCAATTAAAACTATTATGTGAAAATTTTATTTCCAAAAACATAATTTTCCCTCTCTCTATATTTATTTATAATAAAAATTTATAAATATCTGTCAAAACACAATTATAAACACGTACTACAAGTAACTGACTAACAAAGTGCGATTTTCTATGTGGTGGTACTTCTGTTCTGTCTTTACTGAGTGAGCATGCTTGCCTGTTTACTTGACCCAAAGTTAAAAACAAGAAAAAAAAATAAAAATAAAAAGATTCTCCACTAAATATTTCTCTCTCTCATTCAATCATGCCTACCACTCCATCAATGTCTCTATCTCTCCGCTCTTATACTCAAGCAGCAGCTCAGTTGAAAAGCACAAAACATAACACATCAAAAGGTTCTTGCAATCCAAACTCCAAAGAGATCTGATTTTCTACCTCCTAAGCTGGTTTTTTAAACTCTTCAACTTTACTTTTTCATCAGAATTTCCATTTGGGGTCCTTTCACCAACATTTTCCATTGTTTCTGATTTTCTTTTCTGTTAAAAAAATGTTCTTCATTCTCAAATTTCCATTTTTTACTCTTTTCCCTTTTCAGTAACCCACCCTTTCTTTTTCTAGTAAGATTGAACTATAAATTTACAAACTTTAGCAAAACCCAGAAATAAAAAGCATTTTTTTTTGCTTCATATTTGATGTTTAATTAAAAAAGTTTTGATTTTTAACTGATTTTAGCTCTCTGATTGTGTTGGTTTAGTGATGATGGAGTTCATGGGTTGTGGAAAATTAAAGGGTTACTTTGTTCTTATGTTCTTTGCTACTGCAATTTTTGTGGGTGAAGTGATTGGAATTGGTGTTAATGTGGGAACACAATCAACACACGCTTTACCACCATCTACTGTGGTGAAAATGTTAAAAGATAATGGTATTCAAAAAGTGAAGCTTTTTGATGCTGATCCTGATTTTCTTAATGCTTTAAAGAAATCTGGGATTCAAGTTATGGTTGGTATTCCTAATGATTTGCTTTATACTATGGCTAATAGTCTTCAAGCTGCTGAAAAATGGGTTTCTAAGAATGTTTCAGCTCATATCTCTTCTGGTGGTGTTGATATCAGGTATACCCTTTTTGTCTTTTGATTGATTTATGTTGAGTTCAACCATTTGCTTATGCAGTTTAGATTAGATATAAATGCATGTTTTGTGAGTGATTCAAATATTTAGTTATGTAGGGTAAAGAGTCATTTTGGTCTGGTGGTGTCATTATAGTCTTTCAATGTATTGAAATTGCAAAAACATCCCTGAGTGTCTCTTTAACAAGTCATTTTGGTCGTCAAATGTGTTTTTTATTGGTCAATTTAGCCCGTAAAACTACTTAAAAAGAGACACTAAGGGATGTGTTTGCAATTTTGATACATTCATGGACCATAATGCCAGCGCCTCACACATTCAAGGACCAAAATGACCGTCACTTTCTTGTAAATTGATGTCATTTTTCTGGGTTAAACAACCATTTTGGTCTTGGATGTGTTGGGCATTGTCATTATAGTCCCTGAATGTATCAAAATTACAAGCACATCGTCAAGTGTCTCTTCAGTAAGTCATTTTGGTCCTCAAATGTGTCTTTTATTAGTTATTTTGGTTCTAAATTGTATTTTTGTAGGTCAAATTAGTCCATTAAATTACGAACAAAAGAGACACTTGGGACGTGTTTGTAATTTTGATACCTTCAGGGACTATAATGACAACGCCTCACATATTTAGTGATCAAAATGACTATTTACCCCATTTTTCTGCATTTGGCTCTATGAAAATATTTTGTTTCTCTTTGTCAAGCTGCGAGTTTGCTAGGTTTTGTTGCTGTAAGGACTGTTTTATCTGATTCAATGCTTTTGATGAGTAACTGAAAAAGACTTCCAATGGATGAAAATTAATTGTCTTTCTTAGATGTAGTTTTAGTGGAATACTACGTGGAATCCATTGCAATGTTTTGAATCATTGTAAAGTAGGATTAATTTGATTTCATATGAATAGAATTGACTTGGTTTGATTTGTAACCCTGTTGCATATGTAAAATAATAAAGATGATTAGGTCTCAGAGAGTTAGCTTGAAATGTTTTCCATTTCTTGTTCTGATAGTGCAAATCACATTTCCCTAACTGTCAATGTTGCAATTGTCTATATTTTCTTACACACTTTTTTTCGTATTTTTTCAAGGTACGTTGCGGTAGGAAACGAACCGTTCTTGTCAACTTACAACGGAACCTTCGAATCCACAACACTTCCAGCTCTTCAAAACATTCAATCAGCCCTTGTAAAAGCCGGTTTAGGAAATCAAGTTAAAGTCACTTGCCCTTTAAACGCCGATGTGTATCAAAGCACAACATCGCAACCTTCAGACGGCGACTTCAGGACAGACATCCAAGATCTCATGCTACAGATAGTCAAGTTCTTGAGCCAGAATAATGCTCCATTTGCCGTAAACATCTATCCTTTCATAAGCCTCTACGCAGATCAGAATTTCCCCGTCGACTATGCCTTTTTCAATGGCTTCCAATCTCCCATAAACGACAACGGAAAAATCTACGACAATGTCTTTGATGCTAACTATGATACTCTAGTCTGGGCATTACAGAAGAACGGTTTCGGAAACTTGCCAATCATTGTCGGAGAAATCGGTTGGCCTACAGATGGAGACCGAAACGCAAATCTTCAATACGCTCAACGGTTTAACCAAGGGTTCATGTCCCGATTCATTGCCGGAAAAGGTACTCCAATGAGGCCAGGTCCTATGGATGCATACTTGTTTAGTTTAGTAGATGAAGACAACAAAAGCATTCAACCAGGTAACTTCGAACGTCATTGGGGTTTGTTTTACTACGATGGAAGACCGAAATACCAACTTAACATCGGAACGAGAACCAACGGCTTAGTAGGTGCTACCGGGGTCTCACATCTACCGAAAAAATGGTGTATTTTGAAGCCGTCGGCGAATCTCAATAGTGATGAAATTGCACCAAGTGTTTCTTATGCTTGTCAAAATGCAGATTGTACTAGTCTTGGATATGGAACTTCATGTGGGAATTTAGATATTAAGGGTAACATTTCTTATGCATTTAATAGTTACTTTCAGGTGAATGATCAGATTGATAGTGCTTGCAAATTTCCTGGACTTTCTGTTGTTACTGATAGAGATCCTTCAATTGGTGATTGCAAATTCAATATCATGATTCAGACAGATTCTGCTGGCTTGTATGGGAATGGGAGAATTGGTTCTCTTAGAATTTTACTGTTTGTATTTTTGTGTTTTTTCACCCTTGTGTAATATTGTTTAGTCTAAACTTATAAAGATTCTAGCATTTTAATTTATTTTTGGAGAAATTAAACTGTGTAGCTTTCACTTTCAGCTGAAATGTCAGTTTCTCAGAATTTCACCTCTCAAAGTTGCGTGCGTGCTTATTTGTGTGGATAATATCTCTGCTTTGTTTTGTTGTGGCTAGGTTAGAGATGATGTTGTGAAATGAGTCCTTATACACATGAATTGGTAAAAATCACTTTTTCCGTGAACATATCCTAACATAAATCATGTTACGCTTAACTTAGTTTTAACTAAAATCAATTTTGCAATTTCAATTTTGTCATAATAAAACCAAACACGTGATTTGAAGAAACAAAATTTTCAAAACACACATTAAGTGAATCTCTAAGGGCCCATACCTAAATAATTATCGATGATGGAAATCCAACTCATTACTGAGTAGCATTAAGTTTTTGATTTCAATGAAGAAAGTACATTATTAGAGTAACTATAGATACATTTCAAAGTTTTATAGTATATGGGCCATAATGATCAAATTGAATCGAGCTTATGCTTCTAATAGACATATAAATGACATATAATATGTCTCTCCTAAGATGCATATTATGGGTGTATTTCGGATATAGTCTACACATGAGAATGAAGTGAGTCTACTCAAGAAAAGGGTACGTGACACAAGGCCTTACTAAATGTGTCACTTTAATAATTTGATCAAGGGTAAACAACCATGGTTGTCCCTCAATGTGTCAGACACTGTCAATTTGATCTCTCACTTGAACAAAAAGGCAAAAAAGTACTCCAATGTTAAATCTATTGGTCACGTTAGTCCCTGTTGTTAGCTCACCTCACTAACTCTAGTCCGTTAGTTTGGCTCAGTTGGCACGTTTTCCGCCAAGGGAGAGACATAGAGAGAGAGAAGAGAAGGGGAGAGACATCGAGAGAGACACGAGATGAGAAAGACATGGAGAGAGAGAGAGACCAATTTGCCTCTTTATTCAATTGAGAGACCAAATTGACTGCGCCCAACCCTAATTCTAGATTTAAGATATAATGGGACTAATTATGTGGTATAATGGGAGTGAAGAAATCCCACTATCATGATCCCTCCTATCAGAACCAGAAAACCACCCTATAATTTGCGGCCCATGCTTTTCCCACATCCCTCCCTACTCACCCCACACCTCCAAACCCTGCGAAATGACCAATATGCCATTAATGAAGCGCGCCATTTTCACCGATTCAGTTAGGGTCCATCGAATATATTCGGTTAGGCTCAACCGAAAGTGTATTTTTTTTGACACACACCCCATTTTACACTATTCGATTGACCTCAACCGAATCCATTCGGTTGATGTCAACTGAATCCTTCAGTTTACACAATATTCGGTTGGATTTCAGCATAAAAAAGCTATTTGCACACGATTCGGTTGACCTCAACCGAATCCATTCGTTGTCCTTTGCGGGGGTGTTTTTGATTTAAGGGTATTTTGGGAATTTAGGGGCTTTGGAGGTGTGAGGTGAGTAGCATGGGGCGTCGGAAAAGTCAAACCCCAATTTGCATGTGGAGCAAGGAACCTAAAACCATTATTAAAAAAAGGAAAACAAATGTTAGACAAACAGGAAAAGGCATCTAGTCAAACAAATTGTAGATAATTAAAAGCTCACATCAAGATTTAAAGCCGCATATGAAAACATGAAACATGTTCGCAAAGCATTCTTTAGCTTCAAAGATTTAAAGCCCAAAGCATTAAGAGCACAATACCTTTATCCGCTCTTGATTTGATTTGCAATGCTCTTCTTCTTCTTCTTCTTCTTCTGCAGAGATAAAATGTGGTTAGAATCCATTCGGTTGCTCTTCTTCCTTCACGTTAGGGTGTTCAAAATCGAAACTAACCAATAGAAAACCGTAAAACGAACCAACCCAAATCGAAAACCGCAAAAAATTGCAAACTACAAAATCTATTCGGTTTTTTTACAATCAACCTCGCAGTTTGTTTCGGCCCGCGGTTTTTGTTTCACCAACCGAACCAAAGCAAATCAAACCACAAGTAACACTAAGGCTTATTGACTTACAACCTACTTTACTAACTTATTAGCCCCAATCCAACTAAAACTCAACTCTCACTCACTTACTAGCCCAAATCCAATTGATTCCTTGACTCACTTACAAACAATCCATATTGTTATGATATATTTAAAAATTACAATAAAACATTTAATTCAAATTCTTTTAAACATGGTTGTAGTTATCTTAAAAGAATTAAAAGAGATAAATTTATATACTACATAAATTTTAGCAGATTTTTTCTTAAAGATTTATGTTAGTCGTTTTTTATTGCACAAAACCCAGTTCAGCATAAGCTATTATTTTAAAGATTCATTTCAATACTTCACTTAGTTCGGCAATGAAGAAATTACTAAGAATGAATAGCAACATTGCCACAGTCCACATATGCAATTCGTCCATCACGCATCATTGCAAAAATATTTCCACGAAATAATAATCCAAATCCAAATTCCAACAATTGCCCATCTAAATCAATACCTCCTTCTTTGATGGCCTGAGTCACAAGAAGAAGAACTTCTTCATCGCTTCTACCAACCTACTCTACCAGTTTAGCTTCTACCAACAAGTATAATAAACATATACAACGACATTATTCCCATCATGTTCAACATATTTTCCATGCAAGATAGTAGGAAACAATAATAAAGTATAATCTAAAACATACTCTCTCCGGTCTCTATTATAAGAAAATTTTTGGTACATTTTTTATCCTAATTATAAGAAGAATATACACTTTTCAAAGCACATTAATTGCTAAAAATTCTTTTAATTATAGGTTTACTAAAAAGTCACATAGTGGGTATAATAATTTAATACTCCCTTCGGTCCCTATTATAAGAAGAAAATACAAAAATAATCAATACCAAGGAGCTCATTTAATTCTTGTTTTTTTAAGTTAAGTCTCCAAAATACTCTCCACTCAACTTCACATGGATTTATGTGCCCCATTCTCACTCACCTTAAAACTTGAAAAGACAAAACATTCAATGAGTGTAAAATTGGTATTTAAGCAATAAATGTACACTAAAAGTTGAAATCTATTCTCTACTCCCTTATTTTTCTCCTCAAAACAGTTTGCGTTCTCTATATTTTTCAAGGTTGTAAAAACCGGACCGGACCGGCCGGTTCAACCGGGAACCGGACCCCTATCCGGTCCAAATGAACCCCAGAACCGCCTGGGGTGAAAACCGGGAATTGAACCGGATAACCGGCTGAAAACCGGGAACCGGACCGAAAACCGGGGAACCGTGCAGAAAACCGGATTTGGTTTATTTTCCTTAAAAAATGGTATAACAAGTTGATTTTTGGAAAAAAAATGATAAATAATGTTGATTTTTGGTATATGAGATATTTTTTATCATTTTTTATAATTAAATTGATGTAATAAATAAATAAATAATTAAAAAACAAATGTGTACACTAATATTACTATGAGAGTATTTACATTATAGTATCTAATTATCTATGATTGTTGAATATTATAGTTTTATTATGTCATATTATGATTCTTTTTTGTTTTTTGTCCTTTATATATTGTAAAAAATATATTAAATAATCTATTTAATTAATTCCGGTTCAACCCCCGATTCAACCGGTTGAACCCAAGAACCCCTGAACCGCTACCTCTTCCGGTTCAATGTCCGGTCCGGTTTTAATTACCTTGATATTTTTGTCATGCTAGCATTTTCAACTGAAAAAATAAAACATTATTTTCACTTTATTTCGCGAAAACAACAACAAAAAAAGTGTAAGGCTCGATAATTTCGAAAGTAAGTAGATTCAACTAGTTCTCTTACAGAAACAACCGAAGAAAGAAATAGAATTTCTAAAGTAGATTCAACTTGTTCTATTACACACACTTGGGCATCAATATCTTCCTTGATGGAAAATCATTCGGAACGAACAAATGGAGAATCACATGCAAAGGCCTGTGAAGAATCACATTCTATTGGTTTCGAACTCCAACCAATCGCGAGTGCAGCGATCTATGTGAGCAATGCAAGCTTCCCTACAAGCAGCTGAGGTCCACTACAACCAACGAGCAGATTCTTCTGGGTCTATTGGTTCTATTGATTCCAGGGAGGGGGGGCATTGAGGGGAGCCAGGAACCTAAAACCATCATTAAAAAAAAAAAGAAAACAAAAGATAAAACAAATGTTAGACAAATGGAACAAAAGAGCAAAAGCATCAAAGCTCACATCAAGATTTAAGCAACAAACAAAAGCACATTTATTTTTATGCATATGAAAAACATAAGCAATGGTTGTTCCCAAAGCATCCTTTAGCTTCAAAGACTTTTTTTAGGAAAAATTAAGTAAAAGTAAAAAGGCATCAAAGAGCACAATACCTTTATCTGCTCTTGATTTGATTTGCAATGCTCTTCTTCTTCTTCTTCTGCAGAGATAAAATGTGGTTAGAGTTCTATCAACATAATGCAGTAAGTAATAGACAGAACACTGAAGCAAAAGCCAGGTAGGTTTACCACGTTGTAGAAGTTGATAATCTAGTGGAATTCATTCATTATAATGAAACTCATCCTATTCTTCATCCACTCTGAAGGTTCCTTTTGCTTAATACACTTACACTTTGGAATGTCCTCATCTATATTTATATCTTCCTTCCATGAGCCACCTTTCTTTCCATCTGTTTTTGAGTTCTTAGACTTCACCTTTAAGATAGCCTCTATCCCAAGCAAAAGAAAAAACAAGACAAAACCAATTTAGTAAGAGAATACTGCTGTAAAATGTAAGTAGAGTCAATTTGGATAAGCTTCTCAAGTAGCACTTGCTTGCGGAAAAATAAATATCGAAAGAATAAATTCCGCATTGGACAACACTGCTAAATTGCTAAATAGGTAATAATATTGATTGATAATAATATCCCACAGAAAATCAACAAAGTTGGTGTTAATGTAAGACTTACTTTTGGGGTGAAGGCCCAAGTTATCATCTTTGATCTTTAAGTGTCCGGAAGCAACACATTTACCCATTATCGCTTATTTCACTTTTCTGCAACACAAATTACAAACTTGTATGAAAAATAAATAAACAAAAAAGAATGTTAATTAAGAACGAATTTGGATATTCTGTTTGTTATTGAATAATAATAATAATAATAACAAGATATGTTTCTAATAGTTGACCGTTAGTAAGGGTATAAGAATCTTGTGACTCATGCTCATCCTAGTTCAATGCATAGAATTAAAATTACAAAAGAAAAACATTTGAATTAAAGAAGAATACAAAATTAAGCGTGATGAATTAAACAAAAACGAGTAATGGAGAAAAGAGGAAAACCGCAGGATTGTTTGACAAGAGAACAGAACGAGAGTGAGTAATTGCAGGAAGATGAGAGTGAAGAACAAACGGTACAAACCCTAAGTGCAGCAAGAGAATAGAACTCGATGAATTTGTGCAGAAGCAACAAAGATGAGAGTGAATATTTATTAGTATAGTATCCGATCGTTTGTTTCTTTTTCTGTTTTTTTTTTCTTTTTGAATTGAATTGAATCCTAATAATTTCCCTTTGGTAAAAAAAATATATATATAATAATTTCCCATACAAACCCTAATTCTGATGGCCAATCATGTGCTGGCATAAATGAGAATAACGGCTCTTTGGCGGTAATAAAGGAGAATTATTTATTCCAATAATTTAGCGGTTAGTAAATGGAGGAATAGGGCCAACAAATTCGTTGCTCTTGATGATATGGTTAATAATAATGAGGATATTATGGTTGTGAATGAGATAGGGAGTGAGCCGAAAAATATGCATGAATTTGAGTCTAGCTGGAAAACAAAGAAAAGGGCTAAATGGGAACAAAGAAAAAAACAAACGGTGATTGACGTGGCTCAAAATGTGGGGGATTTAATCATGGCTCCACTTCAAGTACTAATATGATGGGCCAAAAGGTTATTATCCCTAAATTTGATTCAAATTCATTCATGGATAGATCCTTACTAGCTGAAACAAAAAAAACAAAACACTAACTCTCAGTTATTGAACAAAAAATCAATTACTTTCCGAAAACTGAAAACTTCGAACCGTATTGAAATTTGATTTAATCATTCATGGAAGTTCAAACATTGCATTGACATAATTGATCAAACTTAGCGAATATCATTTATATATAGTTCCCAATTGGGAGCCCCAAAAGCTCCATTTCTCAGTGGGAGGAAGTTAAGGGTTAACAAAAAGATTCAGAGATTCAGTACTGCATATGCAGATATGCTGCAAAAGATTCAGTACTGAACTATACTGCACTAGCCTAATAAAAAAGGCTGTATAAATCAAAGTCAGAGATTTAGATGATATACATTAATTGACTACAAAATATATTATATGAAATGTATATTCATAAACTTGAGTTTATCTATTTACATCTCTGGGCTTGAAAAACTATGTTGCTTTGACTACTTAACTAACAAACACCATAAAATTTTAATTTAACTTCTGGTAGCAAGTAGAAAGTGGGTGTTCAAGATATGATGGATAAATATGTCAAATGTCGATAAGTGTTCCATATCAGTGAAATTACTTCCCTTTGGTATTCATTTCAAACTTCCGAATGTAGTCTCTGGATCTTATATCAGCCTGCATTTCAAATAGAGGTGTAATTTTGAACAAGTAACCAAAAAATTGGAATAGAAGCATTGACTCAGAAGAATTTTGTATTTTTAAGAAAAATATTTCTGGCAAAAGTTACATGACGAAAAACCTCGTCAAGTATAATCTTAATCTAAAGTTGTATTAACCAGCAATTGGGGAGACAGTAAATCAGACTGGCTATCAACATTTGATACCTGAACTTCTGTAATATCTAACGAGGATATTAATAAATGAGATGCCTTGACATTTGGTGAACCATTAACATGATACTTAGCAAGGGAAATTTTAAGTGTGTAAAAACCATACCTAAGGTTGCATGTGAATCCCAAAATACAAAAAGTGGCCTATTACAATAAACTGGCAACTTCTGAACAAGAGAGGAGTAATAATACTTCTAGGCTCTAGCTAAATAAGATAAAAGATTATAAGAGGCATTAATTTTCTTTAACTTTATTCTTTCAAAAGGAAAATTTGTTCACCTGTCTAATTGGCTCTGGGACACGATACTTGCAAGTCATGCGAACAATCGTCATGGCAGTCTGAAGTGATATCCTGTGACCAACAGAAATAAATATTGGCTTTATGGATCCCTGTGTAGATCTCATGGCCTGCATATAGGTTTGGAAGGAAAAGAAGTAAAAACTAAGCACGCTGAATCAATATATTGATAGGAAGTGCATAAGCACGTGTTAATGGATTTTGGCGGGTAATGTAAGTTTAAGCTTGGTAACATGTTTTTAATGAGCGTGGCGCAGCCTTTATGAAAGGGCATACGCTAACCAGCACACTGTTTCTGTAACAAATAATGACAAGTGCCGATAATTCAAATTCTTACCGCTCCCCATGTACGCCCAGAAGAACCCACCAGAGTAATAAAATCTTTGGAAGAGTTTTCTTTCGCTCCAAGAAAATTTCTCACTCTAGATTGATCAAGACCATCCACATGATGCAACTGCAACAAATAAAGTTAAAGAACTAAAGTATCTACTCAGTACTTCTTAATTCTTAACTATAAAATATATCAGATAGTGGGAGTGTGATGTAGGGGATCATAGGCTAGAGAGTAAATTGGGTGATTCAGTTGTAACCAATTGCTGACTTGGGAAGTGAGAATGGAGAACACTATAAAAGTGAGAGTGGGGGAATGGAATAGGCAGGCTGGAATTAGTTTGGAACTTGAGAGTGAATAGGCCTCTCAAACTGCCTATAGTTATATTTTCTCTTATTTTCTGCATTTCACCTTTGTAGACACGCGCTATAGAGAAGTTCAATTCAATTAATACACACTTTTCCTATTTCTATGGTGATTATGAATTCTGGTGCCTATCAGATAGAATCAAATTTCTAATTCCATTAATATACACTTTTCCTATTTCTATGATGGTTATAGATTCTGATAGGAACCAGGAAAATCAGAATTCTTCATAACTATGAAAATGTGTATTCATGGTGTAAAACAGAAAATTACAGAGGAAGCAAATGATAATAGGCACTTTGAGAGGCCTAACTCTCCCAAAAGACTCTAAGTCTATTCTTAATTCTTGCTTGACTTCTCAAATCCCTCCCACTACTATTTATAACCTCCACTAATGCTCACATTTTCCCTCCACTTTGCCACATAAGCAAGTGGTTACAACAAACTCTCATTTCCCTCCCTTTACATTTTATTTATTTATTTAATATCCTATCAGATTCTGGTGCCTATCAGATAGAATCGAATCTGTAAATTGATGGAAAATTATGAGAAAATCTATTAAGGCTCATCAGTACTGTGACATGTATCTTACAAAAAAACTGGAAAAAATTGTTACATGAGAGATGAAGAATTAACAATTTAGGCTTAATTATAAGAAGAATCAACTAGTGATATTATAAATACTAACATTCTTCCCAATCCCAATCGTTGGAAGATTGGCCATAACTCCAATATGACAGGCCAGGCCAAAACCTGCAAAGGTAGCAAGCAAAAACTTGTCACACAGGTAGCAAGCTAAAATTTGTTTGTTAAATCAACTATAGCATACACACATATTTCAGAAGAAGCTAACTCCAACGTTCAATTAAACATGCTGGACAAGAAAAAGTTTTAACATTGGAAATTGAGTGATAAAAGTACTTTGGCTGAGATGCATAAATTATAAAGTATTGCCTGAAATGGCATTGATCTATCGGGGTAAGTTTCTAACGCGAGTGAAATCATTGTTCATAGCCTTTTCAGTTAAACTAAACATCAAATGCTATATTCAGTGTTGCTAGTTGATCAAAGATTGATTCAACAGCTAACCATTCAATTAATTATGAAATGTTTCATTGAATACCCTATTAATCTAAAAGAGCAGCAGCAATAAAAATTGGTCCCTCACATTACAACTGTTGTTAGCTTTCTATCCAAGAAAAAGTGTTTTGCGAAAGATATGTTGAAATGTACCATCATACTAAGAAGAGAAAAATCATCAATCATTTTAGAAACATAGAGCAAGACTCTTTATGCAAAATGTTCATGTACAGAGAACTTGCCTCGAGGATGAAGTATTCCATTTCCATCAACCATTAACAACTGTCAACAATATCAAAATGACCTTCTTTTCAGATGATCAAAACATTAGTTACAAAAACATCCTAAATTTCCAGAAATTTCAAAACAGCTAGGAATTCATTACATTAGAATTCTTTACATCTGAGATTTTGGTGCTGCTAACAAGATTGGCACCAGCAACAAGAATACTAAATAATTAAAAAAATGAGCAAGTTCCAAAGGCATCAAATTCACATGAATTGTTTAACATACAACAAATACCTGAGGATAGAAAGGATTGTCCTTCATTTTCTCCAAAATATCTAGAAGAACTGGGGCCTGAGGTCATAGGAGTAACCAATTACTTTAGACACTAAAACAGAAAGAAAGAAACGAATGAATATCTTAACACCAGTAGATTTGACACCGAAAATCACTAACTGTGTGCTCTCTTGATAAGGAATCCATATCCAAATTAGTCATAGTAAAATATTTTAGTCATTGGAAAATAAATGGAAAGTGTTTATTAAAACATGCAACAAATGTAACAGCAGCATAAAAGGCTATATTTATCTAACAAATACTCTATTTTTAATTCTATAGAAGCATTTTCCAAATTAATATTATCAAATAAATTATTGAAAAATGCATTAAGTTCGTCACGGTTTTAAAATGGGCCCCGAAATAAGGGTTTCCCCATAATCGTTATATTGCATAGAATGAGAATCGCAGTCAAATGTAACCGTTGTGGTCTTAATCGAGCAATCAGAGTTAAAAAGCATGATGCCGGTGCCAAAATAGATGTTGCAGACCTTTTTTAAAAAGGTTGAGGTTCATCGTACTGGTTCCTAAAGCATCATGTCTTTCCTAAATGCACTAATTTGATGATAAAATATAGAGGAAACCCTCAATCTAGTCCAGTCCTTAAAGTATCATGTCTCGCCTATTTAGTCCCTAGATTATGAAAATGCATTAGGTTCATCAATGTTTTAAATTATCTCCGAAGTAAGGGTTTCCCCTCAATCGTTATATTGCAGAGAATAAGAATTGTGGTCAAATGTGACCGTGGTGGCCTCAATCACGGTCAGAGTTAAAAATCATGATGTTGTTCCTAAAGCATCATGTCTCTCCTAAAAATGCACTAATTTGATTATAAATATATAGGGGAAACCCTTAATGTAGTCCTTAAAAAAGTATCATGTCTCTTATTTAGTCCTTAAATTATGATGAAGAGTCTAATTTGGATACACATATTGTATATAGGCTTTTACAACCACCACCAATCACAATACATGGAGTGGTTGGTTACCAATTGACCAATTTCATTTTGATAATGTGTCGGTGTCTAATTCGTAGATAGCGTAAAAGAGCATACATATGTGTATATAAATTAAATCCTATGATGAAAAACTATTTAAGAGTCGGAAAATAGCATCTCTGTCCATTAATTTTGTTCCAAAGCGCCAACTGTAAGAGCTAAGATTTTCATCATTTAGAGACTAAATAATACTCTAGGGACTAAATTTTAGCATTTATTCTTAAAATATAAGAAAGTTACAATCATGAGAGAAAAGAACCTCTCTAAATGCAAGGAAGCCAGGAACGTAAGGGACTCGTAGAGTGACCATAGAGAAATCCTGATAGACAACTTGGAGAGTATTGAAATCCAACACAACAAGGGTACCACACGCCATTGATGGTTCATCCTTTGAGAAACTTATATCAAGACCACCAACGTATCTCAAATCTTCTTCCTCTTGTGATGTGTTTGATAATTTCCATGTGAAATTGTCCTCTGTGATCAGTTTTTCCCTCAGAATATCTTGCTCGCTGAAGAAAATAAGAAGAAGATAAATTAGTGATTGAAAGAAGAAAAAAAGGAAAATTTAGAATTGTAGAATTTTGATGACGTAACGTTATCCAGTTATGGTGGTGATCTTGCGATGAAGCTGACGAATCCTCTAACTGTGACTGTGGTGATTGTTCATCGGTTTCGGATGGTTTTTCCATTGCTTGAAATCAGAGTAATACGGCGCCGTCTTGTGTCCTTTCATCAACAGCGCCACAGATCAATAATTAAAAAATATTTTTTTGACCGAATAATTGAAAATTATAATTTAATTTAGGCAAAATAGCACCCGGGTCCCTTAACTTATTTTCCGTTTTCACTTAGGTCCCTTAAGTTTGAAACTTAACATCCAGGTCCCTTAAGTTGTTAAAACGTTGCACCGTTTTCCCATTTAACGTTTTAAAATTAACAGCGTTAAACTGTGTATTACATGGCTATCACTGCCTTCAATATTCTCTCTCTCCCCTCGTCTCCACCTCCGTTTCTCCACCGTCATGCTGTTAACACCACCACCATACGCAACTTCTTCACATGAGTCTCACATTTTCGAATCTTGATCAAAATCCAGTTCGGGATCTATCGGTGCAACCATAGCTTCTTCCGCCGTTTTCTAAAGCTGCACCACGACAATGAAAATCTAGATCCAAATTGATCTCTTTCATTAAGATCTCATACATTGTAGCGACGCTCCTAAGATTTGCTTGGAGAAAGAAGAAACACTATTTTAGATTTAGGAATTTAGGGATGAGAACGAATTGCAGGTCTGAATGTGATATTTGAAGGTCTGATTGTGAAATTTATAGGTCTGATTTAGGGATTATATTTACCGTATCCTTCTTCCTCTCGTTCTCACCTCCTCCAAACCCTTGGTCCTCTCCCTTATAACCCCTTTTTATTTCAATTTCAAATTTGAAGGTTTGGGTGTTTGCGTTGGGGAGAGGGGGGTTTGTTGCAGTGGTGGTTGGTTGTACGCGCCATTTGAGGGGTTTCCATGTGGTGGTTCTTCACAGAGGTTGGGACTGATGGTGAAAAGGAAAAGGACTGTGTTGTTGAAGATGGAGAAAGATGAAGAAGTTTAGAGAGAGAGAGAGAGAGAGAGATGAAGATGAAGACGATATGTAAGAAAAACCCCACAGTTTAACGCTGTTAATTTTAAAACGTTAAATGGGAAAACGGTGCAACGTTTTAACAACTTAAGAGACTTGGACATTAAGTTTCAAACTTAAGGGACCTAAGTGAAAACGGAAAATAAGTTAAGGGACCCCGGGTGCTATTTTGCCTTTAATTTATATACATAATACATCCATAATACATACATAATACATGTATAAGTATTTTACACCATCTACTAATTATAAATTGATACGTTGTTAAAAAAACTTAGTCAATTAGTAACCACTTTATATATCATCCATTTCATGAATTTCTATTAGTTGTGGTTGTGTGCCTATGTGGTTGTGTTTGTAAAAACCCGTACACTTTTGGGTACATAAATTAAACTCTAAAAATTAATTAACTCTCAAAAGATAAAATTTAATTAAAATTTTAGTGAATTTTTTTATCAATGATTAAAATTTTAGTGAATAAGTTGACTTACCTCCCAAAATTTGTAATTTGACATATGTGTTGCTTTTGCAAGTCGTAAGTGATGGTTATAGGTATCTAAGAGTGGTTATGGGCGTCCAAGAACTCACGAATTACAAACTTTTCATTTTTTGTACTAATTGCAATTCTTATTGTGCAACTTCTCATCTCGAAACTAGGATTGCTAACCAAAAAATATTTATCGGCATCCGACATCTCCCTCCTTGCAACAAACAAACCTACATGGTCTAATGGTATTCACCCTCCCTTTGTTTAAGCTTCATCTACACTTTCAAATTTCATTTCGACAATTGATTATGTAATCATTGTCATTGTAGACCAAATCTATCATTACAAAGATTGGCACAAGAGGAAAAGACGCTCATTTATTGTATGATTAAATATAATAAAGATGTGCTGAAATCTAGAGTATTAAGTTTCTTAAGTTTATAACAAAGAATTTTCTTAAGTTTATTTGAATTTTGTTGGGTATATCGATCTGTACATGTAGGCAAAAGTAATTCAAAATTTAAATTTATTTTTAAGATAAATAAATTAAAAAATACATGTCATTAAATAATTAGATGTTGAGTATCATAATCAATAAAAATCTTGGGTAACTAAATTGTCATCTAAAAACTAAAAATAACACAACAATAGATATTACTATGAATTTAGTGACAACAGGAACTAATGACAACAAAGGATGGCAATCAAAGTAAAAACTGTGGTTTGGACAATGGTTCTCAGAGAAGCAGTGTCCGATGGCGACAATGGTGTGCAGATGAGCTAGAGAGAATGTCACTTTGTTGTTGTGGTAACTTAGAGGGTATCAAAGTGGAAACAAAAGGAAATAGATTATTTACTTTGAGGGCGGAAAAATGTACCTAACCTGAGATATAGAAAGATATGGAGGGAAAAAATGAGCGACGATAGAGATAGAGATAAAGATAAGTGCATTTTTTCGTCATAATGTAGAGAATTCATAGCCTAAACAGAAAGAGGAAAGGAGATAATGGGAGGGAGTATTTGATGTAGACAGTCCACACTATGATCACACAAAACTCTTAATGGCTATTTTGACATTTCGAACTTTATGATAACAAACATAAGAAAAGTAAGACTAACAAAACAAATATATTAGTTGGTTTCTACAATTTAACTTTTGGCGTATATTTCTTATATTTCCTCAATTGTATGCGTACACCACGAAGGGGGTGGTGTACGGTAGAAGGAGCCAAACCCCAAACCCATCCCGCCAATTTCTCCTTTCTTTCTATTTTCCGAGCACTGCACTATTCTCTCAACAAATTGCACGATACACCCCCTACTCTACTTGTTTCTATTAAAAAAAAAAGAAATATCAGAAAGAACAATCAAGATTCTCACCGCACAGCACACTATATTCATCGTCATGGACGACGAAGAGAATGAAATTGAAGTCCAAGCACCGCCTCCACCTACACCTCCGTCGTCAGAATCTGAGTCGCACGACGAAAGTGAAGAAGATGAAAAAGAAAAAGAGGAGAACGAAGTGAATGAGATGTTTTCAAAGGTTAACAAGCTGATGCACAAGATCATTCCTGCTCCTGATAATCCTAACGCCACCGTTCTTCACGCCCTTGCCTCCATTTTTGAAACCCTAAAGTCTCGGTACTCTCTCTCTCTCTGCATACTCCTCGTTCTCATCAGTGTTTTTAACATTCTATTAATGCTTGCAATGTAGGTACAGGGAAGAGAATGACCATTCTTCCTCCAGTAATGACCGTGCTTCCGATAAGTATGCGGTAATTGGGAAGTTTTTTAAGGTATTTTGATGTCCATGCTCTTTATATGTGTGTGATAGTAATGTGTGTCATTTTGGTAGATATCTTTCTTTGAGGTGGATAGACAGTAATGTGTGTACATATGCATTTTCTCATGCGTAAAATAATGAGATAGTAATGGTGGTTCTTCTATCCTCCACAGAAGAATTATCAGTTTTATAGACTGGTATCATCAAAGTTTTTGTCAGAAACTAGATACACAATTTCAGTTCGTGCTGCTGCTGCTAGGTTTTTCGTGACCTGTTCGCCAACATCAGATGCTGATGAAAGTCTATCTGGACTGAATCCTAATATTTTTACAGAGTCTGTCCTGGAGAACATAAAAAATTGGGTAATGGAAGCTGAGGAACCATATCTGAAGCATAATCCTGGGAGAAAGGAAGCTTCAGATTCTGAAATGTTGAAAACCTATTCCACACGTATTCTTCTTATGTATTTAACTTGGCCTAGGTATGCTTCTGCAATTGATAGTTCACTTTTACATCTGTTGTTCAGAAGTTTGGTTCTGTTTTACATTTTTATTTTGCTTCTAGTGATTTACTAGTGGTTTATCTTGTTTATCTGCTTATCACTACTTGTTTAATACCCATTTCTTTTATTTTCTTATTAAATTAAATTTGGAATAATCACAGTGGAGATGAAGTGGTTGAAGATGTCGTGACATCTAGCTTGCCAGCCAAGCTTATTCGTTATCTTCGTTTGCGTGTGCTTGGGGAGACAAGTGGCAGCCAGAAAGACATTAATCCTTTAACAGAGAGTGGGCATACATCTGGGAATACTTCAATAAGAGGCAGAGATGATGGGAACAGTAGATTTTGCCAGGTTCTGGAATCAAATCATTTTGATGATACAAGGATGATTGATGAGATATTGTCAAATGATCAAATTCTTGAAAGGAATCTAGATAAAAGCATCAATGGACAAACTTGTCAAGAAGGTTCTTGTATAGATGGAGATCCCCCTGATGGATTGAGTGGAGGAGCTCATATCTCTGAAGTAGACATAGATGGAGAGGGTCGATGGAACTGTAAAGATGTAGATGATGGGGGGATAAAATGTGGTGATCACGAAGAAAGCGCGAGAGGTGACTCTTCAAGACAGCACATGAACCATGGATCGGGAAAATCTAGAGGGAAGGGAAGGGTCAATGAAGGGAATGTAGAATGCGAACTAGTTCAGTCATCTGGTTCTGGTAGTCGATTAGTACAGGGAGAGACTGTTAGAGATATGAGAATGTCGGAGAATATTGATTTCAGAATGGTGCCCATTTCTAAGAAGATTGATGCCAGGATGAATTCTGTGGCAAATGTTTTGGAGAGGGATCGTAATGATGCTTGTTTCCAACATTGCTATATTGGAAGTCAGGATATCTCTGATCTTGTTAGGAAAGTGGTCCAAGCTGCTGAAGCTGAAGCCAGATCTGCCAATGCACCTGAAGAAGCCGTCAAGGCAGCTGGTGACGCTGCTGCTGAACTTGTTAAGACTGCAGCTTCAAAGGTATGCTGGGGAGAATTCAATTTGTGTGTGCGCGCACATGTGTTATGGTGCTATATCCACAATTTTTTTGTTGTTAAAATGATTTATTTCTCATATATTAGGAATTCAAATCCAACAATGATGAAGAAGCCGCTGTTTCAGCTGCTTCAAAAGTTGCATTAGCTGTTATTGATGCTGCATCTGCAGTTGAAGTTTCGAGGTACATAAAAAACATAAATTAAAATCCAGATGCTGTCTGGAACAACTGCCAGTATAATTCTGTCAGTCTCTGTAATAATGTTCTTTTTTGGGTTTGTGGCAGGAGCTCCATCAGCAAGAACAAAGAGACTAAGAATGCAGGTGTCCAAGATACAAAATCTGGTGAGGAAGCTGAAGATTACTTCATCCCAGATTCTCAATCACTTTTGCAGTTGAGGGAAAAATATTGCATTCAGTGTCTTCAGCTACTCGGAGAATATGTTGAAGTTCTTGGCCCTGCATTACATGGGAAGGGGGTGGATGTGTGTCTTGCACTTCTGCAACAAAATTCTAAACATCAAGAGGCTTCAAAAGTTGACTCACTGTTGCCTGATGTCATTAAGCTGATCTGTATTTTGGCCAGTCACAGGAAGTTTGCTGCAAGATTTGTTGATCGCGGGGGCATGCAAATGCTTCTCGCTGTTCCTAAAATGTCACAAATTTTCTCGTTCCTTTCTTCTTTTCTAGTTTTGATCAGTTCTCAGAAGGTACCCATATATTATTGTCATAATTGTGAACTAAGATGCATATTAATGTTTCTTCTCCATTCCTCTAGTGTAGATCCTTTGTTAGTTAGCTTTATATGCTGGTATTGGTAGTGCATTTTTCTGATTCTCAGTTGTCACTTCAGGGGATAATGGAAAGGGTTTGTGCTCTTTCGTTAAATGTTATTTACTGCTTGGTTGAGTTGGCTCTCCAGTTCCTTGAATGCAACCAAGACGTAGCTCGG
Source organism: Astragalus glycyphyllos (assembly GCA_963573325.1). Classification (NCBI taxonomy): domain Eukaryota; kingdom Viridiplantae; phylum Streptophyta; class Magnoliopsida; order Fabales; family Fabaceae; genus Astragalus; species Astragalus glycyphyllos. The sequence goes on along the minus strand of OY754309.1, from coordinate 86,798,322 downwards.
AAAAATGCAGCATTGTTTTTTGTTGCCGCATTTTCATTTAAAGCAGTTCTCGATGCTTTTGATACCCAGGATGGATTACAGAAGTTACTGGGTCTTCTAAATGATGTTGCTTTGCTGAGATTGAAAGTAAATTCAGGGTCCTTGAGTTTATATAACTCAGGATCCCTTCAAAATGATCTATCATCTGAAGTGCTGACATTGTCTGAGCAGATAGCCTCCCATACTTGTGGTGCTTTGCGGCAATACTTCAGAGCTCATCTCCTTTTGTTGATTGATTCCATTCGTCCAAGCAAAAGCTATCTTAGTTCTAATAAGAATATTCCAAGTGGAAGGGAAGCATACAAGCCTCTTGACATTAGCAATGAGGCAATGGATGCTGTATTTGTTCAATTGCAAAAAGATCAGAAGCTGGGTCATGCATTTGTGAGAACATGTTGGCCAGCAGTTGATAAGTTCTTAGTGTGCAAAGGACATATTACTATGTTGGAATTGTGTCAGGTATATGACATTTGTTATTTGTTCATTCTCTCACACAATTTGTTAATTACTAACTTATTTTTTGTAGGCCCCCCGCTCCGCACCTGTAAAACGATATCTTCATGATTTGCTCCAGTCTGCATTTGGTGTTCTTCATATTGTTACTTTGGCACCTTGGAGTCGCAAAATGATTGTGGATGCAACATTAAGCAATAATCGTGCTGGTACAGCAGTCATTTTGGATGCTGCAGCTGTAAATAGTCACGTGGACCTTGAGGTATTGTCATCTGAGCAATTCTGGTGGTATTGCCTAAGATTTTCAATTGGTAAAAGGAAGTTATTGGATTCTTGACCTACTGATTATGCAATAATACGGTATCCCAATTTTCCATTTGCTAACGCATTTCAGATAATTCAGCCCGCTTTAAATGTGTTAGTCAACCTTGTTTGCCCTCCACATTCAATCAGCAACAACAAATCAGCTTTGGTTACACAAGGCCAGCAGTCTGCTTCTGTCCAAGCTTCAAACGGTCCTCTGCCAGTCACTAGAGATAGAACTACTGAACGGAATATCTCAGATCAATCTGTTAATATTTCCAGTCAGACTAATCCTAGGGAGAGGAACGTGGAAGCTAGTGCTGTATTTCTAGATAGTGCTGCAGCAGTTGGCGCACAAACTGTCAATAGCCCTCCAGAGACTCATATTTTGGCTGCTACTTCAGGATTGGTTTCTCTGGGTACTGGAGAAGATTGTGCTGGTCTGGCTGCACAACTGGTACACGGATATCATCAAGCAATAGAGGCTGTTCGTGCCCGTAACGGAATAAAGATTCTTTTGCATCTCCTCCAATCTCACCCATATTCATCTCCTGCTGATCTGGACTGTCTTCATGCTCTAGCATGTCGTGTCCTGCTTGGTTTAGCCAAAGATGATACTATTGCACACATGTTGACAACGCTAAAGGTGAATAGAAATTAGCAATATTCATTCAACTCAATCACACTCAGCTTGATCTCTATTCATGATCCATTGATCCTGTTACATCATGGTAGCATAGGATTTAATTAGTCAGCATCAAGTATTGAAATGGAGTTGCTCTGTTCCAATTTTTTACGTGCATAGCATTTAGATTGTGTTTTGATGTTGGTCTTAGAAACAAATTTTGTTGTTTAATGTTTAGTTGCAATACAGGGGAAAATATGTTGTTAAATATAGAAATTGAATCCCCTCAAAAAAAAATATAGAAATGGAATATCTTTTTGTATTTTTTGTGTTCTAGGTTGGGAAGAAGCTGTTGGAGCTAATTCGGGATTCTGGCAGCAAGGCACTTGGAACAGAGCAGGGTCAGTGGCAAGCTGAACTTTCCCAAACTGCAATGGAATTAATTGGGGTGAGCATCTTCACCATTTACTTCAAGTGAAGCTATATTTGTGTTTAGAAAGTGTTGGTTTGAATAAAACTCATTTCAGAAATTTGTTGTGTTTGCTCTTTTTACTTGCACCTATTTAGTTTTCTACATGTTTCGCTCTTGTTTGTTCTGCATTTCTTTGAATATGTAGTTTTAGTTTTTCATTATGGCCCCCATCCATTTGTTAGGTGTTAAAAAACACATTGAACATGAGTTTATTATCTATACAATAGGTGGTAGTAATTAGGGATGTAGTTACACAAATCAAGGATTTGATTTGATCCTTTATAATTCTTACATGATTGTATTATGTGATTATAAATAAGACTCATGTGTTTGTGAGGACACAAAGTTAACATTATAGAAATGCCATAAAATTAATGATTAGCATTCTTTGCTACTGTGTGTGAGGACACAGCTTAGAAATGAGTTCGAATCCTCACAATTTGAGATAAATGCCAATTTCAATTTCCTTTATTATAAGACAGACATGTAACATTTCAAATTTCTACGTCTCACTGTCTCAGATTAAAATTTTAATTTCAGCATAATTTTTTTTAAAAACAAAGCAAAAATGACTTGCTAAATGGACACCCATCACTGTGTTATCCTTGCCAAAAATGGTATCCGGTCTTGTCTCGGACTATGCATATTAGCAAATGCCTTTCTATGTGCGGTGTTTGACCGTCAGAGCTATTCAAATTCATGTAGCAATTGTTTAATATATTATAATTAAAATTGATGTTATGATATATCTGGAGTGGACGATTGATTTCCATGCTCATTGAACTACTTCTCTAACTGTTTAACTTCACCAATTATCTATGCCAGTTTCTCTAACCAATTCACCCTTCAAGACCCTTAAAATCTTCTGATTTCACATTGCTGCAAAGGCACATGGTCAATGCCCTTAATAAGCAAAGCAATCGATTACGAAGAACAGTACATGTAGGCGACACAATGGCAAGGGTAACACAGTGATGACATTGGGTTGGGGCAGTGTCGCACTGCACAGAGGATACAAAATAAAGATTGTGAACCGTGTAGCACGCCATTTTTATTTTTTTAAATTTAAATTGATATTAAAATATTTAACCTGAGCGGTAGAAATTTGAAATGCAACGTGTTTGTCTTATAACTAGTTTTGAGGACCTGTGCAGTGCGGAAAAAAAGTTAGTTACAAATTATAATTTGTTGCTACAAACATATCTAACCTACTAATTGAAAATATAGGTCTGTGGTAAATTATATTCCAACTTCATCAACCGAGTAGATAAAATCCTGCTCATTAGGTATAAACAAACTCACAATATTTGCTGGTATAATCCAATTTTCTTTTAAAAAAATGCATTAGATAATTTAACAAAGTTATTTATAGGAGGCAGATAAACAGACCGGTTAAAATATAATGTCGAACTCAGATCCTTGGCAGTAGTAGTACAATAGTAGAATCTTAAGGACTTGTTGAGCAAAAAACAAATTCAAAGGCTAATCAACAGATTCAAGAGCAATGTCATCCTAACCATCAACTGACATTCCTGAAGAAGCATTTGAAGTTGAAGCACTAGAGATACCATCTGCAGCAGCAGAGGTTGCCTTTGGCAAATCTAATAGGGAAAATTTAACTGTGATTCCGAAAGATGGCATCCTAGAAGAGGAAAAAGGCATTTTAGCAGATATAGTTCACAACAGCTCAATATAAAGCTATCATAAGTGCTGATCTTAAAAAAAAAAAAGCTATCATAAGTGGAACAATAATGAATATGGATCCTTAACCGTATAGACACTTTAGAGAAATTCTTTTCTTCTTCACTAATTCTTTTTGGTGCAGCATGCATTGCAGAGAAAATGCATTAATCATTTGTTAATGCATCTAAAACATGAACATGCTTATGTAACTGATGTGGATGACACATTAAGCCATAAAACCAGGGCCGGCCCAAGGCCCAAGCGACCCAAGCAAGGGCTTGGGGCCTCAAAAAAAACTTTTTTATTAAGGAAAAAGGGCCCCAAATTTACTTTAGATTGTTCACAATGCGGTTCAAACATAATGATACAGCATAGCCAAAATATACGTCAGTAACAATTCATCTATTAGGTCGGAGGTTCAAGTCCCATTGAGCCTTTTATTACTCTTTTTTGTCATTTCTTTTAAAAAAATGTACATTCTTTTCTTTAAAAAATGCCACAGTATAAGTTATTATTGCAATTGTTTTTTTTTTTGCTGCGCTACATAGTCTGCAATGTTTGTTTATTTTTTTTTTTGCATTTCCAATTAAATAGAGATTACTAATTAGATACATTGCAATTCAAAGTTAAGCTGCTTCAAAAAAAATTCAAAGTTAAGTTGTGAAAATCCGTTGTACAAGTCATAATTAAAAAAGTATATGAACAAACTTTATCTTAATTGCATTTTATATTATTAGTATATCAAGTTCAATTTCTTTGTCAAAGAAAAAAAACCAATTTTAATTTTTCAATTAATGGCTTCAATTCAACCATATATCTCTCTATGAAATTGATTAAATGAATTAGCTTCAATTCAACTATATTTTAATTGCATTTTATATTATTAGGTTAGATGGATTAGCTTTATTATCGATCAAAAAAGAAATGTAAAGTGAAATTGATTACAATGGTTTGATATATGATTTTGCATCATAAAAACCTCAAAAGATGAAATTTAGATAAAAATAAAATAATTTTACAAAAACATTTCGGTAAAATTAAAAGGGTCTCATTTTCGAAGCTCGCTGTAGGCCTCGCTTAGTGTTGGACTGGCCCTGCATAAAACCATAAGTTAAAGATACCAGGTGAAATGGGACCATAAGGTCGGCTTAAGCATTTGACTTCCTAGGTGGTAATCACATTGGCTGCCGACTTTCCTCAAGAAAACACTTAAACAGAAAATCTTAATAGCTGTAATTTTCTAATATAGAAACTAACTTAATAAATCTGCATAAACTAACATTTTATGTTAAGAAGTATACAACAATTAGTATGAACCCAACCAATGAGAAATACATCATGCCCCATCATACCTATTGAGATTGTGTTCTAAATGCCAACTTATCAGCTTTCAAGTTCTTGGTTTAGAGAAATGCATACACACAGGAACAACTATATTGCTGATCCAAATTTCAGACAGATGATAAAAGTCAATTTTGACATTTTGATTTGTTTTTCATTTAGACCGAAAACTTTAGTATTCTTTTAATCGCTTTAACCTGTCAAATCCTTCATAGCTTGTCCCTTTAAAATGCATTGTGCAGACCTAATTTATGAAATTGTGCAGACACTATATTCAAAAGATTTCAACAATGTCCTAACTACTATCAATGTCTTGATCTAAATGTTTATTAATAAAAACATGTATCAAGATATGCCCTTCCAAGAGCCATTCAGCAACATGTAAATAATACCTATAACTACGACTCACCGAAATAGAATGAGAGGAATTGCGGGTTTCAGTTTCACCTGTGTAGTGTCTGTACTTTCTTTGAATGCAAAAGCATAGAGAGGCAGCATCTCTTTTTGTTGTTTAGCTGAGGGTTAAAGTGAAAATAAAAAGAGGTAACTCTCTTCGAATGCAAAAGCAGAGAGAGAAAGGATATGAGGCAATGAGGTGCTGGAAACAATGTTGGAGAATACCTGGTAAACCGTAGCCCAATTTTTCAATATTTAAACAAATGATTTTTTCTTAACATCAAAAGAGATTGGTTTTTAATAGTATTTTAACTTTGATGTGGCAAAAGGTGGTTGAATGGCTGACACTTAAAAATGTGCCATAAATGAGGATCCGAACTCCTTAGAAACCTGTTGGATTGAATATGAGTAATGATTTTTTGATTGGTAAATCCCTTAGCGAGTTAGTTAGAGTGTTAGCCTGTGATGTATATAAATGAGAGGTAGGGACGACGAGAAGGAATATATCTTGTTCTTTGGAGAGAGTTGGAGCTTTTGGGTGTAGGGAGGTGCAGGCCCTTGAAGTTCTGCTGTGCTCTAGCTTTGTAATTGAGGTTTTTATCTAATTTTTTCTAATAAAAATATCAGTTCCTATTAATTGGTATCAGAGCTGTATCTTGGAATTCAGAGCCATGGGTAGTGTTGATGAGTTCAAGAGTATTCTAGAGTTCAGTTGAAATGAAAAAACAAATTGTTGACTTTCTTGGAGAATTGTAGAAAGGGGTTGCAAGTTTTGTCCATAACTTGAGTGGGAATTCCACCAAAAAAAAAATAATAACTTGAGTGGGAATGTCTTTGGATCTATAAAAGGGTACAGGAATCTCGTGAGCGAGAAGATAGATAGAAAAGAAGAGGGGCTGAAGACCAAAAACTAGAATTGCAGCGGTGGGGGAAAAGCAAGAACAGTGAAGGAAGAAAACCTGATAGGCTGATACTAAATACAAACGTTGAGAAGCTTGATCAACCAGGGAGAAGGACAAGAACTGTACAGAATGAAGGATATCAATTAGGAAGATCTCTTCAAGAAACAGGAGAACAAAATCGCGAACACGGGTTGTTGTCTAGGTTGCAATGAGGAGGTAGAAAGGAAGCATGGATTAAATGTTCGAACAACAATGTTGAGCGTGCATACTTGTCAACCAACTACCCGGATATGGAACCACTAGACATGGGTTTATCAGAAGTAGATGGAACGGCCACAACTACAGAACCCTAGTTGTCAGGTCTTGTGATCTAATACTTTTGAGGGTGAGAAAAAATCTGTACTTGTTGGAGAAAGGGCACATGCACCCTGGGTGTGATTCCCCTAAAACTTTAGTGTTTGGAAGTCTTGTAGCCCACCACTGTGTGTAGGTCAAGGTGAAATCAATAATAAAGACATGAGCATAGAGGGTTGCAGTCCCATAATTTCAGAACATCTAGCCAACACTGATCATGATAGCCAAGCTTCTACAGCCTGAAATGCCAGACCACTGGCACAAGAGATGAGGTAGGGTTGGGGTGGAACATCTGGACCCATCTGATAAGCAGAAGACAATCTTTGGGAAAGCAAGGGTGGCCGGTGGGCCAAGCCCAAATCAGAAGAAAGGGCTGAAATGCTGAAAAGTAAAATAACTTCTGTGTTTAATGGGTCAAATCCAACTACCTGAGAAGGTTTGGATGCTGCATAGTTTATTGTTTGACAACACTGGAGTTAGGGATGTTGGACGATGGGATCTAGTGGGGTTGTTTTCAGTTTATCCATGAGTCTTATGTATATAGATAAGAAGGGATTAGAGGGAATGTATCAAGTCAATTTGTGAGAATTGGGGGTCTTTCGGCAATGGAAAGGCGCATAGTTTTTTCGAAGTTCTTGCAATGTTCTAGGTTTGCAATTGATTTTTGTCCGTATTTCTTTCTAATAGAAAACCAGTTCTTACCGTTTTACCATGCATAGATTAATTTTTGTTTGATAATATGATAGCTAGGAAATTATCATCATGATATGCTTTTTTATGCATAATTTGCTCCTTTTCAGTTTAAATATAACTTCAACTCGTTGAATATATTTGGTGCTTTAGGTTGCATATATGTTCCATATTTGTATGAAATACTGTCTTGATGTGTCTTCTCCATGTTTATATGTGGGTCATATTCATATAATTTACTTTTCTATGCATACAAGGCTGTAATCATTAGTTTCTATAACAAGCATCCACCGTTTTCCTTATTTTATGAGTTTGTTGCTTAAACCGAGATAGTCAAACATAATGATGTGTGTTTTGTGAAGGCTGCTATTGATATATAAGTTAATGCTGTATTTCTAGACTAGATTGTAACTAATTCAAGGCATGCAAGTACATTAGTTGCTACTGATGCAGCTACACCTACCTTGAGGTGTATAGAAAGAGAAGCTATAGCTGCTTCCACTCCCATAACATACGATCCGAGGTACTCAGTGGTTTTCTGTGATTGCTCATTCTACATTTTTCCCATACATGCAGTTCTTTCATACTATAGAAAAAGTTTCTTCCCTTCTTATGGTTCAACTTGTTTTGTCTGAAAAATCAGGGAACTGTTGCTCCTTATTCATGAACACCTACAGGCATCTGGATATTCAGGAGTTGCTTCTGAGTTGCTTAAAGTCGCTCATTTGAAACCTTTGCCATCTCTGGTTACTCCCAGTTCTCTTGCACAACAACCCTCCACACAGGTAGCTTCTCCATTACGTCAATGGCCTTGTGGCCGTGCTCCTGAATTTATGTCTGACAGATTAAAGCTTAATGCAAGAAATGAGGATGCCAGCACAAAGGTTGGTTTGGTTTTCTCTTCAAAGGAAAAACCATCAACTCTCTCTGCTTCATTTGGTTCGAATGCAAGACACTAACCTGTTGATGCTCGGGAGTCATCTGTCAGAAAATGGTTAGATATTGGTCAAGAATCTTCGGAAATTACAGCAGTATTAGAGACCTCGTCTGAACTATTAGTGAAACACAACATTGATTCTGAATCTCATTGTAAGCCTCCAGTCATATTGCCAATGAAACGTAAACTATCTGATTCGAAGGATATAGGATTGTTGACATCATCTGAAAAGAGACTTAATGCTGGGGATCAACTAACACCAAATGATAAAGGTAACCTGCAAACTGATGCCTCAGGGTTATCCTCACCAAGTTCAAACCTGATATATCAACAAAGACATTGTACAGCTGACTGTATGGATGAGAATCAAAACAGTAGTATGTCAAATTTTGGTCAGGTTATACCATCCTCTCCTGTAGTAAATGATCTTCAGCCCAAAAACCCAGGGCACATAACATTAGACTCTATAATGGTTCAGTATTTGAAGCATCAGCATAACCAATGCCCAGCTCCCATTACCACTCTTCCTCCAGTTTCTCTTTTACGCCCTCATGTTTGTCCTCAACCCAAATGTAGACTTGATGCCCCTTCTAATGTGACAGCTCGTCTTGGCACACGCGAATTTAACTTCACATATGGTGGAGTACATGGGAATCGCAGGGATCGTCAATTTATTTATAGCAGGTTTAGACCATGGCGCACTTGTCGTGATGATGCTGATGGCTCATTAACATGCATTACGATTCTTGGGGACTCTTCTCATATTGCTGTTGGAAGCCGCAATGGAGAGGTCAAAATATTCGACTCTAACAACAATGTGGTGCAGTGCTCCGTAGGTCACGAGGATCCAGTGACACTTATTCAGTCTTTTTTTTCTGATGAGGATTTTCTTCGAATGTTGCTTTCTTCAAGCTTCCAAGATGTAGTTTTGTGGGATGCTTCCTATGATGATACGCCAATTCTGAGGGCTCTTACCCAAACATTTGAAGGGTGCAAGGCTGCCATATTTAGCAACTCTGGTACTCATTTTGCAGCATTGGCATCAGATTCTGCACAAAGGGAAATCCAAGTGTATGATATCTGGCCAGGTCAGCTAACCTGCAAGTTGTCCGATACTTCCACAAATTTTATGGGCTGGGATGATGTTTCTTCTACAATTCATTTTAGCCCTTGTGACTCGATGCTTCTCTGGAATGGTGTCTTATGGGACCAGCGGATTTCTGAGCCTGTTCATCGCTTTGACTTGTTAACGGACTACGGTGGTGGAGGCTTTCATCCTTCTAGCAATGAGGTATGCTTAGTTGTTGTTAATACCTGATAGCGAAGGGGCAGGGGTTTGTGTTTTTTTTCTTTTCTCTTTTCCATCCAAAATCCTTGGAGTGAGTTCTATATCAAGATATCAAGATATCCGGTGCGCCTCTAATTTTAATAATATACTTTGTCTCCTTTTGTTTAAAGTTTTAGTAAAAAAAATTATCTCATTTTGATTGTAATTTAATAGTATCAATGAAGGATTAGTATTTTTTTTTCCTATTATACATTTGAAGCATTAACATAGTTTTCTTTTTTCAATGCTTTTAATTATTAAAAGAGAGTAAGTAACAGCTAATAAGGGGTATATTAGAAAAGTCTAAGATAATTTTTATGAATTTTGGACTATCAGTTGCATTTCTTAGGCCTCGTGCCACAACCTTAAAAAGCGTTAGTCAAATTGGGGACGGAGGTAGTAGTTGTTTATTTTGAATGTATTTTTTTGTGTCTATATATTATGACATTTATGACTCTTTCAAATATTGCTTTGTAACCAGGTTATCATAAACTATGAAGTCTGGGATCTACGCAAGTTTAAACTGCTTCATCATGTACCTTCACTAGATCAAACAACAATAACATTTAATCCACGTGGGGATGTGATATATGCTATCCTAAGGAGAAACATGGAGGATGATGATGTAACGTCGGCCCTTCATAGGGATCGTCTTAAGCATCCTCTTTTCGCAGCTTTCCGCACAGTGGATGCATTGAACTATTCTGATATTGATACAATCCCAGTAGATTGCTGTGTACTTGATTTTGCAGCCGACCCAACAGGTTCATGTGTTGGAGTGCTTACGCTGGATGATCCCATTGAGGTGTATGCCTCGGGCAGAATCTATGAAGTTGGTCGTCGGAGGCCAACTGAAGATGATTCGGGTCGCTATGATGCAGAAAGTGATGATGAACTTAAAGATGGTGATCCTCTTTTAGGCCCTAGTTTTAGTGGAGATAGTGAGAATGTTGCTGATGACACAAGTGACTTTGATGATAGTGTAAATGAGCTTCATGATGAACATAATGATACGGATGGTGACGAATATAGTGACTTTGAAACAGAAGGCGAAAAGGATGAAGAAGACGATGATAGTTAAATACTTTAATCTTTTAGTAGCTGTGACAAAATTCTACTATAATTTTGGAAGATGTAATTATTATAATTTCTTCATTATATCCAACTTAGGGTGATGGAAATCTTAAGCTCAAAATTTTGCCGTGTTAGCTAACCTCAAGCAGATTATTACCTCCGTCTCTACTTGTAAGGAAATGGTTATTTGTAATGTATGTCATCAATGTGCATTTTCTTTTCAAATTTACTTTTCAATTATTTTTGCTAACTAAGGGGTGTTTTTTGTACAAAATAATAATTCACCTAGAAACTCTTAAAAATAGTGTAAATGTAGTTAAATGTTGGAGACCGTAGGAAACTTGACGGCAGAGGATTTAATTATGTATCTTCGCATCAATGTAGTAAAATTGAAAGGCATAAATTACTTCTAACAAATTTTAGGGCCCAAATTAATCGTTGAGATTTTCAAATAGTGACATGCTAGTATCTCTATCCAACTAACCTTCACAACTGTTGGTTAAAACTTGGTATGTTATGTGCTGACACGATAAATGACATATTTTATGGGACATTTTAGTCAAATCATTCTCCAAATTTAAAAAATGAGACAGTTTAGTCTCTACATTTTTTAGACAATTTAGTCTGCTTTTTCCACAAAACCTAATTTTTTATGTTGGGGTTTGGATTGTTTAGGTGTAACATAAGTGTTTCGATTGTTTAGGAAGAAAAAAAATGAAATTGGTAGTGTTGATTTTGAAATTTAATGAAATTGGTAGTGTTTAGTGTTTAGGTTAAACTTCAGTTTTAGTGTTTAAATTGTTTAGTTGGCAGTGTTTGTAATATTGTGGACATTCAAATGGACAGACCGTATAAAATGCTTGATCTATTTATCTTGTTAGAAAATGTGAGACACATGTATTATGTTTCATATCTATTAGTTCGAGGAGACAGACAAGGATAATGTGTTGTAATTAAGATAAAACCATGAGGTCACATTGAAGCCATTGATACAGGAAAGGGGTGCCTTACCAAGTGGATGAAATATCATGTGTAAATGAGGTAATTGAAGTTGAATCAGTTGAGGCCTTAGATGCTGATCTAGTCCCTGATAAAGAAGTTGAACCAGTTTTGGATTTGATGAACCACATTCGGATGAAGATGATGATTTGTTAGAAGAAATTGAAGATGATAAGATAGGATCTGAAGATAAGTTTTGACTTTTACATATTTGACTATTATTGTAATTTGACTCTTATTAGTAACTTTGACTCTTATAGATGTGTATCTTGTTGTTTGACTTTATTAACTTGTCGTTTGACTCTTATTGGTAACTCGTTTTACATACTCGTATTACATATTATTTTCAAAGACATAGCCTCAAGGTGATGTGACCAACCACCCCAAGAGGTGATAAGGGGAATAGTATTGCCACTAACATTCATCAGCGCATGCCTCGCTGTTGAGTGACATGTACCGTGGCACATGGATTCGTGGGGATGCTCTCTACATCCATTGCAGTGCCTACTTTTGTTACTCCACCGGTGGCATCCACTTCTATAGCTGGAAAGGAAGGAGTGTTTGAGGCCAACTTCAGACACATCGGAGTTTTGAGTAATTTCAGTAGCTTCTCTCCCAAGCGGAGAAAAATCGGGCACTCGTAAATTTGAATAATGCAAACCAACTGTTTTCCTGTAAATTTGGTTTACTTATCTGTCAAATAAAAAATTCAAAAGAGATAAAATAGGAGGTCCTATTCCAACCTTCAAATATTGCCTAAGTTGGTTGATGTGTCCATATAGCTAATTTTGAATCGAAATTTGGCTATAACACCAACATGGCGATTACTTTCAGATGTATACATGCTTACTACATCTTGCTTTTAGCACTTCTATGATATCTCTATTACGTTATGTGCAATGTGGGTGTAGTTTTTTTTCCACAAAATGTAATATTTATATTTTTAGTAAAGGAAAAAAAATTCACCCATCTTTGTAAAGGATTTAAGCCACTTTAGTAAGAAAATTTCGGAACCAATAACTTTAGTAATTATGTTTGTCTATCGAATTGAAGTGGACAACATCATCCTAGACATTTCATCAAAAAAAAAAATCATCCTAGACATGGTTGGTGTTGGGACTCTAATAAACACTTATTCCAATAATATTTGTCAGTATCAAATACCATAAACTACCTAACTTCGTACTCTGTGTAATGGGTTAGAGTACCCCTTAAGTACTTTTATAATATTTATTTTTATTGTTAAAAAATAAACTACCTATTTTCTTTTAATAGAAGAATGCATCAAATACATGACTCGGAGATATCCCATCTTTCACGATGAAATCAAAAGTATGATTGACTTTAGGTACTAAGAACGTTGTCTCTGGAGCTCTTGAGGATGTTGTCTCACGACGTTGACAACCACTCGGAAATGATAAAGGTCCCGCCACAGGATCAGTGAGCACTTTTAAAGTAAATATAGTTATGAAAAGACGAAGCCTTTTATAGTGATCAAACCCAACCCACATTGCAAAAATTTGATTATTTGGAAGCAATAAGAAAAAGTTTCTCCCCCCGTTAAATCGAACACACTCCCCAATTTCTGTAACCGGATAACGATCATGAAAAACCTCCCTTAGAGATTGATAAGCCACAACTGAACACGTTGGGACATGTATGGCTATAGCATATGTCTCTTCAAATCCTTCTCGTGAAAGAACAAGTCTCAAATCATTGTTAAACACCGGAAAAAACGGCACAGTTATCCCATTTGTTGGTATGGATAAGCCAGCTTTTCGAAATGACGTAACCGCTTCTTTATCCAACTCTTGCCACCCATTTTGGCCATTGGTGTCAAAGAAATAACTTTTTCCAGTATCAGATGTAATCAACAATTTGTGACCTAAAACAAGATGACCTAATATTTTACCATTAGGTTCACTAGAACTTGAAGCTGTATTAGGAGGAGCATCTTTTAGTATTCCCCAATATTCCTCATATAAATTATAAACCTCAAAAGATCCCCAAGTCACGTGATCATTCTGAAGGTAAGATGGACCACCAAGTACATAAACTTTAGACCCAATATTTGCTATCATAGGAGAACATTTACCATAATGTTGGTCCATAGAAGTATCACGTTTTAAAGTAAATGTTTTGTTCTTTTTGATTAATTGAAAAACTTTACGAGAAAAACCACCATAACTTTCTGGATGTTCACTCACATATTTTTTATTTGCCATAGCTCCAGATTTCAATCTCTCACCACCAAGTAAATACACTTCAGAACCACGTCTCATATGTGTTAACCCTACAACAACTTCTTTTCTACCTTTGAAGAGGTCCAATAAGCTTACTTGGAAATGAATTTTGGCGATATTTGGTGTTTTTACTTTTTGAGTCCATTGGGGTTGACGTAGGAGCCAGTTGAAGTCTATACCAATTAGCTCATCAGCTAACACAATGAAAAGAACTTCTGGGGAAGAACTTGTCATTGTTGAGTAGAGAATCAATATATGATATATTTTTTTTGTAACAACAATATATGTGTATTTAAAAACTATATATTGATATGGATGGGATGAATTGTACGGTTAGAGGAAAATAGAAGACTATTTATATATGTTACGTACTAATGTATAAGCTATCCTTGCATATTTATTGTGTTTTTTCACGTCTACCCGTGGGAATCAATACATGAATGCTAATTATGATATTTTTTTGATGAATGAATGTTAGTTATGATATAATTAGTTTTTGATTGTCAAAAAAAATGATATAATTAGTTTTTTTTCATGCTAACAAACTTTTGTAAAGAAAAAAAAAATGGCAATAATCTGATTTATTTTCGTGTACCTCTTCATCCACATTATATTTTCATTGAACTCTTCATGGATGTCATTGTTTTTGTTGACCTCTCCCGAGCTTCCAAATCACCATTTACTAGCTCATTTTCATGTTGTAGTTGTCCATTATTCATAGGTATATGAAATCTAAAGCGATCATTACCAATATATCTGAAAGAGATCAATGCTATGATAGGCAAATTACATGTTTATGATATCGGTTTGTGATAAAATTTGACATGTTATCTCCTTTATAAATCAACGCCAGATATACGACATTAGGTAATGTGTGCTTAAATGCATTATATAAGGTTCTAGGTATTCTAATATGAGTCTGCATGTTATAAAAATATAAATAAGAAACAGAAATTAAAGCTGTTAGGAAATCGAACATTAGTTCTTACTTTATTGACGAGAATTGTGAGATAAAACTCCCTAATATCTTTTCGGAGAAAAAAAAACAAAAGGAAGCAAACAATAGAAAAATTTAAACAAACAGCTTTCTTTAAATTTGTGATGAATCTATTAGTCAGCAACGTGTGTTAGCTATTTTAGCTTTGGGCCCTTTGTATAGAGGACTAGGCCTAGTCCAATCTCATATCAGTTTAGTGAATTCAGTTAGTTGAATAAACTGTCATTAAGGTATAATCAATGAAGCTGTGTGTGAATTAAACACACTTACATTCTATTTTGGTTCTAACAATTGGTACCAGAGCTCCGCCTAGGCAATGGCGTATCTAGGACCCTTGGTAGGGTGTGTAAAAAATTTTAAACACCCACATTGCTATAAATATAATAAATGAGGAAGAGAAGAAAGAAGAACATGCTCGAGAGTGAGAAAATGCGAGGATAGAGAAAATTAGAAATGTATAAGAGTGAGTAATTGTGTGAGTATCATGTATTAGATAGGTGCAAAATTAGGAGTTTCAATAGAAACAAATATTTTTGGGGAGTGCACAATAGACTTTTAATACAATATTTGTGCTAATATTATTTTTTAATAAGAGTATTGGTACTAATAATATTTTTTCAGGGTGTGCGGTTGACCACCCTAACATATAACTAGATCCGCCCCTGCATCTAGGGGCCTGATACTGAATTCACAAATTCGCTACAGTCTCTTGCAACAAGAAACAACAAGAACAAGAAGAAGACAAGCTCATTCATGGCAGGAAAGAAGAGTTTTGCTCAATTTGTGGTGTCTAAGTTTGACGGGCACTACGATCATTGGTTGATGTTGATGGAGAATCTTCTTCACTCCAAGGAGTATTGGAATGTCATTGAAGGTGGAGTCCCAACAATCCTAGAAACCGTGACACCGAAACAAATTGAGGCTACGGAGGAAGCGAAATTGAAATATCTCAAAGCCAAGAATTATCTATTCCAAGTGATTGAGAGAGGGATAATTGAAACAATCCCCAACAATGATTTCATAAAAGAAATTTGGGATTCTATGAAGCACAAATACAAGGGATCTTCGAAAGTGAATCGTGGACAGTTGCATACTCTACATAGAGAGTTTGAGCTTCTTGGCATGAAGGAAGAGGAAACTGTAACTAAGTACTTCATAAGAACCCTAGCAATCGTAAACAAGATGAAGGCTCGCAGGTAAAATGTTAACGAAACAACCATTGTAGAGAAAGTTCTGAGGTCCATGACAACAAAGTTCAATTATGTAGTATGCTCCATTAAAGAATCAAATGACGTAACCATGCTCTCCATTGATGAACTTCAAAGTAGTCTCATGGTTCACGAGAAAAGGATGCAAGGCCCCAAGGAATAAGAAAGATTTCTGAAGGCTACAAGCTCAAGGAGGTTTCGAGGCGGATGGAACAAACAGGCCGCATAGAATCAAAGAATCCCAAGGTTTGGTATCTTGACTCTGGATGTAGCAATCATACGAGTGGTAATAAGGATTGGTTTATTGATTTGAATGAAGAATTTAGCATTAATGTGAAATTGGGAAATGATACTAGAATGCAAGTAACGGGAAATGTTAAGTTGAAAATAGATGGGGTAGCTCAGTAATTACTCGGGTTTATTCATTCTTGAATTAAAAAGTAATTTGTTGAGCATAGGGTAGTTGCAAGAAAAGGGGTAAACATTAATTATGTTCAAAGATAATTTCTACAAAATATATCATCCAGATAGAGGGTTAATTGTTAAATCAAATATCTCCTCAAATAGAATGTTCATAGCACAATCTAAAGATATACCTCCAAATTGTTTCAACGCCTCTACGAATGAAAAGTCAAGTTTGCTTTGGCATAAAAGATATGGTCACCTGAGTTGCAATGGATTGAAGTTACAAAGCCAAAAGGGAATGGTGAAGGGGCTGCCTAGGGTGGAAGAACCCTCAAAGGTGTGTGGAGATTGTATGATTGGGAATGAACACAAGGATTCCTTTCCAAATTGGAGAGCTAATAAAAAATTACTACTAGCTCACACTAACATTTGTGGGCCTATCAAACCAGAATCTCACAACCACAAGAGATATTTTCTTAGCTTAATTGGTGACTATAGTAGAAAGGCTTGGGTGTATCTACTTACTAAGAAGTCTATAACTTTAGACTGTTTTAAATTGTTCAAAGCTAGTGTTGAAAAGGAAAGTGGTACCATGATTGGAGCATTAAGGACAAACACAGGAGGTGAATTTACCACTTCTAAGTTTGATAACTTTTTCAGGGAAAATGGAATCAAAAGAAAATTAATAGCAGCTTACATTCTTCAACAGAATAGG
Organism: Astragalus glycyphyllos; assembly: GCA_963573325.1. NCBI lineage: Eukaryota > Viridiplantae > Streptophyta > Magnoliopsida > Fabales > Fabaceae > Astragalus > Astragalus glycyphyllos. The sequence continues at coordinate 86,781,159 of OY754309.1, read as the reverse complement.
GTAGCTGAGAGGAAAAATAGGTCAATTATGAAGATGGTGAGAAGCATGTTGTCACAAAAGAAAATGCCTAAGAGTTTCTTGTCATATATAGACAGTAAAGTGGTCAGACTATATTTATAGTAGGAGCCTTACAGTTGTTGTAAAGGATATGACTCCATAGGAGGCCTGGAGTGAGAAAAAAACCCTCTGTGCATTTCTTTAGAACCTTTGTCAGTATAAGATATGTTCATGTCCCTGACTCTCAAAGAAACAAATTGGATGACAAGAGAATAAAATGTGTCTTGCTTGGGGTCAGTGAAGAATCAGAAGCATATAGGCTTCATGACCCTATTACAAAGAAGGTAATGACAAACAAGGATGTTCTATTTGATGAGAATGAGAATGAGAAATGGAATTAGGATGAGCACAATGAAAAGGGAAACCATGACTTGATTGACTCTTGTGAAAGAGATCTTGAAGAAGAGGAAGATGGATATGAGCAAGACAGAAATGATGTGGCAGGGACTGATGAATTGAGGAATGGCAGTATAACGATTGAGGCTAGTGATGTTGCAGATACTACTAGCATTGGGAGAGTTTCTGCAGGTCATATATAATTCGCAGAGGATGAAGGGGAAACCTTCATATCTCAATGGTTAAGTGACAAGTGATGAGGAAATTGATGAATTTAGCCTTGTAGTGTTTAGTCAATCAGGGGACCTAGTGACTTATGAAGAGATAGTGAAGGAAGAGAAATGGAGCAGGGCCATGAAGTTGGAGCTCAGAGCTATTGAAAGAAATCAGACTTGGGAGTTGACTACTCTACCAAAGGGAGTAAAATCTATTAGTGTAAAATGGATTTTCAAGACAAATTACAATCAGAAAGGTGACATTGAAAAACATAAAGCAAGATTGGTGGAAAATGGGTATACTCAAAAGGGGGGAGTTGATTATAAGGAGGTGTTTGTTTCCGATGCAAGATGGGATTCTATTAGAACATTCCTTGCTCTAGCTTCCATCAAGGGTTGGGTTGTGTATCAATCATATGTGAAGAGTGCTTTTCTTCACGGAGAGCTTAAAGAAATTGTGTTTGTAGACAAGTCTCAAGGTTTTGTGAAGAGGGAGTCTGATATGATATGTCAGACCTTGGTAAAATGATCTACTTTCTAGGAGTGGAAGTAATATAGAATAATGATGGAATATTTATTAGTCAAACCAAATATGCAAAGGAGGTGCTTGAGAGATTTGATATACAAGATGCAAATGCTCTGAAAACTCCGATTGTTCCTGGCTAAAGATTAACAAAGGAAGGGGTGGTGATGAGGTAGATGCTACAAACTACAAACAAATGATTGGCAACCTCACGTACCTTACTGTTACTATACTAGATTTAATGTATTCTGTGTCTAGTCCGTAGATATATGGAGCGACCAACCACTATGCACTTGATGGCAATCAAAAATATCATGAGGTATCTCGAGGGAACTGTGGACGTGGGCATTCTATACAATAGAAGGGGAAAACCATCATTGAAGGGGTATGTGGATAGTGATTATGCTGGAGACACAAATGACAGGAAAAGCACATGTGAATATGTGTTTTTGCTTGGTACATGAGTTGTTTCATGGTTTTCCAAGAAGCGGCCAGTGGTCACACTATCCACTACTGAAGCTGAATTCATCTCAGCTGCTAGAAGTGCATGTCAAGCTGTATACCTTAGAAGGATCCTAGAAAAGATAGGCCGAGCGCAAGAGAAAAGCACTCCCATTATGTGCGATAGCTTAGTCGTCAACTATCAAGGCGTCCCATTCTCCTTGGAAGGTACAAGCATATTGGCGTTCGTTTCCATTACCTACACGATTTAGTAAAGGAAGAGGTCATATACCCAGTTGTTTTGCAGATCTGAGCAACTAGTCTTAGATATCATCACTAAGCCACTAAAGGTGAAAGATTTTCTTCAACTGAGAAATTGGCTAGGAGTTTGTACTAGTGGTAAGGGAGGATGTGGTTTAAGGGAGGATGTGTTAGAGTCAATGTATGTTCTGTTTTAGCTTTGGGCCCTTTGTATAGAGGATTAGGCCCAATCCAATCTCATATGGGTTTTTTTTACCCCCACCATCTTCCCATATACCCCCACAAGATTTTTCTTGACGAAAATACCCCTAAAAAATTTCACCAAAAATCGTATATACCTCACCCTACATATATACGACTTTGAAAAATTCAAATCGTATATATGTGATTTTTTTTAAATAGGTCGTATATACATAAGGAGGTGTATATACGACTTTGTAAAATACAAGTCGTATATACCCCCACACCTACATATATACGATTTGGTGAAATACAATTCGTATATACGTAGGTGTGGGGTACATACGACTTGTATTTTACAAAGTCGTATATACACCACCCTTATGTATATAAGACTTGTTATTAAAAAAAATTGTTTTAATTTTTAAAAAAAGGTTAAAAACGCTACTAAAAATACGTTAACGAGTCAAACTAATCAAAAAATTATAAAAACACTAAAAATCTAATAAAACCAAAATAAGGCTATGCAAATTTTTTTAGATTTTTTGGATACTATGAAAAATTAAAAAATTTCCTAAAAAATAGTAAACGATGGAATTTGGGATTTTGAGCCCCTGTCCTGAAAGAAGTCTCTTTTCGAGGAGTATTGATCCTTGAATTTTTTCGGATTTAATGGCTGTGGTTTCATTACAATCGGAGTAGGTTGCCCGAAAACCGATTTTTTAGCCTAAATTATTCGCTCAACGTATAACATCGGCACGTGTTAATGAACTACACACTAAACAGAATTGAAAAGACGGTCAATATTCATATCTAATTTAATTTTATAAAAAAAAATATAATTTTAATTTTTTAAATGATTTATTTATTTATTATTTGGGTTACAAAATCGTATATACGTAGGTGTGAGGGTACATACGATTTTGTAATTTAACAAATCGTATATACCCCCACCTTAGGTATATACGATTTGGTTTTTTAAAATTTTTAGGGAAAATCGTATATATCTATATACGATTCCCAATTTTTAGTGGAAATTCGTATATAGGTATATACGATTTCCAATTTTTTTTTTTAATTTTTCTTAGCTGGGAATACATTGGGGTTTTTTAATTTTGTGAAGGGTATTTTGGTCTTTTCGCATGGGCGTGAGGGGTATATGAGAAGGTGGTGAGGGTACCAAAAAAAACCCATCTCATATTAGTGTAGTGAAGTCAGGTAGTTAAATAAATGTCATTGTAAGACTATTAAGGTATAATCAATGAAGCAATTGTGTGCGAATTAAACACAATTACATTCTATTTTGGTTCTAACATAATCTTGAAATTTGTAATAATCTATGGTCTTCTATAATTTAACTTAACATAATTAACCGTATTTGTTATTAACTAAATCATTAACGGTTACTTAAGGACTTGGTGCTATCTACAACTCTTGAGTGAAAAGATTACCCACTCAAAAGTTTCTCTATTTTTTTTTTAATCTTTTGTTATGTCTTCCATATACTATATATAATATAAAGAAAAAAACTCTTCTATTTTGTCTTTTCTAATAGTTGTCACTTTAACCTCTCCAACATGCCTATCTAAAAAAAAACTGTTTTTTTTTCTCTTATGTATTAATATAGTAATCTGATATCTACTATTTACTAATCTACTATCTATTTATTTATCTATATTCTCGTTATGTTTATATATATATATATATATATAAATTAGATATTATTGATATAATTTCATTACTTTTGATATCTGACATGAATAAACATTACACGATGGCTGCAAGAATATTTATATTTTTCTTTACAAAAACATATTTTTTGAAAATTTATAAAAACGTTTTGACTGGTGGGAATTGTGAATCGTGCTAGCTAGAAAGATAATTAAAATACTTTTAACAACTCTCATAATTGACAAGTTAAAAAAAAACTGATAACAATTGAAAGATATCAGTCAAACAAAAAAGTAATTGAAAGAAGATTAACTTGGAAAAAAAAAGAAGAAAGTAACTTAAAAAACTTTTATCTTTTAATAGATCTTGTTTTTGACTAATCAACAAACACAAAAAGAAAAGGAAATAAGAAATAAAATAAGAATTCTAATAAAAGTGACTCTTAACAAAACAACCAAGCTAAGCCACTCATTTTATAACACGTGCGCTTAAGAGAAGTAAAAGTGAAAACTAGTGGTCGGTTAACCGCAATGCTAGGACAGAACAAAAAGGAAAGAAATAAAAAAAGAAAAGAAAAAAATTTTCTTTGAAAATAAATAAGGAATCTTTAAATCTGAGCCGTTGGTTATTATAGAGGTTTGTTTCTAAGCATACACGTGGATGGGATCTGCTATTTCTGTTTCTTAGTACAAAATCATGAAAGTTACAGTCAGAAAACGACAACATAGACTGAATACCAAACTATAACTCTGGTTAGCCAGTTTTAACCATGGTAAGGTTAACATTGTTCAATGACGTGGCGTTTTGCATGTTTGGTTTTCGTGTTTGCTCGGCAACTGGAATGGGAGTTACAATGTATAATGCAGATGATTAAATTATCAATGCATAACTTGTGTTATTATTTGGAGTTTTGCATGTTTTGTTTTTTTTTGACACAAGTTTTGCGTGTTTTGTATTTAAGCAAAAATCCGTACTAAATATAAGCATGTTAGAGAGCTATTGTTGAAAAACATGGCATCCATGAAAGTTAGAGAGAAAATCCTTAAAAAACTATATATTGAAAGTGGTGAAATATTACTAATGAGAAGAAGATAACCCTAAATGAGTCTACCATCTACCTTATATACTAACCAACTAATGGACCTTAGTATCTAATGATCTTACTATCTAATGGGCCTTACTAACCAACTAATGGACTTACTACTTATATTTTAATAACCACCCGCAAGCTGGACAGTGTTCACAACACTTCCAGCTTGAGATAAGCAATACAAAGAGACAAAGATACTATAAAAGTAAGGAAAATAAAGAACAGTCTTCGAATTGGTAGTAGTTGAGGTGCATAGCTCCTAGAAGTCTTCGACCAACTATCGGGCCCCTTCAAGCTTCTTCCGGCGTCTCCCCAACATTCACTCCAAAGAAATCAATAAACTCCACTCTTAGGCATAACCATCCAAGTGTCAAAGAAGTCAACAAAAGCTTAACCATCGAACAGAAACCACAACTCAAGGTTTAACTACTCAAAGGAAGCAACAAACCAACACTTAACCATCAAGCAAAAACCACAACTCAAGGCTTAATCACTTGAAGGAAGCAAAATGCTTAACCACCATAGGGAAGAAGCAAACATCAACAAGGCCATAGGGCCAAAGGCTTAACCACCAAGCAGAAACTATACCTCAAAGTTTAACCACTTGGCAAAAGCACATACAACGCTTAACCATCAAGAGTACTCAATCACTCAAGACAGAAGCAAAATCTCAATGCTTAACCATTTATAGCAGAAGCATCGTGCTTAACCACCATAAACAGAAGCTAAAAAACCAAGTCAATTACTGAAATTGACAATCAACTTCAGAAGAACTACTTCCAAATATGAGCAAGGGCAGCAAGACCTTCAATCAAACCAGAAAACTTTGCATGTGACAACAAGAATACTCACTAGTTATCAACGCTACCATGAAACCCCTTGTTGAACAAACTTTAGCACAATCGGCCAATACCAAAAACACCAACAAAAAAAACTTTGGCACCTTCGAGTGGTAATTAAAGTTGGCATACCTCCAATATCTCTATCAAGACCACTTGAAGCCATCTGCTACAACAATCCAAAGAGCCACGCCCACAAAACACAAAGCAATAGACCACCAAAATTCCAAGATAAAAGGACAGGTTTCTGTTACATCACCTTGAACACTAATCTTCCTCACTTGAGTATCAATGTAGATTAGAGAGTATTGCTTTATGAATCAGACCACTTCGGTGGACATGATCAATTGCACGAATAACATCTTCATAAATGTAGGAAGCATCAAATTCTAGCTTAGCATCCACAAAGTACGACACTATATCTGCAAGAAGGCACGCCTCACTAAAGCAGAACAAATCCATCAAATCAACCAGCTTCGATCTTTTAGAATCCAAATTGGACAACTAAGGACCTAAAAGCTTGAATCCATCATGCAGCAAGACAATGACAATACAACTATTGGGCAGGCCACATTCATTTGATTCAAAAATTTTGTATCCAATTAAACTCACATTCTATGCACAGTCTCACATTCAACTACCAATATCCATTATGATGGTGGTTGCACACATAGTCCATAAGCAAGCTTGATGCATTAATTCCATACCCTCATCCACCATTCTGATGAACAAATCCAGAGCCCTTAAACCTTATAACTCACCATTCGGGTAAAACCCAGACAAAAAAATCATTATAACTCAATTATTTTGGACATTTCATCAAACAGTTTCAGAGCAAAATTAACTAACCCAAACTCTATATACACCGATATCATTTTCATCCAAATTCCAACATCTCTTATCCTCATCCTCTCAAACAACCAAACCACATCATCAAGAGTTCCACAACGCAAGCATAAACAGTGATTGAAGGAGCTGAAAAATGCAAAGAGCAATAAAAAAAACTGAACGAGATGCAGAACCAGTTCTGATGAATGAAGGCAAGACCGAAGTGAGCTGCAGAATGCTTGACTTCGAAGCGGTGCAAAGCTGAATTAAAGTCGTTTTTGACGCAATACCTGACCACCGAAGTGAGAATTCAGATTTTAGAGAAACAAAACAGAAATCAAAGAAACACAATCGCATAAACGATCTGCAATAACATGACAAACTTGGTGCAGAGACGATTGCACCGCGAGGTTAAAGCTAAAAGCAATTCACGAATAGCAATCCAAAATCAAGGATCAATTTAGGAATGACCAAGTAAAATCAAAGAAAACAAAAAAACAAAACGGAAGACCAGAATGCGAAGCCGACTCAGAATGGTAGAACGAAAGGGAGAAGTGATCAGAAATGAAGAAATGCAATGTAATGCAAATCGAAAGTTCAAATGCAAAATGCAGAAGGTGGATGCGCACAATAGATGCAAAATAAGATGAAAACTGAAAGAGAAAGAATATATCTAAAAAGAGACCAAGAAAATGAATGAAAATAACAAAATAAAGAAAGTGACCTAGAAGCACATAAATTCATGGAGGATACCATGTTTGCTCTGATACCATGTTGAAAAACATGGCATCCATGAAAGTTAGAGAGAAAACCCTTAAAAGACTATATATTGAAAGTGGTGAAATATTACTAATGAGAAGAAGATAACCCTAAATGAGTCTACCATCTACCTTATATACTAACCAACTAATGGACCTTAGTATCTAATGACCTTACTATCTAATGCGCCTTACTAACCAACTAATGGACTTACTACTTGTTATGGAATGGCTTTTTGCAATATACACCCCCTTTTTGGCATCTATTCACACCCCCTGTAGGCCCAATGTCAATAGGGCCCAACCCAAACATGAAGGGCTCAGATCAAACCCCCAGATCGGACGGACCTGATTCATTGGAATCAACCCCACCCCACTCTATAAATACAACATTCATTGCCTCATTAAAGGGAAGCATTCTCATATTTATTACTCACTTAACACCATTCCTCTGACTTCAGCATCGGAGTGACTTTGCAGGTACCACACCAGCTAGGATCGGATACAGTCATTTAACTAAGGATATCAACCACTAACTACCTCGGACTATCCATTAAGGTCGGAAGTACAGTGCGGAACATTGGCGACCTCAGTCACCCGTCCGAATCAAATTTCCCCACATAGTCAATCGCCTCGCTATTCACCGGCTCCACGAAATAGAAAAGCTCCTTCCACCTCCCCTTTAACGAATCTGAATAAGCCCGGAAAATCTTGGCACCTTTCAGAGATCGAAGACTCACATGCTCCCAAGCATTTCCTTCCTCACCATTTTCACTATTCCTATTAACCTCAAACAAATGAAGGAACAGATCGGCAGACACTGGACGTTTAAGTTCGAGGCATATCAATTCAAAGGCTCGAAGAAACGCCCAACCATTGGGGTGAAGTTGCGAAGGTGCCAATTCCAATCTCGCCAAAACAGTCTGTTGAAGATTAGTAAAAGGGGGACGGATATGCATATCCGATACCAACACGTCATACATGACGAATTTCAAGGCTCCTGGCCAGGTCGCTGCATGCTCGTCGGATCTCATACCCTCGACATTCCAAAGTCGGCCCCTTATCGACAACCTATCCACAATAACGCTCATATCCTCCCCTGCTTCATACAAAGACCTTGTCTCGGTAACAGAAGAAGCGACCCAATTTAGAATACGAGGAATATTCACGTCATAAGGCACCGGCAGGTCGATTCGGCCCGGACCAGTGCTGGAATAACCATCGGTCAAAGCTGAAACACGATCATCAGCCTCGGAAACTCCAACATCAGCAACCTCATCATCTCTTCGCTGCGAGTAACCCTGCCCATCCTCGACTTCCTCAACAGAGCCCCCCACTTCCTAGGTATGCGAAGACCCAAGCTCATCATCGGAGTGCGTCTGTTCAGAAGATGCCGTCTCCACAACTACAACGTCCATCTCGGTATCTTTCACGCCGACGACAACCACATCCTCGGAAAGCTCCTCCCCAACTTCAGGCTCATCGGAAGAATCCTTCAGGAACATGGCGATTGACTTCAGCATCATTCTCCACCTGTTCGCTGGTCGGGGCTGAATCAGGATGATCTTGAACCTCGGGAATAACCGGGGGGGGGGGGGGGGGGGGGGGGGGGCTTCAGAAGTACGACCCTCGGCATTTTCTCCTCCATAAGCCATCACTTTCGCAAGTTGCGGGGGTTGCTGGGAAATTTGCCTACGAGTTTGTTTAGTAACCGCCAGTTCTAAAAACCTGCAGGAATGGGGGCATAGGGAAGTCAGGAATAACGACCTAACGGGTCCTTACCAATTTTGAGACCCGACCTGACGACCCCCACCCTGTGACAACTAAAGAAATGGGGGCAAAACTGACTATTTAAACAGAAGAAAACAAAAGAGAAATTGAAAACAGAACTAACCTCGCTCAAACGAAGCTCCCGCTGATGATCTTTTGCGGAAGTCAAGCACTTGGACCCACTGGAATGGCGAAACCCTAGCCACTATCCCACTGATCGACAAACTTTAACTCGGATATGACGGATTTAAACTTGAAAATGAAGATCGGTATGCAGAGCAAATTGAAAATCAGGAATAAATGAGGGGAACTAAGCCCCTATTTATAGTGGGCCTCGCAGAACTGGATTGGGCCCGAATCCAATCGACACATCCCATCAAATAGCTTCCAACGCACGCTCACACCTACCAAAGCGTCACCATCATTAGCCGCCATTGGGAAACGCGCTCTGACAGACGCAATAAATGCAAAGGCGCCAATCAAAATTTCAAATTTATTATGATCGGCGAAAACCTCGTCACCATCAGAAACCAAGTTCTAACGTCGGCAAAAACTTCATCACCATCAGAGACCAAGTTTCAACATCGGTAAAACTTCGCCACTATCAGAAACCATGCTTAAACATCGGTAAAAAGAAAGCTTCATATCCGAACAAGTCAAGATCGCCTCTAAAGACGACCTGACTTGGGGGGCAACTGTTATGGAATGGCTTTTTACCATATACACCCCCTTTTTGGCATCTATTCACACCCCCTGTAGGCCCAATGTCAATAGGGCCCAACCCAAACATCAAGGGCTCAGATCAAACCCCCAGATCGGACGGACCTAATTCATCGGAATCAACCCCACCCCACTCTATAAATACAACATTCATTGCCTCATTAAAGGGAAGCATTCTCATATTTATTACTCACTTAACACCATTCCTCTGACTTCAGCATCGGAGTGACTTTGCAGGTACCACACCAGCTAGGATCGGATACTGTCATTTAACTAAGGATATCAACCACTAACTACCTCGGACTATCCATTAAGGTCGGAAGTACAGTGCGAAACACTACTTATATTTTAATAGCTATTTTATATGCATACAAAAATGGGGCCTAGAAGGAAGGATCCTTAATGTAAAAGCAAAGATCCTTAATACAACAGTAGTATGCACTACTTATATTAAAAAAGAGTTCTACGGTACTCTACACCGTAGGATATCGTCGTCATGTACCTGCTACCGAGGTATATGTATGGCCACTATTTCGATACGAACTAATGGTTGGACTATTGATGGTATTTTTATGTTTATATAATGTAAAACCATGTCCATATTTTCATGTCAACGTTAAAGCTAAGAATTGAAGCTTCTGGATTTCCACAGTGAGAAGATGTCACGACGCATGTCTATAGGTCGGGATGTGAAACCAAGCATACTAGAAGTAAATTTAATTCTCTTCATATATATTTGAAGAGTTCGATTTTTTTTTCTTTCTTAACTTCAGCGCCATCTACTCACCATAAAATTTCAATTATACAAAAAAGCAACCAAAATAACTATTTACCCATTTTTAATGTTTCATGTTTACATATTGGGACACAAAACATATTAATTTTTGTATTTTTAATATTTTTTGTTAGGCAAAACTACTCCCGAGGTCCCTTAACTTATTTTTTGGTATCAAATCAGTCCCTTAACTTTTTTTGTATCGACTTAGTCCCTTAACTTTTAAAAACACAACAACATAGTCCCATTTAACGTTTTTTTTTTTGTTAACTCCGTTTAACAGTGGCTGACGTGTCTATTAGGTGAAAACTGAAAAAAAATCCTCTTCTTCATGTTCGCATCCTCTTCTTCCATGCTCCATGAATTTAAGCAATAGGTGAAAACTGGAAAAAAAAAATCCTATGCATCCTCTTCTTCCATCGTCTTCTTCATCCTATTCCTTCATCTTCTTCACTCTTCTTCATCCTGGAAAAAATGATTCATGGTTGATTTATTTGTTCTGATTTCGTTTGGGTATGAAAAGATCCATTTCATTTCGTTTGGGTATGAAAAGATCCGTTGCATTTCGTTTTCGTTTGGGTATGAAGAAGATCTGTTGCATTTCGTTTTTCGTTTGGTTATGAAGAAGATGAATATCTGGGTATGAAGAAGATCTGGGTATGAAGAAGATGAAGATCTGGGTATGAAGAAGTTCTGGGTATGAAGAAGATGAAGATTGTTCACATTTTTTAATTTTTAATTAAAAATAATTATAAAATAATGAGTCAGAAAATAAAATACCACATAAGCATTTAAAAAAAGCCACATAAGCAATCTAACAGCCACCTGAGCATTTTTGTAACGGTATTAACAAAAAACGTTAAATGAGACTACATTATCGTGTTTTTAAAAGTTAAGGGACTAAGTCGATACAAAAAAAAGTTAAGGGATTGATTTGATACCAAAAAATAAGTTAAGGGACCTCGAGAGTAGTTTTGCCTTTTTGTTATCACATTATATATTTTAAAATATTTTTGCTTTAAATTTATAATAAATGAGTGATTTTGATTTATTTTTTGTCGTTACAGTCATTATTTTTCTCAACTTTTTTTTATAATTATTATTTCTTAATATTTCATATAAAATAAAATGAAATACTTTATACTTTGTCGATCGCAAAATATAAGAATTCAATGTACATGGATCTAAGACTAAAAGTAGTCTAGATACATATATTTTTGGCGCTTATTGAACTTTCCTAGAAGACGATTTCGATTTGTAAAAGTTTGGCGGTGATGCTACCGAGGTGTAATGTCAGAGTTGCTCTAAGTGAAGCTCTGTCGTGCTAATCCAGCAAGGTGAGTGGTAACTGCACACACTCCGATGCCCAAGTCAAATCTGAGAAAATGTGTTAATAAAGTGTACTTGATACATTGATTGGACAACGTATTTATAGGAAATAATGTAGTGACATGGCTTTATCCTTCTACATATCTGGTTGAGCCAAGATTGATTCTTGATCGTACGAAAAGGCATGAAATGATCTCCACCGTTGGTTGGAGGGTGTGCGGATCTCCTATTAATCTTAGATATGGATCGTTGAGGCTGCCCAAGTTTGAAATGGCGAGGCCCAATCCAAAACACTTATATTTTGATATGCAGGTAATATTTTTTTTGGTCGAGACTGGGGTATCCACTGCCGAACGCAATGACTAATCCCCTCGCTGGATTGGAGGCACCTCGAAGGGTGGGACAGCTGGCCCAGGGATTTAAAGCTGCTCCATACCTAAGGCGATGATCGAACCCTCGACACATTGTTAAGGGAGGATGAGCCCCAACCGCTCAACCACACCCCCTGGGTTAGATGCAGGTAATATATATTAAAATAAAAATAAATTTTTATTACTTAAGTTTAAATATGTAGAAAAATAATTTATAATAATAAATTATACTCCATTCTAATCTTTGATACTTTTGGCTTGTTACACACAAATTAATGTAACATTAATTTGTGTTAACTGTGTACTAAAATATCCCATTTATAGTTGTCTTAAGATAATTGAAATAAAATAAAAGAGTTCTGAGACAATTAATTCATACCTTGAGACTCTAAAAACCTCAATAAATACAAACGGTACATTTGGAAAAATTTAGAGAATTGTACATTGAACTTTTTTTTTTGAAAAGATGTGCATTGAACTTTTAAAAGTAACACTATTTTGGAACAAAAATAAAAGTACAAAAATACCAAAGATTAGAAACGAATGGAGTAATAACTTCTTAAATTAAAAGAATTCTGTTTTTTCTCAAACAAATTACTTCTTTAATTGAACATTGAAGAGCAAGTGAACAAATTATTTTTGTTTGATTTTAAATCAATACCGTTTTGAAAGAAAAAAATACGAATCTTTTTTTTCATAATTAATTAAAGGAAAACACTTTTTAAAGCTAAATATAGAAAAATAAATGTAACTACTAAAGTGCCAATTGGAGAAACATAAATAATCAAACATAGGTACACTTTACTCACTTTCTATAACTCAAAAATGACATTTGGTGATTACGTGGCATGAAACTAGTAAGCCATTTGTCACAATCAAAGTGAAAGTAACATTTTTGTATATCATGACACGCCAAACAAAGCACGAGAGAGAGAGAGAGAGAGATTGTACTCTTCTATACTTCTGCTCCCCACTGCACAAGTTTCACACACACTCACACATTTTACTCCTTTTGGAGTTCCCTCTCTCTGCACCTTCATCTCTCTCAAAGTTTCTAGCACACTTACAGAAAACACAGGTGCGTTTTTCTTCCTTCTCTGCATTTTTTTTATTTTTATTATATGTTTTAGTAGTTTTTTGTTCAGCTTTCTATCTCTCACATGTTATTTTAATTCTTTTTTATTTTTATTTTTATTTTTATAATGATACTTTATTTTGAACTTCTATTTTTCTTATGCAGAATGATAAATTTGCTTTTGTTTATTCATATTCATAACCAAATGGAAATGATTTTGCTAATTTTTCAATGATCTATTTCCCTTTCCTCCAATAAGCTTATTTTCCCCCTTTGCATTTTTAGGGATTGATGTTGTAAAACGAATGCTTTGTTTAATTGAAGCTCAAGTTTTTATTTTATTTTCTTGTTTTCATCTTCATCTGTTCTTTTTGAAAGACTTTGACTTTGATTTTGATTTTGATTTTCATCTGTGTTTGCATTCAAAGTTCAAATCTTTATGTCATATGAAGATGGATATGGATATGGATATAGATATGGATATGGATATGTATCAGTATTATTGATTGATTCAGAATCTATCTTGATATTGTTGATTGATAGTGTTTTTGTGTCATTTTGTTTTCAATTTCATTAGGTTTTGTGAGATATTTGCTGAGAAAGAGGACCAAAAGGACCAAATGGCAATTTCTGATGCTAATTACAACTACTGTTCTGATTCTGAGTCTCATACTTTAGGGACTAATATGAAAAACAAATCAATTTTCAAAACCCCTCTCCTGTTTGTTGGATTAGGACCTCAAGGTTTGTTAGATTCTGATTCAATTAGAAGCCCAACTTCTCCACTTGATGTTACATTGCTTTCAAAAATAGGGCATCAAAGGAGATGGGATTCTACCAAAGTAGGTTTAAGTATCATAGATTCATTGGAAGATTGTTCTAAATTTTCTGATAATATTCTTCTCTCATCAGAGTGCAAGAAATCTAGTCCCAAAATGATTACCAAAGCACCTAATTTTAAACCTTGCATTGATTCTGTTCATGCATCTAAATCCTTACCTAAAGATTTTTTTAAGCTTCCTTATACTCAAAGTGGTTCTATTTCCTATAAGGGTGAATCATCATCTAGTGTTGTTTTTGAGATTGGTGAACCCTTTGGTTCAAACAACTTTGATTCAAGCTTTCCTCCTCATTTTATTGGAGGAAGCATGAACAAAAAGACCTTGCACTCTTCCAATGATCTTATCAAGTGTTTATCTGCAAGTGAGATTGAAAACTCTGAGGACTATACTTGTGTGATTTCTCATGGTCCGAATCCGAAGACAACACATATTTTCTGTGATTGTGTGTTGGACATTCATGCTGATGATCTTAAGAAACATCATGAGAATGAAGAGAAGGAAGGGTTGTCTTCTGCTGTGGTCGACCGACTAGAGACTCCTAACCGATATGAATATCCCTCTGGTGGCTTCTTAAGTTTCTGCTACCATTGCAACAAGAAGCTGGAAGAAGGGAAAGATATTTACATATATAGGTAATTAAATTAATTATTTAACAATGTTGCATCTTTTTGTTTTGACTTAACAGCACGGTTTTATATTACGGTTGCAGTATTTTTGTCATTGCGCGGAGAATTGTTGTCAAATGTGGTTGATGTTGCTTCAGTTGCAATATCAAAAACCATGATGTCTGCGATACCGAAAGCCATGATAACGCAGCTCAGATCGCGATCGTGGATTTTTTTTAAGCCTTAGATAATACCACCTCCGGTCCACTTTATAAGAAGCAATGTAGTTTTAGGTACCTCAGTTACATCAGTTACTCAATGTACCTAAAACTGCATTGTCTCGTATAAAGTGGACCGGATGTGGTAGTTAATTTGATCCATAGAAATTGATTCTAAGATTGGCTTCTTTGATATCTTGCAGAGGTGAAAAAGCATTTTGCAGTCTAACTTGCCGCGCCATGGAAATCATGATTGATGAGGAGCTAGAGGAATGCAATACACCATGTGAAAACTCTTTAGAGTGGGATTGTGGTGGAGAAATTTTTGAAAATGGTATATCTACAGCTACATATTGAGAGGTTTTTGTGCCATTAACACTGGGTCCATGAAAATGAGTAGACGCAGCTGATCATCTGTTTCGAAAAAGAGCTGTTTATATAGCAGCCATGGATGATTGTTTTGTACATCATTGCGTTTGCCTCTGGTTTTTTTTTTTTTTGGATTTTATGGTCTCAGTGGATGGTGGATCTCTTGAGCTAATTATGATTTTGGTATATGACTTAATATATATTATATATGTTCTGAAATTATATGATAGGTTATGATGTATTTTCATAAATTCAAGGGTTTAAGCCCATTTTTGTTGGCTTACCCTTTATTGTAGTAGTTGCTTTTGACCATATTATGTATGAAACTTGAGTTTTGGATTTGAAGGTTACTATGTTACTATTGAATCTCTTTACTTTTTGATGAATTTTGGATTATAAATTGGTAAAGTAATTGAAGGCTTAGAATGCAGTTTTCACTCACTTCCTTAGGAATGGATTGGAAGCATAAATCCTTCATAGAACTCAGCTTTTGAATATAGAATTCAGATTTTGAATATTTGATGGTTAATAATATCACACTATGCCAAGCTTGATGGTTCTTGTGATTTGTATTTCTTGGGTTAAGGAGAGATATGCAAGTGGCATTGTCTGACTTCATAGCTCATGCCCTCTTGCATAAAAATTGGCCACTTGTGGTGTATCCAAATAGTGACCCCTTGTTTACATTGCATTAAGTTTTTTTTCCCCACTAAACAAGCAGTTTTTAGATAAATTTTTTGGGGTAAATAGGTGTTTGGATTCTCTTCTTCCCTCCTTCTCCATCACAAAATATAAGGGTGGGAGAAGAGAGAAAATGATTAAAAAATAATAAATAACGATGAGAGAGAATGGAATTAAGAGAGGATCGAGGAAGATGTAGAGTTAGTGGGAAGGAGAGGATCCAAGTCTGGGTAAACAGGCATTATGGTCTTTGAATATGTTGAAATTGTAAAAATATTCTGGCACGTATCATCTTTTACTAATTTGTAGGATTAAACTGAACGGAAGTCTCGTTTCTCAAACTAAATTGACTAATGAAAGATATATTCAATGACCAAATTGACTATAAAAGACATATTTTAGAAGTCTTTATAATTTTGATACATTGAATTTATGTGTTTTAAAAACCGAATCAATAGAACTGTATAATCAGTTAAACCATGAACCACCAAATTGCGGTTGGATTGCAATTTCATCATTTAAGCAGATTGAACTAGTCCATTTTTCAAAGCATTTAACAATGTGTTACACTTTCATATTTACAATGTGTCAAAAAAAACGTGTTACACTTTCACGCACTATAAAATAGTTCTGGTTACAACGCACTAAAGTAGTTGTTTACATTTTATCATTTTTTTTTATTCTCTTTAGGTGTGGTTATCAACCATGGGAAAATTGTGGAATTTGGACATTCTATGTTTACATATTTAGAACATTGGTGGTAGTAGGATCTAGATTCCAAAATCCAACTGTTTTGTTAATCATCAGATTTTGATCAAACAATTATAGAAGCACGGATTGTGTGAGTACAGGGGATCCCAATTGTAGGAAACCATTTCCCAATTGTGGGGCCCAAATGTTGGTTTTGTTCTGAACTCAACATTCTCCTTTGACTAAAGCTAAAGTAATAGATGATGGAAAGAGAGACAGTTTCTTAGTCTCTAATCTTTCATATCCATGAAGTCAAGTTTCTGTCTCTAATCTTGACATGCACTTCTCCAGGTACGAGTATCTAGTTGATGTAAATATTTAAGATTTTGTTAAAAAAATATAGATTCTTTTGTCTCTTAGTTTTACAAATTGTGAAGAATTGTTATAAACCAAAATTTGTTAAAAAATATAATTTCTAAAACGAGTGTTTATACGGTGATGGATTAACTAAGTCTATCACTGGTGAATAACTAAAATTGACCGTAGAATATAGTATAAAACCTCATCAATGGTTAAGATTTCGTACCAGTTGGTTTTTTGTTGGTATAAATCGAATATCCTTTGAGCTCAACTGCATGTCCAAGACTGGACTCGAACACAAGACCTTGGTTAAGCTGGAAGAGACCCCTACCATTTCATCCAAGTGATCTTGGGTAATACTGGTTGATTTAATTTTAACTACTCATAGTATTTTACACAAAATCTTACTATCAATTTTAGTGATTTACAGATAAAAGACTTAATTGATCGTTCACTTTAAAAGCTACCTTATAAAACATCCTTGACAATGTGCGTTGAACACAGGTAATGCCCGAGCATGTGTTATGGTTGCCAATGTGATATTTACTCAATATTTGTATTATATTAAGTTTTAATTTATGATGGTGTATATCTTAAATATCTTAAAAAATATACATGTATCAAAAAAAGAATATCTAAAAAAGTATAAGTAGAGATATACTATGAGAAATTTCATACGATATACAAGTTAGGATTTTTTTTTTGTCGAAATTGCCTGATTCTCATTAAATGGGCAAGGCCCAAATCAGTACAATCATACATTGTCAACATAGACTCAGAACAGAGTAACCTGAGCGATTCAAGGGACTTACGGCCCAGCAGCCCAATACAATTCAAACATTTAAGCCCAACGGCTTAGCACATCAAGGGACTTACGAATCAATCTACCCAATACTAAAGCCCTATACTACCTAGGGAATGAAATTACCTAAAATAAAAAACAGAACAAAGCCCAATGGGCCATTACAGTAGTTCATCATCACATACCAGCCCATAAGGGTTTCCAAATCTATCAACCAAAAGTACCAAATTGCCCTCCATGACACCACAGCCCACCGCGGTCGAAACCAGCCTCGCAGCGAGCAACAAACTCCACCACCGAAAATGAAGGCCAAAACGGCCAAAGGGAAACCGATCCTTCGGAGATGGCAGCCACACGAGAAGAGCATAGTTGAGAGGAGAAGAGCTGATGGTAGAACCGGACCTGGCATGGAGGGTCAGCAACTGTAGCAGAAACCTTCGATAGACGTAGATCTGCGATGGAAGAAGAAGCAGATGTCGACGTGAACGAGGGAGCAGGTGGTGAGGTGGAGGGCGGTCGGAGGCGGAGGGGAGAGGCTCCCTGGATAGAGCAACACAGCCTTAGCATGGCTAAGGAACACAGAACCGCAGCGGCAGCGGTAACAGTGGCCGACGATATCGGAGAGCGACGAGATCAGAATGAAACGACAGAGAAGTCGGAGGGGAGGGGGAGGAGGCGGTGAGAAGGGAGCCTCCCCCCAGCGGCGTTGTCTTTAGTTTTTTTTGTGTTTTTTGGAGTGTGCTTTCTATGCTCATACATGTTAGGATTTAAGCACATAAGGAAAACCCAACACCCAAAAGACTAATCCATTAGATGAAAGAGGCCCGTAGCTTAAGTACTACATTGAGTCTTCTTATCTATTTAAGGGACTCCTACGAAATAAACTATGTTAAAATGATTATACAAATATATAGCCTCGATTAAAAAGTTCATAGGAATATGATAATTATTTTCTTTTAAAATAGGAATATCATCATTATTAAGATTTCATTAAAGAAAATAAACCTTGTCAAAAAATTAAAGAAAATAAATATAAACGAAAAGCTATGTTTTCTTTTAGGAATAACTAAGTGCTCATGAGGGGCTTTTAGTGATCTAGATTTAGCTCATATTCAGCCTAAGATGTTGGAAGTGTTCTATTTAAGAGGATTTCTCACATTGGGGACGACACTTCACTCATTCTTCTCACTACAAAAACCCTAACTTGTTAGAGGAGTCAAACACGATAGTCATGATCACATGACCACCTAAAATAAGCCAAACCCTAAAACGGCGCAAAAACTTGTGTTGGTTAACATGCCACATAAGCACATGACGTGCTAAGTCGACAACATTAGCTTACAGTTTGAAGGTTTAATGGAGGAAACATGTTCCTATTTGAAAATGTCAAAAATTAATTTAAGCCTTAACAATTGTCGAGGACCAACCTATTTCACGAAGAAATTGTTAGAGACTTAACGTATCTACTTTATAAAATTTTAGTCTTTTCTTTTCTTGAAAATCATGTTTAAAAAACATCCAAAAAAAATCATGTCTAAAAAAATTAACGGATTGAAATAGACACGATCTCGCTTCCCTTGCATGTGCTTTGTTATGTGTTATTTGTGAAATGAGGTTATATCCTATTTAGCCCCCTGACTTTTCAAAAATGTTCAATTCGATCCCTGACTTTTCAAATATTTCAATTTAGTCCCCAATATTTACAAATGTGTCTTAGTTTAGTCATTTTGTCAACCATGGTTAGTTTACAGCGCTGACGAAGCTACATGGAAGTTAAGTGTCTGCGTGACAAATGTCAGGGACTAAATTGATACATAAAAAAATGGTTTGTTTAGGCCTAGTTGTAAGGGGTCTCAACTTGGATTCAGTGAAATGGGTCGCGATAGACCCAAGATTCGACCCAGTTTGATCTCACGTTTTAGGTCACGACACCTGCAATTTTTGGTACGTTGGAATTTTGATTACGCGACAAGAAGAAGCCCTTTCGTGATTTGTAGAATGATCAAACCATCTTATGTAAATCGCAGATCTAAGAATACGTTTAGTTCTTGAAACCGGAAACAAAAACTGTTGGTTTTTCTCGCGTTAGGCTCAACATAAACTCATGATTTTTCAGTATGTGATTCATATAATGTAAACAAAACAAATCCTTAAGAAATTTCATGAAAAGAAGTTGAGGAAATCACGATATCAAATTTTGATTGACAAGAAAACGAGTTCTGTGATGGATAGTATTTAACGAATCAAATATTATACAAAAGCATCAAAGAATATTAGGATTCAGCCTTAACATATCTCAGAGTTAACATGTTCTGGATCAAGGATTCAAATTGGATCGTAAACATGAAAATGGTGTATCAATTTGGTCCCCCACACCACACTGATCTTAACTGCCATGTCAGCTTCGTCAAACACTGTTAACTAACGGTGGTTAACGGAAGGACTAAATTGAAACATATTTGTAAATATTGGGGATTAAATTAAAATATTTGAAAAGTCAGGGACTAAATTGAACATTTATTAAAAGTCAATGACTAAATAGGATATAATTTCTTTATGAAATAGTTGAAAATATGACTGTTGTTCTGTTTTTTTCATTATAAATGATAAAAAATAACAATGTTCAGAGAACCAGATTGATCATTAATTTAAACTAGTGAAGGCACCGATTTAAGGTTCAATGGTCCAATCGTGAATCAACGGGACATATTCAATGTGTACTCATAATATTTAACGTGCAAAATTAAAAAACCTGGAGAGTCCACCTTCCCGTTTATTATATTTTTATATATAATGGGGTTAAAACCCCACCAAGCAGAAGCGAGTGGATAAACTAAGGGGAAAAGTTGTAAAACATAAAATTACAATCTAAATTAAAACTATTTCTAGCTAAACAATCAGCAATTCTATTGTAGTCTTGAGAAATCTTTGACCAACTAATATCACTCTCTCCCAATTAAATACGTTTGATGTCTTTAATGATATGAGAGAGAGAGAAGTATGAGTGGAAGTACCACCATCCAACAACTCATTTAATTGAAAAGAATCTGTTTCCAATCTTATCTTCTTGTAACTCTTATCCCAAGCCAAACGTAACCCGTGGAAAAACACACAGGCTTCAGCTTCAATTGTTGGGAACCTGTTAAGCTTGAGAGAAAAAGCAAAGAGGAATTCACCATCGTGATCCAGTGCGACACCACTACAACCTGCACTCGCTCCACCGTTGCTCACCGATCCATCCACATTCAGTTTCATGAAGCCAAAATTAAGAAGGAATATCTTATCATTTTATGCACATATTCTATTTGATATTAATTCATTACAAATTTAACTATATACTTGTGTTTACCTATAAATTTTACAATAAGTTTATTAAAAAAAAAACTTTGCATTATAGGAATATTTATTTTTAGTGGAGTTATAAATATGTCATTCCTATTCTACGAAGAGAATTGATTCCAAAAAAAAAAGGGATAAAAAATGGCTAAAATAATATGTAATTCTTATATTTCATCAAAAGTGATTAAAAGGAATGTAGTATATAGTACGTTACACTTACACTACAAGACTACAAGACTACAAGACCACATGGAAGCTAGGTCACTTTTTATGTTTTGCAATTTTGCTTAAACGTGTACTGCAATACAAAAGGTCCCACATTGAGTCCCAGAATGATAGATTACTTGGTTCAGTGAAAATGACATTGTTGACAACTAATACACTAATTACTAACCACTTTGCCTGAAAACCGTTTGAACTGGATTTTAACCGGTTTTAGCCTTTTTTTTGCTAGTTTAGTGGTTTAAATATCGGTTTTTGAGTTGGTTCAACAGGTCGGTCAGTTCAGGTCTCTGTCTGAACCATTCAAAACAATATGACTGTTGTTTATTCGTTCTCATTGTTCTTCTCACACGCTTCTAATGTCTCCTCCCTCTCTCTCTGCACCCAACTCAACCCCTTTCTCCACATCTCTTCCTTCATTAAAATCATGAGGCGTAGGACTGTTTCATTGACGTTTGGTTCCAACTCAATTGATGCTTCTTCTTTCTTTCAACTCAATTTGAAAGGGATTGATTATTGACTTCTTTCATCAAAGGTACTATGTTTTACATATTTCGCTGTTTATATTTCATTGTCGTTTCCTTTCTTTTGTTTTTATTTTATGTTTATTGGATTTTTAGAGTTAGAAACTTAGAATTCATGAAGAAAAAACTACCAAATCTATGTTTTATCAAAATAGATCAAATTCATGGTGCATTTAATTGTTGAAGATGGAACTGAGGTGGGGCTATCTTAAACAATTTGGAGACCTTATTCAAAACTTAAAAAATTGAGTCTGTAATTATACTTTTATCAAATGAATTACGAGAAATTCAAACTATTTTATTTAAATTGAAAATAACATTTCAATAAAACTTCAAACTAATTTCAACTTTCTAACACTTTTCGAAGCAAATTCACCAATCAAGTCCTCATATTGTATTGTCTCCAAAAAATCATTCTCAATTACTATCAATGCTAATCCAATAAGTCTTCTTTCTTGTATAAATAACGAGTAAAATTTCAACAACTTTAATTTTGAAAAACTTATTTCTATAGAAGCAACTGTCACATGAATAGTTAATACAATTCTATATCAATAGCTCCAATTTTCTCTTTTGGCAAGAGTTCTCTTAGTAACCTTTATTTCTACAAATAATTCATTCCCTTCAATATCAGATTGCTCATTATTTTTCAATGTCTGATCAAAATTATTATTATTATTATTATTATTATTATTATTATTATTATAACAAGACTTCAAAATTACATCGTCCAATGATTGTAGTTTGTGAGAAGTAAATAAGAACAATTTTTTTTAGTACTCTTGGTAGTGCTCAAATCTCTTATTAAAAGAAACAATGGCTTGGATCAACAAAGTAAATTAATAAGTAATCCTAAAATATTTCTCTCTCCAGATAGTTCAACTAATGCGGTATTCAAATTCTCATTAAACAGTTTTTTTCTTCGAATCATACGCATTTGAAAAAATATTGGATCAACATTCAATTCAATTGTACTTTGTTTAGCATTATCCAAGGACTTAGAAAAACCAATATCTCTATATTCCTCAAAGAAACGAAATCAACTCCTTTGATTTTTCCATAGCAACATCAATAAGCATATCATTTGATTATAAAAGTTTGCTAACCAAATTAATGACAAATAATATTTCAAACCAAATAATTATAGCCATTAAAAACTCAAAATGACAAGTAATCTTTCAAACCAAATAATTATAACCATTAAAAACTCAATCACCAAGCTCATTTGTTGCTAAGGATTTAGATTCACTTCTTATTTTAGAATCCCATATTCTTTTCCGACACTTCAAGTAAAGTTTCTCTAAAATATTACATTTGAGCTCTTATAGCTTTGGCACTATCTACAAGACTCTCCCAGCAAGTGGATGATAGTGATTTTGGAGTCAATTCTTTTATATTATCTTTCAAAATATGCCATCTGTTTGTAGAATTGATAAAACTATATAAATACGTTGAACAACTCCAAAAAAGTCTTGAGTTTTAACCCAAAAATTAGCCATCTCACACAATGCCACAAGGCTCTGGGGTTTATGTCTAAAAATTTCTTGTGTACATCTCGATGTTTTCCTTTCATATTTGTCTTATTATCATTACTACCTTGTCTTCACACATCAAATAGGTCAAGATCAAGATTTTTCAATTAATCTTGTAGAACATCAAAAAGCCCTTGGCCACTTGTATCATTCACATTCAAAAAGCCTAACAGAGATTCGTCGTTGCTCACAAAATTTGAAGAAACATCCACATATCTTATTATCAAAGACATTTACACGTAAAAAAAACACATTTAATTACTGACTAACATCAAGAGTACAATCAAGCATCATCGAGAAATACTTTGCTTGTTTAATCTTTCTAATGATTTCAGCTTTAATTGCAGAAGAAAGCAATAGCATTAACTTGTTTTGGATGTTATGCCCAAGATAATGAAAGTGAACATTTGTATTTGTAATACGTCTAAAATGTTCTTCTACAATTGGGTCAAATTCTACTAATATTTCAGTTAAGCCGAAAAAATTGCCATTACTATTAATATTTTGGTAAAATCACTCATTAGAACCATGAAAGGCCAAACTGTGTTTAACAAAGAATTTCACTATTGAATTAATTCTTTTTAAAACATTTTTCTAATGATCATTTTCTTTCTCAATTAGACTTTGAGCCGTTTTATCAATAGTCTAGTTCTTTTGCAGCCTCTGACGCAATTCATACGAACTTGTCAAACTCTTAACATGTTTCATGCGCGTCTCATGCTCTCCAAGTCTTTCACAAATATGTGCCCAATCACTATAACCATCATTTGTTAATTTACCTCTACCATTATTCCTCCTTGGAAAAACTTTACAACAAAATAAAATACGCTATCAAGCTCTTTCGAATAAACAAGCCAATCTCTATCTCACCTCTCTCTATTTGATAAAACTCTAGTATACAGAGTAGCCGTAAAACGTCTGGAAATCACTTTAGAACCTTTAACAAAGGAAAAAATCTACTTTAGAACCTTTCTCAATTAATAAATCAATCACTTTAGAATCAGGAGCATTTCATGTTCTTGGATCAAATATATCAAGCGAATGTTCAAATGGGTTTACTTGCTCTACATTGTCATTATCATTATCCACCATATTATCATCCTCCCCATCTTTAGCATCAATATTTTGAGTTTCAACGTTAACACTCAAATTACTATCCTGATTAACATCAACATTCAAATTAACATCATCACCAACTTCAGTGGCAACCACATTTTCAAGAATTTCAACAAGAATTTGTTGTTCTTTTATAAAAAAAAGTTATCAAAAGCTCCTCCGGCTTGAGATTGAGTAAACTCTTCACCGGCCCTGAATTTACCAATTTGAAGAAAACCATTGACTAGGGACGGTGATTAGCTTGTGAAGTAGCACACGGCCTCAACCTAATCAATTTTTTTAGGGCCCCAAGAAAAAATTAGAATATGGTTCGTGAAAAAAATCAGGGCTCCCACATTCTCACTTCACCCACCGCCCTTGGCCACCCCCTTCTCAACCGCATTGTTGGGTCTTTCATCAAAGCTGCTGGCATATGTGCTACTGCAGAGCTGCACATGCTAATCGCCAGCCCTAGTTAATGGTTTGCTTCAAATTGGTCAATCCAGGGTCTGTGAAGAGTTAACTCAATCTCAAATAGGAGCTCTCGATAAATTTTTAATAAAAGAACAACAAATTCCTGTCGAAATTCAGATGGTTGAAGTTGAAATTCTTAAAAATGTGATTACTACTGAAGTTGATAATTGTTAATTTGAATGTTGAATTTGAATGTTGAAGTTGAAACTCAAAATGTCGATGCTGACAATGGTGAAGATGATAAATTGGAGGATATGTAGACCAAGCAAATTCATTTGAACATGCGCTTGATATATTGGATCCAAGAACATGGAATACTCTTGATTCTAAAGTGATTGATTTATTAGTTGGGAAAGGTCCTAAAATATTTTTTTGCCATTGTGAATGGATCTAAAGATTCATTCTCCCTATCTTTACGACTAATCTGTATACTAGAGTTTTATCAAATAGAGAGAAGTGCGATAGAGATTGGCTTGTTTATTCGAAGGCTGCAAAAGAATCAGACTATTGATATGAGTTGTGTCAAAGGCTGCAAAAGAATCAGACTATTGATAAAACGACTCAAATACTAATTGAGAAAGATATGGATCACTAGAATTCCTTACTAAACATAGTTTGGCCTTTCGTGGTTCTAATGAGGGATTGTACCAAAATAACAATGGTCAAAGTTTTTTGGGCTTGAATAAATCTTAGCAGAATTTGACCCAATTGGCAAGAACATGTTAGACGTATTACAAATGAGAATGTTCACTTTCATTATCTTTGGCATAACATCCAAGACGAGTTAATACTTTTTCTTGCTTCTGCAACTAAAACTGAAATTGTTAGAAAAATAATACAGAGCAAATGTCTTTTAGGCTTGTTCCTGATGTTAGTCATCAAAAGCAAATGTCTTTGATAATAAGATATGTGTATGTTTCTTCAAATTCTGTTAGCATTAGAAATCTCTTTGAAATCTCTTTTAGGCTTTCTGAATGTGAATTATAAAACTGGCCAAGGGCTTTTTGATGTTCTACACAAGATGAATTGAAAAATCTTGATCTTGATCTACTCGATGCCTATTTGATGAGCGAGGACAATGTTATGATAGTAGATCAAATATAAAAGGAAAACATCAAGGTATACAAAAGAAATGTTTATACATAAATCTGAGAGCCTTTTATACTCCTTGTGGTTGACATGCTCTTAATTTTGCATTGTGTCACATGCCTAACTCTTGTGTTGAAGCTCAAGATTTTTTTTATTTATTTTGGAGATGTTCAATGCATTTATATAGTTTTTCCCAATTCTACTGAGAGGTGACAAATATTGAAAGATAATATACTTTATCAAAGGATGATTGTGAACATCGTTCCACTTTGTAATAACATACCCACCCTTGTCAACATCCATCTTAAGCTTCATTTTCGCCAAACAACCTGTCCTCGTATCTTTTTTTTTATTCAAAGCAGACCTTGAAACCTCCTTATGAACTATCTTAAAACCTTGTTTGTGACACATCATATACAGACAATTTTTATTCTTGCAAGAATAAAAAAGACTGAGATCCCTAACTATCTGAATATGATGTGTCACAAACAAGGTTTTAAGATAGTCCACAAGGAGGTTCTAGGGCCTGCTTTGAATAAAAGGAAACAAGCGAGGACAGGTTGTTTGGCGACAATGAAGCTTAAGATGGATGTTGATAAGGGTGGGTATGTTATTACCAAGTGGAACGATGTTCACAATCATCCTTTGATAGATGTTATGGCAGAAAGTTGTTATATCCAATTATTTAGCATCTGGGATATCAACGAGGGTGCTGTTAAAAAACTTGGCTTTCTATGCAATGATTTGAAGAATCGCCTATTTGTTATCAAGGCGAAGGCATTGCAACCTGGAGAGGCTACTGTGTTGCAAGTGTGGTTCAGGCAACAGACATTGGTAAGGCCTGGTTTTTACTACGACATTCAAGTCGATGAAGACGAGGAAATCTGTTCAATTTTTTGGGCTGATTCTATCATGCATGCCGATTATGCACTTTTTGGTGATTTCATCAGCTTTACCCACAACATACAGAACTAACAAGGATACAGCCCCTTGGTATGTCGTTTGCTAAATTGTTTTAACCTTTTCTGATATAACCAATAATATTTTGGTTTATTTAACCTTTAATGTACTTCCGTATGGTTATTTTATCATAACCATCTTTACGTGTACTTATGGTTATTTAATCATGAGTAATGGTTTTGTACTAATTGTTACTTCTATGTATTTCAGGTATTTTTGTTGGCTTTAATCACCATAAAGGCACTTGTGTGTTTGGTGGCGCGTTGCTTTATGATGAAACCACTGCAACATTCAAGTGGTTGTTCGAGACTTTTATTAAATGTATGAATGACAAGAAACCGGAGACTTGGGGCTGCCATTTTTGCTGGTGTTCGTAAGGTTTTCCCCGACGTTTTTCATGCTTTATGTTCTTGGCACATCAAGCAAAATGACACTAAGAGACATGGGGCTAGGGTCACTGCTAAGTTTTTTTGATGAATTCAAGCATCTAGTAAAACATGTTGACAATGAGGAACAGTTTGAATACTCCTGGAAGCGTATGATTGAAAGATGCTTCGATAATGGACACTGTTCTGACATGAATTGGTTAAACTTCATTTACACCAACAGGAGGCAATGGTCTTATGCTCGGTGAAGAATACATTCACGGCTGAGAAGAAGACCACACAACTTAGCAAACAATTCAATGTCGTTGCTCGATTTTATTTGAAGACTGAACACTTCTCGATGATTTTCATCGCAATGAATTGATGTCTGATTTTATTATGTTGCACACTGTTGTTGAGAATAGGTATCCAAACAGTGGTTTGATTTGTCATGCAGCTGAGTTATTCACTCCTTCCATGTTTGAGTTAATTCAAAAGGATTTTGATGCGTGCAGAGCTTACACGGTCTCGACAATTGCTCATTTCATGTTGTTAATGATTCTTGTTAATTGTCATAATAGTATATTTTACGTGCAGTCTATTCATGAGTTGAAACGGGACACGACAGATATAATACATGTTGAGAGATGGGATAGTAAATTCACCGAGAATGAAGTTTTGGTAGAAACCGAAGTTTCTGTTAGTTGCAGCTACCTTTTTTGAGAACTGGGGGTTAATTTGCCGTCACACACTAAGAGTTTTGGATGCTTTTGCTGCGTGGCGTAATCCTTTTTGTCATTGCATCCCTCCAATGTATGTAAAAAAAAGATGGTGCAAAATTATAAGAAGTCTCTTGGTTGTATTGTTGAGGAACTACATCTTGAAACCAAGCCTCCTTCGAATTTTAGTGAGAAATACCAGTTTGTTTCTGATATAGTTTGTGGAGCTGGTTCACGCATAAGTTATAACGAGACTGCCTTTAACATATTTCTCTGTTATGTTCTTCATGGAGTTAAAGAGGCTAAGCAATTGCTACATTCTATGTATGATACCATTGAACCTTTGCGTACTGAGTGATCAACCTTGCTAGGGATTTGCTATTTCATTTTCGTTGCTCTTTTACTTACATTTCTTTTTTGTTCAAACTTTTGCAATTCTGTATGTTGTGGTTGTTGAATGTTACAGTTGAAGATGATGAAGGAGAATTTCTTGCTAACATGATAAAGCAACGACAAAATCCATGCAAGAGCAAGATTAGGTTGATGTCCAAATCAGAGAAAAGATATTTGATTTGGAAACAACAACGCAAGTGGGCAACTGAACTTCAGAAGCTGTCTGGGAGTTAGGAGGAAACAATTTAGGAGGAAACAATGTTTTTTGTTTTGTGTTATTTCGTTGTGTAATTTAGTTTCAAGATTAATTATATTTGTGGCAAGTTTATCAATTTTAAATATTTGTTGTCCATTATACAACAATCGAATTTCAAGATTGAGATCAATTTTAAATATTTGTTGTCCATTGTATGCACATGGTTTTTCTTTCTGTTATCATCGACAACAGTTCCAATATGATCTATGTAATGAAGAGGCAACAAAGACACACTCAAATACATTAAAAAAACATGTGGAAGTATTCTTACACTTTTAGAACGGACAATCTACTCTCTGGAAAAAAATATCTAGTTTACCTATTTTTTTCTCCTTTTTCCAACAATCTTTTCTCCCCTTCCATCTTGCAATTTCCTCATTGTTCCCTCTGGATAGTTTCCTTCAGTAAGTTGTTGTGGTGGTTCATGATTGCACAATATAGATCTATGTGGGATCATTCGGTGGCAAATAACTTTTTGATCTTGGTCTCATGTATCCCACATGCAGAACGAGTGAAGTTCCTTTTTGTTGTCATGCCATTCTTTGAGAACCATCATTGTGAACACACCACAACTTGTTCCATCTCGTTTTTGTGGCATTTTTGGATCATACGACTCTTTATATGGACAAGCATGACTCTGTATCGTTCCGCAACAAAGCTACGTGCCTCGTTCATCAATTTGTTCCCAAGAACTTCAAACTCTGAAAATGTCCCACTTCTGTTCGTGTTTGTAAATCCATCATGGCTTGTTAGATAGTCATATCGTCTCATCTTCAAGTTTAGCACATAAGTCATGAAGTGGTCTCTAGCAAGAACATGTATAAGGATATGTGATATAATTGACACAACAAATTATATCATATGTTAAACGTGTCCATTGTTTTTTAATGGAAGTTGTTCTTAAGATGATCACAGCTAAAATTAAAAGATGCAGACCAATCAAAGGAAATGATACAGAGTCATGCTTGTCCATATCAATGGGAACAGTTTGAGTGGTGTGTTCACAATAATGTTTCTCAAAGAATGGCAGACAACGAAAAGGAACTTGACTCGTTCCGCATGTGGGATACATAGGACCAAGATCAAAATATGTTTGCCACAAAATGATCCTGCATAGATCTATATTGTGCAATCATGAACCACCACAGCAACATACTGAAGGAAACTATCTAGAGGGAAGCGAACAATTTCTATGAGCAATTGCAAGATGAGATTATGAAAAATGGAAGGGGAGAAAAGGCTGCTGGAAAAAGGAGAAAAAAATAGGCAAACTAGAAATGTTTTTTTTCAAAGACATTTAAATGCATATGTATTGTTTATTTAGATTGCGTTAATTCGTTTTAAAACTGTAAGAATACTTCCACATGTTTTTTATCCTTTTCATTGAACAGTATATAGGTGTGCTAGAGCATGAACACCATGGGTATAATCTTTTATTATTTGAATATTAGACAACAATTGAAGACGAAAAATATCAACATCTCTTTCGAAGTACTAAACACTAATGAATTGAGAACATAAAGAGCATACACTTTAGCATATTTCAATCTAGTATTTCATCAGTTGCAAGAGGTGGAACTTCAATAAATTTTTCTCTAAGATTTGATAACTTTATGGCTCCTCGAGTTGAATTTTTTTCCAAACATCTAACCGACCAAGCAACCGGGTCATCGTCGGTCCCAAAAATTAATTTTCTATCATCAAATTTGAAGTCGCATGTTTCGTTGGAAATGGTATATACCCCACAATTCAAAAGGTTGTTATCACATTGACATTTTGCAATGGTGTTTGAATGTAGAAAGCCCGTATCTTTTAGACGAGTTTTAACGTCTAATTTCCATTTTTACAACTCGAATTTTAGCATATCTTTTAGACAAATTTTAACGTCTAATTGCTGCCTTTAGCCTTCATCTGTATGGAGGGAGGAGTTGTGCATTGGTTAGTTTTGGAGAGACAATGACATCCTACGTGGGAGAGCTTGGTGCAAGCTCTATTGCGAAGGTAAAAGGAGAGTGGTATTGGAACCATCTTTGAGCGATTAGCATCTGTCATGCAACGTGGGAGTGTATATTCAAGATTTTGAACTCCTCGTGGCACAAGCCATTACAAGAAAAACTGGATTTTCCGGCGACCAAAATCCGCCGAAAATGTGGACTTTCCGGCGGATTTTTGGCGCCGGAAAAACCCTCGTCGCAAACAGTTTCCGGCGGATTTTTGGTAATTTCCGACGGATTTGTCTTTCTTTTTTTTGGAAAATCCGCCGGAAATTACCAAAAATCCGTCGGAAATTTTTTTTTTTTTTTTTAAAATTTCCGGCGGATTTATGGTGATTTCCGGCGGATTTTCCAAAAAAAAAAAAACTTTTTTAACAAAAAAAAATCCGAATATTTTTAAAAAAATTGTGAATTTTATAACTTAATATGTGTTTTAAATAAAAGTCAAAAAACAAAAGTAAAATCAAATGTTGAATGGTATTGTTGAAATAGGAAAGAATAAAAGAGAATATGAGAAGAAATAATATATGAGAGAACAAGAATGAGGAATTATGAAGAAATAAGAATAAAATAGTGAGATGAAGAAGGAATAAGAATAAAGAAGTGAGAATGAAGAAGAAAGGAGAATTATAGAATAGGGATATGTAGAGAAACTTTTGAAGATTAGAGAGTATGAGAAAGAAGAAGAAAGATAAGATAGAGAAAATGTAGAAGAGAATGAGAAGGAAAGAAAGAGATAAATGAGAGAATGAGATGAGTGTAGGAGAAAGTTGTATTAATAGACGAATTTTTTTCCCTCTAAATTTTTCTGGCGGATTTTCGAATTTTTTCTTTTTGGAAAATCCGCCGGAAATTACCAAAAATCCGCCGAAAATTTCCGGCGGATTTTTGCAAAAAAAAAATAATTTAAAATTCCGCCAGAAAGTCCAAAAAATCCGCCGGAAAATTTCTGTGGGATAAAAATCCGCCGGAAAGTCCAAAAAATCCGCCGGAAATTTTGGACAGTAAATCAACTATTTCTTGTAGTGAGCGAAGGGTGCCTGAAGCTGATGGAGTACTTCTTGTCTAGGTTAAGGCAGGATATCGGCAATTAGGTAAGTGTGCCACATAGAGGCGGGGGATCGCGGTTTCAAGGGAGTTGGGTTGTTACACAAATCATGTAGCATGGTGACTCAGACGAGTCAAGAAGACAGGGGAATAGTTTCCAAGGTGGTGTGAAGGTCGTTAAGAGAGCAATGTCGTCTTCAACAACGAAGGGTAAGAAGGGTAGTCATGTTTCTAGTGAGAATTCAAGTACAAGAACACGAGGGACTCGTTTCTTGCCTTACTAGGTGTACGCGAGGCGTAGGGACATGTGATTTCAGAACAAGGGGTAGCAATAGATCCTTAAAAGGTGGAAGCAATTTTGGGATGTCCTATTCCAAAAACAATTAAAGCTTTGAGGTTTTTTTTTAGGGCTGACTGGGTACTATAGGAGATTTGCGTTCAACTATGGAAAAAAAGGCCGCTTACAAATTTGTTGAAGAATGGAAAGTTTGAGAGGGTGATGGCTTTGGTAATGCTAGATTGTGATGCTTCAGGACTTGGAATAGGAGTAGTCCTAATTCAGAATAAGCAACCTATTGCTTGCTTTTAAGTAAGGCTTTATCTCTAACACTTCTCTCACCAAAGTCAATCTATGAGAAGGAGTTAATGACTTCGGTATTAGCCATGCAGCATTTGAGACCATATTTCATTGGAAGAAGGTTTCAAGTCTACACATATCAAAAGAGTTTAAGGTTTCTTCTAGAGCATAAAGTAATCAATCAGAATCAACAAAATTGGGTTGCAAAGTTGTTGGGGTATGATTTTGAAATCATCTACAAAAAGGGGGCGACTAAAAAGGTTGCATATGCTCTTTCAAGACAATTGGAAGAGTTAGCCTCTCTTCAAGAAACTTAACAACAAGCCATGGCTTCGGTAAAGGTCATCGAATCAACTTATATCTTAAACTAGTATGTATTTACATCCTCCTTAAAATTCCTATTGCACAACATAAATAATAGGAATTAAAGAAATTCTAGACCCACCTCTTGTTCGGTGCCACAAAGTGAATATATGAGCTGAAAATGTGAAAATTATTCCCACTAGCATTAAGCATACCTGTTTAAGCATATATATCAGCACACACACACACAAACAGATATATATATATATATATATATATATATATATATATATATGCTGATATCCATCTGTAGAAAAACACAATAAGAAAAGTGAGTTTCCACTTCGAAAAAAAAGGGATAAGCAACTTAATAACAAGTAGTTTCCAAATTAGTTTAGAAAAGAGTCAACAAATTGGCCTCCTAATGAGGCAGAGAGGAATATTAAAGAAATATAGGTATTTCTGAAGTGAAACAAATTGGAAAGTGATAAAATAGATCAAATTATAAAATGGATGACAACATAACCAAAAGGCCAAAAGAGAGTGAAATTAATAGAAACCATTGTTGACAACTAAAATAAGACAATATCGATCACTATGAGTTATGACTATTATGCTAAATGCAATCAAAGAATAACTACAGTGGCAGTTAGGAAAAGGATATGGGTTGAAATATCAAATAAGATGGAATTGTATTATTCGGAGCAACAAGTAACCATAGATTAAATATTTGAAACATATAGTATAACTATCGTATTAAAAAGTAGAATTGAGTATATACTAACTTTTGCTCTTAGTAGCAGATTGAAACAGATTCGTCATCTTGTAAGGTAATGTTTGTATCTGCAGAGAAACCCTAACTTTTTAACAAAAGAGCCTGAAATATAACAATTAGAAATTAGAAAAGCAGAAAAGATCTTATATGAACAAGAAATTAGTAAAAATTTGATTTTGGAGGATAAGCGTGTTTCTTGTTTTCAAGTGATTTTGGAGGAGAAGCAACCCAAGTGCTATTAACTAGGGTTTGATACTGAAACCCTAGGCTATTACAACAAAACTTGCATCACAGTAAACCGAAATCTATCCGAATAATCATAGAAAAAAGATTGAAACGTCGTCACCTCGTTGTAGAGGTTTTATTGTTGTTGGTGGTGATACGAGTGTGACAGTACGTGGCCAAATCTTGAATCCCTTATTGTAGAGATCTCTTTGTTCTTCCCTCTTCAACTTCCACTTCTACCACCTAGAGAGAGAAGAATCAATCGCCAATTCAGATCCTGCCACTGCAGTTCCTCCCCAAGATGATTTTGATGGAGGAAGAGATGGGGAGATTAGGAGCGTGTGAGTGAGAGTAAAATAAGGGATAATGCTAAGGAACAACAACAACAACGGTCATATTTTTTAGGGATGTCAAAATGTGCGGCCCGGCCCAACCTGGCCCAGCCCACTTTCAGCCTGCTAAAAATAGGGCAGGGTGGGCTGGCCCACCAACTGAACGTGGGTTCAAAATTCTAGCCCAACCCGCCAAGTGAGAGGCAGGTGGGCTAGCCCGTCTATTTTTTTGCAGTTTTTTAACAACTTTTTCACCTATTTGTTTGTTGCATTTCAACTAGATTTTTCACCAATTTTATTTTTAAAGAGTTTTTTATAAAGCATTTTTTTAACCAATTTTTACTTCTCATGCATACATTCACAAATAAAAACATAAAACCATCAAGAATTGGAATTACTAGGATTGACTATAAACCAACTAAAACCATCAAAAAAATTTCACCTAGAACCATCAACCAAAAGTTCCAAAACCATAATTCAAGTGTTAATCTTCAAGCAATCAAATTAAGTATTTCGCATGCTTGATGACTAGGGTTAACCATCAAGCAACCAAATAAAGAAGAGGAGAAGAGGAAGTCTTGGGTTTTGACGACACAAAATAAAGAAGAGGATAAACCCTAAAAGTTCTAACTCTAAAGACTAAAACTATGCATATTGTATTTGTGGTTGGTTGTGGGGTGATTATTGTTTTTTTTTTTGAAATGTTTTGCAAGTCATGGGTTAATTATTTTTGGTTACATGGACTAATGCTTAAAAAAAGTTAAAATTGGACATTTTTTTTAAAAAAAGGGCTGGTGGGCGGCCCGCCTTGTCACTGTGTTTGGCCCGCGGGCTTTTCATTTTAGTGGGCCGGGAAAATTGGTCTGTGGGCAACAATACCTAAGCCCTGCCCGCCTTTTTTGTGGGCCAATGGGCCGGGCCTGCGGGCCAAGCCCATTTTGACATCCCTAGTATTTTTGGGTACCAGATCTATTTAAGGAGTTGATATCTCCCAAGTATTTCTCCATACGCACCGGCCTCCGTCAAATGATTAAAAAGCCCAAATATCTACCACTTGTGCTATACCATATTGGTAGGGGGTGTATTTTAATTTACCCCATGTTTAATTTAAAAGGAAAATAAATAAGTAAAGAAAACGAAAAGAGAAAGAGTACAAAATTATATGACTTGAAATGGTGAAAGAGAGAATGAAATATTTGTCATGGGGTAAATTAGAAATACACCCCTAGGGTCCTATTTTTTATGGGCATTAAATTTTGGTTAGTAATAAAGATATTAAGACAAAATTAAAAAACAACAATTTAAATTGTGATTTCAAATAAAAATAAAAAAACACTGCAGAAAAAACGTAACATAAAATAATATCTTTTTGCTTTATAGAAGGTGATTCTTCACAAAATAGAGGTTGTGGTGTAATTGTCTCCAAATGCTCGCGGATCGAAACCACATTTTTTTTTTATCAAATGGTAAAGATCCTCAAGAATCTTAGGCGCAAGTCCGTGAGCTTTCAGAATTCGAAGGATTTTCGCTGGTGACACTGACTCGAGCAATGCCATGAGAGTCTAGAAGAATGACGCTGATCTGAGAAGGCGTCAAACCCTTTTTTTGCAAACTTGCATATATTCTCAGCAGCATCTTGGGAAGAGATTTTGAGCCAAGTAGGTGGCGTTCACTTCCCGCGACTATGCATTCCACCCATGTTTTTCTCATGACAATCTACCTCACTACTCAAGCAGATTATGGAATCTCAATATGGATGCCAAACCCAAGCAAGATATAAATTTTAGGTACATAAAAAGTTTTCTAATATAATAGATGCCTTAAAAAATAAAAGTGATTTATATAAAGATATTAAGAGGAAAAATATATAAATTTTAAGGTACAAATTTTTTTTCTAAAATAACTCATTATAGATGCCTTGAAAAATAAAAGTCATTATGGTGCTTTTTAACACACAAATCAAAATCAAGTTATCTTGAGGCTTTAGACCTTTAAAATGTCGTAAAAAAAAAGACTATGAAAAAATGTTCTTGTTTGCAAATCCCACGGTGGTTCAGATGAAAATCACAAAGGCAGAAAGAAAGTCCAAACAAAACTAAAGCATGCCTATAACCTATTCTCTACGGTTTCAAGCACCGTATTAATAAGAATCATGAACTTTAGACTGACAAAAAAAACATATGGGACTACCTCCTAAGGAATACCAAAGAAATAAAAGGTCGATGATGCTTAAATTGATTCGAAAGTACAAGATGCTGAAAATGAATTGGTAGAATTGGTGAATTATTGCAAGCAGTAGGACATAGGCGGTTAATGAGAAATGAAGAAGGGTCAATGTTAGGTGTTTTCATGTGAAAGCACAAAATCATGTTTTTGCTTAAAAAAAAAAAATGATTCTCCAAATAGTCAGTAATGTTTTGCTTCTTGTATATCTACTAGAGAAATGAAATGAAAATGTGAGAGTCCATTAGTGACAACCCATCATCCTCTAAACTACACTCTTTGGCTGTACCACATTATAAGTTATTGTTCGGGTGTGTTTAACTTTTTCTTATTAATTTTATTTAAATCTAGTCATGTTATAAAATTCCCTAAACCTTGTTCACTTACTATCTATGTACCTTGTTCTTTCTACCAAGTTACCAAGACTCATAAGTGTTGGTGAAGAAATTCAAGGTAGAAGTCAACAATACAAAGTTGTGTGCTTGAGACAACTTGTAAAATTTACAGGAAGAAGATTACTAATCTATGTACTTTGTTCTTTCTACCAAACTACCAAGCTTAAAAAAGGGTGTTTCCCCATCACCTCTTCACTCGGATTAAGCCGCTATGAAGAGGTGATCAAGATTTTTTATGAAGGGGTGAGCAAGATTTTTGAGATAAAGGAATAATGGAAGAAGAGGAAGAGATTGATGGAGAGACACGTTGTAGACAATGGCTAGGTTTTGCAACCGATGAGTCTTTACTTTAACATCTGTTTTTCTTAAATATAGCTATTGTTTTGGGTAGATAAAAAAGAGAAAAGTAATTATCTCTCTCAATGGATGTTCTGTCAGTTTGGTGAATTCTGACATTTTCAAATTTTCACACTCCCTTCTCACATTTTCACTCACGCACCCAACACCCACTCATTCCTCATCTTATTAATGGAAGTAGTTTTTCTATTAAAATGACTTTCATAACATTTCTCCGCTCATTAATTTGGAATCACAAAAGACAAAAAACCACGAGTTTGAAGTCAGAAACAACATAAAAGGCACATAAAATTACTTATGAATCATAATTAAAGCAATAATTTTACCCAATTCAAACTTGAAAACATTAGACCCTTCGAAACAAAATACACCACAAATACCTAATGTAATGTAACAAAGCTAATCTGCAAAGCTAAAATAATTATAATACTTGAACACTATGGGATTCCAACTACTATTTCCTTCTTTTTTCTTCTTTTTCTGATAATACTCCAACCCCAAAATCAAAACGACGAACCCAACCCTTGAATATGGCTAAGCGAGCAGCCGAAATTCCCACCAGTGCACATCAGCTATCAGTGCTGCCTTCAGAACAAATCAAGTGAAATGAAATGGTGGTTTTAATGAAACCACTAGATAAATACTATTGCAACATGCTCAGCCCCTTGTCTCTCGTGTGTTGTAGGAATTGCAGTTCAGGCATTTTCGACCCACAAAATGGAACCGAACTTGAGAAGTTTTGCAGCAGTCATTGCATAGGATCCAAACCTGTTAAGGGTCACCACCATTAGTCCCACAACATGCAAAAAATAAACAGCAAAGGACTTTGCATTTTAGTCAAAATTGTTTAGTAATAATTATTAAAATAAGTTAAAATATGATTAAATATATTTTTAGTCCCTATAGAGTTACGACTTCTCAAGTTTATCCCCTAAAAAATTTGAATCATTTTTAGCCTCTATTTTGAAAACTTTTTTTATAAAAGATGCCAAATGGGTGCTTTGGAAATAATCCCTACAAAAGCAAAATAGGGACAAAAAAAGAAAAGTTTATTTTTAGAGACTCAACTTGAAAAGTCGTAATAATAGAAACTAAAAACATGTTTAGCCCTTTAAAATATCAAAATCTTGTCTCTTTATTTTTTTGCGAAGATCTTGTCTCTTTCTAACATAATAGCAAAACAAACATTGCAGAGTCTCAAGGGTGTTTGAGAACCTCACAATGTTCTATTCAACAATGCAAATGCAAATTGTGCAACATATAACAAAATTGCTTATGTGTGCACAAACCAACAAGTAGCAACTGACCATTTTATTTTGATATTGCTCTGGCATTGGTGTAGTAGCAACTTCAATATCGAGTTTCTCCCAAGCC
Source organism: Astragalus glycyphyllos (assembly GCA_963573325.1). Classification (NCBI taxonomy): domain Eukaryota; kingdom Viridiplantae; phylum Streptophyta; class Magnoliopsida; order Fabales; family Fabaceae; genus Astragalus; species Astragalus glycyphyllos. Next base: position 86,742,783 of record OY754309.1, on the reverse strand, counting down.
TTTGACATATCAAAGACTGACTTGGAGCAGAGAGGGCATGCATACCTAATGTAGAACCAAATACAATAATCAGGACAATTTTCAGAAAGAGATGGAGAAGGAGACTATGAGCTCTTTGAACACTCACTTGTTATGTTCTCTCATTTCATTCAGACAGCTCTTATGGATGGTATGTCCGCATGGCATAACATTGACATCATCTCTTGTTTCAAACAAAAACTGCAATCATCAAATTTGTATGCTTGAATCAGCCTCCATCAATTTAAAAAGCAGTCATAATGACATGCAAGACTCGATTTCAATTAACTCCTAGCTATGAAAACCTTTTAATTAAAATTATTTAAGTCTTCATCAGCTTATAGGGGTTTTATAGAAGACTAAAATGAGAAGCTTTTTAAAAATTCTTTTTATATTAAAAGTTCATAACTACTACATGATTCTTCTAGTTTTCCTACAAATGCTTGTTAAGCAAATGGCTCTAAATGATGAATGTTGGAATGTTACCTCAAAACAAATGGGGCAATCATGATGCATTGCTCCTTCCACACAGGGGTGACTGTTTTTGAGTAGAACTGAGTGGCAACAACCTATGCAAACATATCAGAATATGAAATGATTAAACTAGAAGTACATTACTACATTTTAAAACAATCATATTGCTATTTAATACTCAAAAAAAGTCATGAGAATAAAAAGGATTGCTTACCGCACGTATAGCAATGGAAGAAATTCTCTTGTCCTCCAGTTCTGTGTGAAAACATAACAAAAAATGTGATATTTAACTCAAACTCAAAAAGTGGAAAGACGTAGAAGAACAAAATTGTAAGAACAATCATGGCATTGCATTTACAAAAGTGCCTAAAATCAGGAGTAAAGCAGAGTCCTAGGCTAGTATAGTTGAGGGAAAATAAAATATTTATTATTGGAGGCCAAGTTGGCATGTAGGTTTTATAATAAAATCACTGAAAAACAAAATTGACAAAAAGTGGGCCATCCTTCAACCATTTTGCTAACCCATGTTAAAATGCAGAGTCGTTATGTTTCAGCTAACAAAACCAGATTATCAATTCATACCTGCAAATTCCACAACCATTGCAATGGTACTGCTGCTTAGATACCTGCAGCACAAAAAAAAGGAATAAGATACTAAGACAAAACCACCAGAAACTTTCATAATTGATTAACAATCATTTCATCCCAATCCAATCCAATCCAACTCTAACCTAAATGATATATAACATGGATTCACTTGTTTATACTCCATATTATACCAGCAATCATATAAAGTACAGAATAGAAAATATACAAGACATTAAAAGAAAAATCATCCCCACTGCTAGGATTAACTACTTACGTCATCATCAAAGAGCTTGCATTTCTCACAGAAGTATTTGCCCATACAAACACCACAATTAATACAGTTTTGCTGAACCTGACATCAGCGAAAGGCAGCAAAAGAAAAAAAATTAAGCTTTGTATATGATAAAATGTCAGATATCATAAAATATGATTTGTTGAATAAAATAAGTCGGTATTAGCAGTTTCAAGCAGCATTTAATGTATGATACTATAATCAATACAATAGATAAAGTTCTCCAAAAAAAATGTTTCAACAAAACATCCAGAAGTACCTTGAGGCAGTAATAAGCTTAACAAGTGCACAATTTTTAATTCTGTATCATACTCAGATATTTTTTTCTTAATTATAGATAATATCGATTCAACTTATCTTAAACTAGTATTTACATCCTCCTTTATGATTTCAATAGCACAACAGAAATAATAGAGATATCGAAGAAATTCTAAACTCACCTCTTGTTCAGTGCCACAAAGTGAACATATGACCTGAAGATGTCAAAATTATTTCATCAGCTTTACAGAAGACCATGAACATGAAGTAACGGGAGAAGGTGCTAACTTGTGTGGATGTTCCAATGGAGGATATCCGAGTAAGCATACCTGTTTGACTTCGTGACGGGGAATATCATGCCTATGCTTTTGATCTATGTTGAAATCATTCTGTAGAAAAACACAACAATAAAATAAGTTCCCAAGAAAACAGAATAGGCAACTCACTAACAACTTGTTTCCAAACTATTTCAGAGTCAACAATCTGGCCTCCTATAGAGACACAGAGGGGGATGAAGGAAATATAGATACTTCCTAAGTGAAAATAAAGTTGAAAGGTGGTAGATCACACAGGGACATGGAGGATATATTGGAGGACACCATAATTAAAAGGTCAAGAGCCTGAGGTTAACAGAAACCATTGATAATTGAAATAAGATTGTGAATATTATGATAGTTCTATATGCTAGGGAAAGGATTGTGTAGAATTATCAAATAAGACAGCCTCCATAGATTAAATATTAAATATTTGATTCGAATCATACAACTATCATAAAAATAAAAATAGATTTGGGTATTGACTCACTTTTGCCTCATTGTGACAGATGCGGCAAGCAAATATCTCATTGCAACAGGGAGCCCTGATTCGGCATCTTCTCCGATAATGTTGGCATCTGTTGAGAAAGCATAACATTTTAACAAAAGAGACTAAAATACAACAATAAGAAAAGCGGAAAAGATCATATGAACAAGAAATTACCCATACTCCATGTATCCTTTCTCTTGCAAATCAATGGCCTTTAGTTCATCTGTCAGTTGACTTGGTCCTTCACCAGGCAGGCACTCCGGATTTGATTTTGAAGGATGAGTGTCTATGTCTGTCACATGTTTAATGTCATTGCATTCTTCAAACTGCAGAGGCTCAGAGTGCAAGATTGCCACCTCTCCCATCATACAAGCTATCCTTAGATGAGATTACCAACTATCTAGAAGTAGGAAGTAAGCTTAAAGACCTGCATATAGGAACACATTTAGAAATAATCCTAAAACTACTAAAGGCATGTCTAGACACCCCATCAAGCCACAAGTAAACCGAATGCATCGTTGCTTTCTTCTAACTGCCGGAGACCAATTGAAATCAGCAACACAATTGTATTATGCAGCTCCAATCAGCACTACTCCAAAAGGGGAACACATCAAAACAAGAGTATATACAAGAATTCCACATACTAAAGGTAGCACTGGGGGTGCTTGACAGCCTCCAGCAGTAAATAGAAACTAGTGGTGATCACTTGATTCCTTGAAGAACTCCCAGAACCAAATCCAACTAATACTGGAGGCAACCAATAACAACTCCAACCTATTTTGAAAGCAATAAACCACTCAATCAAATGGATCTCAGATGATATAAAGTAAACATAGTGTGTTGATTTTCTTATCCACAAAGGACAAGCCTACCTTAATTTGCAGTTCAGCATTGCCTCCTCAAGACCCCAAACTTACCAAAATTAAATATTTATTTACTCGATACCATCTGCACCTTGGTAGAATAGATTCCCTTGGATAAACTTAGAACACTTATCTTCATTAACTACATCACTTGAAAGTGAACCAAGTGTTCACTACCAAATTTAACATTTACACTACTCGGGGGACTTGGTTAAACGAAATCCTTATCGCACATTAGGTTTGCAGCAGGGTTTTTTTCCGAAGAATTAAAGGGAATACCGACACCAATGCTAGTGAGTGATCATATCTGATGCCAAATACGGAATGTAGCATCAAGAGAGCCTTATCGCTGTCCAGAAAAGACACAAATGGATAGTTTCTACGAATTATGCGAAAGGAATATCCCACCCATAATAAGCTCGAACTACATCAATCTGTTTGGGCATAAATAAGCATCACTCTGTTTGAGATTCAGCAGATATAAAGGACAAAGAAAACTTGTTTTCCTGCTATGAAAGGGGGTTGATATTGGATCGAAAGCTGAAACAAATATGATACTTGTTTGGCCACTCCTCCCTCCAAAATTGACAGAGTAGTATACTTGCTTTCAGCATAAGCATTCTTTAATCGGGTAGTCCACTTCAAATGCAAACTGCTTTTTCCTGCGAAATACTAATACCTATAATCTAAACAGATATACTCATCATCTCCCTCGAGTCTCCTAAAATTTCCGCTCTCACGTATCCATATAGATTTATTTTCCTAATGGTATTAAACTTTTAAGTGTTAATACAATATGATCCAACTGGTAGTGAACCAGTTGAACCACCAGACCCAAATTTTGGAACATTGCACATAGTTTATAACTTAAATTCAACATTCCCAACATACTCAACATCTTACTCTTCTTTCTTATTTTCCAAAGTAAGCACTTAATCACGTATTGCTATTTCAGTTTTCTAGGGTTATAGCTTAAACAATGAAACCACCAATCACTAGTAAAAACAAAAATAAATTCCCTGCAAGCCAGAACCATAACATTCATAACAATGAATCAATCAAAAACACCACACCAAACAAACAAGTAATATTCAAAATCGCACATCATTCACAAAAGAACACCTCAAAAATTGCAGAATAAAAAACTCACCGAAACCTAAAAAAGGAACCAAAACTACATTACCTAATAACAGAATCGAATCCAAAGAAGCTTCAAGAACAACGCAGTTATAATTATCTCACTCAAATTCACAAAGCAATCGAAAGTGAAACAGTAAAAATTTCAGCAAGAATTATAAAAATTAAGAAATGGAACAAAACCACAACGAACTTTCGACTTCGACGGCGGATTTGAAATGAAGAGAAGGAATCAGCTCCGTAAGAATCTTCGGTGAGAAGCTTTTTTGGTTCTGATTTTTTGAATTGAAGTGAAGAGGAAGGGAATTTGAGAGGTATTTATAGTTCCGTTTCCTTCACAGAGATATTCGAGAGGATTCGAAAATGTATACGCCAAGAAAATGATAATTAAGTGAATTGATAGAGACCGCGTTATCATTATTTCCCAATAGTGGTGACAGCTCGTGATTTGGATTTTGTCTTTCACAAGAAAATATCTGGTTACGTCTTGGATAATTTTGGTGACGTGGAACCATTGATTTGGGTTTACGTAGCTGTCAAATATTTTCCATTAACTTGCACAAACGAAACAAGATTCTTAAATGGGAAAAATCCATTAACTCACGGTGTGTGAGATTTTTAAAATTTTTAGTCAACACCTTTTTCTAATTTATTGTTCCTTCTCAATAATATGTGGATTTTTCTTTTACAAAAAAAAAATGGGTAGGTTTATTTATTTATTTAACACAAAAGAAAATTACTTTCCCAATTTGTTACCCAAACACACTACTTTTTTTTGTCGAATGTGCAACATTTCATTGAAAAGTGTAAGCATCAAGCTTATAAGCAAAATAACAATCAAGTTCATAGCATGACAACATCCAAATGAAGTATAGCTGTAATTCCTAAAATTTAACAATAAGCCTAAAAGCAGCCCTGAGCAAACTAAAAATTCCTAATGAAATTAACTTAAGTAGAAAACATAAACACAATCTAATCCTAGTATGACCAACAAACAGAACCACAACTGAGAAACCTTCACAATGTTCACCATAGACACACAACCAGTGACTCCGACCTAGGGTGGTCAAACTAATTTAATAACCAAATAAAATTTTATATTACTGTGTATAAAAGTAAAGACATAATTGTTCAAATCATAAAGCTAGTCAAGAAAACACTTACATATTTATAATTATCCCCTACGTGACTTCATGTTTTGAAATCGTTAAATGATCAACTAAATGTCAATATTCATGAACAATTTCAACGTGTTTACGTTGGGACCTTGTTTCGCCCAATTGTTGATCGTTTGGTGATAATCTTCTCTTGAAGTAGTTTTCCATTGTCTTTTAAAAATCTAAAAAAAAAACAACGCAATAAATAATTTAATTAATCAAATCAAATGAGTAAGAACAAAAGTAAAACTAGCCCCATAACCCGTGCGATGCACGGGGTTGGCTAATTTCCTTCGTGTAAATGGGTAATAAAATTTTTACACGGGTATTAACAAACCACCTTATAAACATTCATACTCGTTTTTTTAACTATACAGAATTTGTCCACTACAGAAATCAAACTTGGGAGCACTGAATCGACCTCGTGTCCTAGGGTAGCTTCTGTCAGTGGACCAATGGTGTTGGTTTCTAAAACATATAGACAAATAACCGTGAATAAAAAATAAATTATAACTATAAAATAAATAAGAAGATTATAAAATTAAAAAAGAATACTAACAAAGATGCTGAAATTAAGCATCCATAGATAGTAGGAAGAAAATGTCTAAAAATTTTAATAAGATAATCCATATTTATCAAATATAAATATAAAAACTTAACTCATAATTAGAAATAAAAGAATCCAACACAATTAGAAATTGAAACACATGTGTAGGGTTGTATGAAAAACACCAATAAAATAGAAGCAATGCAAAACTTGAAGGTAGAGAGTTGAATGAATATGATGTGGTGTTCTTTTATAAATGTGGTTGAAGTTCCCGTGAATAAAAATTAAAATATAATCATAAAGCACTTTACGTATTTTATCACGATTTTTTTAACCAAACCAGCTATTGAAGAACAAATTTTGTGTATTTGAACAACTAAAATCTATTTTGAACCATAAAGTCCACCAAATCACACTGTTTATCATTTTACTTTACGTACTTTTGTCATAAAATGAAGCTTTTTTTTCAACCCAATTGATTATTGAAGAATAAACTTCACATATTTAAACATATTAAAATTTTCAAAACCTCAAAGTACTCCATAAATTATATAAAAACAAAAGTATATAAAGTACTCCCTAAAATATACTACTTAGTATCACACTTTATATAGTTTGGCACAATTGTTTTTTCCACCGAACCAATTATTGAAGAATAAACTTTGTGTATTTGAACCATTAAAAAATTTTCAGAACCAGAAAGTACACCAAAACACACTATCTAGCATCTCACTTTACATATTTTGTCATGAAATTTAATATCTTTTTCACCTAATCGGTTATTGAAAAATGGAGTTTACATACTTAAACATCTAAAACTTTTTTTCATACTGTAAACTATTCCGGTATAAAAAAGATAAAAAATAAAAATTTAAAATATGAAAGAAGGAATATATAAAAGTATAAAAAGGATAAAAAGAATAGAACTTTAAAATATAAAATATAAAAAATAAAAAAAATAAAAAAAAAAGTTGGCGCCAAAGTCAAGTGGCAATGACAAGCCGCTTATAATCTTAAGATGAGATGCACGCATTTTTTAATTCAATAAACAATTTAATTAATCAAATCCATTGTCGGTGACGGTGCTTGTGCTTAATTTAACAACAAAAGTAAAATGAGATGCACAAAAGGGCATGGGTGGTGGCGGTGGCTCCGGTGCGTGTTGACATTGTGTTGGGTGGCGACGGCGTGCGGTGCTTTCTACTTCTAGTGCTGCCGAAGACGAAGTGTGTCGTGTGCGTGTTACTGTTGCGTGTTGAAGAAGGTGAACAGTGAGTGTTATTGTTGGCTTGTTGCGTTGTGGGTTTGGGCCGACTAAATGAAATGAGTCATAGTTTTTTTTGGGTTGGGATAACAAGGGTATCATGGAAATTTTCAAAAGGTGAAGGTGTGCGGCTGCCGCACACCCTGGACCTTTAGTAAATCCGCCCCTGCTCGTTGATCAACTTCCAATAAACCAGGTCCATCACCGAAAGAAGGCAAGAGGCTCCGCAGAGATGCAATGGAAGACCCACGAAATTGGTGTAGGAGGAGAAGCGAAAAGTCCAGAAACTCCTCGTATTTGAAGGCCAACTGACCCCGGGGAAAAAAATTGAATCTGAAGAGCCCAGAAGGACTAGTGAAGACCTAGTTGAGAGAGAGTAGGAATCGAAACGCCATGGGGTAGCAGTAGAAGATGCCGAAGGAGCAGACGAGGGAACTACACAGATGGCCATAAAGGGAGTACAAAGGAGATCGAGATGAATTGAGGTGATGAAAGGTCGGGCGATCTGGTGGCTCAGGAAGAGGGCAGGGGAGCTCTTGGTTAGTAAAGGGAAGGGGTAAAGGTCTGGATGAGGTGGTGGCATGAGAGAGGAGAGTTCTTCACATGGTGAACTGGGAGGAAGCAGGCTGAAACGAGAGAGGTGATCAATGCCATTTAATGCACTCTTTATAGATTTTCACTTGGTGTTTTTAATTGTGTTTTGTACCTAATATTTAAGTCTTAGCACGTTTCTAAACTTCAGGTCTTATTTTAGCAATATAACAATTTCTTAATTAATTCTTGTATTTATTGCATATTGACACATGTCTACTTTGCAGGACATAACTTGGGTTGTGGTTATCTGATTGAGGCGTGCAAGCATACGTTGGAAAGCTAAGGAACAAAGCTACAATTCTTCTGTTGAGCTCAAAATTACAAACACCAAGTAGTACAGTGTAAAACGGGTTTTGGGCCGAATTTTAGTTGTTAACAGGCTTTATCCAAGAACCCATTTAGGGATTAGGTTTTCGTTTTAGTCATATATTTGGCTGGTCAACAGCCGTTTTATTCTCTTACGTATTATTATACAATTTTGAGGATTTGGTGGTCTAACCTCCATGAAAGCTTAAAGCCCTAGATCAATCAATTGGTGAAGTGTGTTGCTGTTAGGATTTTGAGGTTTAGTGCTTAGTATTTATTTCGTTTTTATGGTTTTAATTATTTCTCTATCAGTTTCATCTCCGTAATTCTTGCTGTAAATTCAGTTTTTGTTTTACTTAATTTCTCAAACTCGTGATTTGCTTATGTGATTCGTTTTATAATTCAATTTTGTTTAATCACTTAATCATGATTCTGTTTTACAACTTTCATTATTCAAACTATTTTATCGCTTGTTTAATTTAGTTTGACTAGGAATTGATAGAGTCTATGATCCTTGTTTATAAGGTTGATAAAATTCAGTTATGACGTTAATTGTGTTACTGGCGCTTGTTCACTATCACGATTGATTGAATACACTATTTTGACGCTTGCTTTTAAAACGGTGCAAATTCGTATAAACTGACTGACCCTTGTTCACTTAGTTTATGATCAAGAATTATCAAACCTTGCACGAATCCTTATTTTAGAACCGATGATAAATCCAAGAAACACACCTAAAACCAATGGATTGATTGTATCTCTAAATTGTTGAACTCCCTTAAACAGAAACTATTTTCTTCAAAACCCCTTTATTATTATTTATTTTGGTTCTTGATTATGGTATTTTCAGTATTTAGAGGTCCTCGAGAGACGACCAAGGTCTCTTACCTTGATACTTATTTACCCTTTTTAATTATTTTGATCCGCGTACGAACTCATGTTATTTTTGGACTCGTCACACTACTGGTCAGGCCACCTCATGATACTAGACAAAGGCTCCGACCCAAAACACAAAGAGGTCCAACAAAGTCCGTACACGTCGGACCGCCTCATGATACTAGACGAAGAGTCCGGTTCATTACACAAATAGGTCCGACAAATCCCATTCGGTAACTATCTGGTGGTGGTTATTTGGACTCTATATATTGGAGGTTTAGAAGATAAAAGGATATACACATTTTTGGGTATGAATGAGCATTGAGCAGACCTAATGATATTAGACAAACCTCCTCGGATTCTACTAGTGATGATTTTAGTAACCGCTTTGTAGATGACATTACATAGCCCGATGGGCCTGAATTGTTTCATAGAGGACACATATTAGACCAATGGTTGTTCCATATCTCCCTAATCAGGTTGTATACTAACCCAGCCACAGTCTGCCATTGATTGTGATAGAGAAGAGTTTGAAAGCCATCCAGCCCTGGTGCTTTAAAAGCCCCAATGCTCTTAATCGATCCCCAAATCTCCCTATTTGAAATGTCCCTATTCAAAATCGTGAGATAAGAGTCCTCCAACATAGGAAAACAACCAGCCAAGTGATAAGGAAGAGCAACATCTTCAGTAGAGAACATATTCTGAAAATAATTAGTAGCCATAATTTCTAATTCCATAGGATCATCAATCCATCTTCCTTGGTCATTTTGGAGTTTAGAGACATAATTCCTTTTTCCCCTGATAGCAGTATCACCATGGAAGAATATAGTGTTTCTATCTCCATATTCAAGACGTTTGGCTCCATATTTTTGGAACCATAACAATCCCTCTTTTGCAAGAATAGCTTCACACTCTTTCTAAGTCTCCTATTGTCTATTAATCAGCTGGTTACTCCAGCCTCTTCTCAATTCCGTATCAATATTCTGTAAAGTCTTCATTAGGGTCTTTTTGGTAGCAAATATGTTACCAAAAGCATCCTTATTCCAATTTCTAAGCACTCCCTAATGTTCATGGAGTTGATTGGGTACATTAACTGATTCCCCTCTCCAATTGTCCATGATGAGTTGTTTAAAAGAGGGTGGGTCAACCAAACAACTTCGAATCTAAAAGGACGTCTTCTCTTGTTAAAAGCTCTTCCAACATCAAAGTTCAAGAGGAGAGGGAAGTGGTCCAATTTGAATTTTGACAGATGAATGTTATCCACTCCTTAAAATCTAAGTCGCCATTTAAGATTACAAAAAGCTCGATTTATTCCCTTCTTAATTTGGCCTCCTTGCCATGTAAAAAGATCCCCTTAAAACCCCAAATCAATGAGGTTGCAGTAAGATACCATATCTTGGAAACTAGAGTCACGAGCTTGGGCATGTATAAGAGGTGGACCAATACATTCAAAATCATATTGAGATCCCTTAACACTACCCAAGCCCCAGACGTATTAGAATGCAAGCCTTTCAACTCATCCCATAGAGATTGCCTTCCAGCAAAATGGGGGATGCCATTGACAAAAGTAATGTACCGGGAATTGGAACCTTGAATTTTAACTTCAACATGTATCCACCGGGAAGGAAAGCAAAATGGTCAAACTCCTAAAATCAGAATCCCAAAGAAGCCAGATACCACCATATTGCCCTTGAGCTTCTTGGATATAGTTTTTGTCAAAGCCAATTCTCTTAATAATCTTCTTCGCACTAGTGCCACTTGTGTGAGTTTCGAAAAGAACCATCGTAGAAGCATAATACTCTTGTTTTAAGTCTCTAATCAGGCCAACAAAGCTCTAGTCTTGTCATTATCATCAATTTTGGCTAGGGCTATTCTACCAGCCACTAACCCTTGGACCTTGTTTAGGAAATTAGTTCCCAAGTATTCATTCATAGCCCTCAGGTAAGCTAAGACTGCTTCCTCGTGAAAATAACACACTCGATAGGGGTGTTCAAAACCGAACCAAATCAATAGAAAACCGCAAACCGAACCAAACCAAACCGAGAACCGCAAAAAACCGCTTCTTATTGGTCTGGTTCGGTTTCTTTTTTCATTACACCGCGCAGTTTGGTTTGGATCGCGGTTTTGATTAGAGAAACCGAACCAAACCAAACCAAACCGCAAGTAACACTAAGGCTAATTGACTTACAACCTTTCTTACTAACTTACTAGCTCAAATGCAACTAAAATCCAACTCTCACTCACTTACTAGCTTAAATTCAATTAATTCTTTGACTCACTTATAAACAATCCATAATGTTATGTTATATTTAAAATTTACAATAAAGTATTTAATTCAAGTTTTTTTAAACATTGTCTTAGCTATCTTAAAAGAATTAAAAGAGGGTAATTTATATACTACATATATTTGCGTAGATTTTTTCTTAAAAGTTTATGTTAGCCATTTTTATATTAATTAATTTTAACTTCTTTGTAAATTATATTTTGTATTGAAAAAACCGAACCAACCGAACCAATCCAAACCGCATTGGTTTGGTTTGGTTTAGTTCGGTTTTATTTTTGGAAGCCAACCGAACCAAACCAAACCGCATGTAATTTTATCTTGCGGTTCGGTTCACATTTTGTCTCAAAACCGAATCAAACCGCACTGCGAACACCCCTAACACTCGATACTAGTTCGGAACTTTTGGTCTGAACCTTCGTAAATCCAGAAAAAAACGCGTGCGTGATTCATTAATGACAATTTGATCTTTTCGCTAGTTTTAGGGGTGTCCACTGAATAGGGAGATGTACAAAGTATGGGCCAATCTTTTTGGACTCACTCCCACTTCCACTTGCCATTGCCAACCCTTGCCTCCCACGCCCACACACAACAACTCATTTAATGGAAATGAACTTATGGTAGCTACTTCTAAAATGTTTTAGTTTTACCTAATTTTCTATTTAAGGTATACACCTTTTTTCATAAAAAATGGACACCTTAAATTAAAAACAAATACTGTTTTCAAAGAGAGAAAATTCAAAAGTAAAACATTTATCTTTTGAAATTGGTAAACATTTTTTCTCAAAAAAACAAATGAGTTTCATAAATATGTAATTTACGGTATAAATATTTAGGGTACTTTGCGAAGAAATTTTAAGTTATGGGGAGTTCATTTTTTTGGGGTGGGGTGTGGTAGTGGATAATGGGTGTTGTTAACAACGATACTTTTTTGGGGTTAAAGCCAGAAAACTACAATAGTTGTGAAAAAAACCCAAAGGCCGAACGAATGAAAAGGCTTTTAGAGCCCAATGAAAGCTACTAATTTGTTAAGCCTAAGAAAGGGGGAATTCTTGACCAAAAAAAGAAAGGGGGAATTAATATCATTTATCAATATTTTGTTTTCTATAAATTATTATTATTTTTGGTCAAAAAAAATAAATTATTATTATTTCGCTTATGATTCCTGAACAAGAAAAAAATACATTTCGTCAAAATAATATTTTGGGTTAAATATATTTTTGGTCTTATAAAATTTGTTTTTTTTTTTTAGTTTCTCAAAAATTTTTACCTACTTTTGGTCTCGTGAGTTTTTTTATCAGTTTTAGTCACTCTTGACTTCTAATAGTACTTCATGACTTTTAATGATTCTTTATGACTTTTAGAAGCATTAAAAAATGTCCAAAAAGATGCTATTAAAATTTACTAAGGACTAAAATTGATGGAAAAAAACGTGGGAGATTAAAAGTAGGTGAAATTTTTTTGAGGGAGTAAAACCAAAAAACTCAAATTTTATAAAGACCAAAAATATATTTAACCCTAAATATTTTTTATATTTTATATTTATAAATGTCTATTTTTATTTTGAGTTTCAAAGAAAAAATGTTGCATGTTGTTACTGTAGTTGCATCACTTTTAATTACAATGGAGAAACATTACTCATTCTTGAAATAATTATTTTTACTTAGAATGTCTTTGTTTTTTATAAATTAGTATTTTGTATAATTTCCTTGGCTTTAAGTATAATATCATTATATGTTCTTGGTATAATTATTATTGTTGGGGAGTCCGGGGGAGGACTGGGAGAACAACCGAGCTATCCAATGAACCGGACCGCTAAGAGACTTGGACACCACATCTCCACTCAAAACCTTAAGGTGTCAGGTAAATGGGTCCCCTCTCTTATATGTCCTTCATATAGCTCATTCATAGCCGATGTGGGACTTATAACCACTCACACTTGAATTTCCAACATCTCCCCCCAAGTGTGAGTCACCCACATCACTATATTTGATCCAAACCAGGATCCACTACCCGCTCCCCCACCAAGCCGAACCATGGCGATACCACTTGTAGGAATTAATCTATCTACAAGACATGCTTATAATTAATCATGAATATACTACAGCGGAAAACAAAGACATAGGAGCATGCTTCTATATAATCAAGAACAAAACCATGATCTTGACGACCTTAGGATCTACGACATGTTGATATATCAAGGATTAGATAAATACCTGGATCCATAGCAAAGAAGTGGAGAACGGATCCTGAGAAGAAAGAGTGAGTGATAAACGAGCAACAGCTACTCGTCGGCTTTATGGTTCTTCCTCAATCGGGACTCTTAATGCCTTAGACTCTCTTCAGATGGGGAGAGGAGAGTAAACATGTGTATTTTGCGGTTAGTCCGGTATATTGGGGACCATAGCCTACTTATAGTGTGACAGTCTATTAGGGTTCCCATTATCCCTCTAATGGGCTATCACTGACATCCACTCATATTGGGCCCATATCAATAATAATTAATTAATTAATTATGTAATTAGAAATCCAATATAGCCTTTTACTTATTTTGATCACATATCAATCAAGGCTCCTAATTGATAAATAGCTAATATAATTAATAAAGAATATATGCCCATTATTTATGATATTGGAATAAATTATTCCAACAATTATTTCACTCTTGAGTCCTTGATAGTAGGACATTGCATATATTTCTCTTTCCTCTATCATCTCTCTCCCCAAATTTATTCATTTTGGAATCAAGACAAAATTTTCAAACACCACTCTCTTCACCCATTTTTTCACTCCTTCCTCACCAATATATTGCTTCAAATCTTTGACTATTTTTATTTTTTATAAATGAATCTTTTTATTTTAAGTCTCGAGGGGGTAACCATTGCATTACAAGAAAGTCATCTTTTTCCGGCCGAAAAAATCCGTCGGAAACGTACAAATTTCGCCGTAAAAGTGATATTCTCGGGTAAAAAGCTTGTAGGTAAAAATTTTCAGCGGGTTTTTCTGGCGGTTTTTTTAAAAATAATATATTTTTTTTAAAATTTCTAATTTTTTAATTTAATAATAAGTAAGAAAGAATGAGAATGAAGGAGAATATGAAAAAAATCATATAAGAGAGAATGAGAAGGAATAGAGAAATGAGAATGAATAAGTAGGAAGGAATAAGAATGAAGGAGAGTATGAGAAGAAATATATAATATAGGAGAGAATAAGAAAGAAGGAATAAAAATGAAGGAGAGAGTGTGAGAAGTAATAATATAGGAGAGAATGTGAATGAAGTAAGAAGGAATAAGAATGAAGTAGTGAGAAAAAATAAGAATGAAGAAGAAAGGGGAAAATGTAGAAGAGAGATATTTAGAGAAAAAATCTGCCGGAAAAAATCCTCCTGTAATGCGCGATTTTATTGTAGTGTTGCACGTTGTATGTATTTTTATTTCTTTTACATTTCCGTCTCTATAGTGACATTAAATAAATATTTTGTTTTTGATTCTCAATTGAAAACCATTATATGTTGTTGGTATGATTTTTTTTCCATTTTTGTCAAAATATTACTCCTAGGATTTCAATAGGGCAACATTATGTTTTTTTTTACAAACATTATGTTGTATATATAATTTTATTACTTTTGATTCTCGACAATAAACATAACACGTTGTCGGAAAAAATATTTTTTATATTTTATCTTTATAATTTATTCGTTTATTATAAATGAATATTTACATTTTGAGTCATAACAAAACATTTCACAAAAAGAAACATTTTGTGTTGCGAATGTAGTTTCAAACATTTCACACTATCTATATATAGTTTCATTGTTTTTAAGAGTCCCTACCGGTTATCTTGTCAAAAAAAAAAAGAGTCCCTACCGGAATTTTTTTTTTGACAAAACCGGAAAATATTTTATATTGTCATTATTATTATTATTATTGTTTTTCATATTTTTATTTTTAATTACTTTTATTTTTTTAAAATTTTTATTTTTCTTTTAAGTCCCATGGGAAAATATTAATTGTTCTGAGTATAATAATTTCTTTAGATTATTTATATTTTATAAATAATTATATTACTTTTAAGTCTCAAGGGAAAAAATTACATGTCATTAGTAAAATCATTTTTTATTTCTCCTTTGTAAATACCTTTAGTTTTTATAAATAAATATTTTGTTTTGACTTAAGATGGAGAGCCATTTTATCATCATTCGTAGCTAACAACACGGCGTGACCCATATGTATGCACGAGTGTCCTGTTAGTTATTTATTATACTAAATGAAAAAGAGCGTGCAATTACATTCGGTGTCCTGTGTGAATAACTCGAATTACTAGTTAAGAATTAAGAATTAGTATATAGGAAAATTAACTTATTTAATTTTTTTCCAATATAAATACTTTTATTTCACATACACAGTCTGATTGTCAAAAAAAAAAAAACTATACACAGTCTAGGGCGAAAAATAATACTCCCTCCGTCTCATATTAAGTGTCGTTTAAGGTTATGCACGGGTATTAAGAAAATAATTGGATATGCTAAATTTTATGGAAAAAAATGTGGTAGGACTAAAACATCCTTACACTTTTCTTGGTTAGTGCAAAGGCACGGTTATTGATATTCTAAAGTAAGGGTATTGTTAGAAAGTGATAATAAATGTTGTATTGGAATTCTAAAGTGACAGATAATTTGAGACAAAGAAAAACGGCAAATAGGACACTTAATATGAGACGGAGGGAGTAATCAACTTAACTATAATAGGTAATAAACCAGGGCCAGGTGATATACAGTGTGAAAATTGCTTTGATAGGTTATAATAAAATTCTAATGGGGTCAATGAGTGAGATGATGATGATTCTATTCAATGATCATGGATCAAAAGAAAGATTAATTAAACGAAAAAGTGTTTCTGGTGGCAGTGGAAGAAACATGCAACAGTTGAGCTTGGTGATAAGACACTAATTATCAAGAGACTAGAATAGGGTTAGATGTTGGAAATCATGTTGATTAGGACCTGACTTATAAGTGGTTCACTGGTTTGAGTGGTTGGTGACAATATCATCAATACGAGATTTGGGAAAGGGGGATCCAGCCATCCAGGTGTCTATGATTATCAAATTATATATCATCAAATGCTAGAAAAGAAGGATTCATACTACTTTTAGGGTGACAAAATATATCGTGTCTTTAGCCTATTTTGAACTTATTTGACTATTCAAAGATAATAAAGACTTTAATAATTACATGATATATTTTGTTATAGTATTAGAGTTTAGTATGATATATATATAAGTAGAATCACATATTTTATGGGTTGTGTTGGGTTTGGTGGGTTTTTGATTTTCTGACCCAACACTCTGGGTTTGCTTATTTCGAGTGTTTGACTTTTCTCAACCCTATCCTACTCAACACACACCTCCTAAACCCCTGAATCCCAAAAATACCACTCACTTAAAAACACTCAATTTTTTCATGCATTTCGTTTTCACTTCTCGTTTTTTTTCTCCGGTTCTTCGTCTGGTTTGATTGAGCCAACCCGAACAGGTTTGGCTGTGAGTAGGCGAACTATATAAATTTCGTTTTCAGTTCTCTTTTTTTTTTTTTTCTGGTTCTTCGTTTGGTTCGGCTGAGACAACCCGAACGGGTTCGACTGAGGCCACCCGAACCATGTAAATTTCAAAAAAAAGGGTGTCTGTCAAAATATATAAGATACGATTGAGGGCAGTCGAACCTGTTCGATTGCCTCTAGTCGAACCCATTAAAATTTCGAAAAAAATACTGACGCGCGGTTCATTAATGGTATTTTGGTCATTTTGCAAGGTTTGATAGTGTGCGGTGAGTAGTGGGGTCGGGAAAAGTCAAACCCTATTTTGAAACCAAACCCAATTACCTGAACAACCCGTACTTTGTGGGCTTGCTTGGGTCAAAAAAGTATCCATGCCCACCCCTAACTTAAAGCTTTAACGTCTTTTTTTTTAGACCGGCACAGTAGTTTGTTTTGACAATAACCTGCGCAGTAGTTTTAAAAACAATTAAAAATTATTTCCAAGCTGAAGGAGCCTTTCTTCCTAAGGCATCAAACTTTTATGTCGCAAAAGAAATTCCTAATTAGGAAAAGGCAAGCAACAAAAAGGAATGATTTAAGGAAATATTCAAATGTCAAATGATTATGATTTTCCAAATATAGAGAATAATGATTGAAGATTGGACCATGAATATTCTGTGTAATTATACTTCCTTGAAGTTTATCTTCTGCTCAACTAATAAAATGATTACGATTGCTGTGCTTGTTTGATATTGGCCTCCTCTAGATTATATGCAACTCGATTATGTAAGAATTGACCAGGGATTTGTGTCTAAATGAAACTTACGGAAGGTGATGAGTATTCTTTTTAAAGATAGAGAGAGTGTATATATATGTTATTTAATCATCTTTTTCCCTCTAAAATAAGCTTAAAGGTACCAAAGACATTTAGTATGAATCTTTTTCCAGTGAAGACGCTATAACCATGTTCATTGAAGGGGTGTGCTTGTTGGGGATAGGATGGGAAATAGATTGCCTAACTTTAGTTTCTTCTAATTTTGATAACTTTAGATTATTCTAATGAGAGAGAAAGATGAAAAACGAAGGGAAAAATCACGAGAAAGATTGAATTGAAGGGGATAGATAGACTCAAAAATAGGGTGAAGTTGAAGCAAGGCCTAGCTCATTTAGCTATACTTTTCATTCCAAAGAAAAGATAGAGTGAAGTTCATGCCTTAAAGTTAGACAATCTCTATCTACATGAAGGGGTGGTGATAGGAGAAATACTATGGTGAGTATTAATGGAAGAATAAAGCTAAATGTAACAGAGGATTTGGGAGATTATGGGAGAAGCTTAATGCAGTGGAAAAAGGAAATAGGTGGGGGAAGAGTGGTCGAAGGGTGAAGGAGAAGACAAAAAATTCTAATCTAGTTTTTGTTAATGTTTTGATAAGAAATAAAACTAAATTTTACTTTTTAGAATATAAAACTAATCTACTAAGTTGTAAATTGGTTGCGAGGAGGATCATAATCCTTGTAAAAAAAACAAAGGATCACAATCAAACTATCTATTCATTGTCAAAAAACAATCAAACTATCTATTTATTTTTAATAAATTCCTAATTTAGTCACTAAAATCTACTATATAAATCTTAAATTAAAAAAATATTAAATAGTTTTTAAAAATGTATTGCAACAAAAAAAATCTTCGTCCATCAATTAAATTTTAGATGATAATATTAACTGCTTAATAAATGATAGAGTAATAAACAAACACTGATTGCCCAGTAGCTTAATCTATCTAAGAATGCGGGATAGACTCGGTGATTGCAGGTTCGATTTTTACAGTTGACAAACTCGATATTGAGCAGTGCGGAATTTAATCTTAAGCATGAGTAGAGCGTAGTCATTTATTTGAAAGTGTAGAAACACTTCGTGAGTAGCCAAAATGGTTGGAACAAAAAAAAGATTATGGAGTAATAATTTAAGAATTATAATTTTATTCTTTTATACAAATGCCAGCTATTTATTTATTTATGATTATTGACTTTTGCAAAAAGTGGTAGGCGACGTCATGCTCAAGTGGCTTCGGTGTCAAAAAGAATGTTGTGAACCATAAATAAAAATAAAAATATATTCATAAAACAAATTATGCACATAAAATAAAACAATTTATTTGACTGTATTTCTATAAGAAAATTCTCTCCATAAACAGGATTAGTTTGAATTTAATATTTGCCACTCGTTTAATGTTGGAAATTATATATTCGTGGTTGTAACAATTGTTACAACAACTAAACTACTATTTTACCAGTAATTAAAAAAATTAAATGACTATTTTGTAAATAAAGATTGGTTCAATTAGTAAGAATGCTACTTAAGTATTCAATATCATATGGAAGGTTTGATTCTTTGTGGTGGTGCGATCTCCGGTGCGTGGGTAATGATCGATTGACAATGGGGTGGTTTGAGGCTAGTGGGGTGGTTTGAGGCTTGTGTGAGAAGGGGGATGCGTGATGGTCGAGGTGTTGATTTTTGGCACCATCATTGGATTGGGCAGCGACCTTTGAAATTGGACTTTGTCAGTGTTTTTGCAGGTTGTCTATATCATAATGTTTTTGCAGGTTATTAGTATTTGTGTATTGTATCGGTCTTATACCAAGTCGCGATTGTATTAGGTTTATGCACTATTGAATTATGATTAGAAGTTATGTGACTATGGAAAGGATGATTGTACCAAATGTTCTTCTTTCAAATTATTAAATTTGTTTTGTTTTTATGAAACCAATCATCTATAGTCGATTCGGTTGTTTCAATTTTTATTAATTCAATTTTTTGAAAGTGCTTATCTAAAAGGCTAGAAAGTAATATTCTGGTTTTGATGTCGACTCAAAACCTGGGATGTTACACAAATTGCCAATGTCAGGTTGATATTTTCTGTTGACTAATTAAAATGTCACAGAAAGACCTAATTAAAAAGCTATAATAATTTAGGAACATGATTGCAGCTGTTTTTATTTAAGAATTTAATTAAAAATTCCAAAATAATTCTAAGACCTATTATTGCGTAGGTAAACTCAAAATACTCAATCCAAATATTATTTGAGCCACTTGTGGCAACATGTTTTTGCCGACTTTGTTAATTTATAAATTTAAGAGTTCACACGTGTATCTAAATATCGTCATTTATTTATATCAAAAAAATATTGTCATTTATACTTTATTAATTTTTAGATTCTTGTTAACGGTCCGTACAATAAGATTTTTTTTTGCTAATCTCAAAGATTTTGGCTTAATTACAGTTTTGGTCCCCCTATTATCACCGATTCACGATTTTAGTCCCCCAACTTTTTTTTTCACAAATTTAGTCCTCTTATTTTTCCAATTTGTAAAATCAAAGTCCCCCACTAATTTGGTCAAACTTGTTGCTGACATGGACCTCATTTAAGTGACGTGGCAAGCAACATTTGAATGCGACATGGCTTGGAAAAGTGGTTACACCGATTGAATCGGCGAAGATGGAGTATATGTCGACAGCGTGGTTGCCGGCGGCAGAGAAGATGAAGGTGTGGTGAGGAGTATGTCAACAAAAAAAACCGTTAACTGTTTTAAAATAAAAAAATCCATGTGGCATTCAAATGTGGCTTGCCACATCACTTAAGTGAGGTCCATGTCAGCAATAAGTTTGACCAAATTAGTGGGGAACTTTGATTTTACAAATTGGAAAAATAGGGAGACTAAATTTGTGAAAAAAAAAGTTGGGGACTAAAATCGTGAATCAGTGATAATAAGGGGACTAAAACTGCAATTAAGCCAAAGATTTTTTTTTCTTGTGTGACAAAAAGAGATTCTTGTTAACAGATTATTATGTTTTTTTGCATATAATTAAGAAACGTCTTGTGTACAAATTCTGCAATAATTGACCTGCAAAATAATATTACTTTACCATTTTTTGTTATCGCAACTTTTTTTGGTATCTTGTCAATAAAAATAATACAAGTACATATGTATCCTATAATATTTATTAGTATGTATCACCCCACGGGTATACATATCATTTGAATTTTATTTTGTAAATTTTTTGTAAAAGAAATAAAAATTATATCTTAGTAATAAATTGACTAAAATATATTTAGATAAATATTACATACTGAAAAAAAAACTATTTCAATGAAAAAATTTAATTTTATATATATTTACGTAATTATTTAGTAATGGGAAGACACTAATCCATACCTATATTGTCCTAACGCAGTTGTAATTTTATAAATATTACACCTGATGATAACGAAAACTGGCACATAACTTCTAACTTGTCAAAAAAAAAACTTTTTCACTCTATATTTGAAAAAACTGATGGAATATAGAAAGGTGTTAGGTGAATTAGAGTTAATTTAGCATTAAAACAATAACTTAAAAGTACTATAGTATATATAAGAAAGCAAGTCTCCTTTACATAACTTAAAAGCGACTAATTTTCCAAAAAGTAGTGTCTCCTTTTTCTAAAAAGAAATGCAATGTCTTCTTTAGATTTTAAGATATTTTTAGTAGTACATTATTAGCAGTAAAAACTTAGGACTATGTCCCCATTGCTATTTCGTCAAGTTGTTTTTTATTAAACAAACAATCATATTAGTGCTTTTAAAATAAAAATTTCAATAATATATTTCACACACAGTTTAAATTAGGTTTGATTTAAGGTTTTATGTTAAAATAATTGGTAGGATAAATAAAATAATAAAAACTACGTTATATGAATAGCACCATCATACGGTAACGTAACAAAGTCCGTGAACATAACTGTCCAAAAAAACCCAATTCCACAAATACAAACATTCTTGTGCTATCTATTTATTAAAGAAAGACTGAAAAGTATTATAAATATAGATGTTCTGATCTTGTTCTCATTCAGCCAATTCATGTGGGAAGTCCTTTTTCCCAATATTGTACGACTCATCCTCAGATTGCATCCTGAAATAAGATAAATTTTACTTTGGTTAATTTATATATTTATAAGCCAATATTGCATTAGAATTTTTCGTTCAATTTATCTTAATCTTCTTCCCTTTTGTGGATTAGCGAGCATTTTTAAGGTCTGAGATCCATTTGAGAAGTTTAGAAATTAAAGCATCCAATAACATCATTAATGAAGAATCATTTTTGTTAATAAATAAATGACAAAATGAGTTTACCTTTACTATTGGCTTCAGAATTTTGTTTGATGTGAAACCTTCCATGATTTCATTATAACTTGAAAGACCCACCTCATTTCCCTTAATAATAAAAGTTTTGCAAAATATATAAGTAGTGAATATTATGTTACAAATAACTTTGTTTTTATTTAATACTTACATTTTCAAAATCAGAGATTAAGTCACCCAATTTTTGTTGTGCCAAATTTTGAGTAGTTTTACCAAACAATACAAATATGGTTTTGACTGTGTAGAATCTTTCACATCAAGTTCCAAACGAAACTTATTGAAGAGAAAATATTAGGTGTAAGATAAAATTTGTATGCATATTCTTTTGTTGGCTATTATTCTCAACTATAAAGAAAAAAAAATTATTAACTATTCAAATCCTTATAATGTCATGTACATCAAGTGAATTTCTATTTATATAAAAATAAAATATCATCAGTTCCTGGCCATTGGGTCTTTTTGATGACCATAGTCGCAAGTGAAATCTGCATCAGTTCGAGATGCCCTTTTTTTTACATTAAGGGCAACAAACATAATACCATCCATTCTTTGTCAAAATTTCACTTATTGTTGCTAGACAATAATAGACACCATCCTGTGTTTTTAAATGAAATGATAAGATTGTTGTATTTTAAAAAAAATAGGTGCATAAACACAAAACTATATTGTTTTACCTTGCTATCTCTTGATTTTGCTATGGATAAAATTTCAGTTATATTATAAAACTTTTAAACAAGTTACTTGAATGATTGTATGAGCTCAAATTAGCCTTTGGGATGTGTATCCCACTTTCGTGCAATTCGCACCTTTATGCTGCAATAATCGGTTAGGTTGATCAGATCGTTGAGAAAAGTGTGTATATTTGTATATGTAATGTTAAATTATTTGCTTCTTGCTGATTTTGTCTTTCAGTAATAAAATTAGGCGACTTTTTAGGATTGGGATCGATTAAGTCTCGTACGGGTATACAAATCAAATTGATTGTTAGATATAATGTAAAATGATATTAATGGTTGAAATTTTATCAACCAATCTCAACAATTCATAACATATAATAGTATATCCTATAGTCAATTTGACTAATACATAGTCAGTGGCGGACCTACCTTGTAACCAGGGGTTTAGTTGGACCCCCTGAAAAAAAATATTAGTACTAGTATCTCTATATAAAATTCTTTTGAACCCATTGAAAATTTAAATTTGCACTAATATCTTTAAATTTGCACATAATATGCACTCAATTTTTAATAAATCTGTCTTATTAATCTCCGTAAGTGATTATTTATAAAACTTTAGGAATTAATTTTACCAACATCACATATTTTTATGGACTACTTGTTATTTTCCTAAAGTTTAGGACTTAAATAGGTAATGGCCAGTAAATTAGAGACTAATTTGACGATTTACTCTTAAATAAATTTGGCGTAAGATAACTTGATTTCTTAATTTTAGTAAATTAAGTGAGGATATTAGAAAAAAATTAAACAATTCAATGAAACAACCTTTTTTATAATTATTTTTTTCACCCCTAAGATTCTGGGTCCGCAACTGTTCATAATTGAGTGACATAATTGATCCCTACACTGGAAGGCACTATAAAAACTAATGTTGGTTAATACTTCTCATATATACTTATAGATATTCCAATCAACTGATTCAAATATTTGATAATAATGGGCGTATACATGAATGAATGTAATAATATAAAATGATAAATCTTCTTATAAAAAGAGATCAATAAATCACCTCGCTATTGGATGTTAATTAGTTGCGTAGCAAATTCCTTTCCTTATTAAAACATGTTTAGCAAAGATATATAAAGGTAAAAATAAAACAGAAATAAGTACCGTGAGAAAAAGAGAAACAAACCAACAACGGTTGGTCCAAGTAGTAACTGAACTCAGATTCCACTCTAAGGTCTCGAGTTTAAATCTTGATTGTGGTTAGAATTGTGTTAAAAAAGGTGAACCACATGGATTGGCATAATCGAGCATACATATAGCTAGATTGACCAACATAGATTAGTTGCCGATAAAGTCGATCAATACTATCCACTAACATGATAAAAAAAAGAGAAAGATAATAAAAGGTTCCAAAGTGACGTGACCAAAAAAGTATGAGAGAAGCATAACTCATATATAAAATCAACAATAATTATAGTCTCACATACTTAACCCACGCAATCTCACAATTTGAAATTTTATTTTCTTTAGCACAAACGGCTGGATAAAAAAAAGTGGAGCATGCTCCAATTGTATGCACAATTTTTACTTATATTTTTTTAATAAAAAAAGTTTAGGTGAGTTGGGCTCCGGGGGCTCACCAGGGCCAAGGCAAGCCTCATGGCTCTTTGAGCCCACAATTTTGTGGAGAATGAGCTAACTCCTTACCAACTGAGCCAACCTTCATTGGCAATTTTTACTTATATTTGTCACTATGTTTTTGGGACATCGATTTTATCGGACCAATTATAAAACGAGCATTATTTTTCTTCATGGGAACTTTCTGGGGGCTCGCTTGGGCCATAATCCCAGCTATGTTTGGCGTAGCATCCATACTTCACAGGTATTGGTTAAATTTGGAGCTAGATGGAAAATTGGAGATGGAACTAGTATTAATGTTTGGCAAGATCCTTGGGTCAAAGGTGCGCCCAACTCTCTTATCTCATCACCGGTGGTCGCAGGCACTGAGACAATGACTGTTAGTGATCTATTTGATTCCTCTTCAGGTAGGTGGAACACACAACTTCTTCATCAAATCTTTGCTCCACAAGACCAGAATCGAATTTTGAGCATGACACTACACTGCAGAGACCAAAATGATTCTTTGATATGGAATCCCAGTCTTGATGGTTTATTTTTGGTGAAATCTGCCTACTACACCGTTAAGAATGAGTTTGATCTTTGGGTTTCAGGTGATTGGTGTTCTATTTGGAAGCTTAAAATACCCTCAAAAGTCATCCTTCACCTTTGGCGCATTGCCAGAGGCGTTATTCCTTGTCATTACAATCTCCAGCGTCGTCACGTCCAATGCCTGAAGGAGTGCCCGTTATGCGAATCAACAGTGGAAAGCGAGTGGCACCTGTTCTTTGAATTTCCCTAGGCACAACTTGTTTGGCGGAGTGTTGGTTTGTGGTGTGAGATCGAGCCAGCGTTTATCGAAGGGGAGGGTTTCAAAGAGGGCTTCTTTAAGCTTTTGTCGTCATTACAGGAGGGTTCAAGGAATTGCTTTGCGATGATCACTTGTGATGTGGAAGCGGAGAAATGAACGTGTATGGGACAATGTAAGTAAACCATTGAGGATATCGATTCAATGTGCTTTGGATTTGTTGTTTTTTTCGCATGAAGCTAAGTGAGCAAAATACTCGAGTTCTTCTGGCTCTCAGACGCAGCGCGTTGCTGCTGTTTCCTCTTGGTCTCGTCCTGATGTTGGTATGGTCAAATGTAACGTCGGTGCAACGCTATTTGATGATGGGAGATTTGGCATAGGCCTGTGTATTCATAATGAAACAGGTCACTTCGTGAAGCCCAAAACAATCTGGTTAATCGGAAAGCCTCAACCCCAGGAGGTGGAAGCTACTGGTTTATTGAAAGCGGTTACTTGGTTATGAGAATTAGACATCCAGAGTGTTACCATCGAGCTTGATTCCAAAGCGGTAGTGGATGGCATCCGAGGAGCGTGTAATATTGTAACTGAATATGGCTCTATTTTGAAATCTTGTCAATCTTTTCTCTCTACTCTAGGAAACTATTGTGTTAGTTTTATTAAGAGGCAAACAAACCCTATGGCTCATACTCTCTGGCTAGAGCATCAAGGTCCTACGCTAGCTCCCAAGTCTTTGATTGTATTCCCACTTGTACTAACTTTTTGATTTTGCAGGAAATGCCATAAGCTCTTTTTTGTCAAAAGGTTGCAAAAGATAAAAAAGAAAACAAAGGCAAAAATAAAAAGACTAAGTCTAGAAAAAGTTACACCACTTGCATTTGCCAAGAGAAACACAAGCAATTCCTCCGGGCAATGGTGAAGCTCGACAAAATTATCGTTAGAGTAGTTAGCTCTCATCTTAGCTAAAACATCTGCACATTGGTTCCTTTCTCGTAATTGTGAGTCAGCCGACAGTCCCGATCACATAAATTGTATGTGTTTCTCTTTGATATTTGACACACAAATATTTGAGAGTATCTAAAACATAATAGAGTATTAAATGTAAATGGTTAAAAAAGAGGTATGAATTAAAAGAAGAAAAACGTTAAAAGTAATGTGAAAAAATTAACAAACGGAAGAAAATATAGTACTAATTCAATCATTATCCAAGGTTATGTACATTTGTTTCTCTGTTATTTTTTTAATAACAAGTTAAATGTCAATGGTTTTGTTTACTACGTTTTTCTTTGGGTTATTTAATTTTCTAAATGACACAAGTGGTTCCTAACATTGACCTTACAACCCCTATAAATAATCAATAAAAATCACATTTCCAATTCATATTCACATCTAGTAATCTTCTCTTGTGAGTCTAGAAACAAACACCATATTCAATATGGAATATCAAAACCCTCCTTCAATTCAGATCTCAGATCCTGAAGCACCAGAAATCACTCCAAACCAAACTGATAACTCACAAGCCAAAGGTTTCAATGCAAAAGAAGCAGTGCAGAAAGTGAAATCCAACTTGAGTTTTCCTTCAAAATGGGCTGAATTGAATGGTGCTGTGGGTGACCTTGGCACCTATATACCTATAGTCCTTGCTCTCACACTTGCTAGGGACCTCAACCTTGGAACCACGTTGATCTTCACAGGTATTCTAACGTTGGGTTTATATATATATATATATATATATATATATATATATATATATATATATATATAAAATTAAGTTTCATATTTGGCACATCTTGTGATTATAAATTATATATATTTTTTAAATTCACTTAACATATAAAAAAATGAGAAATGTTATTTGGACCAAAAAGCGTAACAAAATACGAATACATATAGGATATGAAGGGAATACATGCATAATATATTGATTTTTTTATTTTAAATTAAGTTCAGTGTTTTACGCGCATAATATATTTAGTTTAAAATAAAAAAATAAATATATTATACGTGTGTTCCCTCCGTATCCACACGTATTCGTACTTTGGTACACTTTTGGTACGATTTTTGGTCAAAATAACATTTCTAAAAAATTATCCTCTCATGTAATTGTTGTGTGATGTGTGTTATAGGTGTCTACAACATCCTCACTGGTATTATGTATGGAGTTCCCATGCCTGTTCAGCCGATGAAGTCCATTGCTGCGGTGGCCTTATCGGACACTGATTTTGGTGTCCCAGAAATAATGACAGCCGGTATCTTGACCGGCGGTGCGTTGTTTGTTTTAGGGATCACCGGGTTAATGCAAGTGGTGTACAAGTTGGTTCCTTTATCAGTTGTGAGAGGAATTCAACTAGCACAGGGTTTGTCATTTTCTTTAACTGCAGTTAAATATGTGAGGAAAGTGCAAAATTTGCCAAAGTCAAAATCTTTGGGTCAACGACCTTGGTTTGGGTTAGATGGTTTGGTTTTGGCTATTGTTTGTGCTTGTTTTATTGTCATTGTTAATGGAGCTGGTGAACAAAATCGTGGTTGTTGCGGTGCTCCTGAAGATAATGACACTAGAAATTCTAATTTGGGTGTCCAAAGAAGTAACAATGAAGGTGCAAGAAGTAATAATAGGACTAACAAAGTAAAGAAAATTATGTTTTCACTTCCTTCTGCTTTTATAATCTTTGTCTTAGGTATTGTTTTGGCATTCATAAGAAGACATGAGATAGTACATGAAATAAAGTTTGGACCTTCTTCAATGGAAGTGATGAAATTCACTAGGGAAGCTTGGAAAAAAGGTTTTCTGAAGGGTGCAATTCCTCAACTACCCTTGTCAATTTTGAACTCAGTAATAGCTGTTTGCAAGTTATCGTCTGATTTATTCCCAGGAAAGGAGTTTTCAGTTACTTCACTTTCAGTTACAGTTGGGTTAATGAATTTAGTTGGTTGTTGGTTTGGTGCAGTGCCAACGTGTCATGGTGCAGGTGGACTAGCAGGACAATACAAATTTGGTGGAAGAAGTGGTGGTTGTGTGGCACTTCTTGGTGCAGCAAAATTGGTTTTAGGGTTAGTTTTGGGAACTTCTTTAGCTCACATTTTTAACCAATTTCCAGTGGGGATTTTAGGTGTGTTGCTTTTGTTTGCTGGAATTGAACTTGCTATGTGTGCTAGGGATATGAATTCTAAGGAAGATACATTTGTGATGCTTATTTGTACTGCTGTTTCACTTGTGGGTTCAAGTGCTGCACTTGGATTTTTATGTGGAATGGTTGTTTTTGTTCTTCTTAAGTTAAGGACTTGGACAAAGAATCAACCACTTTCTACCATTTGGACACAGAAAAGTCCAATGTAATTTTATTAAAGAAAAATTGTAATAGTATATATGTATAGGGTGCTTTTGTTTGCTATTAATTGCATATCTATTGTTTTAATATGCAAATAAGTTAGAGTGTATAGTTTAGTTTGATTTTTTATTTTATTTGAGTTTCTTGAATTGGTTTTCTTAATTTGTTGGAATTTGTAAGGGCTGTAGTAGGCTCCTATATATGTTGTAATTGTAAAAATTGTGGAGCATTACTAGTAGGAACTTTAGCTATTGCTGAATTTCCTAGCTTTTGCTCCTTGTCCCCTCCCTCAATAATACAAAACAGAATAATTGATTGGCTTTAAATAATTCTTACAATTTTTTTTATTGTTGTTTTATATGGACTTCATAGGGATCCACTTAAGGTTTTTCTTTTACTCCCACAATATGACTCTATACCCCTACAATTTTCGTTATTCTGAAAATACTCTCGTGAATTAGTCTTTAACGGATTTACAAAATTAAAAGGTAAATTCGTTTTGGGTAAAAACCAAAAACAGATTATCTTTTAGTTAGATAAATCCGTTTTAGAAAAAATGCATAACGGATTTAACCCCAACATAGTTAAATCCATTTTGACTCTTACAATTTTTTAAAGGTACTATATATTAGTTTGACGTATAATTCCGCTTGACATTTAATTCCCTTTCATATATTTCCATCTACGTTAGAACTCCAAGTAAAACTATCTGACACGTCGTTGTTGGTTAATGGAAGCTTGCTTAGAAGATACGTATATACTCCTTATAGTTCTCAGGAATAGATGTATAGAGAGCATCAAAATTCCATTCATTATTCACAATGAGGTCTATATCATGAATGTCCACATAAGGAATAAGAGTGCTAACCTTACGTACCATACGGGCTCCAGGGAGTGTACCAAGCTGACGTAGCTTCATCATCATTCCTGAACCCATATCCATCTTGGAGCGCAAGCCTCGCCTTAGAGACTGATAGCAATCCATAAACAACCAATCCAGAAGTTTTTGGAAACAAGAAACACCCAGAAGTAATGTATTTGGAAAATATAATGTTGACAAAGAGTTTCTCTTTTTGTTGATGGACATCGGAAACTAATTTTCCCAACAGAGTTGTGTTCGCATCCCTGGTTTTACGAATACCCAGGCCTCCAAGTCTTTTATTCTATGTTATAGTATTCCAGTCAACACAATGAATACCTTTAACGTTATTACCATGCCAAATGAAATAATGGGTGGTCTGATCAATCTGCTCGCAAATAGTCTGAGGGAGCCATGCAATTTGCATATAATAAGTGGGGATCGAGTTCAAAACTTATTTAGCAAGAGTGATGCGCCCATCCTTATTTAGAAGTTTATCAATAATAAACTTGTAGTCAACATGCTTTATCCTACCTTGAGCATAGGGAAACCAAGGTATTTCTCTAAGGAAGTAGTACTTTTGATTGTCGTGATATTTGTGATTTGATCCCACATATGTAGAGTAAAAAACTCTTGATTTCTGAAGGTTGACTTAAAGACCAGATGCGTCTCCAATAGCCAAGATATCAGCAATCAGCTTTGCTAACATCGTACATTATTGCTAACATCCCACACCTGGGCTCCAATTTCTTTTTGATGATTCTGAAAAGGCTTAAATAGCTTTTACCCCCTGTAAATATCACAAGAATCCATATACCGCCCTGTAAAATAATAAGTTTTAAAATGAACCTTGCAAAATTCATAATGTTTCTAGTTAGGTCCTTGCTCTTAGTTTTTCTTCACAACGTTAACTTAAACTGAGCTGGATGTCCATGTTGGCATAACGCGTGGCTCATTAGAGCTTATACCATCATCATCAACATCATTCATTCATTTGAAACTCTTATTCTCACTGAAACTCGCCAATAATTATGTTGATGAATGAGGCGAGTTTCAGTGAGAATAAGAGTTTTAGATGAATGAATGATGTTGATGATGATATAAGCCCTAATTAGCTACGTGTTATGCCAACGTGGACATCCAACTTAGTTTAAGTTAATGTTGTTAAGAAAAATTAAGAGCAAGGACCTAACTAGAAATGTTTTGAATTTTGCAAGGCTCATTTTAAAACTTTTTATTTTACAGGGGGTATATGGATTCTTGTGATATTTGTAGGGGTAAAAGCTATTTAAGCCTTTTGAAAAAGGCATTTTCTTTTTTTTGGTTACAATATTTGTTAACATCGTACATTATTGTCAAAGAAAATAATCATACATATGCATTTAATCAGTACGGATGTTAACCAAAATAAGAAAAGGTAACAAAAAAATATAATATTAAAATATTTGCCTCATGCTGATTTTATTTTTTATTATTTAAAAAATATTAGTTTTTTTGTGCACACACATCCAAAATATATAAATATAAAAAGATATGTTTTGGATTGGGCCAGTCGTCAGGCCAAATCCATTAGTGGATCCACCCAACAGATCAATGGGCTTCCAGAATCAACGATCCGGATCACTCCACTCGAATCCGACGACTCTCTCGAATCTCTCAGCCACTATAAATAGCAGTAAACACCAAGATGTCAGGTACACAATCTATTCTAATTCTCACTCGATATTATAGTGCTCGACCTTGCTAACTTGAGCGTCGGAGTGTCCTCGCAGGTACACCCCCCGCACGTCCAGACCTACCTCAACAGCATCAGGTCGACCATTTTCTACAGCATCAGAGGACCAGTCCTGATAAACTCCAATTTAGTGCATTTTTAGAGATATCTTTGAGTAATTTTTAGAGCAATTATTACTAGTTATATAAATTATTGACTTACTTTGCTCTTTATTTTGTAGAAAAGAAGAAAATGTTAAAAGAAATTAAGTCCAACTTAAAGCCCATGAATTGAGGAAAAGGCCACGGCCAATTTGAAGGAGAAATGGCCCAAAGGAATTAAAACCGTGCACCTAAACTTGCTGGAGAAATAGTGCATCTTGGAAGGTTTTTTTTGGTACCCCCACACTCTTCCGTCATACCCCTACGTCCCCTGCGAAAAGACCAAAATACCCACACTTACCATTATTTACTTACATATAATTTACCACCAGAAATTTCAGAGAAAATCGTATATACCTCACTACACCTATATACGATTAGCCTGAAAAATTCGCATCGCATATACCTCAGCATTTAGATATATACGACTTTGTTGAAAAGTGAGTCGTATATACGTCCTTTAACATATATACGATTTCCATTCGTATATACCTATATACGATTGGAATTCGTATATAGGTATATACGACCTTGTTTTTTGCTTTTTTTTATTAAAAATTTTGTTTTTTTTTATAGTGTCCCATAGGCATCGAGGGGAGTCTTCGGCTTCGGCGTCGTCAGCTCCGTTTACACGCACCTGCCACAGAATTGTGGGACATGCGTCTACGAGGCGTAGGCGCAAAGAGAGACAGCAGCCAGTGGAGGAAGTCCTGGTCCCTGAGCTTGAGTTTGAGTTTGAGTTTGAGGAGGGCCAGCAGGCGTACCCATATGAGACTGACCAGGAGCAGACGAGCAGTCTATGTCCTCAGACATAGACTGGTCTGAGGACCAGTCTATGTCTTAGCACCACCACCATCAGCAGCAGCACCATTAGCAGCAGTATCAGCAACAACACCATCACCAGCAGTATCAACAGCAGCACCATCATCAGCAGTATCAGCAGCAGCCTCTCTTTACTTTAGCAGGTCATGTCTGTTCTCGTGTACTGGCAGACCTGGTAAGTTAAATTTATTTACGTTGTGTTGTTAGTTTAATTTATTCCTGTACGTAGTCTTATTTTGTTAATTTGTTTTTAATTTAGACATTTGGACGTGTGGTGAAAGCATGGAACCATGGCAACAAGATTACTACCAGACTATTTCCTTATTGCCAGAACCAGCAGTTGTTCAACTATGTCAGAGGTTCCAAGTTATCCCCCCTTGTCTCCACCGAACATTCCACGGTGGACCATGAGCTGCTGTCCGCCTTCGTTAAGAGATGGCACCCGGAGGCGTCGTCATTTCACTTACCATTTGGTGAGATGACGATTACTCTTGAAGATGTGTCCTGCCTGCTTCATCTTCCCATCCAGGGAAATTATTTCAGAGCTCCACCCACTTCTGTGACCAAAGAGCAGGCCATCCAGCTAGCACACGTTTATCTAGGTGTGAGCATTGAGCAGGCTCGTATGGGGTGTGGGAGGACTACTGGTCCATACTTCCGTTATGAGTGACTGGAAGAGATACTTAAAGAGAATTCCATGGCGGGGGGGAACATGGATGTTGCTGTCAGAGCGTATATACTTTTGCTTCTGAGCTACTCCATCTTCACTTGCAAACTGGAGACAAGGCTGAGGCTAAGTGGCTGCTCCTGCTTGCGGAGATCAGTGCTGATGTTGTTGGAGGGTATGCATGGGGGGCAGCAGCACTAGCTTACATGTATGATGCACTGAACTACTCCTGTGTGGACACTTCACAGCAGATAGGAGGGTATGCGAGCCTACTACAGGTACAAATTTTAAAGTATTTTTTTTTTCATTTTTTCCGAGTTTTGATAAATTGTTTTTAATTAACCATTTTGTTTTTTATTATTGGATTTCAGGCCTGGATTTTATGGTATTTTCCTTCCTTAGTTGAGAGGAGGCCGGGTGGTGTAATGGATGAACCACTGTGTGGATGCTGGAGGAAGAAGAAGTCAGACGCTGCGAAGCTATTAGATTATAGGCAGCTGCTTGATGGGCTGACCTCCAATGATGTCTGTTGGCGACCATTTGAGGGGCTCCTGGGGGATAGAGCCTTTGAGATGATTTCACTGTATAGGGGCTTCATCAGCTGGGGAGACATCAGAGTTCCCTACATGCCTGATAGGTGCCTGCGATAGTTTGGGTATGTGTAGGGCATCCCACGTACCCCTCTTACTGGTCGTCCGACCCATGTAGACGTCCTCTTTCAGATTGCGCACTACCTGCCGTTAGTGCAGGACATTCTGGCGGCTGGCCGTCCTGCTGAGGAGTTGGGTGAGGTTGGTCCAGGCTACTTGCAGTGGTATGTGAATGCGTCGATTCCGAGACTCTTACCTGCAACAGCACCACCAACAGCACAAGAAGCACCACCACCACCTGAGGAATGGGCGCACAGTATGACAGATTTGGTTAGGACTGGGCTTCGTCGTGGACATATTCGTATGGGCACCACTACGTACACTGACCTTTATCAGTTGTTACAGAGGCTAGGGCTTGATGACTAGGGCATTTTCTGTACTTTTATTTTATGTTTGCACTTTTATGGATTCTACACAGTTGTTGGATTTTATGTTTGTGCTTTTCTGGGTTCTATTTGTACTTTTATTTTATGTTTCTACGTTTCTTGCGAGTTTCCTTCAAATTTCGGTCAGTCGATTTCATTCATGCGATAAAACAACGTTACATATCAGTCCATTTCATTCATGCGATAAAATACTGTTACATAAAAGATAAAACATAACAAACTAAACCCTAATCCTAATACTCCGGTGCTCGCAGACGACGTAATATCTCATTCACGCTCCGTTGTGTTTCCACGTACAGCTCCAAAGGCTTATACCCCATAAGCCTGTCATGAATGTCGAACATGTTCGCCACGTCTTCGTCGGTCTTGATAGAGATGGACGAGTAGGAAATGCAGCCATCATCTCCACGATCGGGTTTCCGATAAGTGATACTAGTGACGTCACGGTCGTCCCCAATCACTTGAACTTTTGACCACACTTTATCCATCAAACCCCATGGCGCGGTCGATTCGGCATAACTCCGGCTTCGGACTCCAAAAGTAGACCCCATCTTCTGTCATCGTGATGTTGCCCCCATAATGTATACCACAGAGCCTATTCTCAGCAGACCGTTGTGTTAGGCAAATCTGCATTCTGGATGTGTGAGAAATGTAATTGAGAGTGAAATTTTGGTGAGAAAAGAATGAGGGTGGGGGTGGGTATTTATGGATTTCGTCAATGATTATCAATCGTTGATATTGTCGGTGCAATCTACACCGTTGATTAACATTGGAAGTCAAATTCTAACCATTAGATCAATAATTTTTTTTATAAAAGTCGTATATACTTAGGGGGTGTATATACGACTTTGTAACATACAAGTCGTATGTACCCCCACCCATACGTATATACGACTTGTATCTCACCAAATCGTATAGACGTATGTGTGGGGGTATATACGACTTGTATGTTACAAAGTCGTATATACACCCCCCTTAGGTATATACGACTTGTTTTAAAATTAGATTTCGTATTTAATTTTTTTTTACATATATACGATTTGAATTAATCAAAGTCGTATATATGTATGGTATGGTATATACGATTTTGGCTCAAATTTTTTAGGGGTATTTTCGTCCAAAAAAATCTTGTGGGGGTATATGAGAAGATGGTGGGGGTAAAAAAAAAAACCCATCTTGGAATTTGTTTTTTTTGGTCAAAAACCCATCTTGGAATTTAAGAAGTGTGCATTATAGACATAAGGCCCACTTTAGTGCCAACACTTGAATTGGAAAGAAAATCATGGAAGCCCATGATGGCAATGAAAATCAACGCATGATTCTTGTTGAGAAAGAAAGCATGACGTGCAAAAGAAGGCAAAGTTTAAAAACAAAGGAGTGCCACAGCTTTTAAGGAGGAAGCACCTGACACGAACAATTGGAAAGCACGATTGGACACCAAAACGTAACAGTAACGCATACGAGGGAGAGAGGGGGAAGAATTAAGGATCCGCTTAACACCATGAGAGAGGTCTAGAGCAGAAAAAGGAGACTAAATTCTCAAAGGCGACTAAATTCTCAAGATCAGAAATTTCCCCACTCCGACAGAGACCTTTTTATGTTTTAAATTCTACTTTGAATTCCTAGTTTTATTTCAATTACTGTAATTAGTTGGTGGATCTATAAGATAATTAGGACTATAATTAATGAATAACCAAACTTTAATTTAGTCTTCCAATCATTCAACCTTTTTGTACTAAACTATGGTTAATTTAGGAAAAAGAATATTAATCGCGAATGACCAATTTAGTAAAGGGATTAGTAATTAAATAAAATAAGGGAATTCAGGTAGAATTAGACATAGGGAAATTGAAGCTTGCAAGTGAAACCGCGATCCTAGACATCTCTCCATTTATTAAATCTGCATTTTATTAATTGTTATTTATCTACTTTTATTTCTTTGTTTCAATTACAACTCAATTATTCGATTGTTTAAACAATAAATAATTTTAAGTAGTTTGGTACTTGTTAATTAGTCCTTGGGGACACGATGATCTTTTATACTACTTCTGCAAAAGAGTACACTTGCTCTAAGTGTGTTTTTAACGCAACGGCGCCCGAGCCACGCCGTCGCAACAATGGGTCGCCCATCCCACGGGCCAATCCATCCAGGAGGTATCGTTCATCTCCCCGAAGACATCTCGTCCATAAATCTCCACCCCCGTCGAAGGGGACGAGGAGGAGGATTAACCCCGCTTAGGGAACAGATATTTTTGCCCACTTTGAGGAGGAGGATTAACCCTAACGAGCAATGCTTTGCCGGGAACGATCTCATTGTTCAGGCGTGAGCGCCCCCCACACGAGGAGGAGCGGCTCAAAGAGATGGGACGACCATGCTTGTTGGGCGACCCAAGATGTTGGACGACCTAAAGAGCATGGGCGATCCAAATATATTAGACGATCAGAGCATCAAACGTGTAAGATGAAAGAGCAAATGAACTCAGAGAAATCAAGCGTGAAGTAGAATACCAAAGCGCGAACGATCAAAGTTTAGATTACAGTAAAAGACAGCCCGATCATGACCAGGGGCGACCATGGCAACCCTGACCAGGGGCGACCATGATCACCCTGACCAGGGGAGACCTGACCCTCATGGTCCCTGGAAGATGACCAAGTGAGCGACCCTGAACCCTTCTCGAGCGAGCGTACAAGCACTCTCCTTTGCAACATTTTTCGCCAAGTTTAAGTCTTCAACCTCGCCCTCGATCTTTGAGACCGACCCCTCAAGCTCTTCAATCTTGTGATCAGCAACCTCTTTGGCCAATTAGACCTCTTCGATCGGTTAGACTCACCTTCAGGAAGATCGACCTCTTTCCCCACAATAGGACGACACCCTCCACTTCTGACTACACCTATTGGCAGGAAGAGTCATCACACCAGGGATCCTCGTATGATTCATCCGGCTCGCCCGCACGATTTCGTAGCAGATCTCACGGGAGATACCCACTCAACCATTAAGAAGACTATTTCGCCAGAAGAATGACGTGGTCATCGAAGTCGATACTTCGAGGACCGACCACCTCGTAAAGTCAGAGTCGACATGAGCTTGGGACCATTTACCAGAGAGGTAGACGAGTACCGCATTCCGTGCTCGTTAGAAAACCCCCCTCTGACCTGAAGATGTACAATGGCGCGAAAGATTTCGTCACCCACCTAAAACACTTCGACATAACGATGAAACACAGGGGGGAAGCCAGACCTGTGAAATGCAAGATTTTCCCAATATCAGAAATCTGAGATCAGGAAGTTTTCAGACCAAACAAAGTTGAACACCTCGTATG
The DNA here is from genome assembly GCA_963573325.1 of Astragalus glycyphyllos. Classification (NCBI taxonomy): domain Eukaryota; kingdom Viridiplantae; phylum Streptophyta; class Magnoliopsida; order Fabales; family Fabaceae; genus Astragalus; species Astragalus glycyphyllos. Next base: position 86,705,600 of record OY754309.1, on the reverse strand, counting down.
GACAAATCCAACAATGGGCGCCTACCGTATGTGGAACTTGTGTTTCCTCTTCACAAGTCGTAACTTGCGCTCTGATGGTCCGATTAAGACATGTGAATATGAGTTGGAAAGATAAAAAGAAGAGATATAACTCTCGTGTTGAGCCTAACAGCCAGTTCCGATGCCTAGAGAGTCTAAAGCTTGGATGTCTCATCCCGACATTCATTGATGGAGGAAATCTCACCCACGAGGGGTACTTAAACGAATTTAAGTACAAACGAAGCAGCCTAAGATTGGTCGCACCCTTGAGGGCGAGTTAAATCCGAGTAGAAGCTTGGTAAATTGTCCAAAGGCACTTAAACAAATTTAAGTACAAACAAAGCGACCTAAGATTGGTCGCACCCCTGAGGGCGAGTTAAATCCGAGTAGAAGCTTGGTAAACTATCCAAAGGCACTTAAACGAAATTAAGTACAAACGAAGCGGCCTAAGATTGGTGCGTCCCTAAGGCGAGCTAAATCCAAGTAGAAACTTGATAAGCTGTCTAAGGGGTAGGGCCGAGACCCGACTGGTTAAAAATGATTAAACGATTAAAGAAGACCACTCCGTGTTGAACGATTAGAAGGACGAGCACCCTCCCCTGTTTGTGAGCCTTCAGGGGCGACCACACCTTGAGCCATGGGGGAAGGCTAGTTAATTGCTAGAGGGGACGACCAGTTCATAGTCGAAGCGAAAGACCCCACCTTAGAGAAAAAACGACCTCGCCCATGCACCAAGAGCACAAGAGAAATAAAGTGTGAAGAAGCATTTAAACACAAGATCATGTTGGAGGAGCCCAAGCGGCCGCCCTCCTCGTCCAAACTGTTCGGCCTGACGATGCGGCCACCCTCCACCAAGTGGGGGTAGTTGACGACTGTTCGATCGAACTCAATCCCAAAGCGTTCCTCACAATAACCCGCGACCTAGTCCCTTAAGGCTGTGTGATCTCCAACTGCTTTGTCACGTTCCTCTTCGACATCAACAAGCTTCTTGTTCAAGTCCTCGACCTTAGCAAGCTTCTTGTTCAAGTTATTCTAAGTCATTTTAGATCCTTAGCAAATCGCTACATAAAAATAGGATGGTGCAGAAGGAAAAAGAGGGAAGAGGACGCTCCAAAACTCTATTGGGTCGCCCAAGGTGGGGCGCCCACCACACGTGAAGAACGAAGCACGCTACAAGTCCTAGTGGGTCGCCCAAGGTGGGGTGCCCACGACGCATGAAGAACAACACACGCTCCAAGCGTGAAGAGGTCGCCCAAGCTGGGGCGCTTAAAGTGTGTACTAGTCGCCCAAGATTGGGGCGCCCACAGCACGAAGAGGGGCACTCGGCACCATGAAGGGTTGTCTAGTCTGGAGACCATAATTTCGTCCATGTTTATCCGATGGGGGCGTGTGAGCATGCGTTGGAAAGCTGAGAAGTAGAGCTACAATTCTTAATTTAATCAAAATATAATTCGGACGTCTTCGACCCCTGCTGGTCTCCTAAGATTGGGGCGCCCACTTCTTGGTCGCCCGCGTGCAACCTTGGAGGGTTGTCTAGTCTGGAGACCATAACTTCGTCCATGTTTATTCGATGTGGGCGTGTGATCATGCGTTGGAAAGATGACAAGCAGAGCTACAATGCTTATGTTAATGTTAAAATCTAATTCGGACGTCTTCGACCCCTGCTGGTCGCCCAAGATTGGGGCAACCACTTCTTGGTCGCCCGCCCGCAACCTTGGAGGTCTGTCTAGTCTAGAGACCATAACTTCGTCCATGTTTATCCGATAGGACCGTGTGAGCATGCTTTGGAAAGCTGAGAAGTAGAGCTACAATTCTTATGTTAATCTCAAAATCTAATTCGAACCTCTTAGACCCCTGCTGGTCGCCCAAGATTGTGGTGCCCACAGCACGAAGACTGGCACCCTCGATATATGCAGGTCGCCCGTGGAGATAAGTGGTCGCCCAAGATTCAGGTCGCCCGCGTGCGAGAAAGACACAAATTGAAAGATAAGACAAAAAGCAAGGTAGAAAACTTACGTTTGGTCAGAGAGGGGCGCCCTCTTTGATGAATAACACAACGCGAGCAGTGGTTGATTTCTGAAGAGTTCCGGTCGACCTCAGAGCAGGAAGACCAAGTGATCGAGTCACACCTATTCAAAGAAGAAATCAAAAGCCATAAAAATCACAGCAGGTCAGTAACCAACCGACATATTACGAATTAATCGAGGTCGCACACCTTGAAATATAGATCAAGCAGTCGTGAAGATCAAACCACCAAAGCCTCAGAAAGACAAAGAGCACCACCTAGAAGACCAAGGCGTCAAGAAATATTCTAAGTCACCACTACATCAAGATAAGATAACGCAAAAGGAAAAAGAAGGTGTGGGTCGCCCAAGGTGGGGCGCCCACACGCGTGAAGAACATACGCACAACCCTAGTGGGTCGCCCACATGCGTGAGAAGCGCGCAGAACCCTAGTGGGTCGCCCAAGGTGGGGCGCCCACGCACGTGAGAAGCACGCAGGAAACCCTAGTGGTCGCCCCACGCGTGATGAGGTCGCCCAAGCTGGGGCGCCTACGCGCATGACCGCTGCACAAGGTGGGAAGAGGCTCACCTTCGATGTATGCAGGTCGCTTGTAGGAGAAAGAAGTGGCCGTCCACTAATCCTTATCGCCCGCACACGACAAAAGGAAAAGTAGACACACCAACAAACCCTGGCCGCCCGCGTGCGCCTGCGAGGGGAGTGGCCGTTCCAAAAATTCCGACTGCTCGTACACAAGAGTGAAGTTCTGACCGCCCGTGCGCGAGAGATCTCTGAGGAATTCTGACCGCACGTGCGCGAGTGAAATTCTGACCCCTCCTATACGTGTACATGCAAGCCCGAAATGTTAGAAACATTCGAAACAACACAACGGTCTGGTGGAACGAACAAAACACAACCCCTTTTTGTTATCAACGACCAGGTACGAAACACCGAAAAGTTCACCAAGTGATAACTGGGGGCACGACCATCAGGACTGCACATTAAGCCTACGCCCGCTCAACGGTCGACATTGGCTTGGGGGGCAACTGTTCTGGACTGGGCCAGTCGTCAGGCCCAATCCATTAGTGGATTAGCCCAACAGATCAATGGGCCTCCAGAATCAACGATCTGAATCACTCCACTCGAATCCGATGACTCTCTCGAATCTCTTAGTCACTATAAATAGCACTAAACACCAAGATGTCAGGTACACAATCTATTCTAATTCTCAGTCGATATTATAGTGCTCGACCTTGCTGACTTGAGCGTCAGAGTGTCCTCGTAGATACACTCCCCCGCGCGTCCAGACCTACCTCAACAGCATCGGGCCGACCACTTTCTACAGCAGCAGAGGACCAGTCCCTTGACCAACTCCACAGCCGACCTCAAGGTACTGATCAAAATATATATAACACTTTCCATTATTTATTATCTAAATATTTACACAAAAAATTAATAAAAAAGAAGTTTCATTAATAAAATGAAAGATTAAATTTTGTTTATTATTGTGAATAATGAAAAGGAAATATATAACACTTTCCATTATTTATTATCTAAATATTTACACAAAAAATTAATAAAAAAGAAGTTTCATTAATAAAGTGAAAGATTAAATTTTGTTTATTATTGTGAATAATGAAAAGGAAATCTTTTTTTTTGACGAAACAATATATATTGATAACCCAGGGGTGCGGTTGAGCAGTTGGGGCACATCCTTCCTTAACCAAGTGTCAAGGGTTTAATCTTTGCATTGGGTATGAAGCAGTTTTAAATCCCTAGGCCAGCTGTCCCACTCTTCGAGGTGTCTCCAATCTAGTGAGGGAATTAGTCACTGCGTTCGGCGGTGGATACCCTGGTCTCGACCAAAAAAATATAATGATAAAAAAATACTTTACTCTTTTATTTGTTATATAATTCTTTACAAAAAAGTTCATTACCTATAAAAGGTAGGATAGTATTTATTATTATTATTATTATTATTTTTATTGTGGAATAGTAAAAAATATCTTTAAACTAAATAATTTTCTAGTTAATTTTTCTAAGAATAATAAGAATTGCTAAAAAACCATATATTTTAGAAATTTACATGATCCCATATTTTTTCAAGCCAAAAAAACCCGAATCTGATAGGGCAAATATTTGCCAACTATAGTGAAAAAACCATAACTCGACACCCCGCCTAATTGTCATTCCTAGTGTTTCTTTTTGACACAATAATAAAAAAGAGCCCCGTCCCCATTGCCATTCCTAGTGTTAATACTTAAATGTAAGTGAGAATATAATAAAAAAAGAGATTTAATAAATAAAAGGAATGTTAAAAGTAATGTGAAAAAATTGGATGAAAAATTAGTACTACTAATTCAATCATTATCAACGATTATGTAAGTGTGTTTGCTACGTTCTTCTATGTTATTTTTTAATAAGTTAATTGTTAATGGTTTTGTTTACTACCTTTTCTTATGCGTTATTTTCTAAATGACGCAAGTTGTTCCCAACATTGTCACCTACAAATCACATAGGCTATAAATAAACAAAACAAATCACATTTCCAATTCATATTCTCACTTCCAATTTGTTCACCTCTAAGACCACACTTATAGCCACTCTAAGTAGTCGACACTTGTGTGAGTCTTGAAACAAATATCACATTCAATATGGAATATCAAAACCCTCCTTCAATTCAGATCTCAGATCCTGAAGCACCAGAAATCACTCCAAACCAAACTAATAACTCTCAAGCCAAATGTTTCACAGCAAAAGAAGCAGTGCAGAAATTGAAATCCAATTTGAAATTTAATTCAAAATGGGCTGAATTAAATGGTGCTATGGGTGACCTTGGCACCTATATACCTATAGTGCTGGCTCTCACCCTTGCTAGAGACCTCAACCTTGGCACCACATTGATCTTTACAGGTATTCTAACACTTCTCAATAAATCAAAAATAAAAATCATATTGATGTGTAACAAGGATTTAACTATTTATACCTTCTAGAAAATGTTGTGTTCAATGAATATAAAACTTTAAAAATGAGTTTTCTTTTCATGAAATAACAAAACATGAATCGGTTATATATATATATATATATATATATATATATATATATATATATATATATATACACACACACTATTAGTTTTCTTTTAATGGGACAACAAAGCGCAACTCAGTTGGTAAAATGCTTCGTCTACACCCAAAGGGTTGTGGGTTCAAGTCATAAATGAGAGGGTTTGGAGAACACTACTGATTCCCTTAGGAAAAAAAAAGAAAAAAAGTTTTCTTTTAATTGAGATTCTTCTAAATCCTCCCAAACTCCTTCACGTCTCTTTGCTGAGCTATACCTTCGTGTGATCAACAATCACCAAGAGAATAACCCCTTCTGTGACATATAATATGATTTCATACCGCTAATCCTTGGCATCTTTTTTTATTTGGTGATTTCATTGATTCCGCCCTTGTCATCTCTCATATAGAGTTCGTTTGTATCAATCATTTAAGATTTTCTATTTGCATAAACCATTATACCACTATTTGGAAGAGCCTATGAAAACTGCTAATGACGTATGGCATATCCATAGGCTGTTTCTAGCTTATTTCCATAAGTTCTCTAGAATAGCTTAGGATAACAGCTTATAGTTTATTTGCAAACAATTTTACATTACATTATTTTTTGTTATACAAACAACTTATACATAGCACTTATTTCCATTTTTTTATATAAATTCACTTCGCTTAATTAAGAAAATTACTTCTCTTATGTATTTCTCGTGCTTGTGTGTTTTATAGGTGCCTACAACATTATTACTGGTATTATTTATGGGGTTCCCATGCCCGTTCAACCGATGAAGTCCATTGCAGCAGAAGCCTTATCAAACAGCGATTTTGGCGTCCCAGAGATTATGGCCGCCGGTATCTTAACCGGCAGCGTGTTGCTTGTTCTCGGGGTCACCGGGTTGATGCAATTGGTATACAAGTTGATTCCTTTACCTGTTGTAAGGGGAATTCAACTAGCACAGGGTTTGTCATTTTCTTTAACTGCAGTTAAATATGTGAGGAAAGTGCAAGATTCACCAAAGTCAAAATCTTTAGGTCAACGACCTTGGTTTGGGTTAGATGGTTTGGTTTTGGCTATTGTTTGTGCATGTTTTATTGTCATTGTGAATGGAGCTGGTGAACAAAATCGTGGTTGTGGTGGTGATCCAGAAAATAGTGACACTAGAAACTCTGATATTAGTGGCCAAAGTAATAATAGTGAAGATGCAAAACCTAATAATAGGATTAGTAGAGTGAGAAAAATTATTTTTTCAATTCCTTCTGCATTTATTATCTTTGTGTTTGGTATTATTTTGGCTTTTATAAGAAGGCATGAGATAATCCATGAAATAAAGTTTGGACCCTCTTCTATACAAGTAACGAAATTCACTAAGGAAGCTTGGAAGAAAGGTTTTGTGAAGGGTGCAATTGCACAACTTCCATTGTCAATTTTGAATTCTGTGATAGCTGTGTGCAAATTGTCATCAGATTTATTTCCAGGAAAAGAATTTTCAGCTACTTCACTTTCAGTGACAGTAGGGTTAATGAATTTCACTGGTTGTTGGTTTGGTGCTATGCCATGTTGTCATGGTGCAGGTGGACTTGCAGGACAATACAAATTTGGTGGAAGAAGTGGAGGGTGTGTGGCACTTCTTGGTGCAGCAAAATTGGTTTTAGGGTTAGTTTTGGGAACTTCTTTGGCTCACATTTTAAAGCAATTTCCAGTGGGGATTTTAGGTGTGTTGCTTTTGTTTGCTGGAATTGAACTTGCTATGTGTGCTAGGGATATGAATTCTAAGGAAGATGGTTTTGTGATGCTTATTTGCACTGCTATTTCAATGGTGGGGTCAAGTGCTGCACTTGGCTTTTTGTGTGGAATGATTGTTTTTGTGCTTCTTAAATTAAGAACTTGGACAAAGGATAAACCAATTTCTACCATTTGGACACAGAAAAATCCTACATAATTTTCATGTTGAAAATTGATGTAATAGGATATATTAATATGGTGTTTTATGTTTTCTATTTTTTTTGGGAAAGGGGAGATTTCATTCACAAATGGTTATTTTACAACTGCCTCTGAAGGAATATTCAAACTCGATACATTGAGGTTACAATGCTAAGCTCTACCATTGAGTTAGGACCTCAAGTGTATTAATTTGTTTTCTATTGTTTTAGTGTGAAATAAGTTGGTTTGTATTTTCAAAATTATGTTGATTTTGTGAGTGGTTTGTTTTTTTTTTCTTGGATTGGCTTTCCTATTTTTCTGGAATTTGTAGTATAATAAGGGGTTGTAGGGTCTTGTGAGTTGTAAAAAATGTAGAGCATTAGTAGGAACTTCAGTTTTTGCTGAATTAGCTAGCTTTTGCTCCTTGTTCTTGTATATATTATCTATCACCTATGTGATTAATGTTTTCTCTCAATAAAAGAATAAAATAATCTACTTATTATATACTTATCCATGTTATTCTTTTAGCACTTTAAGTCTTTCAAAAAAAAAAAGTCTTTCATTGCAGCTTTGTCCAAGAAGCTGCTCAACTAACCAACAAAATAATCCACTTTAACCAAACTTGCAATATATATGAGACACCTCATTCAAAGAACATCGATATGTGATTCTAAATTGCTAATTTTCTTCAACTTGTGGTATTCACTTACATCTCTATTTGCGGTATTTGTTTCTCTTATATCTCTGTTTGCAATTTTCGATAACATACTGTTATGCTAATCTGTTACGTCATACTTTAATGGCTAGGGCGCCAAACTACCTACATATGTTTTTGGTCTCTATAAAATATATGGACTTTTCAAGTTTAGTTCCTATTAAATTTTAATCGGAGTTTTCGTCCCCAAGAATTCGTTGCAATAATTTTAGCCCCTCGTGACTTTTAATAGCACTTATAAGCGCTATAAAAGGCCTAAAAAATCGCTAATAAAAGTCATGTGAGACTAAAATTGCTGACAACGAATTTGTGAGGGAGAAAAACCTTATTAAATTGCCGGTTGTTTTCTTTTTGATCTTTGGCCTTGTTAAGTTTGCTGCATCCTCTTAGTATTGGACTTAGTCATAGGACCTCCAATCCCATATAAACATTATTTAAATTGGTTGATTGCATTCTAATTTTGTTTTTTGATTAATGTCTTGAGGACATTACCAACAATGATTGGTTCGAGCGGTAACTGGGTTCGGATCCTAGTCCAAAATCTCAGGTTCGCATTTTGGGTGTGACAAAAACTTCATTTGAGAGGGAAGAACCATGCAAACTAGCAAAGTCAAATGTACACGTGGCCAACTACGTTTCTCAGCATAGATTATGAATATTGTACACCAATAAAATGATAAAAAAATTGTGTTGAGGACATTAGTCAGCATTTACCAATATCATCTTCAAGAATTATCAATCATATGGGGGTGACCGTTATTTTAAAGATGAAAAATGGTATCTTATTGTTTAGTAACACATTGGCCCATCCTTATTTTGAAGCATTGCTAACTGATACTATTAAAATTAGAAAGTGGAGTAAGGAAGTCAACTTAAAAAGTAAAAGAAGGTAATTTAGGGGATTGTGGTAAAGAGAATCTATGCCTTGACAGAAGATAGTCGTCTACTCAATAAGTGCTTCAAATATTTTAACCTATTTTACCTCTTGCCCTTTGGGTAACAAGGGGGAAATGCTTTTGAATTAAAAATTAGATTAAGAATTAAAAGCATATATTGCTTGGACAAAGAAATGAGCATTTTTTTTACAAATTAGAAAGAAAAATTGTCGGTGGAATATACTTATATTTTTTTAAAGACAAACATAATATTATAATATATAAGGAAAAAACAGCTGAACACAAGAAGTACTCAACCCAATAGAAGGAGTTCAAAATCCCACACTCAAAAGATCCAATGTAGAACAGAAGCAATGTCTGAGGTATACAGTCAATAGGGTCAACATGCCACTCATAATACTTACAGGAGGAAGACTTACCCCTATCCTGGAACCATCGCCAGGATAGAGATAATATCCGATCAAAAGATCTAGATCTCCTAAACTCAGGGGTGTCTCGAAAGAAAATGCAACTGTTTTTTCAATTCCCAGATAACTCATAGAATCGTATGTCAGATGAACATCATACCATGCCTACATAGACTTACATAAACTTATGCCATGGCCCATGGTTCAATGGAGTATGCAAAGACTTGTAATAAACTTATGCCATGGCCCATGGTTCAATGGAGTATGCAAGCACTTGTAATCAGGGAGAAGCTAGGAATTTTGTTAAAAGAGTGCCACTACTAGAATGTTTGATTTACAAAAGAAAATTCTACATTTACAATATATCTATTAAAATTATATTTAACTGATTTTTCAAGTAAAAGAAATATATAGTTGTATTATTATTTTTTTGGTATACTAGTTGTATTATATTTTTAGTTATGAATATTACTAATGCACACAACTACAATTTGATAAATATTGTCCTTTCGGAGACATCCGATAAAATCATAAAATTGGAACGATACAGAAGACTAGCATGGCCCGTACGCAAGGATGATTTTGATAAATATAAAAAAATCAGAATAAATAAACAAATGACCCACACAAGGTAGAAAAAAAAAGTTCTAAGTACTACTCCACCCGACCATACTATTATAAGAAAAATTTACAAAAATCACTAAGATCAATGAACCGACTAAATATTATAAAATTAAAATTTTATTTCAAATATACCTTTAGTATTAAATATTTTATATACACTATTTACATTTTTAGTAAACAAACATCTCACATGAATGCTGTAAAAAAAAAAATCTCACATGAATAAAGATATAACTTTTTTTAGCAATTAATCCACATTCTCGAATGCATGATGTTTATTTGTCATTTCATATAGTAGATCAAAAACAAATACATCAAAAATTTACTTATAATAAACTCTGGAGGGAATATATTTCATATTAGTATTAAGTGAAGTGCAAAATTTGGAGGTGGTCATGGCCCTATTGGGTTACCCCACTTCCTCAGCCACGGCTTTTATTCGACTGCGGTTTTAAGTTTCTTCTAGTCTCCTTAAAATGAGTAAATATTCTCTTGGTAAATGTTTAATGAGTGAAAATTATGCACTAGGAACAAGGCCGGCTCAAGGCCCAAGCGACCCAAGCAAGGGTTTGGAGTCTCAAAAAAATAAAAATTTTACCAAGAAAAAGGGATCTCTATTTCACTCTAGATAATCTCCAATGCGGTGTTTTTATACTAATATATTGTAGATCAATTAGTGAATGCAAGTACCATTTTATTAGGAAGGTGCAAGATTAGAGTCTTGCAGTATATAATTGCTATTGTTTTTTGTTTTATTGGAATGATTGTCATTGGAATTTCCTTTTTTCAATTACTAGAATGATTGTTATGCGGAACATCATTATGGCATAATTTTTGTGCATTTCCAATTAAATAGAGATTACAAATTAAATACACGTGCAATTCAAAGTAAGTTAAGTTGTGAAAATATGTTGTGCAAGTCGTAATTAAAAAAGTACTCTATATGAACTAACTTTATCTTAATTGCATTTTATATGGTCTCGTTATTAGTAATTTCAGTTTCAATTTTTCAATTAATGACTTCAATTCAACTGAAATCTCTCTATTTCCAATTTCAATGTGCCTGTTGGATTTTCAATTTAACATTTTAATTATTTCTTCTCTATCATAGTGGTTTATAAAATTAATAAGAACATGAGTAAGTGAGTCTCTACTTTGCGTGTGCTTTTCCGATTTGTTATTGTGCAATCTCTATCTCTAACCAATATTCTCCGCTCACAATCTCACAATTTGACTATGTAATTTTATACTTCTACTTGCGGTGACCTCGTCTGATATCGTTGTTGTTGCGATATTGCAATTTGTGACGTTTTTGTCCCATTGCGGCAGTGGTTTTGTGCGGTGCGGAGCACCGATGGTGGTATGTGTTGAGCGGAGCTTTAGTAGAGTGTTGGAGCGGAACTTGGTGTGGTTCGTCCTCTTGAACGATGTTGTGTGGCGTGTGCATGCCTATTTCTCTCTTCGACAATCAGCCACTAAGTTTATTGTTCTAATCTCTTGTTAAGATCAAGAATCAATAAAATCTTACGTAAGATCAACAATGTCTCAACAAAGATTAAATGGATTACAAAGAAATATTAAGTGAAATTAATTACAATAGTTTGATAAATGATTATGTATCAGAAAAAAGCTCGAAAGATTAACTTTAAATAAAAAAAAATAGTTTTACAAATTTTTTTAACTAAAATATAAAAGGGCCTCATTTTCGAAGCTCGCTTTAGGCATCACTTAGTGTTGGGCCGGTCTCTAGATTTCTCCAAAAAAATTCTTATAATTTTTTTTCCAAATTAAATTAACATTTTACTTCTTTTTTATCGGCTGAATGAACACGTTTTTTTAGGATTCTTCCTTTTATATCCTACTAAACTTTTTACGTTAATTTGAAACTGTGTACAGAGATCTAGGGTAATCTAGCTTAGTGGAGGATAAGCTATCTGCACTTTTTACTAAAGATTATACTTATTCTTCATCTTGTTAAAGGGATTATTTGACTCCAGACAACCCCCAAAGAGTTGTGGTTTAGTGGTGATAGCATTTGTCTTGAGGGATAAATCTAGAGACCTATCAAATGTGTGCGAAATATAGTAATAGATAAGTAAAATTACTCAAAAAGTCATTTCTTTTTATTAAAAAGTTACATTTATCTTATTTTTTTCAAAGTACAGGTATTAAACGTTAGTGATGTAAGACTTATTATTTTTTTTCCCCATTGGTGTAGCTGATGTGGTTGAAGCTAGGGACATCTTTCGTTTGCTCTCGAGTTCAAACCCGGTATGTGACACTCCTAATTCTCATTTCCGCTATATGCGGCCATTGTGCCAGCCTCTTGAATAAAAAAAAAGAAGACATTTTTGTGTCAAGTTAATCTCTTAAATATTTAATAGTGTACACTATTGAGAAAAATCCAAGTCTCACATTGACTACAGATGGTATCAAGGCCTATCTTAGATCCTTCAGGCCGCCCACCATTATAATCCACACACCAAACCCAATAGAAAAGAGTTTATAAGCGGGAGGCAACCCTCACCTTACAAACCGATTTTGTGGGGTTGAGTTAGGCCTAAATCACATTCTAAGATACACCGAGGATACACACGGTACTAACATAGCATTAAAGGCTCCATGTTCTATTTTCACAACCAGAGTATTCCTCCGTCTACTTCATACTAGTATTATAAATACGTTGAAAGTTGAAAAATGTAATAAAAAAGGGAAACACTTGATGAAAGGCTATAGTTTCAAATTTATTAAAATAGTTGTGTTTGAAAAAGTTTAAAAAAAGTCGGTATTTCTTATAATGTTAATAATGGAGTAAAAATGAAGAAAAATAAAAATGTGACTTTTGGTAAAATATGCATCCCCGTTGACCCTCCCTCCCGTTTGCATATCTCCGTTGGCCCTACTGTTGGAACTCCCGTTGGCGCTCTCGTTACCTCTCTCGCTTTGCCGCTCCCGTTGCCACATTTAGAAAAATAAATAAAAATTTATTTTTTTAAAATAGTTGAGTTGGAAAAGTTTTTAAAAAGTCAGTACTCCCATTGGCGCTCTCGTTGCCACTCCTGGCACTCATGCTGGCAGTTCCATTGACACTCCTGTTGGGGCTCGTTGGCACCCATGTTGGCATTTTACTCATTTTTAGTAATTATATTTTTATGAAAAATTGATTGATTTTAGTAGTTTTAATAGAGAGATTATAGTAAATAATAAATTTTAGATTATTTAATTGTTGAGTATAATATCTATTTAATAATTTAGTATTTTGCAAAAAATGTTTTGAATTTCTTTTAAAGTTACGGTTTTTTTTACAATTAGTAGTAGTTTGAGTAAATTATAAAAATAAATAAATAATTTATTTTTTTAATAAAAAAATTGACAAAAAAAATGGGAAAAAAATGAAAAAGAAATTTCAGGAAAAAAATGGACAAAAATAATTGTTTTAAATAAAAAGAATTGAAAAAAAATTAAAACTGACACGCGTCAGCGCGTGTCACTTTTTTGTTTTTTTTAACAAGTTGCTAAAAAAACCACGTTGTTTTGTCTTTTTGTGGCAAATTGTCTATTTTGCCCCTAGTTTTTGACAAATGGCAAAATTTTAAGATGTCTAAATAAGATTTTTTCCTAGCATTTGATTTTACTATGTTAGATTGGTCGAAGGATCTTTGTTGTATAGGTAGTTTGGGGAATGAAGGCGTGGGATAGATCTTCGATAACTCTAGAATGAAAGTGGGAGATGGTAAATCTACTCTTTTTTGGCATGATATCTGGTTAGGTGACGTTTCCCTTAGGACTTTCACTAGGCTATTTTTAGTGGCCAAAGATCCCAATGCTTTAGTTAGCTCCTATGGTGTTTGGTCAGATGGTGTTCGGGTTTGCGAAATACCTTCGAGACAGCATTTGTTTGTCGTGAACTTACCACTTTTCAACAATCTTTTTAGTATTTTGTATGATAGATAAAAAAAACAAATGTGACAAGATCTAAGATCTACAGTAGATCTAGAAGATTAGGATCTTGAAAATTGACATTTCAACAATTTTCTCACACAACAAAATATGATGAACACCAACAACACAAAATCAAAAATACAAAACTTACTTGAAAAGTAATAATACTAAATGTGGAGAAGATAGAGATGGAATTGGAGAAGGAAGTCCACCACTTCTTCCTTGGGAAGATGATAATGACAACAGTATTCTTGAGCTCTCCTAGCCTCAAGGTTCTCATCTCAAGAAACCTTGAAGAATCCATGATGAACCTTCACCTACACGAGCAACTAGCTAGCCTCTCACCTCTCTTAAATTAGGTATTACGGCACTCACTTGCTCAAAATGTAATAGTGAATTTCATTCACCAAAGTTCTACCTATTATATGGAAAGGAAAAATATATAAAGGTTGGATTCTTGGATCCTAAGCCCAACACTCTCAAGTTCACTAAGGAAAGAAATAAGGCCCAAGGCCTAAACTAAATGGCCAACAAGGCTCAAAAATAAATCTTCATTACAATTAGGAATGAAATCCTAAATTTATTGAAAAGCAAATACAAATAAATAAGGAACATAGAGTTTGGATATTCTAGAAATTTCCTAAGGTATCCTTGGTCACCTTAAGTGTGTCCTTGTCAATTATCAAGTTGGACACACTAAAGTATATTCTATTTAAGTGTTGAATATCTTTTTGGCCTTTTGAGTCTTTATCTTTGTGACCTTCATCCAAGCTCCATGATTAGGCTAGGAATGCTTGTGGGCTGACAGCTTTCGTTTACTGATGTGTTTGGATTAGAAGAGAAAGAGGCAAAAGAGAAAGCGAGAAGAGAGAGTGGGGGAATAGAGAAAGATGTGAGAAATAGAGTAGATTAAGGGTGTTGTTTGGTTTAAGGGAAAGAGAAGAGAAATGGGGGAGAGAGAGTTGTGTCTCTTGATTTGGTTGGAGAGAAAGAGAGAAGAGAGAAAGGATACTACTTTTGAAAGGACAAAAATATTTAATTTAATTTTTTAATTAAACCAGCTAAATATTAATTTTAATCAGCAAAATATTTATTTCAGTCATTTTATTAAAATAGTTAAATATTTATTTTTGTTATTTAATTTAATTAAATAATGAAAAAAATTAGGATATTGGGGTGATAAAGTGATGGTTAAATGGTAACATCATAATTACTAAGCCTTCTCTCTCTCTCTCTCTCTCTCTCTCTCTCTCTCTCTCTCATACACATTGTCAGAGTAGTTATTTTATATTCTGCCTTTGAGTTACGATGAAAAATATTACATGTTTTGGTATAATTTTACTACTGATAAAATGTATTTCATATATTTGTTATTACTACTACGATGTTACCTGTGCGTAAGCACGATTTTACCGCTAGTTTCTAATCAAACGAAACAATCCTGCATTTGGATTAGTTAACCAACCTATCGAGGAGAGCTTAAGGTAATGATTAAAAGTAAATTCACACTTTCAACATTCTCTTCGCTACAAAACTCGGTGATATGGCACTCCCGTGCGAATTTTGTGTCAAAATTTGGTCTGCCACATCATTTAAAATAGTTACACCTAACACAGTCAGTTGATCGATTTTGAAAGTGGCCAACATTTTAGAAATCAAAAAAATGGTAGGACTAAAATCCTCTAAAAGAATGAGCGGGGTAAAATCGCGGTTGGATGATAATAAAGAGACTAAAAGGGCCTAAAGTTGCAAGGAAAAGTAACAAAAAGGGCCTTAAGTTGCAAATACTTTTATTTATTTATTTACTAAAAAAAGTTGCAAGCCTTTTGGAAATTCAAGTATTCTTTCTAGCATCAAAGTCATCCAATTTTATTCCAAAAAGTGATCGCATTAGCTCATAATGGAAAGTTATTCTTTTTGCTGTTGTCAACTTAAATTTTCATTTAACATGAATGCTAACCAGCATAATATCTTTCACATGGTAGATATTGACATGTCCATTCCTTCCATCGAATAAAAAAATATCTTGTGCATTGTGCAAGAAATTCTGTAACAGAAGCAAGTACTAATCAACTTCTTTTATACAGTTAAAACTTAGTTAACCATCAGATACAACATTATAAGTCCTCATAGAAAAGTACCAACATAGGAAAATAAATTCTTTAAAAGAAAATAAAGAAAAACACTTTAGAAAACATCATTCTTGAAAATCATATCCGAGCTGCTTATGGCAATAGGTTTTTTGGTTCAGACCATTGATAGCCATCAACGTAGTGTTTTAACTTTCAACGCTTTCAACAAAAGACTAACCTCCGATCGTGCTTAAGAGCAAACTTCGCACCAACAATACACATACATAAGATTCTTTTCTTCAAAGTTGCTCAGGGAATTTATGCACCCAAATAGTAGTAAATGGTTTATCTTTTGTAAAATTCCTTAGCTTAAGAAGCAAATAAACAATCATTCCAACAAAAAATCCAAGTGCAGCACTTGATCCAACCAATGAAACAGCTGTACAAATAAGCATCACAAAGGAATCTTCTTTACTCTTCATGTCCCTACAACACATTGCTAATTCAATTCCAGCAAATAATAGTAACACACCTAAAATTCCCACAGGAAATTGCATTAAAATGTGTGCCAAAGAAGTTCCCAAAACTAATCCCAATACCAATTTTGCAACACCAAGAAGTGCCACACAACCACCACTTCTTCCACCAAATTTATATTGTCCTGCTAATCCACCTGCACCATGACAACATGGCATAGCACCAAACCAACAACCCACAAAGTTCATTAATCCCACTGTCACTGAAATTGATGTTGCTGAAAAATCCTTTTCAGGAAATAAATCCTTTGATAATTTGCAAATAGCTATCACTGAATTCAAAATTGTTAAGGGTAGTTGTGGAATTGTACCCTTTAGAAAACCTTTCTTCCATGCTTGTTTAGTGAATTTCACTACTTCTATTGAAGATGGTCCAAATTTAATTTCATGTACCACTTTAGGACTTTTTATAAATGCCAAAATAACACCTAACATAAAGATTATAAAAGCTGAAGGTAGTGAAAAAACAATCTTTTTCAATCTACTAGTTTTGTTTTTACTTTTTGCACCCCCAATTCTACTAGTGTCGCCACTTTCTCCACCATCACAACAATCACTTTCATTTTCACTTTGATGATCACCAGCACCATTCACTATGACAATAAAACAAACACATACAAGGGCTAAAACCAAACCATCTAATCCAAACCAATGTCTATTACTCAAAGCTTTAGATTTTGACAAGTCCTGTACTTTCCTGATGTATTTAACTGCGGTTAAAGCGAATGACAAACCTTGTGCTAGTTGAATTCCTCGAACGACACTTAAAGGAATCAACTTGTACACGACTTGCATCAACCCAGTTATCCCCAGAAAAAATACCGCACCGCCGGTTAAGATACCGGCGGCCATGATCTCTGGCACCCCAAAAGTGGTGTCTGATAAGGCTTCTGCGGCGATGGACTTCATCGGTTGAACTGGCATAGGAACTCCATAAATTACACCGGTGATGATGTTGTATATACCTATATCAGACACCACACATGAGAAGAAAAAAGAATGATATATTCTGTTATTTATGTTAGTTAGTTGTTGTAACCGTCACATGGTTTCAAAACGAACATAATATTATTAATCAAAATGACACTAATGAGTATAAAGGAATATTAGAATACCTGTGAAAATCAACGTGGTGCCAAGGTTGAGGTTTCTAGAAAGGGTTAAGGCAAGAACTATGGGTATATAGGTACCAAGGTCACCCATGGCACCATTGAGTTCAGCCCATTTTGAACGAAAAATCAAGTTGGATTTCACTTTTTGGATGATAACGTTGGTTGAGAAACCTGTGGTTGGAGTTGTTTGAATGGTTTCTATGTTTGAGATTGGAATTGAATGAGAGTTTTGGTTTGCCATGGAAGAGTTGTTTTTGTGGTTTGGGACTCTCACTATGGTGTGCTAGCTCCAAGAATTTATAAGTGCGGTAACCTACCTATCTAATAGAATTACTAATCAAAATATTTTATGTTTGAACTACATGAAACTTTTTGAGGAGAAAAAAGTAATTCGACTTTCTTTTGCCACTAACTGATTTAGTTAAACACTTCATCAATGTCTTAAAGTTTTGTTGAGTATATATGATACTTAACATCTAATTATTTAATGGCATTTTAATTTTTATATTTACTTATTTTAAAATAAATTGATATATTGAATTAAATTTGCATACAAGTATCGGCATCCAAC
Source organism: Astragalus glycyphyllos (assembly GCA_963573325.1). Taxonomy (NCBI): domain Eukaryota; kingdom Viridiplantae; phylum Streptophyta; class Magnoliopsida; order Fabales; family Fabaceae; genus Astragalus; species Astragalus glycyphyllos. The sequence goes on along the minus strand of OY754309.1, from coordinate 86,687,729 downwards.
ATATTTTTTATATGGATTAAATATGGTTTTAGTCCTTATAAAATTTCTCTATTTTGTTTTTAGTCCTTTTAAATATTTCATTGACTTTTAGTCCCTACAGTTTTTTGTCTTTCTATTTTCAAACATTAAGATATTTAGTCTCTCTATTTTAAAATTCAAATATTTAGTCCATTTATTTTAAAAAATCCAGACATTAAGTCTAAAAGGGAATTTGATTGTAATTTAATTTATGTGGTTGTCATTAATTGACGTGACATTGATGCAGGCTTCGTTAATAAAATAAATAACGAAGAGGATACTCAGTTAATACCAAAAAAATAAAAAAAAATTTGGTCCTACCTGACTGGAGAGATTAGTCTCTGTATTAATGCATTAATACAGAGACTAATCTCTCTAGCCAGTTAATAAAATAAATAACGTGACATATTATGTGGCTTCGTTAATTGAAGGAGTCGACTAAGTGTACTCATGTGTAGATGGTTTGTACTCCGAGATCTCATCGTGATACCTCGAGACCAATATGATGATCAAAGCTTGGGAAACCTCTTGGGACCAATATTAATATATATATATATATATATATATATATATATATATATAAAATTTACAATTAGCTGACAAATTACAATTACCCCTACTATCTCTAGTACAAGTTATTAGAGCATCCTCAATGGAGAAATCCTCAATTGAGTTTTTAAATGGATCTCACATGTTCAAATCCATTATTTATTATTTTTTAATATAGTACTTATATAAGAACTCAATCACTCCAATCCAAAACTTCAACAAAATTTTACTAAATGGATCCCACTAAACGTTTTTTTATTAACTATTTATCGAAAAGTAAAAGTGCGGGTTCCTACAAAAGAGAAGAAAGGGGACTTCCTATTCAAAAACTTCATCCCAATAGGTACCCATTTTTTTTCTCCACACTAGGGTACCTATTAAATTAAGCCCACTTCTTAAAAGATAAGAAGTCCCTGTTGTGAATGCTCTTATCTCGACTAACAACAATTAATTGTGCTATGCCGGTTTCAGAACCTTTCCCGTTACTGTAGGAGAGAGGAAGAGACAATGAGTAAAGACCAACAGTAAGTGTTAGTCTTGGCCATCATGATCACCAAATAACAACCCGTTTATAATTAGCTTTTACCAATTGGGAAAGCACAAACTAATTAAAACTGCTAATAATGGCAAGTACTTAACTTTAATTTTTGGGCGATTTCCATAAGTGGGTTTGGAGTCATGCCCACCCCTTATTGTTGGATAAAGACACGTTTGACGGGTTACAACTTAGCAGGCCCTTCTCTTCAATGAAAAGTTCATCACATAATGAAAAATAATGTATTGATTTTGACCATTTGTTTTTCTTTGTTCCCATGATGAGTTCATAAAGCTTTCTCCGGCAACATCCACATAAGTCCCATATCAAAATAAAGAGATTTGTTAAGTAGTCTCTTTTTTTTATCATCAGCGCGTAACTGCAAAGAACAATCCTTCGAGTCAAGAAAGACCACAATGAACGGCAAAACTCTCTCTTAAGAGATTTGTTAAGTAGTCTCTATTGGTAGGACAACGTGGAAAAATGTCAAGTAAATAAATAATTGCTTTTTTTTGGTCGAGACCAGGGTATCAACCACCGAATGCAGTGACTAATCCCCTCGCTGGATTGGAGGCACCTCGAAGGGTGGGACAGCTGGCCTAGGGATTTAAAGCTGCTCCATACCCAAGGCGATGATCGAACCCTCAACATTTGGTTAAGGGAGGATGAGCCCCAACCGCTCAACCACACCCCTTGGGTTAAATAAATAATTGTTTGAGAGAAGATGGGAATTTTTTTGAGTTATTAGCCGATTTAATTCTTCAAATTTCACAAATGTTAAATTTAGTATCTAACATTTACAATAAATCAACTGGTCCATAATTTTTACAAAAGTGTTAAATTTAATCTTTTTTTGCAAAATAAAGAGACTAAATTGATATAATGAAGGGACTAAATTGAAACACTATTGCAAAAAACAGGGGATATATTGTAAATGTCAGAGACTCAATTGAGATTTTGTGAAATTTCAAAGACCAATTTGACTAATAACTGGTAAATTTTTTAACAAATAATTCTATAATAGTCATTTCTTAGTCTTGTGATGTAGGAGTTGTTCATATATTTTGGACAATTTATGATAAAGGCAAGCATGCATGCTCGTTTCCTTTTTTTGTTAGAAAACAGAGCAAAACCCCATCAAACAAAAACAACTATGAAGTTGGAATAGAGTCATGCCACCATTTATTGTTGGATAAGTCATAAGGGCACATTAGACGCGTTGAAGGCCGACAAGCCCTGTCAAACCAAAATTATTCAAGCACTAACCTTCAATCTTTAGTTTGTAAGGTTATGAGTCGCGTTTCAAAGACAATGTGGACTACATAATTTGATATAGTCATAATGTTGTGCGATTAATCATAATGTTAGGCCTACCCAATTATTTAGAGGCCTAAAAGGAACTTTCAAATGAAGTATTTTCAAATTCATAAAAAATAAACTGAGGCATTTTCAACTTTCAAATGATAGTAACATAGAAAAATAAGGGGCGTTAATTACAAAAATAAATTATAAAAGTATTAGTTATATAAATGTGTGTGTGTCTGTGTAAAAAAAGTAATTTCCTTTAAACTAATAAAAGTTTTTAAATCATAAAATAAAAAAAAAATCAAATTGCTTTTAACTGTCATCAAACTTAATTGCATGAAATCTGATCCGAGGTCAATAGGACGTCGATGTCGAGAGGAGTGGTCGGAGCTGGAGTTCATAGTGGCACACGGTAGTGGTGTGATACTCATAAATACTTCATGCTCTGTTTGGGAGTTTGGAGGGGAGGAAAAGAATAGAAAGGATGAAAGACAAATATTGGAAGCAAGGAAGTATCATGCATGGGGAGTTTATTTATTTTTTCATAAAACCAAATCCCCCCAATTTGGAGGAACTCAAAAAATCTATTGGAGGACGGTTTAGGCAAATTCTTCAAATCATTTGCGTCATTTTATAATAGTCTTAACATTAAAAATATATTAATTAATTATAAGCATTATTTATTGGTTTAAAAATATATTAATTAATTATAAGCATTAATTAATTATAATAGTCTACAAAATTACTCTCTCAATTGTGGCTCACGGTTTACAATAGTGGCTTGACTTAATTTATTTTGATAGTAAACAGTTTATTTGGAAGCTGATATTCTGTTGTATTCTTTCAATGATTTGCTTGTAAACTTATAATTTAACGTTGGACCAAAAAAAAAACTTATAATTGAACTTGGTACAACTTAGACTCTATCGAAATTGGACTTTTTGTAAGTCTAAATTAAATTATTGGTTTGTTCTTTATTTGGTCATGGCTACGTTGTCTTTTTGTCATTTTTATGTCACATTTTTTAATTGTAAGGATATTGGTCTTGAATCTTGAACATGAGCTTACACATTGATGTTTGATGTCTTTTGCAGACAAGTGGTGCATGGATATGAGATAGAAGAAATTTACGCTATTCTGTTGGTCTATCAGTTTTCTGGTTTTTGTTTATGTCAGCGTGTTGATTTAGAGCTTGTAAAACATGCAAATAAAACAAAAATTAATCAAAGAATTACATTAATGCTCAATTACGACTCAAAGTTTAGAAAGATGCTAACAAGAAGAATTAGGCCTGAGGAACCTTTAAAACCTAAAGGTACAAAGCCACAAAAGATGTGCTAAAACGCACTAATCAAATTCCCTCACACTTATGCTTTTGCACTTCGAGCAAAACACAATGTTAAGACACAAAGACAACACATGAAGTTCCATTGAATCCAATGAATGCAAAGTCGTAAAAGAGATATTTTTCCTAGGATTCAATGAGCATGACAGTCATAGATAACACTTAATTGCAATCAAAGCAATACCATATAAGAGGGAGAACAGTACGAACCGTACAAATAGCACCGTATAGGTAATTAAGTTTTCTCCTAAATAAGATGAGTCAACTTTTTACCAACTGAGTTAATATTCATTGGCAGAGAGAGGGTTTATTTTTGAACCAGAAGAATATGTTTATTTATTTATTGTAAAAAAAAAAAAGCTGTGTGTCTTAACTTTTACCTACAGAAGATATTCCTTCAGTAAAAACGTCTATAGGCATAGATCTGTTTTTTTGTAGTGAGCTGAAGGTAAATTGTGTATAATACTACTTAAACTCTCCACCACCAGAAGAAAGAGAAATGGGGACAAAGGATCTCCTCACTTCTGCATGTTTTTGTTGGTTCATGCATGGATTGTTTCATTTTTTTTCCTTTTTATTTGCATATAATTCTCTCATTTTTCTCTTTAACTAGTTTATCCTTTCCATGGTTGATTGAAGAATTGAGGGTTTGCTTGGTTGTTTTTTTTTGTGGGAAAAAGAGGGAAACCCCCATAGCAATGCCCCTCAACATCTAATGGTATCCTTAGAGAAGCAGATACCACATCATATATGATACAATTTGTTACTATGTTTAAACTATCTTTTGCCAAAAAAGTCAGCAGGGATGTTGCTCTCCCTATCCAAATGCTTCCAATCTTGGGGTTGCCATTTGTTAATATTCAGTCTTCATGGAATCCTAACATGCATAGCGATCCGATTTCGTGTACAACTATATATTATGTAACCTTAGGTATGAAACTAGGTCATACATTCATAAATACCAAATAATGACAATGTTCTCATAACTTTGATTTATCTTTGCACATAATGAGTTTGGTTTGCCACAAACGGTTTATATTTTGCATATTATCTTCAATCAATATTCAATGATTCATAAGAAATGAAAATTACAAAACACAAATCATTTAATTACTCCACAAATAAGTTTTCATGCTATAGCATTTCATAGTTTTGGCATTCTTAGTCTAGAACACTTTCTTCTCTAGATTTACTTTATAAAAACCCTTATAAGTTAAAAGTACTACGAAAACTTATTGGACTACATACATGCACACAACATATTATAGAAACAAGTTACATTAAAATGACAAAAAATTTACTAGATGATTCACACAATTTGCAACATTTTGCCTTGTCCACAATCATCTTCCGTCATCAAATCAATCAGTGAATGATCTATCGAGTTGTCATGCCCAATTTGTTGCACCATCTCGACGTGTTCATATATGCTAGATGACTATTCACCAAGCAAGTATTGAGTCTCCTCCTGATTTATAAGGTCTACATTGATGCAAGAGTTCTTCTCCTTCCTTGACCTTAACCCCTCCAACGCCCTAGCCACTTCCTTCATGCTTGGTCTTTTCTCCCCTTTAAGTCTCAAGCACTTTGACGCAATGATAGCGACCTCCTTAATCTCTTGCTCGTTTTCATTATTCTTGATGCCTTCTTGAAAAGTTTCAACTATGGTATCATTTTTAATGCATGATAGAAAGTGTTGAGCTAGGTTTTCTTCTTTCCTATCAGAAGAAAGAGCTTTCTGTCCAGTTATCAGCTCTGCAAGCACTACCCCAAAGCTAAAGACATCACTTTTGTTGGTTAACTTTTTTGTCTGCAAATACTCTGGGTCTAAGTAGCCAATAGTTCCTTGCACCATTGTGGCTACTTCATTTGGATCATGTGGAACTAATATTGATGCTCCAAAATCAGCTATTTTGGCAGTGTGATTGTCATCCAAGAGAATATTAACACTCTTGATATCTCCATGGATAATGGGTATTGCGACATCTTCATGCATATATGAAAGAGCTCCAGCTACTTCTGTTGCTATCATAAAATCAGAAAGGGTGCCATTGCTAACAAATTCATAAACCAACAAAAGACCTTCTGTCTCCAAACAACAACCTAAGAGTTTGACAACGTTCCTATGATTTATTTGATAGAGAACCACCATTTCCTTAAAGAATTCCTCGATTTGGCTTGCATCTACTTTTTTGGGTACTTCTTTTTTAGCCACGTTGTTGGGCTTCTTGATAGCAACAATACTATTTTCTAGGGTTCCTTTGTAAACTGTACCAAAACCACCTTTACCTAAGATTAAGCTCTTGTCATAGTTGTTGGTTGCCTTCTTTAACTGATCTTCTGTGAATATTTTCATATTTATTTGACGCAGTTTTTTTTGCAACTCGGGACCTCCATTCTCGCGAAAAAATTCATCTTTCAATTTTATGAGTTTCCTTTTTTGATATGTTAAGTAGGAAAATGTCCCCGCAAATACACAAATATATAATTACTGCTCCTACTCCTGCATTCAAAATATATTAAGCCCAGTTTTTGTTAATTGTTTAACGAACTAATAAATAGCATAGCATATAGCATATACATGTAGAAGTTCTAACTCTACCAAAAAAAAAAATATACATGTAGAATTAAATATTCATCTTGGGCGTTGGCTTGGAGGGTTCTCTAAGCATATTGGTCATTGTAGTGTGAATGTGCGATTATTGCTGAGCTGTGGGGCTTGCTGGAAGGTTTACGACTATGCTTCAACCAAGCTATCAAGAAGTTGGAAGTGTGCGTGGATGCGGAGTCAGCGTGCAATTGTTCTCTGGAAGGAGGTGGGTCGTTTAGATGGTTGGGGATTGGTGAGAGAGATTTGGAAGATGTTGCAGCTGCTGTGGGAAGTGAATATCAAGCATGTCTACTGTAAGGCCAAAAAAGCGGCTGATAAGCTTGCTAATATGGGGTGTACTCAGGATGTCTGTTTGATTTTTCATGAGCTGTGTCCTTCTACTGTTGGGCCTATTTTGCTCGACGATATGAGGGGAGTGTCCACTCCTCGTTGTGTAATTCGTTAGTTTTTAATTTTTTTGGGGCCTAGGCCCCCATTAATTCCCTATTTATCCTCATAGAATTTCAGTCCTCTATTAATGGGGTTTTTAGCCCCAAACCACACTTTGTAATTTTTTAGTTGGTTAGAGTTAGGGCTTTGTGAGATGGCCCCAATTTTCTAGCTCATTCTTTCCCATCCCCCACTTTCATTATATCAAGTCTGAGGTAAATTTAACTCTGTCTAAAGGCAAGATGAAAACAAATTACCTCATATCACAATCAACATTCCCATGAAATTCTAGAGAAGTTAAACAACAAACAATGAAAAGCCACAACAAAACGTGAAAAACACTCTTCTACCTAAAAAGTAAGTCTCATACTTCGTACAACCCCCCCTCTACTCAGCAGACACCCCCATAATGGTGTGAAAAGACCCAAACACCCTTAATGAAAATTACAATTTCTATTTATTTTTTTAAAATTTATCACGGTTCGGACCACGCTTGGTCGAACCGGTTCAAATGTGGATGCGCCAAGGCAGTTAAATTTCACACAGACACCCCTGTTCAGTTTTTAGTTGGTTCGGCCAAGCGTGGTTCGAACCAGTTCTAATTTGGAAGGGCCGAACCCACCTGATGATGGTATTTTGCGTTTTCCTTTAGCCAAGTTATACCTAGAACGATAAATTACGTACTTCGGAACGACAATTTACTACCTTTAAAAGAACTTAACGATAAATTTGATATTAACTATCGAATTCTAATAAGATCACAACCAAATGATTAACATATAAAAATAACTATACAATCAGTTAATGTCAGTAAGAAAATTATTCGGCAAATACAACGGGATAACACAAAAGACCACTACTCCTCCCTCTCCCTCGGCTGGTAGACATCCCCAGCTTGGGAGGCACAACTAAGCTTCCTAAGCCCCCGTGCCATAGGCCTAGTGAGTTCCTTCAGCTTCTCCAGAATGGACCAGCCACGGGTCCCACGAGGATGCCCATGGTCCCTAAGAACCACCTCCAGGTCGTCATAGAGTCCTCAGGCTCAGGCTCATCCTCATCCCGCCTTCGGCCACGAGCACCGCCCCTGGTGTTAGCCATACTGAAATAAAAAACACAGTTAAAGCCAAAAAACCAACAATCAGGGTGGTTCGGCGCAGCGAGGATCGCACCAAACCGGCGCACGCTGCGCCGAACCACGCAAAAACAATTTCAAAATTTAGGGGGTTTGACGCACGCTGCTTCAAACTGGATCGATCTCTGCTGCGCCGAACCACCCAAAATAGCAACAAAAACAGAAAGTTCGCAAGGAAGAAGAAGAGGGAACATACCTATGAGTTGATGGAGTGAAATGTGCGTTGATTGTTGATGAAAAACGAACGAAACTGAAGGATTGAAGTTGAGGGGGAGTGGGTTCGGTGCTAGGGTATGTTTTTGTGAGAATGAGAATGTGAGGGGGTGTGTGTTGGTGAGAGGGAATAGAAGAGGGAAAAAATTAATTTTAAATTCAGGGGTATTTTTGGAATAAAAATGGTTATGGGGTGTCCATCGAATAGCTCCGGGTGGGTACGAAGTATGGACCAAAAGTAACTTCCAGGTTTTTTTTTTAAATGCCCATGGGCTGGATTAGGTTCACAAAGTTGGGTGGGTCATTTTCCAATTTTTTTTGGGGATTTTTTTTATACCCCACCACCTCCCTCCATACCCCCACATATTTACATTATCCCCAAAATACCCTTCCCATAAACTCCCAAAACTTCACTTTTCAGATATTCTCTATTGGGGCCCACGAAATCTCTAATCGGATTTACCACTATGGAAGGTAAATCCGATTAGCATTTAATCTCTATTATACATAACCATAAATCAGTTCAAAGATAGTTCACATGTATAATGCCACCTATAAAACACCTATGATTTTCAATATGTCCAACTAAGCAAATAAGGCCCAATCACATTCCACATCAGATCCGGACATATATCCAACGGCAGATACAACAAAGTTACATACACATGTAGGGCTGTTCATAGTTCTCAAAAAACTGAACTGAACTGATGAACCGAACCGAACTGAACCGAAACTAACCGAACTATTACAAACAGTTCAGAACCGAACTGTTATTTTAAGTTCAGTTCAATAACCGAACTGTTAGGTAAATTCAGTTCAGTAACCGAACTGAACTGTTAAGAACTTAATTTCCAATCTTATTATCTTTTATATCAGCGCCTCCCAAAGTCCCAATTCAGTAACTGAACTAAACCTAAAACCCTTCCTCTCCAAACTCACCTTCTTAGATTCAGATTTCATAGGCTCAACACTCAAAGTTCGCACACTCACCTTCTCTACTCTGACATTTCCCACACCACACAGCTCCCCACCATAAAGCTCGCCACCGCCTGAGACTTGCTCAGAGGAAAAGAAATGATTTACAGTTCCTGGAAATTGACAGTGTATTGGTGTGAAGTTTCAATTGTTTTAAGCATTTTTAAGGAAAATGGGTTAAAGATCATTGGTGGTTGAGTAGGATTCCTGGATCCGTGAGGTTTGATTTTATTGATGAGCGATCTTTTTTGGCAGAAAGCGTGAGGATATTAGCAAAGTTTGGATATATATTTTCTTTTCCCTAATCTAGTTTGTTTTTTTATTTTACTTTTTTCTATGAGAATTGTTTTTTATTCCAATTTAGAACTGTTCAGATAACTTGGTCAAAAAAAAAAGAACAGTTCAGATAACTTTATTAAATTTTAGTCTAAAAGAGTTTGGGTTCAGTTCTCGTAACATAACACAGTTTGCAAAAAAAATGTCAAAAAAACTAATTTTAGCAGTTCAAAAAAACTTTAATTTAGCAGTTCAGTTCAAAAAAACTGTGAACCGAACTGTGTTAATAGTTCGGTTCGGTTCGTGAACCATTAACACAGTTCGGTTCAGTTCGCACGAACCACTTCTATCAGTTCAGTTCGGTTCGGTTCTTCACCTAAACTGAACCATGAACAGGCCTATACACATGGCCTGATATCTTGATCAACGGCTTAAAATCATTTAGATTTCGGCTGCAAATCTAAAGCCCGGGATTAAAACATCACTAAATGGTTTCCACTAATTACGCATTTCATTATACACAAATTTAATTACATTTAATTATTATTTCCTTTTCTCCTCCATTTCGCAATATTGTCCAAAAACAGGTCTTGGACTCTGCATCTGGATTTAGGGTTCCAACTGCCCATAACCTCCAACCACAAAGGACTAGCCTACCTGCTTCCACCACAACCCTGCGTGAAAACAACAGCATCAAGGTAAGCCTTTAAGCCTTCAAATACAGCATATCACACTACACTTATATACACAGTAATATATTAAAACATCCAAGGTTGCAGTTCTTAAAATCACAATACAAATGAATAGTTATTATTATACAAATACTGATCAACTATTATGTGTATTTCATGTGTTTCATTAGTTAGATCCAAGTTCATGAATTTAAAATAATCTAAAGGAACTATTATGTGTATTTCATGTGTTTCATGCGTATACTATTTGGTAGATTTCTTATCATCAATATATTTTGTAGTATGAATAGTGAATGTCACGTTTAAAGGTACTTATTATGTTCCAAATGTTGAACGATCTCTGAGAATTACACATTACCAAAAAAACAGGTTTGCATCATGGAGCTTCATAGGGAGTACTTTTGCGACTTCCTCCAGCGCTACGAGATGTCAATGTGGCTTTTCTTCAAACTGGCATCCAAGCAGTGGTGATTTTATCGTTATATGTCCGTTAAACTATAGATGTCAAATAGAAATTATCAAAACTGATCGCTAATCTTTGAATTGGAAACAGGAAGTGCCGTACGTCGCGATGGCGCACATCGTCGGCATAGTATCGGCAACAGCGTAAGACATATTGACATATAAAAATCTCATTGTTAGGACAGTTAGGCCATATGATATACGACACTTCCTATTCATGGTATAAATCATTATTACTCACAGAACCTATTATTATGAAACAGTATTCGGCATCGATGTCCTTGCCAGTGATCATACGGGGACAACCATCATGGCCCTTAGAGGTGACGCAGCCCATCACTTTTACGAACGACACCTTCGCAATTACGCGCCGCATGAACCGGTATGCTACTATTACTTATTCAGTTCCAAGTAACTATTGTCCAAAAAAATAGAAGCACCTACGTTGTTTACATTTGCCTATGCTAATATTACCACAGATTGTGTATCCTTATGCTCTAGGCGATATTTGGTCTCAAACATGTCTTTTCAAACTAGACTGGACTGCCACAGTTAGTGTCCAGGGTCGAACTGGGTACGTTGTGAACAAAATATGCATGGTGGCTGATGTTATTGCTGACATCGTTCTGTACAAATTGGACCCAGCGGTATTATCTATTTCTCACAAACAAGCATTCGTGTTTTACCAGCGTCAATTTTGTGAAAACTGACACACAACTTGACAAATATAACGTCATATGTACTAACAATTTTTATATTCGTCTTGCAGGATTACGAATCCTATTGTCAAGCAATATCAACAGCTATTCCGTTGTCGACCGGGTACCTATCTGGTGATACAAATATAGATGCCTATGTCCCACGTGCTGCTGTCCTACTTGGTCCTTCTAGAAGGCGTATATATTCACCTTACCATGTGTAGGGTATCTAATCCTACGAAACACCTCCATCATGAGTTAAGAGATTTTCTGTGATCACAGGATTCGCATAATTGACAATGTCTTTCCTAAGGGTTACCCTTACTACGAACTTTATATGTTTACTTGGAAATTTTAATATTCAGTCCATGCCGAAACTCACGTGTACGTACAAACTAATCATTCTGCTATCGAACGTCAATCCTATAGGTGTTTGTTAAGATACCTGAAGTCTACAATTAATATTTACAAGGATTACTATTATTGTAACAAACGTACGACTTAATGCAGCTATATCGTGAAGTCAGACGTAATTCGAATTCGCCTACTTTACAGTAATGATTCCTAAGGCTTGCCCTTACTACGAACTTTATATGTTTACATTTAAATTATTATATACTATCTTCGCCCAAACAGACGTTTAATGGTACGAACTAATCATTTTGAATTTTGGTTGTCAATCCTAGAGGTGTGAAGTTTAAAATGGTGAACTTTACAATTAATATTTACCAATCACATAATAATTACTATTTCATAGTTGGGTGCAGACTTCACAAGTCATATTGATATTATAAGGATAATTATTTAGAATTCTAAAATCCCACGTGCTGCTGTCCTAGATGGTCCTTCTAGAAGGCGTATATATGCACCTTACCATGTGTAGGGTATGCTAATCCTAAGATAGCATGCAATCATGAGTTTTCAGATTATGTGTACTTCAAATTCGCCTACTTTACAATGTCGTTCCCAAGGCTTGCCCTTACTACGAACTTTATATGTTTACATTTAAATTTTTATATACCATCTTCGCCCAAACAGGCGTTTAATGGTACGAACTAATCATGTTGAATTTTGGTTGTCAATCCTAGAGGTGTGAAGTTTAAAGTGGTGAACTTTACAATTAATATTTAACCATGATGTTGAATAATTACTATTTCATAGTTGGGTGCAGACTTCACAAGTCATATTGATATTATAAGGATAATTATTTAGAACTGAAGCTAATGTCACGGTTACACAATGTTGGTATCTCACAATATATTTCAAAGTAACAAATCCAACAGCCAAGGAAGGGTTGATTAAAATAATAGTTATAGACTATATATATTTGATTATGATGTGACAATTTATATACACATTTACGTTTATAAAAGGTATGGACCAATGAATCAATTAGGTGGTGTTATGTAGCAATTATTTCGAAGATCAAACCCATTATACATGAGACCTACGTAATATATGAAATAGTCTGTATATGACCAATATGATAAAGCAAGAATTCATGGCTATTCATATGCCATAGACCAGTAAGTAGACTCCACTTATAGTATACAGACCCGGTCCATGATAGTTTGTATCCAGGCCCAAAATTCTACTATGCAAAATTTCACTGATAAATTGAAGGTATACACTTAAATGGGAATAAAAATAATTCCTCAATCATAGGGATTGTTGACCAAATTTGAGTTATAACTGCCAGCGAATTCTTTACCATTTGGTTTATTTCCATTTAATACAGTATCATTATATTTCAGGACACATGAAATTAAAATGGACACACCAGTATAAGAACATAGGCAACTAGGAGAAGGGGCACTGAAACCTAAAAATAGAAAAGCATACCTGGCCGTAAACACAGTTTCTCCTTGCAGTCATGGCTTCCTCCTCCAGAGTCCTTGATGCTGTTCCAAAAAACGCACAACAATTAGCTATCGTTGAACCCAACAACGCCCAAGCCCCTGTCATGGTGAAGCTGCTCAGAAAATGGTGCGTCTGGAACTCATACGGTGGCAACAGACCGTCTTCACTTGAAGTTGTCTTCGCAGATGCAGAGGTATACTCACTTATCTTATCAACCCTGTATATTTTAAAATAAATAACAGAACAAATGTTTGTGCGTCTTAAAAAACAAATATTGAGTGAGTGGAAGGCATATAAAGTTATGTACGAATCACCATCTAGGGCAACAGATCTATATTGAAACACAAACTGTTGTTGAAAATATGATCTAACATGTTTTTAATCAATGCACAGTTGTTTTAGTCTTAATGGAATTAATCATACCTGATCATAACATGTTATGCATGATTTACAACTTTACATATATGTACAAAGGAATAATTTATAGCGGTAGTTTGCTTTTGCGACTTCATCAATGGTTTGCATCTCGACATACTTATAAAGGTAGCTTGACATATTTGTTAAATCGTTCAACCATGAATTACTGCAGGCACAGGCTATATCTAACTAAATTTATGGCTTAAGTATAGCTTGAAATATATGAGATACCACATTGAAATAGGTGGTAAGAAGAATATGTTGAAATCAGTAGGTAGGTCCTACTTAGTTTATAATTGTGGTGTGGCAAGATGCTCCAGTGGCCTCTTTCAATATGTTACAACATCACTATGTTTAATTTCATGAATATGAAAGGTAGTTTGAATGCCCACACACCACACAACGATATAGGGTGCTTGCCAAGTAATAGTGGAGGTTTACCTCAACCCCGGGACATCTGAAATTAATCTGTCTGCAAGAAGCCAAGTAGGGGCTACACATAGCTTGCGAGAATGGGCCTATACTATAATACCCTTTTGGATAGCAACCGCACGAGAGTCGAAAATGGCAATTATAGAATTCAGGCTGCAAATAAAACAACAAAAATAAATCTTATTTGACACTAATGACAGATTAGTTGAACAAAATGCCACGTATAAAACCAAAAATCAGTTCCGAAATGGAAAAAGATAAGAAAATGCAAGTGTTCTTTTCAATTTGCAGTATAATAATTTCTTTAACAATTGTTAATGGTTGTCTTCGTATTACAGGGCACTACTATCCAGGGACATGTTGATCGAAAGCATGTTTATAAACATGATAGAAATCTTCATGAAGGCCATGTTTACTTTACAACCAACATCGTAAATAAACACTACATTACTTACAATTCTTTCACCACGACGATCAGCACAGCAAACAATGAAACTGCCGAAGTCTTTCCCCTACACAGGACATCCTTTAAACATTTAGATTGCAGAAAATGTAAGATTTCACTAAATTCATGAATGTAGTTTACTGGAAAACATATGGATCTTTTATTGTAACACGTACTGAAATCATAGTTTCGTACCTCAGAAACTCAATCAATTCGTACAATTTCTAACATATATTCAAATGTCCGTCAATAGTGAAACTTATCTACCGTAATTAGTATTGATTTCAAGTTGAGTTTGCTTAATTGACCAGAACAATTATTCAAAAGGGTATTCTACTCACCAACAAACTACTACGGTAATCAAGCACAGTGGCTTCTTTCTATCTAACAATTGTCCAGAAAATGACCAGAACAATTGTCTTTGGGTCTAAATGAATTTAATTTGACAGGTTTGTGAAAAGTACTTAAGATGTAGCTTTCCAATGGAATCCACGTACAGTAATCAGCAACCAAAATTCCACTCACCAACAAACTGTGTTTCATATATATATATATATATATATATATATATATATATGTGGTTATGTATATTACAGATTGCTAATTTGATATCAATATCGCTATTTTTACATTGACAAAACTGTTCTTATTGTTATAGAAACCATCAAACCAACGTTCCAGATATCAAACATTTACCACCATCAAATCACACTCAAATATATATATATATATATATATATATATATGAAACCCAGGTGACCCAGATGATACATTGTCGCCTAGATTTTAGGATTTATACATAATTTGGGGTGAATCTAACAAAACTGAATTTAACGGCATCAAGCACAGTGAAGAAACGAACCTGATTCTCTTCTGGTGCTGTCTTCCCGGCGGCTAACCTCGAAATTCCCTTACGTACGCGGCCTGCGGAGGATGATGCACCTTCCATCGCCGTCGTTGGCGGAGTTCGCGATATTCACGTCAAAGGTGGAATAGGAAACTGAATTTCAACCGGCTGTAGAGTGAGGGTTTAGGAAAAGGAAAGTGTTCTTTTCATTAAAAGATACATGACGATTTTACCCACAATCTTTCATGCATTACCGAAATTACCCCTTCCATTGGGTTTCATTTAATATTGTCTATTTATTTTTAGTATATTAAAATACAAAATCCAACTTTCAATATTACCCTGCAAGAATTTCTTGGACTCTGCATTAGTACTAATCCTTTAATTTAAAAACACTTTAACTGTCCCTATCATATAACGCTAAAAATTTTATATGGCTTAACAAATATAACGATTTATTATACATCTCCTTAACAAATATAAAAATTTATTATGACGACAATATTAAATATTCGGAGCTATTCACTTAAAAATTTAGTATGTCACGTCGGCCTTGCAGTCCACCGACCGGGTTTTATACACTTTTTCCAAGCAACTACATGTATATACAAATATAGTGCAAGAAAAAAATTAGTTACATGCAAATCCACCATATGATACGTGTGGCCATTATTTTGACATGTGAATACCTCTACTATTTGCATCAATTAATTAACCTCAACTTTAATTTTAATAATATTAGTGTATACATTAATAGATTAATCTTCGAAAACAACATGTTGGATCACAGAACTCACTTAAATATATTTTTTATGGTTATTTTGATTCATATCACAATAGCCAACTTATGAATTACAGTTGAATGACGACCCGTGTTGGCACGGGTCGTCCATACTAGTATGCAATAAATACGAAGGAGAGTCAAATCGGATTTAGTTATAATTAGCTAAATACGATTTGACATTGGAAGACATACCAAAAAGAGTAATTTTGTCTGCTCGTATTTACCTAAATACGAATGGAAATCGTATTTATGTAAAATCTACGTAAATACGATAGTCTAATTTTGACCATCGTATTTACCTGATGGTGGGGTATATACGATTGGAAATTTTAATGGAAATCATATTTACGTAAATACGATTTGTTTTTTTGTTTTTTTAATAATTGTTACTTTTTTGTTCTATTTTTGAAACAGATATCAATCCGCAATCAGAGTCGCAGCTGGTTCCTGTCGTCGCGGTAGATACTAGAGTCATTTTCCACGGACCAGGTATAATTTTTGAGTGCTAATTTTTTAAATAATTTTGATTTAATTTTTTTTGTGGGGGTATTTAATTTATTAAACACGTTACAATTTTGTATTTTCAGATATTTTCTACACGAGACGATGTTGTTGAGTGGGCAAAATCTGTTGGGAGACGTATCGGGATTGTTGTTATTATTGTGAGATCTGACTTTGGTGAAGGTAAAAGGGGGACTCGAGATAAAATCATTTTTGGTTGTGACAAGCAAGTAGATTTTTCTAATACTTCTAGAGTTATCGGATCGAAGAAAAGAAAGTGTTTGTTCAAGTTGAGAGCTGTTCGTACCATACGTGATGGGGGTTGGCGTGTGTCGGTTAGGTGTGGTCTATTATTGATGAGCATACTTCTTTGAACGTTGCCCCGAAGGATAGTTTTCTTGCTTTGAAGAAATTTTTTCCGGGGAATGTCACTTCTCTTCCACAAATTTATAGGCAGCGTTACGCTTATCGGTCTTCTAGGAGGGGTCCTAGAACGGACATTCAAGAGCTGCTGCGATTAATTGAATCTGAAAATTATTTGTGTTGGAGTAGGAAGATTGGGGATTCTGACGTGGTTTCGGATATCATGTGGGCGCATCCCACTTCTTTAAAGTTATTTCGGTTGTTTCCTAAAGTGCTTATTCTCGACACAACATACAAGACGAATAAATACAATCTACATTTATTGGAGATTGTGGGGGTGACGTCTAGTGGTATTTGGTTGTTTCTTCAAGATGGGGGTCACGGGTTCAACACCCATGCTCCCCCAAGACCTTAATTTTTTTAGTAACACTATTTTCCACTTTGCCATGTACGCGCCACGTGGCAGCCACCTATTGGTTGCTGACATGGCACATGTCAGTGCCATGTGTCCATGGTGACATGGGGTGCTGACATGGCATTCAGTGACACATGGCATAATGGTCCAACAAGATGATGACATGTGGCATTTATTATTATTTTAAAGCTTTTTTTGGATGGAAAACTGACCGAGGGGCTTAATCGTAAACAATTTATATTTGCATGGGTTATTTTAAAGTTTTTTTTACAGGGGCCTATTTGGATTGTGCGTGTATTTGCAGGGACCGAACGAATATTTAAACCTAAAAAAGTAAGACTATTTTGAGAAATAAATAATTAATGTCTCCTTTAGTAAAAAAAAATTAATTAATTAATATATCATTATTAAGAAGAAAGTATTACCCATATTTTTTAATTGTCGATTTTTAAGAAGAAATTTTATCTTCTAACAAATAAAAAAGAAGCAAAGTAATAACATGTTTCTTCCTCATAAAAATAACTTCCAGGCCTGTGCAGCCATCAGGATGGTATGGATTTCCTTCATAACCCTCTTTGCATCTGCATCGACTATTTTCCTTTGATATATTATTATCTAAAAAGTGGCAAAACCAGGATTAGAAACCTGGGTTATATGATGCGTGACAAAATTATGAAATCCGGCATCACCATCAAACGACTTGAGGAGTTTATGATAAACCAGCAAACGTAATATATCTATATTGTTTTACACAATTTTTTGGGCCCTAAAAAATCAATTGGGCTGAGGCCCTGTGCTATTGCACAGGCCTGCACTGGTGCTGGGCCGGCCCTGTGCATTGATAACCATGAATGTTGCCATTATTATAGGGCCATACTTCGTACAACTCCGCTGTGAAAACCCAATTTTAACCGGTATTTTTTCACTTTTTTAGAAAAAAATCACAAAAATATGTTTGTGCTTTTATTCGATTCTTAATCCCTCAAAAGGGTCGTTTTGCGCTAATTTAATAATTTTGCGTTATTATTACCCCTTTGGTGGTTAAATAAAAACTAGCCGCCTGACCCGTGCTACGCACGGGGTTGACTAATTTTTAGTTAGCAAAATTAAACTAAAACCGGAAGGGGAAAACCTCTTTAATAAACCAATCATTCAAGACAACAGCTTTCTGTCCACTGCAGGAATCAAACTCGGGAGCACTAAGTCGACCCCGTGTCCCAGGGTAGCTTATGTCAGTGGACCAATGATGTTGGTTAGTAAAATATATAGTCAAATAATTGTGGATTGAAATTAAATTATAGCTATAAATTGAATAAGAAGATTATAAAATTTAAAAAGAATATTGACAAAAAAACGTTGAAATTAAACATCCATAGATAATGGGAAGAAAATGTCTAAAACTTTTAATAACATAATCCATATTTATCAAATGTAAATATAGAAACTTAACCCATAATAAGAAAGAAAAGAAGACAACACAATTAAAAACTAAAACACTTGGGTATCATGCACGGTTGTATGAAAACTCATGATAAAATAGGAGCAGTTATACAAAGTTGAAATAAGATAAAAATTTAAACACCAGTTAAAGTATGTTTTTAATACCGTTTGATGCGAAAAGACAAAAATAAAGAAGACAACACAAATTGAAAGTGAAACACGTGGGTATCGTGCAGGGTTAGATGAAAACCACAAATAAAATAGAATCACCTATAGAAAGTTGAAAGAAGGCGATGAGGGGATCTATTGTAAACGTGGCCGAAATTTCCGTAAATAAAAATTAAATTAAATAACTATAAATTAAATAAAAATATTATAAAATTAAAAAGAAACATTAACAAATACATCGAAATTCAACATTAACAAAGAAACTTTAATAACGTTATCTATATTTATCAAATGTAAATATAAAAAATTAATACATAATTAAAGAGAAAATAAGACAACATAATTAAAAAGGAAATAAGACAACATAATTAGAAAGTGAAACACGTATGTATAGGTATCATGCAGAGTTTGATTTAAAACCACCAATAAAATAGAAGCACATATACAAAGTTGAAACAATTTTTGAAGAAAGAAGTTCGCATATTTGAATAAAATAGAAGCACATAGAAACACTATTTAGTATCGCACTACATATTTTGTCACAATTTTTTTCCACCAAACGGGTTTTTGGAATGAGCTTTGTGTATCCGAACATGTAAAAAAATTTGAATCCTAAAGTACCTCAACAAATTATTTGGCATCACATTTTACGTCGTATTTTTTTTATTTTTCGTTAAACAGGTTGTTGAGGAACAAACTTTACGTATCTGAACATATAAAATTTGTTCTGGTCCCTAAAGTACCCCAAAATTCAATGTTGGCATCACACTTTACCTATTTTGTCACAAAGCTATTTTTTTTTACCAAACCATTGAGGAAAAAACTTTGGGTGTTTGAACAGCTAATTTTTTTCTGAATCCTAAAGTGCCTCAACACACATTGGTTAACATCGTACTTTACGTATTTTGTTAAAAAGATATTTTTTTCACCATCAAGTATACCAAAGCACACTGTTTAGCATCTCATTTTATGTATTTTGTAGTGAAATTAAATCTTTTTTTCACCAAATCGATCATTTAAAAACAAAATTCGCATATTTAAACATCTAAAAATTTTCGAGGCCGTAGAGTACTCGTTAAAATACTAAAAAGGAAAAAATGGAAAACATTAAAAAAAAAAGAGGACAAAAAAAAGAAAAAAAAATAAAGTTAAAAAAGAAAGTGCAGCAATTCCCGCACGGGGTTGGCTAAATTCTATCGTATATCGAGTAATTAAATCTTTTCAAAAGACTAATATCTCATTGTGCTTGAATGCAAATTTTGCACCGGTCAACACTGAGTTTGTCAACTGTGAGAATCAAAATCAGGAGCACGGGATCGACTCCCGGGCCCCAAGGTAACCTATGCCATTGGACAAATGGTGTTAGTCTGCAAAATATAAAATCTAATAACTGTGAATAAAAATTAAATTATAAATATAAATTTTAATAAAAAGATTATAAATTTTAAAAAGAACCCATAATTTAATAATATAATCCACATTTATCAAATGTAAATAAAAAAATTAACCCATAATTAGAAAGAAAGAAAAAGACAACACAATTAAAAAGTGAAACACGCTGGATATGAGGCATGGTTGAAAGAAACCCATGATAAAATAGGAGTAGTTATACAAAATTGAAAAAGATTTTGGAGATTTTATTGTAAATGCGACTGAAGTTCCCGTTGAAAGAAGATCATGAAGGTTGTATTGTAAATATGGCTGAAGTTCCCGCAGGAGTCAATGCAGCAATGTTATACTCGAATTTTAAAGAAAGATAAAAATATAAACACCAACTAAAGAATGGTTTAAATACCCGTTGGTGCGAAATGACCAAAACATAGAAGAAAACACAAATAGAAAGTGAAACACGTGGTATCGCGTAGGGTTGGATGAAAACTACAAATAAAATAGAAGCACCTATAGAAAGTTGAAAGAGTACGATTGAGGGACCTATTGTAAATGTGACTAAAGTTTACGTAAATAAAAATTAAATTAAAACTATAAATTAAATAATAAGATTAAAAAATTAAAAACAAAAGGTTATTGAGAAACAAACTTCACATATTTAACATTTTAAAAAAATTCGGGACACTAAAGTACCCCAAAATAAGATGAGGAAGGTTCTATGTAATATGGCTGAAGTTCTCTCAGGAGTCAACGTAGCAACGTTGTACTCGAATTATAAAGAAAGATAAAAATATAAAAATATAAAAACCAAGTAAAGAATGGTTTAAATACCCGTTTGGTACGAAATGACCAAACTAAAGAAGAAAACACAAATAGAAAGCGAAACACATGGAATCGTGCAGAGTTGGATGGAAATTACCAGTAAATTAGAAGCACCTAAAGAAAATTGAAAGAGTACGGTTGATGGATGTGTTGTAAATGTGACTGAAATTTTTGTAAACCAAAATTAAATTAAAATATAAATTAAATAAGAATTATAAAATTAAAAAGAAAAGGTTATTGAGGATCGAACTTCGTGTACTTGAATATCTAAAAAATTTTCGGGACCCTAAAGTACCCTAAAATAAACTGTCACCATCCCACTTAATGCATTTTTTCACAAACTTATTTTTTTTACCTCACCGGTTATTTACGAAAAAACTTCTTTGAAGAGTTAAATTTTTTTGAATCCCAAAGTACTTCAAAACATACAACTTGACATTTCACTTTATGCATTTCGTTACAAAATAGTTTTTTATATCATCAAGCACACCAAAACACACTTTTTAACATCTCACTTTACCTATTTTTTCATGAAATTAATTACTTTTTTAATTAATCAATTATTAAAAACCAAAATCTACATATTTAAACATCTAATTTTTCTCGAGACCGTAAAGTACTCTTCAAAATATAAAAGAAGCAAAAACAAAAAAAAGCTGAACAAAAAATTGAAATAAAAAAAGAAGAGAAGAAAAATTTCAATTCCAAGTAATTAATTTTTTTACCAAGATAAGATAGTATATATATGATGAAGTTTCCAATATAAAGCTAAGTATGATTATAAACTCCCTCTTCTTATTTTATTTATGTAGGAGTTTATTCTTTGACGAAAAGACTCCTCTAAATGATTGGCTGGCATAATTTCACACTGGAAATCTAATTTTTACAAAACCAACGAAAAAACCACATGCCAGAAAGAAGGAACGTTTTATTTACGTGGCACCGAGAAATCAAGAGGAAGCCACGTAGTAAGCGAAGTAGGGAGTGGTTAAGAAAGAGATGGAATTTTTTTTTCACGGTGCAGAAGGAAAAAATGGCAGTTTGGCGGGGAAGTGACAAGCCACATACAATAAGGAGATTAGAAAAATATGATATTTCAAAAAATACAAAAAGAAAGGTAGATTTAATTAATTGTCTAATTTTGTTACTTTTTTATATAAAAACGAAAATAATAATAATAAAGAGGGGGGGTGCAAGAAATAAAATAGTCCAAAGTCCATATAATACAAAAATAGGCCTTAAAAGGGGCCAAATAAATGAAAAATACAAAAAACTGAAAAAAGAAGAAAAGCCCAGGACCCGAAAATGACTTGCAGCTGCTGCCATTTACCCTATTTCTTGCTCATCAAGTTTGTTCACGGCTGATCGTTCCTGAAAATGGAAAGAAATTATTCACAGCATTAATGTCCTGATTCTGAGTTTTTTAGTATAAAAAGAGAGCAAATCATACAGGACAATGGAGACAACAATTTCAAAAATACACACACAATACTGAGAAACAACAAATTTTCACACACAAAAAAAGGAATTCGGATACCAGTCAGGAGCGAATTTTTCAGAGGGAGCAGTAGCAGTTTTTCGGTTCAAATAAGCAAAAAGGAACCTATTCAGAAGCTGGAGTAAAGGTTGGTAAAATTTACTAATCAGTTTCTTTTAGACTCATCAGTAGGATTGAATATGTAAGAAACCTCTCTTTATTTTGTTTACAAATGTTTATACATGTGGATCTAGGCTTGTAAAAGAACATTAAAAATAAAATAATAAATATATACACACGGTTCCAGTAGAATAAAATCAAGATTAGGTAAAAAATCAACTAGGCTTAGTTACAAAAGTTTAAGGCTTTAGCATTCTGTTTTCTCATAAACACAAAAAGAAATTAGTAATAAAAATAGATTTTTTTTGATAGAAAAATGCTCTCATATCATTTCATTACGAATAATAGTATCAATACAATGAGGAGCAGATGTAAAAACTGAGGGGCTAGGATAAAATAAGGAAGCCCGAGCCAAAGAGTGAGCTACCTTATTAACTTGCCTCTTTACAAATGACAATGTAAAATTTGGCTTACTAAATAAAATGGATCTAATACTAGATATCAATGGACCCAACTCATTAACATAATGACTAGAATCATCTAAAATTGCCTTCACAATCTGTTGACAGTCACATTCAAATTCAACGAAATCAAACCTTTTCTCCACAGCAAACATCAAAGAATCACGAAGCGCCAGAAGCTCTCCTTCAGCGACGGAAACGGCGACTGAGGAGACACGGGAACAAGCTGAAACGAAGGCACCATGAGAATCGCGATAGCAGAAAGCATAACCAGCTTGATTAGAAGCTTGAAAAGTAGCGAAATCACTGTTGCACTTCAGATAGCCGTGAATGGGTTTCTTCCATTTGAGCTCCGATTGGCTAATCGTTGATGTGTTCGGAGCTACAGCAGTGTTTTGAGCCCAAACCCAGCTTCCAAGCATGTCTCTTGCCAGATTACTCACTGAATTCGGAATCATTTCTATGTTCTCCCAAATCTTCAGATTGCGGTGCTTCCAAATTGCCCAGAGACCAACGGTGAAAATCGGAAGCTGTGAATCATGCAAAACACTGAGGAGATGAAACAATAGCTCAGTGAATCCCTCTGCCAGCAGGTAATGAGGTTCAATGCTTTCCCACAAATTTAATTCCTTCCATATATTCTGAGTTTGCTCACATGAGAACATGATATGCCATATATTTTCAATAGGAAATCCACAAAAAGGGCATCCATCAATACAGGGGACTCCACGGGTGCTGAGAAGATCTCTTGTTGGAAGAGCATGTCTTGCTGCACGCCAGATAAAAGATTGAACTTTAGGAGGTACACATAAATTCCAAATACTATTCCAATTGAAATCACCTTCAGGAATGATAGTAGGATTGTCTAATAGTATTGAAACACACAATTTATAAGTTGATTTGACTGTATAATTACCATGATGTGTGTGATTCCAAACTATAGCATCTGAGACATTTGGGTATAGTGGTAGGCTAGTAATATCACCCACATCCTGAGGCAGAATCTGCTGTAACAAATCTGTCCGCCATGTGAAGTTAGATTCGTCAATAAACTCAGAAACTGTCGTGTGGTGTGGTTGAAAGGGCATCGGAGTGGATACACGCATAGTGACAGTATTTCGGATCCAAGGCTGATCCCAAATTCTAATATCCTTACCATTTCCAACTCTCCATCTATAGCCAAGGGATAACAAAGGTATGGTACTCCAAATACTCCTCCACGTATAACTTGGACTGTGACCAATTTTAGCGTCCAAAAAACCCGTCTTGGGAAAATATTTAGCTTTAAGAACACGCGTGAGTAGGGAGTTTGGATCACTTAAGAGCTTCCAACCTTGTTTACCAAGCATAGCTAAGTTGAAGCCTTCAAAATCTCTGAAATTTAGACCCCCAATTTTTTTGGGAATCGCTAATTTATCCCATTTCAACCAATTGATGCTACGACCTCCGTTCCTCTTAGAGCCCCAATAGAAAGAGTTAAGCATGCGTTCAATGTCCTCCCCAAGAGTAGATGGGATAAGGAAAGCTCCCATACAATAGGAGGGGATGGCTTGAGAGACCGATTTAATAAGGATTTCCTTGCCCGCTCTAGATAGAGACCTACATCCCCAAGTTTGAATTTTCTTCCAAATGCGATCCTTAATATAACTAAATACTGCCTTCTTGTTACGGCCAATCATAGATGGAAGCCCAAGATACTTTCCTTCACCAATAGGAACAGTGACACCAAGAGTGTTAGAGATACTTTGGCAAAGTGATGATGCTACGTTGGCAGAAAAAGCGATGGCAGACTTACTTAAGTTAATAGATTGGCCACTAGCAAGTTCATATAGATGAAGAATTTCCATAAGTTTCGAAATTTCATGAGAAGAAGCCTTACAGAAAATGAAACTGTCATCCGCAAAGAGGAGATGAGAGATAGAAGGGCTGCCACGACATATGCAGATACCATGGATAAGGCTTCTTGACTCAAATTTCTTGATAAGAGATGAGAAGCCCTCAGCACAAAGTATGTATAAGTATGGTGACAATGGATCGCCTTGACAAAGACCTCTCTTTGGGAAAATTGGCCCAACACGGTCATGATTAACTAACACATGGTAGGTCACTGTTGAGACACATAGCATCATCCAGGATATCCATGTAGGAGAGAAACCCATTTTGAATAAGATGGCTTCTAGATAGTCCCAACGAACTCTATCAAAAGCTTTAGAAATGTCTAGTTTGAGAGCAACATTTCCTTCTTTACCTTGCCTCCTACACTTCATGTAATGAAGAATTTCATAAGCAGTAAGAGCATTATCAAGGATATAACGACCTTGCACGAAAGCTGCTTGATTTTCAGAGATACAATTTGGAAGAACCCGCTTTAAGCGATTGGCCAAAACCTTAGAGAGAATTTTGTACAAAACATTACATAAGGAAATTGGTCGATAATCACGCATAGTCTGAGGGGTATCAATTTTTCCCACTAGAGCAATATTTGTATCATTAAGACCAGCAGGGAAAGAGCCTGTATTGAGCCAAGAGACACCAGATTCAAAGATTTCAGCACCAAAACTATCCCATAAATGTTGATAAAATCCCGGATTGAGGCCATCAGGACCGGGGGACTTATCTGGATGCATAGAGAATAAAGCCTCCTTGAATTCAGCTTCAGTAAAAGGCTCAGTGAGCATAGCATTGTCTTCATAGGAGATACAAGGTTCTGTTGCATCAATAACCAGAGAGAAATCTCCACTACTTTCAGCATATAGATCCTGAAAATAAGAGTGTGCAAGGTTGCAGAGCCCATTTTGTGTGGAAACAATGTTGTTTCCATCAGAACGCAGTCTACGAATTGCATTTCTGCGTCGTCTTGCAGAGGCTGATGCGTGAAAGAAGCGACTATTCGTATCTCCATCCTTCAGCCAAAAAGTTTTAGCTCTCTGTCTCTAGTAAATGTTTTCCTGTAACAACACACTGGTTAGTTTATTTTTCAAATCATGTAAATGAGTTGAGGATACATTATTAGAGTCAGATTGGGCTCTATCAATGTCTTGTCTCAAGCGAGCAGATTGCAATCTAAAGGGAGGAGCATTATGACGCCTCCATTCCTCCATTTGCATAGTACAATAAGACAGCTTTGTAGTAATCAGAGACGATGGATACGAATGCCAATTTGTGATGACAAGGTCATTAAAAGATTGCTCAAGCAGCCATGCATTTTCAAACTTGAAAGCCCGCTTTGGTTGAATGAACTCCTCCGGCTCCAACTGTAGCAGAATTGGCATGTGATCTGATGAAGAGGCCACTAAATTAATGAGACGTGCATTGGTAAACAGAGATTGCCAGTTGCTTGTAGCAAAGGCTCGATCTAGCTTTTCTTCCTTTTCATTTACAGTCCCAAGACTTTTAGACCAGGTAAATTGATATCCCTCAAGGGGCAGCTCCAAAAGATTACAGTCAGTGATTGCTTCTTGAAAGCCTCTATACAGCCAAGGAGGACGATCACTATAGCCACGCCGATCTTCTGGGGATAGCACATCATTGAAATCACCAAGAATACACCATGGAAGAGATGACATGGATGAGATAGAACGAAGAAGGTCCCAAGAGGCTCGTCGACGAGCACTATCAGAATAGCCCCAGAAAGCTGTCAAACGCCAGTTACCTTTGATAGGGAACCAGAAGGTTGATGAACTGAGAAGAGTAATTCAATACTTCACAGTGTAGTTGACTGCGCCAAAGAACTGCTAGTCCACCACTTCTGCCCAATCTATCAACTGATAGAGAAAAATCATAACCAAGAGAGTGACATAAGTCAGTAATTTTAGGAGAGAAAGAAAGTGTTTCAATGAGGAAAACGATATCCGGTTTATAGACTCGGACTAAGTCTTTTAGTAGAGGAACTGCTTTGCGACCCCCCAAGCCACAGCAGTTCCAACTTAATATACTCATGGCTCCCGGCAGGCATGGGAACCATGCTTTGCCGATAAAAAATGAAGGTTAGAGACATTTGTGTTTGTGGTACTAATGGTATCTGAGATATCCATCTGAGTAGTGGAGGAGAGTTTCTCATTTTGTATTATTTGTTGTTTTTCAGGTGTGTTCTCAAGCAGCTGTGTTGGCTCTGGTGCGGTGGTGGGACGGTTACGCTTCTTTCCACCAACATTCAATTCGTGTTCCTCTTTTTCTGTAACAGAAACAGTCATGTGCGGAGATTGAGGGGGAATTAATGTGGGGGGTGTCAATGATTTGGACGGTTTTTTTGGAAACAGAATCTGAGGATTTTTAAAAATATCAATGAGGGAGTGGTTATTGGCAATAAGTTGAGTGGTGGGGTCAGAATTAATGACAGAGGTATTAATAGGAGGTGTATAACGGTTAGTGGAATTGAGAGGCTCATGATTGGAATTGGGAGGAATTATAGGAGAATTAAATGCAGAGTTACTGCTGGTGTAAGTAACTGACGTTTGAGGAATGAATGGTTTCCCCTCCTCACGGAGCCACCGTGCTCCTCCACTACCAGATGGGCGCTGGGCTTCGGCGCGTAATTCAGAGCCCCAGTATCGTTCTCCATTATCAGCAGGGTTTGCAAACAACTGGGCACATGATTCTTCAATATGGCCAAGAACACCACAGTAATAACAAAAAGGACCAAGCTTCTCGTACTTAAATTTAACATCCTGTGGAATACCCCCTGGCTGCTTGATTCTTTTCATGCGTTTCAGAGGCTTCAGGACATCAATCAGGACCCTTATTCTCATAAAAGTGCGCAAATAATTGGAATTGTTTTTAGCATCATACTCTAGAAAATCACCAATGAAATTCCCCAATTGCTTGCCTACCTCCTCTATCATAAAGCCTATGGGAATATGATGAATCTGTATCCAAAATGGAACCTTGTGAAGATGGATTTGACTTGGAGAAGTGCCATGAGGGAGAACACTGAGAATGAGAAGGTGATTATCAAAAGACCAAGGACCATTCCGAAGCACTCGCTGAAGATCCAATTCGTGGAAAAACAGGAATGTGAATAAACCCGGATCTGCTTCTTTGATTAGAACTCCATGGACTGGGTGCCATACACCAGCCATTCGTTCTTTCATAATATGGACACGAATAGGCCTATCAGTAAGAAAACGACCCACAAGGCAAAGAGTAGCTTCTGGTTGAGGGTTACTAGAGGAGCTGATATCAAACTCAAACTCAAACTCAAACTCCTCAATTTCATCAGCTAACACTAGATTTTCCATAGATGATATGAAAACACACTGGCAGTCACAAAGAAGACTCAATATTTGGAAAAAACTACTCACAATGGAGAGACACTTCTCACACTAGGGAGAGAGAAAAATGTTAATAAAAATAGATTAGTGTTTGATATTCTGTTCTCTTAAAATAAAAATTAGTAATTAGTTGTTAGTCAAAAATTGGGGTTTTAAAAAAAAAACAGAACTGAATCAGTAATCATGAAAACAAAAATAGGTTAAAATATATAAATAAATAAATAAGAAAACTTAGAAGAGTAGAAAAAGAAGAGAATCAGTAGAAGTAGGGATGAATAACAAAAAAAAACACAAAACTGAACAAAACAAACGGTTCAAACCACCGCCGACGGTGGTCGTCGCCGCTAGGCGGGCCGCCGTCCTCTTCCGTTGCCGTCGTCGTGCAGGCCCCCTCCGTCGGTGACTCCTCTCTCTCTCTCACCTTCTTCTTTCGTTTTCCCTCTTTCTCTCTCTACGATTCTCTTTCTCTCCCTCTCCGTCTCCATTTTTGGAATTTTTGTTTTCTCTCTCCTGGGAGTATTTGTGGCTGGCGGCAGAAGAGAAGAAGAGGGTGTACAAGATTAGGTTTAGGTTTTTAGAATGGTGGGTTTTAAGTTGCACAAATGCAACTTTTGTTGTATGGTGCCAAAGTAATATGTTACCTGCTACAAGAGGTTTAATTTATTAAAGTACCGGTTTTGTATTGTGTTATTTAGGGACCCAAAGTTTATAATAATAGTAAGGGATTCCCCATATGATGGTAGTGAGCTGTAGACATGGGTGACACATGTACGAATTCTGACACATGGCAGATAGAGTGTTTATATCTTTTGGTCAAAACAGAGACAGTGTTTTATTTTTTAAATATTATTTTGTTAACAGTTTAAACATTTATTCTTCTCTCTATTGAAATGTTTTTCAAAACCCGAAAGTGAAGATTGAAGGTGTAGAAGAGGTAGTTCATTATTTATTCCAAAAAATCAAAGAACGCGAAGAAGTTGTTAATGGTTATTTTGATTTACAGAAGAAAGTGACGAAAAAGAATATCAATCTGGTTTCATCAGTTGAAGGTATTAATAAATTTGTCTTGTCTGCTGATTAAAGTTATAATTTTTAAGTTCGACTATTAGTAAATTTAACATCGAACATATGAAATCGTTGTTTGAACATAGTTGGTGTGGTTTTTGTTTAAAAGGTTTTCAGATCCAAGTTTTTTGTTGCGAAAATAGAAAAGAACTTTGGAAAATATATTTGTATTTGTTAAGTGTAGTGAGTGTGTTGTAAAAAAATGTTAAAAAAGTGAAAACATTTGCCTGTAAAATAAAGAAAATGTATTAATTTTTTAGTTTGCTAAGTTATATAAACATGATTAGTAGTATATAGTTGTTTAGTTGAATTGTTCAACATATTAGACAGAGTGTTGGTTATTTACTGAAAAAGATGAAATGTATTTCCATGATTGTTCGTTTTGACAGAATGGGAACTGAAGGGTCTTGTTCGGGCGAAGTTGGTGGTGGTTATATGTGTCGTAGTGGTGGCGATGGGGAGAGTGATGATGATTACACAGAGGTAAGTGAGGTGAAAGTTTGTATTGAAATTACTTATTATTGTATTGATTGGTTTGTTACTGTTGTGGGTTGATTGTTTTTTTGGTTATGTTTGAATGACTCAGATTGTGTATTATGGATCTTCATCCGAAGATGATGAAATGAATTCAAAACATAATGAAGATGTGCATACCGAAGCCGGCGTTAACGGTGTTGGTGAAGCAGAAGGTGAAGCGGAAGGTGTAGCGGAAGGTGAAGGTACTTTGAGACGACATACTGGGGTGAATAATTTAGAGGATTTGTTGAGTATTAAATTTGAACATCTTAGTGCTTCAGATTTAACAAAGTATCACTTTTCTGATCTTAATATGGCTTTCATGTTTTACAATTGGTATGCTAGTAAACATGGTTTTGCTGCCAGGAAGTGTAGGATAGTTAGGAATTGTGATGGTGAGATAATACAACAGACCTTTGTATGCCATCGTCAAGGATCTAGAGTTGAAAGAACCAGTACCAGTGTTTTAAAAAAGCGTGCAGAAGGGCCAAACTCACGTTGTGGGTGTGAAGCAAAAGTCCAAGTACATGTTGAATCAAGCAGCGGTAGGTGGTACATAAAGAAGCTGTATGATGTACACAACCATTCATTTTTAGATGAGAATTTCAAAGGAATGCTTCCAGCACACAGGAAGATGACTGAGTATGACAAATACCAAATGATGATGATGAGGGATGCTGGTATTAAGACGTCCCACATCTATGGCTATGTTGCTGAACAGTCGGGAGGTTTTGACAAACTTGGTTATTTGAAGCGAGACATGTATAATCAGCAAGTTAAACAGAAGAGGAAAAAATTTTCAGATGCAAAGGCTGCAATGGATTATTTGGATAGTTTGTGCTCAGATGATAGTAATATGTTTGTTAGGCATACGGTTAATGAAGAAGGCCATTTGCAGAAATTGTTTTGGTGTGATGGGATAAGTCGTATGAACTACTCTGTGTTTGGGGATGTACTAGCCTTTGATGCGACATATAAAAAGGTTAAGTACTTGACACCGTTTGTAGTATTTTCCGGTGTTAATCATCACAACCAGAGTATTGTATTTGCTGCAGGTATTGTTGGAGATGAGAGTGAAGATACTTATATTTGGATGTTGGAGAAATTTTTAGAAGCAATGGGTGGTAAAACTCCTGTTTCGGTAATTACCGATGGTGACAACCAAATGAGAAAAGCGATTGCTAAAGTGTTTCCAACAGCTCATCATCGTCTTTGCGCTTGGCATTTGATAAGGAATGCAACTACAAATATGAAGAACGCGCACTTTGTTTCGAAGTTTAAAAAATGTATGTTTGGTGATATGGATGTTGTTGAGTTTGATCGGAAATGGGAAGAAATGGTTGTAGAGTTTGGTTTAGAGGAAAATTCGTGGGTAATGGATTTATATGACAGGAGGAAAATGTGGGCGACGAGCTATATCCGGGGTAATTTTTTTGCTGGGTTTAGAACAACTTCTAGGTGTGAAGGCCTAAACTCGGAGTTTGGCAAGTATGTCAATGTCCTAAGTAATTTGTTGGACTTTGTGAAGCACTTTTTTCGATGGATTGAGTACATGAGATATAGAGAATTTGAAGCTGATTATGGATCATCATCATACATTGAACCTGTGATGGAAACTCAGTACCGTTGGCTTGAAAAATCGGGGGCAAGTGTGTTTACAAAGGAGATACATAACATGTTTCGACAAGTTCTTGAAAGAGCTTGCAACTGTTTTGTTGGTGGTAGCAGAAACAATGGTTCATTATATTTATATAGTGTTTGTAGGTATGACAAAGAAGGTATCCAATGGGAGGTTTCGTTTTGTGAGATGAGTTTGTTATTTAAATGTTGTTGTCTAAGATTTGAATCGTTGGGTATCCCTTGTGAACACATAGTTTCTGTGTTGCTGTATTTGGGTATTAAACAAATACCTGAAACGCTGGTGTTGAAAAGATGGTCAAAGTGCGCTAAAGATGGTTTGGTTTTACCTTGTAGTAATAAGCGTGTCCCTCGTGATTCTGATTTCATAAGTACTTATGTTGGAGTTGTTGAGAGATGTAAGAAGATGGCTACTATAGCAGTTGAAGCTGGTAGGCCAGAATATGTTCGTAAACTGGTTGAGTTTATTAATATATATACAAATTTTTTTGAAGGTGTTGCAAGAGGGGAAGAGATAGATATGCCGATTGTTGATCCATATACTGATGGTACCATAAAGAATCCAGTTAAAGCTAGGGCGAAGGGCTGTGGATCGAAAAAACCGAACAAAACCCCCAAAAAGAAAGCAACCTGTACTTCTTGTGCAAAAAGGGGCATAATCGAAGGTCCTGTCCTCTACACATAGCGGTTCAATTTACACAAGAGTCTGAGGTGGGTTCTCCAGGTTTTTTTTGATGATGCTGAGATGGATAGTGAAGAATTTGAGGAAGAATACATTATGATGGTAATTTTTAAGAAATGTGACTTTAATTTATACTTTAAAGAAATTATGTATGTAGTTATACGTCATATTTGTATGAGAAATTAATTTTGAAATGAATTTTCAGTCATATGATTGAAGATTTCTGAAGACCACGTTCATGATGGATAGTATGTGTGGTTTGCATGTAAGTAACTACGACTTTGAGTCTAAGTATGATGTTGTGAATATATTAAGTGTATTAGTAACAATTTGTTTGATAATATGGCAGGGTCATTGCAGGATTGGTGTAGAAAGACTCTGTTATCTCCAGTTCCTCTAATTTTGTATTGTGTACGAATGGTGTATTATATTTATACTATTTTGTAGTACAATTGATTTAGCCAGTGGTGTTTAATGTTGGTGTATTGTGTTTTATTTGAGGTCAGTCTTAGGTGGTGATTGTTTTGGTTGGTCCACAATTAATTTTGTCCTTTTAAATTGTGTGTACCTATGAAGTTGTTAAAGCTGGTTCATGAGACCATAGGGTTGTTGAATGAATTCTAAAAATGTTTACCCAAACATTTTAACCCTTCATCAAAATTTTGAGTTGCTTTAAACTCTATCAAACTTTACATGGTTTCGATAAATTTCTGCAATTACAAGTAGGGGATACGAAAGTTTCCAAATTTGTGTAATTTTAAATAAATAAATAAAAAGGTTGACCAAGTGTTTAAGACCACATAAACCATTTGTTTGTAACAAGTAGTAGAAGTGTCTCTAAATATGAAAATAGGCCCAAAAGGCCTAAAAGACGAGTTACATGACCGATTGTACTGTGAATACAAAATATAAAACATCATTACATTCGACATTACAGGAACTCCAAATGTTAAATTCAAAAGGTAGACTTTCTACATGCCAATAAATTCACCAAACAACTGGGTTGTGGTATTCTCAAGAGATATTACCCAAAATTCTCAAGAGATATTAGACATAGCAGCATAGCCATAGTTGCGACATTACAACACTACCAAAAAACAGGACATCACATGAGATGCAGAAAATCAAATATAAAAGGAACCATCATAAGCATCAGCCTTGGACATAATTTCTTCTCGTATTTCATTATGCAATCCCAACACGATGTCACAAACTGCCTTCATCCGAACATGATTATCATTCATCTATTGAAAGAAGAAAAAGCGGTGTTATTTCTCATTTTCATATTAGTAATGTAAATGTTATTTTTGATTTGGTGCCACTTACCACTCCAAACAAGTTTGGTGTAAAGTCTTGTTCCTTTGAAAGCCAGTCAAGCAACCAAAGACCAGACCTTAGACTGTATTCAAAATAAGCCAAGTAAATGGTAATTAATAATGGAATGATAAGTTATGTAACCCATGCATAACTGATTGGTTTAAAATTTTTTTATAAAAAATAATGAGAGTAGACATATATGTATATGTATACCTATCGCCACAGTTCGGTATGCCTTTTGCATCGTCAATATTCCATCCTCCAAAATTTTTGGGTCGATGACCAAAACAGTCAGCATAGTCAGGATGGTGAACCATTTGGGCAACAATACCCGCCTATAAATACAATACATTTTACAATATGTTAACAGCAACTAAAAAAATAATATTGTTGTGAAAGAAATTTGATTCCACTTAAGAAATAGTTACCACTTCTTTAATTATCTGCTTACGAGGCACCAAATCCTCCAGAGAATAATTAGTGTCTAGGTGGTAGATTTTCATGTTATCAAGGGAGATGACCATCAAGAACCAATGAGCAAAATTTGTCTTCATTGGTATGTATATCTGGAAATGGTGAAGAGAAAATTGTTAACGATTTTCTTCTTTAAAAAAATTATTAATTGGAATATTTATGAGCGACATAATTTACTAACATATTTAAGTTTTGTTGTTGGGTCCATCCATCCAGCCCTAGCAAAATTTGTGATCAAGTCATACATAGTGCTTCCCACACTAAAAATACTGGTCTGCGTCATAGTTCTGAAATGGTTAGTACAGGATGGAAGGTTTTTGTTTTCCCAAGATTTGACAACTAACAAATAAAGTTAAGAGTGGTAACCGTGAAAGATGGTGGTAAAATCCAAACATTCTTGTCTCGACCAAGTCTGTTTTGAACCCAACGGGTTTTCTCACAAGCTAATGTAATGACCTAAAAGTGTATAAAAGATGTGTCAATAACAATATTTAGATACAAATTAGTAGGAAATTAGTTTTAGCAATGAAAGAATTATTTTTTGACCACCTCAGGTGTCACAAATTTTCCAGGTAAAAGGCTATAAAAATCTCCCCTTGTTAGTGTCATATGCTGAGCTCTTACCAACACTTCACTGAAATTAATTGAAATTAGAAGTTGTTATGTTAGTATCAAATACGATAATTTTCAAATACATTCATTTTGATGATACACTTACTCTAAGCGTCCATTCTTCTGCCATAAATAAACACATGTTTGTGCTTCACAAGTAGACAAATGCATGTCCTTAGTAGGTCGAACAATTACCGAGGCCCCCTACAATTTCCCAAACAATAACGTTGGTTTTTCAAATATCATATGTGATACAAAGCATGGTCATATCCCAAATAATGCATTATTATTAAATGACCTCAAAATGAATAGTCACCTTAGGTACAATTGAACGAGTTTTACTTCCAGAACTGGTGCAACGAGACCTCTTCCTTGAGAAATCAAGAGGTAGTATCCCATCATTTTCATCAACATCAGGTAAGTTGTTTGATGGTGGAGTATGGAATAGTCTTTTTGAAAGGTTGCCACTCACTTCCATCTAGGTTTACCAACAGAAGAAAAACAAATATATTAATACAATAATGTGTATTTGCCAATTACCGTAAAATGAGTTATATTCGTTGAATATTACCTTAGTAGTTGACCTTCTTCTGTAGTCACTTCCACCACCAATAGGTTCAACATCAACTTCCTTATCCGTCTTGTCTTTTGATGTGGGACCCCCCTGAGACCAAGTTGATGGTATGGTAGGTTTTTTCACAAATGACCGTCCTTCTTTGTTAGTTTCCAAGCGATTGTGAATATTGATTGTGCATTCCGTATCTACAGAATCTGGCACTTGCAAATCCTTTTCAGCATCATTTAAATCATGAACAACGTTAGACAAATTTTTGATAGTTGAATGGCCATTGTTTACTACATCCACCTTAGCTATAAATCCTTCATTAGGGGCCCCGACAGATCCACCATGTCCAAACTTAGATGACACCAAAACCTCTAAATGCTTAACAACATCCTTAATATCAGTTGTTTCTAAAGCTCTTTTATCAAATTTTTCATTTAGTTCCTGTCCATTAAGGAATGGTGAAACATTGTTAGACATGTTTCAAACGGTGAAGTTAAGATAAAAACGAAACACACTGGAACAGGAAAAAAACTTCACCTTAATAGCTTGTTTGTTGTCATTAAGGGTTAACTCCATTTTCCCATTTTGCTCTTTCAGATCCTAAATAAAATAATATAACTCTTGTTTTAGTGAACAATGATAATGAGTATGAATGGTTTAAGTGAAACAAACAGAAGAACAAATTTTTTTGTGAAAAGTATGTGAAACTCACATTCATCTTCTCCATAAGGTTTTTCAGATACCCATTTGTTTCTTTAATGGCTAGCACATATTCAGCGAACTCTTCATGGGTCATGCTTCCCCCAAAGAGAGTGGATAAATCAAAAGAGGATGAGTTCGTGTTGAATCCTTGATCTTCAGCCATGGACATGGATGGGTGTCTAGGTTAGGTTTTGAAAGTCACTTAGATTTAGTGGGTGTGTTGCAATGGGACAATTAGCTTGGTCTTGGAAGATTATATTGTTTATTTTTAATGAAAAGCATTTCGATTACAAATATGTTACTGCTTTTAATTAAGAGGCTGTAGCAAGAATAGCAGGTACATTTGACTTGCTTATGTTAAAAAGGCTGACTCATCGATGCTTACCACCTAGTTTCCTGCTAAGTTTCTTTTTCCATGCATGCAACCCATGCAGCCTTGGCTACGTCACAACAAGGAAATGTAAAAATGAGACAATTGGGTAAATTTTCGAGACCCACACCACTGTACAAGAAACGGCTATATATTACCACGTAATGAAATAAATCGAAAAATTAAAAAATAGAACAACTCAAGTGGCTTTTAATTATGCTTGATTTTGTTCTTAAGCATTTCCATCTCAACCATTAAAGTAGCATTTTCCATCCTAAGATCAACATTTATCTGTAACTGTTTTTCAAGTTTCTCCTTAACCATTTCCAACTCAACTAAAAGCGTTGCATTTTCCATCCTAAGTTCCACATTTGTTTCTAATGATTTTTTTAGTTGGTCTTCAAGTAATTCAACATTATGGCTGTTGTAGTCACCCAATTTTTTTCCATGCGATGAAAGTAGCCTCCTTAGCATTAATACAGCAGCGTCTTCCCGAGCTTGTTCTTCTGTCTTAGCATATCTACCCATTGACACTGGAGGCCTACCTATTGCGTCAGTTCTCAAAGAACATCGAAATTTATAATATTGTACACCCTTAATAAAAATCTTATCATGTAACGTATAGTCCGGTTCATGTATTCTCATGATAATACAAGCTTGGGATAGCCACTTCTGCATAGAAAGATTCATTAGTGAATCAATTGGAGGTCCTAGAGTTGCTTCCACGGTTTCTCCTACATCAACAAAGTAATTAGTAACAAAATTATACAGACGTTATATATGATATAGAAGTTAAGGATGTAAAACAGGATTACCATATGAATTCCTTATGCTATTCAGAATTTCATCAAGGTGAGCTGAACTTGTACCTAAACAAGCCTCAATTTGCAACTTCGAACGAACCAAACTTTTAGGTATTTTCAAAAACATTTCCCATGCAGATTCAGCTTCCACATCTGTGTCGTATACGCGAACTACTCCTTCTTTAAAACCGTTCACTTGAGCATAGCAATCTACCCAAGATCTGTAAACACCATTTTTCCTACCATTGAAAACAACGTATCCAACATTGATGGTCTTTGAAGAAGCCATCTGTGTTAACTAACTTCATTGATTTATTTGTGTAACCATCGGAATTTATATTGTACATGAAGAAGTCATAACCCTAATAAATGGTCACTTGAGTTGGTTGCACCTAAAAAGAAGCCTCACATTTAATTTAAGGTGGTACCATTTATTGGATAATTACGTAATTCAGAAAAAACTTCAAGTGTGTATAAAACAATATGAAATGAATCATAATTACACTATATTTGAAGTACCCAATCCAGTTAAAAAAAATGTTTAACATTGTTTGTGTTAGAATAAGTTGTGGACGTTGTTTGTGCGAGAATACCCACAACGTCGTTCAACGCCGTCGTTTAACAGTCAAACATGAATTGTAAAATATATATTTTTTATTTGTAAAAGGGTGCGTCTTATTACCCAACAAACAACTCCCTGGTGTTTACTTGAAAATGACAAATGTATAAGCTGAACCTAGTTCTGACGACAAATCATGACACTGGGACGGCTCTTGTTGATTCTGAAAAGTTGACAGCTGCCTTGTCGCTGTTACGTGTTTGGCGCCAGTGAAGAATTAATGTGGACGTCAAAAAATGTTATATATTGGCTCCACGGATTTAAGGTAATCCACCAGATTTTGTCCTCTATCGCAAATGAAAGTTTAATTTTCGAAATACCCGGCAAACTGAAATTTCGTTTTCCCGCCGCTATGACTTAAAGGATTTTTAATTTTTTATTTCTAAACATAATATCATGTTAATAAGATTAGAAGTTAATTACAGTAAATTGACTCAAACTAACTAACTTCAAACTCCGGTCAACGAAATTGTAATCCCAGTAATTGACTAAAAGAAATTGTAATCCCAGTAACTAACTTCATACTCCGGTCAATGAAATGAATCCTAATCAAAGAAAGTTGACTAAAACTAAGTAATTTCATACTTCGGTCTACGAAAATGTAATCGCAGTAATTGAGTCAAAGTAACTAACTTCATACTCCGGTCAAAGAAACCTAATCAAAGTAAGTTGACTCAAACTAAGTAACTTCATACTCTGGTCAACGAAAATGTAATCGCAGTTAATTGACTGAAACTAACTAACTTCATACTCCGGTCAACGAAAATGTAATCGCAGTAATTGAGTCAAAGTAACTAACTTCATACTCCGGTCAAAGAAACCTAATCAAAGTAAGTTGACTCAAACTAAGTAACTTCATACTCTGGTCAACGAAAATGTAATCGCAGTTAATTGATTGAAACTAACTAACTTCATACTCCGGTCAACGAAAATGTAATCGCAGTAATTGAGTCAAAGTAACTAACTTCATACTCCGGTCAAAGAAACCTAATCAAAGTAAGTTGACTCAAACTAAGTAACTTCATACTCCGGTCAACGAAAATGTAATCGCAGTTAATTGACTGAAACTAACTAACTTCATACTCCGGTCAACGAAAATGTAATCGCAGTAATTGAGTCAAAGTAACTAACTTCATACTCCGGTCAAAGAAACCTAATCAAAGTAAGTTGACTCAAACTAAGTAATTTCATACTCCGGTCAACGAAAATGTAATCGCAGTAATTGAGTCAAAGTAACTAACTTCATACTCCGGTCAAAGAAACCTAATCAAAGTAAGTTGACTCAAACTAAGTAACTTCATACTCCGGTAAACGAAATTGTAATCGCAGTTAATTGACTGAAACTAACTAACTTCATACTCCGGTCAACGAAAATGTAATCGCAGTAATTGAGTCAAAGTAACTAACTTCATACTCCGGTCAAAGAAACCTAATCAAAGTAAGTTGACTCAAACTAAGTAACTTCATACTCCGGTCAACGAAAATGTAATCGCAGTTAATTGACTGAAACTAACTAACTTCATACTCCGGTCAACGAAAATGTAATCGCAGTAATTGAGTCAAAGTAACTAACTTCATACTCCGGTCAAAGAAACCTAATCAAAGTAAGTTGACTAAAACTAAGTAATTTCATACTCCGGTCAACGAAAATGTAATCGCAGTAATTGAGTCAAAGTAACTAACTTCATACTCCGGTCAAAGAAACCTAATCAAAGTAAGTTGACTCAAACTAAGTAACTTCATACTCCGGTCAACGAAAATGTAATCGCAGTTAATTGACTGAAACTAACTAACTTCATACTCCGGTCAACGAAAATGTAATCGCAGTAATTGAGTCAAAGTAACTAACTTCATACTCCGGTCAAAGAAACCTAATCAAAGTAAGTTGACTAAAACTAAGTAATTTCATACTTCGGTCTACGAAAATGTAATCGCAGTAATTGAGTCAAAGTAACTAACTTCATACTCCGGTCAAAGAAACCTAATCAAAGTAAGTTGACTCAAACTAAGTAACTTCATACTCCGGTCAACGAAAATGTAATCGCAGTTAATTGACTAAAACTAAGTAATTTCATACTTCGGTCTACGAAAATGTAATCGCAGTAATTGAGTCAAAGTAACTAACTTCATACTCCGGTCAAAGAAACCTAATCAAAGTAACTTGACTCAAAGTAACTAACCTCATACTCCGTTCAATGAAATTGTAATCGCAGTTAATTGACTCAAACTAACTAACTTCATACTCCGGTAAACGAAATTGTAATCGCAGTTAATTGACTGAAACTAACTAACTTCATACTCCGGTCAACGAAAATGTAATCGCAGTAATTGAGTCAAAGTAACTAACTTCATACTCCGGTCAAAGAAACCTAATCAAAGTAAGTTGACTAAAACTAAGTAATTTCATACTTCGGTCTACGAAAATGTAATCGCAGTAATTGAGTCAAAGTAACTAACTTCATACTCCGGTCAAAGAAACCTAATCAAAGTAAGTTGACTCAAACTAAGTAATTTTATACTTCGGTCTACGAAAATGTAATCGCAGTAATTGAGTAAAAGTAACTAACTTCATACTCCGGTCAAAAAAACCTAATCAAAGTAACTTGACTCAAAGTAACTAACCTCATACTCCGTTCAATGAAATTGTAATCGCAGTTAATTGACTCAAACTAACTAACTTCATACTCCGGTAAACGAAATTGTAATCGCAGTTAATTGACTGAAACTAACTAACTTCATACTCCGGTCAAAGAAACCTAATCAAAGTAAGTTGACTCAAACTAAGTAACTTCATACTCCGGTCAACGAAAATGTAATCGCAGTTAATTGACTGAAACTAACTAACTTCATACTCCAGTCAACGAAAATGTAATCGCAGTAATTGAGTCAAGGTAACTAACTTCATACTCCGGTCAAAGAAACCTAATCAAAGTAAGTTGACTAAAACTAAGTAATTTCATACTTCGGTCTACGAAAATGTAATCGCAGTAATTGAGTCAAAGTAACTAACTTCATACTCCGGTCAAAGAAACCTAATCAAAGTAAGTTGACTCAAACTAAGTAACTTCATACTCCGGTCAACGAAAATGTAATCGCAGTTAATTGACTAAAACTAAGTAATTTCATACTTCGGTCTACGAAAATGTAATCGCAGTAATTAAGTCAAAGTAACTAACTTCATACTCCGGTCAAAGAAACCTAATCAAAGTAAGTTGACTCAAACTAAGTAACTTCATACTCCGGTCAACGAAAATGTAATCGCAGTTAATTGACTGAAACTAACTAACTTCATACTCCGGTCAAAGAAACCTAATCAAAGTAACTTGACTCAAAGTAACTAACCTCATATTCCGTTCAATGAAATTGTAATCGCAGTTAATTGACTCAAACTAACTAACTTCATACTCCGGTAAACGAAATTGTAATCGCAGTTAATTGACTGAAACTAACTAACTTCATACTCCGGTCAACGAAAATGTAATCGCAGTAATTGAGTCAAAGTAAGTAACTTCTTACTCCAGTCAAAGAAACCTAATGAAAGTAAGTTGACTCAAACTATTTTACTTTAACTTCAATTATCCCAATACAACTACAAGTGGGGCATTTTAGTACTTAAACAACACAAATTAATGGTACCTTAATATGTGTGTAACAAGCCAAAAGTACCAAGCATTAGGAACGGAGGGAGTAACTTAAAACTCCGGTCAACGATTTTGTAATCGTAGTAATTGACTCACCGTAACTTCAGTAAAAGTTACTTACTTCTTTGTGCAGTCAATGAAACCTAATCACCGTTTGTTAAATCAAACTAACTAACTTCATAATACGGTCAATGAAACCTCACCACTGTAATTCAAAATATAACCACAAAATAAAATTATATTAGGTAAAATAGTAATTACAAAGTTGAACAATTTTGTTATTTGACAATGAAAAATATTATTTTTCTAATTTTAACTAGAAATATAATTTAAATTTAGTTGACGATTTTGTTTAAACACAAAACAATGTAAGTTGCCTTCTATCCCCTTAATTGAAAATGAACCAAATATTAATGTTCTCTCCTACCTTGACCCAACTACCACGACCCCCATACTCTCATCTTCCTCTTCTCTACTTTCTTATTCCTTTTTCTTCCTAACATAACCTTCTGTCACCGGTCTTTCTTTCCTTTGTTTCCTCCTTCCAATAACAGATCACACGAAGGTTCTTTATTACTATACTACGGTTCTTCTCGGTTGTTGAAATAGCAGAGCAACCCAGTTGAAGATTCTTAAGTAGGAGAACACGCTGCTTTCGCGTCACATAGTAAGCAAAAAACGTTTTCTTATTTTTAACAATATATGAATTCCATTTTCACTGCTTATTAATAATTTGGTTAACAATATCTCAATTCTATTTCACTTTAGAAATTTTGCTTAATCTGAAACTAAATGCTACTAAATGGTATACATTATATCTTTTATCAACGTTCTAATTTAGGGGAAACTAAAATCTTTCAAATGTTCAATAATCTCAAATCATATACACCAAAACTGTTGCATACTCTAAAAATGGTACTTAATGTCAGGTACTTACATAGTAAAAGCTTTTATATGAGGACATTTTTAAAAACGAATAGACAATTAACACATCTTTCTGTCAATCATAGATTTCATGGCTAACAACGATTTCCTTGCTGCTATTCGCGGGAATACGGTAAGTTCCATGTTCTGGATCAATAATTCTTATATTACTGTTTCTACAAGCACAACTATTCCTTATAAAATTTCTTGTTTCATATAACAGCCTTTGGTTAATATTCCACTACCATTTTACAACACCTATGGTGCAACTCTACGAACATCAGTTATTATGGAGGACAACTATGGGAACACCTACTATGGAAATATCTTCAAGCACACTGACAAAATTGTCTACTTATACACTGACGTCAAAAAAATCCTTCATGCCTACAAATATAGCCGCTTTGCTATTGTCCGGCTCACATACGAATCGAATGGAACATTCAACTTGTTTGTCCCAGATTCAACAAACTATTGGAAAGACCACAGTCCCATTCCTGGCTTGTTACCATATGCTTATGACGGTAATTTTGGCTTCGATGATGATTTTGATTGTGCAGGTACTTATGATTGCCATTCTTCTGTCAACACAATATCAAACCATGGTGAAACAAGGTCAACAAATTCACCCAAAACCAACAATGATGCTAACGGCGAAGGTGAGATTGATGCTTATCACAATAACTATTTTAGCGAGGGTGAGATTGATGCTTATCAGAATATCAATTTTAGCGAATACAAGTACTCCGATAGTGACAACGATGACAAACGATACATTCCACTCCTACCTACTGACTTTGAAGGACCAGCCGCATACTCAAGGAGTACTGATGACGACACCGATTAAACATATGTCAACTGGTTCTAATGGTTGAACTAATTGGTTAAAAACAAGTCCTTTGTACTCTACTACTTTCTTGTTGACATATATTAACTGTATTAGTAATACTTGTTTTAATCATATGTGATGCTCATTTGCAGGATTGGGATTGCAGAGTTTCTTATTTCCATTTCCTCTAAATGTCTACAAATGGTGTTTAATGTTGGTGTATTGTGTATTGCTATTATGTACTCCAATGGTGTTTAATGTTGGTAATTAGCTTACTGTTGTTATAATGGTGTATTGTGTACTACAATCTACAATGATCTACTCCAATGCTTTTTACTGTTGCTGTATTGTGTACCTGTTGGTGTTGCTTGGTTAGTAACTCTATTTTATTTGTCTTCATTCATAGATTTCATTGGTAATGATTTAGTATGTGACTCAAACAGATTATTATGAGCAGTTTTCTTAATAGAGTGTTTACATTTAGACTTATTTTACTAACATAACACGAAACGAAAATTACATTGAACTTGAAATCCAATATGTAGGATACGAAATCTTATAATTAAGTTAACTACTAAGTTAGGATTCACAACATAGTAGGAAATTAAAGCAACATAACAAGAAACCACAAAAAACTACAATTAGACACTTACATTGGCATACCACTTCTACAGATTCACACGACAAGCACATAGAAACTACTACTACTACTACTACTAGAACCAACTATTGAAACCACATTTTTTTGAGGTGAGGTTCAACCATCATTACTTCCACTATCAGATGAAGTATCTGTCTCACTCTCATATGGTTTATCAATGCAATCACCAGATGATTCAGAATCAAACCATCCCTTTCGCTTCTGCTCTTCATACAGTTTCCTCTCCTTCTCATCTTCTTCATCAATTGCCTTTTTCCTTGACATTCTTGTGCATCTATTGTTTCTAGTGCATCCATCGTACTCGTACATACCCACTGAATCAAATTCAGCAGACATGTCTGGACCGTTATAGTTGTGTGGCAATAAACCAGGAATGGGGCTGTGGTCATGAAAGTAATTTGTGTTGTCTGGGACAAACAACTTGAATCTTCCTTTAGATACATATGTTAATCGCACTATAGCGAAAAACCTATATGTGTATTTCTTGAATATTTTTCTTACAGTAGTAGAAATGAAAACATCTTCGTCGCTGAAAATATACATCTCTCCTTTGAATTGGTTCCCAAATTTGTCTTCAATGGTAACATATTTTGGTAACTTATCCTTATATGTTTGATAAAACAAAGTTGGAACCTTCATCCACTCCTGCAATGGAACACATTTAATTAAGAATGTCACAGTAATTTTACCCTTAATACTACATTTGAAAAGGCCCCACATTTGTAGCAATATTTTATACAACTTACAGAGTTCCTCTTGATCAACACAAGGAAATCGTTGTTTGCCATTATACCCTGCAAATGAATGATCATTCCTAAAAAATCAGTAATTACTAAAGGGGAAAACTATTACACACTCGACCACCAAACAACAGAAATAACATAGACTACTAAAACATTGAAACATTTACCATGTGACCCTCTACAAGCACTAAAACATTT
Source organism: Astragalus glycyphyllos (assembly GCA_963573325.1). Classification (NCBI taxonomy): domain Eukaryota; kingdom Viridiplantae; phylum Streptophyta; class Magnoliopsida; order Fabales; family Fabaceae; genus Astragalus; species Astragalus glycyphyllos. The sequence continues at coordinate 86,642,919 of OY754309.1, read as the reverse complement.
GCATATCACACTTGGTTTCATGTTAGCGAAACGATTTCAATGCTTATATACGATTTCTGGTTATCCAAATAGTTTTATGGTAATGTCTAATCAGATTATGTGAACACCAGATTATTAACGATTGAATGAAGTGGAGCAAACCATACCTTATTTCCTGGTGACAAGATGATAAGTCGTCGTTGTGTCGTAGTAAACCACCGTAAACCGTCGTCCCCTTATACTAAAACCACCGTGATGTGAGAGAACTATTCCTTCAATGTAGCAAGTGAATAGATGGTAACGGTGAACACATATTTAAGAGTAAAGAAAGGGTCAAGATGGAGTTGTCAAAAGGCTGTGTAAGTATTGTCCAAAGCAAATGCAAAACAGCTTTTTCCCTTCCCCTATTGACTAGTCTCTGGTGCCATCATTGTCTACAAGAGAAATATTAAATTAACTTTATTATTTTTGATGATAAACAGCATAATGAATAATAATCAAAATAATAAGTGCCTAAAAAAAATTGGGCTACAAGGCCCATACGGGATGGACCAACACAAAGATTTTCTACACTTATTTTGGCCCATTTTCTTCAAAAGTTGCCTACTACGTTACCCCGTCTGTTATTATCTCATAATCATGTCCATATTGGAACAATTAGGCCATGATTAATGGAACATGTTTCGTTAATTTTTATTCACGAAAGTAGATCTTGAATTATACTTTATATTCATTTTGGTTAATAAAATATCTTTAGAGAAGTAAAAAGAAAAGGTGAACATTGAAATATCTTTACATGAACGGAACAGCAGGAAACATTGAAGGTGAAACAACAATAAAAAAAATTAATAACAGTCAAAATATTCATTTGTAGAAGAAATGTGTTGCAACCATACAAACAATTAAAAAGGAGATATTGGGGCTACTATTCAGATCACAACCACCAACAACATGCAAATCAAAAACACTAACAAACAACTATTCAGATTAAACTCATTTCCAACAAAATCAACAACATGCAAACCAATAAAGTAAAAATTAACTCTTGAAATTGAAAGGAAATGGAACTACATTTTCATTACAGTAAAACAACTCATACCTTGCGGTTACGCTGAAGAGACTCAAGCAGTTGGGGAAGATGAAACCCTTGCGCATATGAAATGCTCTTCAAGGGAATACTTGTAAATTTAATGTTCAATTAATTTCACCAATAATAGTTCAACATTTTATATTAATCTAAAAACAATAATAAATAATGTTCAGTCATCATTTTTTATTTCTTTAAACAAACAACTACTTTAATAAACTTTCTCTGCCAGAGGAATAAAGCATACCTGAGACAATACTACACGCCACAAAAAGACAAAATTAGGACTACATATAACGTAATTTCTGAATTCATACGGTCCTATTTTGCAATTTAAATTTTCATATACCAACAACTCACTCAACAGGTGGCCTGCTGTAATCGTCACCATCCAGCTTTTTGCTTTCTACATCGACGGTCACTAACGTGCAGAATGTAGTGTGAGCTCACTTTGGCACAATACACTAAAACTTGCATTTGTGCAACTTAAAATCCACCTTTTAGAATATAGTCAGCCAATTTCATATTCTGGTTTCTTCGTTTAAATTTTTAATCCAGATTGCTATTCACACCTCTATTTTTACTGTTTCACGCCCCCCTTCGCTTATTTTTATTATTTCTTTAAAAAAAACAATTTCTTTTCAAAATAACTAAAAAAAATAATAATAAGGAAAAAGTAGTTTTGATCAAGGTGTACACCTTGTCAATTCCGGTTTAAGGGACTTTAGCTGTACAGCTTTGACCATAAACCCCTTCCAAAAATTAAAAAATATTTTCTAGAAGAACTACGTAGCCTTTGATTCTCTACCACGCAGAGATACGTAGGAGCGGGGCCTCCCCGTCAAGCGAAATTAAATCCCTTTTTTAATAAATAATCAATCTTTTTCTTTAACACCTATTTTCTATGAAAAAAAATAATAAAAATGGTTTTGATCAAGGTGTGCACCTTGTCAATTCCGGTTTAAGAGACTTTAGCTGTACAGCTTTGATCTTAAACCCCTTCAGAAATAAAATCAACCAACCAACAACATTTTCAGGAAGAACTACGTGACTTTTGAGTTCCTCATTGCACCGGAGGATACGTAGGAGCGGGGCTGCCCCGTCAAGTCAAAACTAAATTTTTTCTAAATTAGTCCTTATTGTCTTCTACTATTAAATATTATTTTCGGGTAAACAAATAATTAAATAATTTATATTTGCACAATCAAATTTAAGGTAACCGTCTTAAGACGGATGTACTAGGGGTGTAGTGGAATTAGGTTTTCGCCCTTCCCTTTGCATAATTGACTCCCGAATCCAACCTAGTTTTCGCAGACCAAATAAATAAAAGTTAGGTTTTTCTCAATTTTTCCTATTTAATAAATTGGGTGGCGACTCCCTTAAATAAACAATTTTTGAGCCGTCCACGTCGGGACCCCCGTCACGACACCCGCCGCTACTCGGTGGACACCCCCAAACCTTAGATATTCCCAAAATACCCTTACATGGAAAACCCCCCCACATTGCATTTTAACTGGTTCGGCGCACGGTTGGCCGAACTAGTTCAGACGTGGTGTAACACCCCCCTTTTACTATTACAACTAAATAGACAATTATCAGAGTCACCTCGAAGGGCGCTACATTTTTCACCATTTTAAAAAAAAAAATACCATTTATTCCAAAAAAAAATCTCCAAAATAATTTATATAAAAGAAATCACCAAGCAGCGGAAATATTAGCCAGTTTAAACATCTCCAGAATTAACAATTAAAGACATCTCCAAAATTAATTAAAACAATTTCCAATAACTAAAATAATAGTTCAAAACGATAACTAACGACTCCCCGGTGCTACATATCAGAGCTGACACAGACCCAAACGAGAGAGGAAGCAAAACCTAGCAATTCCTCCACGAGCACTAGCGATCACCTGCAGCGTTGCCGCATGAGAGCAACATTCCAAGCAGAAGGGGTGAGTCTAACAGATGTAATAAGCAGATGATAAAAATATGCTAGCATCAGGTAACTACAGCAACACAATACAATTACACCATATCACAGCACCAGATACCAAAGGAAAAGTCCATTTGACAGTGAACCACCAAAATTATAACATTCATAGACAATGGGATGATATGCAACCCCTCCAGTGGGCATATGCATGCGGTACCGATCACCAAAATGAGCCACGACGGGCATATCACCAATAAACACCAGAGGCAGAGCCTATATCACCAAAACATGCATATGACAATGCGACACCATGATTATGCACCAACTCACCATAACAAGTATTTAAAATAAATACTATATCACCAGAATCAAAACAAATGATTTCACCAAAAATAGCACCAAGTTGTAGCATCACAGCTACCACTAAACTCTCCTGAGCATACCAGCACCGCACCTGAAATATTAACACCAGACGGCTCCACAACGCGGACATAACGCACGCACACCACGCACAAGACTGGCGCACAGCGCCTAGGCACATCGCACCTATTTCAGCGAATTAATTAAAATAGCAAACGACATCGGATTTCAACAAATAAATACTTGCTGGAAAGCCCTATGGGTCTGGTTATCATCCCTAAGTTCAGTTTTTGAAGGAGAGTGTCCAATAGGTACAGTTTTCGAAAAGCACACAGGCTAGTTGCAAAAGAGGACAGTTTCTGTCCTTCAAATTCAAGCAATTCCAAAGTGACCAAAACTCAATCAAATTGCATGAAACTTGTACATAAACTGGGGCAAATTTTGTCTAGTTTTCAAAGAAATTGGATTCGTTCGAAAAGGAGTTCTTTTGAAAACGTGGTAACCAAAACACTGACTCTGTGTCCAGATTGTTTCCAGAATCTTACTCTAACTTGTGGAATTCATATCTCGAGCTACACAACTCTAAACGCAACCAAACCAGTGCCAAATTAACAAGCATTAAGTCTATTTTCCAGAAAAATAAACCACATAATTTTTCGGTCAATACAACGTTCCCAGTCACCGAAATACCGAATCTATACCCAAACCGTTTCCAGAATTTTAACCTAACTTGTATCGCCTATAACTCGAGCTATACAACTCCGAATTTACCGAACCCAGTGCCAAAACGACCGGCGTTAAGTCTATTTTCAAAAACAATCAACCTCATAATTTTTGGATCAACCAAACAGCGCCAGTTTTAGAAAAACCGAACCTGTGTCCAGAATCGCTAAATTGCCAAACACCAAACCCTAACGGCAACGATACCGCAACCACCACAACAAAAACGACAATTCGACAACGCGACAACAACAATCAACCACGCACAGCAACAACAAAAACACGAACAATAACAACACCATCATCGTGATACAACAATCACGCAACAACAAATAACGAAACAAATCACAATAACGTGCAATAATCATCAAAACACCAATCTCAACGAAAACACGATATGCAATAACACGAACAATTCAACAAAACCCTAGACTACCCACACATAATTACCATCAACCCATTATCAAGGTTAAGCCCACCCTTACCTCGAATAACGTAAGCTCCGGAACACGACGAACGAGACACGAACAAAACCACAGCAACACGAACGATCCCCTTTTGAAATTCTTCGCGAAACCCTCCTCTTCTCTCCCTCTTTGCGCCGCGTGCTCTCTCTCTCACTCTCACTTTCGTTTTTCTTTTGCTTGTTGCGAATGAAGGTTTGGCTTAAACCCCCAGGGTTTAGGTTGAGGGCTCAGTAAACACTGGGCTCTCTACGTCACCACCTCCTTTACTCGTTTCACCTCCTACGCATATAAAATATTAACCTTTTAATTTATCTATATCCCGCCTCCAAATTATTTTAATAATTCAATCAACTATTTTAATTAAATTATTTCCGGGGTGTTACACGTGGTGCCATCGAACCAGTTAAAAATGGGGTTTCTGTGTGGTTGTTTCTGGTTCGGCGGCACCACATCCGAACTGGTTCGGACGACCGTGCCGCCGAACCATTGTTGGATCAAAGGACTCATTAATGGCATTTTGGTCTTTTCACGCGTGTTAGGAGTGTCTACTGAGTAGCTAGGGGGTTGGACGAAGTATGGGCCTTATTATAACAATCGCTATTATTGCCACATATAATACTCTTGGGAACATCACTACAACTCTTTATCCCTATTGTCAAATCAAGAACTACTTGCACTTTGTTTAAGTCGAAAGGGAAAGTGCCTTGTACGCCACCACCAACGTATAATTTGGAATCAGTGCACTTGAGTTCAAAACTGGGATCCCAGGAACATCCTGGATTGCCTATGCCAAATGGATATGGAATTTCGACACCTCCACATTCGGATGTGCATCCAAGTAGGGCTACTGATTTTGCCGGTGAGTAATCAGCAGCAAGTGCTCCTACCTGAAGGGTTAATGCAACCAATAACACACGCCAAATGATCAGTTGGGTGATCATTTCCATTGCCATGGTTGATTTACGTCACAATCTAGAACTGGAAAAATGTATAGGCCTTTAGAAGTAGTACCTTGTGTTGTGGCTTGAGGTGAGTGAGTTTGGTTTATTTATAGATAAATACTTTAAAATTTAGTTTTTTTTAATTAATTGAGCCACTTGACTAGTAAAGAAAGACTGCCCAAGTAGGGTTTGGATTTGCTGTCAAGAAATAGTTGGACTCATTGGTAGCATTTTTGTTTAGTAGAACTTTAGCCTTTAATTTTAACGTTTAGCTCCTTCCACCGCCCTTGTGGACCTGATGCTCATTCAACCGCCTTCGACAAGAAAGCTCCTCTTTCTCTTTTTTGGGTCGAGTTCTCTAACGGTAATCCTTCTGACTTGACCTCCTGCAACCCCTACTCCAACGGCGTCGGTGCTCTGACAACCACCAAACACCAAAGAGGCAGACCGAGAAGGAACGCCTCTTCCTTCAACCTCGATGCTTATTTGGTCAACCCTTCTCTCGTTTCCTTCTGTGCTTATTAGGTCAACCCTTCTCTCTTACTTAGGTATCTGATCTCTAGACATCATTCTCCCGAAAGTCCTCATAAAACTTCTGGCTGCCTAAGCACTTGGTTGTCCAGTTGCATTATATGGAGACTGTTCAAACCATTGGAACTGACAGCTCTTCAGATCGCCTTTTCTATTACAATTTGGCCTAGTTTTCTCTAGCAATGGGGGTTAATCTTGAGACTCTTATGGGTCAAATGAAGTGTACACCAGTCAAAGATATCACCTGTAACTGGATTGGGAGAAAGGCTGTGGGGTCTCAATCACTGATTACCTCAACTGAGAAGCTGAAGTGAATGATAATCTGGATGTTAGGTCATTGTGTTTGGGTCGTTTATGCCTCTAGGGCCTCTAAACTGTCTAAATGTAATGATTCCAATGATCATGTTCCTTGTGTGGTAATTTCTTTTAAAGATGTTGATCCTAGCTTTCGATATGGAAATGTCCAACCTCATTTGCTTCATGTAGTATTGTAATGATGATCTCGTTATCAATTGAATAAGGTATTTCTCCTTAAAAAAAATACAAAGATTTGCTGGATCACATGTGGACAATATATATTATATCATTAAGATTATTTTGAAACACAAATATTATTTGTATGTTTATACAATGAAAAGGCTGAATGTAAAGAGTTTTAACATAATGAAATTGAAGTACACTTTTCCATGCCATACTCATCTTCCATCATCCATGGCAATTGCAACATGATTTTTCAAGCTGTCATATCCAGTAAATCCATGTATGTTGCTATCACCAGATTCATAAATGCTAGTTGATCCTTCACAAAGCAAGGGCTGAGTCTCATCTAGATTTTGGCCTGCATTGGACGAAGAGTGCTTCCCCATTAACCTCATTCCCTCCAACTCAATAGCCACTTCCTTCATGCAAGGTCTTTCCTCTCCTTTAAGTCTCAAACACCTTGATGCAAGTATAGCAACCTCCATAATCTCTTGCTCATTTTCTTCATTCTTGATTCCATCTTGAAAGTGCATTGAAAGACTTCTTTCATTTTCTGACCTACTAAAAGAAAAAGCTGTTTTCCCTGTTAACAACTCCACTAACACTACCCCAAAGCTATAAACATCACTTTTCTCATTCAACTGACTTGTTTGCATATACTCCGGGTCTAAGTACCCAATAGTTCCTTGCACCATTGTGGCTATTTCTGTTTGATCAAGTGGAACCAATCTTGAAGCTCCAAAATCTGATACTTTAGCAGTGTAGGTATCATCTAAGAGAATATTTGCACTCTTGACATCTCTGTGAATAATAGATATAGAAGCATATGAATGCAGATATGACAAAGCTGATCAGCTACTTCTGTTGCTATCTTCAAACGAGTTTTCCATGTTGCAATATTTGCATTACCTTCTTTGTGTATTAAATCAGAAAGGGTACCATTGTTGACAAATTCATAAACTAACAAAGGGACTTCTGTCTCTAAACAACACCCTAAGAGTTTAACCACATTCCTATGGTTTATTTGGGAGACAACATCAACCTCATTAATGAACTGTTCTTTTTGACTTGCATCTAATATTTTTGACTTCTTGATAGCAACAATTGTATTATCTGCTAAATACCCTTTGAAAACTGTACCAAAACCTCCTCTACCTACTATTAGGTCATCATCAAAGTTGTTTGTTGCCTTCTTTAGTTGATCTTGTGTGAATATTTGTAAAACTTGTGAGGAGTCTTTTCTTTGACTGAGTTTTTGTTGCAAAAGGTTACCACCATTTTGGTCAAAGAATTTCTCCTTGAGTTTGATGAGTTTCCTTTTCTCGTATATTATGTACATTAATGCCCCCACAAGTAGAACAATAACTGTTGCTCCTACTCCTACACTCAAAAATATATGAATTTAAGAGTTGAAAAACCAAAAACTAAATAATTTTTTTGTGAAGAAAAAATAAACTAAAATAGAGTGTGATTAATTAGCTCCTTACCAAGGATAGTAGGTAGATTTGCATTTCCAGATGGTTGGCAGTTGGCACTCTCCTCCCCGTGTTCCTTTTCCAGAATACCCCGATGGACAGAAACAAGTGTGATTACCAGGAGTGTTCAGACAATTTTTGTCACTTTCACATCTATGCTTAGAAGTCCGTAGAAAAAATAATAATTATACTTCCAAACAGATAAATCACCGAAATAGTCAAGTATGTGAGAGAGAGAGAGATTTAATTAGTATATATGGTTGCTAGGAGTGGGAATAGGCTGGACCTGACCTACGTTAAAAATGTTAGGCGTCAGCAAAACCTTTTTGGAAGTCTGATAAGGCCTCCACAAATGTTGTACTAAGTCAAAGTGATTTATTGGGGATGGTTCTCGATTTGGGAATGTTTGTCAATTCCGTGAAATTTAGATTTCAATAGTTGGTGTAACAATCCGGTGGATTGCTTGGAAGCTTGTTCCTTATTGTAAAAGGGTAGGGGTACCCCTTGTACCTCTTTAATACAATTTTTGGCTTATAAAAAAAAGCATGTTTGACTATCTTTTTAATGAGGCCTACAACATTTGAATTTGAATTTGAATGGTGTAAGCTTTCGTAAATATACTAGCAAGCTAATAGCTCAGGCTTAGGAAAACCTTTTAGAAAATTATTTTTATATGACATCCTATTTAAATTCTATTTTATAATAATAACTTCAACTATGTCAAAAGATGCAGGCTAATATGTTTAAACTAACAAAAACAGTTAGCAAAGTTATGATTTAATACAAAGTATGAAATTCAATATAAAATAATATTAGTTATATTTATTTAAATAAGCCGGCATGATAGGTCTAAAAGGATTTTCCGGTGACATATGGTCTATTTTGCTAAATAGGCTTTTAAAAAATTCTTGGCCTTATCTATTTAAAAAAAACAAGCCTAAAAGGATTTTCGGATGACCTATCACTATTTAACTAAATAGGCTTTTAAAAAATTCTTGATATTATGAAAGTCTGAACTATCACTGTCGCCGACCCTATTAAGCGGGGGCATAAAATATTTAACTTTTCTCCTACTCTTTTGTGTATGTGTGTGCGATTTAACTAGTACGTCTTGTCGGAACAAAAATGTTTAACTTTTATCTAGGGGTGTTCGCGGTGCGGTTTGGTTCGGTTTTGAGACAAAAAGTGAATCGAACTGCAAGGTAAAATTACATGCGGTTTGGTTTGGTTCGGTTGGCTTCCTAAAATAAAACCGAACCGAACCAAACCAAACCAATGCGGTTTGGATTGGTTCGGTTGGTTCGGTTTTTTCCAAGACAAAACATAATTTAAAACAAAGTTAAAATTAAGTAACATAAAAAATGGCTAACATAAATCTTTAGGAAAAAATTTACTCAAATATAAGTGAGTCAAAGAATTAGTTGGATTTGGGCTAGCAAGTGAGTGAGAGTTGGGTTTTAGTTGCATTTGGGCTAGTAAGTTAATAAGGAAGTATGTAATTCAACAAGTCTTAGTGTTACTTGCGGTTTGGTTTGGTTTGGTTCGGTTTTTGAAATCAAAACCGCGAACCGAACCGAACCGCGCGGTGCAATGAAATAAAGAACCGAACAAAACCGATTAGAAGCGGTTTTTTGCGGTTTTCGGTTTGGTTTGGTTCGGTTTGCGGTTTTCCAATTGGTTTGGTTCGGTTTTGAACACCCCTACTTTTATCTATTCTTGTTGAAAGTGACACTTACCAAGGTTTTTTTTTTTGGGTGGTGTACACTTACCACGGTTTATGATTCATTTCGGAGTAAATTTATTTACTACAGCGATGTACACAATGGAAAATAGTAACTCTCCCTTTTTACATGTGGTTTATGGTTGTTTTATCCAAACTAGTACCATACCCGTGCATCCGCACGGGTTGATTGCGTTACGTGGCATGATTGAAGTCAAAGAAACGTTTTTATTTGAAATTTCATTAATGTTAAAAAGAAATCAAATATAAAAATTGCAATAGTTTTGTTGTTGTAAGTAAAAATTTAGAAAGTATATTAATAAAACAAATAACCTGGAAAAGAATAAAACAAATAACTTGTAAATGAACTTGAAATGAACCTGGAAATTGAAATAGAAATTCAACCAATTATAGTCATTATATTAAAAGAGTTTAACAATACCTTAAGCCATTGAAAGCATATTGAATGTATGATTACATCAGTGCGACTAATATAAGATTATAACAAAAGTTGTTTCATCAATCACTGCTTTCTATGTAAAAGGAAGACCATATATTTGGTTGTTAAATGGTTCCTCTCATCAAAGTTTCTAACATCAGTGTGTTGGAATACCAAAAAAATAACAACAGAGTTGTGAACCCAAAAACGGTAACCTATGAAAATGGTATTAGTAAAATTGTTTCACTGAACTCGTCATCCGGTAACAGCATTGTTGTGCTTGATTTGGGAAGCCAAAGACGTCCAAAAAGATGTAGCCTAGAAAAGAAACATTTGACATAGAAGTTTATAAAGTGACAAAATAAGTAAAAGAAAGAACAAATTATAAATTTGAAGGAAAAAAATTAGAAAGAAATATATTTTTAGTTATTAATATATAGTTATGATTTGCATGAAGAGACATATATGATAAAACAGCAATGAATTTGTTTATGATACATGTAATACAATGAAGTTGCATATTTGAGAAGATAGAAATTTTATAAAAGGAAGAAGGGTTTGATATTTGGAACTTACATTGAGTTATAAGTTGTGAAAGACTTCCTTGAAAACAACATTGGTAGTTGTTTGCAAAGGTTTTTTCTCCTTGTCATGAATTAAAATCTTTAAACCTTTCCTACTTTTCACCTTTGAGATAGCAACATACAATTGGCCATGACTGAATACATCCTTTGGCAAATATAGACCAACTGATTCTAGAGATTGACCTTGTGATTTGTTGATTGTCATGGCAAAAGATACTATAATAGGAAATTGCCTCCTATTAAGTTTAAATGGCCATGGTGATTGTGATGGAGACATGCTCATTCTTGGAATGTAAATAATATTACCAATATTCTTGCCTGAAATGATTTTTGCTTGAAGAACATGTTTCCCGAGCTTTGTGACAATCAATCTTGTTCCGTTGCACAAACCCTCTGCTTGGTCAATGTTTCTTAGTAACATAATTGGACAGCCAACTTTAAGTTTGATCTTATGGTTTGGAAGTCCTGATGTCCTAAGAGTGTTCAATAATTCTGTGGTTAGTACATCGAAAGCAGCTGTATGAGATACGTCTGTTTTGTCAAGTGAATCTGCACTAAGGTAGCCTCGTTCTTCACCTATGGAAATGAAAACAATTAATGAATTAGAAAGAAAAACAGATAGGAGGAACGTCATAAATTAAATAGACATCTACCAACCTGGTATAAGTTGAAGAACATAATCATTAATTAGATCAACGGTCTCAATTGTAGAAGCCAAAATAGCCCTGCTTTGCAAGAAATGTTGATTTTGATAATGATGCAGCAAATCAGGGTAAGTGCTTAGCACAATAGCTTCAATTGGATTTTCAAAATTAGTGATGAGAAGATCATTTGGAATGTCAATTTCAGCATATCCATCATTTGGTAAGTTTATTTTCCCGTCACCCACATCTAAAATCCATTTTGAAAACTGTTTCAATTCAGCTTGGTCAACATCGTTGTTACCAGTTTGTAGTCGCATGTTTTTAGTTAGATGGAACATTTGACACTGATCCCAAATGTAGGAAGCATTTATTGTTGCATGGACAATATCAGAGCGACTTCCACCTGGAACTACCGGTAAGATTTGACGAAAGTCCCCCCAAAGATGACAATTTTTCCTCCAAAAAGCTTATGTTTATTATAGCCACCTCCCACAATACCTCTCATTGTTCTATCTAGAGCTTCAAAACAATGCTTATGAGTCATTGGAGCCTCATCCCATATTATCATCTTGGTAGCCTTTAATAACCCAGCTAGCTCACTTCCTTGATCAATATTGCAAGTTGAATTTGCTAATGTGGGAACTGGGATTTTAAATTTGGAATGTGCCGTTTTTCCTCCCGGGAGCAATAGGGAAGCAATGCCGCTAGAAGGAACATTTAAGACAATGTGACCCTCTGAACGTAATGATGCAGAAAAAGTACTCCACATGAATGTTTTTCCCGCTCCACCAAACCCATTAAGGAAATAAACTCCACCTCTATCATTTTTTACAGCATCCATGATAGCATCATAAATTTGTCTTTGTTCATCTGATCAAGAAGTGAAAGTGTTACAAAATTAAAGTAGTATGTTTAATTGAAAACAAAAGATGAAATATAATTTGAAATAACTGGCAGAGTACTACTGTGTAAGGAAGAATAGATATGTTTACAACATTGATGAAGAGAAAATGTAGGTATATATTAATATATTCATTGATCAAGGAATTAAGAAAAGTGGTATATTTCGCTAAAGAAATTGATACATGTGAGCTGCAATGATGAGGATAGATTTATACCTGTGAGAGATGAAAACAATCGATTGAATTCCTCACGTAAGAGAGGGATATCAAAATTAAGTTCTTCATGTATGAGTCTATTTCCTAGTTGAGGTGAAGTGTAATTAGTTGGAAATGGCATTGGCACAAAATCTCTCAAGCTTTTTTTGTTTTTCTGTAATAGAGTCTCTATCTCAATTAGAGTTAGGTTTTTGAGGTCTTCTTCATTGATTTGAAGGTCTATAGATGAAATTCGAAAGGTCAAATAATTAACTGATAAACATAATTTAAAAGATGAAATGAGTAATGAAGAGAAAAAAAGACCTTTGTTTTGGAGTAACCTTCTCTTTTCATATAGAATTCCATCTGACAGAAATGACCAACTTTTATCCCAAACATGGTCAGGTCTATTCATAGTATTTGATAACAGCATGATCACAAACAACTTCCTTAAAAAGTAACCACTACCCCAATGGCTTGCTTCCTTCAAAGCATTGATAAACTCAGCATCATCTTCAAGTAAACCAAGAGCAAAACATGCTGCTCTAAAGGTTTCATGTACATGATCACCGACTTTCCTAATGTCTTCGAAGTTGAGTGGTCCTTTGCAACAATTCAAAAGCATTCTTAGAAAATACAATTCACCAGTGCTTGGGGGGACCCAAATGAGTCGCCCAATTGTATACCCTTTTGTTCTAGGTTTCCAGAACCGTTTGCTCTTGACATATACAAATTTGGATACCAATTGAACATAGGTTAAATTCCTTGCCTCAGCATAAGTGTTATTAGCCTGAAACCATGCTGTAAACATTGATTCGGAGACAGTTGGATTTGCAATGATTTGGTCAATGATGTCATAGTCATTATATATGACTCCATGTTCCCCAGGTAAGTGGAAGAACATTCTTTCAACAGCAGGTTTTCTTCCATGGATTGGAAAAGAGAATATCCTCCAACATGCCTCACTTGGAGAGACATATCTACAATCAAGGTATTGCTTGATCTCATCAGGTTCAGGAGAGACTATTGCAGCTGTGATACGGTCGTAACCCTTGTTGATGTACTCATGAATAAGTATTTGATTGATGATCCCTGGTTACACCATTCAACGTTGATATGAGCTTGATACTTTAACAATAAAAAGGGGTTGTATGGTACAACATGTCGGTTGTCAAATGTAAAATTTGGCTTCTCTATTGTGCGACCATTTTGTCTCCTCTTGTAGACGGGAAAACCATCTCGATCAACCATTGTTTGCTCTTGGAATGGTTTAGGAAAGAATTTTGTGCACTTTCCCAATTTCGTGCAAGTAGTAGAAGGGTTGGCTTGACCACATGGTCCATGAAGCATATGAGTTTTAACTAATTTGTGAAGTTCAAAATGATGTGCTTGACTTGGAATTTCTGCAGAAATGATGGTGTCAATATCCGCAGGCTCTGGATACTTGCTTGTAGGATGTAGAAATATGATGATGTGAGCATGTGGCAATCCTCTTTTTTGAAATTCTATAGTATACATATCTGAATATAAATGAGGAAAAGTGAATATGAAAACTATAAAATAGAAAAACACCGAATAACGTTATGAATTAAACAAAAAATCTTACATGCTAAGACTCTGCCAAAGACATGGCTCTTGGTCAAATCTGCTATTAGCTCATCCAACTTTATTTTGAAAACTCTTGCAATAAGATCTGGACGATCATTTGGAGACAGATTGAAAGGTTTGAGGACCCTTTGAATCTCAGGCCAATTAGGATTGCAAGTGAAGGTGATAAATAAGTCTGGAAAGCCAACAGCTCCACAAATGGCCATTCCATCATAATAAAGTTGATCCATATAACGTTTACCTCCAACAAAGGTTGAGGGTAAAACAATTCTTTTTCCTTGTGTTGAGCCTTTTGTGTTGGGTTGATTTGTAGGTTTATTCAAGTTGCTATATTTATCCACCCTCAACTTTGGTTGGTTCATCCTAATGAATTTTAATCTGTCTACTTCCAACATGCTGTAGCCATCGACCAAAAATTGCTGAAATAGTCTTCTGGATCTTAGAATAGTAGGTGGTTCAATTTGCCTTGACATGATCCTAAAAGTGAGGTACTCTCTAATTGTAAGACGATTTCTCCTATTTTGCATGTAGGGACCCATGTCTCTATGAAGGACATCCTTCCTATAACCGTCTTCACCATAAGGAAATAGTAGGGGATATTGATAGCCTAGATAGCTTGTATGGAGCTCATCAATTCTTTTCAAATTCCCACTACACCTTTCCATAATTATATCTCTTACTTCTGCAGTGTCAACATCGCCAACTATAAGTGCAGCAACTTCAGAAACGGAAGGTAGATTGTAAATTCTTCCATCTGTAGACCTCTCTGATATAAGTCGTAATTTAAGGTTTGGAACATTTAGCCCCTGCATTCTGTCTCTTGCCATCCTAAAAGACTTTGCATGACTATTGTGTTGGTCAAGCATGACTTTCAATTGTTCGACAATGTGAACATCAATCTTAGAGTTCTTGCTGCATAAACAGAAATAATTATTTAGGAAAATTGGTGCTGAAACAATGTTTCATTTCTTAAAAGATGAATTCAAATTAGTGGGAGTCCGAACCTGAAATTTGCAGTTCTGTGTTTCAGCTCATTGTCAGTATCATAAATATATAGCTGCGCAAACTTAGGCGTACTTCCTGGTGTTGGTAAGAGGCTACCAATTCGGTGACATGTTTGTCCTTGAATACGCAATGTTGGAGGACCTCTACCATTATTAAAAGTGTTGTCTAGTTTTGCCCCCGGAGATGTAAAAGCAAACATCAAGTTATAAGCCCGAATATGTTCTTGATAGTTCTTGCTATCCTTGGAGACATTGTTGAATAATAGATGGCACAGATAATCGGGCGGCATATTCAATAGAGGTAGTTGAATCTTGCCTTTAGAACAACAGAGTGCAAAATTAGGATTGGCAGCATGTCTAGACTTGTCTATGCGTTCTTGGTACCACATTTGAGCTCCGCACCATTGACACTGGAAGTGTTGATCACCAATATCATAGTACTCTGAAAAGAAACGCATTTGTAAAGTTATTAACTATTTAAAAATGTGAAAGAGTAATGAGAAATTTTCATACAACTACTACAGCAAACCAAGTTTCCCAACCTTGTATGAGATATGTAGATTGAGGAGGTACATATTCGTTGGGGACAAACTCATCGTCTGAGCTATTTCCACCTTGTGCATCAAATCCTGTTTGTTAGAGATGCAGTTATATTCACAATGGAAGAATAAGGGTAATATATACCAAAAATAAAATCGTCATAGTGAATTTTAAGTTTGAAAGACTACCTTGGAAATTGTCTTCATCGCTTGTAGAATCATCATGTATTGCATTTGAATTCAAAGAAGGAATGTGTTGAATGTTCATCTGTGAAGTTGATGCGCCTTGTGTTTCAGAAGGTTCATTTGAATTCACATATCCAAATCTGTTCATAAGATTGATTCCAAAAGCATTAGTGTCAACTCTCTTTCTTTTTCTTTTGGATTGAATGGTAGCAGTGTCATGGCAGCATGTTAAAGTTGATATAGGAAAGGTGGTTGAAGTGGAAGGTCCAATGGTATGAATTCTTTGATTAATAGTTGACGTTGTGATATCATTGAGTGGAGTTCTTTGTGCATATTGTGTTATTGGACTTGCATGTTCAGAAGCATTCATCACAGAGATAGTACTAATGTTAGAATGATGCATCAGATGTCCCTGGCTAGTCATAATTGGTACTTTGGAACCTGTTTCAGACAATGGTGTAATTTGCCCTGAGGTTCTGTTACGGAATAAATATTGGGGTGGAGTTCTTCTATAAGATACTCGAGACTTTCCTTTAAGAATTTGCCTTCTCTCATTTCTCGCACTTGAGGAAGGTTGATTTTCTTGGGAATCCTTTCTATCCATTCCTATAAAAAGGTGTATTATAACAAAAGTGATTAAAAAACGTAATGGGATCAGATGGAGGTCTTAAAATAGACAATGGTGACCTAACTTGAATGAAATTTTTATAAGCTACTGAGTAATATTCTTCCACCAACTAAGAAAGCAATAATCATGTTTTGTAACCTCTCCACATGGTAAACTCATTTATGTGCATTCAGAAAAATGAAAGGATCGGTTTCAAATGTATTCATGGGTTAAAAACAATATATAGAGAAAATGGTTTATTTTTAACAAAGCATTAATGAAAGCAGCCCAGAACATTTAAATCATATGAGGAACCAATATAATAGTTAAAGGAAAGGTTAACTTATTTTAAATGAACAAAGCATGGAGATGATTCAAGGTTGTAAGGACATCACCTGGAAACAGAAAAGTTGAACTTTTGTTGCTGAAGCAACCTTGTAATCTTCAGATTCCTAGTGAGGAAGGAACTTGTTTGCACCACTGTTCATTCGGTTCCTTTGTATTCCAGTACCACTTGAAACATATCTTTGCTAATGAGAGTTGTTTGGCGCTCTAAAAATTGAAGGCAGGGTAAGTAAGTGGTACTGTTGATGGGACATTTTTTTAGTCTACAAAATAATAGGCTGACCTTGAAATCATGATGAGATGGTGTAGGAAAGTCTAATATTTGTTTTAAAGTTATGTACTTGCTGCTGCTTCTCCATGGGTATCTGCGATTGTTGAGTGTCAAAAGGGTAAAGTTGATTAATAAAATATGGTCCATATAGTACTATTGTATCAAGGCTTTATCATTTAAAAAAAGTCTTACTTGGTTCATCTAAAGACTAATCTTAACTTATAATTGGGTGCTAACCTTTTGTTTAATGAAATGTTATGGTATGAGATGTCTTTGGTTCTGCATAAAATAAATTGGTTTGAGTAGGTATCCAAAATAATAAATTTGATTTTTGTACTTATCTTGAATATATTTGAAATAGAATTGGTAATCAATACGATATTGGTTATTAAAAAGGACAGGTTTTTGGCAAACTTAGTTTATGACTTTGCCTTTTCTTAATAGCAAATTTTAATCTGTATAAGTTGGGAAGTGTGGGTTTGTTTTGAAATCTTGAACAAATGAAATGTAAATATGGAATCTAATAATTGCCACTACATTTAGGCCAAAGGGGACTCCCGCGTTACTTGAGTAAACATAAATACATAAGAGTGCAAAAGCATTGTATATTTGCTACTACATTTAGGCCAAAGAACCACCATGACATTGTTTATGGTTTGGCAAGAGTTAAGTTATCCAAAATGAGGAGTTTAGTTGTGCAGAAGGAAGCTTGATTACAAAGTTGTAACTACTTTTCTATTTTGATCTTTGTCAAAATCTTGGTTGAGGATAGTTTTGCGGTTGACGACTCGGGGCTTTTTAAGAGGGCAACAGACTCTCCAACTGCGAATCTCTTGGTTGGGCTTTTGGTAATGACCAAATCAGGATCATAATCTGCTGTCCCCGAAAATGTCTGTTCTGACATCTACAAAAGTAAACATTTGAATTAGATATGAAAGCTTTTACCCTCCTAAAACCATTATGTGTTTGGTGAGAAATTATTTATGCTGGGCTACCAAAACTAAAAAGCGTTTTACAAATCTTCACATTGTGAACTAATGATTTAGCATGCAAAAGATAGCTATCCGCAATCTAGTGAGTGAAAGATACGTTCAGTTTATATTGTGAATTAATTGGAAAAAAGTAGTGACTATGAATGAACAATGTGAAAGGCAGAAAACATTGACATATACTATAGAAGTAGACACGTCCTACAATTAAGGTGAAACAAAAGGGGAACCAAAATGAATAAAGAGAGGCAGAAAACATTGACATATATATTCTGCATATGTATGATATTGCTGTTGGAATAAAGAAGGAAGTTAAATATTTAGGTTACCAATTCATAATTGGGCCCTTCAGAATCAGATATGACTGATTTGCCCTTGTCAATAGCAGAATCTCCATCCTGTGTAAATGTGAAGTTGGGGATAATAAGAAAACGGTGTAAACCAAATGAGGTTGTCAGAATATCATGAGATAGAACATGTTGAATTTGGTCTTGTGCGTAGTTGGGGATGCAAATTTTGAGAAAATAATGGACACAATCAAAGACATTTAATAGTTACCTCATCATGTTGAATTTGGTCCAGTATTTTGCCAATAAGCACTTGGTCATCAGAATATTTTGAGATAGAGGCAGTGTTCCATTTTGGGGTAACTTTGATGCGGAATGCTAATGTAAGGTTAAGCAAATTATCTAATGGTTGAGGGTATTCGTTGGGATCATATTCCTCTTCCTGTAAAAAAGTGAATTAAACGTTATGGGACAACCAAAAACCTGTCTCCATATTTACTTTAAAGGGTGATGAATCCCTATTTTAGTGTCTTACCTCAATCATTCTCTTCTCGAGGTCAACTGCCGAAACACCCAAAAAAGCTTCGCACTCTTTATCCCAAAAAGTGAAACCGTATTTGTCATTCATGTGTCTGACTTCAATGTCAACCTTGTACCTGTGAAATTAAACAGTGTCGAAATGAATGTCTTTGTAATGCGAGTTGAATAAAATAAATGGATTCAGAACAATAAGGTCAACCTAGGAACTGGATCTTCTGTAATGACACCACAATAACACTGATGTGGGGGATTTTTGATCCATGGTTTGTGGCAATTCATACATCCTGGAATGGTCCACCCTTGTTTGGTAACTATAAGCTTATATGTCGTTCCAACGGTAGTGCAATTTGTATCCTATAAGAACAATAATAAGCCAAAAGTATAAAAAACGACAACACTAATTTTGGTCTTAACAGATTTAGACATATTCAACAGTTACCTCACGAAGTTTTTTGATTTGAGAAATACTCAATGCCGGAGCCTTGTACATGAAGCAGTCGTATTCGGAAAAATGAGTTGATTGAGTGATTTGTGATGAGAGTTGTGTGGAGAGTTCAAGTGATTGTGTTGGAGTAATGCTTTCAAGAGTGAGTAAAATAGATGCAGTCAGCTGGATATTCTATGAATGAAAATATGTATTACAATATGTAAATAACATTAGACAAACCTGCTGATGAACTCATTGATATCCAGTAACTGTTGGTCAAAAATAGCTTTGGTGCAGTAAAATGAGTTAGCTAATGTCAAAGGAAAATTGCCTACAAAATTACAAATTTACGATTGATAAATTATAAGATATACAATAACTTGTAATTCGTTTCTGTTCAACAGAATGAGTGGAAATTGTGTCATACTTCTGGCTTCATTGATTCTCATATTTGTGACTATAATGACAAATGGTTTCGCAGGATTCGTTGACCGTAAGCAATTTGAAATTGCTTTGCATAGCCATCCCAAAGAGTGCAATGGAGTGTATGGCCTCTGTAATGATATAAGTTAGAATAACAACATGATATTGCATAATGTTAATAACAAAGCCAAAATGAATACAACACCTAAGATCTCTGAATGTGAAGAAAGCCTTTGTTTGCGCGTCAGTTGGAGTGAAAAGTAATTGAGATACAGCCCCAATGAAATCTCAAAATTAGAAGGAAAAAAACATCAGATTCAAATGTTACACAACATATTATAATATGTAGGTCATTATTAACTAAAATAACAAACCATATAGGGAATGAGCGTCATAATTTTGATTCAGGATGTGTTCAAAGTCTTTGAAGAGATATTTGGGATGCTGAATTTGTGGGAGAGCAGCCTCTCGCAATGAAGTGGCAGGGGAGAAAAGCATTTTGTAGGGGTGTGTGGATTTTTTGAATTGAAAGTCATTTGGATGTACTTTGAAATTCCGAAAAATACCGGTCATATCTTCTCTTAGCTGACCTCTCCAGTTTTGCATCTCTTTTTTCGGGACAATTGCATAGATGCGGTCTCCCTACAAAATGAAAGTAAAACAAAGTAATACTTCGTATAAACAGAAAGTAAGTTGGAAAGGGCATAGTTAGGGTGGAATTAGAGAAATTACCGCCTCATCCAGAAAGATCATTTCATAATGATCTTCTTGGTATCTGTTGAAACTCGTCCAAAGATCAACGATCTTTACAGGAAGTTTCCACGTTTCTTTTTTAGGGTTCACATCAATAATTTTATCAATTGGTCTTGCCATTTCAAAAGTAGATCAGGAACTGTATTTGACCAAAATAAAAATATGGTTATCAGAATATGGTGTGCAAAATAGGAACTTTACCAAAGTCTCAAAATGCATAAAATCCTCAAAACAGAAGGTATATCAGAAGTTTGTTAAACATATAGGAATTAAACATATATGAGACCACTTTTTCAAATTCAATGTCATTAAAATAAGTTAAAACATATAGGAAACTACAACTTCAGTTTACATATTCAAAAATCTATGAATTAGAACAGTAACTAAAAAAGTGAAGCTACTGCTTTAGAAATAACCATATGATTATAAATCCTAAACATAAGCACAAAGAACTCTATTTCTCCACAAATCTTCTCAAAAACCAAAATCTAATGTATAAACACCAATAGAAACGAAAAGGGTTCTAGGGTTTTTCGAAAACAAAAAGGGCTCTAGGGTTTTCAATAACGAAAATGGGTATAAACAACAACACAAAAGAAAATGATTGTAGAGATTTAAAAAACGAAAATGATGCTAGGGATTTCAAAAACGAAAATTGGTATAAAGGTGTTTTAAATAATGAAACTGGGTATAAACAGCAAAAAAATGGAAAACGATTCTAGGAATTTCAAAATCGAAAATGATTCTACGGTTTTCAAATACGATAATGATTATACAGTTTTCAATAACCAAAATAAAATGTATGAAGAACAGTAGAGATTGAGAAGAGGAAGAGATTGGAACGAAATTACCTGATTTTTCGTTTTCGAAATCGTCTTCTCAGTGTTGTTCTTGCTTTCGATTATGGCGAATACGATGTAGAGGTTAGGGGGTGAGAAGAGAGGGAGAAATCGAAAGTAGAAGACAGAGTAATGTGAGGGAAGATGAAAAAGAAGCTTGAGAGATGAAGAAGCCAATGGAAAATAACAGAAAGGAAAAGGAAAGTGAAAGAAAGAGAAAGGTGGAGAAGAGAGGAGAGCCATGTGACGGAGAAGTGATTGAAAGAATTGGTACAGACCGGTGGGTAAAGACCAGATCAGTGGATAAAGAGGAGAGCAGTGGGTAAAGACCAATTCATGGGTAAGTGAGTCTTTTTACCAATCCGAAATTAACCCTAAAAAATTGAGGTGTCAAGCATCCCAAATGGGCCAATTGGGGTTTTCATAGGTGGTGAAGTTGTATAAATACATATTAGATAGATAGATTAAGGAAACTTATAATAAATATTAGAAACTTATAATAAATATTGTTGTTTTTAGTAAAATTCTAAGAGTATGTCTGAGAAACTTAACCGTTTATTACCTATTATCCTTAATAAATAATTAAGAGTATATTTGAGAAATAAGTATTTATAAATGTATCCTTATCAAAGTATAAAAATGAAAAATGAAAAATAAAAAGTACTCCCTTGTCCCTAAGTTTTTATTTGTCGATTTTTTACAGCAACAAATTGTTTTTTTTCTTTCTAAAAAGTAATTTAAGTACCTGTGCAGCCATAAGGATGGTACGGATTTCCTTCATAACCCTCTTTGCATTTGCATCGATAACCAGAAATGTTGTAGTCATCACAATCGCTATTATTTTTGCTGCATTTATTCTTGCTACAATTCTGGTCACCTACGGTCCAGTCAAGAATCACTAGGGTTTCACTGAAAGGTAAGACTTTATCTAATTGAGTTGGTTTAAAGGTATAGTTGTTTTTCTTGGTAATAAATGAATAGCTGCAGCTTTGGGTTGAAGCTGAAGTATTAAAGGGAGTTGCTTCTAAACTTATACTCGTCACTCTAGGAGGAATATCCAGTTGACAACAACCTCTACCCGAACATGTACCATCATCCTCATCACCTTGCTCAAATTCTTGACTGCCAATTCTTGTTAAGCATCCTGTTTGATCTGACCCCTGGTATGCTTGACTGCTGTTTCACAGGTATCAGATCTCTGTATGCTCTTCTGGTCGTGCTCCGAGCTCCGCTTCAGTGGGCGGGTGTACCTGCGAAGATACTCCAACGCCCAAGTCAGGAACGAACGAGCAGAGTATAAGTCTCAATGAATAGTGTGTACCTGACAACTGACGCCATTAATGCTTATATAGCGTTGGTGGGTGATCCTCGGGCGTTGGATCTATGCGTACGGACCAATCGGGGCCGTTGATCCGGTTCTCTGCTCCTTTGCCCCTTTATTGCTGGGCCGGTCCAGGTAGAGTCACTGGAATGGGCTTCGGCCCATTCCGGAACAGTTGCCCCCCAAGCCAAGGTCGTTTGTGGAGCGGGCGTAGGCTTGGTTCCTGACCGTACCGATGTTCGCTCCTTGAAGACACGAGGTTGTTTGGTCGATCGTTCGAAATAGTGATAGATCCTGCTCCGATTGTATGACACGTGGCACCTTTCATGAAGCGACGTTTCACGTCCTTTCGAGGATCGTTAATGGTGCCTCGAAATTCGAAAAGGTGGCGTCTGATTATGATGATGGTTCAGTTTTCAAGGCGCGTGCAAGTGAAAGGTCACGACGTCTCATTTGCTTGCTCCCTAAACCTTATAAATATGCTGCTCCCTCTCCTCATTCTTCACTTTCTTAATCCTGAAGCTCTGAAAGCGGTCATACTTTTTGCTCTCGAAACGAACAACAGTTTACTATTCTATTCTGGCCAGGTGCTCGCCCGTGTACGACTTCCAACTCAGGCGATCCTACTCGTCCGGTCGCTTGATTTTGCTCATCAAGGAGTATACTACCTTGAGTCCGAACTTCTCTCCTACTCCAGGTATGCACTTTTTGTTCGTTTTTCTTTAGCTTGTTCTATTCTTCGTTGCGTAGAGCGAGGAGGGGGTATCAGGCTCGGGGTCGACCTTGTCGCCCCCTTCTGCAAATCATCGTTTAGGGTGAGCCTGACTTCCCTCTCATTGCAGGGTAAGGCAGTGGCGCGAACAAAGAAGACTGCGAGGATTTTCGGTCGTCAATCTGCAAATATGGCTGAGTGTGCTGCTCGCTCTAGTGATACTAGTGCGAGCGGGCTTCCGTTCGAGACTTTCTCTTCCAGCGATCTCTCTACTTCTTCATCGTCTGGCCGCTCGTCGAACACTGTCGACACCGTTCAATCTCCTCGAGTGAACCCTGCGCCTCCTCCCGTTCCGACCAATGAGGTGCTGCCTGAAGAGCACGATTGGAGGGGTAGGCTTGATGACGACCGGTCTTGGATTTCTTCCGCTATAACCAACGAGCGTTCGGTCTTTCCACCAGGTGATGAGATGTTGCCGCTTTTTACTAAGCTAATTGGTTATGGCGACCAGGAATGGCTAGCTGAGGGTGTCCCGGCTCACGAGCATGCTGCCATGATCCCGACCTCTCTAAAATTTATCATGTACACCAATGTTCTCCGAGATTTGAGGGTGCGACCTCCCTTCACATTCTTCCAGAGACGCGTCCTGAGAACCCTTGGGGTCGCCCCCTCTCAACTTCACTTCAACGCTTGGGCGCTTGTTAAGTCCTTCGAGATAATAATGGCCGCTCTTGACCGGGAAGTGAATTGCCGTCTTTTCTTCTCCCTATTCGATGTTAGTCGTACCGTGGAGATGAAGAGTGAACCCAGGCGATGGGAACAAGTTTCTTTGAAGGGGCGAAAGGGCACGATCAGACTCTTCAAACCTTTCTGCGAATCGGCCAAACCTTGGAGGCATGCTTTCCTCTAGGTCGTTCCAATCAATGATCGGGCTAAGGAGATGGTGGGAACTGTGGACGCTGAAGGTCATATTACTTCGATGAAATTCCCTCTGGGTTGGTGGCACTCACACTATGACCGCGACACCATCCACTATAGGCATCAGAGGAGGCTGAGCGATTACGATTTTGAGAGCGTCTTGATGCTAGAGACCCTGGTTACTTGGCTGCCCGAAGGGGTTATTCCTTGTAACAAATTCGCTTGTCTTAGGACGTCTGAGCAAGCTGAAAATAAACTTGGTGTGCTTTTACTTCTTCTTTTGTTCGTTAGCTTTGATTGTTTTTACTTCGTCTTGCCTCTAACCCTTTCTCTTTTCAGCTGAAATGTCGGGCATAGGCTTTGAAGTCCTTTTGGCCAATACAAAGTCAAGGAAGCAGAAGAGGGTGACCTTTGCTTCTCCTTCTCAACCTCTCCATGCTGAAGGCGATCATAGACCTCCTGTTCGCGACCAAGGAACGAACTCCGCTTCTAAGAAGAGAGATCGTGCTCAGAATTCTGTGGACGCCGTTGCGATTGACCTTGACCCTCCCCAAAAAAGAAGAGAAACACTGAGGAGGTCGTCCTTGGATTTGGACGATATTAAGGATGTAGATTTGGAACGCCTTCGAGCAGACCCTCTGCTGTTCGTTGCAGAAATTGCCCAAGCCGCTTCTCAAAAGCTTGCTCGTTAGAAATATGAGGAAGCTAGCCATCAAGCAGGTATGCGCTTACTCCATAGAAACTTATGGTTGGAGGGTGACCTCTTGGATAAAACTGACAAGTATAAGTCCGCTCTTGGTCATATTACAGATTTGCGGGCAGAACTCGAGAGTACCAAGAAAAAGCTTGAGGATGCTGAAGAGGTCGCCCTCTAACCAACAAAGAACGCACTTGGCTCGGTCACTGCTGAACGTGACGCGGCCATAACAGCCAAGGTAGATGCTGTAGCCAAACTTGCCACCGCTACTGCCAGTTTGACCGAGCAATCTACCAAGGTGAATCAGCTGGAGGAGCAGGTGGTCGGTCTAAAGGAAACCTTGAAGGCCGTCGAGGACGAGCGGGATCAGGCCAAGGGCGAGCTAGAGGCCTTGGAGGACATGACTATTTCAATCGCCAAAGGGCGCTTCGACGAGGCTGTTGCTCAGATCCAGTATTGCTATCCCTCTCTGGAGATTAACCCTGAGATCGTGAGCAACGATTATTTTTTGAGGAACGGCCAAATCGTTCGTCTTGCGGAGAAAGATGAGCATGGGAACGTCTTCCAAGAAGAAACAGTCATCTACAGCCGTCCTGAGTGACTCGCCCTTTTTTGTATTTTCAACAAGTGTACTTTATGTTTTCTTGTCGCCCTTTTCCTTGTAATCTTTTTGGAGCCCGGCTTTCTCCGGGCAGACTTTAATGTTAACTATCTTCTCTTTACTTTTTCTAAGTTTTGATTTACTTTGCTCGCGGCCTACGGGCTTTATAATACTGTTTCAGCCCTCGTTGGGCCGATCTTCATAGGGATCCCTGTAAACAGCTTACCAAGTTTCTACTTGAGATTTAGCTCGTTTACCGGGTGTGTTCGTACTTAAGATCGCTTAAGTTTCCTCCTAAGCAGTTTATCAAACTCGGTTTGAACTTAACTCGCTTAAGAGGTAATTGGTTATTGGGTCGATCAACAACTTTTAAAGAGAACCAGAAATTAAGAAATACCTCGCCATTCAAATGACGGGCGAGCGGGCCTCGATAAAAAACCCCGTAGGGATAAAGAGTGTCCCGCTCGTTTGATTTTTTATTCATTGTTCAAGCAATAACATGACATTTTTACAAGTGAAATATCTTCTAAGATTTGCTGTGTTCCAAGTATTTGGAATGATGCCTCCGTCTACATTCTGCAAGATGTATGCCCCTTTGCCCGTCTTGGCCACCACTTGGTAAGGACCTTCCCAATTTGGGGCAAGCTTTCCTTGACCGGCATTTCTTCGGCCAATATCCGCCCTCCTTAGGACGAGCTGCCCTTTTTCGAAGGCTCTAGGAACGACCTTGGCGTTGTGTCTTGTTGCCATCGCTTGTTTTACTAACGCTTCCCTGAGGGCAGCCTTACTCCGTAGCTCTTCCACTAGATCGAGCTCTTCTCTGGTCGCCTGTTCGTTTTCTGACGGCTGCATAGGATTGCTCGTTCTCCAGCTTAGTTCTCCCATTTCGATGGGAATTAGCGCATCCGTTCCATAGACCAGTTTGAAGGGGGCTTCTCCAGTGGTCGTGTGTGGGGTTGTTCTGTACACCCACAATACTGAAGGGAGCTCTTCTGCCCATTTCCCTTTAGCTTCATCTAGTCTTCTTTTGAGGCCCCTCAGGATGACTCTGTTGGCTGCTTCTGCCTGCCCGTTCGTTTGCGGGTGTTCGACTGACGTAAAACGCTGTTTTACGCCTAGTTCCGCTAAGGCTTCTTGAAAGTTTCGGTCGGTGAACTGTGTGCCGTTGTCCGATACAACGACCTCGGGGATCCCAAACCGCACCAAGATGTTCTTTCTGACGAACTTGAGGCAATTCCTTGAAGTAATCGTAGCTAGTGGCTCGGCCTCGATCCACTTGGTGAAGTAGTCAACCGCGACGATCAGAAACTTCAGCTGACCAGGGGCGAGTGAGAAAGGTCCTAACAAGTCAATACCCCAACATGAGAATGGCCATGGGGCGGTCAAACTGTTGAGCTCGGTTGGAGGTGCAATGTGAACGTCGGCATGCCTCTGGCACTTGTCACATTTCTTCACTAGGTCTCTTGCGTCCGCATCCATGGTCGGCCAATAATAGCCCGCCCTTAATGCCTTTTTTGCCAGCGCTCGCGAACCCATATGATTCCCACAGATGCCTTCGTGGATCTCCTTTAGTACGTAGCTTGCTTCTGTTGGAAGTAGGCACTTGAGCAAGGGCATAGTGAATCCCCTTCTATAGAGCTGCTCGTTTACGATCGAGTAGGCTGTTGCTCATTTTCGAATGAGCGCAGCTTCTTTAGGGTCCACAGGTTCTTCCCCATCCTTTATGTAGTTAAAAATGGGGTCGATCCAGGTTCGGGCTGAGTCAATTTCACACACATCTGCTCCCAGTGTGGCCTCCAGCCTTACGCTTGGTTGAGATAGAACTTTTTGTATTACACTTCTGTGGTTGCCAGGGTTCTTCGTGCTTGCGAGCTTGGATAAGATGTCCGCCCTAGCGTTCTCTGCTCTAGGGACGTGCCTGACTTTGGCGTATTCGAATTTCTACATCAACTCCTTGACTTTTGCGAGGTATCTCTGGAGGATCTCGTCTTTGGCCGAAAAGATGTCTTTGATTTGGGATACTGCAACAACGAGTCTGATCGGAGTTCTACCTTCTTCACATTGAATTCCAGAGAGAGTAACAACCCAGCCAAACAGGCCTCGTATTCAGCCTGTTTGTTGGACGTTGGAAAAGAGAAAGCCAAGGAGACCTCGATAGTCGTTCCTTGCTCGTTCTCAAGGATCAAGCCAGCTCCGCTGCCCTTGCCGTTGGACGACCCATCAACATGCAGCGTCCATACGTCATGGACCGGGTCCTCTGTTCCTGTAGTCAATTCCGCAATAAAGTCGGCCAAGACTTGTCCCTTAATGGTCGACCTAGGCTCGTATTTGATTCCAAATTCGGATAATTCTACAGCCCATTTGATCATTCTACCCGCCAGATCAGGTCTATGTAGGATCTGTCTAATCGGTTAGTCGGTGCGCAGAGCGACCTGATGGGCTACAAAATATGGCCTCAATCTTCGAGCGGACACGACCAAAGCTAAAGCCAACTTCTCAATTTTTTGATATCTAAGCTCTGTCCCCTGTAGTACCTTACTAACGAAGTAGACCGGGTTTTGCTTCGTTCCTTCTTCTCGCACCAAAACAGCGGCCAAAGCCTCGTCTGTGATGGATAAGTATAGATAGAGCGTTTCCCCGGGCTTAGGAGTGGTCAAGATTGGCGGTTCTGCCAAGGCCGTCTTTAGTTGTTCGAGAGCTTGGTCGCACTCGGGCGTCCAGTCGAATGCGATTTCTTTCTTCAACAGCCTGAATAAGGGTAAGGATTTGTTTGCGGCTTTGGACACAAATCGTGAGAGAGCGGCAATCATGCCATTTAGTTTCTGTATTTCTTTCTTGGTCGTTGGCGGCTTCATCTCAGTCACTGCTCGACATTTGTCTGGGTTGGCTTCAATCCCTCTTTCGGTGAGATAGAATCCAAGAAATTTGCCCGCCCTTACCCCAAAGGTACACTTTTCTGGGTTGAATCTTAACGAATTTTTTTTGGCTTCTTTGAACACTTCTCTTAAGTCGTCTATGTGTGTTCGATCTTGCTTGCTTTTGATAATCATATCATCCAGGTATACTTCCACCATCTTCCCTATCTGATCGTGAAAAACTTTGTTCATCATGCGCTGGTAGGTCGCTCCAGCGTTCTTCAGCCCAAAAGGCATAACTCTATAACAGAAATTTCCCCTGTCCGTCATGAAAGCGGTCTTCTCCTGATCTGGTGGATGCATGGCAATTTGATTGTACCCAGAATAGGCGTCCAGGAAGGACAAGATTTTGTATCCACTCGCATTATCGACCAGACGATCAACACTGGGGACAGGGAAAGCATCCTTCGGGCATGCTCGGTTGAGGTCAGTATAGTCTACGCACATTCTCCATTTGCCATTTGCCTTCTTAACCAGGATGACATTAGACAGCCACGTGGTGTATTTTATTTCTTTTATGAAGCCTGCATCGAGCAAGTCCTCAACGGCCTTGGACGCTGCTCGCGCCTTCTCTTCCTTCTAAACTCTCCTCCTTTGAGCAACCCATTTCGCTCCTGGGTTGACTGCCAAGTGATGGCATGCCACTTGCGGGGGAATTCCGGGCATGTCCGCCGCGCTCCAGGCAAACAGATCCGCGTGATCTTTTAGGCATTAGACGAGCTCGTCCTGAGTTTCAGGGGAGAGATTCTTTCCAACCTTGATTGTCTTCTTTGGGTCGTCCCCTAGTTGCTCGTGACAAAACTCTCCATCTGGCTCTAGTCGCTTAATCCTGTTTATAAATTCTTTGGTCAAAAGGTCGTCTCCTTCTTCTTCCTCACTATCTGGGTCATAACGAGCATCAAGATCTGCCAAATTTACCTGTCCGCTACTTTTCATTGCTTCTTCTATTTCTCTTGCTACATTTTTACCTTTTTCCCTTAGTCCCAAGAGGAATGCTTGCTTTGCGGACAGTAAGTCAGCTGGGACAGTTGCGACCTCCCCAGACTTGGTGTAGAACTTCATCTTCAGGTGGACGGTTGACGGTACTGCTTCTAAACGGGCAAGGGTTGGCCGCCCAATGATACACTGATAGACCGATTTGCACGGCAAAATGATGAAATCCGTTCTGACCGTCCTGCAGAGGGGATTTTCTTCAGTATCATCTCCAAAGGTCACCATCAGCTCTAGCCGTCCTATAGGAGTTGTCGAGGCACCATTAAACCCGGTGAGAACTGTTCCTCTGTAGGGCCTTAGGTCGTCTTTTGAAATCTTCAACACGTCCAACAGGTCTTCGAATATTATATCCGCTGAACTACCTTGGTCCACTAATATTCGCCTAACTTCCATGTTCGCCATTACTGCGACGATCACCAAAGGTACTTCGTAGGTGGGCGTTCCGTCGATGAGATCCTCGTCTCCAAAGGAGATGGATGGTCGTTCGGAAGGCGGCCGTGGTGTGGAGGTCGAGGCGACGCTCATGATCTCATCCCATCTTCTTTTGATCGACCTGTTAGTCGAGGCGTCCGTGGGTATTCCTCCGGGTATGACCATAGCGACCGGTCTTTCCTTCGACTTCCTAGCACCTATGCTATTCTCTTCATCGTCGTCCTCTTCTACGACTTTGATCGTCTCAACTGCTTCTGCTTTTCCCCTTCTAGGTGAACGGGTAACCTTCCGCTCTTCTCGTGCTTCCGCATGATCCCTTTTCACGTACTGAGTCAACTTCCCTCTTCGGATCAGAGCTTCCACATCATCTTTAAGAGCCATGCAGTTGTTAGTGTCATGCCCGTTACTCTTGTGATACCTACAATATTTCTTCGAGGGACGCTGCCCGTCTTTGAACACGAGGGGTTCTGGTGGTTTAACATCTCCGAATTCTGCGTTAGCACACTCCGCTAAAATGTTCGCGTACGAGGTATTTAGCTTAGTGCGCTCAGCGAATCTCTTGATCCTACTTTCCCTGGTCGGGCGGTTATTGGCGCACTCTTCTTTTGCCCTTATATCTTTTTCTGATCGCAAGTGTTGGTTCATGCCCGCCTCAGCAGCTTCAATAGCGGTCGTTCTCTCCTCATAATTCATGAACCTTTGGGATCGCCTTAGGAACGTCTCTGGGTCCATGCGAATGTGGAGTCCTACCTCCACTTCAAAACGGCTTCCTCTCAAGAGGCCCGTTCTCAAGAAGAATAACCTCTGATTATCGTCCAAGTTTCTGACTTGATCGGCTTCTCGATTGAATCTTTCGACATAACTTCTCAAAGACTCATGCGGGCCCTGTCTGATGGCGATCAAAACGTCTTGAGATATTGGCTTGATCTTGGAGGTCGTAAACCGGGCAGTGAACACCCTAGCCATCTGCTCCCAAGATGAAATGGTGTTGGGCTTTAGCTCGGTGAACCACTCTAGCGCTGACCCTTCCAAAGTGAGGGGGAAGATTTTGCATTTTACGGGCCCGGGTGCTCCCCTATACCTCATCATGATATCAAAGTGCTTTAAATGGGCGTCTGGATCTTTCACGCCATTGTACATCTTAAGGTCGGTCGGAGGTTTCTGCAATGAGTGCGGGATGCGGAATTCATCAATTTCCCGCGTGTAAGGCCCAAGGCTGGTATCCCTTCCTTTTTTGCGGCACGATCGTTCTTTTGGGTAGCACACTCCGTGACCATGTTTGTTGGAGTAATCCCCTAACCGATGTGAGTGCCGCTCGCTAGATCGGCTGCGAGATCGGGTAGGCGAACTAGTCGAACCACGAGAGGATCCCTCGTGCGATGGCTCTTCTTCGGGCCAGTAAGTGTAGTCTGATGTGGTCAGAGTCATTCTTGATGGTATGGCCGTTCCTCCTCGTCCCCTCCTTGGGGGTGGAGATCGATGGACCAATTGCCTTCGCGGAGGCTATCGATGGGCTCTCGAAGGGCGTGTTCGCACGGCTGAGTTATCCTCATGGTGAGGTCGCTGTTCTGGGACCGTGTGCACCCGTCTCGAGGCGATCTGGTCTTCTAACTGCGTAAGACGGTCATCATTGCGATTCAGAGTCTGGTTTTGATCGCGTAGTAGTTCTCGTAGCTCTTGGACCAGGTCGGCAGGAAGCTCCACATTGACCGGCTGTGCAGGGACGGTGTTGTTGCCTTCAACACCCGTTGGTGGTGGTCGAGTTGGGATCTCGGCCACACTTTGTAGACGAGCCGTGGCCTTTGGTCGGCCTCGGGGTGCCTTCGGGGGCATCTTCGGGATTGGTGGAAAGCGCGCGGGCTCCCACTGTGGTCGCCAAATGATCTGACCCCTGGTATGCTTGACCGCTGTTTCACAGGTATCAGATCTCTGTATGCTCTTTTGGTCGTGCTCCGAGCTCCGCTTCAGAGGGCGGGTGTACCTGCGAAGATACTCCAACGCCCAAGTCAGGAGCGAACGAGCAGAGTATAAGTCTCAATGAATAGTGTGTACCTGACAACTGACGCCATTAATGCTTATATAGCGTTGGTGGGTGATTCTCGGGCGTTGGATCTATGCGTACGGACCAATCGGGGTCGTTGATCCGGTTCTCTGCTCCTTTGCCCCTTTATTGCTGGGCCGGTCCAGGTAGAGTCACTGGAATGGGCTTCGGCCCATTCCGGAACACTGTTGAATATAACCAATTACCATCATCGTTATAGATTCTGAGATAGCTGTAATTGTCACGACCAACGGTAACAAACTTGTTTTCCTCACTCGAAAAGCTTAACCACCCGCCGGTGTCTAATATGGGAGTATTTGATTCTTCAGTACCGCAAGCTTTAGAGACGTAAATCGAAATGTCGATTTGAGTTTTGAGGATGTTGATGTTTGAAACTTGTATGTTACCAACGTATAATTTGTCATCAGTACTGCAATTGAGTTCAAACCTAGGATTCAAGGAACATCCTGGATCGCCTATGCCAAATGGATATGGAATTTCGACACCTCCACATTCGGATGTGCATCCAGGTAGGACTTGTCTTGCTGTTGAATTTGCAGGTAGGTAATCAACAGCAAGTGCTCCTACCTGAAGGGTTAATGCAACCACTAACACACGCCAAATGATCAGGTGGGTGATCTTTTCCATTGACATGGTTGATTCACTTCACAATCTAGAACTAGAAAAATGTATATGGGCCTTTAGAAGTACCTTGTGTTGTGGCTTGAGGTGAGTGAGTTTGGTTTATTTATAGATGAATACTTTGAAATTTAGTTTTTTTTTTCTTCCTAGAGTAGTATGTCTACGTCTGCTAATTAATTGAGCCACTTGACTAGTAAAGAAAGACTGCCCAAGTGGGGTTTGGATTTGCTGTCAAGAAATAGTTGGATGGATTCATTGGTAGCATTTTTGTTTAACCAAGTGGGATATTACGTGGGATATTAGAGAGGTACAATCTGTCCTTTAACCAAGTGTCGAGAGTTCGTTCTTTGCCTTGGGTATAAAGCAGCTTTAAATTCCTGGGTCAGCTGTCCCATCTTTCGAGGTGTCTCCAATCCAATAAGGGGATTAGTCACTGCAGTCGACGACTGTGAGTACTCTGGTCTCGACAAAAAAAAAAGGAGGTACAATCAATCCGTCTCCAAGCTTTAATGAGAGGATATCAAATATCCAGCTTGACAACTACATATACTCTTGACGAAGACTTTGTCTTTAATTTTAAGTATTCAAAAAATATCGAAGAAAGTGGGTTAAAGAATTTAATACTCTTATTGTTTTCAGTTTCAAAAATTGTTTCCATATATTATTATTATTATTTTTCATAATGCTATATGTTTATCTTTTTTTTTTACTTTTTATTTTCATATAACAAAGTATGAATCTTAAATAACCTCGATGATAAAAATTATTTAAAAATTCATAAAGCTATAACTTTTTCCTCTCACCTTATTTTTTTCAACCAATTTCTATTTTATACTTCTATCATAGATAACTTTTAAAATATATTTCTATAAATATTAAATTATCTAAGAATAATGTTTGATCCAAAATATTATTAAAAAATGATACTATTTATGAAAATATAATTTTAAAAGTTTACTTTACAAGTCAACACTACTAGCTCGTTAAACACGTTCACTCATGGTGAGCCATAGATTGTTCCAATTACTTTAGACAAAAGAGTTTATAACTTGATGGGGACAATGGATATATATTTTGCATTTGTAGTCTGGTCAATACATAACATATATATTTTTCTTTTTGATGGGGCCAATGGATATTATCTCCCAAAGTGAATATCAAACGTTCATATTTGCGTGAGGTGCATAATTTAAGGGGTCTATTCGATTGGAATTTTAAAACATATTAAAAAGGCATGTAATATTGGAACGAGACTTTTAACTAATAATATAGAGTGTGTGTTTGGTTTTGCGGTGAGTAGAATTGATTCTGACAGAATTGATTTTGACAGAATTGATTTTACAGAAGCTACAAATAGTTGCTTCAAGGAAAGTTAATTCTAGGAAGAAGAATTAATTTTACAATCAAAACCCAATCATATTTTTTTCTTCTAAAATCATGAAAGTTAATCTCAAAAACACTTCTAGGTGCTCCCACCGCCAAACCAAACACGCTCAGAGTCTTTTTTACAAACAACATCTCCGCGCGCAACTGTATCGACTAATCCATTGAGTCGGGTAAAATCGCAATGAGCGAAAGAAAAACCCTTGTCATCTCATCCAAGTGCTCTTGAGTAACTAATAATATAGAGTCTAGTGGTAGTCAGTAAAGACAATCCAAATTTTTTAAAAAGTGAATTCAAATCTTGTGGTATTAATCAAAATTTTGTGCAATTTTTAAATAGTCTTATGGTTTTCGAAAACTTTTAAATTTCGACGGATTAAGTTGTAAAAGAGATTTTAATGGACTATCTCTCTAAATTTTGGGGGATTTTGGTTCTCGAATTTTATCAATATTGAAAATTTTGCCTCGATAAATTTTTATGCACTTTTGGTCTTTAAAATAGAAAATTCTGAGGACCAAAAATAAAATTAAAAATCATAAACGCAGAAACTGTCAAAAAATCAAGGGATCCAAATCATCAAATTAAAATAAAATAAATGGATCAAAATCACCAAACTGAAAAAGTTGGAGACCAAAAGTGCAATCAAAATCATAAGCCAACTTCGTCGAGTTGGCGAGCTAAAAGACATGAATGAATGGACCAAAGGAGATCCAAGGTTCAAGTCCTGGATGCTAATATTCTTCCCTCTCCTAAATAATTACTAACAACTAACATTTGCTTATAAAAAAATAAGTCAACTTGATCTATTTTTATTGTTATTAAGATTAAGCTAAAATTAAACCTAAATTAATTAGATTATTATGATACAAATTGAATGAGTTTAAAAGGAATTAGAACTATATAACAAAAAATAACGGGCCCAGCAACTAACCTATTATTTTTCAAGCCATTTTCTAAAAATAAAATGAGCCGACGAGTATAAGACACTTTCTTCTAAAATATAGACCTAGTGTTCTTAGCCACTCGCCCACCAATGCCGTCAAAGCCGCCGGACGACGGCGGTAACACCACGCAAAAAAGTAGCCAACCTATCTCCTTTAGAGATAAGCTTATGGGGAACAAGCTTGCGACACCACCAAAGGAGAGAAGGGACCTCCTGCAACAAGGTTTGGTGAAGATGGACCTGGTAGATGGTAATAGACTTTTACCAAAAGTCCATATTGATAACACAGTCTTTGAAGGCCTCTGTGACCCATGGAGGGAGGCGCTCATCATCAAGTTACTAGGAAGAACAGTGGGATTCAAGGTCATGCAAAACAAGCTACCACACGTATGGAAGCTAGCAGGTGGTCTTGATCTAATGGACGTTGACAACGGATTCTTCATGGTTAAGTTCGACCTTCCAGAGGATAGGGAAAAAGTGATCGGGGGAGGACCTTGGATGCTCTTCGACCACTATTTGGCTGTTTCAACTTGGAGTCCAGATTTGGTTTCGTCAACCGCCAAGATAGAGAAAACAATGGTGTGGATCAGATTTCCAGGCATGAATCTAGTATATTACGATGAAAGTATACTTATGGCCATGGCGTCGGCCGTGGGAAGGCCTATTAAGGTGGACCAGAGAACGCTCTCAGTTGACAGAGGTCGCTTTGCTCGGGTGTGCGTAGAGATTGATCTTAACGAACCGGTTGTTGCCCAAGTTTGGGTCAGAGGTACTTGGCACAAGGTAGCTTATGAGGGACTCCACATTCTTTGCGGCTCTTGTGGATGCTATGGCCATGTCACTCGTAACTGTACCACAAAACTACCGGTGCCGGCAACACCGCAACAGGCTGACGAGGTTGAAACGGGAAAGAATGCTACAAATCCGCAGAAGCCGTTAATTTCGCCCAACAATAATGTGGATACTATGAAATCGGACTATATTCATGGTGATTGGATAGCTGTTGAGAAAAAGAAGCAACTAAAGAAAGGAGGGGCCCACCGGAACAATAAAACTCCAACGGCAAATATGCAGCGGAATAAATTTGAAGCACTAAATATTGATACGTCAGATTTGGAAACGGCCAATAATAGGAAACACAATCAAAAGCATGATATGGAGAGTCCCAATTTAGCTACTACCCAATTACCTCCAAAGGCTTGGATTAGGAAAAGACAAAGAGTCCAACGTGTGGACCAAGGACATGGGGATTCTGTTGTTGCAATGGCTTCCTCATCAGCAACTAAAGTGACCCCACCTATTGTAGAATTGCAAGACACTACCAATAGGATAATACAAGAGCATGGCACCACAAAACAAAAAGACAATCCAAAGGGCCCACATACTTACAACTTGGGGAATGGAGCTCGGTCAAGTGTGGATCTACAACATGTGGCTGGTAACCAATATACAATGTCAGCTGGTAAGACAAATTTAATGCCTACTCTCAATCTCCAACGCGCCAATCAAGCGGGACTCGGAGGACAAGGTGGACCCATAATTAACACCATGGCGGAAAGTGCCCAAAACGCCACAAGCATAGAGATTGATAGTAATTTGCATGACACCAATAATACGGATGTGCTAGCACAGCAAAGTTGCACAAGTGAAACGGCAAACGACATGGATGCAACGTAGTCATGTACGTAAGTCCTTATCCTCTCAAAGATTATTTTTTATGGATTTTTATAACCTTAAAATCTTGAGTTGGAACATTAGAGGTGCCTTTAGTCTTGAAGGCCGTAGACATGCAAAGGACTTGGTCCGTCAGCATCAACCCATGCTTATTTTTATATTAGAAACCCATTGCCCTTTTGCTAGAGTTTCTTATTTCTGGAATCGCTTGGGTTATATCCCTTGCGAGATATCTGAAGCTGCAGGTCACTCAGGAGGTATCTGGGCCCTTAAAAGCAGAAATTGTACTTATGACATCACGGTACTCGACTCTCACTTTCAAGCAGTCACCATGATGATCAAGCATGATAACATTGAGTGGTCTTGCTCCGCAGTTTATGCAAGTCCTCACCTTGTCAACAGAGAGCACCTTTGGAGTCATCTCACTCAACTCCGTGCTAACATCACTTCTCCTTGGCTACTCATGGGTGACTTCAATGAAGTGCTTCTCCCCTCTGAAATTAAGGGCGGTGTGTTCCCAACAAGACAAGCAGATAAGTTTACATCGGTTTTATTGGTTTGCAACCTTATTGACCTTGGATCTACTAGTAGTAGCTATACTTGGATCAGGAAGGAGGGAGGTATTTTGAAAGTTGCAAAACGACTAGACCGTGCACTTGGTGATTGTGAGTGGTGCAGTCTTTTCCCGGAAGCTTATGTGGAAAATCTTACCCGTCACTATTCTGACCATCGGCCCATTCTACTTAGAGGCACAGGATTCATCCCCCCTAAGTCCACCGGACCGTTTCGCTTCCAGGCAACTTGGTTATCTCACAAAGACTTCCCCCATGTTGTTGCCAATGCGTGGATTAAAGGTGATCACGAAGTACCTCTTTGCCTCAACCATGTCCGTGAAGATGCCACCACCTTTAACAATGAGATCTTTGGTGACATCACTAAGAGGAAAAAATCTCTAGAAAAGAGAATAAAGCATATTTAGCACCTTTTGGAGACTATCGATTCAGCCAGGCTTAGTTTGACTGAGGCGTCCCTCCAAAAGCAATACACTGATGTCCTCAAGCAAGAGGAGATTCTTTGGTTCCAGAAATCAAGGGAGAAATGGGTTAAACTTGGTGACCGGAACACAACTTTCTTCCACACTCAAACAGTGGTGAGACGCAAACGAAACAAGATACAAGGCCTCTTTCTTGCCAATGATCAGTGGAGTACAGATGATACCACCCTTCAACATGAAGCCATCAATTATTTCCAGAATCTCTTCGAGGCAGACCCTACTACTATAGCAGATTCTCTCACTGCACGCCTTGTTCCTTTTTTGTGTGATATTGGCAGGAATACTCTCACGGCACCGGTCCTGAAAGAGGAAGTTAGACAAGCTGTGTTCTCCATGAAGTCCTACAAAGCACCTGGGCCTGATGGCTTCCAACCTATTTTCTTTAAGCACTTCTGGGATATTATTGGTGATGATCTATGGAAGCTTGTACAATCATCCTTCTCCTCAGGAGAAGTGAATGACACTCTAGCTAAGACCCTACTTGTTCTCATACCCAAAGAGAACAACCCTCAAAGATTGAAGAACTTCAGACCCATCAGCCTTTGTAATGTCACCTTCAAAGTCATAACCAAGGTTTTGGTCAACCGCCTCAGACCCTTCCTTGATGATCTTATCAGCCCCCTCCAAGGTAGCTTCCTTCCTCAGAGAGGCACTACTGACAATGCTATTGTGGCCCAAGAAGTTGTTCACTATCTCCATAATTCTCGATCTAAGAAGGGGTCAATTGCTTTCAAGATTGACCTTGAAAAGGCATATGATAGAGTTAACTGGCAATTCCTGGAGCTCACTCTCAATGACTTCGGCTTCCCTACTGCCACCATTAAGCTCATCATGAATTGTGTCCGTGCAAGTCAACTGGCAGTTCTTTGGAATGGTGCTAAAACGGATTATTTCAAGCCTTCTAGAGGCCTCCGTCAAGGCGACCCATTGTCACCGTATCTTTTCGTTCTATGCATGGAGAAATTTTCCTTGAGCATCCAAAATAAAGTGAACGCTTGGGTTTGGAGACCAATCCAGGTATCAAAAGGAGGACCCAAACTCTCGCACATTTTATTTGCTGATGATGTCTTGTTGTTTTGTGAAGCTAATGTTACGCAGGTGCAAGTTGTTATGGACACCCTAGAGGACTTTTGCAGTGCTTCAGGCTTGAAAGTAAACACCCTTAAATCCAAAGCAATGTGCTCAAAAATGGTCCAAGGTGAAAGGAAGAGAGATCTGAAAGAAACTTCCTCCATCAAGTTTGTGGCTGATCTTGGACATTACTTAGGTTTCCCCATGGTCAAAGAGAGAATCTCTAGAAATGTCTATAATGAAATCCTTGACAAAGTGCAACAGAAACTTGCCTCCACAGTTACATTACCTAGGCGCCATGGAGGCTTGGGAGTT
Source organism: Astragalus glycyphyllos (assembly GCA_963573325.1). NCBI lineage: Eukaryota > Viridiplantae > Streptophyta > Magnoliopsida > Fabales > Fabaceae > Astragalus > Astragalus glycyphyllos. Next base: position 86,603,933 of record OY754309.1, on the reverse strand, counting down.
AGAGATACTCGGCTCACCAACGTCTCGCTTCTTGGTAAGCTCTTGTGGAGTATGATGCATGATGGTGAGAAGCTTTGGGTCCAGCTCCTATCTCATAAATACTTGAAGAACTCCTCCATTTGGCTTTCAGGAGGGAAAAGCACGTCCTCTATCACTTGGAGAGGCATAAAGAAGGCTCTCGCCTATCTCTCTGATGGGTTTTATTTCCGCATTGGGGATGGAAACACCAATTTCTGGTATATGGATTGGACTAAGCTTGGCCCCCTTAGTTGCCTCGTCCCGTACGTACACATCAGCGACACCGCACTTTGTCTCAAGGATGTTTGTGCTAATGGATCATGGGATCTTCGAGACCTTTACACCAACTTTTCTTCTGAGATTTCCGATGTGGCTTATCACACTCCTATTCCTGCTACTTTGGACCATAGGCTGCATGACACTTGGGTTTGGGGGCATGGCAAGCAAGGCAACTACACATGCGCCAGTGGGTACCATTGGCTCTTGATGCAACACCGTGTTTGGGACCCTAACGCTAACTTTTCTTGGATTTGGCGTCTTAAGGTACCCGCCAAAGTCCAACATTTTGTATGGTTATGTGTCCACAATGTCCTCCCTACCAATGCCCGTCGGCATCACTGCAACATGGCAGCCACTCCTAGCTGCACCCGTTGCTCATCCAATATTGAAGATATTCTTCACTGCGTACGAGATTGTCCCCACTCCAAAGAGCTTTGGCTTCGCTTGGGAATGGGCACTCATAGTGACTTTTTTGACGCCACAGATGCTTCCACTTGGATTCAGAGTTTTGCGCAAGGCCCACCCTCCGCCCTCTTCCTTGCAGGTCTATAGATTGCATGGTGTTGGAGAAAAAATATGATTTTCGAAGGCCACCCTTGGCAAGTTCATGAAGCCTTAAGGAAAGTCCACGCGGCCCATGATGAGTATATTACACATTGTTCCAGAGATGGGATTGACCCTGCTCCTCTTCGGCTTCTTGCCCACTGGACCCCTCCCTCACAGGGGAACTTTAAGCTCAATGTGGATGGCAGCTTCCTCAATAACGCATCTGTTTTGGGCGCAGGTGGTGTCGTTCGAAATTCAGATGGTGATTGGATGTTCAGTTTCTCCCACTTTGAGAATGGTGGTGATGCTCTCCTAGCTGAGTTGAGAGCTATGGAGTTGGGTTTGGAGTTGTGCTTACAGCGGGGTATGCGTCGTTTTCTTTGTGAAAGTGATTGTTTAGAGGCTATCACTCTTGTGTCGACAGAGAGCATCAACTGCCTCCATAGCTATGCCCACACTACATTGCAGATTACCGAGCTCATGGCCAAGTGCGAGGTTGACTCTTGGCGGCATGTTGTGCGAGAGACAAACAAGTGTGCCGACTTCCTGGCCAAAGAAGGAGCCCATTCTTCTTGCTCTACCCATTGGGACTCCCCACCTCCTGGGTTGGAATATCTTATCCTGATGGATAAGCTAGGGACTTAGATTCATTTTTCCTTTCTTTTTTCTTTTTGTTCTTTTACTTGTTACGTTGTAACACCACCAAAAAAAATAAATAGACAGACACGTTCTATCATACTTGACTTGATCGGGTCTTCCTTGAGTCAACTGAACTTGATTATTACTCGTAGCAATATAGAAATTAGGGATGCCAAAAATATCCGCACCCGTGGGTACCAGCGGGTATTACCCGCGACGGGTACATGACGGGTAGCTCCGTGGGTTGCACAAACGGATAATTAAAGTACCCGTTAATAAATGGGGCGGGGCCGGGTATTGAGGTACCCGTACTCGCGGGTACCCATACCCGTAATAAATATACTTATTTGGAAAATTGGTTATTATTATTAATTTTATTGTTGTTTATCTTCTCTCATTAACTACTATAAGCTATCAAATAGATGATAGAATCAATGTATAATGAAATGTCTAATTTTTTTATATGAATGAAAACAAAAAATGGTGTTCAAAAGGTTAGTTTTGTTTGGTATTTCGGATTTGATTTTCAAAAAAAGAATATTTCAATTAATATTATATGAATGTATAATGAAATGCCTAATTTTTTTTATATGAATGAAGACAAAAATGATGTTCAAAAGGTTAATTTTGTTTGGTATTTAAAATTTTATTTTCAAAAAAAAATATATTTCAATTATTATTAAGTGTATCTGTGGGTATCCGCGAGGAGACAATACCCGTGAAATACCCGCTACGCGGGTACCCGTGTGGATATGGATCGGGTACGGGTAACGTTTATATTAAATGGGGCGGGTAGAGGGTAACCACTACATGTGCCCGCCCCGCCCCGCCCCATTTACATCCCTAATAGAAATACAAAATTTGAAGTATAATTTATTTCTTTTTGTTCTATTTTTATAACCTATATACCTATATTTAAAGAGAATTATTTGCGGTAATTGATTTTCTAGGTTCATAATTTTTTCCTTTCCACCTTTATTTAATAACTGAAATTAAAAATTTAAATGTAACTTCAATTCATTAACTGTGTTTGAATGTTAGAGAAAAAAGAGAGAAGAATTGCACTCTGATGAGTAAATTAAGAAATATGTATACTTAATTAACTTTTATACTTATTTAACTACGTACTGAAATTTTAAACTTGAAGAGGTTGCACTCTATGATGCATACATAGCGACAATCGCGCAGGCCAGTACTCCTCGGTCCCCACCCTTACTATTCCTCGTCTCTGTAGCGAATCCCTAATCCCCACCACGAGGAGTTTTCCTCCTAACATAGACCTCGAAAAATTGCAGAAATATAGAGTAAAATCAAATAAAATAGAAATTAAAAGTATATAAAAGTAAGACAATAAAACTATAGTTAACAGTTTAATATACAAAAAATTAGTCAGACTTTTACATTTTAATATTTAAAAGTCTAAAGGAAACAATAAAAATATAAAATTAGATTATTTTAATATTTATATTTAACTAAAAGCACATATACAAAAGACAAAAAATCAATTTCTGATAGTTTAAATATATTTAATAATGTTGTTTGTGTAATATATTCTAGATGGGGGATTTTGGTCCTCGAGTTTTATCAATATGGAGATTTTTGTCTCGACAAATTTTATTGCACTTTTGGTCATTAAAATAGAAAATTTTGAGGACCAAAAATAAAATTAAAAAGCACAGAGGCAGAAATTTTCAAAAAATTAAGGGATGTAAGTCGTCAAAAATAAAATAAATGAATCAAAATCACCAAACTGAAAAAGTTGGAGACCATAATGCAATCAAAATCATAAGCCAACTTCGGCGAGTTGGCAAGCTAAAGAACATGAATGAATTGTTAGAAGGAGATCTAAGGTTTAAGTCCTGGAAATTAATATTCTTCCAGCCGCTAAATAGTTACTAATAACTAACATTTGCTTATAAAAAAATAAGCAAACTTCGTCTATTTTTACTCTTATTAAGATTCAGCTGAAATTAAACCTAAATGAATTAGATTGTTATGATACAAATTGAATGAGTTTATAAGGAATTAGAACTATATAACTAACCTATTATTTTTGAAGCCATTTTGTAAAAATAAAATGAGCCGACGAGTGTAAGACACGTTCTTCTAAAATATAGACATACAACTTGTCGATGCTAGTAGAGTCTTTTTTACTAGATTGTGTCTTTTTGTTTTCTTTTCCCTTTTGTTTGCCTTCTGGTTAAAAAAATAGACATACAACTTGTATCAAATTCAATTTCTAAAAAAAATAAAAATTATAAGACTTAGCACAATGACGCAACTACCGATAAAGGTTGGTCTAAGTGGTAACTGGATTTGGATCTCACCTAAAAGTTTCGGGTTCGAATATTTGGTAAGAGAAAACTATGTTTGGAGGAGAGAACCACACGGACTGACAAAGCCGAATTTACACATGACCAGTCAAATTCCTCAGTATATATTAGTCACCAACAAAACAAAAACAACACAACTAGTTCAAACCTAAGCATTTACTCTTATTCTACCATAGTTGACTTGATCGGTCTTCCTTGAGTCAACCGAACTTGATTACTACCCGAGGGCCTAGCCATATAGAAAAACAAAATTTGAAGTATAATTTATTTCTTTTTGTTCTATTTTTATAATCTATATACCTATATTAGAAGAGAATTATTTGTGGTAATTGATTTTCTAGGATCATAATTTTTTTTTCATTTCCACCTTTATTTAATAACTGAATTAAAAATTTAGATTTAACTTCAATTAATTAACTGTGTTTTTTTTTGTCAAGAATTAAATGTGTTATGAATGTTAGAAAAAAAGAGAGAAGAAATTTCACACTGATGTGTAAATATTCTTTCTTTTTTTATATAAATATTCCATTAAATCTCAAACTTAAAATCTTTTCAAGCAATTTAATTAAACCCGGACCGACCCGGTCAGTCAGACTAAGACCATCTATAGTGATTGGCTCAAGCCACTACCTTGGTGACCCGTCAGTGTGACCCGACATTGACCCGATCAACCCTTTTTTTATTTAATTAAATTATACCAAGATACATACAAAAATGCAAAGGTGGGAATCATACTAATGACTAACAAGGCAAATTGGCTTACAAATCTATTATCTATCTAATGATTGACCTACCACCAAAATATCAATTTTACCACTTTCCCAACTAAACAAATTTTTTTTTTTGAAACAGTCCCAACTAAACAATTTTAGAATATTTATATTTCACTTTTTCAAACTTTTTCACTCTCTTTCACATACGTTTTCAAACTTCTGCACTCTCTTTCTCACACTCTTTTCAAACTTTTTTCACTTTTTCACTTTCTCCTTCACTTTCTTAATCTAACTCTATCTCATTTTTAGGCTTGATTACAGTTTTGGTCCCTCTATTATGACCAACTCACGATTTTAGTCCCCCAACTTTTTTTTTCCACGAATTTAGTCCACTATTTTCCCAATTTCTAAAATCAAGGTTTGGTCAAAATTGTGCTGACTTGTACTCTCTTAGATGATGTGGCAAGCCACTTTAGAATTAGGGATGGCAATGGGTACCCTATGGGCAGGGTACTATAGTGCCCGTCCCCAAGCCCGCAAATGTATGGGTAGGGTACTGTAGTGCCCGTCCCCGTACCTTATGGGCACCAAGTGCCTCTGGGCATGCCCATTACCCGCACTTTAACAACAAAAAGTAATAAATAACATTAAAAATACTATAGTTTAGTTTAAAAAGTTATCATTATTTTTATATACTAATTAAAATATTACACATGCTAGCATTTAGTTAATTAAAAACATTCAAAATATTAGTAGCTTGGATTTATTTTTTAAAGTTGGATATACTTGGAACTATAATAATAGTAACAATATATATATATATATATATATATATATATATATATATATATATATATATGGGTGCAGGCCTAGAGCGGGCTGGGCACCATAGTGCCCGTCCCCAAGCCCACGCACATGTGTGCACCCAATTACCCGCCCGTGTGCGGGTAATTTTTGCGGGTACCCTATGGGCATAGGCTCAATTGCCATCCCTACCTAGAGGGATTATAATTCAACAACTCAGTTTTAGAATGAAATTGGTACAAAAGAGAATGCACAAATCATTTGGAAATCTGAAAAACAAATCACTATCTGATGCTGTAACACTAGCAGTAATGATTCGTTACTGGCTTTAATGTGTCTGTTACGGCCAGAGTTGTTTTGTTACGGTCCAGTGTTACTCTCGGGTTGTGGAAGTATATTTACCTCAAAAATTCAATTTTCTCACTCTTTCTGGGTACCAATTGCATTCCAAATCTTCCCTAATTCCTTCCTCAACCTTCCCTTATGATAACAGAACAATAATACCTCAATTACAACTATGTTTGAGATACAATTAGGATGACTCTTGAGTTATAATTATTGTTTATAAACCGTATAGTTTGTAACGAGAGAGAAAACATAGTATAGTCTCAAGTAAAGGACTTGGTGTCCGAGTAAAGGATTTGGTGTCCGAATTAATGATGAAATATGTGAGGTGACGACCTCAAGTTGTAGCGTACTAGGGGAGGGAAGTCATGAGCCCAAAACTTAGTCTCATTCCAGGTTTGCCCGTTAATCAGATATTATCGAGGGGGTTCACCAGGGGAATCGTGTAGTGGTTGTTCAGCGTTGTGCTAAGCCATGATATGTGTAATCTCACCTTTTATGTTGTTGTGTTTTCAGATTTACAGGATAAGATGAAGCAAATTGAGAAGAGTTAGTAGCTGCTGAACTAAGTTGCTAGAGTTTGCAGGACCCTTAGGGATCGAGTTTGTATTTGCTTAGTCTATCTTAGGTTTATGTTATCTACTATTGCTAGATCTTAGCTTATGATTATTGTAATCTAAGTTATAGTTTATGTATAAGAACTATAACAATTTACACAGAATTCCAATAAATACATTCAACGACCATGTACATTTGCATTGCATGGGAAAAATCAATTCATTAAAAGATTTTCTTCATGCACTGGAGAATATGTCCATGCCATGTGCTTTCACATTTACATTAGACATGGAACTAACTCATCTTTGCCTTGGATCATAGTGATTATCTAATTTCCAGTATTTGCCAAATTGTTCATACTATTCAAATGGATTTCCACTTTTATTGGAAAAAGAATTTGGAGTTTCATGCGTCCCATATCCTCCACATGGTTGTTCAATGGTGTCTATAGATCCAAAAGCAGTCATGCAATCATTGAAGGGGTCAACTCTTTGTGATCTACAAAATATTAAAAACAAAGTATAATTAGAATAATATTAGCATTTTCAACATTAGCTATGAAGTCTTATCAATATTCCCCTTGCATGCTCAGGTGGTTGAACTGAGAGTGAGACACCATAAGGAATTCGAAAAGGAGGTTCGAGTTTTTTTTGTCAGTTTAGACGAAATGACACATAGACACCACATACATACTATCACATGCTCACACACATGTTCCAACCTCAGACTTGGTGTCTCGTTGAAATTGCAAATGATGGAGGTTCAGGGTTTGAAAACATAACTACTAATATAAATAACTAACATTAAAGAAAAAAGCTATGAAATGTAATAATAGAACAAATTCAGATAGATGCAAAGTATTTGATAGCATAAACATAGTATGGGATGTTCATTATTTTAAACGAAGAGAAATTAGCTAGGTGACATGCCTTATATATAGCTTATAATCTAATCTAGTGACCATCTAAAAATAATCCAATAAAATACCAAGAATAGGATTTACCTATTATGTTGCTCCATATTCTTAACTTGATCAAAGCACATACCTGAGAGGATTGAAACATGAATAAGTAACAATGAAAAAGAATATTATTGGAAGCTGTTGTAAATTTCTAAAAATGTCTTGACAAAAATCGCATAGACATATCTAGAATTAATATAAACAAACAAGAAGCTAGCATAATCTACTTAGCTAGAACTATTTGGAGGATCATTTCACCGGCATTAGAGGGCTATAAATCAGTGTTATGAGAATCGGACTGGACCGGCCGATTCAACTAGTTGAATCAGGAATTGGTCAGTTTGGCAGTTGGTTCATCCATAATTGGACAATAGTTTGGTTGAACCCCCAAAATAGAGTTGAACCGTTCAAACCGTTTTTTTTTCCGTTTTTTATTTGCTTTTTCTCAAAGTATAATACTTTTAATAAATTTATTTACTTATTGGTCATACGGTTCAACCATAATTAAAATGAATGAACCAATTGAATCATTACCTATAGGCCTCACCGGTTCGATCTCCTATCCGGTGTTAAAATATTGCCATAAATAGGTCATTATGCTTTCATTTATATTTGAGCACAACACTAGTGTGCTGGACCGATATCCTCTGCTGCACGCAACATGTCCTGAGGTAGTATGGACTGTCCGATCTAGAGAGAAAAAGCAGGGGATCCGCACTCCTAGTATGATCCTTCTGAAAGTATTCTATATTCAGCTATGTTTTGCACAATCCTAGTTCCTCATTTGCAACTCATGACCTACCATTCTATTTCAACTACTTGAATATTTTTTTCTCCTCTAGAATTCTAGTACATACAAATAAAAAGGCTTCAAAGGAAATGAAAGATAAGAATTACAATACCAGTATTAACTCCAGATGCAAAGTGAGGGTGTGGATGAACTTGAGATGCATAACTTGTGGATTGATCATGAGGCACAATGGTCTCTAAAGAACTAAGGCTTGAAGTATGCATTAGTCCTGCTTTTGGTGATATAGTTGATGGTACACCTTGCAAAGATGGCATTGTAGGAAACTATATATAGACAAATGCAACCAAACTTGAAGGTTAGAAACATGAGTTTAGTTACTACACATTTACACATTGTTGCTGTAAACTTTTTATACACCCACAACAAACATGGTATGAGTGACATAAAAAGTAGTAATTACTAGTTGATTCATTTCTTTTTATTAACATGTCAACTTGTAATTGATTGATGTTGTAAAAGATTTATATACCTACGGTCTATATAAATTAAATCCTAGAAACATTTATTGGCATTGTTGATGTATGTATGCCTTTACAACAAGCTAAGAAAAACATGCCAATGAGGTTATTTTAAGCAAATTTTATAATAAGGAAGAAAAAGGAAAGATGATGAGAGGGTGAGCAAATGAGATTAGATAATAAGAACAACTTCCTAGGACAAAATGTAATGAAAAGCAAATGATAAAAAAAACATCAATGTTGTTTAAGGTTAATGATGTACATACTGATGTGGCATGTAGTAGACTTCTCCCCTCATTTACTTCAAATGGGTTGCTGAAATTTGGTGCAATAGGAAGTGTTGATGGAGGCTATAAATGAAACATTAATCAGCATTTAAATAAAAACCAAGAAAAAAGAGAAATAAACTTAATAATGAAGATGCATATAGTTAATGTATACCACTGCATTAGGATAATATTGCATGCCATATCCCATGACATGATGTTGAACATTTTGCCAACTTGCATTTGGTGCAGGACCAGATAAGTAGCTTGCAGTAAAAAGGTCCTGCAAACAATTTATTTATGCATTATATATGGTTTGTGTACCATCAAAACAAAAACTTTATGAAACAATAAGGATTAGTCCAAGTAGTAATTAGGTTCAGATCTCATTCTATGATCTCGAGTTTGAGTCTTGGATGTGGCAAAAACTCTATTGGGAGAGGACAACCACACGTACAGTCAAAGTTAGATACATGTGACTAGTCAGGTTTTCCGGAATAAATTAGCCACCGGCAAAACTGGTAGATATAGCGCACCAATAACACAGTAACAAAACTTTTATGAAAAGAAATTATATCTATTACCTCTGGAAGTTCCCTTCTTCCACTAGACTTGGTTTCCACTGCATTGGGCTGGAAGGAAGCATGAGGTCTAGTTTCTTGAGTAGGTTTTGAGGTTGTTTGAGAAGATTGTTCAGTAAAATCGTATGAAGTTTCATGTGTATTAGGAGAAACTGATGGCTGCATATAATTAAATTACAAAACAAGATTAGTAAAATTAAGGCTCTCAAATACTGGATGATTCTAAGGTGTTTTCATTTTGTAAGGGTACAATAGTATTCCCTAAGAGATTATAACAAAATAAACACAAACTTTATTTGTGATATACTTTTTTAGTCAATAAAATTGGATCATACTTAGTCCCTCTCTTACTCTTGAACTTATACGCTCTCTTACTTAGTCCCAAAAGTGTATGCTAGTAATTTGAGCTATCAATCTTGTTGTCTCAGCCCAAATGGGACCAGTGTTAAGGATTATGCTGAGCTCAAATAATATATGCCCAGAAAGAACAGGCCATTTTGGCTAAGTCCAGTTGGGCCCGCTTTTATATATATTTCTGAATATTTTTTGGTTTCTTTTGTTAAAAATTGGACTGAGCCGAGTTGCTGGCCTAGTATTTTGGGCTCGACTGGGCTACAAAAACACAACACAATAAATAACTGGACTGGCCTAGCCGAACTTGCTTTTGCATTTTGGCCCATTGAGTCAGGCTGGACGACACAGTTTGACAACTCTACTAATAAAAAACAGTCCTTAAATGTGTGAAATTCATTTGACCAAAAACTAAATTGTGAAATTCACCTCATTAGTGATTAAAACTTTATAGGTACCCCCTAAAACTTTGTGAAGTCTATCACATGAGTCTTCATAAGGGACTATTGATAAAATTCTTGAAACATAATTTATTCAATTTCACAAAATTTAAGAATTACTTATTATTTCATATATTTTACGAACTAAGTAGGACAGAAATTTTAAGTTCATTGACTAAACTAAATTGAGGGTTTACTATTTTAACTTATCTGGTGGAAGAAGGATGTGTAACAATGATGGAAGAAAACTGTGCAACAATAATTTTCCAAATAATTTAGAAGTTTTATTGAGATTCAATGCTGCTCCATATCTCACCTCATTATTTGAAGCTAGATCATTGATCAATGCATTTATTGGCTCTATAGTTGAGCTACAACCTACTGAAACAGAAGAAGGACTATCTGCATGTGAATCTTCAATGAACTCTTCTACCTCATGCATCTCTTCTTGTGATACTTGAGCTTCATTAGGAACTTGTTGTTTCTTCTCAGAAGATAATGCAGTTGTCTGCTCCATTGAAATAGGTGGAAAATCCAATGTATTATCCTTTTCTACTATTGTAGTTATTGGAACACTATTATCATTTGTTGAAGTTAAAGGGCCTGATAATTCAAAAAGTAAAAGGTCTAAAGGATTTGTAAATTTTGGTTCTGATTTTTCCATTGGTGTAGAAGATATCAATGTGTTGGTAATTGGAGTTTTAGGATCATTGTTTTCTGTAGAAGCTTCAAATGTGGCCCAGTTATTTTCACTTGGTTCAACTTCAGCAGCTGTATCATAAGCTTGAGATTTGATGATGCTCAAATCAATGGAATTTTCTGGATTTTTACTTTTTTGTTCAGATGGATTTTCATCAATAGAATCTTCACCACCAGATGTTGTAACCTTTTACAATTAAAATACATCAAAGATTTAGTTCAAGGAGTAATTTATATTTATAGTTTTCACATTTAATTACAACAATATCACATTTTTCGATTAAACAGTCATTTTAGTCCATGGATATGTGTAAGGCGTTGTCGCTATAGTCTATGAATGTTTCGAAATTACAAATCCATCTCCAAGTGTCTCTTTAATAAGTCATTTTATTCCTCAAATGTGCGTTTTGTTGGTCAATTTAATCCCTAATATCACCAAGAAAAGACAGTTAAAGAACGTATTTGCAATTTTGATATATTCAGGGATGATAATGACAGATCGACAACGCCTCACACATTCAGAGATCAAAATGACTATTTACTCCATTTTTACACTTTGTTTCCTTTATCTAAAGATTTGTACATAACAGAAGTTGTGAATATGATAAGAAATTACTGTTTTCTATGTAAATAGGTATGATTGTCTTTTATGAATACACACAACACCAAATTAAGCATGATGGACAGAGTAGAAGAACACGAACACAGACAAGGACATTGAACATGACACGAACAAACACATAGGTTCACTTACTTGTAGAGATGAAGTATTTTCACCTATTACTTCACCCAAAGAGTGTGAAACTTGAGTTTGAAGAAATTTATCAACATTCTTTGGACCCTCAATTGAAAGTTGCGTTAGCTTTGTTTCTAGATTTGAATGCCTCCGGTTTCTATAATCATCATCGCGAAACCGGTCATCAACAACCTCAATTTTTATAGGACTTTTGCTGAATCCTCCGCGCCTCGAATATTTTTGCAAATATTTAGGACTTCTACTTTCATTGTATACATATCGGAAACTCGAATCATGGGTTCTTGCACTTTGAGTTGATTGTGGACTTCGGAACTCTAATCTAAATGAACTATTCTTTTTACTCCCATAGGATTCCTCCTTGTCATGCTGCATCCATAGAAACACCAAAAGGAACTCATTTTTGATCGTATTTTAGTGTAAAGTTATAAGATAATAAATGTTTAAGAGTATGATATTAAATTTACCAATTTAATCCTTGGAAGATTGTCTTGACTCCTTTCACCTGTAAATTTTCTATCCACATAGACCTGTTTGATGAAATCTCTAAGTTTGTGTATATTCCTGGAAGAAAATATTTGAATTAGAAGCTATGATATTTGAACTATTACAATTAGGGTTTTGAATAGTCACCGTGTCGTAATCCTTGATATTGTGAAAATTTGTAGGTCAACTACAGCTAACATTTTAAAAAAAAAAAGGTCCACGACCATGATTTGAGCTGGGACATAATGCATTTTTCAAGTCTCGGGTGTCGGTAGCGGAACAATAATTTGTAATTGACCGCGATTCTATTCAATATCAAGGATTGTGACGCAACTATTTAAAACCTTGATTATAGTTGATGTAGCCACAATTGCCACCACAATGCAGTTGCAGAGATATCATAAACCTGGTCACTGTGACCACAGTCGCACTCGCGGTCGCTGATCGATTTTGAAAACCTTGATTAAAACGAGTAAATATATAAATAAAATTACCATGGATCAGGGTAAGAATTACGAAGAGAATCCCATTCTTTGAAATAAATTTGCTTTGCTCTCTGTACATGAACTCATATTAGACATTTATTACCAAATAACTAGTAACTAGCTATTTAGAAAAACAAAAACAAATTGATCATACACACCTCATTGCCACCAGCTTGAAGAGCAGTGACTTCTTCAGGAGTAAATTTGGCCATTGACACAGATTTAACTCTATGAGTAAATTCTCGACTGTAATTTTAAATAACTTAAAGTAAGCAAAACACAAATCAATTCATCAATGTCCTCAATTTGTAAGAAATAAAAATAAACATAAAATGGTTTGTTTGCTTACTGTATGCCACTGCAATTTGTGCAGACAAATGTTAAGAATGTTGTACATACATATTGTGGTCCCTGATTCATAAAAATAAAAAAAAAATCATATTAAATACAATGTGTATTAAAATGATGCATTTGTAATTTTTAAAGCAAAATATCATTATTTTGAGTGGCTCAAATAAGACAAATCACAAATTAAAATATATCTGGTGCCAACGGCTAACTGCATTGATAATTTCTGCAACATGGGGTCGTTGGCTCTCGAGTTCAAACTCAAACGTGTTTATTTGTCATTTCATCTAAACCTATTGGAAGTTTTAAGCACATAGAGGAATATAATGATATTATACCAACATATTGCAGTTAATGCATCTTCGATTATCAGGAAGTTTTAAAAGACCCCGAATTATTTTTTCTGTCTTTTCATCTTCTTTCTTCTGATTTCCCCCCATCTTCAATTCTTCAAAACCTTAACCAAAGTGTTGAAATATTGATAGCAATTCAAGAATCATAGAGGTTAGAAAATTTGGAAAATTTTTGTTGTTTGAGAGAAGAAGGAGAAGTTGGCGATATTAACGGTAACAACAATTTTTGTTTACTTCGTTTGGTCATTGAATATCTTTAGACAAGGTAGCTTCTAACACGTGACATGAGTTTCCTTTTTGTTACTAAAAAAAAAGACAATAATCTTTTATTAGTATTTAATAGGCGAGTAATTTTAGTAATGGACATTTTAACAAAGTTTTAAAATCATTAAATCTTTTATCTATTTGTTTGACAAAATTAAATCTTTTATCTTTAAAAACAGTTAAATATAATTGTGTTTAGTTATAGAATTTTGAGTCAAAATATTATATGTTTGGCTTAAATATGTTTTTCCTCCATGTAAATATAACTGTTTTTTAAATAAGTCCTTGCAAATTGAATTTTTTTTAAAAAAGTCATTGCAAATATTATCAGTTTTCATCCTTATGTTAACTTCTCCGTTAAAAATTATTGATGTGTCAATTTTTTGTCCTCTTTAGAATTTCCATGTCATAATTCTCCATTTCATTTTATTTAAAAGGATAACTTGGATTAAATACCTCACTTTCTTATTCAACCTCCAACCCCCAATCTCCATCACCACTCCTTCAACCTCCAAATCCACTCATTTTCTCTCTGCTTCTCTGCTTATTCTTCGTCACCATTATTTTCTGTTTATATTTATTTTAATAACTGAGTTGAAAAGAAGAGGGGAAGATATGAGAAGATGGGCTTCATTATGGAATTCGCTGGAACTCTGTTTCTATTTGTGTAAATTGGTAGCTTGCTTTTTCTGCATAAACTTTCTGTAATTGTTGATTGTTCTTAAAAATTGGGATTGAAGGGGCCTTCAAACTATTGTGTGATTTGTGTCCTTTGGCGGGAGATGATGTCTCATAGTTAATTTAGCAGGTAACTATAAAGCTAGGTGAACTAGCCTAGTCACCTTGAACCATGAATTGGTTTTACAATGCAAAGCTTGTCTTTGGATTAATATTGCATTTCCGTAGAAGTTCTGTAGCTTCCCATTAGAAACGAAGAAGATGAGAGATTCTGATGGATAAAAAAAATGAATTCTAGAGAAGGGATTGTAGATGGTGAGGAAGATGAAGAGTCCTAAATCCAATTTTTAGGGTTTTCTAGATTTGGGAATTTTTCATGAAGATGATAAGCAACATTAAAATAAATAAGAAAGATGAAAATTAGGTGGCAAAGCCAAGTAGGATTATTTTGGAAAGATCAGCATTTTTTAACAGCAAAGTTAATAGAAGGACTAAAATGAAAAACGTTGATATTTACGGGGACTTATTTAAAAAAATAATTTTGCACGAACTTTATCGAAAAACAACTATATTTGCAGAGACGAAAAACATATTTAAGCCTATATGTTTTTTTGTTCGTTTTCCACAAATTTCATAGGAAGTAGAGATATCAAAATTAGCCGGGTTGAGTTTTAAACTTCAGGCCTAAATAAACCTTTGCCCATTCTAGCTTGACGCAAATAACCATCGGCCCGTCTAATATATATGTTGGCCTAATTTAGGGAATAGTAATATTATTATTATAGCATAAAAGCTTAAAAAAAGAAAATTAATATAAAAGGGTTTTAACCAAAGTGTATAACATTAGATTTTTTAGAATGGGGCATCTATCTAGTTGAAAACTACTACTATAATACTATTTTTTTTTTGTTGTTGCTGGACCGTTGTATCTGGGCCAAACAATATGTTTGTATGGTTTGGGCCTTGCCCGATTAATCTAATCATTTTTGACCATAAAAAAGAGTTAGTTTTAAAAACGAGTTGCTAAATATTACGAAAGAAAGGCAAGAAGTCCTTTTGTTTGATAAGAGAACGCATAACAATACACATGCGACAGAGTATGTAGTTTGGTGCTTCATTCATTTCGTGGAAACATTTTCGTAACAATCAGTATTACCTCTTTTAAAATTAAAACAAGAATATTAAAATCTAATTTTGTGGTTTTAAGATTTAGCTAATAAACTGTTTCATAAAAGAGTAAAAACCCTTGTTTCAAAAAAAAAAAAGAGTAAAAACCATTTAACCTTATTTTATCGGATCATGTTTTGTTTTCAAATTTAACTTTTAAAACCCAAAACACACAAACTCAAAACCACACCTGACGGGCCTAATAAACACAATTATATGGGTTTTTTTTTATGTAACCCCACACTCTTCCCTCATACCCCCACCAATAATTTTTTGACGTATTTACCCCTGTCAAATATACACCAATAGCTCGTATATATGTTTAAAACAGTATATACGACTTATTAAAACATCAAGTCGTATATATCAATGAAGATGTAAATACGGAAATAATTGAAAAAACTTTTCGTATATACGTTAAATGGGTTATTTACGACTTTCACTAAATAGAAGTCGTATATACATGGTTTGTGGGGGTACATACGACTTCTATTTAGTGTAAGTCGTAAATACCCCATTTAACGTATATACGACTTTCAACAGAAAAGAATTTTAATCCGATAGATGATAAACGATTTGTTCGAATTCCGATAGTTGATAAACGATTTGGATTGAACGGAATTGAAATTAACGGAATTGAAATTGACGGAATTAACGGAATTCGATATATTGAACTTCTATTTAACTTGTATTTATCGAATTCCGTGTATTTAAGTTGTATTATCGAACTTCATTTAAGTATTATCGAAAGTCGCAATAAATACTAATAAACTGATATAACTAATATAACTGATATATATATATATATACATATATATATATATATATATATATATAGTAATAAACCCCCACACATATCTATATACGACCTAATGATTATAAAGCCGTATATATGTATTTGTGGGGGTACATACGCAAGAATAGTTACAAAAAATAATAATAATAGTTACAAAACGTGGTAATCTAATATATGCAAGAAATATACACTATGAAAGTAGGCCTGATAAATCGTCCGAATCATCGGCTAAGTCTACACATGTCGGCGCGTCAGTCCGAATAACCGGAGGAAATAAACTCTGCCATAGTGCAAAACGACCTCGGTATGCATCCAACCATGAAGTAGCCTCGTCCGATCGATTATGGGACCACAAAGGAACAAGGGGAGGCAACGGACATGCAGATGACATCGAAACATGCATCCAATGTACATCCCCAATGTTCAGAATATAGATGATTTTGATCTTTGAAGAAGAATAGCTACCTCTCAAAGGCAAAAAAGTATAACTCCCTCTCAAAGAAAGTTGAACAAGTGCGACATTAAACTTTGTTGCGATGAAGAAACCCATATCTGGCAATGTCAACCACTTATCCTTCGGCTGAAATCCGTAGGACTGAATAGTGAATGCTTTTCTAAGTACCTCAAGTCGGTCCTTTCCATAAATGTGACTATATAGTGCTTCCCTATCCTTGCTCTCTTTTATTAAATCTTGCCTAATGACAGGCCAGCTATCCTCACCCATGTTTAGACCGACACCAATAGTTCGGAACCCACAATTGCCGTCCTCCATAACATCAACAATATTCTCCACATAAGACCGCAAATGAAGAGGAACATCCGGTAAATTCACAAAGATATTGGCCTTCTTTGTTAATTTTTTTGATGCACCTTGAGATAATTTAGAAGGCCGTTGCGATGTTTTTTTCGAAGAACTCAACTGTGATGGTTTTTTAGTAGAAGCACCGGATTCTTGAGTGATTTTAAGCTTCTCATCAACATGTTCCCACCCCGATAAATCTCTCTTGACATCATATAATTTTTGTATTTGACCAAGTTCATGACCAATATAAGCAAATGCAACCGAAAAAGATAATTCCGTACTAGTAACTCCAACAATCTCCAAGAGAGGTAGATTGTATTAGTTAGTCTTGTACGTACTGTCAAGAATAAGAACTTTCGGAAACAACCTGAATAACTTGATAGATATGGGATGATCCCACATAATGTCACTGACGACATCTGTATCCTCCACCTTCCTGCTCCAACACAAGTAATTATGCGACTCAATCAATCTGTGCAACTCCTGCATGTCCGTTCTAGGACCCCTTCGAGAAGACCGATGCTTGTGGCGCTGCCTATATATTTGAGGGAGAGAAGTGACATTGCCCGGAAAATGACTCCTCAAAGCAATAAGGCAATCCTTAGGGGCAACATCCA
This sequence comes from Astragalus glycyphyllos, assembly GCA_963573325.1. NCBI lineage: Eukaryota > Viridiplantae > Streptophyta > Magnoliopsida > Fabales > Fabaceae > Astragalus > Astragalus glycyphyllos. The sequence continues at coordinate 86,586,381 of OY754309.1, read as the reverse complement.
AGTCCGCATGCTCATTGACCATATCCTTTTGCGGGTCTTTCAAACGACCAAAAAACGTGCACCCAACTGACGTAGTAAGCAATGGATGGGTGTGTCCACCACACATAACTTTGACGCACCCGCCCCCATGACGTAGTGTACAAGTGGCTCTCAAAGTAAAGGGACAACCTCTTCTTTTAGAACCGAAGACTCTAGAATCATTAGTAAATTGCCCCTGCTTCTCGCAACCGAAGATGATCTTATCTCTAGTCCCCCTTTTACCAAGTTTATCGGATCTAACTTTGATAACAACCACACCAACGCGTCTCCCAACCGCTACAGCCCACTCCTCCACCTCCTCCCGTGTAGAAAATATCTAAATAATTGATAAATGTTAAGTACTTAATTAAATAAATATTGTCCGTAATTAATTAAAAAAACTAGACCGAAAAACATACCCTATGCGTCGTGAACGCCTCCGTAGTATCGACGTCGAAGAGAACCGACTGTGACTCGGCAGCAGGCACGCCAGGAGGGGCACCAACAACTGTTTCCAAAAAAATAAATAAAACACACAGGAGGTAATTTTCAAGTCGTATATACCTGTGTAATTAGGTATATACGAATTCCAAAAATTGTACTTTCATATATACCCCCATAGGAGGTATATACGACCCCTTAGTATACAAGTCGTATATACGCATATACTGACAAAGTTCTTCACGTATATACATATATACGAATTGACCTTTTCGTATTATTTAAGGTTGTTTAAAAAGTCAATTCGTATTTACGTATTCAAAGGTATATACGACTTGACATTTATTGCGTATTAAATGAGTATTTAATGTAAGTCGTATATACACTCCAATACGTATATACGACTTGTATTTTTTAACGTAATTAATGCTCATTAAATTAAAGTCGTACATACCTTCCATGAGGTATATACGAAATCCTGTTTCCTAGGCCCCACACGAGAGAGAATCTCACAAAAGTGAATTTTTGTCAAATTATGTGGAGGGTATTTTGGGGATATACAAATATAGTGGGGGTATGGGGGAAGGGTGTGGGGATACATAAAAAAAACCCCAATTATATTTATCCGTTTGGGACATACTTAGGAAGACCACCCCACGAATATTTAGCTCAAATTTAAATTTTATATTCATTTATTTTATGGGATGATTAATTCGCCGGCCTGTCAACATTTAACAGGCAACTAAACTTCTCAAATCATCATTACATAGGGGTGTATTGGATTAGAATTTTAAACGACGATTTTGACACAAAAAGACTGTAGAAATGTAATGATTACATAGAACTTTAAAGACTAGATATTAAAACAAACCTGGTGATCGACCTAGTCAGCGCACTGGGTTAATGGTCGGATCATTGAGTTATTGGTCAGACCCCATGACATGTGATATACTACTAAAAACTAATGAAAATATATATACTTGTATAAATTCAAATATCACTAAGCAATGTTTTTTTTTACCATGCCTTAAAAATATCTAAAAAAATTCAAATAATACTGACATAACTAACAAACTCCTGCCTCAAATTCAAATCCATAGCCATAACATAAGTACTTAATTAAGCGAACAATCATTAAACAACAATAGTCTCACAAATATTGTTCATATTAATTAATATTCATTTATATATGAAATTTAATAACTAAGGAATTAGATACAAAATATTTGATGTTAAATAATTAGAATTAAAAAATACATATTTTTTATTTCAAATGAAGACCATATATATAAATTTAACACTAGCACTACTCCCCCGTCTCATTTTATTTGTTTTTAAGGTTATGCACGAGTATTAAGAAAATGATTAGTTATGCTAACTTTTATGTTAATAAAATGTGTGGTAGGACTAAAACACCCTTATACTTCTCTTGGTTAGAGCAAAGCTAGGCACAGTTATTGATATTCTAAAATAAGGGTATTGTTGGAAAGTAATAATAAATGTTGTCTTCGGATTCTAAAGTGACAGATAATTTGAGACAAAGAAAAATGGCAACGGGACACTTAAAATGAGACGGAGGGTGGTATAACTTAATTAAACAAAAAAAGGGTTGATAGGGTCAATGTCGGGTCACACCGACGGGTCACTGGGTTACACTGGGTAGTGGTTCGAGCCGGTCACTATAGATGGTCACAATAGTGGGTTACACTGGTTAGTGTCCTCTATGATTTTTAATTTTATTTTTGGTCCTCAAAAATTTCTAGTTTAATGACCAAAAGTGTAATAAAATTTGTCGAGAAATCTCCATATTGATAAAACTGGAGGACCAAAATCCCCCAAAATTGAGAGAAATAGTCCATTAAAATCTTTTGTACAACTTAATCCGTCGAAATTCAAAAGTTTTCGAAAACCATAAGACTATTTATAACTTGCACAAAATTTTGATTCAATACCACAAGATTTGAATTCACTTTTTAAAAAAATTCAGATTGTCTTTACTGAATACCAAAAGACTCTATAATATTAGTTACCCAAGAGCACTTGGATGAGATGACATGGGTTTCTTCCAGCTTAATCGAGGTTTTGGGTTCAAATCCAGTTTTAAGCATGTACTAGTGTTAGATCTCTTGAGGGAGAGTTTTGCCGCCCATTGTGGTTTTACCCGGCTCGAGGGATTAGTTTATGCAGGCGCACAGATGCCTAGTTTATAAAAAAAACTTGTTCTGTACCTTGCAATGCAGGGAGGACTGCGGTTGGTAGATCTCCTGCTGTTCGACTGCAATATCAAGGTGATCCCAGGAGGGGTACCTGCGAAGTCACTCCGACGCTCAAGTCAGTGTTGAGATTATATGAGTGATTTAACAAGGAATGAGAATGTACCTAATTATGACAATGTGAGTCAATATTTATAGGAAATCGTGCCCATTGTGAGTCGTCGATAGATAGAGGATCTGAGCCTTCCAAGTAGGAAAGTCATGAGTGGGCTTGTATATTGTGGACATGGATCAAAGAGATTAGGCTCATCCATGTCCAATTGCTAAATGGGCCTCTTGGCCCACTCCAGAACAAGACTCTATAATATTAGTTAAAGGGTTTTTTTTTCACAAAATATGAATACCCGAAAATACCTCCCACAAAATTGACTCAAACGGATTTATCTCCCTAGTGAGTAAATCCGTTTTGCATTTTTTCAAAGCAGATTTATCTCCCATGAGGTAAATCCACTTTGAAAAAATGCAAAGCGGATTTACCTCACGAGACGATAAATCTGTTTTGGAAAAAATGCAAAGCGGATTTATCTCCTATTGAGGTAAATCCGCTTTGAAACATTCAAAGCAGATTTACCTCCATAGGAGATAAATCCATTTGAAACTTTTTAATGGGGGTATTTTCGGTTTATCAAATTATATGGAGTAAAAAAAACCTTTAGTTAAAAGTCTTGATCCGATATTACAAGCCTTTTTAATAAGATGTTTTAAAACTTCAATTGAATAGACCCCTTAAATTATGCCCCTCACGCAAATATGAACATTTTGATATTCACTTTGGGAGATAATATATATCCATTGGCCCCATCAAAAAGAAAAGGTAAAATTACACTAGAGGTCCTTTAAGTTATTTAATTGTAATAAGTTGGTCTTTTAAGTTTTTTTCGCACCACTTAGGTCATTTATGTTACATAATGTGTATACCGTTAGTCATTTTTTCATTTTTCGTTACAAAAAACCCAAGTTGACACTAATAGAGTTGACACGGTCGTGACGGAGCCTATGTATGATCTGTCTCGTAACAATTTGATCATTTAAGGCTACCGTCATGTAATAATTTGGTCATTTTAACTTAAATGAAAAAGAAGATGAACTATTTTTTTAAAAGAATTTTAAGTTGAAAGTACGAAATTGTTACATGACAGTAGTCTTAAATGACCAAATTGTCACCAGATAGATGACACGTAGCCTCCGTCATGGCCACGTCAGCTCTATTAGTGCCAACTTGGCTTTTTTGTAATGAAAAATGAAAAAAGGACTAAAGGTGTACACATTATGTAACTTAAAGGACCTAAGTGGTACGAAAAAAACTTAAACTTATTACAATTAAATAACTTAAAGGACTTCTAGTGTAATTTTGCCAAAAGAAAAATATGTTATGTATTGACCGACTACAAATGCAAAATATGCATACTTCTCAAGTCCCAAACTCTTGTCTAAAGTACGTAGTTGGAACAATTCATGGCTCACCATGCGTGAACGTCTTTCACGAGCTAGTAGTGTTGACTTGTAAAGTAAACTTTTAAAATTATATTTTCATAAATATCATTTTTTAATATTATTTTGGATCAAACATTATTCTTAGATATGACTTATAACGGGTTTGTTAAGTAATTTAATTTATATAGCAATAAATTTTAAAAGTTATTTATGATAGAAGTATAAAAATAGAAATTGGTTGAAAAAATAAGGTGAGAGAAAAAAGTTATAGCATGTTGAATTTTTAAATAATTTGTATCATCCAAGAAATTTAAGATTCATACTTTGTTATATGAAAATAAAAAGTAAGAAAAAAAATAAACATATAACATTATGAAAAATAATAATTAATAATAATAGTATATGGAAACAATTTTTGAAACTGAAAACAATAAGAATATTAAAAAACTACTAACCCTATTTCTTGAAAAAAAATTTGAATACTTAAAATTAAAGACAAAGTTTTTGACACGTAAAAAAAAAAAGACAAAGTCTTCGTAAGACTCATATGTACTTGTGTAGTTGTCATCACATCACATACACAAGCTGGAAATTTATTATCCTCTCATTAAAGCTTGGACAGTTACAGATATAGAAATTCTTAATTGTGGGGAAAAAAACAGCCTAGAATATTTTTTTTAAAAAATATTGTCGATTTTTAAAAAATATATAATTTCATTACAGAAAAGTCCTAAAATACCAATATTTCTACAAATTACATAGCTAAAAAGGTAAAATTGGTACTCTAGTAAAGTAAGTATTGATCCAATTTCAATAAAGTATAACAAATAGTACTAGTTTAACAAATATAATATAATATTAGTTTACATACATGTCATTGGTTTGTCTCTAGTGTTAGTTGAATCACGTGGGGTTAACATAAAAAATAAAGTGGGGTCAACATATTAAAATATCCAATTATTAGTTGAAAAAAAGAGCAAAGAGTGGGGTCAGCTGACCCCAATATTGCCAACGTGGATCCGTGCCTGAGCTTGGGGACGGATTGTACCTCTTTTTTTTTGTCGAGATTATGTATGCACCGCTGGACATAGTGACTAATTCCCCCGGTGGGTTGAAGATAACTTGAAAGGTGGGACAGCTGACCTAGGGATTTAAAGTTGCTTCATATCCAAGGCGATGATCGAACTCTCGACAATATCCCACTTAGTTTTGCTTTATTATTTCAATGTTATTCATTAGTAGTGAGATGTCTTGTTTTTTCTCTTTATTATTCACCTAAAGTTATGATAACTTTCCCGCTAAAAAGTTAGAGAATTTTTTCCTTAAAGCCTCTAGTTTGATTTGAAAATTCAATTGTTACTTAAAGCCTCTAACTTTTTACTTAAAGCCTTAAGGAAAAAGTTAGATCCTTAATAAATAAATATAATTAGAGTGAAATTCAATAAGAGAGTTTATTAAAAAAACTAGATATCTAAATTAACTTTAACTCAAAAAAAAGTGTTGTTAAAAATCATATGTTTTCTCTTTCATTAATTGTTTGTCATAAAAATAAAAAGACTTAAATACAGTTTTGGTCCCCAAATTTCACCAACTCACGATTTTGATCCCCAAATTTTAATTTTACGAATTTGATCCCCCAATTTTCCCAATTTGTAAAATTCGGGTCCCCCCACTAATCTGGTCAAAATTGATGCTGACCTGTCCACCACTTAATCTACGTGGCAGCCACGCTGGCATGCCAAAGTGTCATTTAAATTAAAAATTATTATTTTAATTATAACAATTGTTAAAAAAATAGTAAAAATATTTTCTTCTGATGATGATAGAAACGTTACCCTTCTCCTTATTTTTCCAGAACTTCTTTCTCTTCTTCTATTTCAAATCAACAAACAACAACAATTTCAAATCCACAAACAACAACAATATATCCAGATACTGTGTTTCTTCTTCTTCTTCCTTCCCTCTACTTCACCTTCTTCTTTTTCCAGAACTTCTTTCTTCTTCAATTTTATACCTCCATTAAAACGAAAATGAAAAGGAAAACGGAGCCAACGAAAACGAATCAGCAGGAAGTTGTTGTTTCAGAAGAAGTTCGATGATGATGGTGGTGCAATTCTAGATTGGGATTTCAGAAGAGAAGACGATGGGGTTGAGGTCGATGATGACCAACCCTTCCTCCTTCATATTTTTCAGATCTAAATCTTGGAACTGTTTCCCTCTTCAGCTCTTGCATTCTCAGAATCCATGTTTCCTCTTCAGCTTCATCCCTCTCTTTCTCTGTCTCTCGCTAAATCTAATTTCCAGAATCCCTGATTTCTAGAACCAAATCCCTAAACCCAATTTCCAAAATCCCTAATTTTCAGGATGCGAGAGGGGGAGAAACAAGACAGGGATTATTCTCAAATGCCTATTTTTTAGTTCTCATCAGAGAGGAACAATGAAGTGAGAAGCAGAAACTGAGCGCGAGGTTGTAGGTGGAATCTGGGAAGAGGATGAAGTATCGAGGGATTGAAAATTATTTGTTAAATATAATAATTAAAAAAATTATTGAATTTTAATTTAAAATCCACATTGGCATGCCAGCGTGGCTGCCACGTAGATTAAGTGGCGGACAGGTCAGCATCAATTTTGACCAGATTAGTGGGGGACCCTGATTTTACAAATTGAGAAAATTGGGGGATCAAATTCGTGAAATTAAAACTTGGGGATCAAAATCGTGAGTTGGTGAAACTTGGGGGACCAAAACTGTAGTTAAGCCAAATAAAAATTAAAGGCTAATTAAAGTTCCTCTACCAAACAAAAATGCTACCAATGAGTCCATCCAACTATTTCTTGACAGCAAATCCAAACCCTACTTGGGGTCAGTCTTTCTTTACTAGTCAAGTGACTCAATTAATTAGCTGGCGTACTACACACGGCGGAAAAAAAAACTAAATTTGAAAGTATTTATCTATAAATAAACCAAACTCACTCACCTCAAGCCACACAACACAAGGTACTACTTCTAAAGGCCTATACATTTTTCTAGTTCTAGATTGTGAAGTGAATCAACCATGGCAATGGAAATGATCACCAAACTGATCATTTGGCGTGTGTTATTGGTTGCATTAACCCTTCAGGTAGGAGCACTTGCTGCTGATTACTCACCGGCAAAATCAGTAGCCCTACTTGGATGCACATCCGAATGTGGAGGTGTCGAAATTCCATATCCATTTGGCATAGGCGATCCAAGATGTTCCTTGAATCACACATTTGAACTCAACTGCACTGATTCCAAATTATACGTTGGTACCGTACCCGTTTCAAACATCGACATCCTCAAAAGTCAAATGGACGTTTTGTTTTACGTCTCTAAAGCTTGCGGTACTAATGAAACAAAAGCTCACACATTATACACTGCGTGGTTAAGCATTTCGAGTGAGGAAAACAAGTTCGTTACAGTTGGTCGTGACAGTTACGGTTATCTCAATATCTATGATGATTGGCAATATTCAACAGGATGCTTAACAAGAATTGGCGATCGAGAATTTAAGCAAGGTGAAGAGGATGGAACATGTTCGGGTAGAGGTTGTTGTCAAGTGGATATTCCTCCTAGAGTGACGAATATAAGTATAAGAGCATCTCCCTTTAATACTTCAACCCAAATTTGCAGCTATTCATTTATTACCAAGAAAAACAACTATACCTTTGAACCAACTCAATTAGATCAAGGTTTACCTTTCAATAAAACCGCAGTGGTTCTTGATTGGACCATAGGAAACAATAATTGTAGTGGTGTTCTCAAGAGTATATGTGGCAACAATAGCTATTGTTATGATAATGGCACCATTCATGGTTATCGATGCAGATGCAAAGAGGGTTATGAAGGAAATCCGTACCATCCTGATGGCTGCACAGGTACGGAAATTATTTTTATTAGGAAAAACATGTTACTACTTTTGTAATACTAATTTTTTTTATAAGCTTTTGTAATACTAATCTATTTACACACACTTAATTATTTACGCAAACTTAGTAATACTAATCTATCTATTTGAAAGTATAATTATTTTTTCTATGGACTTGCAGACATAAATGAATGTGCAACAACTAACCATAGATGTGAAAGTGCAAAATATTGTATTAACACTCCTGGGAATCACACTTGTTCCTGTCTACCTGGACAGCTTGGAAATGGAACAAGGGAAGGAAGGTGCCAACCATTTCCTCGAACTGGAAATACAAATCCAACAATACCTACTATCCTTGGTAAGGAGCCAAATAAACACAACCAATTTCATTTTATTTGTTTGGTTTTTCAACTCTTAATTTCATATTGCGTATATAAACTAATACCGTTGGCCTAGTGGCTTAATCTACCCTATGATACGAGGGGTCGACCTGATGTTCTCGGGTTTGATTCTCACGGTGGACAAACTCGTTGAAAGCGTTGGACACTCCGTGGGTATAGCCAGCGATGGTCCGAACAAAAAAAAATTGTGTATATACATTTGTATCAAAAAATTATTGCGTATATACATGCTCGTAATTCAGTAAGTATCTGCTACCAACATAAGTTCGGTGAAAATTTTAAATATTGGATTGAATGTATTTTGAATGTAGGAGTAGGAGCAGCAACTATTGTTCTCTTTGTGGGGGCATTGTTGTACTTAATATACGAGAAAAGGAAACTTATCAAACTTAAAGAGAAATTCTTTCACCAAAATGGCGGTACCATTTTGCAACAAAGACTCAGCCAAAGAAACGACTCCTCACAAGTTGCACAAATATTCACAGAAGATCAATTAAAGAAGGCAACAAACAACTTTGATGATGATTTAGTAGTAGGTAGAGGAGGTTTTGGTACAGTTTTCAAAGGGTATATAGCAAATAATAGACTTGTTGCAATCAAGAAGTCCAAAATAATAGATGCAAGCCAAATTGAACAATTCATTAATGAGGTTGATGTTGTCTCCCAAATAAACCATAGGAATGTGGTTAAACTCTTAGGGTGTTGTTTAGAGACAGAAGTCCCTTTGTTAGTTTATGAATTTGTCAACAATGGTACCCTTTCTGATTTAATACACAAAGAAGGTAATGCAAATATTGCAACATGGAAAACTCGTTTGAAGATAGCAACAGAAGTAGCTGAAGCTTTGTCATATCTGCATTCATCTGCTTCTATACCTATCATTCACAGAGATGTCAAGAGTGCAAATATTCTCTTAGATGACACCTACACTGCTAAAGTATCAGATTTTGGAGCTTCTAGATTGGTTCCACTTGATCAAACTGAAATAGCCACAATGGTGCAAGGAACTATTGGGTACTTAGATCCGGAGTATATGCAAACAAGTCAATTGAATGAGAAAAGTGATGTTTATAGCTTTGGGGTAGTGTTAGTGGAGTTGTTAACAGGGAAGACTCCTTTTTCTTTTAGTAGGTTAGAACATGAAAGAAGTCTTTCTACGCACTTCCTGTCATGCTTGAGAAATGCTTGTTTGTCTGATGTTGTTCAAGATGGAATCAAGAATGAAGAAAATGAGCAAGAGATCATGGAGGTTGCTATACTTGCATCAAGGTGTTTGAGACTTAAAGGAGAGGAAAGACCTTGCATGAAGGAAGTGGCTATGGAGTTGGAGGGAATGAGGTTAATGGAGAAGCACTCTTGGTCCAATGCAGCCCAAAATCTAGATGAGACTCAGTACTTGCTTTGTGAAGGATCAACTAGCATTCATGAATCTGGTGATAGCAGCATAAATGAATTTACTGGATATGATAGCTTGAAAGGTCATGTTGCAATTGCCATGGATGATGGAAGATGAGTATGGCAAGGAAAAGTGTACTTCAATTTCATTATGTTAAAACTCTTTACATTCAGCCTTTGTATTGTATAAACATACAAATAATATTTGTGTTTCCAAATCTTTGTATTTTTTTAAGGAGAAATACTTCATTCAATTGATAACGAGATCATCATTACAATATACATGAAGTAGGTGAGGTTGGACATTTCGAAAACCGAAAGCTAGGATCAACATCTTTAAAAGAAATTACTACACAGGGAACATGATCATTGGAATCATTACATTTAGATGGGCATAACGACCCAAACACAACGACCTAACATCCAGATTATTATTCACTTCATTAGTGATTGAGACCCCACAGACTTTCTTCCAATCCAGTTACGGATGATATCTTTGACTGGTGTACACTCCATTAGGTCAAAAAATTGTTGACAAAACATAGAACTGAAATACCAAAATGGCACCAGAATGATGTCTGAAGATTAGATACCCAAGGAAGAGAGAAGGGTTGACCTGATAAGCACTGAAGGAAAAGAGAGAAGGGTTGACCAGATAAGCACCGAGGTTGAAGGAAGAGGCGTTTCTTCTCGGTCTGCCTCTTTGGTGTTTGGTGGTGGTCAGAGCGTCGACGTCGTTGGAGTAGGGGTTGCAGAAGGTCAAGTCAGAAGGTTTATCGTTAGAGAACTCGACCCAAAAAAAAAAGAGAGGAGCTTTCTTGTCGAAGGCGGTGGAATGAGAATCAGGTCCACAAAGGAGGCGGTGGTCAATGAGGAGCAGGAACTAGTGAAACAAAGGCAGTAGTGGCGGGATGAGGTTTTGGAGGGTGGTGGTGGAGGAGTCGGCCAGTAGCTAGCGCAAGAAAGGAGGGACTGATGTTTGGTTGGTACGTGGTGGTGGCGGTCAGGTTGTTGGTGGCGGCGGCAGCCAGGGAGGTTACAAAATTGGAGAGGACAGGGAAGGGCCCCAACTGGGGGGAGCCTTTAAAGAGGAGCATAGGTCTTCGATGGTAGAGGGGAAAGCCTCCCAGGAGGAGGTGATAGTCTCCACTTACCCTACGGTTTGGGAGGAATAAAAAGGATGATTCCAAAGAGAAGTGAGAGCTTCTTTCTCATCCCATTTTTTTATCTCGGTATGTTGATGGTTTGAAATAGGGAGTTAAAACATGTTTTCGAAACTCTCCATAGAGTGTCAATAATGATAAAACTAGAAGAGAGAAAATCTAAAAGAGAGTCTATCATATTATGAGTGGTGATTTTTTTTTTTGACAATGAGTAGTGATTGTTGAAATGATGATTTTCTTACTTTGCATTCAGTTACAACTTGTCTTATGTAACATTCTAGATTTCGTTCTTCAACCAAATCCAAAATGTAAGTAATTTTACAAAATCAGAGATATGCTATTCTAAGTTTGGATTAAAACTTTCAATAGTATCATTCATAGAAATTCAACTTATACATATTTTGAATAAACTTTCCATCATATTCCATGAGAACTCCGTCAAACAAATGGTCCTCATCTTTATCATAGTACATTATTTAATCCAATCTTAGAAGTACACATATAAATCCTAATCCATGACGAAAAGATTACAATGCTCATAAACCTTAAGTAGACTAGGCTCACAAGTAGCCTTAGGTTAGGTCCCGAATTAATTCAACATTCTTCTATGAATAGCGTGCAACAACTGATGCAAAAAGAGACAATATTCAATGTTAAAAAACATATAAAATAGATCCAACATAAAATTGAGGAATTCTAAATAAAAAAACTAACTTTCAAAGAAGAATGCAACACAAAGGGATCGCAACATGATACGTAGAAGCATTCTTTTATATTACTTTTAAGCAGGAAGATGAAGAATATAAAAGAATACATCTATATATGTGTCATGTCAGTGCCTCTTCAGTCCTCATGCCACTTGTTTTGATTTGGTAAAGTAGGCCGAACAAATAATGTTTGATAACCATATACGACACATAATCGCAGTCCAATATACGCAATAATATTCAAAAGTTAAAACATAAATCAAATATATTAAACATACGACATAAAAAAAATTAGACCCATAATTCTTAAAACATATAAAGCTATCTATGTTGATATAAACACAAGTAAAAGATGGAATACACATATAAGTAAAACATATAAAAAAACACATATAACAGTGTCACTGATATATTTTCACTACGTTAAAAGTGATGTTTGTCTGATTCTTATCGTAATATATGGCAGTACTCAACAAAAAAAGTATACAACGAAATTTTTTTAATGTTTAAACCCAAAATTGAATCAACCAAATCGTATATAGAGAAGATGAACCAGGTAACTAACCTTGCAAAGATGAATCAAGAACAAATCAACCAAAAAGGGAGCCTTTTGTGGTCTAATTTCTTAAACAGATGCAAAGTTGTCAATGTTGTACAAACAAAAAATACCTTAAATTAACAAATGAACTTGAAAAATCAGCGACAATAGAATGCACTAAAAATGTTCCAAATGCAACATTTCCAATGATTTGAAACCTAAAGGCAATGAGAAATTTGTAGGATGGCAATATTTTAACATAAGAATTTTCAAGGATTGACAATTAAACAAACGCCAAAGGGATTTCAACTGTGATTTCTTAAACACCATGTGATGTTGCATGCATATTCAATAACCTTATCAAGTTGATGTTGATTGGTAGCATAATCTTTCTTTTTTGTGGTGAAAAAAAAAGATTATGCTACCGATCAACATATACTTAATAGATTGTAGCATAATCTACACCAAAGTGGTAGTAATTAAGAATCTTGACGTGAAGAAAGAATTTCAACGAGAGATAGGATCCACAATACAAATTTCTTGAAATCAACCAACCCGGTGGATGATTCTGAAATATATATAGGCATGGAATTGAAATCAAGAGACTTTTGTGTGGCTGAAATTTAGGACTTAAATCCTTGAAAACCGGACTTCTGAATACCAGCTTAACAACACTTAACAATAATGTTAGAAATTATCGGAGGTATTAGTGGTGGAAACAGTATTGAGAGTGAAAACTGTTTTCTCGGCTTTGAAAGTGAACAGTACTCTCTCTCTCTCTCTCTCTCTCACACACTCTCTCTCACTAAGAACTAAAAAAAATACATACACACATCTTTTAATAAAAGGGGATTTCACTTGTAAAAAATCATTGTTTAACTATAGATTTTAGAGACCGAAATCTCAAATTGGTTGCTAAATCAATTGCTTAATATTAGCGGCCGGGAGGAATTTAGCAACTTTGTAAAATCAGCTGCAAACTATTTTAACGACCCATTTGGGGACGAATTTTGAAAATAAACCGCTAAATCGTTCACTAACTTATTTAACGACCGATTTAGGGATTGTTTTTAGGTCCCTTAATAAGCCGCAAAAATAGAAATTGTTGTGATTAGAGGTGTAAGAAATTTTATCATAAAATTGTTGGGATTAGAAGTGTAAGAAATTTTCATCCAATACTAAAAAATCTTTACTCAACTAGATTTTTGCGACGAATTTAAAGACCGAAATCTCATATTGGTTGCTAAATCGATCACTTAACATTAACGGGTAGAGATTTAGCAACTTTGCAAAATCGGTCTCTATAACTATTTTAATGAACCATTTGGGGATGAATTTTGAAAATCAACCGCTAAATCAGTCACTAACTTATTTAACGACTGATTTAGGGATTGATTTTTAGGTCTCTTAATCAGCAGCAAAAATAGAAATGTTTTTAGTAGTAAAATAGGAAAGTGTAACATCCATGACAAACACTACTAGAAAAACAGATTTTAGCGTCGGCCAAAAGGCCAAGCTAATAGGCCAAAAGTAAATGCAGTTTTGGCTGACGCTTTTGGCTGACGCTAAAAACTGTTTTTCAAGTAGTGTATTGTGGGCTTACCCGTCTTGAGGGATTAGTCTCTGTAGTTGCACGCAGTGGATATTTAGTTTACACCAAAAAAAGTAAATGCAGTTTTGGTCCTCGTATTTTATTAAATCTGCAATTTTAGTCCCTCCATTTTACTTTTCACAATTTTGGTCTCCTATTTTATCAAATTATGAATTGTAGTCCTCCCATTTTATTTTTCGCAATTTTGGTCACTCAATTTTATCAAATCCACAAGTTTAGTCCCTCTGTTAAATTGTCATCCAATTTTTTTTACGGAAATACTAATGTAGCAGACTAGAGGTGTCAAAGTGATATATTTGTCCACTGGATATCTGGTCCGTCCATTACAAAATTCATCCAACCAGTCCGTTCCAAAAAAATATATTAATGGATTGGATTAGATCCATCCACTTGATTTGTGGATGGTTGTGATCCATCCAATAACTTTTTTAAATCCAATGTATTACAATAAGTACAAAATCAAAATTCATTGGATAATTATTTTCTTGACCAAACTCAATTGAATAATTATAAAACTATTTTTTTAAAGAAAATATATTATATATAAATATAAATATATGTATATATTTTTATAAATATGGATATATATATATACACAAATATTATTTATATATATATATATATATATATATAATATTATATATATATATATATATATATAATATTATATATAAATATAAATATATATGTAAATATATATTTATATGTAAACATAGATAAATGGATATCTTCCAATCCATCCATTATAATCAAAATCCAAATCCCTCTAATTCATCCGTTTTGACACCCCTATGGCAGACTCGTGTTTTGCTGGTGTAATCATTGGGTGTTGATGTTGCAGGTACATGTCATGCTCACACCCAATGATACACAAAATATACATTTAATACTTTACTTTTAGTCTAATAATATATTATTGAGAATATAAATACGTGAACACCCAATGATTATGCTAGCACGACACGCGTCTGGCATGTCAATATTTCTGTCAAAAGTTAGATGGAAATTTAACGGAGGGACTAAAATTATAAATTTTATAAAATTGGTGGATCGAAACTGCGAGAAAATTAAAAATGGAGGAACTAAGTTTGCAGACTTGATAAAATTAAAGGACCAAAATAGCGAAAAATTAAATGGAGGGACTAAATTTGTGAATTCGATAACATAGAGAGGGGCAAAAGTAAAGTTAAGCCAAAAAAGTACACAAGACCTTTAATTAAATGTAATATATCTACTTTCGGCTAAGTAATGTATGTTTGATTTTCTTTTTGTGGTTTATGCTTGATTAAATAATAAAATTCAATTAAAGTCAAATTATTTTATCATATAAAAATATGAATTGTCATATACATGGTTAAAAGTAAATTTTTCAAAAGTAAATTTATATTATTTATTATTTGTTTATTTAAAAATTACTCACATAAATATGATAATTCTGCATAAGTATAATTTTTAAAATAAACTATATATGTTTAATGAGATATATAATTATCCACGATAAAATATAAGTTTTTCACATGTAAACCCATATAATTTAAGAATTGTTATATACATTTAGTTTATCATCACTATTGATACGGTCGTGATTTGCACCACTAAGCTAGCTCCGCCGTGAAGCTCCCCATTGAACTCTCGCTAGTAAACTAGCTGACCACCGTTATGGCAATAAGGGTTCGGCCTCTCCTAAAAGAGTGCTACCTATGTCTACATGAAATTCCACGCAAAATATACCAAGCGTAGGAGGCCGAGTATTGAGCTATACGCCTCTACCCTGTGTAGTCATGTCGAGTACTGAGCTCTACCTTGTGTAGTTATGTGAATACCGAGCTCTACCCTACGCAGGTCTTCACCACGTCCACATAAATAGGGAGATCTATCGCGTGCTCTCCTAGATATCATTAATGGTCACATCACATAACGATCGTGATCCCTCAAAAATAGAACATGTGCTCCTAAATTAGGGGAGAACACTTTGCTCAGATTCAACCGCTTCCTATAACTATAAATAGGAGTCCTAACCCCCATGTTTGATAGGTTACTTTGACCTTATATTTACACTTTCTCCTCATACTTTCAGAAATACTAACTTAGACATCGGAGTGTCTTTGCAGGGAAACTTACGGACGTGAAGAGGTTAATCACAACGTGCAAAGGAGACACAACTTCCAACACAGAGACTTAAAGTTGTCATCCATGCACCGCATCCAAGGAGAGCAACGATAATGCCAAATCCGGCATCAACAACTACATAAACTTTATTTATTGGAGATTTTTATTTTCCTTCAAATTAAATGTCATTACGAATCACCATTCATCACAAAATTTATATAATAAATGTTTTATGTTGGTGCTGTCCTTTATAATAATGTTTTTATGTAACATTAAAATTTTCATAATAATAGTAATCAACTTATTAAACATCTATAATGCGAAATTAGTTAAAAATTTTATAGTAATTTACAATCTTGGTCCTTCTCCTAAAGGATATGTGTATTATACTCTCCTTCCCCTCTTATTTTAAAAATGCACATCTCACTCCCCTAACAATCACAGTATAATTCATTTTAATCTCTCTTGCTATATTTTGACTAAGTTTCAATTAAGCTTTGTTAAACAACAGTATTATTTTTAGGGTTAAATATATTTTTGGCCCCTATAAAATATGAAATTTTTTTTAGTCCCTATAAAATATTTCACTCACTTTTACATTTTCCAAAGTCAATGGTTTTAGTCCCTCATGATTTTTAATAGCTCTATTAAAAGTCCCAAAGAAGTAATAATAATAATAGTCATCAGGGACCTTGTCAAAAAAAAAAATAGTCATCAGGGACTAAAAGCATTGACGATGAAAATGAGGGGACAAAAAGTGAGGAAACTTTTTTATAGAGACTGAAAACAAAATTTTAAAACTTTTGTAGTATTTCAACATTTCTAAATAGCCAAAAAAATCTAGAGTTTAAAAAATACACCAAATCTAACTCAAACCTATTAATAGTCTTTCAATCCATAGTATTAAAATTTTATAACTTAATCGTAAGTTATTAAGATAGAAAATCTTAGCATATAGCATTTTGCGCTTATAAAATTACAAAAGTAATATAGTATAGTATGGGTTTATTTGGGTTCGTGCGTTTGATTTTTAAAATCTGTTGCCTGACCAAACAACTATGGGTTGGTTCGGATTGGTTCAAGATCGATTGACCCAAACACAAAAAATGCCAAAACCAAACATATCAGTTTGGATTGGATTGGATTGTGAGTTGGTTTAGATTTGTCCGAACCACTGAACACCTAATTGTAAGAAGACAGTTTCAAGAAGCTTGTTAGCTTCTGCTGGTATAGCTTCTTACACTATCTATATTGATATTAAGCACAACAAATTAACTCTTCTCAACAAACACACGTACATTACAAACCTCATTACTAGTGTAAGAAGCAAGAAAAACATTTTACGTATTAATCTCTAAAGTGTCTTCTTACACAGTCTAACTTCGAAGAAGATACAAGAAGTCAGTAGCTTCTAAAATGTATATTTTCTTAAAAGACTAACTTATATCTTTTTAAGGAATTTGGTTGTCACAAATAGATTTTAAAAAAGTCACAATTCAAGCCTCCTTTCTTGTGACTTAAATTGACTTCAGTGGCGAGAACATTGTTATTATATTGTTATATTACTCATAGTGTATCATTTTAATATTCAATGAAATCTTGTAAGAGGAGTCTAGACTCTAAATATGAGAATTTTTTTATGAGATTAAAATATGAGAATTTCTCCTATAGAAAGAACTCCAAAAATATAAAGAAGGTACTAAAATAACTTTTTCAAAAATAAATAAATATCCAAAATAAATATTCTTATATATTTATTAAAAGATAAATCTCCAAATGTGTCTCTTAATTTATGGTTTATGTATGTTATTACAAAGTTGGAAAATATAATTAAGTAATAAATTTATTGATATTATCTGGAAATAATTATTGAATCCAATAATTTCTTTACTAAACAAAGACCACTTAATTATGCATATAGCAAATCAAAAAGCAATTATGCATAGCAAGGGATTGAAGTAGGAGGTCCAAGTGTTGGAAACTAACATTTCCTCTTCCCTTAATTATTGACCATTATCATTTTCGTATAAAAAAAATGAAATTTGTGAATTAAAACATGGAATGAAAGTGTTGGAGGTTGACGGATGTGAGTGAAGAAAAGAAGGTTGAGTACTATACCAAACAAATACCATTTGTTTTTTTTGATAAGTCAAATTATATTAAGGAGGTACAAGGAGTACCTCAACCCTTTTACAAGTCATTCAAGTAGAGCAATACAATTACAAGGATTTGCATCCCAACCCTCATAGTTAATATCTAAACTCCTTCCTTCCTTACTTACAAACCAACTCCAAGTCATTCTTTTAACTTGAGAAATCATCCTATCTATATTCAACCTTTCCTCTTTAAAAATAACATCATTTCTTTGGATCTATATTACCCAGATAACAGCCACCCATATTAGGAATCGCAACCTTCTATTTCTTTTGCCTCCTTGCTCAATACCGAATCCTTTCATGTGTTCCGCAACTCCGCAGAAATCTGATCCTGCGATTCCCAGCCATTGCCGAATTTCCTGCCAAACCAATACTGAACTGCTGCACAAGAAGAACAGGTGCTCACAGTCCTCTCCCCTGGATGAAGCTTGAGCAAGAAACCTCTTATTATTTAAATTATTATTTAAATTTGAATTATTATTTAACTTGACATGACAAAAAATTTGAATTATTATTTGATTGGTTTGAGAAGTTCTAACTGGAGTTTGAACCACCCATATAATCGATTTATAGATTATTGTGTCCGTTAACTTTTATTATTATATATTTATGCATTTTGATTTATTTAAAAATAACACAAGCATTTTTTATTAGAAAAATTAACCAAAGTAATATTTTTCATAGAAAATTACAAATAAAATTTAGGAGCAGAGTTCTAGCCCTTCAAGACTAACTTCTATAGAGTTACTTCACATCCTAACCGTTTATTTGGATCTAACATTCACAAGAAAATATGAATGTTGAAAATAGATCGAGGAAGTAGATATTTTCGGAGCAGAGTTCTTGTCCTATTTTTTTGGATCTAACAAGAAAATATGAATGTTGAAAAAATAACCGTTTATTTGGATCTAACATCCTAACCGATTACAAATAAAATTTAGGAGCAGAGTTCTTGTCCTATTTTTTTTTATGTAACATTCACAAGAAATTTATATTTTGTCCGCTAACTTAGGGTTTTGACTAAACTATATAATTTTATCTATAAGGCGAAAAAATATGAATAATGAAAATAGATCGAGGAAGTAGATATTTAAATACTTTGCTGATGCTGAACTCATGCCATTTTTATCATTAAAAAAGAAAAGAAAGACTGAAGTTTGTATTTTGTCTTTTCTTAAATAAATACAAGTTGGGAGTATTAATGAATAACTGTTTGTGCATTTATACATACAGACTGAACAAGAACGTGAAGAAAATGATCGCTTAAGGAATGAGAATGAAAGGATTGTTGCTGAATGCGGGAAGTACAAGGAGGAACTAAGCAAAGTTTCATGTGCTAAATGTGGAGGTCATGCTTCTAATAATGTTTCTGAAATGTCCTTTGAGGAGCAACGCCTTAGAATTGAGAATGGGCGATTGAAAGACGCGGTAGAATTACACCTCCTTGCTTGTTTATTAATTACAACAATGGATTCAATTTTTCTCTCCTTTTTTTCTTGGTTGAACTAAAAATAAATATTATTTATCTTTTTCCTTGTATACTATAGATTGCAAGGATGTCAGCTAGGTCAAACAATAATGTTGGAGGCAACAGTAACTATGCAGCTCAATCGAGCAAGGGAACATATTGTGATGGTGTTGGTGGTAGTGACGTTGTTAGGTCATTCCCACCTCCTACACATGATGACAAACCCAAGATTGTGGAGCTCGTCGTGGAGGCAATGGAGGAATTGAAAGAGTTGGCCAAGCCTGGATCCCCTTTTTGGATCCCTAGCTACTCATCTGAGATTCTAAATGTAGATGAATACATGAAGGCTTTTCCTATGGGAATATGTCCAAAAATCCCGGGCTTTAGAACTGAAGCTTCGAGGGAATCCATGCTAGTTATGATGAATTTTATGAACCTAATTGATATCCTTATGGATGTGGTGAGCATTCTTGTAATTCTTCTCAAAACCATGCATAAAGCGATATGTATATATATATATATATAAATAACTTTCACGGACAAAATTTTCAGAACCAATTGACAACTATGTTTTCTAGTATTGTTATAACAGGAAGGACGCTTGAAGTCTTGTCAAGTGGGGTGGCAGGAAGCTACAATGGATACTTACAAGTGGTAAGCAAAGTTTGTTTTTCTTCCTCGTACGTAGAATGAATGAATTAAAATTAAATTAATTTGAAGTCATGAAATTTTTTGTTTCAGATATCGGCTGAGTTCCAGATTCCTTCTCCACTAGTACCAACTCGTGAAAATTATTTTGTGAGGTACTGTAAGAAGCAGAAGGAAGGATATTGGGCGGTGGTTGATATTTCCTTAGATCACCTGCGACCTTGTTCAACCTTAATAAGTCGACGACGACCCTCTGGTTGTATAATTCAAGAATTATCAAAAGGCTACTCAAAGGTCATTCAAATTAAACTTATTCAATTTAATGCTCCACAAATGTTTTAAACTATGGTACCAATACAAATGTGATAATATAAAAAATTGACCTCGATTGTGATCATATTACTTATCGTATATACATCAAAAACTATAATGTGATTGCCCAACTCACAAGCGAATCTTATATAAAACCTTGTGTCCACATTGTCGCTAATATTCAAGTTTAACCAAAACTAAACCATATATTATTTGTAACAATTTTTTTCATCAGGTTACATGGATTGAGCATGTAGACGTCAATGACAAAGATGTGGTGATGGGTAATCCTTATAAATTTTTAGAAAAATCTTTCCTTGCATTTGGAGCAAAGCGATGGGTAGCAACATTAGAGAGACAATGCAAACGCCGGGCTAGTGCAATGTCAATCAGCATACCAATTGGGAACCTCTATGGTATATATTACAAGTGGCAACTTATCTTTCTTGAGTTTTAATATCTTGTTAAAATTTAAAAATCATTACAATAACTTTAAAATTGAATTCATATATGTATACAGGGATAACGAGTCTTGGGGGAAGGAAGAGTATGCTAAGGTTGGCTGAGAGAATGATGACATACTTTTGTACTAGTGTCGGTGCTTCTAAAGAACATGTTTGGACACCAATAGATCAAGCTGATAATGGTGATGATATAAAGGTCATGACCAGAACAAGTAACGATGAACCGGGTAGACCTTGTGGTATAGTGCTCAGCGTTGCATCTTCTTTTTGGCTTCCTGTCTCATCAAAGAGGGTTTTTGACTATCTTCGAGATAACACTACAAGAAACCAGGTAATAATTACATGACATCTCCATTATTAATTATTAATAAATACCGTTAACTTTTAATTATTATGGAAATACGTAATTACAAGTGCTTGCTTATGATAATAATGATCGATACTTGACCACGGATGGAAATATTTTGTTGAATTTAAAATGCAGTGGGTTATTCTCTCCACTGGTGGTATAGTTCAAGAAGTCGCTCACATAGCCAATGATCATGATCCTAGCAACTGTGTCTCTCTACTTCGAGTTAATGTAAGTTGCTTGTTTAACATTCTAACTAAGAGGCACATAAGAGATTACATTTTAAATTGTTTGGGATCTGTTGTGGAGAAACATGGTGAATTGCAATTGATGCAGCCTCAATCGCAATTGTGTTGCAGTTACGACAATCTGGAAAACAACAATGTTGTTGACTAGGACACGACGATAGACCTTTATTTAGGACCTTGATCTCATTGATAAATAAATAACTTAACATTCCTTTTGGTAAATGTGAATTGCAGAATGAAAATATGAACATAGGCAACGTGTTGATACTTCAAGAGAGTTGCATTGATTTCACAGGCTCATACGTTGTTTATTCTCCTATTGATGTTGTTGTAACGAATCTAGTGCTAAGCGGAGGTGATCCAAATTACATTGCCCTGCTACCCTTAGGGTTTGCCATTCTTCCAGATGGGCATGGACAATGTGGATTGCCTATACATGATGCAATTAGATCTGGAGGTTGTATGCTAACAGTTGCATTTCAGATTTTAGTTGATGGAAATCCAACAACAAAACTTTCTCCTACTTTAGTGGCCACTATTACCAATTTCATTAAGCAGTCAATTAGACGGATCAAAGTTGCATTGTCTTGAAACTACACCAACTTTGCAAATAATCCTCAAAGAGCTAGTAAGTAAATTGATGATATTGGCACCATATTTATACTAATTATAGTTAATTTTATTAACATTGGTAGTTTTAATTTGATGTTTAATGGAAACTTAATTAATGTAATACTATGATGCAGATAGAGCAAAGATAGTGAAAGTAGACAGGTCGAGAAGGTGGAGAGTGTTCCAGTGTTGTAAGAAGGGAAAGAAGTTAATGAACGCATCTTACACTACAAAAAATTAAGTAAATTGTGGCGGTTCTAATATGGCAGTTCTACTAAGCCGCCATTTTTTATTGTAAATAAGGGCGGTTGTAGTGCCCGCCTTAATAAACACTTAATTACGATATTTTGAACCGCCATAATTAACTTTTATCCTTTAAACGCATTGCATTTAGCCAAATTGTGAGACCCCTCCCATTTTTTTGCGGCGTGTCCTTTCTCTTCATCCTTAGCGTGCACAACTATTCCTATGTGATGAGACTGATTCTTCTTTGTGATTTTTCCTCGTGGCAGCACCACCAGTCCTCAGAGCGAGTTCCTCTGCCTCCAGTCACCTCTGCATCCTCTAATCTTCTTGGTGAGAAGTCAATTTCTCACATTGAACTCTAATTCGGATTTCCCCCAAATTTCAACCCTAATTCTGAGTTCCATGAAGTTTCTCCTCTGTGCACTACAAAAAAAGTGCCATATGCCCACAGACATTTGTACTGACGGAGCGTTTCTCTAAATGAGAGTAGGTCCATTGGACATGTGTAGACCTTTCATTATTATATCTTTTTCTAGTTTATAACTGGAGAAAAAAATTCAAGTTTTTTATTAATGCTGTTGTAGATTTGGGCAAATTTATTTTTCTTTATAGCTTTCCTTTTCCAAAGAGACAATTGAATTGTTACAATTGTATCACCTAAACTTTTATTTATTATGCTTAGGCTATTAGTTGAGCTTTTTCTCGCTTGTTAGTTACCATTACATATTTTGCTTAATGTTATCTAGTTTCATATCTACTAGGCCTATCCAAACTCATCTTAAAGCAACGCTTGAACAACATATTTGTGTCAGTTTAGTTTAGGTGAAATTTAATGCTATAAACAGCCAGCCAAATGAAGAGAAAAAAAAAAAAGAGGAGGAGAGAGGAGAGAAAAATCACAAGCTACTTAGAATTGACAACTCCATCTTTGAGCACCCAATTATACACACCAATCACATAAAGAATGAAAGAAAGAAAGAAAGAAAGAAAAAGATTAAGGAAATACAGAAGCAAATCATAAAGAGGAGGCAAATCTTCTTTTTTCTTTCACTGTCACATTATATTATTCTTTCAAATTTTCATCCCTGCCTCTCTCGTTCTTTCTTTCAGCCAAACCCAACCTCTTTTGTTTTTCCCTTCATAACTTTGTTCAAGCTTCCGGTTTTTAGTTTTTCTTGTTCAAGGTAAGGTTTGAGCTCAAGCCCTTTATTGGTCTTATTGTCTATATGATTAGTGTGTGTAATATCCTGTATTTTCAGTTTTATATTATTGGTCTTATTGTCTATATGATTAGTGTGTCTGTGTGTGTAATATCCTGTATTTTCACTTTTATATTATTTATTATTATTAGTTTGTGTAGAATATAATAATGTTATGGAGTGATTCCTTTGTAGCTATTACAAAGAGGTTTTTTACATTGGTGTAAACAGAATCTAAACAAGAGGGATATCAAACATATATTAATTTGCAAAAATATCTTTATACTTAAATTATACGCAGAAAACTGAGCTATAGACATGGAAACATGATCGCTCAATTTATTCAACATATTATCTATGACAAGATTTTGATGTAAAAGAGGTTAATAAAAGCTTGATAAAATAAATCAATTTTATTTATTCATTTCTCTAACACACAAACATAGAGTTAAGAGATATAGTGCCGGTTAAATTGGCTTCTCTATGCTGGTTATAGTGCGGTGTAGTTTCTACGGGGTAGTAAATTGGACTTTTAACCGCTTAAAACAATTGGCTCTAAAAGATCCTTTTAAAAGCTCAAAACAACTCATCAATAGTGGTTTTAAAGTCATTTATTATCGAAAACCCGACGTTAATTAAAACGTGTTCTTTATATAAATTATATTGATTTTCAGTTTCACAGTTCAACAACAATTGTGGAATGAAAAATACGTATTCAATTATAAATACAAGAACATTGCAAAAAATAAAAAATGTTGAAACCATTATTAATTACTAGGTGTATTGCCAAAAATTCTCATTATATACAATATAAAATTACAATGAGAAAAATATATATGAACTTAATTAGGTGAACCGTGAGTTCCTTCAAAATTATAACTAGGCGTTTATCATGCGGAGGAAGAATTTCGGAAGGAGATGGAAGAAACTAGTACATAAAATTTCACATGTTTCTTATGCTCATTTTCCCTTTTCCTAAAGAGATGCTCTTCTGAAATTCTACCTTAGCATGATAAACGCTTAGTTTTGATTTTGAAGAATAACATGGTCAATCTACGAACAAGTTTGTTCTTTCTTGTATATCTTCCGAGACAAACCCAAAAAGTAGGATTCGCCTAGAGGTTCTTAAATACGAATTTGTATACCGTTGTATTTTGGCATGGATTTTATTATCCATTGATAGATGGAGGAGAAATAAGGAATTGAGCACCAAGATAGCTAGACACTATTAGAATCTACACGAAAATATATGTATAGATATACAACATCAAGTAACATGCGTTCTTCCTGATCCCACATCCGCATCTTTATGGAAAACAAAACTCATGCCAAAAATACAAAGTATATATGAATTTGTGTTTTAAGACTTCTTCAACTTCAATCCTATTGCATGGGTTGAGAAACACGAGTAAGGATCAACTAGGTGGTGTTAAGAAACCACGCTAATTCAGTTGGGTTGATTGGGTGGTGTCAAGAAACCTCACTAAGCCTATTTAGTTTATTGGATGGGGTCGAGCAACCACACTAATCCTACTTATTGGTCGGGGTGGAAGATTGTGCCACCCTTAAAAGTTAAACAAGCAGCCTTAGGCTCGGTGAAATTGACATAGCTAGCATAACCTTTTTCCTAGATGACACATTCTTCCATGAATAGTGTGTGACACCAACGCAAACCAAAACAGAGGTAATGATCTACTAGCTAGGCATACAAACACTTCTTAGGCAAACAAACAAACAACCACTTTAGACATAATGAACTGCAATCGCAACAAGATTCTAGTGAAAACATAAAACGAATAGATCCAACCTAAAACATTAAATGCGTATGTTGTCATTAACTCTAAAAGGAATAGATCACATATAAAATATAAAACACAAAACATATATAGATCCATAAAACATAAAACTTATATAGCTATTGTGATCCAACATGAAATGAATCAACAAAACCCTAAAGAGAAGTTGTATCAAGAGAACTAATACCGGCCGTAAAGAAGAATGCAACACAAATCCTCTAAAAAATTGCGTACATTGAAAAACAACACGACCTCCACAGTAAAATCAGAAAACAAAAGAAGAAATAGAGTAAATGTCAGAAAACAAACAAAAAGAGCAAAAATCTGAAAACCAATAGGTGGATGCTCAAGGAGACAACATCCATCAAGGTGCCACTAAAGAGTGAGCGAGCCCGAGAGTGGAACGATGACAGAGCGACAAGGTATTTTTGTGCAATTGATAAATAGAACAATGAGAAACTAGGGTTTGCAATTGATATTTTTGTGCGAGAAGGTACCACGCCATGCATTATGAGATACTCGACATGGAATTGGTAGCTTTCTAAAAATTTTAAATTCTCTGAAAGAATTCACGTCGAGCATAATTAAGAAACCACCACCATGGAATTGGTAGTGTTCTAAAAGTTTTAAATTCTTTAAAGAAGCTACATCCAGCATTTACGAACAACCAGCATGGTATTTCAAGTGTGTACACGCTAAGATGAAATATAACATTTTGTTTACAAAAATACCACCGTGTTTTTTTAACACTAGTTTTAACGTAAAACCGGTGTTAAATCACAAATTTTAAAACATTTTGTGTACCGATGACCATGGTTCTCAATCAGATGATTAAAATGAAGAGAAAAAGGAAAAAAGTATTGAAATTTAATTAACAGACTTAATAATTGTTCTGAAACACAATTAATAGTACAGTAACCAACTCAATAATCAACTAATCCATTGAGTTCACCATCGAGTATCAACCTAACTACCATGTGTAACAATCCCTAACATTGTTGAATTTGTACTCATTTTCTCACGAATTCCATATATAAGAAATGGTCTCCTTGCTTGCATCACCTGCATTGGTCGTGGTTTAATTCCATTCTGAATGCTACTTTAAGTAGCCTTCGACCTTCGTGCCTGTGGTGGTTGTTGTTTTCAGCCATTCCAAATGTCAATTAACCAATGCAGGCAAAAACATTAAACTTGACATCTGTCTGAATACCATTGCTATCTATCTAAGTTATGTAACCTCGTGAGGAGAGAACTTACTAACACATCTTAGACATGCTATCTATCTATCTATCTATATCTAATATAGTAAAATAGACTTGTTGTTTAGTGTTAAATAAAAAGAATTAATTTTTGAGATATATACTACCTTTCATTTACTCATATTAATTAATCAGTTTCGACATTTATTACTCTCTTTAAATATAGTTAATACTCCCTCCAGTCTCTTTTATAAACAAAATTAACTATTTTTACGGTGATTAAGAAAATTAGTTAAGTGTAATTAATTGTCTAGTTTTCATACCTAAAGTTAATCAAATTTACTAAGTTAACCTTTTTAAATAATTAATGAAAAGAACCTTTTATTTGACTTTATTGTCAACTATTCAATTAAATGAAAGGTACATATAGAACTATAGCATTAAATAAATATAGTTAACTTTTGCTTATAAAATAGACAAAAAATTTAACCATATTTTTTTGTATATAATAGAGACCGGAGGGAGTAAGTATTATATTAATTGTTTTTAGTATTGAGTGCATTATTAATTAACTAAAGTCTTAAATATATGTTCAGCCCTGCAAATATGGCCATAACTCATTTATGCCCCTGTAAAAAACTTTAAAATGACCATTGTAAATATTAAGCGTTTACAGTTAAGCCATTCGATTAACTTTCCATCCAAAAAAGCTGATGTCACTGTCATGTGTCACCATTTAACTGGTCATTAGTGCCACGTGGCAATGACATGCCACGTCACCCCCTTAGTCCAGACTCACTAGAAAGACTTACTACCAAGAAAAGCAAAAAGTGTCATTTTAATATTATTTTGCGGGGGTTTTTAAAACCTCCAAAAAATAACCCCCACAATTCGACCGTTTTTTTGTAGGTCTTCTTCAGAAAACATGGAGATTTTTAGGGATATCCAGACTCACTAGAAAGACTTACTAGGTTAGAATAAGGTTTTTTCTTTTTTTTTTTCTTTTTGACACAAGAATAAGGTTTTTTCTAATAACAGAAAGACGTAGGAATAAGTCGCATGTCTCAAGGAAACAAGAAACATGAACTTCTTACACATTAGAATAATGTTTTAATTCCTTACAGGAAAGCATTGCATAATTTCAGAACAATTATTTTTTATATTCTGCCTTTATAAATGTATTTTTTACTTCTTTGTGTTGTCGGTTAGTTTTATTAGCCACTATGCCTTACAGGAAAGCATTGGATAATTTGGGAAGATACTACACAGTAACGCGTGAAGGAATTTTCAAACCCAATACTTTGATTGCTTATTCATGCTAGTAGTATGCAACACATGGGGGAATCTTTTTTAAAAGATGGGAGTATTTTAACACTCCCGTGATTTAGAGTGGAATTAGCGTGTTTTATCCATTTTAATTGATTTAATTAAATTGTTATATATGCTTTATTTCTGTCTTAGTTGTTTAATTAGCATGCATTAACAAAATTAAGGTGAAGAAATAAATAAAATTAGTAAGATTTGGAGGATTGAATAGAAAAGTAGAGGGAATTGAGAGGTTGATTAGTAGAATGAGGATCGTTAACAACCAAGCCCTCACCATGCATACAACACCCCATTATCCACCACTTACTTCCTTACATCTCTCTACACATAACTTAGAAATCACCTTCATGCTGATATAAGACTAAGAAGAAATAGTCTATATGCTAGGAAGCCCGGATACTCCAAAATAGGCCAAGTATCAGTATCCGAGCGTGTTGTTCTTTTTTTTCGTTTCTTATTTTTTTGTTTTGCGTTATTTTTTTCTGTTTTGCATTATTCTTTTCTGTTTGCTTTATCTATGTCATTTTATTTTCGTTTTTGATTTTTTTCTATTTGTATTTTATTTCTGATACATTTTTAGATCTCTATTTTCTATTTTTTTTTTGTATTTTTATAAGTATTATCATATCTTTTGAATATTATGAGTCAATTAGTAAAATGAATATCTCTTTATTGTCAATCTTTTTTATGTAACTCTTAATTGTCAATTTTAGTTAGGTTTGTATAGTATGTTTTTTTACTCAAATTGTATTTATGTTTTTATATTTTTTAATTTTAATTTAATTTTTTATTGAAGTATCCCAGTCGTGTCGTATCTTGATTTTCAAAAAAATTCCGTATCCATGTCGTGTCGTGTATCGTATCTCGTATCTGGGCTTCATAGCCTATATGAGAACGGGAAAACAAAGAAAAAGAGAAGCTATTGTTGGGGGTGAAACCATAGAATTGATTTCATCAACACAATTCACAAACTTCTATCTATTTTTATTCTTACTCACCCACATGGAATGCAAGAAAAGCACCTCATCCCACTTCAATTACAAGGTACAAGGAAACAACACTAGTCAGCAGAGCAAAAGTATCAAGAGCTAGAAGTGAACAAATTCATAACTTTGGAAGTTGGAAATTAGAGCTACAATTATCAAAGTTTTCGGCAGAATTAAAACTGTTTTCAAGCTCAAATCTTAGTCTCCTCCTCCTTGCAGCTCTCGTTCTCAACAACAATCCTTTCATTCTCAGCACTCCTCCAGCCTACATATTCTTTACCTTCTTTTTCACACTGTAAGTGTATAAATGCTCCAATAATTATTCATTAATATTGTAACTTGTATTTATTTAAGACAAGCCAAAGTATATATACTTCTATATTTCTTCTTTTTTTAATAACAGAAATGACATGAGTTGACCATAATGACAAAGTAGTTAAATATCTTATTTAAGTTCATATATTTTTTCCTTGTAAATATAAAATAACGTAGCTTTGTCAAAACTCTGACTCAATCGACATTATATAAAATTTGAGAGAATGTCTTCAAATACTTAAAAATAAATGGAATAAAATATAAAAGTATTAAATTTTATTAGTAATTTTCTATTAAAAATGTTACGTGGGTTTTGTCTATTCGAAAAATTAACTCTGCTACTTCTATAAAAATCAGAATGCATAAATATATATAACAATAAAAATTAAAGAATATAAAAATCTATAATATTGTTATTTGGATGGTTCAACCTCTGGTTTTTACTGTTTAAAACAATTAAGTCATAATTTGAAAGTCTTGTCATGTCTAGTAAGTTTTTGAAAACACGTATTTGGAGCTATAGTGTTTATCATCCTTTACCTTAGTTTTGACGCGCTTGTTTAGGAACCAAAATCCGACTTCAAAAGGCTCAAGGTTGAGTTCACGAGCAATGGTTCTTCTTTGGTTCTCATCAAGGTGAGAGCATTGTCGATAGAACCTGGAGAGTAAGAAAACTACACTAAAAAAAAATGAATAAAAAATGAGATGCATTGAGATAGTGACCCCTACATACGTTTCCATATATTGAATTTGGTGTTGTGTGTAGCGAAAATAGCTCTTCCATTTTCGTTGATTATTGGGTTGTTGGTCGTTAGTAGAAGGAGGAGCTCCCACTTCCACCACCAGCTCCATCTGAGGATCAAACATCGTGTTTGGTTGTTCTTGTTGTTGTTGAACTCGAGGATCAGACATTGCTGGGTGTTGTTGTTGAACTTGAGAGATATTATACATGATTGACAAAAACATTTTCGTCATTCACAGTTTCAGAATAAAACATGTTTCAGTAAATTCCATTAAGTAAACAATGATGGAAATTAAAGAAAGGAAAACCGAACTCACCTAACTTGGATCTAAGAAAATTCCTTACAATCTAAAGCAGCTTCTTCTACCAGTGGTGAAGAACTTGCACACTCGACCTCCGATTTATATCTCTTGAGTCTGACTTGTTGCTTTAAATTTTACCCTGAAGCCATGCGAAAATTACTATCTTTTTTGGTTTCAAAATTGTCCGTTTCAACCAGAGTATAATGAACAAAGTCAACGATGTTCTTAATGGCTAAGCAATAAAATTGACTTTTTATTCTCTTCTCCTATTGCCTAACGTCAATGCTTCTTACGTTTTGTTTGCCAAAATAAAAACGAGACTTCAGTTTTTAAAAGAGTTGACAATTTGACTTGATGTGAAAGAGTTTATCTTGGAACTTGTGGCCCTTCCTTATTTTCTTCTTCAAACACATTGCCTATGTTTGATAATTCTTCATTTGGCCTTACATGGATTCATGGATGAAAAAGATGAACCCTAGTTCATCTGATCAAATTTGGGGTTTTTTAATTTTAATGAAAAATTAATCTAAAATGACTTGGATTATTATTTTTACAGCCACATCAACACTTAATAACTGACACATAGACGCCATTTTAACAATGTTAGATGGGAATTGGATGGAAATGTCAACATTGAAGACGTTATGTAACTTAAAGGACTTAGTTGGTACGAAAAAATATAAAGGACCAACTCATGAATTATGTTTTAAAAAAAGTAACTGAAATTGGTTAACATATTCAAGTCAATGTTTTCAAAAAAAAATTATGAAATATGTTTTCAAAAAAGTATTCAAGTTAAAGTAGAAATAAAATATTAGATTGAAACATACTAAAAAAAGCATCAAAAAAGTGACTTAAGTGTTGAAGCAAGAAAAATCTAAGAATTGAACTGTTGTGAGAGTTATTTGTAATCGGATAAGAACTTGGTTCGATTGCACTACTCTGTAGGTCATAACTAAGGGAGAGGGGGTAACCAAAACAAAACAAGACAAAAAGCATAAATAAAGAGAAAAATATAATAAATAAAGAGAGAGGTATATAGAAATGGTGTGATGACATCCCCGCTGCTAGTTGCTTTGCAATTTCAACAGCATGAGTGCGACAGTTCCCGTTTCATAAATTTTATAACTTAATTATATTTTTCCACTTTGTCATACCATACATAAATTATAAGTTTAAATACACATTCAATGATTTATCTTTAATTAACTAAATATTAATATTAATATTATTTTTTTAAAAAAAGTTATTTTAGTTTATTATTTTTTAAAACGTTACAAATAGTAGGTTGTTTTTTCCGCCAACTTCACTAAATTTAGCGATGGAAACATCCCAATTGTAGAGTCGCCTAAGGGAATAATTTTCACGTTATGAAACACGTTGTTCCAAGCTGTATGCACGTTTGAATGCAGTAGTTTATACGTATATATCTGATACATGATCTTGTAATAGATGCTAGAAACCACGTTTTAAGGATCCGAAAAGGACTCATCGGGATTTTATATTTCACCTCATCTGTGGTTGTTTTCCGAACAGCAAAATGTGAAGAACGTAGAGGGATGTTCTGGGACCTAGCTTCAGTTTTTAAGTCTCTAGCCTATGTAATAGATACTAGTATGTAACTCGTGCGATGCACGGGGAGCAAATTCATGTTTAGCTAATATGATATATGTTATCAGGGGTGGCAATCTGTACCTGTATGCGGGGATTGCCCCATTCAGGCCCCGTGGGCGGCGAATTTTTCCTCGTGGGGACAGCGGAGCAAATCTCCCTGCAATCAAAGCGGCGATGGGGACGAGGATCATACCACCGCCCCGCGGGGACCCTCCCTGAATATATTACACATATGTATATATATATATATATATATATATATATATTATAAGTATTAATTTTTAGTCTTTTATACGTGTTTTTAATTTTAAATATTAATTCTTCTTACTTTTATATATATTTTCAATTTTATTATATTTTAATTTATATTTTTTCCAAATTTTAACAAATTTTCAAGGTCCCCGCGGGGACCGTAGGGATGGGTATGGATAAGGAAAATTCTTCTAAGCGGGGATCGGAAATGGGGATGGGGGACAACTTGGGAGGCAGGGCGAGGGCGGGGAGCGGGAATTATCCCCGCCCCATTGCCATGTTATATTTTATTTTAAAATAAATATATACATGTATAGAATATTGACTCGTGATGTACATGGTATATAATAAAATAACTATAGTATTGTTTCAAGTTTACTTTTAATTTCCAAAAAATGTGTATTTAATTTATCATTTGAGAACTGGTATATTTCAGGGAGATATAAATAGGTATTCATGTAAAATATTTGTCCATAGCATATATTAGCAGGAAAAAGTATGCAGAGCAAAAAAGTATTTACTTAATTTATGTCTGACCAACATTGTGAGTTCACCTATAATTGAATTGTAGGTAAAGAATTTAAAAACAGAATTATATCGCCAATTTTTAAAGGTTTTATTGTGCTGCCCTTCTATTTATTAGTTTACTTATAAGTGTTATGATTCGCTTTTGTTCCTTCTCATCACCATCCATGGAGGCCGTAAAATAATTTATCTAAAATATGTCATCAAAGAAAATATTAAAAGTTTTCAAAAAAATACATAATCACATACATGCTGAAAAAGCTCCAAAAAAAAATATTAAAGCTTCAACTAATTATTATATTTGAGAATTAATTTTAAAATACAACTTGGCTGCTGAGTTGGATTAAGATATTAAAGCTTCAACAAATTATTATATGTTGAATGGTTGCCACATTGGAATACTGGTATTGAGGAACATGCTAAATTGTATTGGTAACAGATAGTATCAATGTGATTACAAATCATGGTTAGTAGAAATTTTTTTGCTCTTATTGACATGCTAAAAGTTATTATTTGTAGACTGAACAAATTTTTCTGGTTACTTTGATTTTACTATGTAAAAAATCAATTGAACATTATATTAAAATGTATCCGTAAAATTTGCTTAACTATTGTGCAAAACATGACTATTAAAAATTGCTTGTGCAGAAAAGGTAGAAGTAAAATTCTCTAGTTACACTTCAAATTAAATATTATTAATTAGAATATAATGTCGAAAAGAAAATAACATCAATGGAATAACAGATGTAAAACAAATGGAATGCCAACAAATTGGCAAAGCCTTTTGATTATAGGAGTACCCTAAGTGTCATTGCATTCGTTAACAACATCAATGTTTCAATCTTTTGTCATTATCTTAATCTGACCGAGCAACAATAGTAGTAGCTTCACTATTTGAAGAAACAATATTAAGTTCTATAAAAGGACATATACGATTGATGAGCTAGGAAATATCTAATGAGTCATTAGTCTTATCTCATTCCCTTCAAACGTAATTGTGTATGACATAAAATATAAGTCTACTGCCTTAATGGGACCACATTTCTCTTTACATTTCTTGAGCAACTCATCCTCTACCTGTGAAGATTGATCATTCTTGTTAACTTTATTTTCATTGCCATTATCATAAGTGCTATCAGCCTTATCCTTCTCATGTTGCAAGTAGCTCTTTCTTTTTTAGGATTTAGTTTCCTCGATCCTTACTCTTAGTTTCTCATTTTCTAGAATATCCACTATCATTCCTTGTGATTTAATTCTCATTTTCCTTCATAGCAGTCGTGACTTCCTGCACCAAAATAGACTTCAAATGTCTTCTTAATATAAATTATTCACCACATTTTAAAATAAGTCTGTACATAGTCCAGCCATTACACTTCAACTTTCCTTCCAATTCCCAAGTTATTATCCACATCGTCAAATTAGTATTTGAATGATATAACAGAAATCAAACAGTTTTAGGGAACAATGAGAAACACAAATGTCACTATATATACTTCAGACAATATTGAGAAAACAATGTGGAACATAAATTAATGAAACCAAGGCAAAGATGTTACCTTGGGAACTACCATGTTTTTTAAATTAGTGGTCATTTCCCTTACCAACGGTGGGTATTTTTTGACCTAACACATCAAACAAATAGCGAATATATGTAGTACCGATCTAGTAAAATAAAATTGGAAAATTTGGTGAAAGATCACCAAAGGTAATGTGTCTGTGGTTTGCATATGGAATGATAAAGTTCTCCGAGATCAGGCAAACAAAATGAGAGAGAACTTCAACCTGTAGAAATATTAAGAAACTCCCAGTCTAAAAATGATATAAATATAGAACCTGACATGAGAGCAAGACATTCTAACAAAAGAGGTAAAACGTTTGTGACCAATCATACTTCATAATTTGGAACTTCCTTTAAAAATATATCCATTGTTTATGAAATTTTAGCCCCGTTACTTCCATTCCTGAACACCCAATCTAATCCCCTTCGAAAAGAAACAACATAAAGTCAAGTGGCTCACCCATTGTGTTTGATGTTGAACTTTGTTAAAAGTACAAAGTCAAGATAGCAAAAGGCCTAACACAAAGATTTGAAAACATGTTTAAATAATAGAAATAAGAGTGTTGAATGGGACAAATATATGTAACTAAATTTTCTTAAAACTGAAAGTATATTATTACATTCATCATAGAAAGAATACCTTAAGAAAGGAAAATGCATGCAACTTGAAAAAATGGTGTTTTTCATCAGTTCAAGACCCTCATAGACCCTGTAAATAATAAGTTATCAGTTAGTAAGTGATTTTGTGTGAATGGGAATGGTAAAACAAAACAATTGAAATGAAAAGAATGGGTGCTTCGGTTCAAGTATTAGGTTTGTATAAACTTGATTCCGTGTATGCATTCTATTTGTGCAATTTAACATTTGTTTTAAATTTCTCCACGTAATGTGCTGGATTGGCAAGAATTAGGGAGAAACATTTGCATATTTGTATCTTGTCTAGTACAAAATCGGATGCAGTTTGTAACGATAACAATAACAGTCTTTTAATGTACTTGTATAGTATAATGAAGTGTGTAATGTAAGTTTTACAAAGTAAAACATATTATTTAATTTGGATATCAAAGTGAAACATATGACATTATCATTGTTGTATGAATGAAATGCAAAAGGTGAATGAAAGCTATGTTTTTTTATTAGTTAATATAAAGAAAAAGATGGTCTATGTGTAATGGGTTTGAGTAATGACACGTGGATGTGCCGTTTTATTGTTTATACCAACAGTAAAGTATTGAAACTTATCCCATTTGTGAAATAATAAGGGTGTATTAATAGCTAATGATAATGGTGAATATTATTGTGCAATCATTGTGAGTAGTAACCGATAATGCTAAGGGATTTGATTAATGATGATTAAAGAAATTAAAGAAATTATTATTATTTTGGTCGAGACCAGGGTATCCATCACCGAACGCAGTGACTAATCCCCTCGTTGGATTGTAGGCACCTCGAAGGGTAAGACAACTAGCCCAAGGATTTAAAGTTGCTTCATACCCAAGGCGAGGATCGAACCCTCGACACTTGGTTAAGAGAGGATGAGCCCCAACTGCTCAACCACACCCTTGGGTTTAAAGAAATTATTATTTTTGAGAATTAAATTAAATTTAAAATACAACTTGGTTGCTAAGTTGGATTAGTGAAGCCATATTGGATTAAGATTGAATTAGGATGATGTGGATAGGCTGAGTGATTGCCACATTGGAATTATGGCACTAAAGAACATGCTAAACTCTATTAGTAATAGATAGATTTATTTAATAATTAGATTTATTTTGTTGAGATTTATACCAAATTATTACTTAGTTCTTAATAAATTTCTTTTAGAATTCTTACCTTTATGATTTATTTGTATTTTCAAGTTAAGGGATATATTTTTAATTTGAGTTCATAATAGAGGTTTATTTGATATTTTTCATATTACTAACTTAAATTCACTATTATCATTTATTAACAATTTTGTATTTAGTTTGACTTTTCCAATTGGATGTTAAGAATTTATAGTGCCACAACGTATGCACGTAAATTTCTTTTTTGTTTTTCAAAAAAAAAAAACTTCCATTTTTTTAATAATAATTTTAATTTGATTGAATTAAATTTGAAATTAGAAGATGTGTGAATTATTAATCTTGTTGTCTAATATATTTATGCATGTCATTATAATAATAATTGTACATAGTTTGTTACTTTTTATGGTTAAAAGACATTTATTATTTTGTAACTGTAGGGTATTAATTAGTGTATTATTTGAAATAAGAATATTCGATGGGCTTAATTAGATGAGTAAAGTTTTTTATTCTTATTTTATATTCTTTTGATTCAGGGCTTTTGAGTGTGTGTTGTTGATGGTGATGCAATGAGTGAGTAAGACGGATTTATATAGAAGGAAAAATGAAGATGTAAGAAGGGGTTAGTGTGTCAATTGTTTGAAAGAAATGATTTGGTATAGTGTGTCAATTCATATGTGTTATGCCATTTTCCAGTTTTTCCAGCTGAAGGAGCATAACACATATGAATTCAAGAATGCAAAATATAGATGTGCAGGTTTTTTAGAATATGAATGACGATTAGTTTTGAAATTGTCAATTGAGTTTCTGAATTGATGTATATAGGGAATGAATTATAATATTATACTATGATCAATTAGAATGTTGAAACAATTGAATTAATGGTCAACCGTTTTTGAGAATTAAATGAAGATTAATGTATTCTTTGAATGTAAATGACGTGTAATAATGCTGAGTTGGATCCTTTGGTTGATTGACACCTAAGCAAAATGGCATTGAGGTGCTAGCTACTTTGTACTCTTTATAGATAGCATTGTAATTTATTGTATTATGTTTGTGCTACTAAACAAGTGTTAATTTAGGAAAAAAAATATTAATTGCGACCAAACAGATTAATACTTTTAGTAAAGAGATTGGTAATTAAATAAAATAAAAGAATTCATGTAAAATTAGACATAAGGGAATCAAAGCTTGCAAGTGAAACCGCCTAGACTTCTCTCAAATTAATTATATATATCTTGTATTAATTCTTACTATTTATTTCTTTTTATTTTAGCTTCTACAACCGTAAACAATAAATAATATTGTCTAGTACTTGTTAATTAATCTCTATGGATACGATAATCTTTTATACTACTTCTGCGAAAAAGTATACTTGCTCTAAATGTGTTTTTACGCAATAGTCAATCACCGCAATATTCATTTTCAGAAACCAGAACTATTTGCACTTATTATTACTTGAAATGCTAAATCATTTCATTAAAAAAAGCAATCACAAAAAGCATAGGTTATCATTTACCAAATTCCATTCATATTCTATTATCAAGTTAGATTCCCATTCCTTCTTCTCTTCATATGGTTAGTACCATTAAGATATGGTTTTGCAAGATAGCGTTAACAACAACAACAAAACATGTCACACCCTATTTACATTTTACTTCTGCTTTCTCATCAAAATTCTAAGGACTTAGTAGAGGAGCAATGCCTCTAGCCCAATTATAAAGTGTTGCACATTAAGAAATGGAAGCATAAGGGTGTGAAGTGAAGGAAGCTGCTGAAATGGAAGAAGATGGGATGGGATGGAATGAGGTTCCATTGTTTGGATTCTTTAAAAACTGAAGGAATGGAATGGAACACAATGGAATCTATTCCATCTCAACTTCAAAAACATGGGATCTAAGGGTATGGGATGTAACCACTTAACTTAATTATACTATTACTTATTACCCCTTTTAAATATTTTGTTGGTACAATTACCCCTTTTAAATATGATAATTCACGTATTGTAAAAAAAATGATAATTCACGTCTGGCTGCTTCATCATTCCTATAACCTCAACTTCTTTTTATATCTGCACTTCATTTTTCGTTCTTTTATACCTGCACTTCTTGTCTACTATAATGCATTTTATTTCTCGTTCTTTTCTTACAATCACATTTCGTTGCATTTTTTTCTTCCAGTCCATAATATTTGGTATTTGTTATCGTAATCATAGCTTCTCATTAATAACGTAATCAGAATTATTATTTAATAATTGACTTCATTCATTTGTGTTGCTTCCTGTAAATTTACATTTCAAGTTTCAACTAGAAGGTATAAAAGTTAGGTATAATAATAGTTAAATTATGAAGAAAAAAATTATAGGAATGATGAAGCATGCAATACTAATTACAATGGTATAAAAGAAGTAAGGGTAAAAATAATGGAGTGGGAGTTAAAACTAAGGGTAAAAATGGTATAAAATAATTATAATTCGTTCTATTCCTTTCATTGTCCAAATGATGGAGTGGGAGTTTTACTCCGCTCCGTCCTAAAATTTCCAAACAATGGAATGGGAAATTTACTCCATTCCATTCCGCTCCATTAATCCGCTTCGCTCCATTAACTTTAAACTATCCAAACATACCCTAAAGGGTTTCTGGTTGTAAGGGAGTGAGAGGAATTAGATTTTTTTGGACTAAAGTTAGGGGAATTAGAATTAAAATTACAATTTTACTATAAAACAATAGGTAGCGCTTTTTAAAAAGATTCATTTCCGTGTTTTGGGTATAGGTAGCGTTTTTTCCCATTTATTTCTGTGTTTTGGTATAGGTAGCGCTTTATAAAACAATAGGTCTCGCTTTATAAAAAGCGCTATCCATTTATTTCCGTGTTTTGGGTATAGATAGCGCTTTAAAAAAAGCGCTACCCATTCATTTCCATGTTTTGGGTATAAGTAGCGCTTTTTAAAAAGCGCTACTCATTCTGCTCCGTGTTTTTCGCATAAGTTGCGCTACTCATTCTTTTCCTTGTTTTCATCTTCAGTAGCATTTTTTTTAATAGCGCTACTTAAGATATTACATAAGTAGTGTTTTTTAAAAACACTACTAAAGGAGACGCTCTTTTTTAAAACTTTTGTTGTAGTGATCAGCTACCCAAGTAAACATGCAATACTAATTAGTTGCGGAAAAGGGTTTGGGTGGAGTTCATTCTAATTTTGTAGTAGTTAAATGGGGAATAGAAAAGGAATAGAGATGAAGAGTTATCCTACACTGGTTTCTCAAGAACGCATCTCCAATTTTTCTCAGCTCACTCAACTCACTCTTGTTCCTATCTCCCGACTCACACTCTTCCTCTTCCTATGACTTGTTTTCTTTTTCAAATAAAAGGTGGTAAATGTTGAGATGAGAGACGGAATGTATTCTTAGTGTTTTGTTTTAGCAGGAGGGACCATGGGACCTAAAGTAAATTGGGTTGGGTGTTTCAGAACTTAGCCCAACAAGGAGGTGTTCACAGAACTACTACTACTACCATCCACACTGTTTCTACACTAATTTACTTCTAGTTATCACCAACTCACTTAATTTAAATAAATTTCTAACTTGAACAACATCAAACATTTCGTTTAACTAAAGCAATAGCTAGGTAATATCCAAAGTAATATTTAATTACTTTGGGTATTAAGGCAACGCCGTGGAGGGGGTTTTGGTGGTGATGACTACCCCCGAGGTGGATCTAGTGTCTGACCTTGAGCTTACGCAGAATGCCTCCCCTCAAGAGGTGGCAAAAGGTCCCCCGCCGCGAAGTCGTACCCCTTGGTGACTGGGTGGCTCATGACGTTACCAAGTGTAAGAGCAGCTTCCTCGTGATCGCAAGTTTTCTTCATATTAGAGGATGTTAAATGTTGATAGCCAAGAGTGGAGAGTTGGGGTGTCCCTGCTAGCTTACCAGTGTGCTCACCATCGAAGGACCATAAGTTCTCTGTCTATTCTATCATGTTGGACGTGTTACACGCCGGGCCTCCTTTCACCTTCTTCGAAAAGAAGGTACTGTGCTAGCTCCGGATTGCCCCTTCTCAACTGCAACCCAACTCGTGGGAATTCATATGAATGTTTGAGACCATCATGCAGGTTTTCGGCCAACCCTGCTCAGTGGATCTCCTTTTCACAATGTTTGAAGTAGTTCACCAATGCTTTAATTCGGTTTTTGTAACATTTTTTAGGCAAACATTATTAAAAAAAAGCAAATGAACTATATTCTTTGATCCATGCTTTTTTTTATTCCTTCTAGTTTGTAAGTTCGGCCTCGGGATAATAGGCGTCGGCCGTTTTACTACCCAAACTCGAGGTTCCGACCAAAATTCGGCTTATATCTCTTTATTTTAATTTTATGTTAATGTTTCCCTTATCATTGTGTATGTCGAAATATTTCTTTTCGCAAGTTCCATATCCCGTCGTAGGGGTTATCCCCCCACCCCCCGCAAACAAGTAGGTCGGAGCAGGTCCGTCCCCAGTCAACTTATAGGTCGCGGCCCAGATCTAGCTCGGCTGAAGGGGTGTCCACGGAAGGGCGCGACTTAAGAACATGTGGACGAACCCCCCGTACCTCGTCTTGTCCATCTTACCGGTCACGACCCAGATCTAGCTCTATCCAGGGAGGGTGTGGCCACTCTACGGGTCACGACGTTGAAATCAGGAAGTGTTCTCGGGTATCCTTGTAAACATACGATGTTACGCTGAAGTCAGAAATATTCTGACCCGTTTATTGAATTTCAAACAGTCAACAGTTTCCTACATTTGAAATCGAAATATATCTTTACTCATTGTGCATAAGCGGGGATGTTGGTGTTTTGAGGATTCAAGCTCGGAGCTCGGTCTCTCCTCCTTGTTTTCTAGTTTGCTTCTTGTTGCATACTTCGTTAGAGTCGGTATACTCCTCTTCCAACTTCAAGGAGAGGAAGTGGCATCGTTTAGCCGTAGCTAAATCACATTGAGTGTAATTACTTAATTCTTGAGGGAGTAGAATCTCATCTTTAGGTGTACTGTCGATGCGACAGCTCCCAGCCGACCTAGAGTGGGGCGGCTGACGATGCAGTTGTAAATCGATTTGCAGGGTAGCACCAGGAAGGGAGTTTTCACGGTGCGTGATTCTCCACGTCGGTACGCCTCGTATGCCATGTAATGCCCAGACCTAGCATAAATGTTATTTTCAAAGTGTTGACAAAATTTGGCGCCTACTAAATATCCCCAAAATAAGTAAACCCCTCTAGAATCGACAAACTCTTGACGTCCTCAACAGTATAAATCTTAGTCCCTGAAAATAACACTCTACTAAGATACAAAATTCTAATGAATAATAGACACAGTTCTAAAACGAGTATTATTCTCAGCTAGTGTGGTAACCGAAAAAATCAACAATGGTACCTGCGTTCTTCAAAAATAACTTAAAAAAATATAAGTAGTACAAATAATTTTCAAAGATAAAATAAATGACACTAAATGTATACAACATTTCTTTTGGAACTTCTCTGAGTGTTCTCATAGCTTTGGGTCAATTGATTTCCTCATTTTACGAAAGATATTGTATTTCCATCCTTAACATAAACTTTACTTTGTATACAAGTACCTTCTTAACAATGCATAGTTTTTTGTATTGTTAGAGAAGCTGCCTAAGTGTGTTCTAAGGGTTTTTCAGTTGCTAGAACTGTGCAAGAAAACTAGTGTTATAGTAGATAGATCTGCAGAAGAAAACTATCAAGCGTTTTGGCCTAGGTTGGCTTGTAAAATGTAAACTATTTAGAAAATAGTAGAAACACTCACTTGGTGCAAGGAGTGGAGTAGCCCTTGTTGATTTTGGAGAACCACCATACTTCCTATGTGTTATTTACTGTTTTCTTTATAGCTTATTCAAATTTGCACTTTGTTTTTAAAAGAAAACCTTAATAATACTATTGTAAGAAGACGGATTCAAGAAGCTTCTTAGCTTATGTGAGTATATCATCTTACACTATCTATTTTCATAAGCACAGCCATTTTACTCTTCTCAACAACACACATCATTTACAGTGTAAGAAGCAAGAAAAACATTTTTCATATGCATCTCTTAAGTTTCATCTGACCCTGTCTAGCTTCTAAGAAGATACAAGAAGTCAATAGCTTCTAAAGTGTATATTTTCTTAGAAGACTAACTTATATCTTCTTAAGGAATTTGGTTGTCGCAAGTATATTTTAAAAAGGATCACAATTCAAACCCTCATTTTTTGGGACTTAAATTGACATCAGTAGAGAGAATATTGTTATAGTATTGTTATATTACTCATAGTGTATCTTTTTAATATTCAAAGAAATCTTGGAAGACGAGTCTAGACACTGAATAAGAGTCTTTCTCCTATAGAGAGAACTCCAACCATGATTTAATATGTGGTGAAATATAGCCCCTTCGACATGTTCACTTTAGTAAAAATAAATAACTTTATTAATGATGGGATCACGACAAGTGTACCGGATCATTGCTAGTAATAGTATGAAAAGACCGAGTGTCGAACTCAGAGACTGCGGTTAATTATCAGTTTAACAAATTAACTTCTAAATTGAAAAGGGACTAACATGGATTTGTTTGAAAAGAAATTAAAGTGAAAAGCAATAAATATAATTTTGTGATTGTAATTTAAGGATAACAAGAACACAAGTGTGAATTTGTATGAATTAGAGAGCATTGGGGATGAGCTTCAATTTAGTGAATTTACTTCACTTTTATATCTAACGAATCAAAAATGTTTTTTTTACACAAACAAACTACTTCATTTCATTAATAATCAAAGTGGCAATACATGCTGGAACATCAAAGAAAACTTGAGAGGAAGCTGAGAACAAGGCTACCCTAGCAAGTGAGTGAGCCACCTTGTTAGCTTCTCTCCTAGAGAACTCCACATGAGAGTTGATAGAAAAATAAACAAAAGTCTCTCTCTCTACAAGAATTCAAAATACATCCATAATCAGACACAATAGAGGGACAATTGTTGAAGTCGTCCACCACAACTTTTGCATCAAGCTCAAAGATAACTTCTTTATAGTTCAAGGAGCGAACCCAATCCAAAGCCAAAAGTAAGCCAAGCGCCTCTCCCTTATAAGGATCCAAGAGAGGCGTGAAGTGATGAGTTTTTGCAGCAATGAAAGATCCAAACTCATCCCGAATGCACATACCAAAATCCACCTTGTTACCTGTATCATCAAAGGCAGCGTCAACATTGCATTTAACAAAACCGGGTGGAGGGGGCGTCCATAGGACAGTAGCTGGTGCTCTACCAGTAGCAAAAGAAGCACCAGTCCCATGGCTAGGAGTACCACGCGCATCAAGCCAATCCGAGTATAAAGAGCTGCCACGCATAATAACAGTGGCAGCGGAATCACGAACATTTTTCCACACCAAGTTATTGCGACTAGACCATAGACTCCAGAGGGTCATACACCAAGCTAAACGTGAATCACCATGAAGCTCTTGCAGGATCAGGAAAAACCAAGATGAATTAGCTGGGCTACTAGAAACAATACGGGAAATAATAGAGTCAATACCCAGCGTCTGCCAGCAAGTCACTACAAGAGGACAAGTAAGAAACAAATGCAACATAGTCTCATCAGAATTATCACAGCAAGGACAAGATACCAGGACATCAATATGACGATGAACTAAAATAGCTCTCATCGGAATAATGTTGCGCGTCACTCTCCACAGAAAATTCTTTACTTTTGGTGGTACCTGCAATTTCCACAACAGAGTCCAACACCCTTCAACATGAAGGTGGGCGTTGGTAATAATAGTTTGGGTAGCTAAGCGATAAGCACTTCTAACAGAGTAATTCCCATGCTTCTCACCCCTCCAACATAAAGT
Source organism: Astragalus glycyphyllos (assembly GCA_963573325.1). Classification (NCBI taxonomy): domain Eukaryota; kingdom Viridiplantae; phylum Streptophyta; class Magnoliopsida; order Fabales; family Fabaceae; genus Astragalus; species Astragalus glycyphyllos. Next base: position 86,542,433 of record OY754309.1, on the reverse strand, counting down.
ATCTTCAGTCACACAAGAAAATAGAGGAGTTTTAAGAACAGCGTTTGCAGAAACCTCATTCAACAGAAAAGCAACTAAGGCTTCACTCCACACCTTGCACTCATGAGTAATTAAATAGTCAACACGGAGGAAAGGATTAAAATTACCCAGTTGGCGAGGCTGAATATGAGTTGGATGCACGGTCCAGTTATCATCAAATAAACGAATAGAGCTACCATCCCCGATACTCCATGACGACCCTTCTTGAAGTAGCCGTTGAGAAGCCATAATGCTATTCCACACAAAGCTACCATTAGTACGGTTAGAAGCATGTAGGAGATCACAATGAGGAAAATACTTAGCCTTGTAAAGACGTGAGACCAAGAGATTGGGATTTGTTTGGATGCGCCACGCTTGCTTGCCCAAGAGAGCCAAATTAAAAGCCTTCAAGTTTCTAAACCCCATTCCTCCATGAACTTTAGGGACACAAAGCTTTTCCCAAGTCATCCATCGAATTCCATTACTTTGACCCCCATGACCACCCCACCAATAGCCGTTTAACATGCGCTCAATTTCCACTATCAAAGTGGAGGGGATGACAAATAGACTCATAAAATAAGTGGGAATGGATTGGAGGACCGATTTAATCATAACTTCCTTACCGGCCTTAGAGAGCATCTTCCCACCCCAAGAGTGTATTTTGCGCCAAATTCTGTCCTTAATAAACTTGAACATAGATTTCTTGCTCCTCCCTATCATGGATGGAAGACCCAAATATTTACCGGTCCCTAAACAAACATTAACACCAAGTTGGGCAGCAATAGTGTCTTTATCAACCGGAGATACATTCTGACTAAAGAATATTTCGAATTTCTGAAAATTAATACACTGCCCCGAAGCCTGCTCATAAGTATCAAGAACATGCTGAATGTGAGAGGCCTCACGAGGTGTTGCCCTGAAAAAAAGAAAACAATCATCGGTAAACAGCAAGTGTGAGATTACAGGGGCACCCCTACAAACTGATATTCCATGAATGTCACCAGAGGCTAATGACCCGTGAAGTAGCGCTGTAAGACCTTCAGAGCATAAGATAAACAGGTATGGAGAAAGAGGATCCCCTTGCCGGAGTCCCCTCCCAGGAATTATGGGACCTACACACTCCTGGTTCACAAGCACAGATAGAGAAACAGACTCAACACACATGCGCATCCAATTAATCCATATAGCATTAAAACCCAATCGATTCAACACAGCATAAATATATCCCCAATCAATCCTGTCATATGCTTTACTCATATCAATTTTTAAAGCTACCTCACCCAGCTTCCCCTTCCTCTTATTTTTCAAATAATGAATTACTTCAAATGCAATCATGGAATTATCAAGGATTGATCTATCAGCAACAAATGCAGATTGTTCAATGGAAATACACTTTGATATAACATGTTTGAGTCTATTAGCAAGTACCTTGGCCACAACCTTGTAGAGAACATTACAAAGGGCAATGGGGCGCCAGTCCTTCATGGACGTGGGATTATCAATCTTCGGTATGAGTGCCAAATTTGTATCATTAAGAGCATGAGGAAATTCCCCCCGTTCTAACCAAGTCACGCAAGATGAGAAGATCTCGTCTCCATAGGAACTCCAATACCGTTTGAAGAAAGCGGGGTTGAAACCATCTGGGCCAGGAGCCTTATCATCATTCATAGACATCACGGCATCCTTAAACTCCTCTTTCTGGAAAGGAGCAATCAGAATATTATTATCATCAACCGAGAGCATAGGCTCCATGGCGCTAACCACAGGATCATAAACACCGGCTTGGCTCTGAAAAAGAGTTTGAAAATAGTCACCAGCCACGCGCTGGATAGAGAGAGGATCAATAGCCAAAGTCCCATTAGGACGCTGCAAGCTCTCAATCTTCTTTTTACGGTACCTGCAAGTAGCGTTAGCATGAAAAAATTTAGTATTTTGATCTCCATCCTTTAGCCAAAAGGATTTCGATCTCTGCTTCCAAAAAGCCTCCTCCTTAAGGATCAACACATTCAAGCGCCTGCTCATACGCCTATACCTCAACACCCCCTGATCATCCTGCCTATCACGGACCCTCTCCAGAGCATCCTTACAAGCATCAATTTCCTCCCGAAACTTGAGACGCAAGCTGCGCCCCCAAGTAGTAAGAGACGTAGCACATTCCTTCAAGTGGGATTGAATATCGCCCACCATGCCATTACTCCAGCCATGACGCACAACATCATCAATATCAGGCTCCCTGAGCCAAGCATTTTCAAACTTGAAAGATAAATTCCGGCGTTGTTCCCCTACAAAATCACGCTGGAGCAACAAAGGCGAGTGATCAGATTTTGGAGAGGTTAAATTCAACAACCGAGCATTGGGAAACATATCCATCCACTCCTTGGTGACAAAGGCCCGGTCTAGGCGTTGTTCAATGGCATGAGGAGTACCCAGAGCAAAACGCCATGTAAATTGGTATCCTGTCAAAGGTAAATCACTAAGTCTAGCATCAAGAATGGCGTCTTGAAAACCCTTCATCAAATAGTAAGGATGGTCGCAATATCCTCTTTTGTCCGCTGGGGATAACAAATCATTAAAGTCTCCGATAATGCACCATGGTAAGGAGGACAGCCCTGCAAGACGCCGGATAAGAGCCCAAGAGTATCTCCTTATGGACCTGTCAGCAAAACCATAGTTTCTTTCCAAAGCACGGCTACACCACCACCCCTACCAACTCTATCAACAGCCACACACCCATCAAAACCCAAAGCAACACGAATCGACTCCAGCTTGCTCGAATAAGATAATGTCTCAAATAGAAAAACTAACTCCGGGTTGTTGCTCCGGACAAGGTCACGCAACATAGGAATTGCCGAGTGATGACCCAGGCCTCGACAATTCCAACTTAGTATACTCATTTCTTCTGGCAGGCCTGGCTGCCAGAACCTGCCAATAAAAAAGACTGAACTCCAGAAATAGAGCTATTATCACTCCGCTTTCTCTTTCGCGCATCATCATTCATGTCATCATCCATAGTCCCATAATCAACATAATCTACCTGCAGGGGACGTTGCGCAGTAACAACTTGCATGGCGCTAGGGCCAGGGCGCACAACTCGAGGCTGGGGAGCTTCTCTCTCCGGATTTGATTGCATTAAGTGCTCATTAAACTACATTAACTCAGGGATAGCATTTGGAATATTCCTTGCACTAGTTGTGGGAGTTGACAAAGAATTTATGAGGTCATTATTTGCTGGGGGGACAAAACCGCTCCTTGTTAAATGCGAATGATTGACATTTAATTGCTGGAATCTCTCCTCATAATTGGCGCAATTACTCCTATCATTACTACCTGCCTGTGTTGGAAACGCCCCACCATGGCCAGATCTCACCGGAGGTTCTTCCATTCCGGCAGCCATCGGACCCTCCCTGCGCAACCACTGGTTATTGTCCCCCGGATTTCTCCGCTCAACTTTCAGCTCTGGTCCCCATCCACGATTACCGTCATCATGCTCCATATCAAATAACAATTCACAGTTGGAGTCCATATGGCCAAGGAGTCCACAGAGATAGCAAAAAACTGACAGTCGTTCATATTTAAATCTGACTGATCGAATATTATCTCCCCCAACGTTGATCTTCTTCCCCCTCCTCAGTGGTTTACGAACATCCACCAACACCCAGATGCGCATAAAGGACTTCCAAAAGTCAAAGCTATTTTTTGGATCATATTGCATGAAAACACCAATGAAATTCCCCAGAACTCGTCCTACCGCCTCCGTCATGAATCCAATCGGAACATCGTGCACTTGCACCCAGAAAGCTACGTCATACAGTGGGACTTGCGCCGGAATGTCACCCACGTTTAACTTGGCAGTAATCAGCATATGGCCATCAAAGTGCCATGGACCTCCATTAACAACCTTATCAACATCGCGCCAATGGTAAAACTGAAAAAGAAACAGGTTGGCGTCGAGCACACGTATGTTAACCCCTCGACCTGGCTGCCATATTGCAGCAAGACGATCCTTCATGATAGTGATACGAATAGACCGCTTAGTGAGAAAACGCCCCACCAAGCTCAAGCGCGCCTCTAGAGTGTCACTGCCATGTGTTTCCTTTTGCAGTGGAACTGCATCATCTTCCTCTTCGTCAAAGTTCATGTTCGGAATAGAAGCCATACGTAAGAACGGAGAATGGATGATGAAACTAAATATGTTCAGTGTACCCGCTCTGCGTCAAAAGTTACCTTTCGTTCAGAGCTTCGCACTGCATCAAAATGTAGTTTCCGAAGAGGGCTAGCAACCAAGATCTAATCTTGGCACCAGCGAAAACAGGCTTCAAAGGATGTGGTTGTTGCCGTCGTTGGCTGAGAATAAGAAGAAAGAATACGACTCACGGTGGAGCGGGAGGGAGGCCGTCGTCTCACAAGGGAAACCCTAGGAGAGAAAAATTTAAATCCCGCTAACCTTGAATCAAAAATGTTATTAAACTTATTTTATGATCTATAATCAAATTGCTATAATTATTCTAATCCTAAGCAGTAATAACAACAATTATCCTATGATTTTGAATACCAATGACTATTCCTAGACTAGAGATAAACGGATTTCAATTCTCAAGCATATGTAATTCAAATTTCCATTCATAATCACATATCTTAAATCATTCTAAGAGTGATCAAATCTTAAAAAGCGTTAAGAACAAAGATTAAAACATAAATCATAACATTCATTCAAATAAAAAAGGTTTAATTAAAAAATATAAGAGATTCATAAATCGTTGCTCATCCCCATCAACGAGAAATTTAGCTACACATAGAAATAGAGATAATAATTAAAAGAGTAAAAGGAATAAAAAGAACTCCATGAAAAGATAAAGATGATCCGAGTACCGTCGGCTCCTCGCTATCTCTCGCTCACGGTGATTGGTAGGTTCCCAATTTCTCTTCTAAAAACAACTTCCAGCCGTCAAAACTATTTTGCCGAAGGTACTGTTTTCTTTCTTTTTTCCACTCACGCTGCCCTTCCTTCCTTAATTCTTCTCTCAACCTTCCTTTCTTTTCCCCAAGAAGTATATCAATCCCTAATAATCAGCCGTTTTTTCCTATCCACGCTTCCTTCCTTAATTCTTGTTTTTTCCCCCAAAATCTTTTACTTATCATGCATATCTTTTTCTTTCTCCCCAAGACATGATCCTTTTTTTTAGTGTTCCATCTAGGTATTTCTTTTTGGGCTCCAAGTAATGATAATGGACCTTAATTATTCAACTCATAATTCTTTGGACCAGCTTGCTCACACGATCATGAGCTAGAAGAAATAAGGTTATGATGCTTGCAATGTTACTTCTTCATGCTACCAATAACACATCTCTCTTAACAAAGGAAACCTATAAGAATATTAAATTTATAATTATTATGCTTAAAATTGCAACCAAATTTAACCATAATCATTAAAATATTTAACAAACTAATCATGCCCAATTAACATTAAACTAAGACAAAAACAAGATTTAAATCTAGAGTATATGACAATTTTCCCTTCATAAAGAATAATAAAAATAGATAATTTAGAGAATTATCAATTAACAACCATAAATTGACAATAATAAATTCTTATAATTTTACCTAAAATGCACTCTCAGCCTTTTATCTTTTAAAAGATTCATTTTATCTTTTATCTCTCTTTTTATTTTTATAATTCATGGTTGTCCTTTATCTTTTAAGTAATATAGGACTAGAATAAGTTATGAAAATTAAATAAATTTAATGATGTTGGAAAAAAAAACAAACTACTTTGTGTAAAGTTTAAAAAATAAAGAACTAAAATAACTTTTTGAAAAACTAAATACCCAAAATTAATATTAATATATATTTAGTAAAAGATAAATCTCCAAATGTGTCTTTTAACTTATAATTTATGTATGTTGTGACAAAGTTGGAAAATATAATTAGGTAATAAAATTTACTGATATTCTCAGGAAATAATTATTAATTTCATTACTAAACAAAGATCACTTAATTATTCATAGCAAACCAAAAAGTGCTTATGCATATCGAAGGATTGCAAGATTCAAGTGTCGGAAACTAACGCCCCCACCCCATAAAAAATGCAATTTGTGAATTAAGACATGGAATGAAAGTGTTGGAGGTTGGGGCAGATGAGTGAAGAAAAGAAAGTTGAGTATACTATACCAAAAAAAAATACTACACATTACATTATCTCTCTTTCTTTAATTCACTGCATTTATAGAATTTGTCCTTCAATAAATGCTATATATTACACCCTCTCAATTGGCTATTCATCCTCCATCATCCCACCAACTTTTTTTCTACTAAGGTGAAATGGCAAATAAATATTACACATTATCCAACAGACACACTCTAGTTTGAATCCAGAAGTCGGCGTTTTCATGCCACTGAAATTACCAAGAAAGCCATAAGCAGAGGAAGTCATCCCAACATCTCTAATACCTCTCTCTTTATTTATCATATTTTCTCTATTCTTTATTTATACTTTTTTGTTTTGTTTTATTCGGCGTTCCCATGTCACAAGTAATAAGTCTGTCACTCTCTTTTTTTTGTTTGGACCATTGTTGGCTACCTAAATAGTGTCTCAACACTTTCAAACAACAATTTAATTCTACATTGACTTGAATATATATATATATAAAGCATAACTCATGATTTTCTTTTTGAAAACATTGACTTTAATATATTTAACCCGTATTAACCCAATCTTCAGTTACTATTACACTGAGTGAGACTATAGATGCAAAAGAGAGATATTATTTACACATTCACACATTATTCTCATTTTTCTAGTAAACATTTCAATCCTTATCATTATTATTTTTATCCTGATTTTTATTATTAACATTATTATTGTTATTATTATTTCTTCATTTCCTTACCTCGGGATAAACTCTTTAACACCAAGTAAAATTGTCAACTCTTTTAAAAATCAAAGTCTCCTCTTCATTTTGTCAACAAAAAAAAAAACCGTAACATGCATTGAAACGTCAACGGAAAATGAGAAAAAAAAGTCAATTGTACCCCTCATATTTCTTAACCAGTAAGAAGAGTATTAACTCTATTCATTATACTCTGGCAAATACAGCCAATTCTGAAACCGAAAAAGATAATAACTCCTGTCTGATTTCAAGGTAAAATTTAAAGTCACACCTCAGACTCGGGTTATAAAGTAAAGGTCAGCGTGTGAGCCCTTCACCACTGGTAGAAGAAGCTACTATAGATCAGGTGAGTTCTTGTTTTCATTTTTTAAGTTCCAGAATTGTTTAGTTTATGAATATTATTACATGAAACATGTTTGATTTTGAAACAGGGTAAGATGGAAATGAATAACTCAAACATGTTTGATAGCTCTCAACAACAACATCAACAACAACCAACAATGTATGATCCCGAAGTTCAACAACAACCAAATATGTCTGATCCAAAGGTTCAGCGGGACTATAAGAATTTACAAGAGATATCGGCGCACATGACATCATCCGAAAATGATTTCGAAATGAGGAACGAAAGTGAAGAAGATTCAAGTGGTGGTGAGAAGGTGGCAGTGGCAGTGGAGGTAGAAGCCCTTCCTTCGACTGACAACCAACGATCCGAGCAGCAATCCAAAAGGAAACGCTATCGTCGTCACACGCGACACCAAATTGAACAAATGGAAGCGTACGTACAGATCTCTATTTTAAAGCACATCTTTTTTTGTATGTTCCTGGAGTTCGAACCTGGGTCACGATACCCAACCAAACAATATCAACATTTACTAGCGGAGCTAGGCTATACAGATTATGCACCTCCTTTCTTATTCATTATCTTGATTGTGGTTTGCTTACTCGTTTTTTTAATTTTCATATGTTCAGATTCTACCAAGAGAACCGTGCTAACCCTAATATAGACCAGAGGATAATGTTAGCTGAGAACATTGGCCTCACACCTGAGCAAGTTAAATTTTGGTTCCAGAACAGGCGTACCCAAATTAAGGTAAAAGATGACCAAACACTATAATTTCAAAATTAGTGTCGTTGAAACCTAACTTGACATGAGAAAATTTTGAATTATGATTTAATTGTTTCAAGACGTTCTAAATGGAATTTGAACTACCTAAATAATCGATTTATAGATTATTATGTCCTTTTAAATTTATTATTATATATTTATGTATTTTGATTTTTATAAAAACAACACAAGGAAATTTTTAATAGAAAAAACAAAGTAATATTTTTGATAGAAAATTACAAATAAAGCTTAAGAGTAGAGTTCAAGTTACTTCAAGAGTAACTTTTGTAGAGTTACTTCACATCCTACCCACTGATTTGGATCTAATCTAATTGTAACAATATATTACTAAGTAATGATGTATTGTTTTCATTGGATTAGACCCAAATCAACGATTAAAATGTGATGTAACTCTATAAAAGTTACTCTTGGAGTAACTTGAACCCTACTCAAAACTTAATATTTTTATATTTTACTCTATCTATTTTTATGTATTTGAAGACATTTACAAGAATTTTATATTCTGTCAACTAACTTAGAGTTTTGACTAAGCTATATAATTTTATTTATAAGGTAAAAATATACCAATAGTGAAAATAGATCCAGGCAGAACATATTTAAATATTTTGTTAATAGTGAATTCATGTCATTTTTATCATTTAAAAAGAAAAGAAAGATTGAAGTATATAGTTTGTCTATTATTAAATGAATACAAGTTGTAGTATTAATGAATAATTGTTTGAGCATTTATACATACAGACTGAACAAGACCGTGAAGAAAATGATCGCCTAAGGACTGAGAACGAAAGGATTGTTGGTGAGAGCGAGAAGTACAAGGAGGAACTAAGCAAAGTTTCATGCGCTAAATGTGGAGGTCACGCTTCTAATAATGTTTCTGAAATGTCCATTGAGGAGCAGCGTCTTAGAATTGAGAATGGGCGTTTGAAAGACGAGGTAGAATTACACCTCCTTGCTTATTTATTAATGACAACAACTGAATTCAATTTTTCTCTCCTTTTATTCTTGGTCTAACTAACAATAAATATTATTTATCTTTTTCCTTGTATACTATAGATTGCAAGGATGTTAGCTAGGTCAAATAATAATGTTGGAGGCAATAGTAACTATGTAGCTCAATCGAGCAAGGAAACGTATTGTGGTGGTGTTGGTGGTAGTCACACTGTTAGGTCATTCCCACCTCCTACACATGATGACAAACCCAAGATTGTGGAGCTCGCTGTGGCAGCAATGGAGGAATTGACAGAGTTGGCCGAGCCTGGATCCCCTTTTTGGATCCCTAGCTACTCGTCTGAGATTCTAAATGTAGACGAATACATGAAGGCTTTTCCTATGGGAATAGGTCCAAAAATCTCGGGCTTTAGAACTGAAGCTTCTAGGGAATCCATGGTGGTTTTCATGAATCATATGAACCTAATTGAAATGTTTATGGATGTGGTGAGCATTCTTGTAATTCTTCTCAAAACCATACATATAGCCATTTATATATGTGTATATAATAACCTTCTACTGGAAAAAATTTCAGAACCAATGGACGACTATGTTTAATGGTATTATTATAAGAGGGAGGACACTTGAAGTCCTGTCAAGTGGGATGGCAAGAAGCTACAATGGATACTTACAAGTGGTAAGCAAAAAAAAATTCTTCCTCGTATGTGGGAATGAATGAATTGAAATTAAATTAATGTTAAGTCATGAAATTTGTTGTTTCAGATGTCAGCGGAGTTCTCGATTCCTTCTCCACTAGTACCAACTCGTGAAAACTATTTCGTGAGGTACTGTAAGAAGCAGAAGGAAGGGTCTTGGGCGGTGGTTGATGTTTCCTTAGATCATCTACGACCTAGTACAACCTTAAGAAGCCGACGACGACCCTCCGGCTGTATAATTCAAGAACTACCAAATGGTTACTCCAAGGTCATTCAAATTAAACTTATTCAATTTAATTCTCCACACAATGTTTTAAGCTATGGTACCAATACAAATGTGATAATGTAAATAATTGATCTTGATTGAGATCATATTACTTGTCGTAGATACATCAAAAACTATAATGTGACTGCCCAATTCACAAGCACGACTCTTATATAAAAGCTTGTGTCTACATTGTCGATAATATCCAAGCTTAACAAAAACTAAACCATATATTATTTGTAACACAAACTTTTTTCTTCAGGTTACATGGGTTGAGCATGTAGACGTGGACGAAAGGGATGTGGTGACGCATAATCCTTTTAAATTTTTAGAAAAATCTTGCCTTGCATTTGGAGCAAAGAGATGGGTGGCATCATTAGAGAGACAATGTAAACGTCTTGCTAGTGCAATGTCAATCAACATACCAGTTGGGAACCTCTATGGTATATATTATGAATGCCACCTTATCTTTCTTGAGTTTTAATATCTTGTTAAAATTTAAAAATCATTACACTAACTTTGGAATTGAATTCGTATATTTATACAGAGATAACGAGTCTTGGGGGAAGGAAGAGTGTGCTGAGGTTGGCGGAGAGAATGATGACATACTTTTGTACTGGTGTTGGTGCTTTTAAAGAACAAGTTTGGACACCAATAGATCAAGCTGATAATGGTGATGATTTAAAGGTCATGACCAGAACCAGTAACAATGAGCCAGGTAGACCTTGTGGTATAGTGCTCAGTGTTGCAACTTCTTTCTGGCTACCTGTCTCTCCAAAGATGGTTTTTGACTATCTTCGAGATAACACTACAAGAAACCAGGTAATAATTAGATTACATTTGAATTATTAATTCTTAAAAAATACAATCAACTCTTAATTATTATAGAAATATGTAATTACAAGTGCTTGCTTTCTAGTTAGCTTGTGATAATTATAATGATCGATACTTGACTATGGATGGAAACTTTGTGTTGAATTTCAAATGCAGTGGGATATTCTCTCCACTGGTGGTATAGTTCAAGAAGTCGGTCACATAGCAAATGATCATGATCCTGGCAATTGTGTCTCTCTACTTCGTGTTAGTGTAAGTTGTTGGTTTAACATTTTCTTATGATCTCTAATGTTGCAAAGAAACATGGTGAATTGTGGTTGATGTAGCCTCAACCGCAATTGTGTTGCATTTACGACAACATGAAAAACAACAATGTTGTTGACCACAACATTACTATAGCCCTCTATTTAAAATATCGATTTGATTAACAAATAAATAACTAAACAGTATTTTCGGTAAATGTGGATTGCAGAATGAAAATATGAATGTAGGCAACATGTTGATACTTCAAGAGAGTTGCGTTGATTTCACAGGCTCATACGTTATTTATTCTCCTATTGATGTTGATGTAACGAATCTAGTGTTAAGTGGAGGGGATCCAAATTACATTACCGTGTTGCCCTCGGGTTTTGCCATTCTTCCAGATGGGCATGAACAATGTGGATTTCCTATACCTGATGCAATTAGATCTGGAGGTAGTATGATAACTGTTGCATTTCAGATTTTAGTTGATGCAAATCCAACAGCAAAACTTTCTCCTACTTTAGTGGCCACTATTACCAATTTCATTAAACAGTCAATTAGACGGATCAAACTTGTATTGTCCTGAAATCACACCAACTTTGCAAATAGCCCTCAAAGAGCAAGTAAGTGAATTGATGATATTGAAACTATATTTATACTAATTATAATTAATTTTATTAACATTGATAGTTTTGAACTGATGTTCAATGGAAACTTAATTAATCCAATACGACGATGCAGATAAAGCAAAGATAGTGAAAGAAGACATGTCGAGAAGGTGGAGAGTGTTCCAGTGTTGATAAGAAGGGAAAGAAGTCATTGAACGCACCATGGGTCATCCTTTTCTTAGGTTTGGGGATTGACTCTCCTCATTGAAAATGAGAGTAGGTCCTTTGGACATGTGTAGACCTTTCATTATTATATCTTTTTCTAGTTTAGAATTGTTGAAAATTTTCTTCATGTTTTTCATTAGTGTTGTAGAGATGGGCAAATTTATTTTTCTTTTATAGTTTTCCTTTTCCGTTGAGACAATTGAATCATTACAATCGTATTATTATACTCAAGCTATTAGTTGAGCTTTTGCTAGCTTGTTAGATACCATTACATATTTTGCATAATGTTATCTAGTTTACATATCAACAAGGTCTATCCCAACTCATCATAAAGCAACGTATGAACAACATTTTGTGTTAACTTAGTTTAGTGTAGCGTGCGTACACACTATATATGAATAACATGTTGAAAGTTTTCCCTATTAAAAATATTGGAAACTAGAACTCTCATAAAATTTGTCAATATAACGCAAGTTGAAAAAGAAATGTTCTCGTGAATGTCTCTGAACTCAAGCCAACATGTACTTGCATGCAGTAATTTTGGTTACTCTATGTCTCTAGTGTGAAATTGAAAAATAAACAACTTTTCATATTCTGATCATATATCCAAAAGTAAAAAGTGTTTTGTTTTTCAAAATGGTGAAAAGGGTTGGAGAAAGTAAAAATAGGTAATCATCTTTTAAAAGTAGTTTTCAATGTTTAAAACATTAATCACACAAGCCTTAAATATTTGGAGTATCATCATTCAGAACTTGTATGAAATAGTAACATATGTTCCTCGTTTTTTCAAGTTCTACCTCACTTAACAATGGAAGAGAAAGATGGGAATGTGAAGATTAGAGACCGATCAGCATCATCGGATGAGGCAACACTTTGATTCGAGACTGGAGTATGGCCTAAGGTGAACACCATCATCCTCAGCAAGATAGTCTTGCAAAAGGAATAACAATCCACGATGTTTTGTGAAGTGAAACAAATATGCTTATTTTTCTTAGCAAAAAAATTGGGTTGGTATCAGTCCTATTTTAGATAAATTTGGTCTCTACACACAAGCCTTAATTATTTGGAGTATCATTGTTCAAAATTTGTATGAAATAGTTAACTCATGTTCCTTGTTTTCTCAAGTTCTACTTCACTTAACAATGGAGGAGAAAGATGGGAATGTGCAGATTAGAGACTTGTCATCATATTTTCTATTAAAAAGAATCGAAATTAAAAATAAAAACTATAAGAAACAAATTGAATAAGTATATGCATATAATAAGATAAACAATAATAAATAATGTATAATCTAGCGAGGTCGGGGTGGAGGCGAGCCAAGTATCGACATCACCAAACCCACCCCCATCAGAGCGGGTTTTCCCGTCAAGCTCGAGCTGAGGTCCAATCGGTACCCATTGAGTCAGGTGTCATTGACATCCCTATCTTAAAGTTGCAACTGATGGGATGCACGAAGTGAGCCCCATAGATGTAATCTTCAAGATGGATTTTAAACTAGTAGTTGATGGAAGCATAAATGCTATTGAGTTTGGAAGCAGTTTTTAGGAGTGTGATTTTCATTTTTTTTCCTTTTGTAATCTTCAAAGATGTAGTCTCGACTAACTTTTTTTCTCTATTTTTAAAATCAAACACGCCAAGGGATAGAAGTGCTAGAAAACTAAATTCAACAAACACGTGAGTGTAAAATGAGTGACTTTAGTCGATCATGATTGCATTAGCTCAAGAAAGGGATACAATGCCGGTTAAATCAGCATTTCCACACCGGTTATAGAGTGGTGTGGTTTCCAAGGGTGTAGAAGATTAGACTTTTAACGCTGGTTCATTCAACAATCGGGGTGTGGCTGGAGGTTGTTCATCTCTTTTTCTGTTGCAGCATATCCTCTCGGGTGTGGCTGGAGGTGTGCCAATGGGCTGGTATTTCGCTGCAGAATTTTTCTACTATATGGGATTGCTACCATTTGGATATGCTGCACATTGTGTGGATTGCTACCATTTGGATAATATGGATTAGTAGAAACCATGTCATTTTTAGGGGAGGGCAATGCTCAGTTTTTTTTTGATAGGTCAGAAGTCTATTGCTATTGCGGCACTAGGGGTGCCACAACCCAATTACAAAGTTTACAACCGGTTTAAACAAGATGCGAGGCTATTGCTCCATTCTTCAAACTCAAGGGACAAATGTTTCCCCACCCTATTTGCAAACCACCCCCAAGAGAGCCCTTTTACATGGTCTAACATTTGATTCACATTATAAACTCCCCCTCTAAATATAATCCTATTTCTATTTAACCATATAACCCATACAACGGATACCCAAATCAAAAACCGGACCTTCTTCTTCTTTTTCCCTTCAATGTTAATGTTATGGCTGATTAGGTGCTCCCACAAGTTGCTGCTCTCCTCCACCGAACCTCCTGACCATGACAGCACTAAGTTCCACAGTTGGTTAACAATTCTGCAGCGTGAAAATAAGTGGCCTGCGTCTTCGACCGCATCGTTACAGAATACACATGATACGCTGCTACTGCTATCAAGTATGCCACACTGCTGTAACAGCACTCGTGTAGGCAATCTGTTTACCAACACTCGCCAACCATGCACAAGAAATTTCGACGGAGCAGCTGTTTTCCAAAAACAATGCGCTGTTCTTGCTTCTTGATCATTTATCAGCTCTGCTGCACTGCTTCTAACTAGCTTTTTATAGGCTGAGTTAACAGTGAAATGCTTTACTAACGTCTCAGTCCATATCCAACGATCCTCTTCTTCCATTGATGGCGCTAACGGTAACAGCAGGTTTTCCAGCTCTTCTACCTGTTCTACCTCCTCTTCCGACAATTCATGAGTCCATTGTAATTCCCACCTCCAATTAGAGTCAAACGAGCCACCAAATTGCGAAACAGTGCCTTCAATTGTTGCTGAAAACTGAACTAATTGCGGGTATAAATCAGCCAATGACCAAGGTCCACACCATTTATCAAACCAGAATTTTACCGGGTTTCTCGACCCCAACTTTAACTTTATCAATTCTTCAAACCAACTATTGTCTTGTGTCAAATTTTTGTCTATTAAGTGCACATCTTTCCACCACACCGACCTTTGAGACTCCCTTAAAACTCCTTCCTCGCCATATAAACCATCCAACGTTCTTTTCCATAAACCATCCCTTTCTACTAACAATCTCCACCTCCATTCCCCCAATAAGGCTAAATTAAAAAGCTCCATGTTTCTTATACCGAGGCCCCCTCTATCTTTCGGCAAACATAGTTTACTCCAACTCACCCATGCCACCTTCCTAATCTCCGCACTTCCCCCCCATAGAAAGTTCCTTTGAATTTTTACCATTTCCTTTATCACTTTCTTCGGTGCCTTGAAGAATGAAAAATAGTAAAGGGGAAGGCTAGCAAGTACCGAGTTTATTAACGTTATTCTTCCCCCATGGAAAGTTGCCTACTTCTCCACAAAGATAGTTTGCCTTTCATTTTTTTAATCACCGGATTCCAAGTGCTTGCCACTCTTGGATTAGCTCCAACCGGAACCCCAAGGAATTTAAAAGGTATGCTTCCGGTATTGCAATACAAAAATCTTGCTCCAACTTCTAACTCCTCTACACCCACACTTGCTCCCACAAGACAACTCTTATGGAAGTTAACACGTAACCCCGATACAAGCTCGAACACCCTCATTATTTCCTTGAGACACCATAGGTTCTCCTTCGCCTTTGAAACCATAAACAACGTATCGTCCACAAATTGAAGAACCGGTGTTGCTAGTCCTTCTTTGACCGAAAAGGCTTCAAGATGCCCTAGGTCAAAACTTCTCCTAACTAATCCAGCTAGTCCTTCAGTCACCATTAGAAAAAGGAAGGGGGCAAGTGGGTCTCCTTGCCTTAATCCACGCTCCATTGAGAATTCCCCGGTTGGACTTCCGTTGACTAGGACCGCCACTTGACCCGAGAATATACATGCTCGCATCCATTCTCTCCACTTTGCACAAAACCCCATACGGACCATCATATACTCTAAAAATTTCCATGCCACCGAATCATACGCCTTCTCGAAATCCACTTTAAATAGGACAAGCGGCCTTCTCTTTTTCTTTGCAAGATTAATCATTTCATTTGCTACTAGAACACCATCTAGGATTTGTCTACCTTTTAAGAAAGCCGTTTGAGTAGTTGAAATTAAACCGGGCAATACCTCTTTTAGTCTTCCCGCCAACACCTTTGAAATGATCTTGTACATACAACCTATAAGTGATATAGGTCTAAAATCCCCTAGTTCTTGAGGATTCTTTTTTTTCCAATTAGTGCTACAAATGATGATGTGAATGCCTTGGGTAACCTTGCATTTAAATGGAATTGATGAAGCACCCCCAAGACCTCCTCCTTTATTGTTCCCCAACATGATTTGATAAAGTTAAAATTGAACTCATCGGGTCCCGGGCTCTTATTCCCTTCACAACTCCATATTGCCTCCTCCACTTCTTCCATGGTGAATTTGGATATTAAATTATTACCTTCCCTTTGAGATATTTTTTGAAGCTCAATACCATCGAGGGTTGGTCTCTCATTCACCCTTTCGGAAAATTGTTGTTGGAAATGCCTCCGTACCTCCTCTTTGATGTCTCTTACTTCATGTAACCACTCCTCTCCCACCTTGAGTACCTTTATACTGTTTCTCCTTTCTCTAATCTTGATGGCTTGATGAAAAAACCTTGTATTCCCATCTCCTTGTTGTATCCAATCCACCCTCGCCTTTTGGGCTAAGATGGACTCTTTTTGGTTTAGTTCGTTCCAAAAGGCCGAATTCAATTGCTCCACTTCTCTCCATCCCACCCCTCTTCATACACTTCCTCTTGTTCCATCACATTCATTTCTTTTACAATACCTTCTATCTTGAGATCCTTTATTCCATATACCTCTTTGTTCCACACCTTCAAGCCCTCTTTTACATACTTGAGTTTCTCCTTTACTACATGAGCCATCCACCCTTCTACTTTCAACTCCTTCCACTTTTCTTCCATAAAATTCTTTCCTCCTTCATGTTTAAGCCACCCATTAAAGAACCGGAATGGTTTAGGTCCCCAATTTTTATTTGAAGACATCAACCACACCGGGCAATGATCCGATGTATCCCTCTCGCCTATCCATTGTGCCTTAACTTCCCATTCTTCAATTAATTCTTGCGAAAGGAAAATTCTATCAATTCTACTTGCCGTCGGACCATTTGGTTGAAACCATGTAAATTTCTTCCCCAAAACAACCGGTTCCTCTACCCCCATCTCCTCCAAAAAGAACTTGAAATCTTGGCTCTCTCTTGCACTATACCTCAAATTCCTTCCCCTCCTCTCCGTTCTTCTTAACACTATATTGAAATCCCCTCCAATAACCCACACTCCTTCACTCAGCCTCTCTTTTTCCCTCATCAAACTCGCCCACAAGTCCCTCTTCCTCCTTGCCGAACAACCCGAGTACACATTTACAAAGTAACACACTCTCTCTCCTATTTGGGCAGCCACACCAACGAAACCGGACTGAGAAAACGAGAACAAAAAATTCAGAATTCCTTTCCTCCAAAACGTGAGGATTCCACCTGACAAACCGTTTGATGGCAATGCTTGCCACTCAACATCATCCCCACCCCACATTCTAGTTACAATTCTTGAGTCTATCTCCGACCTCTTTGTTTCTTGTATGAAGCACATATCGAATCTTTCTCTTTGAACTAGGCTTTTGAAACGCCTTTGTTTGGCATTACTGCCAATTCCCCTCATATTGAAAGAGACTATCTTCATAAGGAACCGTTAAGGTTCACCATCTTCTTCCATGCTTCTTTGTCTCTAGCTTCCATTTCTTTAATTTTTTCAATGAAGGCATGGTCATTGTTATTGCCGTTAACCCCAATCTTTTTTGCAAATGTCCAAATCTTCTCTTCTTTTGACAGTCTAGCATCGGCCCACAATGATTGCGGATTTGAAATTTCTAAATTTGAGTTCCCTTCCGAGGTATCACCACTAAGGTCATTAATCAATATAGGTTGTGATTCAATGGGGATGGCTGGAGTCAACGGCAAGGCCGAAAGATCAACAATGTTAGGGATAGATGGAATATCATCGTTAATAGGGTTGGGATTTGAGGTAGGGCTATGGGGAGAGAAGGATTCAGGGGCGAAGAAATGGGTAGATGATGAAGAAGCGGAGTGAAGGGATGGAGAAACAAGTGAAAGAGGAGTTGAAGGGGTGGCCGAATTAACACAAAGGTCCAGGGGATAGGTGGAAGGAGGAGATTTCGGTGGAGAAGAGAGACCAGGTGGTGCAGCAGGGGGTTTGAGAATGGGCTTGGAAGGAGGAGGTGAGGCTGGGCTAGATGAGCTCTTCAGAACTGACATTGGGCTGTTTGATTGAGATGGGCTCGAGTTAGGGTTATTATCAATGTTTGCCATTCCAATTTTTAAACCAGCCGCTGGTGATGAGGCAATACGTGCCCCACTTGCTTCCTTGAGATTTTCACCACTAAGGTCATTCCCCATACATATCATTATTTGTTTGCTTTTAGAATCATGCACCTCCTCATCATTACTTTCATTCACCAAGGTATCTTTTCCTAGGTCAGTGGACTTTTCCTGCACTAATTGATTAGACCTAGGAGTAGAAGCTTCCACCTGAGTTCTTTCATCTTCCATATCGGAATCTTGCTGGGCACCGTCGCTTCCGTCCGAGCTACCATCTGATTCTTCATCAAAATCATTGATTTTTTCTTCTTCTTCTTCTTCACTTTCAGAGTCACTTTCAGGATCTAGAATCTTAGTCTCTCTTCTTTTACACCATTGCATTGGCCCATACCAATCTTCCACCACTTTTATTACAAATAACTCTCCATTGATGTCGATTTTTACCACGAAGTTAATTATATCATGGACTATCGTTCTTATAAGAACCCTTGCCACGTCCATCGTCTTTTTCTACTCCGTATTCTCATCCACATTTATGAATTCACCTGTACCAGATACCACAAATCTGAAAAATGCATCATTCCAAGCATGTACAGGTATTCCATAGCATCTCACCCAAGTTAATCTTTCATTATCAATTTCCCCCGGGCTCCATTTTCTTACTTTTTTAAACCAATGCCCCAACCAATCCGCTGCATCTTCCAGTAAAGCTTCCATCTCTCCTTCTTCCAAACTTTCAAGCAGCACAAAATTCGATCCCAAAGGGGTTGCCCTTATAGAGAAATAGCCTTCTTGAATAAAATCTTCCTGTATATTGTACGCCTTCCCCGGCGTCCAAACTTCACCCACATAAGCGTTGCTGAATTTGCTAATTTCCTCTTCACCAATTCTATAATGACAATGCGCCCATACCTTCTTTTTTGGGGGTTTGTATGCTGCTAATTGGTTTTCAGATGCTACTGTTTCAGGCTGGTTTTGCAATACTGGTTTTTTGTGAATTTTTGGAATCCAAGCTTTTTGGGGTGGTTTTCTAAACGGTGGTTTTTGGGGTGGTTTTCGGACCAGAGGATTTGGGGGTAGTTTCGGGTGAGAGATGGTAAGGGGAATCGGTTTAGGTTTAGGTTGGGGGTCAACATCAGCAGATTTCGGGTTATTTAGTGGATTCGGTTTTGGTATTGCAATAGTTGTTTTGAAAGGTTCAGGTCTCTGGTTTTCACGATGCACTGGTTTAGGGTTTGTTTTTTGGTATGCTGGTTTGTAGTGATTGGGATTGGTTTGATATTGATCTTGTTTGTTCCTTTGAAATCTTGGCATGTTAACCATGATTTTCTCACTTCCAATGATAATATTATCCAGTTTGATTGCAAATCTCTCTGGATCCTCTACATTAAGAGCTCTTGCAAACCCAAATCTCTTCCCTATTTTGTCTCTTTTTGCTGGTATTACAACTTCTTCAAATTCCCCATAGTGGAGGAATTCCTTCAACATGTGTTTAGCATAGAAATTATCTGGTATGTTGGTGAAATAGTAGGAGGTTGACGTCGCCCCTTTTGATACAAACAGATTGCTCCTTGCTACATCTGCCCTCCGTTGAACACTTGCTGGTTTTCTCCTCCTTACTACCTGCCAGCCTTCTTCATCTTCATACTTCTGATCTTTCCTATTCTCTATTCTCAGTCCAAACTTCCGTTGATGTCGCTCACGCTCCCTCTCCCTCTCGCGCTCTCTCTCTCATCTTTTTGTAGGGCAATGCTCAGTAAATGTAATGGTAAAACAAATCAAACAATTAGCATGGGGGTGGTTTGCTCATAGAGTAGACACTAAAACTTCTATTACTTTTGAGACTTGGTGCTCTAATACATTAACTAGTTTATCCTTTGGTGAAGGGGATTGAATGTAATGTGACTCTACTTGTATATGGGTAGTGGTACCCCTTGTACCCCCTATTAATATAATTTGACTTATCAAAAAAAAAACAATCGGGGTAATATTGCTTTTTAAACACTTAAAAAACTCAAAATAATGTGGCTTGTTTGTCGATCATTAGTGATAAACCAATGTTAAAATGTTTTTTTATATAATTAATATGTTTCTTTGGTTTCCCAATGCTAGGTAAAATTTTATGAAGATTTCAAAACCCTCAATGCTAGGTAAAATTTCGTGGTATAAATAGGAAATTTTATGAAGGAAAAAAGAGGAGGAGAGAGGAGAGAAAAATCACACACTACCTAGTAGTGACAACTCCATCATCTTTGAGAAACCAATTATACACACCAATCACATAAAGAAAGAAAGAAAGAAAGAAAAAGAAAAAAGAGAATAAGGAAATACAAAAGCAACTCATAAAGAGGAAACAAAGCTAAGGTACAAAATACAATTCCTGTAAATATTGGTTGTTGTGTTGTGTTGCCCTTTATTGGTTTTATTGTCTATATGATATGATTAGTGTGTGTAATATCCTGTATTTCTGCTTTTTATCTTATTTTTTATTATTAGTTTGTGTAAAAAATATTAATGTTATGGAGTGTGTGTGTATATATACTTTATATGTAATGAGTAATTGGTGATAACTACTTTAGATATTCCTATTTGGTTATTTCCAACACTTTTTGATCTCAATAAAATTAAGAATGAGTTTTCAAAATAACACAACTTTCAAACTTATCAAAAATAACACAATTTCAAATTTCAAGCACCGACCAAATCAAACAACTTCCCTTATTTTAGATTATTAAAACCAACCTACACAAAATTATTATCCACCCCAGAACTATGTAGGTTTGAATTTCCTATTGCACCGAGGGATAGTAGGAGCAAGAGACCACCTATGTCAAGCTATATAGTATTTGTTTTCTTAACTTTCCCCCATTTTTTTATAAATATAAATCAATTTTGTAAATAAATAATTGTGTACTATATTTTCACGTCAAGAGTAAATAAATATTTTCAAAGTTAACATAATCTTGCACATTTAATTAGAGGTGCCGTTTTTAACAGGTGTCGTAGGGGTTCTAATACATTCCCTACGCATAACCGACTCCTGAACCTTAAATCTGTTTCCGAAGACAAATTTTTCTTTTTTATAAGGGTCTTCCAACGTTCGCCCTAACTAGTTAACGGTGGTGGAGACTCCATGTCATTGAAACCTAGTTTCAAATTGTTTAAGCGCATGTCCCGATCCCGTTTGCGACAATTTCCAATACAGAATTATATGGAGAAAAATATATATATCAACCTAGGTGGACTGTGTGTTACTTCAAAATCACAACTAAGCGTTTATCATGCTAAGGAACAATATCAGAAGCAGATCATCTTTGAGAGAAGGAAAAAATGAGTACAGATATATTTCGTGTATTCAATTTTTGCTCTCAAAGTAGTTCTACTTTCGAGTAACCATGCTCACTTTTCATTGGAAAAATGATGCTCCATATTGTGGATACTGATCATCATAACTTCTTTTACGACATATATAGTTTAATGGTGAGGCCTAGGTTGCCTTTGAAAAAATATACAAGTCAATCATGTGACTTAGTAGAATTTACCTTTTAGGCGAAGCCTAAGCTGCATTTGAAAAAAAAAAGTGGCTAACTTACCCAATCTCACTTGTATTCACTCAAAATCTAACACATTTTTGAGTGAAATACAAGTGAGTAGGGATTAGTTAGCCACATTTTTTATGTTGGAATCCAAACAAAAATTGAAAAAATGATTGATTTTATTAGTGTTTCATCATGTTGAGTAGGGGTTCATCTGACGTATAGTAGAGCTGGGAAAGGAAAAATGGGAGGATCTCTACATAAATGAACTTTGGAAATATAAAAGGCGTAGGTAAGTTTAGCTAACACTTTTCTTTCAAGACTTTTATTAATGTTTTTTTGAGTCTTTTAAAACGTACGCTTTTAAGCGCTATAAAATTCGTGAGAGACTAAAAGCGTTGACTAAGGAAAATGTGGAGACTAAAAGTGAGTAAAATTTTTATTGGAACTAACAAACAAAACTCAAAAATCTTATAGAGACTAATAACATATTTAACCAAAAAATATATAAGAAAGACTACTTATCTATGAAACAATTCTTTAAGCCGGTGAAAAACTACTATTATCCATATCTGTCTTTCTAATTTTTTCTCTTTCTTCCCTCCTTATATTTCCACATTTTTTCAAAATTTACTATTCTTCTGCTTAGTCTTCCTTCTCACTCTTCTCTCTTCTCAGATTTTAAAAGCTTTTGAATTCATCTTTTTATTTCTCAATTGCATTTGAGAAGAAACTAGAGAAATCTGAACAAAGAGGAATGAGAATGGGAGAGTTGAAAAAGCCCTTATTACAGTTTCCGTATATCATCAATTTTTGAACGTAACATTCACAAATCCAATACTCTTCATTCTTTACCCAAATCATACGCAGCAATTGACTAATACTGTTCTCCTTCTTCCAAGAGCAATTATTTCTCTTTCTAATTTCTTTCTCATACGTACATTTTATAAGTATGTTCTTTCTTCATTTTCAATTTTTTATGCTATTTATTGTTATTTTCTTCATGTGTGTTATTTAACAACGCGCGTGTACTTTTTTTTTAAATAACGTATTAGTCATTGAAACAAACCAATATGACAGAGTGTCAATTAATTTTTGATTTGTATGAAAAGTGATATACATGACCACAGGATAGTATCACGCGCTGTTCGACATGGTCGATATATTTCTTTTTCAATATGAATTTTTTAATTTGTATAAGTTGCTAGGTGTCAATATATGAGTTCCTCCTTTCATTCTCAAAAACAATCCTTTCATTCTCGGCCCACCATCGTTCATAATCTTCACGTTCTTTTTTTAGCTGTATGTATAAATGTCCCAATAACTTAAGTATATACTTCAATATTTCTGTTTTTTAATAGTGCAACTTGTATTTAAGACAAACTTAAGTATATACTTCAATATTTCTGTTTTTTATCGACAAAGTATTTAAATACGTGTATCAGAATCTATTTTGAAGTATTGATATACTTTTTCCTTGTAAATAAAGTAACTAAGTCAAAACCTTGAGTCAGTGGACACAATACAAAATTTTATTTGTAAAAATAAATGGAATGAAATATAAAAGTATAAAATTTTATTTGTAACTTTCTACTAATTGTTAGTTGTGTTTTCTCTATTAGAAAAATTACTTATACTGCTTTTATGAAAATCAAATTGCATCAATATATTATATATTATAATAATAAAAATAAAAGAATATAAAAATCTATAAATTTGTTATTTGGACTGTTCAACGTCTGGTTCTCACTGTTGAAAACAATTAAATGATAATTCGAGTCAGGTTTTGAAAATACGTATTTCGGAACTATAGAGTTTAGTTTTCCGTTACCTTAATTTCGGTGTGCTTGTTTTGGAACAAAAATTCGATTTGCATAGGCTCGAGGCTAAGTTCACGAGCAATAATTCTCATCTGTGTCAAACCATATGCGTTCAACTCGTATCGAGTGCAGAAATTGAACTATAAAAAAAGGTTTCAACAGAAACGATGCAAATTCGAAAACAGTGAGAAAAATAGAAACTTTCATTTGCATTTTTGTTTTTCACATCGTTCTCCAGTTTGCATTATTTTGATTGGAACCTTTTGATATCGTTCATTTTCTGGACACAATACGAGTTGAACGCAATTGGTTGAGAAATCAGCAAATAAGATTCAAAACCCATTTTATAGATATGAATTGCTTCTTCACGGTATTTTGCTTTTCAGCGCTTTTCTAAACAAAATGATTGTCTTATTCTGATTCCTTGTTGAATTTTGAGTATTTTATGCTCAAGAGTTGTTCAATTTGGTGCTCTATAGCAAATTCACGTACGTACCATTGTTGAGATTGCAGGTTTTTTGAACTTCTTTAATTCAAGATTTCGGTTCCAGAAGTGATTTTGCGTGAGTTATTCAAGAAACGGGAAATCGAAGGGACCTTAATGTGCTTGGAGACATTCATAGTGTTCTTCATTTTTCTAAATTTATGTTTTGAAGGACCAAACGGAAACAAATATGAAAGATAAAGAACTAAAGTGAGAGAAAAAAATATAAATCACTAAGATTAGAGAAAAAATATAAATGACCAAACTGAAACTCTGGTCAAAGATAAATGACCAAAAGTGAAATTTAGCGTAAGTTTTATTATCGGTACGATTTTGATGAGGAAATACTACAAGTTGATTTCATCACAGTAGAGGGAATGGAGGGCTTGATCATTAAAATAATTAAGGAACATTTACAACCAAGCCCTCAAGATACGCCATCCCATTATCCATCAAGAAGAGACAACCTATAAAAGAAGTTAGATAGGGAGGGAGAGAGAGAGAGAGAGAGAGAGAGAGAGAGAGAGAGAGAGAGAGAGAGAGAGAGAGAGAGAGAGAGAGAGAGAGAGAGAGAGAGAGAGAGAGAGAGAGAGAGAGAGAGAGAGAGAGAGAGAGAGAGAGAGAGAGAGAGAGAGAGAGACGGGTGAAACCATAAATCATTTTGGTTGATTTCATCACCGCAATTCAAAAACGTCTATCTATTTCTATTCTTACCCATCCACATTCAAAAACGAGTAAAGGAATTTTCAAACTTGATACTTTGATTGCTTAGTTATGTTAGTAGTATGCAGTACTTGGGGGAATTTTGTTAGTAATTAGAGTGTTTATTCTATTTTAATTGATTGAATTAAATTGTTATGTATGTTTCAGGTATGTGTTAGTTGTTTAATTAACATGCATTAACAAAATTAAGGTCAAGAAAGAAATAAAATTAGTAAGAGTTGGGGGATTAAATAGCAAATTAACTTAGAGGGAATTGAGGGGTTGATCATTAAAATAAGAAACATTTATAACCAAGCCCTCAAAAAATAGACAGCCTATGAGAGAGAGAGAGAGAGAGACCATAAATCATTCGGGTTGATTTCGTCACCGCAATTCAAAAACGTCTATCTATTTCTATTCTTACCCATCCACTTTTTTTTTATAACTAAAATTTTATTAATGGATCTAGCACAACCAACACGCAAAGCTAGGAAGAGATGATTAAGACCAAAATACACCAACATAATTACAAAACACCCAAAAGCTGAAGCCATAATACACTAGCACCAATAGACAACACCCACTACAATACAACCGAACAAAGCAAGAAACAAAGAAACCCTAACCTTACCAAGATAACCCAACAAAACACCTCATTCCATCTCAATTACAAATCTGAAAACACGATCTTCTTGACTAAGGAAGCACACTAGTAGGAAGAGCAGAAGTTGGAGATTAGAGCTACAATTATCAATGATTTCAGCAGAAAACCGTTTTCACAGCTCAAATCTGAGTCTCCTAGCAATCTAAGGCCTCCTTGTACCACTAGTTCTCAACAACCATTTTTTCATTCTCAGCCCTCCAGCATATTCTTCACCTCCTTTTTCAAACTGTATGCATAAATGCTCCAATAATTATTCATTAATACTGCAACTTGTATTTATTTAGGACAAGCTAAAGTATATATACTTCAATATTTTTCCTTTTATCAATAAATTGGAAATTTGGACGGTTCAACCTTAGTTCTAACTGTTTAAAAAATTTAAATCATAAATAGAGCCAGGTTATGAAAATTAGTGTTTTGGAACTATAGGGTTTAGTTTTCCTTTACCTTACTATTGGTGCGCTTGTTTTGGAACCAAAATTTGATTTGCCTAGGCTCGAGGCCGAGCGCACAAGCAAGAATTCTCATTTGGCTCTCAACTGGGTGAGAGCACCGCCGATAGAACCTGAAGAGTAAGAAAACCACACTCAAGAGAATGAATAAAAAATGAGATGCATTTAAACACTGACGCTACGTACATTTCCAATTGTTGAACTTGGTGTTGTGTGGGGCGAAGGTGTCCCTTCCTTTTAGGTTGATTGTTGGTCGTCAATCGAACGACGAGCTCCCCCTTCCACCACCGCCTCCACCTGAGGATCAAACATCGTGTTTGGTTGTTGTTGAACTTGAGGATCAGACATATATTGTTCGATATTGTTGTTCAACTTGAGGGATATCAAACATGATTGAGAAATACATTTCCATCGTTCATAGTTTCAGAATAAAACATATGTTTCAGTAAATTTCATTACATAAACAATGTTGGAAATAAAAGAAACAACAAAAGAACTCACCTAACTTGGATCGGAGCAATATTCCTTACTATCTAGAGCTGTTTCTTCTACCAGGGGTGAAGAACTTACACAATCAACCTCCAATTTATATCTCTTGTGTCTGAGGTGTGGCTTTAAATTTTACCCTAAAGTCATGCGGAAATTACTATCTTTTTTTATTCAAAATTGTCCGTATTGGGCAGAGTTAATGAAGTTCACCAAAAAAATGGCAGAGTAAATGAAAAAAGTCAATGCTCTTCTTAGTGGCTAAGCAACTTGAGGGGTAAAATTGACTATTTATTCTTCTCTTCTTAGATTGGCTAACCTCAAATCTTCTTACGTTTTATTGGGAAAATAAAAAGGAGACTTCAGTTTTTAAAAGAGTTGACAATTTGACTTGGTGTGAAAAAGTTTATCTTGGGATAAGAAAACTGGTGTAATAATAATAATAATAATAATAATAATAATAATAATAATAATAATAATAATAAAGAGTGTAATAGTAATTGAAGACTAGCTTAATATGGGTCAAATATATTGAAGTCAATATTTTCAAAAAAAAATCATGAATTATGCTTTCAGAAAAAGTGTTCAAGTCAAAGTAAAAATAAGATACTAGTTTGAGAAAAACTAAAAAAGCATGAAAAAACTTACTTTGGTGTTGAGCAAGAAAAATCTAAGAAGTGAACAATGTGAGAGTTATTTGTAATCAGATATGAACTTGATTGAATTGGACTGTGTAGGTTATAACTAAGAGAGGGGGAAACCAAAACAAAACAAGACAAAAAGGCATAAATAAAGAAGTGAGAAAATATAATAAATAAAGAGAGAGGTATATAGAGATGGTGGGATGACGTGGTCGTGGGGGCACCGGCTTCCGAGTTCAATCTTGGGAATTTACTCTTTTTTTTGTTAATCTGATTTTCGTTTTCTCTTTTTCTTTTCTTAATCTGATGTTTTCGTTTTCCAGTCTCGAGAAGATGAAGAAATTAGGGGCTTTTGAATTGCAAAAGCATTTTTTTGATTTGAACAGATCCCCAAATCGATATCCAAATCTCCATTTCTAGTTTCGTTTTTCAATCGTTTTCCAGATCAATATCCAAATCTCCTATTCACCATCGCAAGTCGCAACTGCTCACCAACAGATCTGGGTTTGGGTTGGAGGTGAATGGGTTTTTTTTACGAACCTAAAGCAATGTATAGTGGATGGTGTTGTATCGTTAGACGGTGGTATTATAAGAGAGAATGGTATTAAAAGAGGGAATGAAACTAGAGCAAATAAGGTTGCTGCTCGTGCCTGTAATGGGTTTTTTGGTTGAAGTGTGTTGGTTCTTCATCCAACAGATCTTAGATCTGATTCAGCTTTTTCTTTTTTATTTTAATGTGTTAGTTTATGTTTTTTGTTTTTAAAATTTAAAAACAGATAAATGTCTATGTGTCATTAGATTTAGGATTAAAAAATACATTTATTTGCCACCTCAATTAATGAATATCACGTCAGCAGTTAGTGTATTTAAATGGTATTTGTTTGGTATAGTAGACTCGGTCTTCTTTTTTTTACTCATCTCCCTCAACCTCCAATATTTTCATTCAATGTCTTAATTCGTAAATTGCTATTTGGTTTGCCATGCATAATTAAGTGGTCTTCTTTGTTTAGAAAATATATTATTGAATTCAATATTTATACAGGGATAATATCAATAAATTTTATAACTTAATTATATTTTTTGAGTTTGTCATACCATACATAAAGTATAAATTAAAATCTCTTTTACTAAATACTAATATTAATTTTGCGTTTTGAAAAAAAACGTTACTAAATACTACTGTTCCCTTATGGCCTTCCGCAATTGGGATGTTTCCCTCGCTAAATTTAATGAAGTTGGCGGAAAAGACACTCTACTATGTGTAATGGTATGTTTCCCTCGCTAAATTTAATGAAGTTGGCGGAAAAGACAATCTACTATGTGTAACTTTTGAAAAATAATGGACTAAAATAACGTTTTTTTCAAAACACAAAATTAATATTAGTATTTAGTAAAAGATAATGGACTAAAATAACGTTTTTTTAAAACAAAATAACGTTTCTAGCAAAGACATGGTTTCTAGCAAAGAATCAGATCAAACTCCTATAAAGCAATAGAGGAAACTTACCCAAAAAAACATAAACAAACCACTCCAAAAATTAGTACTTTCTCCATTTAACTTTGTTTGCATTTAAGGTTTTTGCACACCCTTTAACAAAAATGATATAGTAATGTAGATTTTGTAAGAAGTATTGTATAATTTACTATTTAACTTTTTATCTCTCTACATAGATAAATGTGAATAATTTCTTGAGTGTAAAAAGTTCTAATAATAAATAAGGGCATGAGTGAAAAAAATATTAAATGCTTCATTGAAAATGTAAAACAACTACTAATTTGAAATAAATTGTGTCTTGATGTAGAACCTGAGTCGGGATGGAATCCGGGTTGGATCAACGTACCTTTTGAGTTAATGAGTTGCTGAGAGATGTGGGTGTGGTACCTGCACACACTCCGACGCCCAAGTCAATATAGTGAATTGTATTATGAGATGATGTATGAGATCTTACCTGGGGCGCGAAGATGGGTTGGTATTTATAGGGATGCAACTTGGCTGCGAGCCATTGGATTTGGGCTGATCTTGACCATTGATTCAAGCGAGGCGCATGGTGATTTGTGCCTATGTGTGTCGGCTTGGCTTTGGTCTTGCACTCTCCGAGCTACTCCATTGCGGTCCGTTGAGGTCTGTCCTAGGTAGATCTCGGGGCGAAACAATTGCCCCCCAGGCCGGGTCTGGATGCGACTACAGTCTGGTGTCCGAGGTGATACTGGAGGTATGGATGTAGCTCGCCTTAGTGCGTGGATTTCGCATAGTTCTAGGCGCGAGTGTGCGGGTCATTAATGATAGTATGTAGAGAGTGCCTCAATTGGTGTGTTTTGGCGGCGTGTTTCTTCAATCTCAAGGTAAGTCGATTCGGCGCCCCGTCACAATAAAGTGACGATTCGAGTTCAGGACTTCGCAGCTTTCCTCGGCATAAAATATAAGGTTGTTTCCAGGCATTTAGACTTTCGCAACTGTTTCTGACCAATAGCTCCGACTTACAAACTCATTTGTCTGATGTTCCTGCACGGCGAAGATTTCCAGTTTCCAACAAGTTTTCTGGTGGCCACTTACTGCCTTTCTCGACTTGTCTTCCAAGGTAAGGCTTTTTTCCCCTCTTTCGTCTTTTAATTTGTCCTTGATTTCCGAGTTAAGCTATGCCGCCCAGCCTCCGGTGGAGTGACTGAGGTCAGCTGAGTTCGAGGTAGACCTTTTTCGTCTCGACTCTTTCATTATTTTGCGGACACCTTTTTGACGTCGGGCGCCTCTTCGTCGTGTAGGTGTATGGCTCGAAAGAAGCAGACGTTTCAAGACCCAAAAATATGTGGAAAGCCCGCCCCAGAGAGCTCTTTGAGATATTAATGTCGGGTGAGGGGGGCTTCTAACGTCGGTGTTGCCCGAGAAGAAGTGGAGCGCCAGGTGTCTTTTGAAGACCACACTAGTATGAGTTTGGATGAAGAGGGCACTGATACCAATGTGGAGAGCCCAACTCGTGGGCATTCGTCAGGGTCTTCGAGATCGTGACGGAACTCTTCAACCGGCCTTGCTCCATTAAGCTATTCTTTGGTCCACCAAGTGGAGAAAGGTGAAGATGGAACGACGAGGTTCAGGTGGGTGAACCTTCAAAAGAAGAGAGGGTTTAAGTTCTTAATTTTACGCCTACTCGGAATCAGTGAAGAACTTTAAGAGTGATTTTCTTTACGTTGTCTCGGTCAATGATGCTGAATGGTCGAGGTGCTGACTCGGGATGTCGGTGGGAAGATAGACGGCACCCAATTTCATTTTGATTGACCTATAACCATTTTCTTAGCAAGACCAATTAACACTTTTTCTCGGAAGGAGTCTCACCTCAGTCAAGATTATAAGAGGACCTTGAGGATCCTTTCACGATGGACGTCGAACCACATTCCTGGGAATGGGACAGTCGCCACGACCACACTTGTCCGAGCTGATACCATGAAGGAGATGAAGACAGTTCTAGGTCAGATTGTGTTTACTCTGTTATTTCTTTAATTTGTTTAAAGTTGCATAACCCGATTTCACTTTTTTCTTTATTATTTTCTCTTGCAGATGAGATGACGATGAACATTCTTTAACAACTGAAGGCAATGAGTGATTCCGACGATGACATCGAGATAGTCCGAGAGAGAGTTGCCTGCCAACCAAATCCTCCTAACACCCTGATTTTTGTGCCGAATTCTAGGCCCAGGGTATGACCTTCTCTGGTCTTGAACGAAGGACATCAAGCCACTAACCGTAAGTCTGATATCGGCAAACTCCCTCTGGACGTTGAGCTGTAGGGGAAGTTCCCCAAACTGAAGAAACAGAAACCCTACGGATCTTCTAAGCAGAGGAAGTCGAAGCCTTTTGACTCTTCTCCTACCACTTTTGCGTCTCTATCCCGGGTTGACTTTGAGACCTTCCAGCGGAAGCCTTACAGCCTGGTGATCAAGCTTGGCCACCTTGGCAACAAGCTCATGAAGCAGATCGAAGCCGATGCCGCCTTGAGGTAAAGAGGTAGAGACCTCTATGCCTCTTTATACTGAGAAAAGGAGAATTAGACGACATACAAAAGAAACTAAATTTATGTCGTAATGTCATTGTTCCAAAATTGAGGAAGGAATGTGCCCAAGCTCGGGAAGAAAAGGATCCTGCTGAGAAGGAAATGAAGTCGGGCCAAGATAAGCAAAACTCGTCTGAGGAAGCCCAAAAGAAGGTTGAATCCGAGTTGGAGGAACTCCGGGCTGATAAGAAAAAGGCTGACGAGGGGAACGCAGACGCTGAGGAGAATATCCGAGCTAGAGTAGTAGCTTCATATGCTAATGCATTTACCCGAGACTGTGGAATGGCTCGAGGTGAAATTAAAGGCGACTGAGGTCGGCAGAGAGAAAGTTGTGGCTAAGAGGAAGGAAGTCGTCAAGATGGCCGAGTAGGTTGTGGAGGACTCGATAAAGAATGCTCTTGCACAAGTTCAATGTGTGAAGCACGAGCTTGACCTTCTCCAAGACGGCTTGGACAGGGATTGCGAAGTCCAGCAAGGCAAGGTGGTGTTGTTCTCCAAGGATCGGCCAACCTTCGAGATCCGAGCTGAACCCCGCCTCTAGCTCTTTGTATTTTGTTCTTCATTTTTCTTTGGATGACTATAAGGTCCGTTGTGGGATAACCTAGAGTCGGCCGTTTTCACTCTTAACTTGAGGTTCCGGCCGAAATCTGGTTTTTACTTTTTGTTAATGAATGCTGACTTTGTCTATCGTCTTGTTTATCTCTATCAACTTCTACTTTATTTCTTCTTTAAAAACGCCAAGTTTGATACGTCACCATACCCCGTAATAGGGGCTATCCTCCCCCCTCCCCTAAAACGGGGATGTTGGAGTCAATCCCTCTTACCGGCTTACAGTCCCGATCGAGCTAGGTTGAAGGGGCACTTCCTTTAAGGTCGCAATTCAAGGTCAGGGGACAAGCCCCACGTAACTTGCCTGGGTAAGCTTACGAATCAAGCCCGATATAGCTTGTGCCAAGGAGGGTGTGGCTATCAGTGGGCCACCGTGGTAAAATTTGAAGTCATTCTGAGATGCGATCATTAGGGAAACAGTGAAAGCCGAAAAAACTTCGACCTTTGAATCGAAAATCATACAACGTTAACAATTTCAGTAATTTTGTATTTTTAAATCAAAGAGTACATTTATTCATTAGGTAAACAAAAGTGGAGCTCGGGTCTTCGAGCTTCTATCCTTGCTTCCAGACCCACTTCTTGCTGCAGGCCCCTTTTACGCTAGCATACTCATCATCCGACTTCAGCGAGAGGAAATGAGATCGCTTTGTTGAGGCTATGTCGACGTCAAGGGTTATCACTTCGCCCTCGGTGGAGTAAAACTTCATCTTTAAATGCATCGTCGACGCGAGAGCGCCTAACCGACCTAACATAGGGCGACATTTGATGCAATTATAGATTGACTTGCAGGGCAACACCAAGAAGGGGTCTTCACCGTGCGTGATTTTCGTGGCTCGTCTGATCCATAGGTCACCATCAGGTCGAGCTACCCCATCAGATCGTCCTTTAGGGAGAAACACTTGTTAGTATCATGGTTCGTGCTCCTGTGATATCGGCAGTAAAACTTTGCACCAGGAGCTTCTTTTGGCGAGAAGGGACAAGGTCATTCTATGTCGCGGAACTCGATGTTTGCACACTCTGTTGGGATCTTGGCACGCGTTGTGTTGAGCACGGTGTGCTCGACGAAACGACTGGCTCTAGGTTGGCGATCGGGGTTGTCTTTCTTCATAATCAATGTATTTTTGTGATCGACGTAAAAAGTTGGTCAGGTCCTGTGGTTTGTTCACACCGACGGCAACCTGGAAGAGACTCCCTTTCCGCAAACTGTCCTTCATGAATTAGAGTCGGGTCTTATCTTCGATCCCTCTAACGTTCAGCGCCTCTTTGTGGAAGTGCACGATATACTCGTGGAGTGTTTCGCGCTCGCCACTCCTTATCGCCTTTAGCACATTTTCCGATTTGGGCTTTAGCCGAGATGCCAAGAACCTGGTGACGAAGAGTTTTCATAGTTGGGGCCAAGACAAGACCGAATTTGGCCGAAGTTTCCTGAACTAGGCTAGTGCCGCTTTAGAGAGGGTCAAAGGAAAAATCTTGCATTTGATAACTTCGGTGGCGCCCCAGTACTGAAGCATGAGCTCGAAGTAGTCGAGGGGATCGTTGGGGTCGCCTACCCCGGCAAACAAGTTGAGCGCAGGAGGCTTCTATAGTGACCGGGTATTCGGGGAATTATTGATTTGTTGGGTTAAAGGGCTCCGGCGTGCCTCCCCTAAATGGTGGAGGTGGTTGTTTTTGTGTGTCTCCTTCCGAGATCTGAAACTCACCCCCTTTCCCTGTGGGGAAGATGTCAGCGGTGATGTGATGTTTCGCGTGGAGACCTGCTACGAGGTCAGGTGGAACGCCGAGGTGAGGAGGAGGCTCGAGATGAACCTTGATCCAATGACTCGCCAAGCCGATAAGTGGATTCGGGTGACGAGGGCGGTGTTCCGGATGACGATCGATGACCCCGGGACGAGATGGTTCGGAACAAGGAAGCTCCAGACCGGCATGGCCTCCCTCTTGGCATGGTGTGAGTCCATGCAGAAGCTATCTCTTGCTCGATCTGAGTCATGCGAGCATTATGGTGAATGAAGCTCCGAGTTTGATTGTTGAGGGAGTCAAATATCTTTTGCATGGAGCCTGCTGATGTCAGAACGGGTTGCACCTATTCTTGGACCGAGGGAGGAGCCTGGACGACCTCTTTAGGGTCTTGCTGAGGATGATTCGGAATCTCCATTGTGCTAGGGAGGCGAGGCCTTAGCGGGGTTTTGCCTCGTGGTGGCATGACGTCGTCAAGTATGCCGATCTAACTCTCGGTTGAGAGGTGTGGGAGTTTCCCTCCCACTGTGGTCGACAATGTCCTGATGTAGAACCTGAGTCGGGATGGAATCTGGGTTGGGCTGACGTGGATGTGGTACCTACATACACTCTGAGGCCCAAGTCAGTATAGTGAATCGAATGGTGAGATGAGGTATGAAATCTTACCTAGGGCGCGGATGGTGTGGATGGTGATTCGTGCTTGCGTGTGCCGGCTTGGCTTTGGTTTTGCGCGTGCCGAGCTACTCCATTGCAGCCCATTGAGGTCGGTCTGAGGTTTCTCGAGTCAGAACAACTTGATTTTGCTAAAATAAGAAACAAAATAGGACTGGGGGAATAGTTTGTAAATTCACGACAAACATTGTGAATACAACAATAACACAACAATGATTTTGAACACGAAAAGACATGAAGATAAGCCAGGAATGGACAGTACTTAAGCAAAAACCAAATAAGTGATTCACTATTAACATTCCATGGAGTTCATTTCAATTTGACATGTAACTTTAAACTAACATATTTTTATCACCAAATGAGTTACAGCCTACTGTTAACTCCTTCAAATCAACAATATGGAGTCTTTTGAGTCTTTGTTAAACCTCTCGTAAAAGCTACAGAAGTTATTCCCAAATTTGTTTATGCCCTTTCAATCCACCAAACTATGAATTTGAAAAGCTTTTAATTTTTGTCCAAAAAAACCATTTAATTATCTTTATACAATACTAGAAGATTTCAAAATATGCTCGTGGGCTAAACGTTGATGAAGCTCATCTAATCAGCACATGCAAGTTCACGGATTTCTGACGAGTCCACTCATCACCTTCCCCAACGACTTCAGCTTTTCAACTTTATTCTACTATCACCCATGGTGAACCCGATCGAGGCAACCACCTCCGAAAGCAAAGAGTGATTCTGGTCCTCACCTTTCCATAGCCAATGTTGCTATTTTCCTGTGTTGGAAGCACACCAAGTGTTTGTAATTTTGCCTAAACTGAATTTCAGTTTGCACACCAACTGTTTGTAAAAATTCTCAAACCTCTTGAAAAAGCTAACCAAAAATTCTTGCTCCGTTCTCTATCTTCAAGCGTGGTGCGTGTGGGCTGTTTGATTACCTACAGTATTCCGGTCCCAGCGGGAAGCCGGCTCTATTGGGGTTGTTAAACACCTCTCAAACTCCCTGTTGAATCCGAGAAAAGGCAAGGTTTTTTCGACTGTATCGGTGATCGAACTCTTAGCACTACATCTACAATCTAGTGACGGTTACAGTATGTGTGCATTCTGAAGTTTCAGTATGACAGGGGGGTGGCAGATTCGCCCCGGCAGATAAGGATGGGTGGCATCGGGTTAGAAGCATTCAAGAGAGGAAGGGAGGGGGTCGTGGAGGTTTTAGATCTATTGATGTTGCTCTTGGTTCTAGGAAGAATACCGGGGCGGAGGTCATATCGCTCTATTTTTCCTCTTTTCTGGAGATTTGGCGTGCTAGGGATTTGCTTCATCTATTTGATAGGCAAGGAAGAGTCCATGAGGTGGTTATCCCGGCTCGAAGGAATGCGCAAGGTAGGCGATTTGGTTTTGTTCGCTTTCTCGATGTTAAAGACCCGGACCGTCTTGCTACCTTACTTGATAACATATTCATAGAGGGGGAGAAGATTCATGTAAACCTTCCTAGATTCAATCTCGAGTGGAGACATTGGTTTGTGCAACAATAAGTTCTGGGCCCTCCAGAGTAAGGGGGTAGCAAGTAAAGTCTGGGAAAATACCAAGCGCTTAGGGGTTGAAGGTAACTTACAGGATGATCATTATATTGAGCTGATTGAAAACGGGGAAAGAAGAGACGAAGCAGAGAGTAGTAGGAGGGTGCATAACAACATGAAGCCATGAATATCTTATCTTTAAATATTAGAGGGTGGGGTGACCGCGGGAAGCGTCGCCAATTGGTTTCTGTTATAAATTCAGGTTCTTTCGATTTTGTTTGCATTCAGGAGACGAAAAGGGAGGTGATGGTAGAGGGAGAGGTTGGAATGTTATGGGGGAACCGATCCTTCCAATGGCTTCATCAACCCTCAAGTGGTTCTTCGGGAGGGATTCTTTGTTCTTGGCTTGAAGGGGCCTGTTTGGTGATGTCACATTTTTCTGGTGTTGGTTTTCTTGGCATTAGTGCAGTTGTTCTTAATAAAGTTGTTCATGTGGTAAACATCTATGCACCGTGCTCTGCGGGTGCGAGACAAAGGGTGTGGGCTGAGTTGGTAGCTGTCAAACAAAGTCTAGGGGCTGGAGAGTGGTGTATTGTAGGGGATTTTAATGCTGTTTCTAGCAGTTCTGAAAGAAGGGGTAGAAGTGGGAGTACCTCTCAAGTAGAGTTAGACGATTTTAATAGCTTCATTGTAGACATGGATCTTATTGATGTTCCGGTGTCGGGGAAGAAATTCTCTTGGTTTTGCTCAGATGGAATCTCTATGACAGGTTAGACAGGTTTTTGATTTCAGAGGGTCTTATGGCTGATTGGGGGATCACAGGTCAGTGGATTGGCAATCGGGATATCTCCGATCATTCACCTATTTGGCTTCTTCTGTCATCGAATGATTGGGGCTCGAAGCCGTTTCGCTTCTTCAACGCATGGCTGAGTCATGATGGCTTTTTACCTTTTGTTCAATCTTGTTGGAATGGTTTTAGCAATAGAGGTCATAAGGCTTTTGTTTTAAAAGAAAAGTTGAAGTCTCTCAAAGGAAGCATTCGGAGTTGGAATAAAGTGGTTTTTGGTAAAGTCGACTTGAACATTGATACTCTAGTTCGGGATCTGAATTCGTTGGACGATATGTTGTGTGAAGGGTGGGTTAGTGATGTTGTGGCGAACAGAAGAGAAGTTTCTGCCTCGCTTTGGAAAGAAATTCGTGCGAAGGAGTCTTTCTTGGCTCAAAAGTCTAGAGCAAGGTGGATAAAGGAGGGGGATATGAATTCAAAATACTTCCACTCTTTAATGAGGTATAGAAGAAGACGGTGTAGTGTGGATATTCTTAGAGATAACGGGGAGCAAGTGGAGGAGGTGGATGCGGTGAAATTTTTTGTAAAACAACATTTTAAGAAGTGCTTTTCTGAGGCAAATCATAATAGGCCACTTTTGGGCGGTCTTCAATTCAAGCGTTTGACTTCATCTCACGCGGATTCTTTGATTCAACCTTTTACTGAGGAAGAAATAAGGATGGGTGTCTGGGAGTGTGATGGGGATAAAAGTCCGGGTCCGAATGGGTTCAATCTCAACTTCATTAAGTCTGGTTGGAGTTTCATGAAAGAGGATGTGGTAGGTTTTTTCACTGAGTTTTTCGCGTATGCTTTCCTCCCCAAAGCTATCTCGGCTTCTTTCATCGCCTTGGTTCCTAAGAACGATAATCCGCAAGGTTTGGGGGAGTTTAGGCCTATATGCTTGATTGGGTGCATATACAAAATATTAGCCAAGGTCTTAGCTTCTCGACTCAAGAAAGTTATGTCAAGTATTATTTCTCATCATCAATCAGCATTTATAGGGGGGCGGCACATTCTTGACGGTGTAGTGGTGGCGAACGAGTTGGTTGATTATGCCAAAAGAAGCAAGGAAGAATGTATGTTGTTTAAGGTGGACTTTGAAAAAGCTTATGATTCCATCTCTTGGAATTTCTTGTTTTACATGTTGACTAGAATGGGTTTCCCCCAACGTTGGATTGCTTGGATTAAGTCTTGTGTGCGTACTAGCTCCATGTCGGTTCTAGTGAATGGTAGCCCAACTCAAGATTTCAAAGTTCAGCGTGGTCTGCGACAAGGGGACCCTTTGTCGCCTTTCCTCTTTCTTATAGTGGTTGAGGCCTTGTCAGTGTTGATGATGAAGGCGGTGGATATTGGTGATTATCAAGGTTTTTTTTCAATGAGGATTTGAACTTTTCTATTCTTCAATTTGCGGATGACACAATGTTTGTGGGCAAAGCTTCTTGGGCAAATCTTTGGAGTATCAAGTCTATTTTGAGATCCTTTGAGCTTGTTTCCGGTTTGAAGGTAATTTTTCACAAGAGCAAGCTTATAGGTATCCACAGTCCGAATGGGTTTTTGGAGAGAGCTAGCACTTTCCTATTTTGTAGAACGGAATCCATCCCCTTCAAGTTTCTGGGAATCCCAATTGGCGCTAATCCGAGGAGGGAAGCAACTTGGAGCTATGTTTTAGGAGCAGTTAGAAAAGCGGTTGTCTTTGGTCGTTTTCTATCCATTGGAGGCCGGGTAACCCTTATAAACTCCGTTCTTAATAGCATGACACTATATATGTTTTCTTTCTATAAAGCTCCGAAGGTAGTAATCAAGAAGATGGTTAAAATCAAAAGGGATTTTCTTTGGGTATCAAAGAGGGGGAGAGGGGAATGTGTTGGGTGGCTTGGGATAGTATTTGTAAACCAAAGGAAGAGGGAGGTCTCGGGATCAAAAACCTTGAATTATTTAATATAGCTTTGTTGTCTAAGTGGAAATGGAGAGCTTTATCGGATCCCTGTGCGAGTTGGAGTCGTATGTTATCTTGTAGGTACGGAGATTTGGCTTCTTCATTAGTTCAGGATTTGGTGGAAGGTAATCGTCGTAGGGACACGGGATCCATTTGGTGGAGGGACTTGGTGAACTTGGATGTTAATGTAGAGGAACAAAGAAGGTTTGCTTGGTGTGTTAGAAGAGGTTTGGGTGATGGTGCTTCAATTAATTTCTGGAAAGACCAATGGCTTGGGATTGACCCTTTGTTTAAGGTCTTTCCTATCCTGTATAATGGTGTTGGACAGTAGAATTTAACGGTGGCTGAATCCGGTGTCTGGCATAATGATTCTTGGCGTTGGTTGGAACCTTGGCATCTCAGTAATGATGCTGTCCGAACAGCTGAGGCAGACATTCTGCGAGATATTCTCCAGCCCGTGGTTCCAACGAGAATGAAGATGGATTCTTGGATTTGGCCGCTCGATCAATCGAAGAATTATTCGGTTAAAACCTATTATATTCAGCTGGTCCGTGGTGATTTATCCTCTAATGTCTCGGTACAGCAGAATTTTTTTGCAGGTTTATGGAAATCAATAGTGCCTTCGAAAGTGTTGGTTTTTGGCTGGCGGTTGTTGTTGGATGCATTGCCGGTGCGCGAGCAACTATTGCGCAGGAATGTTCTCCAATTGGAAGACGATGCTCGTTGCTCACTGTTGCGTAAAAACACACTTGAGAGCAAGTGTACTCTCTTGCAGAAGTAGTATAAAAAAAATATCGTCTCCACAGGGATTAACTAATAAGTACCAAACTATTTAAGATTAATTATTATTTAGACGAACAAGTGTTTGGTTGTATTAGAAATTAAAATAAAACGAAGTAAATAACAAGAATTAAAATTGAAAAGTTCGATCAACGGAGGGAAGCCTTGGTTTCACTTGCTAGGTTCGATTCCTCTATGTCTAATTCTACCTGAATTCCCTTATTTTATTCAATTACCAATCCCTTTACTAAACCTATTAATCCGTTTGGTCATTCGTGATTAATATTCTTTTCCCTAAATTAATCCTAGTTTGGTCATGCTAGAATTTAAATTTAAGAAAAGCATGAAGTACAAAAAGGTTGAATGATTGGAAGACTAAATTAAAGTTTGGTCATTCTCTAATTATAGTCTCAATTATCCTATAGGTCCACCAACTAGTTGTAGTACGGTCGCTAATCAACTAATTGATTATAAACATGCAAAGGTTGTCAATCCTAGTTATGTAATAAAGCAATAGGATAATATTAATTGAATAAACATTGGGAATTCAAAATATAAATTAAGACATTAAAAGGTCTCTAATCAAGCAAGATCCACCTAAGACCCTAGAAAATGAATTTAGCTATCCATAGTGTTCAAGAACATTGGATTAAAATATAAAGTCATGAATTACAGAATATAAAAATAACTCAGAGATTGAGTAAATTCTGATCCTGTAACCAGTCTCTGTATTCTGCTCCGAAGCTCTCTCACGGTGTCAAGAACGGGTACCAAAATCTCCTTTTTCATCTCCTCTGTGTCCGTGTGCGTGTTGTTGTTGTTACTGTTTTTCTTTGATAATTACGGCTCTCCCCCCAGTTCTAATGTTGAAGCCTTCTATTTATAATGTGAAGCCTCGGGTTGCGTGCTTCCAAAGTTGGAAAAAATAAAGTTGGGATCTCTTCCTTTTCTCTTAGCCGTCCCTTTCTTTAGCTCCAAGGTAGGGTATAGTGCTACTTTTTCCTCAAGCTTTTCAATTACAATGGGCTGGCCTTGAATTTCCTACCAAGGACAATATGGCCTGGATACAAAATTGATCTCTTGTTTTTATTAAGTGCATATATATATATATATATATATATATATATCTATAATTTTGAGTGGCTTTAAACTTGACTTTCATTCTTTTCAACTATTTTCTTCTTTCTGCAAAATAAAGAGCAAAGTAAGTTACTTAGTTATTTAATTGGTAATAACTACTATAAGACTGGCTCAAGAATATCTTTAAAAAAATGCACAAAATTAGAGTTTATCAACTCCCCGACACTTAACTTTTGCTTGCCCTCAAGCAAATTTTCTGGCTCAACAAAATTTTCAAATAAGTAATAGAGACAGTCGAATAAGAGACCCAAAATTAGAAGCACAATGACAGACAATAGAAAATATAGCACATATGAGGTGTCAAAAGGTTGCCTAATTAGAGGCTCAAGTCACTGAAGAATACATTCTGTGAACAAGGGCACTCGCTCACAATCTCTCTAAGTGTTTAGGGACTAGGGAACATATACACTCAAGTTTCCACAAAATGCACATTACCATAAGCTTGTAATTTGACCAAATCTCCACTAAATAGTTCACATGCATGCAACAGATGGGGTTTCATGGGTTGTAATGGGGCCAAGGATGAAATCATGCAAGGTAGGAAACAAGAAGAAAGGGATAATCAAAGGGCTAAAAACAAGAAGCAAATAGTAACCTTTGAAACCAAATATGAACCTCCTATCTATTTTACAATTTTTGTCCAAACTCCAAATTAATTTCACTTTCATTCTTCATTCTTCTTTTTCTATTGAGTCAACTCTTTTTGATTTGCTTTTTTTTCTTAAGTAGACTCTTTTTTTTTTTGGATTTGCCCTTTGGCAGTTTCATTCTTTTGATTTGCCCTTTGGCAGTTTCATTCTTTTGATTTGCCCTTTGGCTCTTTCATTCTTTTGATGTGCCTTTTTCTCCTTCTTGCATTTTTTTTGTAGGAGGAAAAGGTAAGTACATGAAAACTCCTATTTTGTTTCCTTTGTGTGAAAATATTTTTGTAAGCACATGATTCACTCCATTTTTTTTTCTCTTCATCCTCACAAGATAGATAACTAAAGTATAGCACGAAGTTTCAGTCCTGATAATATAGACAAGTAAAATATAGGACGAAATTGTAATTTTCAATAGTTGCTCCACATTCAATTTCAAATGGTTACCACCAACAAAAAAGAAAAAATTATATCTGGGTACAAAAGAAAAAATATAACAAATAGGCTCAATGGGGGCAACTAAGGGATAAATTCATCAAGCAACTCTGAGGCCAGAAAAATACCTAAATCCCCAAATCTTTTTACATGATGCAAATTAATTTTCGCCTTGAAACGGTCAAAAGACAAATTCTAGAATGTAGCAAATTGGGAAACACACTCATAGAAAGAGAAAGGGGTAAAAATTTATGATTTAGTATCAATCCCCTTATGAAGGCTCAGATCTCACATTTAGAAGCTAGTTCACAAAAAGTACTCAAGAGGGACAAATGCTAATTATCAGCTTCCTAAGGACATCCTCACAGTTACAATTAAGCACAAGTCTGTCAAGTAAATTAATTATGGGATCCCCTAAAGGCAAAATCTCTATTTTTTTTTTCAATTTGAAGCATAAGTCATTCAAAACAGGCCAGAAAAAATGCTATCAACATATATGGTGGGTATGTGCATTAATAGAGATTAAGTGACAAAATAAACCATCCTCCCCCACACTAGCATGAAGCATGGTCCTCAATGCAAAATGATCAAATAGAAACAAAAGAAAATAAATGAGAGAGAGAGAGAGAGTAAGAGTGACTTCCCTGAAAGAGTTTGCAAAATGAGCTAATTCCTAAAAAAGACAAAACAAAATAAAAATAAGAGGAAATAAAACACAGGTTGCCTCCTGCGAAGCGCTTGTTTAACGTCCCGAGCCTGACGGTAATAGGGTCAATCCTTGAGGGCAGTGACATAGCTCACTTGGAGTAACCCTTCCTCAAAATGCTTCACACGCTGACCATTGACTTTAAAAGTGGTACCATCTTCATGAGATACCTCAAGAACTCCATACGGAAAAACCTGAGTAATAGTGTAGGGTCCATACCACCTTGAGCGCAACTTTCCTGAAAAAAGACGCAAACGTGAGTTATAAATTAAAACTTTCTCACCAACACGGAATTCACGCTGCTGGATGCAGTTATCATGCCACTTTTTAGTCCACTCCTTATATAACTTGGCATTCTCATAGGCTCCTAGACGGAGCTCATCCAATTCATCTAGCTGCAGCAACCTATTTTCACCTGTAAGCTGAGCATCAAAGTTTAGAAATTTTAAAGCCCAAAGTGCTTTATGCTCTAATTCAACAGGTAAATGACATGCTTTTCCAAAAACAAGACGGTAAGGAGACATCCCAATGGGAGTTTTAAAAGCAGTTCTATAGGCCCATAGTGCATCATCAAGTTTCAAAGACCAATCTTTTCTTGATGCACTAACTGTCTTCTCTAAAATCCTTTTCAGCTCTCTGTTTGAAATTTCAACTTGCCCATTAGTTTGTGGGTGGTAAGGAGTTGCTACCTTATGAGTGACACCATATTTGCTCAAAAGATTTTCAAATTGTTTATTACAAAAATGAGTGCCACCATCACTAATAATGGCTCGAGGAGTTCCAAATCTGGAAAAAATATTTTTCTTTAAAAATTTCACCACCACTCGAGCATCATTAGTGGGTAAGGCTACAGCTTCCACCCACTTAGACACATAATCTACCGCAACAAGAATATATTGATTTGAAAAAGATTCAGGGAAGGGCCCCATAAAGTCAATACCCCATACATCAAATATCTCACAAACCAAAATATTGTTTAGAGGCATCTCTTGACGCCTAGAAATATTGCCACTCCTTTGACAACTATCACAAGCTTTCACAAAATCATGAGCATCTTTAAATATAGTAGGCCAATAAAAACCACATTGCAAAACTTTATATGCAGTTCTATTTGGGCCAAAGTGGCCACCTACCTCTTTAGAGTGACAATGCTCAAGG
Organism: Astragalus glycyphyllos; assembly: GCA_963573325.1. NCBI lineage: Eukaryota > Viridiplantae > Streptophyta > Magnoliopsida > Fabales > Fabaceae > Astragalus > Astragalus glycyphyllos. The sequence goes on along the minus strand of OY754309.1, from coordinate 86,499,147 downwards.
ATAGTGACAATGCTCAAGGATAGAAGTTACCTCATCCATAGGCACACAACGCCTAATTACCTTATCTCCACAAACTTTAAATAGGTAAGGGTCATCCCACAAGTAGTGTCTAGCATCAGAAATTAATTTCTTCTTTTGCTGAAAGGAAAAATCAGGGGGAAAAACCTTACCCACCAAGTAGTTGACGATGTCTGCGAACCAAGGAATAGTAGAAATAGCTAAAAGTCTCTCATCAGGGAAAACCTCTTTGATCTCCCCATCATTTGAGGCCTGCATCACACTATGGTCGAGCCTTGAGAGGTGATCAGCTACAAAGTTCTCTGAGCCTTTCTTGTCTCTAATCTCCAAGTCAAACTCTTGTAGCAACAAAATCCACCTGATTAACCTGGGTTTTGCATCCTGTTTTCCAAGCAAATATCTAATAGCAGCATGATCAGTATAAACAATAACTTTAGAAAGAACAAGGTAATGACGAAACCTGTCAAATGCAAATACTACGGCTAGCAACTCTTTCTCTGTGGTAGTATAATTTCTTTGAGCATCATCAAGAGTGCGACTAGCGTAGTAAATAGTATAGAATACCTTATTCTTTCTTTGCCCCAAAACAGCCCCCACAGCAGTATCGCTGGCATCACATATAATTTCAAAGGGAAGCGACCAATCGGGGGCAGTAACAATAGGGGCACTAATTAATTTTTCCTTTAAACAATTAAAAGCCTTCAAACAAGTGTCAGAAAAATCAAAAGTGGCCTCCTTAACCAATAGGTCAGTCATAGGCTTTGCAATTTTTGAGAAGTCTTTAATAAACCGTCTGTTGAAGCCAGCGTGGCCTAGAAAACTACGAACCCCCTTAACAGAATTGGGTGGGGGCAACTTTGCAATTACCTCAACCTTTGCAGGATCAACTTCGATGCCTCTAGTGGATACCTTGTGTCCCAAAATAATGCAATCTTGCACCATAAACTGACATTTCTCCCAATTGAGCACTAAATTAGTATCCCTGCATCTTTGCAACACTGAATTCAAGTTATGTAAACAATTCTCCTAAGAGGATCCAAAAACAGTAAAATCATCCATGAATATCTCAATGAATTTTTCAACCAAGTCAGAGAAAATAGCCATCATGCATCTTTGGAAAGTGGCAGGGGCATTACATAAACCGAATGACATCCTTTTATATGCAAATGTTCCATATGGGCAAGTAAAAGTAGTTTTTTCTTGATCTTCGGAAGCCATTGGTATTTGCAAATAACCGGAATATCCATCCAAACAACAATAATAATCATGACCTGCCACTCTCTCAAGCATTTGATCAATAAAGGGAAGGGGGAAGTGATCCTTTCGGGTGGCATCATTTAATTTTCTATAATCAATGCACATACGCCACCCGGTTGTTTTTCTAACTGCAATTAATTCATTTTTATCATTTTCCATTACAGTAGTACCTCCCTTTTTAGGAACACATTGAACGGGACTTACCCACTTACTATCAGAGGTAGGATAGATGATACCTGCATCAAGAAGCTTAATCACTTCCTTTTTGACCACCTCTTTCATGTTAGGATTGAGGCGGCGTTGAGGTAGTGCCCGAGGTTGATAATCATCCTCCATATATATCTTGTGAGTGCAAATTGAGGGGCTAATGCCTTTTATATCATGTATAGACCAACCAAAGGCCTCTTTGTTGGCTCTTAGTACCCTCAAAAGCTTATCCTCCATGGTGTCTGTCAAATCTGCAGAAATAATCACAGGCAAAGAGGAAGGGGGTTGCAAGAAAGCATATTTTACATTTGAAGGAAGAGGTTTTAATTCAAGCTCAGGAGCCTCTTCAATTGAAGGTTTGGGATTTGGAGTATCACCCCATTCCAATTCCTCAAATCTATGATTACTCCAATTTTTCTGAGGGTGGTGAGCCTGCAAAAACATTAAGAACTCTTCTTCCTCACCACCCTGCAACATGCCAAGTCCCTGCACAGTAAGTACTTTTTCTAGAGGATCCTGAATTCTAAAATCATCAAAAGTTTCGGAGGTAACCACATCATTAATATCCTTAGCTTGAATAAAATTACAAGAAGCAAATGATGAGGGATTTTTTAATGAGTTCAAAACTTGAAATACAAATTCCTCATCTCCAAGTCTCAAAGTCAATTTTCCCTGTTGTACATCAATTAAACTTTTACCTGTAGCTAAAAAAGGACGCCCCAAAATAATTGGGACTTCCTCATCTTCTTCCATATCCAAAACAACAAAATCAGCGGGAAAAATAAACTTATCAACCTTAACTAAAACATCTTCCACCACTCCACGGGGGTGGGCAATGGATCTATCAGCTAGGTGCAAAGTGATGTTAGTAGGGTGGGGTTCCTGCAAACCAAGCTTTCTAAAAACAGAAAAAGGCATCAAATTTATACTTGCTCCTAAATCACATAAAGCTTTTTCAAAATGAGAGTTACCAATGGTACAAGGGATAGTAAAACTACCTGGATCTTTAAGTTTAGGTGGTAACTTTTTTAGAAGTATAGCAGAACATTCCTCATTAAGGCTAACTGTCTCAAAGCCTTCTAACTTCCTCTTATTGGAAATAATTTCTTTTAAAAATTTGGCATATTTAGGCATTTGAGCAATAGCTTCAGCAAAAGGAATGTTGATATGCAATTTTCTAAATATTTCAAGAAATTTAGCAAACTGTTTATCATGCTGGTCATTTTTAAGTCTCTGAGGATAAGGAACATTTACCTTTGCTTGCTCATATTTTTCCCTTTCCCTTTTGCTTTCCTCAGAAGTGCTCCCCTTAGTCGAAGCTTGTATTTCTTTCTCGGGCGCCCGCCCATCTTGATTGTTTTCTTGAACCAGCTCCTTGCCACTCCTAAGAGTGACAGCCTTGCAATGCTCATTTCTTGGATTAGGCTCAGTTTGGGTAGGTAGTGAGCCTTGGGGCCTTTGAGATAACATAGTAACGAGACTTGATATTTGACTACCTAATGTTTCAAATTTTTCATTTGTCTGCTGCATAAACCTTGTCAACACATCGTTGGTATCCAACTTCTTCTCCTCTTGCCTTTGCACATGTGGAGGCTTATAGGATTGTAAGTATTTGAATAAGGGTCATTTTGGCTCCGGTTGAAATTCAGAACATAATTGGCCTCTTCTGTTGAAGTTGCCGGTCGGCCCTGTGCTTTTATCAGATCATCAATAGATTATAATCTGCCATCAGTGCTGTCCATGTAGTTGGCTAAAACACCCATGCACGGATGTCCAACCTTTTCCATGTATCTAACTAAAGAATCTTGCATACCAGGCCTTAACTCACTTTTCTTCTGACCAAGATAGTTGACTTCTTCAGTTAGGCCTCCCCGGAGATTATTTGTGATGTCACTAGTGGAGGTAACTAAGGGAGTAGATTGAGCTTGTACCTTCATTAAAGATTGAACCTGTTTAGAGAGAGCTTCTAGCTTTATATTAACACTAGTGTCATCATCAACCTTGTACATCCCAGCTGATTTCTTATTGTGTCTGTCACTAGTTTCCCATTGGGCATTATCGGCCTCTATCTCTGCAATTAAATCATATACTGTTGTAGGTTCTCCATTCATTAGAGAGCCCTCGCAAGCCATATTAATAATTCCCCTATTTTGAGAAGATAATCCATTGCAAAAATATTCAAGCAATTGCCACTTCTCAAATCCATGATGTGGACAATTTCGGAGTAAGTCTGGGAATCTTTCCCAAGCTTCATGTAAAGATTCTTGCTCCAGTTGAGCAAAGCTGATTATTGCACCTCGAATCATGGTAGTCTTACCTGGAGGGAAATATTTGGTCAAGAATTTTTGCTTCAGTTGGTCCCAAGTGGTAATGGACTCAGCAGGTTGGGAGTCTAGCCAAGTAGATGCCTTGTCAGCCAATGACCATGGAAATAATCTCACTCTAATCGCATCAGGAGGGACACCATTACAAATTACTGAGTCTGCCACCCTCAAGAAGTTTCTAAGACCCTAGAAAATGAATTTAGCTATTCATAGTGTTCAAGAACATTGGATTAAAATATAAAGTCATGAATTACAGAATATAAAAATAACTCAGAGATTGAGTAAATTCTGATCCTGTAACCAGTCTCTGTATTCTGCTCCGAAGCTCTCTCACGGTGTCAAGAACGGGTACCAAAATCTCCTTTTTCATCTCCTCTGTGTCCGTGTGCGTGTTGTTGTTGTTACTGTTTTTCTTTGATAATTACGGCTCTCCCCCCAGTTCTAATGTTGAAGCCTTCTATTTATAATGTGAAGCCTCGGGTTGCGTGCTTCCAAAGTTGGAAAAAATAAAGTTGGGATCTCTTCCTTTTCTCTTAGCCGTCCCTTTCTTTAGCTCCAAGGTAGGGTATAGTGCTACTTTTTCCTCAAGCTTTTCAATTACAATGGGCCAAAAACTTGTTGCGTTAAAAACACACTTAGAGCAAGTGTACTCTCTCGCAGAAGTAGTATAAAAGATTATCGTGTCCACAGGGATTAATTAACAAGTACCAAACTACTTAAAATTATTTATTGTTTAGACGATCGAATAGTTGAGTTGTAATTAAAACAAAGAAATAAAAGTAAATAAATAACAATTAATAAAATGCAGATTTAATAAATGGAGAGAGGTCTAGGGTCGCGGTTTCACTTGCAAGCTTCGATTCCCCTACGTCTAATTCTAACTGAATTCCCTTATTTTATTTAATTACCAATCCCTTTACTAAAGCTATTAATCCGTTTGGTCATTCGCGATTAATATTCTTTTTCCTAAACTAACCCTTGTTTGGTCATGCAAGAATTTAAGTCTAAGAAAAGCATAAAGAACAAAAAGGTTGAATGATTGGAAGACTAAATTAAAGTTTGGTCATGCATTAATTATAGCCCCAATTATCTTATAGGTCCACCAACTAATTGCAGTACGGTCGCTGATCAACTAATTGATTATGAACATGAAAAGGGTAGCTAATCCTAATTATGTGATAAAAACAATAGGACAATATTAATTGAAATAAAAACAGGAATTCAAACAAGAAATTAGAACATAAGGAGGTCTCTAATCATGCAAGATTCACCTATGACCCTAGAAGAGAAATTCCTGTAATTAGAGAAATTCCTGGTCTAAGTCTTCAATCTCCTTTTTCTGCTCCAAAGCTCTCTCACAATGTCAGAAACGGTATCCAAAATCCTTCAATCTCTCTCTATGCGTTGCCGAGTGTACTGTTTGATAATGTTGTGTACGGCTCCCTTTTTTATTGAGCAATTTCCGCCCCCCTTTAATACCATGCGCTGGATATTTATATTGGGTGCCTAGGTTTACATGCTTGATCTCCAAGTAATCACGTGAGTTGCCTTTTCTTTTCCCTCACGGCTTCCTTTCTTCCAACTCCCTCTGTGTGCTGCTTTTTATTTCCTATTTTGTGCCTTATTACCTTCAAATGGCTTTGGGCTTGGATAATTGAGTTCATGGGCCAATTAATATCATGTGCTCCTCCTTCTTACTCATGTACGGATCCTTCCTTCAATTCAAGTAAGTTTGAGCCTTTTATTTATGAGTTGGATTGCATTATATGTGAAGCCCATTATATATATATATATATATATATATATATATATATATATATTAATATATATATATATATATTATAATCTCCAAGTTGCTCCAAATGATGTTTTCATTCTCTTTTTATAGTTTCTACCTCACTGCAAAATAAAGAGCAAAATAAGTAAATAATTTATATAATTAGTAGTAATTGCTCTAAAATGTGACTCAAAAATATCTCTAAAAATGCACTAAATTGGAGTTTATCAGCTGGCCTTGAATTTCCTACCAAGGACAATATGGCCTGGATACAAAATTGATCTCTTGTTTTTATTAAGTGCATATATATATATATATATATATATATATATATATATATATATATATATATATATAATTTTGAGTGGCTTTAAACTTGACTTTCATTCTTTTCATCTATTTTCTTCTTTCTGCAAAATAAAGAGCAAAGTAAGTCACTTAGTTATTTAATTGGTAATAACTACTATAAGACTGGCTCAAAAATATCTCTAAAAAAATGCACAAAATTAGAGTTTATCACTCACTCTGTCACGGTCAGCGTGAGTCCGTGAATCATTTGTTCCTCCATTGCGGGTTCGCGAATTCGGTTTGGAAGTGTGTTACATCTTGGATTGGTGTTGCTCTTGATTTGTCTTTGGATGTTGTTGGTCTTGTCCACCATTGTTGCTGCTTGTGTAAGGGGAAGAAAGCAAAACGCACGAAACACGTGGTTTGGTTAACTACTTGTTGGAGCATATGGCTGGCGAGGAATGGAGCTATTTTCAATAATGAGGAGCCAAATATCGAGATGGTGGTGAATCGTATTAAAAGTCTATCTTGGTGTTGGTGTATTTATAGATTTAATTGTAATTCCTCCTTTTCCATTTCAATGTGGTGGTCTAATCCACTACAATGCTTAAACAATTTGTAGTCTTTAGGGGGAGAAACAGTGAGTTAGGCTGCCTATCCTCACTGTAGTGCAGGTTGTACGAGGTACTCTTTTTCCTCCCTGAGTCTTTTTCCCAATGGGTTTTGGCTTAAGGAGGTTTTGAGGAGGCCCTCCCCCTTTCCTTTATTCCCATTGTAAGGGCTGGGCACCCCTTGTGCTCCCTTCAATGAAAGTATTGCTTATCTAAAAAAAATCCACCAAACTAGAGCGAAAGACTTGACCCTTTCCCACACGACTAATTACGTTAAGTTTAAACTCACACAAACTAGTTACCAAGTTTCCAAAAAGATGTTTCTATCCAGCAAAAAAAAAAAAAGTTTCTTCAGGTCACAAAAATGTTAACATAAAAAACTACGAAATTTTATTATATAAGTGGTTTTAGAAAACAGTAAATAGTAAAAATCACAATATAAATTGTTTAAGAGAAAAATTAATAATAGAAAGAGAATAAAATATTAATTTCGATAAGAAAGAGAAATCAAAATAGTTTAAATCAAAAATTTCAAATTACAATATTACCCACTCAAGCCCAGAGGATATTACACAAAAAAAAGTAGGCTTGACTGCAGTTTTGGTCGTCCTATCTTATCATATTTGCGACTCTAGCCCCTTCATTTTATTTTTTGCAACCTTAGTCCCCCTATTTTATCAAATTCACAATTTTAGTCACCTTTTATTTTTTTGCAATTTTGGTCTCTCAATTTTATCAAACCCACAATTTTAGTCCTCTTGTTAAATTGTCATCCAATTTTTACAGAAATACTAAAATGGCAGATACGTGTCGTGTTGGTGTAATCATTGGGTGTTGACGTGTCATGCTGACACCCAATGATATATAAAATATACATTTAATACTCTTGGTTAAGTCTAATAATGTACAAAATATATAAGTGATAATATTAATATACGCGTCTGCTACGTCAATATTTCTGTCAAAAACTGGATGGAAATTTAACAGAGAGACTAAAATTATGGATTTGATAAAATTGGTGGATCAAAATTTTGAATCTGATACAATAATTAAGAGTACCAAAAGTGAAATTTTTTAAAAAAGTAATGAGGAGGGTTCAAGTTATTCCAAGAGTAACATTTATTAAATTGCTTTACATCCTTGCCTTTGATTTAGATCTAATTCAATGGTCACACTACATGATGTATGTAATACCCAAAGTAATTATTTAATTACTTTGAGTATTACCTATTAGATGTTTTATTTTAATTACATGTCCTTGAGGCATTGAATTGTAAAGAAACTTTGATGTTCTCTTATGTCCACCTATATGTTTCATTCTTGTTGTGTGTTGGTTTTAGTTTGATTGGGCTATTTGTATGAAGTATTGCATAATTGAGTTGTTTACTACTAGTAATGAGGGGAGGTGTAGGAAGTAAACAGAAGTTGGTAATTGTAGCCCAAATCAAACAAAACCCAATTTAAGGCCCAGTAGTTTATTTAAACTAACTGAAACCCCAACTCCCTCTTCATATCATTCTTTGTTTCGGTTTTAGAAAAAGAAATAAAACTTAAGAGAAAAGAGAGAGTGGGTTCAAGAGTGAAGGGAAAGACAAGGGAAGAAGGAGTGTTGAGGCATTATCGCTCCCATTTCATCAAGCCAGCTGAAAACCAAACTTATTCCATCTTTCTCCTTCAAGTAATTCAAAAAACCCACCTCTCAAAAACACTCAAAAACCAGAAATTAGGAGAGAGGTGTCAAAGTAAGGGTTTTAAAGCTTGGTGTCGTGGGTGAGAATCTTAGGAGCTTGTTTGAACTATTGGGAGCTTCATTTTCTCATTTACACATTTGAATCTCAACTTCAATTTGAGTTCCTCTTAGACACTTCTTCAATGTCCTTAAGGTTTTATGTACTAGATAATTTTGAAGATGAAATGCTAAAATGGGTACTGAAAATGATTGTTACATGTCACTCTTAGTTTTTTGAGGTGCTATGAAATCACTATGAATTTTTTGGTCTCAAAGACGATTGTTGTATGTTGTGTTTAATCAAGCTCATTTGATTTATTGATGTTTGTTTGTATTGTGATTGGGTGATTTGTAGTGTTTAATGTGATTATATGTTAGTGTAGGTTAAAAGTACTTGGAATAGGGAGTAAAACACAAAAATAGCTTTTCTGCTACCTGCTACTGTGGCACGGGCCGTGTCACTTTGACACGGGCACCCGTGTCAGTTTCTGACTGTCACGATCTTCTCTGCAGCCTTCCAACTTGTTTCATTCGTAACTTTTGAAACTGTCACGATCTTCTCTGCAGCCTTCCAACTTGTTTCATTCGTAACTTTTGATTCAGAACTCCAATTTAGGTGTTCTAGGATGTGTTAGAAAGATAACGAAAAGATCTAAAAATATAAGTGAATTATAAATATAAATTGTGTTTTCTAATTTATTCTAAGAATATTCTTGGCCTATTCTAACCACAACACTTGGTTCCTAATTCAAGAAAGTCTGCTTGGGATATTGATGGATGATTCAAGTGATGGATTGTGATATGAATGGAAGTACTTTTTTGATATTGTTGAATGAGAATTATGATGGTGGTTGATACAATGCTTGTTGCTAACCCTCGGAAATGAACCACTAACTTGGATAATAAGTTGAGAGAAAGGTCTCGACATAGTTAATTAAAGATCCTCTAAGGATGAAAGGATGGTTATATACAAACAATTACGGGATGACAATCCCAGGATATGTAGCATACTTGGAGAGGGAAGTCATGAGCCCGAATCCAAAGCATGTTCGTGAGCTTTTCTAAATGTCGAGTGGTTGTTCATGATTCAGTTCACAAAGATAACTGAACTCATGAACCGAACCAAACTAGTAAAACGATTCATCCAAACCGAACTGTGTTAACGGTTCGCATGAACCGAACGGAACCATCTTAATGGTTCGGTTCACAGTTTAATTCCGAACTGAACTGTTTAAGAAAGCAAATTGTAAATCAGAACTTTTTCCAGCCGAACTGTCCAAACTATTAACCAAACTGTCCAAACTGTTTTTCAAAAAAAAAACGTGTCATGAATTAGAGGAAGATGTTGCGTTAAAAATACACTTAGAGCAATTGTACTCTCTTGCAGAAGTAGTATAAAAATATCGTCTCCACAGGGATTAATTAATAAGTACCAAACTACTTAAGATTAATTATTATTTAGACAAATGAATATTTGGTGATTGTAGAAATAAAATAAGAAGAAATAAATAGCAAGAATTAAATTGTAAAGTTTGATCAATGGAGAGAAGCCTAGGGTCTCAGTTTCACTTGCTAGCTTTGATTCCCCTATGTCTAATTCTACCTGAATTCCTTAATTTATTCAATTACCAATCTCTTTACTAAAATTATTAATCAGTTTGGGCATTCGTGATTAATATTCTTTTTCCTAAATTAACTCTTGTTTGGTCATTCAAGAATTTAAATTCAAGAAAAGCATAAAAAACAAAAATGTTGAATGATTGGAAATAAATTAAAGTTTGGTCATGCTTCAATTATAGTATCAATTAACCTATAGGTCCACCAACTAATTGTAGTACGGACGCTAATCAACTAATTGATTATGAACATGTAAAGGGTTGTCAATCCTAATTATGTGATAAAGCAATAAGATAATATTAATTGAAATAAAAATAAGGAATTCAAAGTATAAACTAAAACATAAAAAGGTCTCTAATCAAGCAAAATCCACCTAAGACCTTAGAAAAAGATTTATTTATCCATAGTTACCAAGAACACTGAAATAAAATTAGGAGTCATGAATTACAGAAGATAAAAATATCCCGAGGATAGAGTAAATTCCGATCTTGTATTCAGTCTGAGCTCTCTCACGGTGTCAAGAACAGGTACCCAAATAGTCACTGTCTGTCGGTCCTTCTTCCTCTTCCGTGTACAGTACTCAACGCTGGTTCCTTCAATTTTAGCGGCCTCGGGTTCCGTGTTCCTCCTCTTTCTCTCTATCAACTCTCCCTTTTTTTATTTCTTTGTGTCAGACCCTTCTCTTGTGTGAGAGCCGCATACACACAAGAGAAGGGTCTGACACAAAATGCCCCCATACCCTTATTTTACCAAAAAAAAAACCAAAATGCCCCAGTTTTTTTTTAAAAAAAATCTGTTTTTTAGAAATTTCTGGATTTATACGTAAATTCGGAAGGAAAATCTTTTTGATTTTCGAAAATACGTCAAAAAGGGGTATTTCCAGAAGCCAATTTTGCTTCCGGAAATACCTCTTTTGAGGTGTTTCCGGAAAGTTTGAAAACATAACTTTTTGGGTTTTCCGGATTTATGCCAAAATGAGATAAATTCGGAACCCACATTTTTTGGATTTCCAGATTTACCTTATTTTAGTGTAAATCCGGAACACGGTTAACATTCCGGAAATACACCAAAATGAGGTAAATCCGAAAATCCAAAAAATTTGGGTTCCAAATTTATCTCATTTTGGTGTAAATCCGGAAATTTTTTTAATTTCAAGGGTAATTTCGTCCGTTTGGTCAATTTGGTGGGTATGAGGTATAATGGGGGTTACGAAAAAAAACCCTCAACTAATCATGGGCCTCCTATTTTGTATCTTGCGTTGAACAATATTTAGACTGGCCTTCAGCCTTTCTTTCATTCACGGCATTTTATGATGCCATCACTAATGACACCTCCATTTTGCTTTAGACAACTCATTGCAAAGTATTTTTTTATTTATCTACTTTCCTACAAAATAAAGAGCAAAGTAAGTCATTTATTTATTTAATTGGTAATAATTGTTCTAAAAATAGCCCAAATTTATCTCTAAAAATGCACTTAATTAGAGTTTATCAGAAGAATTTAGGGGTGTTGAGTTTTGGGTGCCATGGTATCGAAATAATAACATAATAAATATAATACAATATATAATAGAGACAAGAAAAAGAAATGATTACAGAGAGAAGATTGAGCAAGGGGCAGATAAAGTAGAGAAATGATTACAATTTTAAAGCAAAAAAACCATGTGGGGGCAAAAAAAAATTTATTTACCAAAATAATGCACTTTGTGGGTTATTTATCAAAGTGGGCAAATTTTTTTTATAGTTCAGAAGTCGCCCCCCCCCAGGGTGACTTCTGAACTGTTTTTTACAATTTTTTTTTAAAATGCAGTTCAGAAGTCCCCCCCCCCCCCCCCCCCCAGGGTGACTTCTGAACTGTGTTTCGCAAATTTTTTTTAAAATACAGTTCAGAAGTCGCCCCGCCCCGCCCCCCCCCCCCCCCCAGGGTGACTTCTGAACTGTGTTTTGCAATTTTTTTTTTAAATACAGTTCAGAAGTCGCCCCCCCCCCCCCCCCCCCCCCCCCCCCCAGGGTGACTTCTGAACTGTGTTTTTTTAATTTTTCAATAATTATATATTAAAATGATAAAAATTAAATTAATTTATTTTAAATAAAACAATAGTATTTAGATAATTAATAATTGTAATCCAAATTTCCTAATTTAATTGAAGGGTCAGAAAGAAATATTACAACACAATAATTTATTTAAAAGACCAACCGAAAATTACAATAGTTATTTAAAAGAGTAATCCGAAATATTACAACACATTAATTGCGGTTAGGACAGTTGTTTCTGTTGTGACCCTCATTTCTACAAATTCCGCATCTTCTGGTGCGTGTACCCCTTTCTCTTTGATCCATCTCTGTACGAATACGGGTAGACTGTGGACGACCCTTTTTATCTCTCCGTTTAGTGGGATCATGCTTTAGTTCTAAAGTATTGAAATAAGGCCATGACGTCTCAGTTGGCAAGGGTGGGAACTCGACAATGTAAGTATTGAAAACATTCTCCATTGTGTACGGTGGATCCACGAATTGCATGTGGTCGTAATTGCATTTTGAGCATGCTGCGATGACATGTGAACAAGGGTAGTGAAGTGCCTGGAATTCCCCACACTCACACGTTTTTGCTCTGAAGTTCACCACGAATGTTCGCGCAGGTCTACCACTTTGTGGTCGTACAAGTTCTTCAACTCGGAACAATTGTTGGGCACGATCGTGAACCGCGACGTTATGGGTTTTTGAGACATTTATGTTCCTGGCAATATTTTCCAACAATTTTTCAGAGTACATAGTTCCGGACGTCAACATTGCCTGTGCCTGTGTTCCCCTTTTGACGAAAACCTCATTCATTCTGAAATATGTTGCATCTATCAATGAACGAATAGGGAGATTCCGCACCCCCTTAAGAACATTGTTGATGCACTCTGCAAGGTTTGTTGTCATGTGCCCCCAACGGGAACCTCTATCGCACCACTGCAACAATTGTTCTGCGGTTATGTCTTCAACCCAAGCCACCCCCTCAGGACCTACTTCCCAACCAATTTTTTGTTTGTAGTGTTCGGCCGATTCTTCTGTCATTGAATATGCTGAAGAAAAAAAAGAAGATGTTGGTAAGTATGGAATGGAAATTTGAAACTAATTAATTAAAAAAATTGTTAAAAATACTCACCCATATTGATGACATGTTTCCTGGCAGGAGTGTTTTTGAAGTGTCTCATGAAGTTTTGTGCTATGTGGCGAACACAGAAGACGTGTTTCCAATTGGTGTTTAGTTGCGTAACAGCACTTTTGATAGACTCGTGTCTATCTGATATCAAACAAATACCCTCCTGTGGTGTCACATAGTGTCTTAAACGAGATAGGAAGAAAAACCAAACCTCCTTTGTCTCACCCTCGACCACTGCATATGCAATTGGGAAGGTGTTGTTTCTTCCATCTTGTGCGATTGCCAAAAGAAGACACCCTTTGTACCTACCGTACAACCATGTTCCATCAACAGAGACAACTGGTTTGCAAAATTGAAAGCCTTTAATGCACGGGCCGAAACTCCAAAAGATGCGGTGAATACACCTTTGTCGGCAACTAGTTGTCCATTCTCATAGAATGGTTTGTACTGCCAGTCGTGAACTGTGTCTGGAATATAGTAAGAGAAAGCATGTAGCCACCTGGTTACTTCATTGTAAGAGTCCTCCCAATTACCGAAGATAAGCTCGATTGCTTTTTGTTTAGCAATCCAAGCCTTTCTGTAGGAACTCTGGTACGTGAACCGCTCCTTGATGTGTGCAATCAACACAGCCACTGATATTGTCGGGTCCTTCCTTACAAGTGGAAGTATATGAGTACACATGAGGGAGGAGGTCAGCTGGCGGTGATGGTGCAGAGTGATGGTGAGGTGTTGAAGGACTGTAATGCATGTCAGTTTGGGATGATGAAGGATTGAATTGAGGGTAAACAGGTGGAATGAAGTCAGTGTATGGTATTTCTGTTTGTTGAGAAAAACGTAAGTTTTGTTGTGATGAAGATGGAATAGAGTGGCCGTGACTTACCTGGGTGTAGTTAGAAGGAGCCTCAACCAAATCTGCGTATATTTCTGGTGTACATATACCAAGGTGTCTATCTTCTTTGAAATGCTCTATCATAAGTTCAACATCATCGTCGGAATTTATTTCGAATCCCCCATAAAAGGTATGGCCAGTACTGAGAGTTGTGGGGTACCGATATGTAAGACTAGCAACCATTTTTGAATGGTCAGGAGAGATTTTTTTTTCAATGGCTTGTTTAACTTGAGCTAGTTTGGAATTAGAGTTGAGTTTGACAAGGGTGTTGTTATGACACCTAAAAAATATACCCTCAGTATTTGTTTTTTCAACTTAACCATTGTAAAAGACTGTGATGAAAACATTCGTTGGAGCCATTGACGAAGTTGGGAGTAGGAGGGTGTGTTTGATTTTCAGTTGGTAGTAGGAGAAACTATGGGTGTTTAGTGGTGAGAGATTTAGGGCCTATTTATTGAAATTTGAATGGTCTAGATTTCACCGATGGTTTTGAAGGCCAGGATTGCACCGACACTTTTAAAGGCCAGGATTGCACCGACACTTTTAAAGGCCAGGATTGCACACGTGACTTTTAAAGGCCAGGATTGCACCGACACTTTTAAAGGCCAGGATTGCACCGACACTTTTAAAGGCCAGGATTGCACCGACACTTTTAAAGGCCAGGATTGCACACGTGACTTTTAAAGGCCAGGATTGCACCGACACTTTTAAAGGCCAGGATTGCACCGACACTCTTAAAGGTCAGGATTGCACACGTGACTTTTAAAGGCCAGGATTGCACCGACACTTTTAAAGGCCAGGATTGCACCGACACTCTTAAAGGCCAGGATTGCACACGTGACTTTTAAAGGCCAGGATTGCACCGACACCTTTAAAGGCCAGGATTGCACCGACACTTTTAAAGGCCAGGATTGCACACGTGACTTTTAAAGGCCAGGATTGCACCGACACTTTTAAAGGCCAGGATTGCACCGACACTCTTAAAGGCCAGGATTGCACACGTGACTTTTAAAGGCCAGGATTGCACCGACACTCTTAAAGGCCAGGATTGCACCGACACTTTTGAATTGTTCAATGTGCATTGTTCACTGCTGTTGCACCCCGAAAAAAATCCAGTTTGGACCTTTCATCGTACAACGTGAAAATTTGTGAAGCCGCCATCAACATTTTTTATTTAGGGACCAAAACATTGAAAAATGGTCCTTTTTAAGGCGGGGTGGTCCTTTGAGAACTAGAGATGTAGGTTCGGGGGTCGGTTAGGTGTGGGGAAGGTATTAGCACCCACACCTCCTTTCTACCGAAAGGGAACCTTTAACTTGATGTGCGGTTTTGACAGAGTTGATTTGAAACAATTCGTTCTACTTCTTTTTTATTTGAGAAAAGTGTTTTTGAAAACGGGGGAAAAGAAGAATCTTTTTATTATTTTTTAAAAGTGTGCTTGACGGGATGTGACCCGCTCCTACGTATCTCCCGGTGCGATGGAGAATTCAAAGCTTACGTAGTTCTCTTTAGTCGAGAAACTTTGTGTTGGTGTTTTTTATTGTAGGGGTTTTCGGTCCTAGATTGTACAGTCCACTAGACCTAGAACAAAGACAACCCCGCCTGTACAGACGACGTGCCCCCTACTTATTGAAAATGTTTTTTTTGATTAGGGAAGAAAAAGATTTGTTGTGAGGTTGGTTGCTTTTATTTGAGCAAGTATCTTAGGCTCGCACGAACTGTACAGCCCGCTAACCCTAAGACGCTAACCAAGACCGGATGTACATCCGACTCGATTCCTTACTCATTTTTTGAAATAGGGTTCAAGTTGTTAATTACTTGTTTTAATTCTCATAAGTATCCCAAGATGTTTGAGCTATACAGCTCTGATCTTAGGACGCTAGACAACACCGGCCGTACGTCCGACTTGCCTCCTTATGAGTTTTCAAAAAGGTTTATTGTTGATCTTAGAAGGAATTTGATTGTCTTATGAAAACAATTTGAGAAAAGATTGAGTTTGGAAAAAAGCTTTAGAAAATGATTGATTTGAAGAAAGGAGAAGGGAGTTTGAGGGTGACATTGGTCACAAAAGGTTTGTTGGGATGGCGTGGCATCCAAAAGGAAAAGAAAGTAGAACATTCAATCAATTTCCAAGTCAAGAACCAAAGTGCAACATTTAACAAATTGCAAACAAAGCAATCAACAATGTAAGCATAAGCATAAACATTACCAATTACAACATTTGAGCACAAGAATGACACTTAGTCATCAACATCTAATGGCATGCATATGTAAGATCAACATTAACCAAATAGGTTACAAGAATAGGTACACAAATAGATAATGCAAAAGTTTAATTCAATTAGGCATCAATACAAGATAAAAACGCAAGGTTGAATCCCTTTTGGTAATCCTTGACATTTGAGACAATGCACAAAGGCATAAGTGTCTAGTCCTTTTACCAAATCATCAACATTAAAGCATAACATTGACCTAGAAAGAACATCACATTTGCAAGACCAAAAGTGACCAAAAGAGGGCATTAACAAGTCATTTTTGTAACCAAAATTGATTAATCAAGTTAGAAAACTAGCATTTGCATTTTCAAGCAAGAATTGCACAAAGAAAATTGAATCATCTTAGGCAATCCTCATCACTTAAAGTGAAGTGCACTAGGCACAAGTGAGAGTCCTCTTGCCAATCCTCAATAGAATAATTTTGCAAACAAGTTACTAACAAGCAAACCAAAGTTTACAATCAAAGCCCAAGGTTGTGTTGAATCATCTTAGGCAATCCTCAACACTTAAAGTGAAGTGCACAAAGGCACAAGTGTGAGTCCTCTTGCCAATCATCAACATATAACAATTTGCAAGCAAGATACAATCAATTAGCAACAATATTTTGCAATCAAAACATCAAATCAATTGCGTTGAATCATTTTAGTCAATCCTCAACACTTAAAGTTAAGTGCGCAAAGGCACAAGTGTGAGTCCTCTTGCCAATCATCAACATAGAGTAATTTGCAAGCAAAGTTACTAACAAGCAAACCAAAATTTTCAATCAAAGCACAAGGTTGTGTTGAATCATCTTAGGCAATCCTCAACACTTAAAATGAAATGCCTAAGGCACAAGTGTGAGTCCTCTTGCCAATCATCAACATAGAATAATTTGCAAGCAAAGTACATAACAACCAAACCAAAACAACTTGAGAAATCATTTTACTCAATATTGCAAACCCATTTCACAAGAAAATTAACAAACCCTAATTCTAATCATGATTTGCGAAGCATCACATCATTTTATTCAACAAAAATGCAAGATCATAGTGAAAACAACATAAATCACAATTTATTCAAGGGTGAGAAGCATCTCAAACACCCAAGCCTCCCTAAGTGCTTGTCAAAATGTTTGAGACACCTCTCACCAACAACTATCAACAAATCAACAATATAACAACACTAAAATGCATGAATATGGTAGGATGCAAAATTAGAAACATGATATCTACATTTTGATGCAAAAAAGTTGAAGATGATGCTAGGTTCTAAGAAGTTTACCTCAAATCCAAGCTAAGGAATGACTAATATGAAGAACAAGACCACAAATCAACTTGAATCTTCACCAAACTTCAATGAAACCCACGAAATGCTTGCTTAAAAATGCCCTTTGATGATGCAAGTTTGAATTAAATTAGTAGAGAAGGAGGATATATGAAGTAGGAATGGAAATGAGGTGAGAAAATGGTGATTTGGTGAAGGAGAAGTGAAGAATTGATGGAGGAAGAAAGAGGTATGATTTCGGCCAAGAGAGGGAATTAGGAGAGGGAGTTGTGTGCTAGGGTTGTGTGAGTGGAAATGAGGCCAAAAGTTCTATGTGAGGTGAGGTTTCTAAGGTATATATAGAGAGCAACTAGGTTTAAGGGTAGTTAGGTCATTATGCACTAGTTGTGCTCTAGGATTTGATTTTAATTTTGAATCAAAGGCTAGGATTGAGGCTCACATGGATTGAGGACATTGAGAAAACACAAAATGAGAGAATAGAGAGGGTGAAATTCGTGGTGAAGAGGTAGTGGGAGTGGTCACCAAGTTTTGCTAGTTGTCATCTTGTACTATTGTACTATTATATGACCATTCCATTATCCCTTCATTTTTGATTATTCTTTTCAAGATAATTGTACAAAAATACATCCAATTTAGGCCATATACAAGGTATCTTGCGGAATATGCCATTTTATGAGATCACCATGACCAAAAATATCATAAAAACCTCATCTTGAAATTTTTGTAGAATATTCCTTTTTGATGCCTTTTTTGAATTTGAATTTTGTGCACAATGCATGCATGCATGCGCATACATACATACATGACCAAAAATGTTTTGCCTCAAATAAATTTCTCTAAAATTGCACAATGATTCTTGATGAGAAATTATCTTATTTTTGACAATGACCAAAATACCCTTTTGCCTTAAAAACCTTGTTTTTTAGCAACAAATGCATTTCCACTCTAACAATGAATTTAAAAGCCCTAGAATGACTTTTAAAACCCAAAAATGTATGCACAATGCTCTTCACTCTTCAAATAAAACCACACTTCTCAATTTATTTATTTTTTGCGGAAAATTAGGGTTTTGACCTAGGCGGACAAAATTAGGGTATGACAACTGCTTAGTGCAGAGTGCAGTGTCCAGTGCTTAGGAAAACTCATTTTTTAGACTTAGGAAAAACCGGTTTTAGTCATTGTTTCGAATCTTGTACACGTGGGTTATAAGTCCGTTAGTAGTAATTCAAAACATGAAACCGTAGTTCTATAACTCTACTATAATGTCATATCATTTTTTTTAATTTAGTAATTTAACAAAATTGCTTCAAATCGATCTAAACATGGTAAAAAATTAGACGTAGGAAAATCCTTTTTTAGTCATTGCTTCGAATCTTGTAAACGTGGGTTATAAGTCCGTTAGTACTAACTCAAAATATGAAACCGTAGTTCTATAACTATACTATAATGTCATATCATTTTTTTTAATTTAGTAATTTAACAAAATTGGTTATAATTGATCTAAACATGGTAAAAAAGTCATTTTTTAGACGTAGGAAAATCATTTTTTAGTCATTGCTTCGAATCTTGTAAACGTGGGTTATAAGTCCGTTAGTACTAACTCAAAACATGAAACCGTAGTTCTATACCTATACTATAATGTCATATCATTTTTTTTAATTTAGTAATTTAACAAGATTGGTTATAATTGCACCGACACTTTTAAAGGCCAGGATTGCACCGACACTTTTAAAGGCCAGGATTGCACCGACACTTTTGAATTGTTCAATGTCATTTTTTAGACCACTAATTTATTCCTCGAAGGCCACTAATTTATTCCTTCTTGTTTTCTTCTTCAAAATGATTTCCACTTTTGAATATATTCCTTCTTGTTTTCTTCTTCAAAATGATTTCCACTTTTGAATATATTCATTCTTGTTTTCTTCTGCAAAATGATTTCCACTTGATATTCAAAGTTCACGGGAAATGTCATCTCCATTCCCATGTGCACATACATTGCATTCTTGTGCACATACGTTGCATCCACTTCCTCTAATTTCTTGTGCAGATACTCAGCATCCACTTGAGATATATTCCTTTAAAATGTCTTCCCGAACATTCAAGTCACATAACTCAAAGGCAGTAACACAACCACATAACTCAAACATTCAAGTCACCATAACTCTTCAACAACACTTCCTCTAAAAATGTCTTCCTTACTAAACGAAGAACCTCACATTTCCATGCTTCTCAACGATGACCCAATGGAAGTTCACCACGCATTCAATCTTCCCGAACCAGATGGCTCTATATTACCATTGATAGAAAGAGCTGGGTTTCGTGACATTACTTCAATTGGCGCATTCAAAATAAATCCAGCTTTGGTGGCAGCAATGGTCGAACGCTGGAGACCAGAAACACACACGTTTCATCTTCCAGTAGGGGAGTGCACAATAAATCTCGAAGACGTGGCGTTGCAGTTGGGACTTCCCATTGATGGAAATGCCGTTACTGGAAGTTGTGAAAAAAATTGGGATCGAGTATGCGAACAACTTTTGGGTAAGCCTATCCCAGCAAATGGCATGGTAGGCAACCAAATTAAGTTCACTTGGCTACAACGTGAATTTAATAATGTTCCAGAGGGCGCTTCCAACCAAGTGCAAAGACAATATTGTAGGGCGTACCTATTGCAGTTGATCGGGGGATACATACTCCCAGACAAATCATCAAACAGAGTCAACATAAAATACCTACCCCTATTGAAAAACTTCGATGAAATTTCAAGTTACAGCTGGGGGTTAGCATGTCTAACGAACTTATACAGAATGTTGTGTAAGACAGCTACATGCTCCTCACGCACCATGGGTGGATGTACTCTTTTGTTACAGTCTTGGGTCTGGTACCGCATGCCGTTCCTAGCACCAGACTGCAACCGTCTTTATGAATGGCCACTAACAAAGAGGTAAAAATTTGACACAACTTATGAATACTAACAATTATATTTCCTCTTTACGTTAACAATTTTTTTTTTACCAGATGGGTTCGCACGCCACTTAGCCACACTAAGTGTCCAAAAAGCCTTGTTTTGTACAGATCAACAATAGACCGCATGACACATGAAGAGTTTGAGTGGTTGCCATATCGGGAATTCAATTTGCCAGAAATAGCATATCGGCACCAAGGCATATGGACTACAAACACGGCTATGATCTGTTTCCATATTGTAGAATGGCACCATGCGGATAGAGTGACCTTGCAATTTGGCCTCGTCCAAGACATACCATCAGCACCAATAGATATCAGCCACATGCACAACATCACCATGCAGGGACAGACTGATGTTAATTGGGCTGTATATCACAGCCAGTTAATTGATTTATGGAATGATAGAGAAAATCGATGTGTTGTGGGTCGACCGTGCTTTGCTAAACCAACGCAGTCAGATAAATACATGCGCTGGTTTCTAAAAAAATCAAGGCCATACATTTCAGCCGACCAACATCTAAGGGATCCACGTGGTCTTGCAAATGTTGGTGATGTGGATGAAGATGATGAACAAGACGTGCCAGCTCCCCCAACTACTCAAACCGAACGTCGAGAACGTAACCGTAATCGACATCGACGTGCACCACCAACTCAACAGAGGACCCAAGAAGATGTGCCTCACCGCCACTCTATCTCCCACACACCAACATTCCAAGAAGATGTGCCTCACCGCCACTCTATCTCCCACACACCAACACTCCAATATTACGAACAATACAACCAGTCAGTAGAACATACTCCTTTTCAAGATACATATCGACATTCTACCACCGAAAGGGAACCCGATATGTTCTATGAGTGCTTTGGGGTCCAACCCGGCTCTGCGCAATCTGTGGCGTTGCTTCGTCAAATTCAAGAGCAGGCCGGCGGTGCTAGTTCTTCATCAGTTCCCCAATATTTTCCAGAGCCACCGCCGCCTGCCCAGACTGAGGAAGAACATCAACCACCACATCGGCATCAACGTCCACGGCCTGTCCCCCAACCTCGAAAGTGTGGAACTGGGTCTCATCTTTGTTAATTTTTTTCTGTACTGTCTTTTTAGTTTAATTTATCAATTATTGTAATTTTATATTAACTAAGTTATTAATTTTAAGGGTTTAATCTTATGTGACATTTATTACATTTGGATCAATAATTTACTCTTTTATCTTTAATAGTGCTTTGTGCATAGTGCACTATTAAAGTGTGCATTGTGCAGAGTGCATAGTGCAGAGTGCACTATTACAGTGTGCATTGTGCAGAGTGCACTGTTAAAGTGTTGATTGTGCAGAGTGCATAGGTCTTAATTTCTTTAACGGCCTAGATTTTGCCGACACTATTTAACGGCCTAGATTTTGCCGACACTCTTTAACGGCCTAGATTTTGCCGACACTCTTTAACGGCCAGAATTTTTCCGACACTAAACCCTAAAATCAATGGTTAAGATCATCCAAAATCAACGGCTTACATACGATCACCCCTATTATAAATACGTTCTCACATTACACTCAAATTCACACCAACACTTTACCTTCAACCTATATTTCTGATTAATCTTCTCTTCTCTGGTTCTTCCCAAACACCGTCACCCAACCCGCTGAAATGGAATGGCAGTTGTGCCCAACCCAGTACTCAAATGATAAATTCCTAACCGCACTTTATCACAGTGGAACTGTAACCACCGATGAACATGGTATTGTCTTTCGTTGTCCTAATCATATCTTGTGTAGGATGAATAAGGACATCACATTCGCCCAACTCAAGGAGAAGGCTGAGAGAAAAATACGGCCAGAGGGAGGGTGGCGTAAAGACGTGGAGCGTATCCGTTACAGAAAGTACAATTGTGGAGATGACAGGACATTCTGTTATTCTGTCATGGAGATCCAAAGCGACGACGACGTTCGCGCAATGATGGAAGGTCATGCTAACATTCCAATGGGACGTAGTCTCTTGGAGCTGTACGTAGACACAATACGCACTCCGGAAGAAATCATTCATCTTCTGCGACCACCCCCACCACAACAAGTCATACCGGAAACAGTCATCAACCACTACTGTACACTTCACTGTCAGGCCCATGTTATGTACAGGGAAGAAGATGGTGTGTATTTTAGTGGTCCAAACACCATTTATTCCAGCCTTAAGAACAACATCACCTTCGCCGAACTGAACGAAATGCTAACGGAAAAGGCGCAGCTGGAGGGTGAGGAGCAAACGATCACTCGTATCGTTTATCGCTGCCCTCGGATCGGCGAAGGTAATCGTATTCGGTGGTGCGTAATGACTATCAAGACTGACAAACACGTTCGACAGATGTTTTAGCAGCATGAGATGTTTCAACCTCATACTCGGAGTCCTATCGAATTGTGCGTCGAAACAACTATTTCCACCGATGAAATCATCCGTCGGGTTATCCCTCCAGCGGTCCAATGGCCACTACCAGAAAATGTTTCGTGGAAGTAGTTTCGATCATGTTTTCCTCTCGTTTCGTTTTTAATTTTCTATTTTTGTATTTCTGAAAATTTTGTTGTTTATTTCAGTCTTTTTTCTATATTATATTATGTTCCAATTTTTAATCTCTTATTTAAAATAAATTAATTTAATTTTTATCATTTTAATATATAATTATTGAAAAATTAAAAAAACACAGTTCATAAAAAAAAAATTGCAAAACACAGTTCAGAAATCACCCTGGGGGGGGGCGACTTCTGAACTGTATTTTAAAAAAAAAATTGCGAAACACAGTTCAGAAGTCACCCTGGGGGGGGCGACTTCTGAACTGCATTTTAAAAAAAAAATTGCAAAAAACAGTTCAGAAGTCACCCTGGGGGGGGGGGGGGGCGACTTCTGAACTATAAAAAAAATTTGCCCACTTTGGTAAATAACCCACAAAGTGCATTATTTTGGTAAATAAATTTTTTTTTTGCCCCCACATGGTTTTTTTCCCCTGAATAGTTCCTATTTGTTTTTACTATTGATTTTGATTTTGAGACGTGGCTTGTTAACGCTGCTGGTGTTATTGATTTTTATTAGGCTAAATTATAGTTTTGGTCCCCCTATTTTCAAAAATTCAGACATTTGGTCCCCTTATTTTAAAATTCAGACATTTGGTTCCCCTATTTTAGAAAACTCGAGACATTTAGTCCAAATGGGGTTTTTTCTTCTTTTGAATCTGATGTGGAGGCATGTCAAAATAAAAAAAAGTGATGTGGCTCTCATTAATTGACGTGGCAGCCACGTGTGTCGCCTATGTCAGCTGCCACGTCAATTAATGAGCGCCACATCACTTTTTTTATTTTGACATGCCTCCACATCAGATACAAAAAAAAAAAGAAAAACCCCCATTTGGACTAAATGTCTTGAGTTTTTTAAAATAGGGGGACCAAATGTCTAAGTTTTAAAATAGGGGGACCAAATGTCTGAATTTTTAAAATAGGGGGACCAAAACTATAATTTAGCCAAATATGAGAGGAAGAATCTGGAGGTGCCATTGTCATGTGGTGGTGTTAATTCAAGTTATGCAGTGAAGTTGGGTTGGTGAATGAAACAGTTCACAACAGTTCGTTTGGTTCACTAACTGAACTGTCTTAACGGTTCAGTTAATGAACCATATTTAATAAAAACAGTTCGGTTCAGAACTGTTACTAAAAGTTCGGTTCATAACAGTTCGGTCCAATGCAGTTTGGCAGTTCATTTAAACAGCTTTAATGGAAGATTGTAGTTCTACAAGACTTGTTTAGCTTTATGTTTTACAAGATGAAGTACAATATTTTCAGATGTACGGCTTGATATGTATGGAACCACTTGTATAGGATTATTGGATGTTATTTTTACAATTTTGGATTGATCCATATATGACTCTTATGTGAACCCAACACTATGAAACGGCATAACGTTTGCGAGTCTATAGGGAATTTTTATATTCTGTTTATTAATTCAAATTTGCACCACATCTCTAATGGATTTGAAATGAGAACAAATTAGATTTTGTTGACGAATGAAACCTAGGATGTTACAATTTTACTTTCATATCATATCATTAAAGGAAATAAATAATCACAAACATGGCTATTCAATTCTTCATTGCACAATTTCCGAACAATATCATATAATTAGTGCATCTACATTCAACAACTTTCCTAACAGAGTAACAGTCATAAAACATTTAAACATAATTGACAAAGATAACGGAGATTCAAAATATTAAATTTCTTATGAGGGAAATCTCACACAACCAAAATTTCCTCAACTGTTTTCAAAACTTCACAATACATCATATAAAAAATGAGTGAAGTTTTAGGTGAGTTATGATTACACCAGAGGAGTTGGAAGGATAATCAAAACCATAATAAAGTTTTAGGTGTTGGCATGAGTTGTGCCAATGTGTAGGAATGGTCTTAATCTGAAAATTTAATGATATGAAAATCAAAACATGTTATTCTTATTGCGAATCATACTGGTCGGTAAATTCATATGGTCAGAGGAGATTAGAATAAGGAGAAATGTCATACACCAAGAAATCTTCTTTGCATCACTTAGAAGGGTATATATTTACTTTTTAATAGATTTCATATTTTTATACTTTAAAATATATTTTAGAAAAGTAAATGAATAAATTAATTTCTCATCCTATCATGTTGGTTTCTAACCAAGGTCAAAGTCACGATAAAACTTTAACTAGAGTAATATGATAGGATTAGTAACATGATTAAGTTATCATATCATGCTGACTTAACAAACACTAGACTGACATAGAATATGATAGACTTATCAAATCATGTTCACTTATCCTAATTAACTACCAAATGGGCCCTTAGTTTATCATCACTACATAAACTTTATTTATTGGAGATTATTTTTTTCCTCCATATTAAATGTCATTACGAATCATCAATCGTCCAAAATTCTATATAAATAAATCTTTTATGTTGGATCTATCCTTTATAATAACCTTTTTACATAATATATAAATTTGGTAATAATTATAATAATAATAATAATAATAATAATAATAATAACAACCAACCAACCTATTATACATCTATAATATGATATTAATATTTCTATAGTAAATTAAAATCTTGGTCCTTTTCCTAAAAGATATGTATATTATACTTCCCCTCTGACTCCCTTAACAATCACAGTATAATTCATTTTAATATTTTTAGTTATACTTTTACTAATTTTCAATTAAGATCCGTTAAACAATATTATTTTCACGGTTAAATATGTTTTTGGTTCTTATAAAAATTTTCACTGAGTTTTACAATGAATTTAGTCCCTCACATGATTTACAATAGCGTTGAAGCACTATTAAAAGTCCCAAAGAAGAGCTAATAAAAGCCATCCGGAACTAAAAGCATTGACGGATTAAATTATGGGGACTAAAAGTGAGTAAAATTTTTTTAGGGACTAAAAATAAAATTATAAAATGAACTATCTCGATATAAAAATAAGAAGAAGCAACATAGTTGGCTCATAACAATAACAAATAAATACAAGTGGAATCAAATACGAAATTTTGTGGAAATATGATAAATTCATGAAAATAAAATAATCAAAACTTAAAGATATAAAACAAAAAGTGCACCGAATACTAAATTTAGAAGCTTTTAACATTTTTTTCCTATAAGAAAATTGAATATTAATCATAAATAAGACTTAAAGAGTACTAAACTCTTGGTGCACCTATTTACCAAACCATCTTGAAGTTTTCTCAATTTAAGAACAAAAAATGGACATGACAACAGATATATCGATTCCAATACTGTTTTCTCGATAGTCTTCATATTAAATACTAATTTTTTAAAAAATGAGAAGAACTCAGTTTTTTCAATCAAAGGATGGAATACGTAGAAAATGATGAACACAAAGAGATGATAGCTAGTGGGAGAGATGGATTGTCATTGGCTTGTATAGGCTTTTTTATTTTTGATGTAGGCTTCAAAAGGGTATTTGATTTTATGTTAAATTATATATTTATTTTTTGAAATTGATTTTATATGTTAAACTTCCTTGTAACTTTCATCATATAAATTAAATATTTTTTAATAGTTATTATTGTAAGAAACTAAAAACAAAGTGAAAGAGACAATAAACAAATACTTCTTAACAAATTTGATCTCAACTTAAGATAAAAAGTAATTTCCTTAATATATATATATATATATATATATGTGTGTGTGTGTGTTCGCGTGCGCGCGTGTTTATATTCAATTCGAAAAATAATTATAATACGATTGCAATTATTTTAATGTTGTTTGAAATTAATACTTTTGGTAAAGCATCTTTTTTTTGTTTAAGCTATGTTCCCTCCATAAGAGGAAATCTTGTTCGTGACACTGTCACATTGTGGGTAGTGTCCGATCCCCTTCCGCTAGACCTGATTCTCATTGGGATAATGTTTTTTTTATTTACATCAATGAGACTAGGCATGCAAAAGAGAGATATTACTTTCGCATTCACACATTGTTCCCATTTTCCTAGTGAGCATTACAATCCTAACTATTATTATTATTATTATAATTATTATTATTATTTCTTCATTTTCCTTACCTCGGGATAAACTCTTTCACACCAAGTCAAATTGTCAACTCTTTTAAAAACTGAAGTCTCCTTTTCACTTTGTCAAACAAAACGTAAATGCACCGAGGTTAGTCAATGGAAAGGGAGAAAAATTAATATTCAATTATACCCCTCAAGTTTCTTAGCCAGTAAGACGAGTATTAACTTTTTTCATTATGCTCTGGCTAATACTGACAATTTTGAAACTGAAAAACATAATAACTCCTGCCTGATTTTAGGATAAAATTTAAAGTCACGCCTCTGACTCAAGGGTTATAAAGTAAAGGTTGAGCATGTGAGCCCTTCACCACTGGTAGAAGAAGAGTATCTACATTAGGTGAGTTCCTCCGCCCCCTAAATATTAACATCGCACCAACTCTTTTTCAACTTAGATGAAATGACAAATAAATACCACCCACTATCCAACAAACACAATCTAGTTTAAATCTGAGAGTGTCCATTCCCATGTCACTGAAATTGCCAATAAAACCAATAGAGGGGGACATCATCCCACCATCTCTAATACCTCTCTCTTTGTTTATTATATTTTCTCGCTCCTTTATTTATACTCTTTTGTTTTGTTTTGTTTCCCCCTCCCTTCGTTAAAACCTACTTAGTGCAATCCAACTAAGTTCATATCCGATTATAAGTAACTCTCACGAGTTTGTCACTCTCTTTTTTTGGCTTTGGACTATTGTCGGCTACCCAAAAAGTGTCTCGACGCTTGAGTCACTTTTTTCATACTTTTTTTTAGTTTTTTCAAACCATAATTTATTTATACTTTGACTTGAATATATTTAACTCGTATTATCCCAAGCTTCATGTAGTATTACATTCAGTGAGACCATACATACAAAAGAGAGATATTATTTTCGCATTCACACATTGTTTCCATTTGCCTAGTGAGCATTATTATTATTATTATTATTATTATTATTATTATTTCTTCATTTTCCTTACCTCAGGATAAACTGTTTTTCACCAAGTCAAATTGTCAACTCTTTTAAAACTGAAGTCTCCTTTTCACTTTGTCAAACAAAATGTAAGATGCACTGAGGTTAGTCAATGGAAAATGAGAAAAATTAAAAGTCAATTGTACCCCTCAAATTTTCTTAGCCACTAAGAAGAGTATTAACTTTTTTCATTATACTTTAGCTAATACTAACAATTTTGCAACCGAAAAAAGATAATAATTCCTGCCTGATTTCAGGGTAAAATTTAAAATCACACCTTTGACTCAAGGGTTATAAAGTAAAGGTTGAGCGTGTGAGCCCTTTACCACTGGTAGAAGAAGCTACTCTACATTAGGTGAGTTCTTTTTTCCTTTCTTTAATTTCCAGCATTGTTTAATTTATGAAGATTATTACATGAAACATGTTTGATTTTGAAACAGGGCACGAAGGAAATGTATAACTCAAACATGTTTGATAACTCTCAAGTTCAACAGCAACAACCAACAATGTACGATCCTCAAGTTCAACAACAACAATCAGACATGATTGATCCTTAGGTTCAACAGCAATATCAGAACTTACAGGAGATATCAGCGCACATAGCATCATCTGAAAGTGATTTCGAAATGAGGAACGAAAATGAAGAAGATTTAAGTGGCAATGAGAACGTGGCGGTGGAAGTGGAAGCTCCTCCTTCGATTGAAGACCAACAATCTAAAAGGCAATCCAAAAGGAAAGGCTGCCGTCGCCACACACAACACCAAATTCAACAAATGGAAGTGTACGTAGGGATCACTATTTTAAAGCACCTCCTTTTTTTGTTTGTAGCTGTAGTGGAAAGTAAACTCACACACAACTGTGAGATGCCGAACTCGACCCGGGTTACGATATCCGGCCTAACAATATCAATATTTTCTAGTTGAGCTAGGCTATACGGATAATGCATATCCTTTCTTATTCATTATCTTGAGTGTGGTTTGCTCACTCGTCTTTTTTTATAATTCTCGTGTGTTCAGATTCTACCAAGAGTGCAGTACTCACCCTGATGCGTACCAAAGGAGATTGCTAGCTATGAACATTGGTCTCACGCCTACGCAAGTCAAATTCTGGTTCCAGAACAAGCACACCCAAATAAAGGTAAAAGAGGACCAAACTCTATAACTTCAAAACTAGTGTTGTTGAAACCAAACTGGACATGAAAAAAGAAATTGAGATATGATTTAATTGTTTTGAGCAATTTGAACCAGAATTTGAACCACCCGAATAATCAATTTATAGATTATTATGTCTTGTAACTTTTATTATTATATATTTATGCACTATGATTTTTATAAAAACAACACAAGTAATTTTTTAATAGAAAAACTACAAGTAATATTTTTTTAATAAAAACTTACAAATAGAACTTAAGAGTACAATTCAAGTTACTCCAAGAGTAACTTTTATAGAGTTACCCCACATCATAATCGTTGATTTCGATCTAATCTAATAGTAATATATCGATATTGAAAATAGATATAGGCATACAATACTTAAATTCTTTGCCGATGGTAAACTCATGCCACTTTTATCATTAGAAAAGAAAAGAAAGATTGAAGTATATACTTTGTCTTTTCTTCAATAAATACAAGTTGAGTATTCATACATACAGACTGAAGAACAACGTGAAGAAAATGATCGCTTAAGGGCTGAGAATGAAAGGATTGTTTCTGAGAGCGAGAAGTACAAGGAGGCACTAAGCAAAGCTTCATGCGCTAAATGTAGAGGTCCTGCTTCTAATAATGTTTCTGAAATGTCCTTTGAGGAGCAACGCCTTAGAATTGAGAATGGGCGATTGAAAGACGAGGTAGAATTACACTTCCTTGCTTGTTTATTAACTACAACAATTGAATTATATTTTTCTCTCCTTTTCTTCTTGGTTGAACTAAGGATAAATATTATTTATCATTTTTCTTGTTTATAGATTGCAAGGATATCAGGTAGGTCAGATAACAATGTTGGAAGCTTTGTTACTTCCTTCTTTAACAAGCTTCCTCAAAATGAAATGCTTCCACAATCGCTTGAAGTTGGAGGCAATAGTAACTATGCAGCTCAATCGAGCAAGGAAACGTATTATGGTGGTGTTGGTAGTAGTGATGTTGTTAGGTCATTCCCACCTCCTACACATGCTGACAAACCCAAGATTGTGGAGCTCGTTGTGGCGGCAATGGAGGAATTGACAGAGTTGGCGAAGCCTGGACCCCCTTTTTGGATCCCTAGCTACCCTTCTGAGATTCTAAATGTAGATGAATACATGAAGGCTTTTCCTATGGGAATAGGACCAAAACTTTTGGGCTTTCGAACTGAAGCTTCGAGGGAATCTATGGTTGTCATCATGAATAATATGAACCTAGTTGAAATCCTAATGGATGTGGTGAGCATTATGGTAATTCTTCTCAAAACCATGCATATAGCCATATGTATATGTGTATATAACTTTCTACCCGAAAAAACTTTAGAACAAATGGACGGCTATG
The DNA here is from genome assembly GCA_963573325.1 of Astragalus glycyphyllos. Classification (NCBI taxonomy): domain Eukaryota; kingdom Viridiplantae; phylum Streptophyta; class Magnoliopsida; order Fabales; family Fabaceae; genus Astragalus; species Astragalus glycyphyllos. The sequence goes on along the minus strand of OY754309.1, from coordinate 86,468,708 downwards.
TTTTTTGGTATTGTTACAAGAGGAAGGACTCTTGAAGTCCTATCAAGTGGGGTGGAAGGAAGATACAATGGATACTTACAAGTGGTGAGCAAAGATTTTTTTTTTTCTTCCTCATACGTGAGAATGAATGAATTGAAAATTAAATTAATTTTAAGTCATGAAATTTGTGGTTTCAGATGTTAGCTGAGTTCCAGATTTCTTCACCACTAATACCAACTCGTGAAAACTATTTTATGAGGTATTGTAAGAAGCTGAAAGAAGGGTCTTGGGCGGTGGTTGATGTTTCCTTAGATCATCTGCAACCTAGTTCAACCTTAAGAAGCCGAAAATGACCCTCTGGTTGTATAATTCAAGAATTACCAGATGGCTACTCAAAGGTCATTCAATTTAAACTTATTGAATTCAACGGTCCACACATTGTTTTAAATTATGGTACCAATACAATATGTGATCTTGTAAAAAGTTGACCTTAATTGAGATCATATTACTTGTCGTTGATACAGCAAAAACTATAATGTGACTGCCCAACTCACAAGAGCTAATCTTATATAAAACTGTGTCCAAATTGTCGATAATATTCATGCTTAACCGAAACTAAACCATATATTATTTGTAACAAAAACTTTTTTCACCAGGTTACATGGGTTGAGCATGTTGACGTGGATGACAAAGATGTGATTATGCATAATCCTTATATATTTTTAGAAAAATCTTGCCTTGCATTTGGAGCGAAGCGATGGCTGGCATCCTTAGTGAGACAATGCAAATGCCTAGCTGGTGCAATGGCAATCAACAAACCAATTGGGAACCTCTATGGTATATATTATGAGCGGCGCCTGATCTTTCTAGAGTTTTAATATCTTGTTAAAATTTAAAATCATGACACTAACTATGAAATTGAATTCATATATGTATACAGGGATAACGAGTCCAGGGGGAAGGAGGAGTATGCTGAGGTTGGCGGAAAGAATGATGACATACTTTTGTACTAGTGTTGGTGCTAATAAAACACATGTTTGGACACCGATAAATCCAGTTGATAATGGTGATTATTTTAAGCTCGTGACCAGAACAAGTAACGATGAACCAGGAAGACCATGCGGTATAGTGCTCAGTGTTGCAACTTTTCTTTGGCTTGCCGTCACTCCAAAGAGGGTTTTTGACTTTGTTCAAGATAACACTACAAGAAGCCAGGTAATAACAACATGACATCTGCATTATTAATTCTTACAAGTGCTTGCTTACTTGTTAGCCTCTACAACATTTGGTAGATACGGCAACACTCATTTTCTACCTGTTGGATTATGCAATTATACATTGTTCTAGGATTACTATTGGGCCATGATCAGTTACACTAGGATGGGGAAATGCAAACAAATATGAGAATACTTGTTTGCTAGCTTATTGACAATCAACTTAAGAAACAGCTGTAGCCTGTAACGAATTTTGGTCAACTGAAGAATATCAGGTAGCTTAGTGTGTCAAGTATGTTTCCTGTCTTTTGTAAATAAATAAATAAATAAATAAATAAATAAAAGGTTCTTGATATCAACTAGTTCCTATAACTTAGTGGATTTATAGGAGAGATATACTTGATATCAACTAGTTCCAATGCCTCGGTGAAAAGCTTGGCAATGCAGAACCTTTTCTAAAAGGTAAAGAATTGATGTGCACTAGTGCTGGTTCTAAAAGGTAAAGGATTGTTCAATGTTTTAATGTTTTTTTTTTATATAGGGAATTTAAATTTTCGCAAGATCAGTAATTATTTCATGACATTTTAGTATAAATATTATTGCAATATCAAAACCAGCATGTTCTTATCGAAAACCAGCAATGTCTAAGTTCTTGTATTTTGCCGTTTTGAGCATCCCTAATGCTCTAATCAATGAATCATTGCTTCTTGAAGAAAAAACCAACATGTTCTTGCATGGTGTTGACAAACCAAATAGGACTGCTTGGACTTGTTTCTCAAAATGTTGTAGTGAATTGACAAGAATTGGTTTTAAATGCAAGTTGTGGCTAACTGTTTGTTTGAATTCCTTGTCTCTATTTCTTTTAGGAGTATACTTTGCTTAGAGCTCTTATTTTTGTGTGCAGAAACTTCAAAAGGAATGAAGGATGATTGATATGCAACAACTTGAATAGAGACTAAGATTATTAGTTTTGTCAATATGTTGGCTTCTACCTGTGATGGGCATGCACTTAGTCTCTTCCATATGTTGATGGGATATATTTAAGTAATTTTTCTCTCAATATATTTTGAATATGTTGGTTGTTTGCACAAAAAATAAAGTAGGAATCTAGGGTGGGTAGGTTTCTATAAGACGTGTATTTATTGGTTTGTGTAATTAATTAAATTTTTTGTGTATTGGTTGGTTTAATTCATCAATTTTGTCTTAAAGTTGAATGATATTATACTTAGTTTTCGTTTTTTTGCGTATGGAGATGAAATATAGATGATATGGATATCTAAAATTTCATTAATATTTTTTTTAATTTTTTATTACCTATGGCAACGGTTCTAAAGCGTGGTATACGATTTTAAAAGGCAGTAGTTTTGTTTAAGACATCGATCCAAATTAAAACCGTTGCCATTAACTGCAACGGTTTTATGCTGTTCTCATTGAGTTTTTGAAAAACCGTTGCCTTTCTTCCCTTAAAGACAACGGTTTTGTGATGGCGTTGCCTTTGCTAGTGAAAAACCGTTGCCTGAAGAATAGGCAACACCTGCGAATACAACGGTTTCAAAACTGTTGCCGAAGGAAAATGCAACGGTTTTTTGGGGTTACGCAACGGCATTCGAGCTTTGCCGTAGGGTCAAAATCGATACTTAACCACAGATGGAAACATTTTGTTGAATTTAAAATGCAGTGGGATATTCTCTCCAAGTGGCTCACATAGCAAATGATCGTGAATCGAGAAATTGTGTCTCTCTACTTCGTGTTAATGTAAGTTGTTGGTTTAACATTCTAACTAAGAGGCACTTAAGAGATTACATTTGAAATTGCTAGTGATCTCTAATATTGCGGAGAAACACAGTGAATTGCAGTTGATGCAACGTCTAACCGCAATTGTGTTGCAGTCACGACAACATGGAAAACAATGATGTTGTTGACCAGGTCACGAATGCAGACCTTTATTTAAGACCTTGACCACATTAATAAATATATAAATAACTAAACATTCTTCTTGGAAAATGTGGATTGCAGAATGAAAATATGAACGTAGGCAACATGTTGATACTTCAAGAGAGTTGCATTGATCTCACAGGCTCATACGTTATTTATTCTCCTATTGATGTTGATGTAACGAATCTAGTGCTAAGTGGAGGTGATCCAAATTACATTACCCTGCTGCCCTCGGGTTTTGCCATTCTTCCAAATGGCCACGGACAATGTGGATTGCCTATGCATGATGCAATTAGATTTGGAGGTTGTATGCTAACAACTACATTTCAGATTTTAGTTGATGCAAATCCGACAACAAAACTCGCTCCTACTTTAGTGGCCACTATTACCGACTTCATTAAGCAATCAATTAGACAGATCAAAGTTGCATTGTCCTGAAACCACGCTAACTTCGCAAATAATCCTCAACGAGCTAGTAAGTAAATTATTGAACCATATTTATACTAATCATAATTAATTTTATTAACATTGATATTTTTGAACTGATGTTCAACGGAAACTTTATTAATGTAATACTATGAAGCAGATAGAACAAAGATAGTGAAAGTAGACAAGTCGAGAAGGTGGAGAGTGCTCAAGTGTTGATAAGAAGGGAAAGAAGTTAATGAACACACCTTGGGTCAATGAACGCACCTTGACTCTCCCAATGGAAATGAGAATAGGTCCATTGGACATATGTAAACATTTCATTATTATATCTTTTTCTAGTTTATAATTGGAGAAAACTTTCTTCAAGTTTTTTATTGGTGTTGTAGACTTGGGCAATTTTACTTTTCTTTATAGCTTTCCTTTTCCGTTGAAACTATTGAATCTTTAATCGTATCACCTAAACTTTTATTTATTATACTTAAGTTACTAGTTGAGCTTTTTCTCGCTTGTTAGTTACTATTACATATTTGTCATAATGTTCTCTAGTTTACATATCTACTAGGTCTATCCCAAATCATCTTAAAGCAACGTATGAACAACATTTTGTGTTAATTTAGTTCAGTAAGGTGTGCATACAAGCTATGTATGAATAACATATTGAAAAGTGTTCCTCTTAAAGCAATCAGAAACAGGAACTCTCGAGACAACATGCAATTGTATGAAGTAATTTTGGTTACTCTATGTCTCTAGTGTGGAATTGAAAAGGAAACAACTTTTCATATTCTGATCACTTATTCAAAAGTAAAAAGTGCTTTATTTTTCAAAATGGTGAAAAGGGTCGGAGAAGGTAAGAGTAGGTGATTGGTTTTAAAAGTAATTTTCCATTTTTAAAACATCAATCACACAAGCCTAAAATATTTGGAGTATCTTTGTTCAAAACTTGTATGAAATAGTGAAGTTGAGTTCCTCTTTTTTCAAATTCTACCTCACTTAACAATTCAGGAGAAGGATGGGAATTGGTAGATTAGAGACCTGTCACCATAATTGGATGAGGAGAGGCTTTGATTCGAGACTGGAGTAAGGCCTAACATGAACACCATCAGCCTCAGCAAGATAGCCTTGCTAAAGGAATAAGCCTCCACGAGGTTTTGTGGAGTGAAACAAATATTCTTGTTTTTCTTAGCAACAAAATTGGGTTGGTATTAGTCCTTTTTTTAGATGAATTTGGTCTCTTCGCGGATGTAAAGACACTTTGGTTAGCCCATTCTTGGAGTTAAATTGGATGAAATTTATGGTCTTAAAGTAAGGATGATAACGGGCAGGGTCCTAGGCGGGTTTTACGACGCTCATCCCCACCCCTATCTTAAGTGGAGTCGGGCTTTTCCCTACCCATCTCCGCCCCAAACGAGGTCAGGTTTCCCCATGAGCCCCCGGTTTTACCACTACTTATAGAAAACTAGCCGCCTGACCCGTGCTACGCACGGGGTTGACTAATTTTTAGTTAGCAAAATTAAAGTAAAACCGGAAGGGGAAAACCTCTTTAATAAACCAATCATTCAAGACAACAGTTTTCTGTACACTGCAGGAATCAAACTCGGGAGCACTAAGTCGACCCCGTGTCCCAGGGTAGCTTATGCCAGTGGACCAATGATGTTGGTTTGTAAAATATATAGTCAAATAATTGTGGATTGAAATTAAATTATAGCTATAAATTAAATAAGAAGATTATAAAATTTAAAAAGAATATTGACAAAAAACGTTGAAATTAAATATCCATAGATAATGGGAAGAAAATGTCTAAAACTTTTAATAACATAATCCATATTTATCAAATGTAAATATAAAAACTTAGCCCATAATAAGAAAGAAAAGAAGACAACACAATTAAAAACTAAAACACGTGGGTATCATGCATGGTTGTATGAAAACTCATGATAAAATAGGAGCAATTATACAAAGTTGAAAGAAGATGGTGGAGGTTGTATTATAAATGTGGCTGAAGTTACCGTTGAAAGAAGATAAAAATTTAAACACCAGTTAAAAAATGTTTTTAATACCGTTTGATGCGAAAAGACAAAAATAAAGAAGACAACACAAATAGAAAATGAAACATGCGGGTATCCTGCAGGGTTAGATGAAAACCACAAATAAAATAGAATCACCTATAGAAAGTTGAAAGAGGGCGATGAGGGGATCTATTGTAAACGTGGCCGAAATTCCAGTAAATAAAAATTAAATTAAAAAACTATAAATTAAATAAAAATATTATAAAATTAAAAAGAAACATTAACAAATGCATTGAAATTCAACATCCACAGATAATAAGAAAAAAACGTAAAGAATATTAATAACAACAAATACATTGAAATTGAACATCCATAGACAATTAGAAGAAAAAGTTTAAAAAAGTTTAATAACGTTATCTATATTTGTCAAAGGTAAATATAAAAACTTAACACATAATTAAATAAGACAACATAATTAGAAAGTGAAACACGTACGTATAGGTATCATGCAGAGTTTGATTTAAAACCACCAATAAAATAGAAGCACATATACAAAGTTGAAACTATTTTTGAAGAAAGAAGTTCGCATATTTGAATAAAATAGAAGCACATAGAAACACTATTTAGTATCGCACTACATATTTTGTCACAAATTTTTTCCACCAAACAGGTTTTTGAGGAATGAGCTTTGTGTATCCGAACATGTAAAAAAATTTGAATCCAAAAGTACCTCAACAAATTGTTTGGCATCACATTTTACGTATTTTGTCACGTATTTTTTTATTTTTCGTCAAACAGGTTGTTGAGGAACAAACTTCACGTATCTGAACATATAAAATTTGTTCTGGACCCTAAAGTACCCCAAAATTCAATGTTGGCATCACACTTTACCTATTTTGTCACAAAGCTATTTTTTTTTACCAAACCAGTTATTGAGGAAAAACCTTCGGGTGTTTGAACAGCTAATTTTTTTCTGAATCCTAAAGTGCCTCAACACACACGGGTTAACATCGTACTTTACGTATTTTGTCAAAAAAATATTTTTTTCACCATCGAGTATACCAAAGCACACTGTTTAGCATATCATTTTTATGTATTTTGTCATGAAATTAAATCTTTTTTTCACCAAATCGATAATTGAAAAACAAAATTCGCATATTTAAACATCTAAATTTTTTCGAGACCCTAGAGTATTCGTTAAAATATTAAAAAGGAAAAAATGGAAAACATTAAAATAAAAAAGAGGACAAAACAAAAAAAGAAAAAGAAAAAAAACTAAACTTAAAAAAAAAGTGCGGCAATTCCCGCACGGGGTTGGCTAAATTCTATCATACTAATATCTGATTGTGCTTGAATACAAATTTTGCAATGGTCAACATTGAGTTTGTCAACTGTGAGAATCAAAATCTGGAGCACGGGATCGACTACCAGGCCCCAGGGTAACCTGTGCCATTGGGCAGATGGTGTTAGTCTGCAAAATATAAAACTAATAACTGTGAATAAAAATTAAATTATAAATATAAATTTTAATCAAAAGATTATAAATTTTAAAAAGAACATTAACCTTTGATAAAATAAGAAGAAAAAGTCTAAAAAAATTTAATAACATAATCCACATTCATCAAATGTAAATAAAAAAATTAACCCATAATTAGAAAGAAAAAAAGACAATACAATTAAAAAGTGAAACACGCTGGATATCAAGCATGGTTGAAGGAAACTCATGATAAAATAGGTGTAGTTATACAAAATTGAAAAATATTTTGGAGATTTTATTGTAAATGCGACTGAAGTTCCCGTTGAAAGAAGATCATGAAGATTGTATTGTAAATGTGGCTGAAGTTCCCACAGGAGTCAATGCAGCAATGTTGTACTCGAATTTTAAATAAAGATAAAAATATAAACACCAACTAACGAATGGTTTAAATACACGTTGGTACGAAATGACCAAAACATAGAAGAAAACACAAATAGAAAGTGAATTATGTGGTATTATCGTGTAGTGTTGGATGGAAATTACAAATAAAATAGAAGCACCTATAGAAAGTTGAAAGAGTACGATTGAGGGACCTATTGTAAATGTGACTAAAGTTTATGTGACGGCCAAGGGGTCTCGCGCGGTCAGAACGGTCACATCACCTTTTTTAGCGACAGAATATGCCTTTTGCAGCGACGGAATATTTCGTCTCAACACCAACAGTCAATTTTTGACTTTATTAGCGACAAATTGTTTAACTGTAGCGGCGGAATATGTGCTTCTTTTAAAAAAAATCCCCCCATCTTAAGCGACGTAACGGCCCTGTCTATCGCTAATTCCCTCGGGAAAAAAATTTAGCGACGGATTTAAGTTCAGTCGCTAATGCCATTTTTTTGTAGCGACCAACGGACTAATTAAAGTAGTACATTTACGTTTTATATAAAATTGATTTTGTAGTTTTTTAGAGGGACATCTATTGATGTACAAAATAATTAGAAAAATAGATTTTTTGGTTTTATTTTGGGCAATGTTTGTGAGACTTAAAGTGATATTGGTCTAGAGTGCACGAGTTCAAACACTACTGTGAAAACATTTTGGAGCAAACCGGATATAAGGTTGCACCAGAGGTCCACCGAAATTTGCTTTCAAGGCAGTGGCTTTTGCCACATCACAACTTCTAATTTGCTTATAATCAAGTCCGGAGGGAGTACATCAATACATCATGCAGAGTTGAATAAAAACCACCATTATAATAAAAACACCTATACAAAGTCGAAAAAAATGTTGTGGCCAAAGTCCCCACCATTAAAATAAAAGCACCTATTGTAAATGAGGCCAAAGTTCCCACGAAAAAAGTTAAATTATAAATATAAATTAAATAACAATATTATAAAATTAAAAACAAACTTTAACAAAGACATTGGAATTGAAAATCCACAAATAATAAGAAGAAAAAATAAAAAGTTTTAATAAAGTTATCTATATTTATCATAAATATAAAAACTTAACCCATAAGTAAAAAGAAAATAAGACAACACAAATAGAAAGTGAAACGTGTATGTAGGTATCATAAAGAGTCTTATTTAAAACTAAACACCAATTTAAGTATGCTTCTAATACTCGTTGATGCGAAATTATCAAAATAAAGAAGAAACACCAATTTGGACATGTAAATTTTTTTCTAGACTCTATTTTGTCACCATTTTTTTTTTGCTTTTTCATCAAAAAAGTTATTGAGGAACAAACTTCGTTTATTTGAATATTTAAAAAAAAATTGGGACCCTAAAGTACCCCAAAATACACTGTAAGCATCACACTTTACGTATTTGATCACAAACTTATTATTATTTTTTACCAAACCGGTTATTTATGAAGAAACTTCAGGTATTTGAAGAGTTAAAAGTTTTATGAATCTTAAAGTACCCCAAAACATACTGCTTAACATGTCACTTTATGCATTTTGGTACAAAATAAATTTTTTCACCATCAAGTACACTAAACCACACTTTTTAGCATCTCACTTTAGGTATTTTGTCACAAACTTATTATTATTTTTTACCAAACCGTTTACTTACGAAGAAACTTTTGGTATTTGAAGAATTAAATTTTTTTATCAATCCTAAAGTACCCCAAAACATACTGCTTAACATTTCACTATACGCATTTTGGTACAAAATATTTTTTTCACCATCAAGTACATCAAAACACACTATTTAGCAGCTCACTTTACGTATTTTGTCATAAACTTATTATTATTTTTTACCAAACCGTTTACTTTCGAAGAAACTTCTGGTATTTGAAATTTTTTACAAATCCTAAAGTATTCCAAAACATACTGCTTAACATTTCACTTTACGTATTTTTGTACAAAATAAATTTTTTCGCCATCAAGTACACCAAAGCACACTCTACGCGCAATTGTTAAGAGTCGGGCTCCCTGTGGGACGTAGTGGGGGTCGATCCGGTTTGCTCCCGGGTTCGATTCCCTCCCACGTCAAAATAGGGTGTTGGCCAGCGCAATTGTTAAGAGTCTCTACGCGCGAGCGCAGATTAGTCATTTGTTGACAGCATTGGGACACTGCGTGGGTAGTCAGCAATGGTCCTAAACAAAAAAAAAGCATACTGTTTAGCATCTCATTACATATTTTGTAATGAAATTAAATATTTTTTTCACCAAATAGATTATTGAACAACAAAATTTATATATTTAAACATCTGAAATTTTTCGAGACTGTAAAATACCCCTTAAAATATAAAAAATGCAAAACCTTAAAATATAAAAGTAGAAAAAAACACAAAAAACTGAAGAAAAAAAAATGAAACGAAAAAAGAAAGAAGAGAAAAAAAGTGAAGAAAAAATGCAAAACGTTAAAATATAAAAGAAGGAAATAAAAGAAAAAGAGAAAAAATGGAAAAAGGAAAAGAAGGAAAGAAACCAAAAAGAAAAAAAATATTAAAAGTTGGCGCCAAATTAAAGCTCTTATGACAAGCCCCATATATGTTAGAGATATCAAAAAAAATTTACGATAATTAATATTGTAAAATCATAATTATTATACAATAATCAAATTAAATTAAAAGCATTAAAATATATTTTTCTATTGAAAAATATCGAAATTAAAATTAAAAAATATATAAAACAAATTGAATAAATATACATGCATAAAACAAGACAAAAACAAATAAATAATGTTTAGTCAAGTGGGCTCGGCGCGGAGGCAAGCTAGGTATCGACATCACCAAGCTCACCCCTGTTAAAGCGGGTTTCCCCATTAAAATCAGGTCGGAGTCGGATTAGTACCCGCAAGGTCGGGTCAGTACTACCCACGGGGTCAGGTGTCATTGACGTCCCTATTTTAAAGTGGCAATTGATGGTATGCAGAAAGTGAGCTCCATAGATGCAATCTTCAAGATGCATTCTAAACTAGTAGTTGATGTGATTAAGGTGCCAAGCATAGATGCTATTGAGTGTGGAAGCATTTTTTAGGAGTGTGATTTTCATTTTTTTTTTCCTTTTGTCAAAACTCTCCCCTGGAGTTTATTTATAGGCATAGTAATATTGTTGTTCACAACTTAGCAAAGATGTTCATATTTAAAGCTAATCTGCAGTTGTATTTCGATAATCACATACATTCTTTTTTAAGAAAATTGATATGCAGAAACAAATAATCCAAAATATATAGAATCCATTACTATCAATGGAATACAATAGATTTTTCCCGTAACCGGTTTATGATTGATATTGGGTTCTTCATTGCAATAGAGAGATCAGTGAGTAGAGGTGACTGGTGAGTTCATATTCATTGCAACTTTGTATCCTTGTATTTATTTAGGCTGAAGGAGCTACGAAGTACCTTCTCCAAATGTCCAAGAGTTTGGTGAGGTATTAACCCCTCACAAAATTTATAAGTTATATGGCCAATTCTGTATTGTGGTATTGTGAGATATAAGGATCTTGGTATGTGAGTTTAGGGAGAAAATATCATAGTATTTGCTAGGTTTCTCACTACTAGAAATCTCAGTATTACCTGCGGAAATTTCCTGCAGGAAATATCTGAGAACTTTCCTGCCAATTTTCTAAGTGTGCAGAATGTTTGCTGCGCAATGGGGTTGGTAGGTAAGTTCGCAGGTAAATTTCGATTTTCCTACCGATTTTCCTAAGAAGCAAAGTTCGCAGGAAATTTCTTTTTTTCTTTTACGAAAATACAAAAAGAGAGGCGCTTGATGGGATTCAATCTCGTGATCGAGTAGGCGAAATGCAAGGCTCTTTACCGCTGAGCAATCATTTCGGTAATAAAATTGAGTGGTGCAATAATTTTAAAACATTTAAAACAGCTGAAAAAAAATTTATTATTATTTTTTTAAAATCTTTTTTTTTTACGAAAACAAAGTTACAATCACTCTCACTCGGTCTTCTTCACTCTCACTCATGGTCCTTAGCTTCCATCAACCCTAACCTTCGTCTTCTTCAACACAAACTGATACTCACCTTAACCTTCGCTAATCACTCTCACTATTCTCATGAAATCAGAAATTGAAGCTTAGGTGAACTTTTGTCTTCTTCAACAGATCTAGAAATTGAAACTTCCATCACCATTGATTCAGAAATTGAACAATGAAATCAACTTAGGTGAACCTTCGTCTTCTTCAACAGATCCAGAAATTGAAGCTTCGAACAACAAAATCAACCATGTGAAGCTTCGTCTTCGTCCTGCTTCGAAATCAACAACAAACGAAGACGAGTCTTTCGAAATCAACCATGAGGCCCACTCCAACAATTAGACCTAGGTCAGCCCAATAGCTAGGATCCATATCCACAATAAATCGGTCTATTTATGACTATCATGCCTTAATGGCTCAGAATCATCCGATCGATCCAACGGATCAGGGTTGGCACGGTCTAAGTCGAGTCTTTCGTACCTTGCGGTCTAAGTCGAGTCTTTGGGCAAAGTACGAAACAAAAAGAAAGAGTCTTATCTGATTTACACTTGCGTTCGGATGCTGTCAACGGGATATGTTCGGATATTGAAGGAGGAAAAGAGTTAACCGTCTAAGTAGAAGAGGAAAAACTTTCTGTATTTAATTTTCTTTTAACTTTCAGCGATTGCATTTTATTAATGTGCTGGCATTTTTTATTGTGCAGGCATCATTTCATTGGATTTGGCAATGTTACATGTTAGAGTTTTACTCCGCGCTCCAAACTTCATCGCCATCCCATACAATAATGTCCCACAAATTCTTAAAAGCGATAGTATTAAGAACTAAAAAAAAATAGAAACACACATCTTTTAATAAAAGAGGATTATGGGTCCTTAAGTGGTGTTTGCTTTTAAAGACAGTTTACCATGTAAAATTGTTGTGATTAGAAGTGTAAGAAATTTTCATCCAGTACTATAAAAAATTCTATTTAACTATAAGTTTTTTCGACCGGACTACAAATTAAAATCTCAAATTGGTTGCTAAATCGATCGCTAAACATTAGCGGCCAGTGATTTAGAAACTTTGCAAAATCAGGTGCTAAATCGGCCACTAACTATTTTAGCGATCTATTTGGGGACGGATTTTGAAAACCAACCACTAAATCGGTCACTAACTTAATTAACGATCAATTTCGTGATAATTTTTTCGGTTCCTTAAGTCGCAAAATAGAAACTTTTTACTAGAAATATAGGAAACCGGAACATTCATGACAAATAAACCCGAGACGAATGTTTTGGGAATACATCTCTTGAAGGCATGTTCACGCGGAAACAGGTCGACGCTGTCGTGTACCTTGAATCCTGGTAGAGGAATCAAGTGTGCCATGGTGTTCCGAAACAAATAAAGCTTGTCGGTAAAAAGTACGGCATGAGGTCGGCGCCACGATGGGTTGTGCTTTTCCTACATACCTAAGCAAGAGTCTCATGACTCCCTCCACTTAGTGACTTTAAAGGATATCGCAACCCCTTCGGATGAGTTCTATCCGGGCCGAGTCTCGGTAAACTGTGCCAAGAATGTACTTCATTACAAGCTGGCATTGGTGGTCACAACCCCTTATGGACGAGTTCTATCGATCCGGGCCAAGTCCCGGCAAATTGTCCCAAGGGAGTATTCCATCGGAACCAGACGTCGGTAACTCAGCTACGAAAATACATACCGAATGAGCTAAACCAGTGTACACAATTTTTAGATTTGCACATGGTAAGAACTAAACTAACGTCAAGCAAACAGTAACCAGCAAACATCAACATACGGATAAACAAGCGGATATTGAGAGTCATCTCGGAGACGATCGCGTCCTCAAATACATGAAGTCACAAAACTTCAAAACATAAAAGGTGTGACATAAGTGTAAAGTGAAAATAATGACATAATCAAGGAAAAGCATGGGCAACGATGAAGAAGTCAGCCACGTTGGCGGCGTGTGGCCGGACAAATTTTTGCCACCCCCGGACCTCGTGATCAACAAGTAAAAATCGTCGAGTCCAACACACACTGGGGATATGGGCACCATGTTTGAGTTAGTGCGTTCTTGAAGACATCTTCTTGGTTCTCGGCATCGACCAAACCTACAGGAAATGTGGGCATGCAGTCATGACAAGTACTTACTCAAGAAAGGGACAACTTGTTGACAAACCCCCTCCTGAGGTTATTAATAGACCGCAAGTGCACGGTTCTATCGCGTCGTAATATATTGATCCCACAAAGACTTAGTATTGATTACCAATATCTTCTCACTATGGTGATTAGCTAAAAAGATTGAATATTGGTAAAAATGATTTTTGTTTTAAGAAAATTCAGAAATTATAAAAATGTCCTAGGATTGTGGTTTCATCTCAATGATAAAATGAACACACAATCCCTCCTCTATTCTTTAAGTTTTAAGAGTATTACATTTCAAAGACAATGTAGTGAATATAACTAGTGTCTCTTTTCAGAGTACAATAGTGTGTTTTGAACCAACAATCAAGCATATTCTCATGGTTGATTGTCACCAAAACCCATTAAGCATAACACCTTTTTAATATCTCAAGAGTCTCAAAACTATTTTCATGTTTTGATTCCCTTGTCTAATTTCATAGTTCCAACCTCAATACTTCAGCTCTCGGTTCTTCGTTTGATGTTAAAAATAAGAGTTGAAGGATAATGAATTGAAATGTAGAACTTAAATAAAATGGAGAATAGAATTGGGATTGTTTAGGAATCTATTATTGGATTTTCTCCACATTCCCAAGACTAAGGGAGTATACTCATTAATGATCATTGTAGACATTTGCTTAACACTGGCCGTAATGAAATCTTGTGTTTCTTCAACTACTTTTCCTTTGACCCCCAACACTGGCTGTAATGGTTAAACACTGGCCGATTTTACTTTCCGATTGATCACCCAAAAATTGCTTTTCTTTGATGCTTTTTGTTCCTTTTTGCATTCTTTGGTTTTGGGACTTTACCATTATACTCCTAAAGCTGAAATTCTTCCCTCATTACTCAACCTACAAATGAAAACAAAAACATTTGGTACTAAAATAGCTCTAAAATAGAACTAAAATACTAAACGAACTACTAAAAACTAATACTAAAATAACAATTAAAATAGACGTATCAGTTATCTAGTGAAAATTAAGAAGGAAGGCAAGTACCTATCTAAAGACTTCTAACAACTTTCCTACCTAAGACTTTCAACTCAAGTTCAAAAAGCAAATAACACAACTTGCAACGTAAATACACAAGACAAAACAGATCGGTACCTTGGTAGACGGACATTTGTTCAAGCAACGAGCAGGATGGGATGTCTTTGGGCGAGACTAATCTCCTTCATCATGGCCCAGGCGAGATGCCAGGGCGAGATCCTTGGGAAGGATGTAGCTTCGGCTAGGTGCATGACCCGGGCGAGATCCTTGGCCTAGGCGAGATGCATGGACGAGATGCTTAGGCGGGAACTTGGGTGAGATATGCAGCATAGGCGAGATGTGCAGCATGGGCGAGATGCGTGGCATAGGCGAGATGCGTGGCCTGGGCGAGATCCTTGGCCTGGACGAGATGCCTGGGCGAGATGTTTTTGCGGGATGTAGCGTCAAAGATGGCTTGGGGGAGAAGGTGGTTCCTCTCTCAGCGTTGATCTCGCCTTCTCTCCTTCCTCTCTTAGTGGATCTCGCCTCTCTCTCTCTCTCTTTTTGTGAAAAAAGTAAAAAAAAAAAGGCATTTGAAGCGTCAAATTGAAGGGAAGGCACCCATATTTCTACTAGGTGAAAAATTTTAATTTGAAGACACTGAAGCTTAGAATGTGGATAGTACCTTGTACAAACAACTAGTGGGCGGTCTTATGTATATGACTGCCACTAGACAAGATATAATGCTTGTTGTATGTCTCATTAGTAGAAATATGAGTGAGCCAACTCAAGCACATTGGTTAGCATCAAAGAGGATTTTGAGATACCTACAAGGTACAATAGATTTTGGTATCCTGTATAAGAAGGGAGGGAACAATGCTTGGATTGGATACACAGACAGTGACCATGTTAGTGACCTGAAGGACAAAAAAAGGTACATCCGGATATGTCTTTCTACTGAGTAATGGAGTTGGGGCTTGGGCTTCAAAGAAGCAGCCAATTGTCACCCTATATAGTACTGAAGCTGAGTTTGTAGCAGCAAATGCAGTAGCTTGCCAAGTTGTTTGGATGAGGAAATTTCTGAAGGAGATTGGACAAACACTAGCTGAGAACATCCCAATAATGTGTGATAACAGTTCTGCTATCAAATTGAGAAGGAATCCCATCTTGCATGGGTGCGGCAAACACATAGGAGTCAGATACCATTACATAAGAGAGCTGGTGAAGAATGGAATCACCAAGATGCAGCAGTGTGGCACAAAGGAACAATTAGCAGACTTGTTTACTAAGTCCTTAAGTGCTGACAGTTTTAGGGAGGGAATGGGAATGGGAATTTGTAAGGTGCCTATAATAAACTGATTGTTTATATATAAAAGCAATCAGTATTAGGGAGGGAATGTTAGAGAAATTAGTAGCTAATGATGTAATTAGGAGTTAGTTGAGATTATTTGTTTTCCTGTTACAGTAACTGAAATAGTTACCCTTGTAAAAACTCCTGTATACTATATTGCTCAATTCATTCAATGTAATGATAAGCTCAAATTTAGTGCATTTTTACTATATTGCTCAATTCATTCAATGTAATGATAAGCTCAATTTTAATGCATTTTTAGAGATACTTATGAGTCGTTTTTAAAATAATTATTATCATTTTATATATATATATATATATATATATATATATATATAAAATTGATAATAATTATATATATATATATAATTGATAATAATTATTTTTGGAACGACTCATAAGTATCTCTAAAAATGCATCTAAAAGTCTCGGCATCTCCTAAAAGTCTCGGCAACCCCTATAGTAGTAGTATTTTTGACCCTTTATTAAGTATTATCTTTGCACACCTTTGCTAGCTCTGCATAGGGTGGCAATTTCTACCCGCAAGTGGGGATCCCCGTGGGGATTGCCCCGTTTGGAGCCCCGTGGGCGGGGAATTTTCCCCGTGGGGATGGGGATGGGGAGAGAATCCCCCCGCAGTCAATTCGGGGATGGGGATGGGTCTATATCCCCTGCCCCGCGGGGACCCCGCCCTCGAATACATTACATAAATGTTTATATTATAGATATATATTATATTCTAAGTAATAGATTTTTTAGTCTTTTATTGTGTTTTTAAATTAAAATACTAATAAAATATTAAATTGTGCTAAGTTTTATATTTTTATTCTTACCTTTATACTTTTTAAATATTAAAATATCAAGGTAAGACTAAATTTTATACATTTTTTCAGTTTTATTATATTTTAATTTTAATTTTAATTTTTACTAACTTTTAATAAATTTCTGTGGTCCCCGCGGGGACCGTGGGGATCCACGGGGATGGGGATGGGGGAGGAAAACTCCCCAAAGCGGAGAATGGAGATGGAGATGGGGGAGAATATGGGAGGCGGGGACGGGAAGCGGTAGAGTACTCCCCACCCCCGCCCCGCCCCATTGCCATCCCTAGCTCTGCACCTATGCACTTCTGCTGACGCTACCTCTGCACCCATCGTTTTTTGTTGACCCATTTATCTGACATAATTTAATTTCACTTTCCACCTTTCCTCTACCCTCCTCATTCCTCTTTCCCGTCCATTCCCTTATTTATTCGTCTTTTCTTTTTTAATTTTTTAAATCATTTCAACACCACTAGTCCTATATTAAATTGTTTCCACGCCATTTTTTTTTTATTCCCCCCCCCCATTCATTCATTCCCATTTTTTTCGTTCCCTGTATTCTCCTTTGCCTTTTTTTATACCCCCTTCGTTATCACTCATACCCCCATTATCACTCATTTGTTCACAAATTTCGCTCAGACCACACCATTTTGTGAATTTTCAGGAAATAGTTCAATTTAAGGTATTTCCGGAAATTTTTTTACTGTAATTTTTGGATTTATGGTATTTCTGGAATGTATTTTTTAAAAAAAATTGACTTCCGGATTTACCTATTTTTTCCGGAAATATGAGTTACATTCCGAATTTATGGTAAATCCGAAAATTTCACCCTAGTTTACTTTCGGATTTACCATAAATCCGAAACTTTTCAGCAGGTCATTTCCGGATTTATGGCGTAAATTCGGAAGTGTTAAAACAAAATTCCGAATTTACATCATAAATTTGAAAGTGTAGGTTTTTTTTTCGTTTGTTTTATTCATATTTTTACGTGTTTCGTTATTTATTTTGACAGATATGGCCACGGCAGACGGCAACCTTCCTTTTACTATGGATTTATCGACAGCGTTTACGACATCACAGGTATATATATTTCTAAAACGCTAATTATTTATCACTTTGTATTTATTTATTAATTAATTTTACGAATAATTTTCAGGTTTTTGCTACTCGGGATATTCCTATGCATTGGGCTAGAGATATCGGAAAGGCCAACGGAGTCGTTGTCATTATCATTCGATCTGAGTCTACAGAGAATGGTAAAGGGAAGAAAAATAAGATTGTTCTTGGGTGTGATAGACATGGTAGATATAGCAATGTAGTGGATGTTGGGTGTTCTTCCCGACACAAAACATCAAAAAAATGTGTTTTTCCATTTAGGTTGAAAGCGAAACCACACACAAAGTCAAGACTAGGGGTGCACCGAAGAAGAAGAAGAAGAAGAAGAAGAAGAAGAAGAAGAAGAAGAAGAAGAAGAAGAAGAAGAAGAAGAAGAAGAAGAAGAAGAAGAAGAAGAAGAAGAAGAAGAAGAAGAAGAAGAAGAAGAAGAAGAAGAAGAAGAAGAAGAAGAAGAAGAAGAAGAAGAAGAAGAAGAAGAAGAAGAAGAAGAAGAAGAAGAAGAAGAAGAAGAAGAAGAAGAAGAAGAAGAAGAAGAAGAAGAAGAAGAAGAAGAAGAAGAAGAAGAAGAAGAAGAAGAAGAAGAAGAAGAAGAAGAAGAAGAAGAAGAAGAAGAAACCCTGTCAGACGTCAACAAAGAAGTCCTCAAACATACCACCACAGCGGTCCTCACAGCAAGTACCCCAGATACCGACACAGAGGTCAGCAGCTATACAGCATGACATGCATTATTTAGGTCAGTTTCCAAACTCTATTCAGAGGTACATTGATGACATTATCAATGTGGTGGGGGATGGAAACTGTGGATTCAGATGCATATCTGGGTTACTTGGCTGGACACAAGATTGTTGGCAAAAAGTGAGGAATGAGTTGATTGAGGGGGTGGATCAGAATTGGTTTCAATACCAACAAGTCATGGGGGACAACATTTAGAAAGTGAGGGATTCATTAGTTGCTCTCCCACTTCCAATTCAACCTCCTGAGAAGTGGATGACGATGCCTGACACGGGATATGTTATAGCGATGAGATATCAGGTAGCCCTTGTTATGCTATCACCTGCATCTGCTACATGCTTCACTTTTTTTCCATTGAGAGGAGCATATCGTCCTACTCAGAGCCCTTTGCATTGTGTTGGGTTTGTTGATAGGAACCATTGGGTCCGGGTCTTTTTGAACGGTACATCTCCATTACCTCCTGTTCATCCTAGTTGGGGTGCATATGCTTCAGATGAAGCTAGGTCGTGGTTGTATCCGTATGTGGGACGTATCCAGTTATGGTCTTCTTATTTTCCAGATCGTCTTGCACAGACCGAACAACCTATTATTGATTACATAGACATTACTTGATGATTGTATTTTAGTGTATTTAATTCCACGAATATATATTATATTATTTTTTTTGGTACAAAATATATTATATTATTATTTTTTATCATTTCCGTCTATTTCGTGTGTTATGTACTCTGTTTTTATCGTTTAAGTGTATTTCGAGGGTCAATGTATCGCGATTTTTAATATAATCGAATAATTTTTTTGGTTTTTTTTTTTGTCTTCCAAATTTACCTCAATATCATCATAAATTCGGAATGTAATGGGTGAGGGGTGGGCGTTCCGGATTTACAGTGTAAATCCGGAAACAAAATTGTCAGAATTTCTGGATTTACGTCAAATGGACGTAAATTCGGAAGCCAAATACATTCCGAATTTACGTCCATTTGACGTAAATCCGGAAATTTTGTAAATTTCCCTTCCGGATTTACAGTGTAAATCCGGAAAATGCAATATTTGTTTTTTAAAATTGGGGGCATTTTCGTCCAAATTGGGTATTATGGGGGTATGGGTGATAAGTCTGGGGGTATGGAAAAAAAAAGCCTTTTCCTTTTATGTAGAACTAATTAAATTGTTCATTAAATTAAATTGTTTTTATACCTACTATCCTTAAACTTTTCTCTCATTAATTGTTGATTTTTCATTGTGTTATTGTTAAATTAAATTGTTTATATCAAAAAATTGTACAATTATAAAAAAAAAATTAGATTTGAAGAGACGTTGGAAACCTATTTCATGAGAAGTCACCACACAACCAACAATCGTGCGAAACAAGTTCCCAACGTTAACACGTTGAAATTAGTTTAGAAGAGTTGTCATCGAATCCGAGAAAACAGATTAAAATATCCGCATATCAATATCGAGAGAGGATACTGAGTGCATATTTACAAAATGGACCATGCCAACCTACACAACACAAATTTCCTTAAAAGAAAATTGGAAATTCTAGGAGAAGATTTAATAATCCCGCTTGGTGTAATGATTTTGGCAACAGGCTAATATATATAGCATAGAAAAATGTGCTGACCATCCTGGACCAGAATCCTAGATACGCCACTATATATATATATATATATATATATATATATATATATATATATATATATATATATATATATATATATATATATAAAAGACGAAAGGAAAGCAAGGCAATTGAATTCATGAATAAATGCATTACAACGTTTGGAAATAAATGGGCTTAGAAAAAGTCTAGCCCATAAACTCATGAAAGACACTATGCTTAATTAAAAACAGGCCTTGGCTTATCCCACACCCCACCCTACTCACCCCACATCCCCTAAACCCTTTAATCCCCAAATTACCCTCAACTAAAAAACACTATTTCTCCCTCTCCCTCCGTCACACCCCCTCTCACACTCACCCAAACACACCCCAATCGAAACCTCTCACTAGAGTACTCCGCCTCTCTCTCCCTCCTCTCCCTCTCAATCGTTGATTTCGAAGTCCCAACGTCAATTTCGCAACCAGGTACACCCTCTGTCACTTTCCTCTGTTATTTTTCATAGTTTTAAGTTTTTGTATCTTCGTTTTCTGAATTATGGTTTGTCTGCGACAGATTCGGTTGCCCTCAACCGAATGGTTCTAGGACCAAGGAAAACGGACTCATTCGGTTGACTTTTATTTTTCACACTTTGACTTTTTTCTTTTAAAAAATTTATTTTTATCTTTTATTTCTCTTTCTTTTATGTAGTCTTTTATCTCTCAAATATTACACAAAACAGTCATTTCCATCGATCTTGTTGATAGGAGCATATCGTCCTATTCAGAGCCCTTTTTTTATTTTTATAACTCATTGTTCTTTATCTTTTGAGTAACATAGGACCAAAATGAGTTATGAAAATTAAATAAATTGAATAAAGTTGGCAGAAAAAACAAACTACTTTGTGTAAAGTTTAAAAAATAAAAAACTAAAATAACTTTTCAAAAAAATAAAGATCCAAAATTATTATTAATATATATTTAGTAAAGAATAAATCACAAAATGTGTATTTTAAATTATAATTATGTATGTTGTGACAAAGTTGGAAAATATAATTAATTAATAAAATTTACTGATCTTTTCCGGGAATAATTATTGAATTTATTAATTTGTTTACTAAACAAAGACCACTTAATTATGCAGAGCAAACCAGAAAGCAATTATATACATATCTATTGAATGATTGCAAGCAGGAGGTGTATTATTCAAATGTTGGCTACAAAGACGTTATTTTTGAGCTAGATGCTAAGCTTGTGGTTGACGTTTTTAATTCTAAGCGTGTTATTTTTTGAGTTTGGGTCAATTGTTAGAGCTAGTAGAGATCCCTTTACTTTTTTTAATTACAACTCTCATGTTCAGTTTGCTAGGAGGGATGCTAACAAGGTTGCTCACACTCTAGCTGGGGTGGTCTTGTTGTCAGCTAGCCCTCAAGAATACTCTAGTGTTCCTTCATGTATTTCGTCATTGATTATTAATGAAATGCATTGAGTGCTTCTTGTCAAAAAAAAGAAATAAATGAGAGAGAGAGAGAGAGAGAGAAAGAGTAAGAATGACTTCCCTGAGAGAGCTTGCAGTCTGAGCTTATTCCTATAATCAAAGCAAAATAAAAATAACTGAAAATAAAACACAAATTGCCTCCTGCGAAGCGCTTGTTTAATGTCATGAGCCTGACGACAGTTGGTGCTTAATCAGGAGGCTCTCCAAGAGCAAATTTGACATCTAACGTTATGCACCTTCTCAGCTTTCCAACCATGTGGTTCACATTTTTCTTTCTTTTTCCACATGGTGGATGAACTTCAAAGGATGGTGAAATTTTTATTTTATCTTCATCCACCACTATGCTAGGATCCTGCAAAATAATATTTTTTTTCCAAAAGGTCCTGCATCTTTAAATCACTAAAAATGTTAGTTTCAGCCACATCATCACAATAATAAGAAGTTAAAGAAGAGAATATATCATTGGAATTTAAAGATTTAATAACATCATTTTCTTTACCACTCCTTAAAGTTACCTTTCCCCTGTGAACCTCAATTGTAGCATCACCAATGGTTGAAACAATTTGCCCAAAAAATTTGGGTTTTCTCCTCTTTCTCCAAATCATGAACCAACGGATCTTTCTCATTCTCCTCACAAATGCTCTCATCAATGAAATCTATTGTTTCAATTTGACTCCATTCAGTAGGAGTCTCTTCATTTTTTTGAGAGCTTCTTCCTCTAGATTAGCTTCTACAGAGGACTCTTCATCAGTACTAAGAATATTATCTTTGTATTGCTCAGTTTGTGAATAAGGAGTTTCTTGGGCCTCTTGAGACAACAAAGCAATGACATTTGAGATTTGATTAGTCATGGTATCCCCCTAGGTATCAATTCTATCCCCCAATGTACCGATTCTTCTCCCAAGGGTATCAAATTTTTCAATTGTTTGCTCCAAAAATTTGACCAAGACCTCATTGGTATCAGATTCCTCCTTTTTACTTTACATTTGTAGTGGCTCATAATTATCCCAGTTGGGGGAATAAGGAGGTGGCTCATAGTCATCCCGATAGTCATTATAAGGCTCATAAGGAGGAGAAATTGGGATCTGACGCTGATGCATATACCAAAATGATTTCTCTAAATTCCTTTGTGCTTGTGCCTGATGAGTCCTCATCACATGATGGTTTTCAGTGTTAAAAAAGGATTTTTACTTGGAGTTTTTGATGAATAACAATGAAGTTGATGAGAATTTAACAATTTGTGCTATTAGAAATTTATTTGCTATGCAGTGTTTATGCTGGGTTTTGTCGTGATTTTGTGCCCAGGGACTAGGTGGAATTGAAGAACAAAGCAGTGCAGGCAAATGGACTCAATGGTGCAATAGCAAGGAGCATTCAGCCAAATGGCGCGCAACTGGCGCGCAACTGGCGCACCACGCGCGAGAAGACAGCAGGAAAGGCTCCCAACTGGCGCACGAGTGGCTCCCAACTTGCACGATTCGGTACACTTGCCAAAAACTTTGGCGCCAAAAACTTGTTGAACTTTCGGCAAGTGTACCGAATCGTGCAAGTAATAAAACCGGCAAGTACCGGGTATCGTCCTCAAGGATCGAATTTAATTACCAGTTACGTTAACAACTACTAAAGGAACCAAAGTGAACTAGGATGAGATTGATTTGATTGAGCTATGAAGCTCTAAAGTAAAGCAATAAAATATTCTTTTTATGTTTTTAATAATAGAAACGAAGAACGCGTTTGAAAAGATACGATGGAGAAGATGCTAGGGATGAATTCCTATTGATTTCACACTATTGCACTGATTTAATTTGAAGGATAAGCTCTCTCTAATTTTGCTATCAAACCCACAACATTCACTAATTCCTAATTCCTTAGGTAACTAGTCCTTTGTCGATAACTACAAACCCTAATTCCTTAAGCGATTCTAATTAACGACAAGCATTTAAAACGAGGGTTTGCAATATACAACAACTCATAGATTATTCCTAAGCTACGAATTGAAGGTATAGAATTTCAAACATTCAAAAACAAAACTTCCATTTCATAATTGAACAAAATATCATTGTATGAGTTTTCCAACCATAAAAAGCATGAAGCGTAGAAATTCGATACGCAAAATACGAGAGAGTATGATATAAATAAAATTCTAAACCATCGACAATAGTGCTACGTCAATATTCATTCATCCCTAACATTAGGGTTTAGTTACACATGATTAAGGAAAAGGGAAGAGAAGAATTACAAATTGGAGATGAAGACGAACAGTGCCTCCCTAATATAATCTCCACGAGTTTTAAACATGAATTAGATTTTTCTCTGCAAAACAAAGTGAACAGCAATGAGCTCTTGGGAAAGTGTTATCAATTTTTTTGTATATCTTTTTAATAAGACAAATAAAAAAACAGAATTAAAATGTAAGCATAAAAAAATGTCCAAAGCAATAAAAATCTTTTTCGTTTAATATTGCTAAATTAATCTCTTGCAATGGCGCCAAAAACTTGTTGCGTTAAAAACACACTTAGAGCAAGTGTACTCTATCGCAGAAGTAGTATAAAAGATTATTGTGTCCATAGGGATTAATTAACAAGTACTGAACTACTTAAAATTATTTATCGTTTAGACGATCGAATAATTGAGATGTTATAGAAGAAAAATAAAAAGAAACAATTAGCAAGAATTAATACAAGATATAATAATTGGAGAGAGGTCCAGGGTCACGATTTCACTTGAAAGTTTTGAGTCCCCTATGTCTAATTCTACCTGAATTCCCTTATTTTATTTAATTACCAATCCCTTTACTAAAGCTATTAATCCGTTTGGTCATTCGCGATTAATATTCTTTTTCCTAAATTAACCCTTGATTAGTCATGCAAGAATTTAAATTCAGGAAAAGCATAGGGTATAAAAATGTGGAATGATTAGAAGACTAAATTAAAGTTGGGCCATTCATTAATTATAGCCTCAATTATCCTATGGATCCACCAACTAATTGTAGTATGGTCGCTAATCAACTAATTGATTATGAACATGCAAATGGTGATCAATCCTAAATATGTGATTAAATCAATAGGACAATATTAATTGAAATAAAAATAGGAATTCAAACCAGAAATTAGAGCATAAAAAGGTCTATAAGCAAGCAAGATTCACCTAAGACCCTAGAAGAGGATTTAGGTATCTATAATATTGTTCAATTTCTGGTCAATTTTTGGTCTCTTTTATAAGCAAAAAATATTGTTCAATTTTTGGTCTCTTTTATAAGCAAAAGTTAACTACTTTTACCACATTTAATGCTATTGTTCCATATATACCCTTTATTTAATTGAGTGGTTGAGAATAAAGTCAAATAAGAGATTCTTTTCATTAAATGTTAAAAAGGTTACTTTAGTAAATATGGTTAACCTATTTTATGAAAACAAGACAATCAATTGCATTTAACTAACTTTCTTAATCACCGTGAAAGTAGTTAATTTTGCTTATAAAAGAAACCGAAGGGAGTACTCCTTTGGTTCCTAGGGTTGCGTGCTGCTCGATCTCTCAATTCACGGCTCCTATTTATTTTCTTTCCCTCCTAGGGTTATGTGCACCCTATTATCCACTTTTAACCATGTGCCTTCCAATTCTTTTTTTTTGGATTTTTTTTACCCCCACTCATTCAATCTATATCCCCACATAGAAGTAAAACTCGAAAATATCCCCAACTTAAAAAATTCGCTCGGATTTACCTAATAAAGATAAATCCGTTTTTTGTTTTTTCCCAAAACGGATTTATCTTTTAGTAGGTAAATCCGACTTCCCTAAAAAAAGAAAAACGGATTTATCCCCACCTAAGGTAAATCTGCTTTTGTTAATTTTAAAAGCGGATTTACCTTAGGTGGGGTTAAATCCGTTTTTGTTGTTTAACAAAGCGGATTTACCTATTTGATAGATAAATCCGCTTTAAGAAGACTCAAACCGGATTTATCCAATAAATAGGTAAATCCGCATTTTATATTAAAAATAATTATTTTTTATTTAAAATTTTTAAAAAAAGTTTATAAAAACACAACTAAAAATCCGTCAAAGAGTCAAAACTAATCTAAAAATTATAAAAACACCATTAAAAATCTAACAAAACCAAAATAAGGTTATGCAAAAAATTTTAGATTTTCTGGAGATTATGAAAAATTAAAAAAATTAATAAAATATAGTAAACGATGGAATTTGGGATTTTGAGCACCCCTGACCTAAAAGAAGTCACTTCTTGAGGGGTCTTGATCTTTAATTTTTTTCGGATTTAATGGATGTGGTTATAATACAACCGGAGTATAATGTCAAAGGGTGGGGGTACAAAAACAAAAACCCTTTTTCTTCATGCTTCAATTCTCGTCAATCTCAATTTGGGCTCTCCTCTCTTCAATTGGGCTTTTAAAATTCAATTCTTGGCATTGGCTTTTCCCTCATCCCCTCCTACTCACTCCACTCCCCCAAACCCTACGAAATGACCAATATGCCATTAATGAGGCGCGCTCCGAATTATTTTTTTTGAGATTTTCACTGATTCGATTAGGGTCAACCGAAAACTTTCGGTTAGGCACACCCGAATGGGTATTTTTTGAGACACACCCCTCTTTTACACTATTCGGTTGACCTCAACCGAAATATTTCGGGAGGCCTCGACCGAATAATTCCTTTGTTTCTGTTTGTTCTTAACTGTACATGTTTTCTTGTCTTTAAGGGTTTTTGGTCTTTAATGCCATCGGTTGGTACCGGTTATGGTTTGGGATCTCTATTGTTGGAACGTCTCTCAGTTTTTTTTGATAAGTAAAAGATTTATTAATGGGGGCACAAGGGGTGCACCAACCCATTTACAAGTGGCTACAAAGGTGGGTCTCGTTAAAACCTACCGGGGCCAAAACCCAAAGGGAAAAAGACACCGGCAGGAAAAAGTACCCCGCCACCAATCTGTTCAAAAACAATATATATACTCTCAAATATGGCGAGCTAAAGAATACCGAAGGAGTGCACCAAAAGAGTGCAAGAAGGAAGTCCCGGGTTCAATCCCCGGAAACTAACATTTTCCCCACCCCCACTAACATTGCCTATTAAAAAAAAGAAGAAGAAAAGAAAAAAAAGAAAAAGAAATACATGGCTTTAAACATTTGTAAGTGCACTACTACCACTACTAGACAGTGGCGCAAGGCATAACATTCCCAGCTACTGATAGAGAGGGATCACCATCCAATGCCATGTAATTGGAGAGAAATCCAAACTTGGTTTCACAATCTACCCTTCCCCTCAGTTATATGATCACATTAGGTATCAATTCCAAATCTATATATTGTAACTGCAAATGCTCGTTGATTTTGTTGATGTTAAATTGTTCCTTTTTGGTTTCAGGTTTCAACTGCTGTTGTGGAACCCTACAACAGTGTTCTCTCCATCCACTCTCTCCTTGAACACACTGATGTGGCTGTGCTTTTGGACAGTGAAGCCATCTATGACATTTGAAGGAGATTGAGTTCAACCGAAATTTTTTGGGAGACTTCAACCGAATCCACTCATTGTTCTTCGTAGGGGTGTTTTTGATTTAAGGGTATTTTGGAGATTAAGGGGATTTGGGGGTGTGGGATGAGTAGGGAGGGGTGTGGAATAAGTCTGGCCCCAATTCTTTTGCATGTCCTTCCCCTTTGTGTAGCACCAGCCCAAACATATATACATATATAATTTGGTTTTTGAGTGGCTTTAAATTGATTTTTACTCTTTTTGTCTTTTCTTCCCTTCTACAAAACATAGAGCAAATTAAGTCAATGATTTATATACTTGATAAGAATTGCTCTAAAAATGATTCAAAAATATCCCTAAAAATGCACTAAATTAGAATTTATCACTTAACACTTGTTCTTCCCTATTCATCCTCCATTATCGTACCAACTTTTTTTCAACTTAGATAAAATGGCAAATAAATATCACACACTATCCAACAAACACACTCTAATTTAAATCTGGGAGTGTCTGTTCCCATATCACTGAAATTTCCAATAAAACCAATAGTGGGGGACGTCATCCCACCATCTCTATACCTCTCTCTTTATTTATTATATTTTCTCTCTCCTTTATATATACCCTTATGTTTTGTTTATTTTCCCCCTCCCTTTGTTAAAACCTACTTAGTGCAATCCAACTAAGTTCATATCCGATTACAAGTAACTCTCACGAGTTTGTCACTCTCATTTTTTGGGTTTGGATAATTGTCGGCTACCCAAAAAGTGTCTCGGCGCTTCTGAGTCACTTTTTTCTTACTTTTTTATTATTTTTTCAAACAATAACTTATTTCTACTTTCACTTGAATATATATTTTTTGAAGAACATAACTCATGATTTTCTTTTAGAAAACATTGACTTGAATATATTTAACTCGTATTATCTCATGCTTCAGGTACTATGCAAAAGAGAGATATTATTTTCGCATTCACACATTGTTCTCATTTGCCTAGTGATCGTTACAATCCTTATTATTATTATTATTATTATTATTATTATTATTATTATTATTATTATTATCATTTTCATTATTATTATTACTATTATTATTATTTCTTCATTTTCCTTACCTCAGGATAAACTCTTTCACACCAAGTCAAATTGTCAACTCTTTTAAAAACTGAAGTCTCTGTTTCACTTTGTCAAACAAAACGTAAATTTTTTCATTAAAAGGAGAAAAAGGAGAAAAATTAAAAGTCAATTGAACCCCTCAAGTTTCTTAGCCAGTAAGAAGAGTATTAAATTTTTTCATTATACTTTGGCAAATACTGACAATTTTGAAACCGAAAAAGATGATAACTCCTGCCTGATTTCAGGGTAAAATTTAAAGGCACACCTCTGACTCAAGGGCTATAAAGTAAAGGTTGAGCGTGTGAGCCCTTCACCACTGGTAGAAGAAGCTACTCTACATTAGGTGAGTTCTTTTTTCCTTTCTTTAATTTCGAGAATTGTTTAATTTATGAAGATTATTACATGAAACATGTTTGATTTTGAAACAGGGCATGAAGGAAATGTATAACTCAAACATGTTTGATAACTCTCAAGTTCAACATCAACAACGAACAATGTACGATCCTCAAGTTCAACAACAACAATCAAACATGCTTGATCCTCAGGTTCAACAGCAATATCAGAACTTACCGGAGATATCAGCGCACATAGCATCATCAGAAAGTGATTTCGAAATGAGGAACGAAAATGAAGAAGATTCAAGTAGCAATGAGGACGTGGCGGTGGTATTGGAAGCTCTTCCTTCGATTGAAGACCCACAATCTAAAAAGCAATCCAAAAGGAAAGGCCGCCATCGTCACACACAACACCAAATTCAACAAATGGAAGCGTACGTCGAGATCACTTTTTTAAAGCACCTCCTTTTTTTTTGTAGCTGTAGTGGAAAGTAAACTCACCCACAACTGTGAGATCCCGAGTTCGAACCCGGGTTACGATATTCGGCCTAACAATATCAACATTTTCCAGTTGAGCTAGGCTATACAGATAATGCACCTCCTTTCTTATTCATTCTCGAGTGTGGTTTGCTCACTCGTTTTTTTTTTTTATAATTCTCATCTGTTCAGATTCTACCAAGAGTGCAGTATTCACCCTGATGCGTACCAAAGGAGAATGCTAGCTATGAACATTGGCCTCACGCCTAGGCAAGTCAAATTCTGGTTCCAGAACAAGCACACCCAAATTAAGGTAAAAGAGGACTAAACTCTATAACTTCAAAATTCGTGTTGTTGAAACCAAACTGGACATGACTAAAAATTTGAATTATGATTTATTTGTTTTGAGCAATTTGAACTGGAATTCGACCACCTGAATAATCAATTTATAGATTATTTTTTTAAGCAATTTTATTATGTCTTATAACTTTTATTATTATATATTTATGCACTTTGATTTTTATAAAAAACAACACAAGTAATTTTTTAATAGAAAAACTACAAGTAATATTTTTAATAGAAAATTACAAATAGAACTTAAGAGTACAGATTAAGTTATTCCAAGAGTAACTTTTATAGAGTTACCCCACATCCTAACTGTTGATTTAGATCTAATCTAATAGTAATAATGCATCAGTAAGTAATAATGTATTGTTACCATTAGATTAAATCCAAATCAACGATTAAGAAGTGGAGTAACTCTATAAAAATTATTCTTGGAATATCTCAAAACTTAATACTTTTATATTTTATTCTATTAATTATTATGTATCTGAAGACATTCACAATAGTTTTATATTCTGTCCACTAACTTAGGATTTTTGGCTAAGCTACTTTATTTTATTTATAAGGCCAAAATATATCGATATTGAAAATAGATTCAGGCATACGATACTAGGGGTGTTCGCGGTGCGGTTTGGTTCGGTTTTGACCAAAAAAGTGCACCGAACCGCGAGGTAAAAATAGATGCGGTTTGGTTTGGTTCGGTGTGCTTCAAAAAAAAAAACCAAACCAAAGCGGTTTGGATTGGTTCGGTGTTGTTCGGTTTTTGACGGGACAAAACACAATTTAAAATTCAAAACTTTTCAGCCTGTCAGCCATACACAATTCTGCCACAATAATTTAAATCAAAACTAATTCAAAAATACATTATAATTCTGCCACAAGCCTGTAACACAATTTAATCAAAAATTTAAATCAAATACATTAACACTTCACTCAGCTTATAATTCAAATAACAGTTCTGCCACAATTCTGCCTGTAACACAAATCAATACTTCAAATACTTCAAACTAATTTATAACACAGTCCTCAAATACTTCAACACATAAAGTCTTCAAACAGCATAAAACAAATACATTAAAAAAAAACAAATACATTTCCTTCTCACAGCTTCAAATACATTTCCTTCTCATAGCATAATTCAACTCAAACAGCATCAAATAACAAATACATTTCCTTCTCACAGCAGTCTTCTCCACTCCTACAAAGCAATTCAGCAATAAAAAAATCAGTAACTAAAATCAACAAATGATAAAGCAATTCAACTGGATTCAAGTACATACCATTTCATTTGATACATCTAATCATCATCTGATTCAATATCAGAAAGTCCTTCATTCAGTTGTGGGATCGGAGCAAGTTCTACAAATGTACCAAATATATTAACAAACATTAGACAAAAGAAATAATTGTAATTGTATCAAATATATAATTGTATCACATATATACCTTCTTCCAGCTTTTCCAAGTCTTCCAAGAGCTCTTCAATATCCACCGACAAAGGGGAGGATCTTAGCCAATTTTGTGCACAAATCAAAGCTTCAACAGTTTGTGGTGTAAGAGAGCTCCTATAAGAACTAAGAACTCTACCTCCAGTAGAGAAAGCAGACTCCGAAGCAACAGTAGATATGGGCATAGCCAATATATCTCTAGCCATAAGACCAAGAGTAGGGTATTTAGTAGAATTTACCTTCCACCAATTCAAGATGTCAAAATCTGGACATTTCTTCTCCCTAGGCTCCGTGAGATACATATCCACTTCATTTTTACTAAGAGTTCGATCCTTGTCCATGTCCTTCTCAAATTCATTATCAATTTGATCAGAAGATGTAACATTTGATATTTCCAATCCTTGTGTAGCAATTTCAGCTTGGCCTTCATTATAGAAATCCCTATAACTCTCAAACATTTTGTATAATGTTTCCTTTACCTTTTCACACAAAGAATCAGCAACCTCCTTCTCATATCCCCTATTCAAGCCCCACTTAATAAACTGAAACTTACGCCGAGGATCAAAAATCACAGCAACAAAGACCAACATATTCATCTTTGAGACGTCCCCCCAATACTTACTATATTTAGCCTTCATCTTTTCAGCCATTTTTGCAAGTAATGGATCACCAAGTCTCATCCAATTCTTGAATGCATCCAATATAGTACAATGTTCAATGAAATATGCGGAAGATGTTACATAGGTTGAACCCGACACCTTCTTAGTGATTTCAAAAAACAATTGCAAAAATTTCACAAAACACTTGGCATTTTCCCAATCCTCTAATTTTGGTATACCACATTGCAACGTCGCATACTCAACACACTTCTCACCTAATCTCTTAAAGGCCTTTTGAAATATCAATGCCCGTTCAAGCATAAGGTAGGTAGAGTTCCACCTAGTAGGAGAATCCAACTGAACTGTAGACTTGTCTTGTATCCTAACTTCCTTAACACATGTTTTAAACCTATCCAAACGACCAGCTGACTGACGAACATATCGAACTGCACTCCTAATTTTTATAATTGAAGAATGCATGTCCTTCAATCCATCATTGACAGTAAGGTTAAGAATATGCGCACAACACCTAACATGCAAATGTTCCCCTTTTAATGGATGTGAATTCCAATCCTCCATTCTACCTTTTAGGTAACTTATAGCAAGATCATTAGAACTAGCATTATCAACTGTTATGGTGAAAACCTTATCAATTATCCAACCCTCTAAACACTTCTCAATCTTTTTGCCAATTATCTCTCCCCTATGAGACGTAATCGGACAAAAATTAAGAATTCTTTATGTAACTTCCAATCTTGATCAATGAAATGTGAAGTAAGAACCATATAATTAATATTTTGCACAGAAGTCCATGTATCAGTTGTTAGACTAACACTTTGATTTGTTTTATTAAACATGCTTCTTAACTTATGTTTCTCACTTGTGTAAAGTGTCAAACAGTCCCTAGCAATTGTAATCCTTCCCGGAATCGGGAGTCTAGGTTGTGAAACACTCATAAAATGACGAAATCCTTCATTTTCAACAAACGAAAAAGGCAACTCATCTACAATTATCATTCTAGCTAAAGCTTCTCTACATGCATCAAGATCAAAATGGACACCAACAAGTGCACTACTATTTCCTTTTCCATCTTTTTTCAATACACTAAGAGTGGTTTGAGTAGGATCACGCAAATTTTGGGGAAACTTCTTACATTGTTTCTCCAAATGTTTTCTTAAAGTAGTGGTACCATTTATATGTGAATCACAAGCATAAGATGCCCCACACCAATTACATTTAGCCCGTTTACCTGAAGCATCCTTTGTAAAATGATCCCAAACCCAAGATTTAGGCCTAGAAGGTTTTCTTCGTTTACCTGGATCTCCACCATTAGGATCTTCATTTGCATCATTTGTAGGTGCTTCTCTGGTTTTTCTCTTCTTTTGAGGATTGGAACCTTCCACAGTTTGCAAATTAGTAGTTTGCGGTTCCGTTGTTGGCATTATTGAAGGGCTATTTTCAGCCTACAAATGACATAAAATAGAACATTAGATAAAGTAAGAATGACAATACATTCTAAATTATTATTCAAATTCATTAAATTGTGATATGGGAGCAATTACCTGATTTTCGATCACGGAAACATCAGGGGCAGCAACAGCGGCAGCAACAGAGTTCACTTCGGTATCAACGGTCTTGTCTAAAATTTAAAATAAAAGATAGACTCATCTCAGATAAAGCATACAGAAATGAAACATGATTTTATTTGTGCAGAAAACAACATTGTATATATGTGCAGTAATTCCAATCAAATATCACGGTATCATAAACATGATTTCACAGTAATATAAACGAAACCACACGAAATCAGTAGCATAAGCACACAAAATTAATACGGAATCAGTATTATACGCATACGGAATCAATATCATAAGCAAAACGAAAATGAAATCAGTATCATACAGAGCAATACGAAAACGAAATCAATTAAAATGAAGAATAAAATTAAATAAAACGCAGCATCATAAGCACATACATAAAAAGAAGCAAAACGAAATCAGTAAAATGCAGTAAAAAGAAGCAAACTTGTCATGGTGAGAGCGTGAGATGAGTGAGACGCGAGCAGTCACGGAACGAAACAGTGATGAAAGATGAGTGAGAAGTGAGAGATGAGTGAGAGGCGTGCGTTGTCGCTGTTGCTGTGAGTGAGAGCTGAGAACTGAGAGAGATGATGGTGTGCTGCGCTGTGAGTGAGAGATGAGAACTGAGAGAGATGATGGTGTGCTGCGCTCAGTGAGAGAAGAGAACCGAGAGGGATGATGGTACTGATGAGAACGTGAATACTGAATCGTGAAATGGTGAGATAATTTAGGGTTACTAATTTTAGATTGGGCTGAGTTTTGTTGGGTTGGGCTGTGGGTATATAATTATAAAAAAAAAACAGCATATAAAATTTTAGCGGTTTGGTTTGGTTTGGTTCGGTTCCT
This sequence comes from Astragalus glycyphyllos, assembly GCA_963573325.1. Taxonomy (NCBI): domain Eukaryota; kingdom Viridiplantae; phylum Streptophyta; class Magnoliopsida; order Fabales; family Fabaceae; genus Astragalus; species Astragalus glycyphyllos. The sequence continues at coordinate 86,434,747 of OY754309.1, read as the reverse complement.
GTGATGAGAACCGAGAACCGAACCGAACCGCTCGGTTCAGCAAAAAAAAAACCGAACTAAACCAATTAAAAGCGGTTTTTTGCGGTTTTCGGTTTGGTTTGGTTCGGTTTGCGGTGTGCCTATCGGTTTGGTTCGGTTTTGAACACCCCTATACGATACTCAAATTCTTTGCCGATTGTAGACTCATGCCATTTTTATCATTAAAAAAAGAAAGATTGAAGTATTTACTTTGCCTTTTCTTAAATAAATACAAGTTGTATTATTAATAAATAATTGTTTGAGCATTTGCATATACAGACTGAACAAGAACGTAAAGAAAATGATCGCTTAAGGGTTGAGAATGAAAGGATTGTTGGTGAGAGCGAGAAGTACAAGGAGGAACTAAGCAAAGCTTCATGCACTAAATGTGGAGGTCATGCTTCTAATAATGTTTCTGAAATGTCCTTTGAGGAGCAACGCCTTAGAATTGAGAATGGGCGATTGAAAGACGCGGTAGAATTACACCTCCTTGCTTGTTTATTAATTACAACAATGGATTCAATTTTTCTCTCCTTTTTTTCTTGGTTGAACTAAAAATAAATATTATTTATCTTTTTCCTTGTATACTATAGATTGCAAGGATGTCAGCTAGGTCAAACAATAATGTTGGAGGCAACACTAACTATGCAGCTCAATCGAGCAAGGGAACATATTGTGGTGGTGTTGGTGGTAGTGACGTTGTTAGGTCATTCCCACCTCCTACACATGATGACAAACCCAAGATTGTGGAGCTCGCCGTGGAGGCAATGGAGGAACTGATAGAGTTGGCCAAGCCTGGATCCCCTTTTTGGATCCCTAGCTACTCGTCTGAGATTCTAAATGTAGATGAATACATGAAGGCTTTTCCTGTGGGAATAGCTCCAAAAATCTTGGGCTTTAGAACTGAAGCTTCGAGGGAATCCATGCTGGTTATCATGAATCATATGAACCTAGTTGAAATCCTTATGGATGTGGTGAGCATTCTTGTAATTCTTCTCAAAACCATGCATATAGCCATATGTATATTAATAACTTTCACGGAAAAAAATGCAGAACCAATGGACGGCTATGTTTTCTGGTATTGTTATAAGAGGAAGGACACTTCAAGTCTTGTCAAGTGGGGTGGCAGGAAGCTACGATGGATACTTACAAGTGGTAAGCAAAAAAAATTTTCTTCCTCGTACATGAGAATGAATGAATTGAAATTAAATTAATTTGAAGTCATGAAATTTATTGTTTCAGATGTCAGCTGAGTTCCAGATTCCTTCTCCACTAGTACCAACTCGTGAAAACTATTTCGTGAGGTACTGTAAGAAACAGAAGGAAGGGTCTTGGGCGGTAGTTGATGTTTCCTTAGATCATATGCAACCTGGTTCAACCTTAAGAAGCCGACGAAGACCCTCTGGTTGTATAATTCAAGAATTACCAAATGGCTACTCAAAGGTGATTCAAATTAAACTTATTCAATTTAATGCTCCACACATTGTTTTAAACTAACATACCGATACAAATGTGATAATGTAAAAAATTGGCCTTGATTAAGATCATATTAATTGTTGTAGATAAATCTAAAACTATAATGTGACTACCCAACTCACAAGCGAATGTTAAAAAATAACTTGCACATTGTCGATAATATTCTAGCTTAACCAAAACTAAACCATATATTATTTGTAACAAAAACTTTTTTCATCAGGTTACATGGGTTGAACATGTAGACGTGGATGACAAAGATGTGATTATGCATAATCCTTATATATTTTTAGAAAAAACTTGCCTTGCATTTGGAGCGAAGCGATGGTTGGCATCATTAGTGAGACAATGCAAACGGCTGGCTAGTGCAATGGCAATCAACATACCAATTGGGAACCTCTATGGTATATATTTAGAGCGGCACCTTATCTTTCATGAGTTTTAATATCTTGTTAAAATTTAAAATCATTACACTAACTATGAAATTGAATTCATTTATGTATACAGAGATAATGAGTCCTGGGGGAAGAAGGAGTATGCTGAGGTTGGCGGAGAGAATGATTACATACTTTTGTACTAGTGTTGGTGCTTCTAAAGAACATGTTTGGACACCGATAAATCCAACTAATAATGGTGACGATTTTAAGGTCATGACCAGAACAAGTAACGATGAACCAGGAAGACCATGCGGTATAGTGCTCAGTGTTGCAACTTCTTTTTGGCTTACCGTATCTCCAAAGACGGTTTTTGACTTTGTTCAAGATAACACTACAAGAAGCCAGGTAATAACAACATGACATCTGCATTATTAATTCTTACAAGTGCTTGATTGGTTATTAGCCTATGATAATAATGATTGATACTTAACAACGGATGGAAACATTTTGATGAATTTAAAATGCAGTGGGATATTCTCTCCACTGGTGGTATAGTTCAAGAAGTGGCTCACATAGCAAATGATCGTGAATCGAGAAATTGTGTCTCTCTACTTCGTGTTAATGTAAGTTGTTATTTTAACATTCTAATTAAGAGGAACTTAGGAGATTACATTTGAAATCGATAGTGGTCTCTAATATTGCGGAGAAACATGGTGAATTGCGATTAATGCAACCTCAACCGCAATTGTGTTGTGGTCACGACAACATGGAAAACAATGATGTTGTTGACCAGGTCACAAATGCAGACCTTTATTTAAAAGCTTGATCTCATTAATAAATAAATAACTGAACATTCTTCTTGAAAAATGTGGATTGCAGAATGAAAATATAAACGTAGGCAACATGTTGATACTTCAAGAGAGTTGCATTGATCTCACAGGCTCATACGTTATTTATGCTCCTATCGATGTTGATGTAACGAATCTAGTGCTAAGTGGAGGTGATCCAAATTACATTGCCCTGCTGCCCTCGGGTTTTGCCATTCTTCCGGATGGGCATGGACAATGTGGATTGCCTATGCATGATGCAATTAGATCTGGAGGTTGTATGCTAACAGCTGCATTTCAAATTTTAGTTGAGGCAACTCCGACAACAAAACTCTCTCCTACTTTAGTGGCCACTATTACCAACTTCATTAAGCAATCAATTAGACGGATCAAAGTTGCATTGTCCTGAAACCACGTCAACTTTGCAAATAATCCTCAAAGAGCTAGTAAGTAAATTATCGAACCATATTTATACTAATTATAACTAATTTTATTAACATGGGTATTTTCAAATTGATATTCAGCAGAAACTTTATTAATATAATACTATGATGCAGATAGAACAAAAGATAGTGAAAGTAGACAGATGGAGAAGGTGGAGAGTGTTCAAGTGTTCATAAGAAGGGAAAGAAGTCAATGAACGCACCTTGGGTCAATGAACCCGCCTTGACTCTCCCCAATACAAATGAGAATAGGTCCATTGGACATATGTAAATATTTCATTATTATATCTTTTTCTAGTTTATAATTGGAGAAAACTTTCTTCAAGTTTTTTATTGGTGTTGTAGACTTGGGCAATTTTATTTTTCTGTACAGCTTTCCTTTTTCGTGTAAACAATTGGATCGTTAATCTTTTATTTGTTATACTTAAGTTATTAGTTGAGTTTTTCTCGCTTGTTAGTTACCATTACATATTTTGCATAATGTTTTCTAGTTTACATATCTACTAGGTCTATCCCAAATCATCTTAAAGCAATGTATGAATAACATATTGAAAATTGTTCCTCTTAAAGAAAATTGAAACAAGAACTCTCGCAAAATTTGTCGCTATGACAAAAGTTGAAGAAGAAAGCTTCTCGTGAATGTTTCTGAACTTGAGACAACATGCAATTGTACGAAGTAATTTTGGTTACTCTATGTCTCTAGTGTGAAATTGAAAAGGAAACAGCTTTTCATATTATGGTCACTTGTTCAAAAGTAAAAAGTGTTTTGTTTTTCGAAATGGTGAAAAGGTTTGGAGAAGGTAAAAATAGGTGATTAGCTTTTAAAAGTAATTTTCTATTTTTAAAACATCAATCACACGAGCCTTAAATATTTGGAGTATCTTTGTTCAAAACTTGTATGAAATAGTGAAGTTGAGTTCCTCTTTTTTCAAGTTCTACCTCACTTAACAATGGAAGAGAAAGATGGGAATGTGAAGATTAGAGACCTATCAGCATCATCGGATGAGGCAACACTTTGATTCGAGACTGGAGTAAGGCCTAACATGAACACCATCAGCCTCAGCAAGATAGCCTTGCTAAAGGAATAAGCCTCCACGAGGTTTTGTGGAGTGAAACAAATATTCTTGTTTTTCTTAGCAACAAAATTGGGTTGGTATTAGTCCTTTTTTTAGATGAATTTGGTCTCTTCATGGATGTAAAGAAACTTTGGTTAGCCCATTCTTGGTGTTGAATTGGATGAAACTTATGGTCTTAAAGTAGGGATGACAACAGGTTGGGTCCTAGGCGGGTTTTACAACGCTCGTCCCCACTCTCATCTTAAGCAGGGTAGGGTTTTGCCCTACCCATCTCCGTCCCAAATGGGTCAGGCTTTCCCATGAGTCCCCGATTCTGCCACTATTTATAGAAAATATCAAAAAAATATACGATAATTAATATTGTAAAATCATAATTATTATACAATAATAAGATAAAATTAAAAGCATTAAAATATATTTTTCTATTGAAAAATATCAAAATTAAAAATATAAAATATATCAAACAAATAGAATAAGTATATATGCATAAAACTAGACAAAAACAAATAAATAATGTTTAGTCGAGTGGGCTCGGCGCGGAGACAAGCTAGGTATCGACATCACCAAACTCACCCCTGTCAAAGCGGGTTTCCCCATCAAAGTCAGGTGGGGGTCAGATTAGTACCAGCAGGGTCAGGTCAGTAACCGCGGGGTCAGGTGTCATTGACGTCCCTATTTTAAAGTGGCAATTGATGGGATGCAAAAAGTGAGCTCCGTAGATGTAATCTTGAAGATGCATTCTAAACTAGTAGTTGATGGGATTATGGTGCCAAGCATAGATGCTATTGAGTTTGGAAGCATTTTTTAGGAGTGTGATTTTCTTTTTTTTTCCTTTTGTCAAAACTCTTGCGTGGAGTTTGTTTATAGGCATAGTATAATATTGTTCACAACTTAGTAAAGGTGCTTGTCAAAAAAAAAACTTAGTAAAGGTGTTCATATTTAAAGCTAATCTGCAGTTGTATTTCGATAATCACATGCATTCTTTTTTAAGAAAATTGATAAGCAAAAAAATAATAATCCAAAATGTATAGAATCCATTATTATCAATGGAATACGATAGATTTTTCCCGTAATAACCGGTTTATCATTGATATTGGGTTCTTCATTGCAATAGAGATCGGTGAGTAGAGGTGAGGTATTAACCCCTCACAAAATTTATTTATAAGTTATATGGGCAAATTCTGTATTGTGAGATATAAGGATATTGGTACGTGAGTTTAGGGAGGAAATATGATAGTATTTGCTAGGTTTGTATTATTCCTAAATTTCAGGACGGGTCTCATTTACGTCTCGCGGGGCGGGTAGCGGGTAGATGGTACCCGTTCCCGCCCCACCCCACCCCACCCCGTTTGCATCACTAGTTTCTATTAATCTCTACTAATATTTTCTCTCTATTTTAAAAACTAAACTCGTCAAGAGATAGTAGTGCTAGAAAACTAAATTCAATGACACATCACACGCATGAGTATAAAATGAGTCACTCTTGTCAATCTTGCACTAATATGGGAAAGGGATATAACGCTGGTTAGATCGGCTTTTCCACACCGGTTATAGAGTAGTGTGGTTTCCACGCATGTAATAAGTTAGACTTTGAATGCCATTTCGTTTAAAAACCGGCATAAAATTGTTGTCTTGAATGCTTAAAAGACTTACAATAATGTGGTTTGCAAGTCGGTCATTAGTAAAAAAATCGGCGTTAAAACGTTTTTATATATACAATGTTTTTTCAATTTCCCTATTTAACAACAATTTTGGAATCAAACGGACCCACACAAATTATAAAAACAATAACATTAAAAGTAATAGAAAAGTAGAGGCTGGGTCTACCAACACCCCCATATTGGCTACCTACACCTTCTTATATTTAGAAACAAATTTTAGTGACAAAAATACCCCCACCCCTGGAATCTCATTCTAAATTGTTCCTTCCCTCTTCTCTCTACATTTCTCTCTTCTCTCTCACTCTCTTTGTATCTCTCTCATTCTCCCTTAGTTCATTCTTCATCCAAACTGAAAGAAAGTCATCAAAATATGTCTCATTATTGCCCTGTTGCATAGGTGTGTAGCCATTTTTGCAGTTAATGGTGTTTTTAATTTTTTTTTCCTTATTTCCCGTGTCGCCGGCAAACTTAGTTTACGATAATGCAAAAAACACTACGCCAGATGTTGAAGAAAAGAGCGCATCCATAAGTAGCGCTTCTTTAAAAAACGCTACGCATTGATAGAACGGAATAGGCATGGGTAGCGCTTGGTCCTCTAAGCGCTGCTTATAGGTGTAACGGACTAAGCAATGGGCAGCGCCTTGTATATAAGCGCTGCTTATAGGTGATACTCGCCTAGGCAATAGGCAGTGTTTCCTAAAAAGCGCTGCTTATAGGTGAAATGCGTCCTCCAATAAGCAGCGCTTTTTAGGAAACGCTGCCTATTGCCTAGGCGCGTATCACCTATAAGCAGCGCTTATGGAGCAAGCGCTGTCCATTGATATAAAGCGCTACACCTATAAGCAGCGCTTATAAGTAGAAAGCGCTGCCCTTTGCCCTTTTTTTCGTTTTCTTACACTAGCTAAGCTTCCAACGTCTCTCTCTCTTTCTCACTTTCGTTCTCCTCAGCTCCCACTCTCTCCCTCTCACGAAAACCCACCCATTTTCGTTTTTATCTCTCTCTTTCTCAACCATCTTCAACCCTTCTTCAAGGAAAACCCACCATTTTGTTTCTCTCTCTCTTTCTCAACCATTTCGTCTCTCTCTCTCTCTCTCAACCATCTTCAAGCCATTTCTTTTTGGTGACATATTCAACCATCTCCAAGCCAAGCATCTTTGAAGGTAACTCATAAACTCATTTCTTGTTTTGCATTTAAAGTGTTATTGTGATATATGTGGTTGTTTTACTTGGTTTATCATATTGTGACATTGTGTATATGTGGTTGTTTTGTTGTGTGTTGTCTCTTTTTCTTTGCATTTAAAGTGTTTGTGTTTTTGACTCAAAGAATACCAATTGCAATAAATAGAAGAATTTTGTAAATGAATGATTGAAATTAGGATTGCTTGTTGTTCTAGTTATTTTAATGGCAATGAAACCTTAGGTTAGATGATTCAAACTTGATGCTTGTTGATTGGTTCTTTGAAATGGTGAAGTGTTTCTAAACTTGAGGGGAAATGTAGGTGTAGTGTTTGTTGAAATGTCCAAATGAAATGCTTGTTAATTTAATGTTGCTCTAGGTTAAGGGATTCTTGTGTTGTATTTATAAATTTGAGATATTTAGTGAAATGCATGTTAATTGAATGTTGTTCTAGGTTAAGGGATACTTGTGATGTATTTCTAAACATGAGAAATTGAGGATTGTTGCTGAATATGTGAATTGTTGTTAGGTTTTGAGAGTTTGTTTTGTCGGAGCTTTGCATTCGTTGTTCGAGAGTTCGGTTCATTTGCTAGTGCGTGGTTCGCCTACGTTGGAGTTCATTGTTGCTTCCACTTGTTCAGATACTTTTGTTGTTTAAAACTAGAGTGACTATTTATTTATTTAAAACTGAAATTGCCTCTCTTATTTATTTTATGTGTTCCTTTTCTTTTAGTTGTGCTTGAAATGAAAGATTGATACCTAACTTGTGATGAAGTTTAGTCTTGGCAACAACAATGATTCTAAAAATCAATTGCTAATAATTATTTTGATTGAACCATGATGATTTATTTCTTCATAGATATTGCATTGATATGTAGGCTTTGTTTTCTTGATACCTATCAAATATAAGTTATGCAAACTCTTCTATTACTATTTTTTAGAAATAGATCACCTTTTTTTATATTATATATTTTATACTTGAACAAGAATATAAGTTATGCAAACTTGTATATGTGTGGTGAATGAAACTAGCAAAGTAAAATCGAATATGCCTAAAAATGCGAATAGTGCGTGATTATGTTTTATTGCAGGTTAGATGGCGGATCATAGTGATCATGACAGCGATCATGACAGCGATCATGAGTGTGATGTTGAAAAGTATATCAGAAAGCAGGCTCCTCGGGGAATGACGGTCAAAAAAAATATCATCAATCGAGTAAATAAAGGAAAAGGAAAAGTACCAGTAAGTTACTAATTACTAATTAACTTATTAATTCAACACTTAGTTTTAATTGTTTGTTAACTAATTTACTAATGACATAATGTAGGTGGTGTGGAATATTAAGGGTCAGCTAATTGGGGATAATCGTGCAGATTTGGTTACCTTCCTCGGTAGTAAGGTAAAACAAATGATACCAATTACAATCAGTACTTGGAGTGAGAAAAATGTTGTTTTGAGGAAACACAAAGAGGAGTTTTGGTTAACAATACAGGTATATAATTTTACATCTCTTTTGTAATCTTATGTAATAAATTTGTAACCATATATATTTATATCATTTTTATTGAATATGTGTATGCAGAAATATTTTGATGTGGATGAGTCTCGAAAAGACTGATGTATGAAGGAAGCTGGAAAGCTACATCGGAATTTCAGGGGTAGTCTAAAAAAAATGGTTGTTTGATAATAGTGGAAACCTCAGATGGAAGCCTCCAACGCCATATAGTGGATTTATTACGGAGGAGGATTGGGTTACATTTGTTAGGAGACGCACCGAAGATGAAGATTTCATGGTTAGTACTATAATATATTAAGTTATAACTTAAAATATAGTTGACAATTATATATTATACATTAATGTATACTTATGTCCAAATAGAAACTTTGCCAAGCGAATCGAGAGAGAGCTTTTGGTTGTGAATACCCTTATAGAGGCGGTGCTAGTGGATATCAAGTTTTTGAAGAGAGATTGGTAAGACACAATAAGCTTGATTTCTCTTTGTTTAATAAATCTTTTGATTTATAATTTCTTAACATTTGGTAAATTTAAATATAGTTGGAGGAGAGTGGGAAAGATCCTACTAAAGAAAGCATTGAGCGACATTTTTTGTGGGTAGCAGCTAGACAAAAGGATGGGGAGATTGTGGATCTCAAAACTAAGGAGGTGACCGACAGAATTATAAGTATTTCCAAAATTCGAATATTGTTTTGAAACTTTTATGATCTATAAAATGTATAATAATTTTATTTATTATACTTTTGTTTGTGAATCAGGAAACCATATCAGAGTCTGTCACAGGGAGAGATCACTGATTGCTCTGAAAATGAAATCCTTACTCGTGCCTTGGAAAATGAAGAATACACAGGTCGTACAAGGGGTTGTGGATTTGGCGTTAATCCATCCAACTACCTTGGATCAAAGAAGAGAACTTATGATGAGCATCATGATTGTAAACAAAGTAGAGAGTTACGGGTATTGTATGAAGGTCTAAGGTCTGAACTTAGTCAAATCAAATTGCACTATGGGTTGGTTTCGCCTGCAGTACCATCCCCTGCCACAGATAGCGCACGAGATAGCTGCACCATTCCGTCAACTAAGGTATTAATTATTTTTTTTGACGATAAATAAGAAATTAATTATTAAACTCTCTTTCTTCTACGCAATGTATTTATTAATTTTTGTTTATAATTGATTTAGGACAACAATGAGTGTGAGTATGAATTGTATATCTCAAACTCACACCAAATGGTTGCAATAGGCTTCACATGTGACCAATTGGGAACTTTGATGCACAATTTACCCATACCTCCAGATCATGTTAGAGTCAGAGTTGACTATGCAATTGTGGGGGATGCACCATTGCCTGCTCCAATACCCACTATAGATTTACTAACTGTGCAAGATGCAGTTGGTACATTTGTGGCATGGCCAGCACACCTTATTGTTGTAAGTGACAATATATTTGTAACTAACTAATTATTTTATTTTGTCATTTATTGTGTGCTACCTAACGAATTATTTTATTTATATATAGGTACGCCAAAATGCAAATTCTAGGGGCAAAAGTGTTAGCAAGGCAATATCTACTAGCAAGAAAGTGTCTCGGTCCGGCCCTTCAACACAAGTTTCTTTGCCTGCCCCTCAAAAAGTGACTCGGCCCTCTCCTCCTCCAACAGTGACTCAGCCCTCTCCTCCTTCAACAGTGACTCAGCCCGCCCCTCCTCGAAAAGTGACTCGGTCCTCCATTGCTCCAAAAGTGACTCAGCCCGCCCCTCCTCCAAAAGTGGCTCGGCCCGCCCCTCCAAAAGTGACTCGGCCCGCCCCTCCAAAAGTGACTCAGCCCGCCCCTCGTCCAATAGTGTGTCAGCCCTCCGCCTCTTCCATTGATGATTCTAGGATTATTTTGTATACCAAAATGCATGCGCAATTCAAGATGGATGATGGAACCCCGCTTGTATTACAGATGGATGACAACATTTTTGGAAATCCCGATCAACTATTGATAATCCCAAAACAGGATATTAATGATTTATGTCAGATGAATTGGGCAACCAGTGTTTGTATTAGAGCATATATCAGGTACGTATGTAATTTATTATTTAACATCATTAAGTTTATTTTATTATATCATTAATTTAATTTGTATATATATATATATATATACCTCTAATTGTAGGTGCTTGTATCATAACATTTTGGTCCCTTCGGAGCAGACACAGAGATATGTGTTCTTGTGTCCGGATAGTACACACCTCCGTAATGTCAGGGAGGATCTGTCTAATTATAACGACCTTGTGGAACAAAACAAGACAGATGTTACAAATTATATCACTCGACGCTTATTGGATGCTCAATATACAGGCGTCGATACCATGTTTTTTGGCACCGTGTCTCGTAGGGTGAGAGATTTAATTTATTCTTATATAACATGCATTTTTTAAATACTAGTCAATTACTTATTCAAAGTTTTATTTTGTAGGGATCATTGGATTTTGCTTGCAATAAATCCTAAGACAGATACGGTGTACTACATTGATTCTGTGCATGGTCATTTCAACACCCCACCCAGACTTGGTTGTAATATTTAATAGGTGTGTGTATTTTGATCACTCTGCATATTTCTTTGTTTTAGTTGTTAACTATATGTATTTTTAATAATATAGTTATATCCAATTGTGTTCAGTTGTTTGAAGGAATATTGGGGATTGGAACAATCACAGACAAAATGGGTGCCAATAGAGGTAAGTTTGTAATCAATCTTATCATATATTTATTTACATTATTGTTGTCAAAAAAATGTATTAAATTAAATTTAACAATTAACTAATCTTTTGTTTTGTAGTGTCTGAAACAACCAAATAACAATGATTGTGGGTATTACGTAATGAGATTTATGAAGGAAATTATTACCCACAACCAAATGGTTATCCCCAGACAGGTATCTTTACAAAACTCTTTTTTATTTTGATTTAACCATATATTTCAATTCTAATTTTATTTAATTATATAATTTCAGTATTTTTCCGATTGTCGGTGGAAGACATACTCTACTGCACCGATTGATGAGCTTAGAGGAGAGTGGTGCCATTATGTCTCGCAATTCTTTTGATTTTAGATAGATTGTAATTTTGTAAATTGTAGTTTTATTTGGATACATGCATATGAATTGGTTCATGCATATGTAAGTTGCTAACTTGTTTTAATTTAGACATATTGTAAGTAGCTTGCTAGTTTTGGATACATGCATATGAATTGGTTCATGCATATGTAAGTTGCTAACTTGTTTTAATTTAGATACATATTGTAAGTAGCTTGCTAGTTTTGGATACATATTGATAGAGAGTTTGATTTGGATACATATTAATTTGTTAATATTGTAAGTTGCTAAGTTTTGTATACATATAATAACTTGTTAGCTAGTTTGTTTTGGTTTGTGATCATATTGGTGCATTTGGATATATAACTAGTTTATATATACATATGTTGTTAGTATATAATGGATTGGATTGGTATTAATTGGTTGTATATGACCAGGAAATTATCAAATGTAAAAAGGAAAATACAAAAAACAGAAAGAAAAAAAAAGGAAAAAAAAATAAACAATGGGTAGCGCTTGGTGGGAGAAGCGCTGCTCATTCACCTAGTGCGTATAGCAATGGGCAGCGCTTGGTAAAGGGAAGTTCTGCCCATTGCTAAACGTGCTAGGTGAATGGGCAGCGCTTCCCTTTACCAAGCGCTGCCCATTGCTGTACGCGCTAGGTGAATGAGCAACGCTTCTCCCTTCAAACGCTGCCTATGGCTATTAATGAGCAGCGCTTCTCAAACGCTGCCCATTTTTGGGGAGGAATCACCAGCGCCAAATTTAGCAACGCTCAAAAACGCTGCCCATGGCTAAAAAAAATGCTGCCCATCCCCAAATCTGTTGTAGTGAAATAAATTTGTACTTTCGTAAACTGAGTTTATTGTAAAGCTGAAACCCATAAGTTATAGTAAACTGAGTTCACGGTAGTTCAAGTAAACTAAGTTTACCAGAACTATCGTAAACTGAGTTCACTAGAGATTTTGGGTTGCAGTTTTTGCCTATTGTGGACTGAGTTCACTAACGTGCAAGTAAACTGAGTGTACTAGAACCCTCGTGAACTTTGCTCACTATAGGCCTGTAATACTGAATTATTGTAACTGTAGTGAACTGAGTTCACTAGTGTTCTAGTAAACTCAGTTCAAGTAGCCACTCATAAATTATGTTTACTATAGGCAATTTTGTCCAAATCTCCTATTTTTTGTCTTTGTGGTTGAATTTATTGTTTTTGTTGTAGTAAATGGTAACCAACTTACAACCAAACGGCACACAGCAAGAAACCCAACTATGGGATGTACTGATTCATTTACCCCTTATTTTGCGCCTACTTGGACGTGAACCTTTGAGTCTGATCATGGATGTGAGACTCACGGGTTTCCTCATATACTTCCTCATGTGCCTCAACAGGTTGGCGAGACTCTTGAAAAGTTTTCTGGACTGGGCCATGAGGCCCACTTCAGCAATTTGACCTAAATCATACCAATAGCTAGGATCCATATCCACAATAAATCGGTCCATTTATGACTATCATGCCTCAATGGCTCAGTTAGGGAGGATTACTGATGGATTTTCCTGCATTAGGGAGGATTTTTTTTGTCGGAAACGGGATTCTTATAGTGGGGCCAGTGTTCTGGGCTAGACTGGGTTCAAACATAGAGACCCATAAAGAACCGGGTCATTTTGGCCCATCCCAGTTGACCCATGGTGCTTGTGGGAAATGAAATTGACCCAAAGGTGTTTAGTTGGTTTCCAAACTCAAGGTGAGTTTTTCTTAAAGTAGCCTCATTGGGGGTTAATGTGGATGAGTCCTTTATAGCTATTACAAACTGGTTCTTACCTTGTTTGATGAGTCGCCGCCTTCTAAGTATCTTAAGATTCTAGTGGGTGTTAAAGGAAACTATTTGGGAGAGAAGGGGCGGGAGCTGGTCGGGAGTTTTGGCACTCATTTTCTCTATTTTTACCTTTATTATTTTAATTAAATTCCTCATTTATCCTCAACTAAATGAATATTCTCACTCATTTTTAAGCATTAATAAGAAATGTCTATTTATGTCATTTTATAATTATAAGCTAGTTCAATAGCTAATTTTACCAAACACTTTAAATTCAATCTGCTAGCTTATCCGATATAAGCTGTCCATTATCAGCTCATCCGCTATAAGCTAGCTGATCCATTATCTATTAGTTTATCCGCTCTTTTTTGTCAAACTGAGCCTAAAAGAATATGGTTATCTTAAAGTTTTGGGGAGGGAGTCATTGCCTTTAAGGCGAAAAATGTACTGTATATTAAGCTCATTTGTCTACCTCTCTCATCTTATCACATTTTCCTCTCTCTCTCTCTCTCTCTCTCTCTCTCTCTCTCTCTCTCTCTCTCTCTCTCTCTCTCTCTCTCTCTCTCTCTCTCTCTCTCTCTCTCTCTCTCTCTCTCTCTCTCTCTCTCTCTCTCTCTCTCTCTCTCTCTCTCTCTCTCTCTCAAGAAAGCTAAAGTAACTAAAAAGTACTAACCATAAAAGATACATAATCCAAATCCTAAAATTGTGTTGGTTCACTCTACTCATCAATGAAATGTTGATTTTCGACTTCTCTCATTCTTCTTTCTCTGCTTCCACTTCAGCCAAAAATGACATCCTTGCATCACAATAAACACTAATTTTCTATTGCTTCAACCTTAACCATGTTTACAAGTGTGGCTTGGTTATCACTTTCATGTCTCTATTAGGGCATTCAAGGGTTGGTTTGAATTGGATTTGCTCAACTATGTTGCAAGAACCAATTACATTTACTTGGATTAGGTTGATTTGAATTTGTGTTTTATCTGCAAAACCTGAACCAAACCAATATCGAACGGGTTGGTTCTAATCGGGTTCACAGGTCATGTACTAAAATATTTTAAAATAAACTACATATCTTGTCAAAAAAAACTACATATTTTTAGCAATATTCCAACATTTTTAAATAGCCCAAAAAATTTAAAAATTAGAAAATACACCAAAATCAAACTCAAACTCATTAATAGCCATTTAATCTAAAATATTAAAATTATACAGCTTAATCATAAGTTACAAAGGTAAAAAAAAAAGAATCAAAGTAAATAGCATCTTGTGCTTTTAAAATAGTCATCTAATGTACTTAATCATTTGATTGCTCGTGTTAATATATATATATATAACTTCCACTGAACCATAACTTCCGTTTGCAATTTAATTGCTCGTGTTAATATATATATATATATATATATATATATATATATATATATATATAAAACCTAATGCTAAGTCAAAAATATGTGTATATATAGCAATTTTTAAAATTCTAGGACGGGCCGTGGCCCTCCCTAGTCCTTACCAAGAACCGCCCCTGGGGTTGCAGAACATGACTATAGGAAATAAGATTAATTTTCGTAAGTCACAGGGTGTTTGCAGTGCGATTTTGAGACAAAAAGTGAACCAAACCGCAAGATAAAACTACATGCGGTTTGGTTTAGTTCGTTTGGCTTCCTAAAAAACCAAATCAATGCGGTTTGGATTGGTTCAATTTTTTCCAAGACAAAACATAAAACATAATTTAAAACGGAGTTAAAATTAACTAAAATAAAAAACGGCTAACATAAATCTTTAAGAAAAAATCTACTCAAATATATGTAGTATATTAAATTACTCTCTTTTAATTCTTTTAAGATAGCTACAACCATGTTTAAAAAAATTTGAATTAAATGTTTTATCATAATTTTTAAATATATCATAACAATATCGATTGTTGTTTTTTGTCAACAAATATGGATTGTTTGTAAGTGAGTCAAGGAATCAATTTGATATGAGCTAGTGCGTGAGGGTTGGTTTTTAGTTGGACTTGGGCTAATGAATTAATAAGGAATGTTGTAAGTCAATAAGCTTTTGCGTTACTTGCGGTTTGGTTTGATTTGGTTGGTGGAGCAAGAAACTGTGGGCCGAACTAAACCGCGCAATTGATTGGAAAAAAAATTTGAGTTTGCGGTTTTCGGTTTAAGTTGATTCAATTTGCAGTTTTCGGTTTGAGTTGATTCAGTTTTGAACACCCCTAAATCACGCACCACAAAACGACATATAAACTCGCTAATTAAGTGTCGAAGAGACCGTTTGTTACTGTTTTGCTCAAAACAAACCATCGCTTTTAAAAGCATTCATCTGTTTGTTATAGCTTATTAAAAAAGGATAATCTAAAAAACTACTTAAAATAGATTAGAGATCATTAAAAAAGTGATTTTGATTATGGTAAACGACCAAAAAATAACTACTACTCTTAAAAATAATCCTATATATGTACCAAATTACCCATAGTCTACTATTTGTCAAAAACTAAGAAAGAAACAACTAAAATTCCGCTCAAAACGGTTCTGTATTATTTGGCCGATTTCTATTTTCATGTTGAATACTTGAAACTGAGAAGGGCAACGGAGTAGCAAGGAATGCAAATTGGGGAGGGAGGGATCTGTACAAATATACGCATCCAAAAATTCATAAACCTGTACCATGAGATCATTGCAACAGTTAATCTGAACTGAGCAAATCTCAAGCTGGAAAAAGCTCAGGTAGACAGACAGTATTAGACAGATGAACTTTGCAGCAGCAACAAAATCTCCTCCGCCTCTTTGAACTCAGTTTGTCATGATTAAAGTTCACTAAGGAACATCTGGACAACGAAAAAAAGGCCACAACTCTTGACAACATAGACCAGACGCCGCCAAGCCTGGCAAAAACGCTGCCATCGCCATTGCAATCAGGAACAATGATTGAAATTATAAGAGCATCAGATGTTGGTCATACTACCATCGCCAACCGAGTCCTCAGATGCCTTCATTGCTTCGGCGGTCATGAGAGCAGACACAGCCTTGTGAATTGCTATATCTGCTCTATAAAGCAATCTCTGAGCTCTCTCCCTCTTTAACTTAGCCATGTTACGTGCATGTTTAGCAGCGTTTGATGCATCGCGCAATCTAAACTCTTCATGATCTGAACCATCTAGTGGATACTCCCTGTGACCTGGCATGTCATTATTGACCATGTTACATCTAACCCCATTTCTTTTTTCTGATGCAGACACTCTCTGACTGTAAGAAGCCATCATCTGTGGATCATTATGATACATAAATGACCCAACTTTCTTAGACTTGCTCCTTTGCAATTTAGAGATATGATTTCTATAATACCCATCATTGCTCATAGAATAATATCCCATGCTGCCATTATCCCTCGGTGACGTCCGAGACAATGGAGAATCATCCAAATAATCGTAGCCATGGCCTGGGTATACAAACCTTTCATCACCATATGCAAAGCCATTTGGTCTCCTTCCTGAGTTGCAGCAATTAAATGTAAGAAGACAGTTCATAATTTGTTTGAGGTATAATAATAACTAGTGAAATCAACTCGTAAACCAAATACTTACCGGTGTGGAAGCCATCCTGATATGGAATACTGTTCGTATGCCCAGAGATTGAAATTCTCTTTTGAGATCGATGTTTAAATCCCTTGTTCTGTGATTGTGATTCCAAACCCCTTGGTTTCAAACAGAAAGCAAACATGGCTGGCTTCTCCAAAGTTGCAACCTTGTCCAGGCATCCATTAGAAAAATTGTTGTTACTCTTGGTCACGGCAACTTCCCACTCCTTCAATTGCTGTTGATATCGTTCCCACATAGGCAGCTGAAAAGCACATGAAAATTTAGAGGTAAAATTCAGGCAATCAATAACTATGGATGCACATCATGTACACAAGAAAACAGGGTATCTCGAGAAAAAGGCAAGGTAAATTGCATAAAGTCATCATCACACTTTCAGCCTATTAGCATTGAGTATAACATCACATCACAAATACTAGTATAAAAAGCATCTGAAGTGTTAAGGGATCAAAGCACATCGCCAATAAATACTATATAAAAGCATATGAAGTGTTAAGTAGAAAAACAAATAACATGCATTCAAGGGGTCAAAGCACATGGCTTTAGATATTATATTTTAAGCAGTGTTGTTAAATATTGGATATTGCGGCGATACTGCGCTATTTCATATCGGAAATTCGCTGTTCTGCGATGAAAATCGCTTCGCTGTGAACTGTTCACCATTTCCTGTTTTGCGGCCAGTATTTCTATAGCGGTTATAGCGGCGATATTCCTTTTAGCGGAAATCGTATGTTTCAGATTTTATTTCCTCTTAAATCTCAATTAATACAGTTCGCTTCACTTGATCCATTAAAAAAAACTATTTTATTCTAGAAGTAACCGCTCCCACCGTCACACTTATACTCAGTGCTCAAACTACTTAACATACTGCTTTGTTTCTCCTTGCAATTCTGCCCTGCCTTCCTCTGGCGTTCTCATCTACAGGTAACAGGTTTCTTTGTTTTCTTTATTCTTATCTCTTCCTTAGTTTTTTCCTCCTTTCTTCATTCTCTCACTTTGTTTCTTTATTCGCTTCTTTCTCTATTTCTATTTCCACGTTCTGTTTTTTTATTCATTTTCTTCTCTTCCTTTATTTCTCATCGTTTTTATTGTTTCAGTCTTCCTCCTCTGTTCTGTTTCTTCCTATTTATCCCCTATCTATTTCTCTCGTGTTTTTCCTATCCTCTATTTTTCTTGCTTTACAGCTCTGCTTTTCATTGTTCAATTAATTTTCTCCTCTATTTTGTTTTTCTTTTTTGCTTTTCTAAATGTTTTTTCCCTCTTCCTCCATATATTCTTCCGTTCTGTCCATATTCTATCCAAGGACTCAGAAGCATAAGCTGAAGGATATGCCTTACTATCTAACAATAATGATGTTGAATATATTGGAGAAGAGGAGAATAATTGACCATTTGTCTTTTATGAATTATATTTAGCTGCAGCATTTATTTTTTTATGTATACGTAATTTATTTCATCTGCTATTGTGGCTTCCGCTATTTGCCCGGAACGCTCTCCGATGTTTCATGTATCAGTATTTTCGCATTCTGCAATCCGCAATTGACAACACTGATTTTAAGTGAAAAACAAAAGCTAAAGATCAATCCACTACTGCAGCACTAATCTCTCTTCTCTCTCCCTTCTCTCATGTTTCTCTCCAACTATCTCAGCAAAGCTAGTCTATCATTCATGTGAAATCATTGAAAAGAGTCGGAAACATTCCTAAAACCAGAAGCGTCATTAAAATGAACAAGAAAGGCAAATTGAGAAGTACCTGAAAGTGTCGTATTATGGCCATTCCCTTCTTCTGTCTTCTCTGGTGCCAATGGTCATAAATGATTTTGGCTACACACGAAGGCCCGACATTAACCATGAGTTCCTCTATTTCATTAGGTGTAAATTGGTCACGCATCTGAGCATATGCAGCCTTCTCAAACAAGTCCATTGTCTTCTCAAACATTTCTTCCGTGATCCCATTCAAGTCACTGTTATATTCTTCAGAATTTCGAATGTTTGAAATCCACTGCTCATCCTCGCTATCCATGTCATATAGTACCCGGGATGGATCCAGGGCCATCTCAACATCTGTTTCAACCTGGCGGAAATACTTCGAGCTCCGAACAAAAGTTACATCAGATCCATTATCATCATTTTCTTCTATCAAGTGAACACCTGGAATAGGTATGTTTTTAACTGAAGCAGCACGGATGTTCCGATTGTAGCATTCCTCGTGCATCTCCTTGAATAGAGCCCACTGACTCCTATCATGAAATTCCAAGATCCAATCCTTACCTCCTTTCCACATCATTGCATGTGTAAAACGATTTGTTGATCCAGGCTGCATAAACTGATGTGCTTTGTATGAATACCTGGTAACTCCTAAAAGTTTCACTGAGAGTTTCCACTCATTATGGTCAAACAGCTCTAATACAACATGGGCCCCTGATTCTCTCCACCCTTTATCACCAAGAGTAATCAAGACATTTGCATTACAAGATAAGCACTCAAATTTTTTTTCAGGGCCCATTTGAACGTCCGATGACTTCTTCTCACTAGCTTTTCTAATTCTTTTGTGAGGAGGCCCTCTCTGATGATGACTTTTGTGCCTTGAATTAAATTCATACCCTGCAAAAGGCACTGTATATGATACTTGTGTCCGAGGCTTTTTGGGCCCATTGCTGAAATCATTGTAAAGAGAATCAGCCTTGCAATCAGACCACCCATGTGACTGGAATCCCGATGACAGTGTACTATTCCGGCTACGATGCCAAGAACTTCTTGGAGCAGTTGGATTGGAGCTTGAAATAACACCACCATTTATATTCCAAGAGAAATCAGGAGACTGTTGAGCACTAGGTTTCTCAAATTCATCAACTGAAGGAATTTGGACATTGAGATCACTCACAAAAGAGTGAGAACCACCATCCTCCTTTTCATGGTGTATTAAAGAACTTGAACGTAAAGAGCCTGGCTTTTGCACTGAATGATGGGATTGCCACTCTGGTAAGTGAATATTACTAAGCCTCTCAGAACCATGGGAAACAGAAGTTCCGGCACCATTAAAACCAATATTCTGATGACTGTGAGAGAGATCTTGACCACTGCAAGTAGATGGCCCAATTACCTGATTTAACTCAGCACAAGACCATCCATTTCCTGCAGCTTCATTTGACAAAGTCATCATATCTTTCCTCAGAACAATTTCCGAATTCCTGTTCGAGCAATCATCAATGCTAGAACAGTCATCCGTCACCAAACCAGAGTTCCCCTGAGCATCTGTGAGTGCATTATTACAAAAGCCTATATGTGCTGCTGACTGCTCTATCAGCAACTTAAGATGCAAAGAGATAAAAAACGTAGGTGCAGCAGCAAAAGAAAGAGCAAATGGAGGTAGCTTCCTCTCGCCAGTATCAGATGACTGATGAGCATCAACTTGAGTGGACACTTTGGAAACACCCATGGCGCTAATCCCCAGCCTACTCCTCTTCCTCATGACCTGTTCATGCAGAAGTTGCACAATTTGGTTCAAAACAATACCTAACATGAGCTAACTTGTAGTGATTTTGGAAACTTTGACGCAATATACAATGTTGAATAAATAACAATAAGTGCTAAATATGGCAAATAATTTCTTAAATTGGCCAAGACTATGGAAATACCAATCAGGAAATAGATAGAAATGGGAACAAAAAATACCTTGACTGATGGGGGCTCACTAGTGGAAGAGGTGAACCCACTTGATCCCTTCTGAAGTGCCTGGATGTTATCATAAGAGCATTCAGAAAGATGGAGCTGCTTACTGACCAGGCAATGCCTCCTAAGCTTAGAATCTAAGTACGCCCACTTAGAATTCTTCACTCTGGAGAAATTATAGAGTGCAAACACAAGGGGCTGCTTAAGGACATGAAGACTGGAAAGCTTAAATCCAATGGATGTAAATGGCAGCTGCAAGTCATAATTCCCTTGGGGAGCAGGTTGACGAAAAACCCTGAGGACAAAAAAGACAAAGGCTGCAGCCATCGTCAAGCAGCCTTCAAATAATAGAAACCTCAACCCAACCACGTTATCAACAAAAAGCATCTCCAAACAAACTCGTGGCCACTTGGTCACAATTGTACCATACCGAAGCAGCAAAACAGCACAGAGTAACCACAAATTCTCTGATTGAAAAGCTTCATTTAATACCAAACGTATAGGAAAGTTTAAGTCACATTTGAATGATGCTGACTTCATGTCCCAAAAACATTTTGAAACTCCCTCATTATGATTGAACCACAATGGCCCCTCAACCACAAACCTTGTCTCACTTGGTTCTTTTACAGCCTTAATCCCACCACACACACGTTCAGAGGGAATAGAACAAGGTGTATTAACAATAATGTGTTCTGCTTCAGGCAAAGAAGGTGATATTGGATCTGGTCTCCGAAACCGCTTTCTAAAATATACAATGGGCAGTTTGGGACTTTTCTTGTGAGTGACTATTTGTAATGAGGACTGGTCCCTAAAATTATCACCTAACTTGTGCTGTGATGTAGAATCACAAGACAATTGATTTGTGGCACCCCTCGAGGAACTCTTAGCTATATTTCCCTTTACCGTGACAGGTTCATCATATAACAGTGAAGATGCTGTACTTGGAAGTGTAACAGAAGTTTTCTGTTTCTTAATGCCATGGAAAGAAGAAGATTTTAGCCGTTGAGAAGATCGAGCTAGCCACGAAATTATAGGTTCTGAGTCCATAGAGCTCCCGCCACTACTATCATTCCCTGTAATCGCTTCACTTCTTTTCCTTTCTTTTCTGGACTTGCTTCCATTTTGTTGATCAGGCCTTCTACTTTTTGTCAAAGCTCTGCCCCCATTTGTACGTCCAGGAACTTCACTACGAAGTAATAAGAGCTTGAACCTCTCATTTTGGAGATCAATCCATTCCTCGTCTCGATCATCATATTTGATATGGTGAAGCTTTTTCTCCTCACTATAATCATTGACAAGGCCAAAATACCAAAGTTGGTCCAAAGGCCAAAATATTTTAATTCTTCGGTTCAGTAGCCAATATGCATCCACCTCACATGACAGAATTTCATAAAAATGGCGCCTCTTCCTAGATCTTCCCTTATCTTTGCATTGTGTCCTTGGCCTCAAATTTCTGCCAGCAGTATCAACCGAAGCTGATTCTGAACCTGACCGAGACTTTGACCTGCGATTAACAATATTTTGACTAGAAGATAGCAAAAAGGACAAACCATTTGCTGTTGGCAATGGCGAAGACTTGCTACTAGAAGAAAACCCAGTACAGCTTGGATCAAACCTCGAAGAAAGCATCCTTGCTGCATTTTCCTCAAGATTTTCTTCATCATCTTCCTTCAAATCATCAGAAATTTTACAACTATCAATCAAAGGCTCAGCCTCCTTGGAAACCCTAATTTTATCCGAATCCAAAGCCTTTCGCTTCTTATCCTTCTTTTGTGACCTTTTTAAATTGGAATCATTCCGCTTCCTATCCTTCTTTTGTGTCTTCTTTAAAGAGGAATCGCCACTATTTACAACAGAATGGGAGGCATGTTCCCCATTCTGCTTGGCACGCTGAACTGATATTGAAACTGAATTTGAATCACTACTCTTGTTTTGTTTATGTTCATCAAAAATTTTCTTTGGTTTAATCTTCGAAGAGTCGGCCCCCCTGTCAGAATCATCACTACCTAACTTAGGCACCAGATCATCATGGTCAATGTTATGACGAGGATGCCCAACCGGATTTGATGCTTGACCAAGTTCGGATTTCTTCCGTCCCACAAAATTCCTTTTCCGTTTGGGAATACAAACATCACCACCAACACTAAATGTAATTCTATTGATCTCACTACTACTACTCAATCCTTGACTCCCCCCCAACTTCAATTCACTGAAATCTTGCCTACCAGAACTAGGCCCTTTGTGACATTCTTCATCAGGAACCTTCTTACCACTACCATCAGCATTTTCTAAGCTACTTAAAGACACTTCCTTTCTAGCCTTCTTTCTCTTGTTCTTCTTCTCATCACCACCCCCAAGATTATCACTACCTGTCCTCTTCAAGTTCTTATTTGGACTCTCTTCTGTCAATTTTGATTTATATAAACTTTTAAGATCCAAAGATCTTGACTTTTTAGGAATTGCAGTGTCATTGGAGTTCTCTTCTCTACCTTCCATGAACAACCAAAACAGAACAAACAACAAAATCAAAATTTCCACAATTTTCACATTCCATCATACATATCTCTACCCCAATTTTCACATTCCATCACACATTCCAGTACATTTTCTTCAGATCTGAAACACCAAACCGACAAAAAAATCACAAACAATCCCTCAAACAACCCAAAACTAAATTAATCATCTATCATATCTAATAACCCCCATGCATTGCGCTAAATGCATCAAATCAAACCAAACAACAAAATTACTCAAATTTTACATACATACCTTACGCAATCGTCGATTTTCCCCATACATCGCGAAGATCAAGAGCCCCAATTCATGAATTAGGGTTTGACAATCCCATGGTCGGCGATTTGAAACCCTAATAGAATCCCGGAAATTGGAAATAAAATTCTAAATAATTTCTATTCCTCTGTGTTTATTTTTTAACCGCGACAGAGCTAGGGTTTCTTTCTGGTTTCACAAGGTAAAGAGTTTATATCAGAAAAATACCAAAAAAATTGAATTGATAGAATTTTGTAAAAGAAATTGGTAGCAAATGAGAAAACTGTTTTTGAATGACACGTGGCTCATTATGGAGCGTTTGATCATATTCTTCTGCTGAGGTTGCGTTCCTCAGGTCTATGGAAAAGGGGGGGAAACTAGAAAACTAAAGATGCTGATGAACTTAAAAACAAATTTTGTGTTTGTACCATATTTTTTTACAGAAATTTTGTCTTTGTACTTGAAGTCGAAGACTTCAATTATTAATTAAGTACGTTTTGCTTCCCAGTTAAGATAACTTCAAAAACTGACTATTCTCAACAAAAAAAATAGTCCAACATATTTGTTTCGGTTTTTGAAAATGTTTTTTCTTTTACAAAAACTTTTTGTAAATGTTAGGAAATTTTTGTTTATTTGTGTTTATTTTATTTGACAAAGAAAATAATATCAAATAATTTTATCTTGAAGGAAGAAATCGTGATTTTTTTTAATAAATCGATGAAATTTAACCAAAGCTGGATTCAAACCCAAAATTCTGGTTAAGGTGAAAAATACTCTTATCATCTCATCCAAGTGCTTTTGAGTAGAAATTGTGATTTTGTAACACCCTAAATCTATACCTATATATAAAGGGAATTCATTTTTTTGATGTCAGCTTTTTCTGACCAAAATACCCTTATAACTACCCACTAACACTATTTCATTATATTATTATTATTTATTATTTATCCATCAACTCACCAACACATGAAAGACGGGCCCGAATGGCCCGTCTTTCCCCCTAGTGTTTATTAAGGAGATTATTTTGTTTTAGCTCTTAATAACTATATGTGTTAGCAACACATGCTTTCATGATATTTTCTACATGACACATATTATCTCTTATTTGTGTAATTTTATTGGTTGAAATAGATATATACAAGTCAATATGTTATGTGGTTATTTCATATATTTTGTGAGACTAACATGAATTTTAATTAATAAAAAAGAGTGTGCAGAAATAGCCCACTAGCATTTCTTATAATTATTTGAGTTAGTCATGTGAGGTTATTTTTACTAAGAGCATTAAAAGTATGTTTTTGAGATTTTTAATTTAAGGAACGGGCGTACGAATAAATTAGAGGTGTAGTTAGTAAGTGAAGAGTAAAAGAAAGGAAGAAAATTAATGAGGAGAGAGAGAGAAGTAGAGAAGAAAAGGAAAGGAGCGAAGAGAGAGAGATGAGAGGAAGAATTAGGAGATGAACCGTACCTTGTGATGATCTACGGATACGGATGATCTGCGGAGACGGTCAAGGGACGGATCGTCTGTTACTGTAGGCTGAGGAAGACCTGAACGCGCGGGGGGGTGTACCTGCAAGAACACTCCGACGCCCAAGTCAGCTATATCGAGCTACAGTAATATCTAGTGAATGAATTCCGTACCTGACATCTGGTGACTGGAGGTATTTATAGTGAATAGTCTGGATCGTTGGCGTCGGATAGCCCATTTGCGATGGGGGCCCAAGTATCAGTGGAGCTGACCACTTCGTTATTGGGCTGGTCGATTAGCTGTTGGATCATGCCCAGGGAAGCTGGCCCTTCCCTTGCTGGGTTGGATCGTTGCTACTGGATTGGGCCCGACGACTGGCCCAGTCCAAAACAGTTGCCCCCCAAGCCAAGGTCGATCGCTGAGCGGGCGTAGGCTTGATGCGCAGCCATGCTGGTCGTGCTCGATCGGTAGTTTGATAGGTCTTGCCCCCAGTTCATGACTTGTGAATTTTCAACGGTCGATATCGTATCAGATCGATCAAAAATTGATAGTCACTCTCCTGGTTGTCCAATTCCGGTGAATATTTCGAATATAAAAAGTGTTTTAGATAATCAAATAATAATTAAAAAAAGAATTTTATTCTTTGTTGGGCCTATTTTCGTGGGCTTATATATATATATATGTTAGTGTGAGGGTCTCTTCTTTCTTTCATTCTCACCACTCATTCACCAAATCCGAATTTCAATATCCTCTTCCCAACCAAAAGGGGCGATCCGCTCCCCTCCTTGGTGCCAACAAAAGGGGCGATCTGCCCTCCTTTGCGCGAACAAAAACAACAACAACAAAAAGGGCGACCTGCTCCTCTTTGCCCGAGACGCTGCCGGTGACCTTGCGACGTTGTTGGGTGGTTACGACGCCACGATCTGAAGAGAAGAAAGGGGGCGACCCGATTGTGAAAAAAGGGGCGACCCGTGTTGTAAAAAAAAGGGGCGACCTCCTCCACGCAAAGGGGCGATCTGCAGCTGCCTTGGAGCGAGTTGTACTTCGGTTGATCGATTCTTCGTGTAAGTACTACTTCCCCTAAAGCAGCGTGAAAAAGGGGCGACCCGAGAGGAGGCGGTGTGAAAGAAAAGGGGGAATTGAGAGAGGGAGATGGCGCGTAAGAAAGGGGCGACCCGAGAGTGAGGTGGTCGCGAAGGAAGGGGCGACCCGAGAGTGACACGCGTCGTGAAGAAACGGGGCGACACGAAAATGGGGCGACCCGATCGCACCTCACCGCCCCTCAACTGCTCGTCGCGCTCGATCCGATCACTTAGACGACCTCCCTATTGCTCCTTTCAACGCACCAATTTGCTTTTGCCTTGTTTGCTTATGCTCTTTTTGACGCATCAATTTGATTTCACTTTTTGTCTTTGAGTCTGATTGATCTTTTTATTTTTATATCCAGTGCGTTGTTTTGATCATCCTAGGAGGTGACTCGGTCTTCTTTATCGGCAAATCTTAATCCAAAGGTATTCTCCCTTTCTTTGGTATTTATTATTCTTGTTTGTTTTTGATTTGGCGGGGAGGGGCCATCAGGCTTGGGATGAGACAATCGTCCCTCATTCGCAAGCCTAAGTACTCGTTTAACGAGTGATCGGCCCTTCCTGCAGGTTTGCATCGTGGCGAGGACCAAGCAAACTCGACGCAAGTCTCCATCTTCCGATCCTCACGTTGCTCGAGTTGCTACCTTGAAAAAGGGGAGATCTCCCGAGATGGCAGATGGTGAGGGGGATACGAGCTCTTCTGAGTCTAGCCGTTCTTCCGAGTCTCATGCCCGTTCTATAGGGGATAGGTCGTGCGGCTCTTCTTCCCAGAGTGCCGAGTCGTCTAAACCCGCCAGGCTCAGGTCGTCTTTCGGGGGTCAAACGGACGTTGATTATTCTTGGGTTTCTTCCACCATTCTGAATGAAGTATCGAAAGTGACAAAAAGGGAGTTGGATTTGGCGGCCCAGTGCGTGGGCAATGACGACCAGGAGTGGCAGGTCGAGAGCATGGGAATTGGTAAGCACATTGCTACCTTCCCAACGGAGCTGAAGTTCACTATGTACATGAGGGTTCTCAACATCATGAAGATACGACCACCCTTTACTCCCTTTGAGCGTGGGGTCCTTCGTTTCTTGGATGTCGCCCATCACAACTTCATCCCAACTCTTGGGGCTTCGTCAAGGCATTTGAGGTTCTGTTATGGGCGTTGAAGAGGCCGGTTTCTCAGAAGCTCTTCTTCACTATCTTTGATACTAACCGGCGTGGAGAGAAGCATAGTCACAAAACTAGGTGGAAGTTTCTCAGTTTGAAGGCTGTTCGGGTTTCAAGCTTTTTGTACCTTATATGGATTCTATGAAGAAGTGGAAGAGCAAGTTTCTTTGGGTTGCCCCGACCACCCGTGGCGATCAAGACTTGGTGGGATATCTAAACGACTACGGGGAGGCCATCGATTTCGTGTTTCCTATTTCTTGGTCACCGCGACACTACCTTCGGGAGCCACATACTTACCGGTTCACCTTAAAGCAGCTGGGTGCTACTGATAGAGAGACCTTGAGATTACTCAGGAATTTGGCCTCCCATTTACCCTCTGAAGAGAAGCTGATTCCCTGCAAGCAACTTGTTCTGTTCGACTCCCCTGACAAGTTGGCTGTAGCCTTAGGTCGGCTGGCTTTCTTATTCGTGTATTAGTTTTTATCCATGTGTAATGGTCTCGTTTGTTTTCTTTTACTTACCTTATCACTTGTTTGTCTCCTTGCTTGTTTTCTAACAACTATGTTTGTATTCTTGCAGACGAGATGGCAGGTGGACAGTTGACTTTTGCTGAGCTGGTTGCTGGTGCCAGACAGGGGCCTCCGAAGCGTAGAACATCGGTTCGTGTTGAGGGTTCTACCCCTATTCCTTCCCCACCACATCCCGAGGCGCATCCACAGACTCCTCCGGTGGATTCACATCAAGTAATATAATGAAAGTAGAGATCGTTCCCACGAGGATTAATTTGCCAAACAAGAGTTTAATCAAAGTAACAATTAGTGATTTTAGTAACAAAAGTAAATGACACACAATTGGTTGGGTAACAAGTAACAAACAACTAAAAAGGTATTAGGGTAGTGGAACTCAGATTTGGGACAAGTTGAGATGCACTATGTCAATAAATCCATTACAATGATCAGAATGCTGTGTTAAGTGCTGCAGCACTAGATGCTGCCGCAATGCGCATAATTCCTTAATGCAATACACTAGGCTTTAGTCACTCTGACGTATTCCTAACTAACAGAGAATGATTATTACCCTAGGCTACTGAAGAACAAGCAGCGTTACACCTAAGTGTTGTATCTCATGGCTTATGCCTCTTCTATTCCTAGAACTCAAGCAAGGAGCACATGTATTCCTAATAGTGCAACATACCATGTTATCTTGTGAAGATCTAAATACAAACCATTCCTGAGAGTGTATTTCTACCTAGATTAGACGGCCAATCCTAATCTAAGATGGATAAATTAAAACACACAAGATAAAGTGCTCAACACAATAACACAAGCATTAAAATCAAAGTGACTTCATTAAATTCATAAAAGCATCCCAACTACAGAGGTTTAGCTCATATTGATCTTACACAACATTACAACTAAACTAAACATCAAGGGAAGTAGAAATTTCATACTAAAACCCGAGAAGAGAAGTTCAACTACAAGTCTTGATACTGAGACAGCTTCAATGGTGATCCACCAAGCAATTCCAGCTCTCAAAATGTAACTCCTTCGAAGTTGAAGTAGATCTAACGTTGCTGCAGCAATCAATATCCCAGCAATTGATTCTAAATAACAATGGAGGCACGAAATCAAAAGGCTATTCCTATACCTCTGAAATTCGGCTTAACCTAATTCTGGGGGGTGAGTGCCTTTATATAGGGAAGGCCTTGAGAGAAACCCTAAATGGTGGAGGCACATTTTGTCCTTTTCAAGGCACAATGTCCTTTTTGCCCAAAACCCTAGGTCATTCACGCATCACCAATGATTGGCACGCACACCCACGCATGACACACGCTGACAGCTGTCCTTGCCTTGATTTCCGTGTTTCTTGCTACATTCTCTCTCATGTTGTGTAAAATGGCAATGCTGCCACAACAGGTGCTGCAGCAATTAAACAAACACATTAAACCACAATTGGGCACCAAAGTGCCCATTAATAACATAATTCAGCTTGCACCTTTAATTATTCTAAACTAACCTATTTACAACATTAATCACTAAATTGCTTGAGAATTAACAATGATTTAAGCTTGAAATAAGAGGTAATAACAATCATATTTGATTGTTATCAGTGCCAGACAGGGGCCTCCGAAGCGTAGAACATCGGTTCGTGCTGAGGGTTCTACCCCTATTCCTTCCCCACCACATCCCGAGGCGCATCCACAGACTCCTCCGGTGGATTCACATCCTGGGGGCGACCCTGAAGGTCCTCAGAAAACAAAGAGGAGGCGGGCTGATGATGTTGTGTCTGATGGAGCGGTCCACCATTCCGTGGGCGTACCTGGTCAACCTGGGAAGAAAAAGCATGGTCGTGGCAAGTCTCCTAGGGTGATGTTGGACCAGCTGGGTGCTACTTACCGGGACCGCTTCGTGGAAGACCCTATCGACACTGCTATTGACGTTTTGAAGGCTGCTTCCAAGCAGCTGAAGAGGACTCAGAATGAGGAGGATGAGCGGTTTGCAGGTAAATTCTTTCGGCTTAGCTTGACCGGTCAACATATCTTGCTTTCGGATTTCCTTACATTACTTCTTTCTTTTTGTAGAGTTGACCGCGAAGAGGGACAAGGCTTTGGATCAAGCAAAGAAAGCCAAAGATGCCCTGGAGGGATCTGAGAGGAAAGCTAGCATGTTGAAGGAAGAGCTGCAAAAGTTGAAGTCCGCCAAAGAGGTTTCTGAAGCTAAGATGAAGGAAGAGCTGCAAGAGCTGAAGTTGGCCAAGGAGGCTTCTGAGGCCAAGATGAGGGAAGAGTTTGAGAAGTCGGTTTCCGCGCTCAAGGATGAGGTCGAAGCATTGAAGAAAGAGAGAGACGAGAATGAGAAGGCACTGGAGGAGGCTAAAGATTGGGGTGACAGGGTTACCCGTGATGCCGTTGAGATCGTAAAGGAGCAGTTTGCTAATGCTCTGAAGCAAGTCCAGCTTCGTTATCCCGAGGTGGTGGTTGACACGACCGTTTTTGATCCCAATCATGTCGTCCTAGGTGACCAGATTGTGAAGCCCACCGGCAGGCCTGATGGGACCAACCTGGTCATCTATCAGCGACGATGAGGGTGGTTGGGTCTTTCTTACCCATCCTTTTGTAGTTCTGATATTACTTTACCCTGACTTATGCTTTAACTTTCTAGCTTTGGAGTTTATCTGATTTCGTTGTAACCCATACTCGATGTGTTCATACTCCGACATTTTGTTGCACGATTTATTTCGCCTAAGTATTAAGTGCATTTGCACGTTCATCTTTGCACGATCGATGCTCAGTATCTTTGGGTTGCCCATGCCTCCAAGGTTGTCAAACTAGACAGCCCTCCATGGTGTCGATTGCCCATTTTTGTGTTTTAGGCGCCCCAATCTTAGACTGCCAGAAGGGGACGTGTACGTCCGAATTAGATTTTAAGCTCAACATATGAATTGTAGCTCTGTTTCTAAGCTTTCCAACGCATACTCCCGCGCCCCCATCAGATAAACATGGACGATGTTATGGTCTTCAGACCAGACCATCTTCCAAGGTCGCGTGCGGGCGATCAAGAAGTGGTCGTCCCAATCTTGGACGACCTAAAGGGGATGAGCACCTTCGAGTTAGACTTTGAGTCCAACATCAAAGTTGTAGGCATGCTTCTTAGCTTTCCAACACATGCTCACATGCCCCCATCGGATAAACATGGACGATGTTATGGTCTTCATACCAGACCATCTTCCAAGGTCGCGCGCGGGCGATCAAGAAGTGGTCGTCCCAATCTTGGACCACCTGAAGGGGACGAGAACCTTCGAATTAGACTTTGAGTCCAACATCAAAGTTGTAGGCATGCTTCTTAGCTTTCCAACGCATGCTCACACGCCCCCATCGGATAAACATGGACGATGTTACGGTCTTCAGACCAGACCATCTTCCAAGGTCGCGCGCGGGCGATCAAGAAGTGGTCGTCCACGGCAGGCCAGCTCGTCCTGGATATGCATGGCCAGATCGTCCAAGCCTGGCCAGATCGTCCTGGATATGCATCGCCAGATCGTCCAGGCCTGGCCGGATCGTCCAGGCCTGGCCAGATCGTCCAGGAAAGGCAAGATCGTCCTTGAAAGGCATGATCGTCCTTTCTGCTGAATAATTTGTTTACTCTGTTTATATTATCGCGTAAACCGCTAAGTTCGTTTAGTTTATCTCGTTATTTGACAGCCTTATGCGTTTGGCTCATCGATTTTGCGTGTTATCTTATACTTTCCATCCGTCTGGTTCGAGTGGGATCAATCGTCGCCCGCGGACAGTTTACCAGGCTCCTACCCAGATTTAACTCGTCCTTGGGAGTGCGACCAATCTCAGGTTGCTTCGTTTGTACTTAAATTCGTTTAAGTTCATTCGGACAGTTTACCAAGGTTCGACTTGGATTTAACTCGTCCTTGGGGGTGCGGCCAATCTCAGGTCGCTTCGTTTGCAATTAAATTCGTTTAAGTTCCTTTGGACAGTTTACCAAGGTTCGACTTGGATTTAACTAGTCCTCAGGGGTGCGACCAATCTTAGGTTGCCTCGATTGTGCCTAAATTCGCTCTCGATTGACCGTTCGTAATTAAAGAGACTTATGAACACACAGATATAAAAGTAAATGTCTTGTTTTATTTAACGGTCGGGCAGACCTCGATAAAAAGACCTGCGGGAAAAAGAGTGTTCTGCCCGTCTATTATTTCATGACATACAATCAGTTCTCACAAGGCAACTTGCCTTCCCCTTGATCTTCTGGTATCCGGGGCATCATCGTCCTCGTCCTCCTCTCTCACTCCAGCTGCCTCGTCAGCTGGTGCCTTTCCCTTTCTAGGTGATCGCACCAGCTTCTGGTCGTCCCTCCTGTCAGCTTGCTCTTTCTTTACATACTGGGAGAGCTTCCCCATTCTGATCAACTCTTCTATGTCGTCTTTGAGGGCCATGCAATTGTTAGTATCATGCCCGTTGCTCTTGTGGTACCGACAGTATTTCTTAGATGGGCGCTGCCCTTCCTTCAGGACGACAGGGTCTGGTCTTCTCATCTCTCTAAACTCTGCGTTTGCACATTCTGACAGGATCTGTGCGTACGAAGTATTCAGTTTCGTTCAGTCTGCGAACTTCCTGGTCTTAGAGTCTCTAGGCGCTCCACCCTGCTCCCTTTGTAGTCTCTGGTCGCGTTCTTCGCGAGGTTGTCTATTCATCCCTGCTTCAGCAGCTTCGATGGCCATTGTCTTTTCTTCGTAGTTCATAAACCTTTGAGACCTTCGGAGGAAGGTTTCTAAATCTCTTGGTAAGTGTAGACCAACTTCGACCTCAAATCTACTTCCTCGAAGGAGTCCTGTCCTCAAGAAATACAACCTTTGATTATCATCCAGGTTCCTCACCTGGTCTGCCTCCCGATTGAACCGCTCCACATAGCTTCGAAGGGATTCATGAGGTCCTTGCCGGATCGCAATCAAGACATCTTGAGATTTAGGCTTTATTCTTGACGTTGTGAAACGTGCAAGAAACACTCTGGCCATCTGCTCCCACGAAGAGATAGTGTTTGGGCGTAGCTCGGTGAACCACTCCAAGGCTGATCCTTCCAAGGTTAAGGGGAAGATCTTGCATTTGACAGGCCCGGATGCCCCCCTATATTGCATCATAATGTCGAAGTGTTTCAGATGGGCGTCAGGATCTTGCACGCGTTGTACATTTTCAGTCCGGAAGGGGGTTTTCGTAACGAGCGTGGGATACGGTACTCGTCTATCCGTCTGGTGAAAGGACCCAAACTTGCGTTCGTTGTACCCCTACGAGGTCTTCCTCCTTCCGAGTCGTTTCTTGGACGGTTGCGCGGATGGGCTTTGTAAGAGCGACTGCGCGATCGATGGCGGCGTGGAGGCGTTTCATAGGATTGGTTGTGTGATCGAGTGGGCGAGCCGCGTGATCCGGATGAATCATACGAGGATTCCTGTTGCAAAGATTCCTCCGGCCAGTAAGTGTAATCTGAAGCGGAGGGTGTGATGATCGGCGGGGTTAGTCCTCCTCCTCGTCCCCTTCGGCGGGGTGGAGACCTGTGGACCAGGTGTCTTCTAGGAGGCGAGCGGTGTCTCCTAAACAGGTTGTCCCGACGATGAAGTTCTTGTGCAGTATTCGCCCGTCTGGATGTCACCTGATCTTCCATCTGAGTGATGAGGTCGTTCTGTCGGGCGATCTGCCGGTCTTGGTTTCGAAGTTGTTCCTTGAGCTCCTGAACCAAGTCTGCCGGAAGGGTGACGTTGACCTGCTGGGTCGTGCCTGGATGGGAACCAGGGGCGACGACCTCAGCGTTGGTCATCGTTCCTCCCAGTGCGAGGGGTGAATGGATTGGTATCGAGGCCACCGTCGACTGTGGTCTGCCACGAGTTGCTTTCGCCTTTGGAGGCATTTGAAATGTTGGTGGGATAGTAGGCTCTCCCACTGTGGTCGCCAATGAACCGTACCTTGTGATGATCTACGGAGACGGATGATCTGCGGAGACGGTCAAGGGACGGATCGTCTGATACTGTAAGCTGAGGAAGACCTGAACGCGCGGGGGGTGTACCTGCAAGAACACTCTGACGCCCAAGTCAGCTATATCGAGCTACAGTAATATCTAGTGAATGAATTCCGTACCTGACATCTGGTGACTGGAGGTATTTATAGTGAATAGTCTGGATCGTTGGCGTCGGATAGCCCATTTGCGATGGGGGCCCAAGTATCAGTGGAGCTGACCACTTCGTTATTGGGCTGGTCGATTAGCTGTTGGATCATGCCCAGCGAAGCTGGCCCTTCCCTTGCTGGGTTGGATCGTTGCTACTGGATTGGGCCCGACGACCGACCCAGTCCAGAACAGGAGATATTGTATCCAAAAGCTAAGGTGGAAGGAAAAGCAAAGGCAAATAGCATTGGTAGAAGAAGGGGAGATACTAAAAGCCAAGTGAATGTGATTTCATTGCAAAGGTAATGGCATTGGTAGAAAAATGAGAGATAAAAAAGCTGGGTATTTGGAGTTCACCGACCTTGCACCTTGTCATTTCAGTTTAGAGGCGAGTCATTTTTTCTTTGTTTTTAGGATGTTAAGTGAATGTCGAAGTTTGTGCTTAATGTGGTAAATGTATTAATGATACTGAGTTTGTGGATTTTATTATTGTTATGCATATTGCATGCACGGGTTTTGATGTTATTTGGTATATTATGAAATGTAGGATGCTAATTTCGAGGTTTAGGTTGATGAGAATGGGTCTTTCTATCTTTGATGATTTTCACAAAAACTCGGTAGTTTGACTAGAAATGCTTTCACGTACGACGAATAAAGGCATGTTTTAATTGATTAAAAGTGTTGTTTTCACTTGAAAGTTTTGACTAGAAATGTTTTCACAACGAATAAAGGCATGTTTTAATTGATTAAAGAGTGTTTTTTTTAGATAAGCAATGCTTTCATTGAAGGAAGCACAAGGGGTGTCCAGCCCTTACAATGGGAATAAAGGAAAGTGGGAGGGCCTCCTCAAAACCTCCCTAAGCCAAAACCCAATGAGAAAAAGACTCAGGGAGGAAAAAGAGTACATCGTACCACCTGCACTACAGTGAGGATAAGCAACCTAACTCACTGTTTCTCCCCATAAAGATTACAAATTGTTTAAGCATTGTAGTGGATTAGACCACCACAATGAAATGGAAAAGGAGGAATTACAATTCAATCTATAAATACACCAACACCAAGAAAGACTTTTAATACGATTCACCACCATCTTGACAATTGATTAAAAAGTGTTATTTTCACTTGAAAGTTTTTATTATTTTATGTGAATTTATTACTTTACATGAAAGAATGCAAATGCCTAAGAAATTACTTTCCAAAACTCCAAAATTGACATTATATTAGAAGTTCTCTCAACCCTAGCCATCTTTCTCTCTACTTTTATATTCCTTATTTTTCTCTCAACTTTCTCTCTACTCTTAAATTCCTTATTACTCATCTATCAAAGATGGATGGTTATAGGTCATATTGGTTTGAAGTCACCTCTCTACATCGCTTTGTCTCTAACTGTATCTAAATAAGTGGTATCCAAAAATATTTAGTTTTTCTTTCATATTTTATTCTTTATTTTGTCATCTGATGTGCGACATTATTTTGGGTTTCATCTTGGTGCGACGTTGTTTTGTCTGTTGTCTTTGTGCGGCATTGTTTGGTTTCTCGTCTTATCGTAGTGTTTGTTTGATTTAGATTGATAAATCAGGCTCAATCCATTACAAATTCAATCAATGACTTGGTGTCAACGTTACAGAACTAGAGGCATGAGTATTTCAATTGCTTTGATTTTATCACATTTACAGACATTTTGTCGTTTAATGCTATTAACCTGAATGTTTTAGTCAAAAAACCTAGGTGTTGTGAATTTGTTCAATATTTGTCATTTTCATTTTGGTGATGTTTGGATTTTTGTCGTTTCAATGTATTCTACCAATTTGGATGCGTGGATATTTTATAGTAAAAAAAAACTCTAAAAAAGGAGTTTATGTTAGAATGAGATCGATGCAAGATGTACTTAAGAGAATTAAAGGATACAAAGATATAATTTTTTTAGATAAGTAATTGATGTTATAAAAGCGGGCACAAGGGGTGCACCAACCCATACACCGATGGGGCCTCGTTAAAACCTCCACGAGCCAAAACTCAATCATGGAAAAAAGACCCACGGAGGAAAGAGTACCCCAAACACCAAGTACAAATCAAGTTATATGGATATTGTTACATTATAATGATAAGAAACACCCCATCGGGCAACATAACCAATCATTCCATGATACCCGCTCCTTCTTCCCCTTCTTGCTATGAACCAACTCCATGACGTGAACTTGATAGCGTCAACAATCACCGGCACCGACGCCACTTCCCCCCTAAAGATACTCTTGTTTCTTGATGACCATAAAGACCACATTACAGCAAGCCAAACAATATGCTTCACCCTCTTCCTTTTCTTTCCCTTCAAATGCTTCCCAAACGCGACAAAGTTGTCAACGACATCGTAATTGATGCGTATATGCATCAAAATTTCAAATAAAGAGATTAATTAGTTAAGAAATTAAAATATATCATGAAGGTTATATTTGTGCTTGATTTAATGTTAATCAAGACCTTCTCAAGTTAGAAGATGATAAAGTGAAGACCCTCCTTAATGAGATCCTCCTGGGTATTTAATGTAATTTGCTTGCGAATTAGACAATCATACAACATCCGTCAATCAATGTTTATTACTGAATCACCATCAAGTGTTTAGTTCTTTTATTGATTGACATTTGTCAGTTTTTATTTCTTTCACAAAAATCTTCCACTTCAAATCTGTATTTGCTTACTCATTGTTATATCACTTGGTGTTTTTTTTTTCTCTTTTAGTGTTTTTGGTTATTGTATCGCCTTACATTTGAAAGAATATTTTCAATTTCAAGTTAATAAACTTGTTTATTTCAAATTATTTAAAACCACTTTTCCTAATGATTTGAAGATGGTGTTAACGGTGGCGGATCCAGAACCCGTGATCAGGGGTTCAAAATTGTGTTTTGGGTTCAATTGGATGCAAAATAGGAATGCTTGTGCAAATTTAAAATTTCAAGGGGTTAAAAATTTATATAAGACTATAAAAATACGATTTTTTTTTTCAGGGGGTTCAAGTGAACCCCCTCAAGAACACATGGGTGCCACTGAGTGTTAACCACTTGGTAAGAACCAGGATGTTAGAGATATTGAAATCAGACGTC
Organism: Astragalus glycyphyllos; assembly: GCA_963573325.1. NCBI lineage: Eukaryota > Viridiplantae > Streptophyta > Magnoliopsida > Fabales > Fabaceae > Astragalus > Astragalus glycyphyllos. The sequence continues at coordinate 86,397,774 of OY754309.1, read as the reverse complement.
AAACTTAGGTGACTTACACTAATTAATTACTTCATATGAAAAATGAAATTTATCAATTCGATTGTTGAATAACGTAATGTTATCCTTTTGATCACACACACACAAAACATATATATATATATATATATATATATATATATATACACACACACACACACACATTTGTATGTATGTATGTATGTATGTATTATGTATGTATGTATGTATACATATATGTATATACATATGTATATACATATGTATATATAGGCTAAATTACACAAGAGGTCCTTTAAGTTATTTAATTGTACAAGTTGGTCCTTTAATTTTTTTCCGCACCGCTCAGGTCCTTTAAGTTATTTAATTGTAACAAGTTGGTCCTTTAAGTTTTTCCATACCTCTTAGGTTCTTTAAGTTATTTAATTGGGGAACTTCAGATCTGAGAAATGTAAGTTATTCGACCTTTAAAACATTTTTCAGTGCTCGTGGGTTGATAACATGGTGGGATGAATAGAAGGGGTGGTTGAAGAAGAAGGGGAAAAGATGATTCTAAAACTGGTGGACATAACCATGTGTGCAGAGGAATGGGTGCATGATCCATAGAAAGATAAGCAATAAGAGAAAAGAAACTAAACGAGTGTTTAAAAAAGGTTGATACTTGGAGGCAAGAAAGCTTGGAACTTGGATGTTGAGAAAGAGTTGTGGAAAGGCTTTATATAGGAAGCTGTGGCACCCAATAATGCATCATGGTCGTTGGTCCTTAATGACTTGTCTCTTGACATTGAGATCCAACAACGTATGTCTGATCAGGAACACAAAGCCCCTAATTGGGTTAGGTAACAAAACGTCGCCTCATTTCAAACCTTGGGGTGCACGTGTGAAATGATGGGAAGTAGATGCACGTGGAGGAACGCCGCCCTAAGCCGTATTGGCATTTAATGCAAAGCAAAACAAATCATTATGGAGAAGCGCAAAGACTAGACGCATGTGGTAGATCAATTTGATACAAAGTAGCTTAAGATATACTCTTAGACTTCAAATTCTTTTAGAATTTAAAGGCTAGGGGCTTGTGTGATGGTCCGTCCTTGCTCCACTCCTTTGTTGAGCTCCAACCAAAGCCGAGCTTATCTACGCGTTGGAGGCTAGTGGTTCGAGCTTTTCTTTTTACCTAGTGAGGTCGGAAAGACATTGCGAATACAAATAAAGTCAAGTCCAAAATAGCACCATTCATGACTAGCTCGGAACTGAGCTCCTCAAGTGGGTTGCCACGTTCTCAACCCACGTCCAGCTTGTAGGAGGTAGTTATCGACGAATACTTCAGTATGAATCACCAATGTTATGCTACCGAGAAAGAAGGGATGGTCTCCTACTTTCAAGGAGATATTGTAACTCAATTCAACCGCAACACAACTATTGTAACACCAAAACATACATCTTAGTAACACAAAAACACCCTCGAGTAAAGCCCTAGTAATTAGCGAATAATGGTTAAATTGAAAATTCTTAATGCAATAGTGTGTTAAAAAGTCGTGGTTTTTTTGGATGAGGTTTGTGGAATCTCATTTTCACCCAATTATGGTATCCATGAAACAACGATAGACTATTTTTTCAATGTTAAAACTTTTAAAATTTATATGATCAATTTTTAAATAAAAAAAAACAGAGAGGGAGAACTTAATGTAATTTTGAAATTAAGTTAATGACCGTTTCAATAATTATGCTTAAAATCAATTAACTAAATATTTGCACCATTAGACTTAATTGAGAAAAAAATAAAAATATTCAACAAAAAAATACTTTCACAACAAAAAAAAGGAAAAAAAATATTGGCTTAAATACATGTTACCTCCCTGCAAATATGCTCATTATCCATTTACCCCCTGTAAAAAAAACTTTTAAAAAAAACTTTGCAAATATTAAGTGTTTATAGTTACTCAAAAAACAGAGATGGCAAACGGTGGTGACGTCAACAATGACGTCACTGTCACGTGTCACCATATTATTGGACTTTTGTACTACGTGGCATTGATACGCCACGCCATCAGGACCACATCAACAACCAATGAAAAACTACCATGTGGATGCTTATTAATTGAAAATAAATTCAGCAATGTCAAAACAAGCAGTTGAACCCATAACCCTCAATTAAACAATACCATCAATTTATCATTGGAATGCACACTCATCTTGTCATTTTCTTACAACTATACTCTTTTATTTGTTTGTAATATCTCCTGTGAGTGAAAAAAATTGCAGAAACCCAATTCCACAAAACGTAACGGTTCAGTTCATCATCAGACTCGATTTTGTTCAGATTTATTTGATTTATATTCGATTCTCCTCAAATTCGATTTCGTTCAGATTATGAAACCCAATTCGATTTTGTTCAGATCTAATCCTAATTCGATTTTGTTTTTATTATGAAGCCCAATTCGATTTTGTTTTTATTATGAAACCCAATTCGATTTTGTTCTTATTATGAAACCCAATTCGATTTTGTTCAGATCTAATCCTAATTCGATTTTGTTTTTATTATGAAACCCAATTCGATTTTGTTCTTATTATGAAACCTAATCCGATTTCGTTCTTATTTTGAAACCCAATTCAATTTTGTGGATTGAAAAAACGTATTAATCTGGAAAACTAAAAAACGAAAAAATGAAGCTAGATGAAGTACAAATCTGGTTTGTATTAATCCGGTTCGTTGAAGAAGATGAAGTACAGATCTGATGAACTATGTAATATATATGAATTGTTAGCCTTATTTACTCAAATCGTGCGATGGCTTAGTGTTTATTTTTTTAATTACTCTCATGCTTGCCAAAATGTTTTTTTTTTAATAACATCAGTGTGCCCCACATTGTTATGCAAACGCCGCGTGGAAGACATCTATTGGTTGCTAATGTGACACATGTCAGTGTCATGTGGCTATGATGACATAAGGTGTTGATCAGTGACGGATACAGAAATTTTTACCAATGGGGGCAAAAAGTAGGCTATTATATTTTCTCGAAAAAATAGTCTATTTTTTTTTGTACGATACATAATTTTATTACACAAAAATCCAAAAATACCCAAATTTCTACAAATTTTATAACTAATAAGGTAAAATTAGTACTAACTTATTCTCTTTTTTATTTATCCGTTGTGAATTTCTATGTTTAATTTAGAAAAACTATCCTATGAGGGCAACCCTTATTTTTTTATGGGGGCAAAATAAATTTGTTATATAAATTTGTAAGCAAAATAATGTTTCAAGTGGGGTCAAGTGCCCCCAATGAGTAAAAGGTGGTTTCGCCCTTGGTGTTGATGTGGCGTGTCAGTGCCACGTGGCATAAAAGTCCAATAATATCGTGACAAATGATAGTGACGTCATTGCTAACGTCATTTCCGTTTGTCACCTAAGATTTTTATCAGAAAACTTAACAGAGTAGGTAACTATAAACACTAAATATTTACATTGTTTTTTAATTTTTTTTTACGGGAGTAAATCAAAAAAACATGTGTTTAAGCCAAAAATATTTATTTGCACAATTGCAACTCATTAGTCGATACGAGGTTACAATGGCATTTCCGTCACGCCAATATCTTACTCCTTCATTAGATAGTTCAACACACTTTCACAACCCAAAACGACGCCGATTCATCAAAGAATCATTTCATTTACTTCTGAATTCCCGTTTCGATGATTCTACTCAATTGCTACTTCCACAATGAGCCTGAAGAATCACTCATTGTTTTTGGGAACTAAGCTTCATAGTTCTTTGGAGAATGACACAAGCAAAAGAAACCCTTTTCAATTGGAGCGAAAGAAGTTACAAAAGAAGGGTTTTCGAAATTGTAGGTGTTGCATTTCTCCAGAACGATGTCGTTTGGTAAGTCAAGCTTTACGGTTTTCTCATTTTAGTGGCCAAAATGTAGGGTTATTGAGGAAAAACCTTAATTTGAGAAATGGGTTGAGGTTAAATTGTGCTAAAGAACCGTTTTTTAGAAGAGAAACTATTGTGAGTTATTTAACACCTTTATGGAAAGAAGGGCTTCTTTTGATAAGGGCTTCTGTTTGCACTGCTGTTCTTTGTGGTGTGTGTATGTTAGTTTGGTATGGTCAGAATAAGGCTAAGGTTTTTGTTGAAACAAATTTGTTGCCTTCTGTTTGTTCAGTGTTAAGTGAATATATTCAGCGTGACATTGTGTTTGGTAAAGTTAGGAGAATTTCGCCGTTGAGTATTACGTTAGAGTCGTGCTCATTTGGACCTCATAGGGAGGAATTTTCATGTGGTGAGGCTCCCACGGTGAAGCTTAGGGTTCGACCTTTCGCGAGCTTGAGGAGGGGGAAGTTGGTGATTGATGCGGTTTTGTTGAATCCGAGTGTGTTGGTGGCGCAGAAGAAGGACTATACTTGGTTGGGAATACCGTTCACTGACGGAGGTAAAGAGAGGAGGTTATCGGCTGAAGAAGGGATAGATTACCGAACGAGAACTAGGAGGGTTGCACGAGAGGAAGCCGGTGGTCGGTGGGAGAGAGAAAGGGATGTTGCAGCTAGAGAAGCTGCTGAGGTGGGTTACTTTGTTTCTGATAGGAGTAGTGGACTATCTCAAGGTGATGGCTCAAAAGAGATTGCAACTAGTTCGACAGAATTGAGTGAGACGACACCGTTTTTCTGTGTGAATGGTGGGAAGCATGATCATCGGTTCATGGACACAGGTGTTGATTATGATATGAAACATGCAGATTTGGAAAAATCATTTGGAGAGAGATTTCTTGGATCTGGATTTCGATTTTGGTCTAGAGTAATGTCAGGGCATAGGAAACACAAATTTAAGAGGAAGGTTAATGGGAATAACATCCACGCATCTGGTGTTGCTACAAAAAAAAGAATGTTTGAGCAAAGTGCATCAGCAGCTCGGGCATACTTTCGTGATCAATCAGATGGGAATGATGGGGAGCCTGCATCAACTTCTGACTGTTTTTCTTTTTTGAATCCTGATATGCCTGTGCTAAAAAGTGAGGTTGATGGAAATGCAAAGTCTGTTACGATTGGTGACGAAAATATAAGTGATGATAACGAAAGCGCGGAATTTGAAAATGAAAATGTTAGCGGTCATTTAGATCATTTTAAATTTGGCCATGATCCAACTTCACAGACAGAAGAAAATAAATTTGTAAATTTGCAATCTTGTGAGGATGCTGAAGTACCTGCTAATAATAATGGTAGTACAAAGAAAAATGACGATTTGGTACCTCATGTTACAGACAATCATTTGGATGATGATAATTTGTCTAGGGGCCAATCAGGATTTACAGCTGAAAATTCGGTTTCTGTGGAGCCTAAGCCTCGATTGGCAGCTTATTTTCAAATTCCATTTGAACCCTTGCTTGTGAAGTTTGGCCTAACTTCGTTTGTAAAAAATACTGAGCAGTTGATATCTGCCTTTCTTTCTGGTCCCATTGAAAACTTGAAGTCTGACGCTGTTGTGAAAGTGGAAGATATTATTGCAGAACACATTGATGGGGTAGATCTTGTGCAGTCCGAAGGCATTACTAAAATGCTTCCTGTTACATTGGATTCTGTTCATTTCAAAGGTGCGACGTTGATGCTACTTGCATATGGTGATGGGGAAGTTAGGTGAGAGCAAATCTTTTCATTTACTACTTAATATGTACTCTGCAATTACTCTGTAGATGGAGTGATGGACATCCTTCTTCACCAGCTTACGATTTTAATATCATGTACATACTTAGAGAGGTTCTGTAGGGTTCTCTTCTAGAACTGCACAACATTGACAGTTAGCCTGCTAATACTTATAGCTCAGTTTTTGAAATTAGTATGATAATTATTCTTCTTTAAGTTTGGATAATAATATGACATGTTATGAGCCATCCTAATAGGAATTTATCTCAACATTATAAAAACCCTGAAAAATGGATAATTAATATAATGTTGTATTGGATAGAGCATCCTCTAATGGCACACATAAGATGTTTAAATACCCTAAATACTTTATGTCTTTATATTTGGATGTTCCTATGTGTTCCTTTAAAAAGTTATTCATCTCTATATTTTAGATTTTCCTTTTCTAATTTCTAGTTCCACTGAACACTCATGCTGCAGTTGAGCTAATGATTTGCTATTGTGAAATCTTGTTATTTATGTTTAACTAGTAATTAGAGTTCATGCTTGTTCGCAGCACAACTTTAAGGTTAAATATTCTGCCATTTGTTTCTAGATGAACCTTGACATAATTGTAATAGGAGACACATTTCTTTCTTTCACGAATCCTTGAAACTTCAGAATTTTGATTTTGGTTTCTAAAAGGGCAGACACTCATTTGAATGATGATTTTTAATTCTTTGTTAAAACAGAAGGGTAATATTAATGTCACTTTTCTTCATTTAGTGATTAAATTGAGATTAAATTGATATTCGCTTTTGTTGGAGGACCACATTACATTCATTTGTATTTTTGTGTGAACTAAAATGGGTGTTTAGTTACTCATGTTATTGAATATATGGTGCTGTGCTTGAATATCTAATGGAGAATGTAAGGAGATGAAATGGGATGGAAGGAAATAGAGTGGAAAGTGGAACAAAATAAAGTTACCAGTCATTTTTTGGATATTTAATGATGAAATGGAGATAAGGACTTGTTTCATCCCATTCCCCTCAAATTGGAGGGGAAGAAAAAGTGAGTTATTGGATAGAATTGGATGCAATCCATTCTATTCTATTCATAAAACCCAAACAATGAAACCTTCTATGATTCTACCCCATTCCATTCCACTCCATTCCATTCCTTTCAATCAATCCAAGTATTGCCCTGGTTCCATTTTTTGTCTTGAAACAGAAACTGTAGCTGGGTTACTATTAGTTTAACTTCAAATTTTTTTACTTGTATTTGGCATAACATCATAAAGATTCACTATTTAAATTGTCATGTTGGTATAGTAGACTATTTTATCTAGTTATGTCACTTTTGCATCTCTGAAGACTTGGGAATCAGTTAGCAAATGTGGATTTTTTAATATTTCGTGTGAATAGTATTTACTCTTGATTTTGTTGAGTAAAAGGAGATTTCGACATTTTAAGTTGAATGTTTTACATTGCGGAGCATACATTTGTTTGGGAGATGTAGTGCTTCTAAATAATAAAAAAGTTGCTTTGTTATTGTAATGAAAGAATCTTACACCAAAAAAGATAGTCTGATGAACATAGGTGTTATTTACTTTTACATCAGGGAGATGGAGAATGCCAATGGGCACGTAAAGTTCCAAAACCACTATAGTCGCATACATGTGCATCTTAGTGGAAATTGTAATACTTGGAGATCGGATATTATGTCTGAAGATGGGGGCTGGTTGTCAACAGATGTTTTTGTTGACACTATTGAACAGAATTGGCATGTGAATTTAAAAATTGACAATCTTTTTGTCCCGGTAAGGTTTCTAGTAATTTGAAGTTGCAATATTTTGTGTTTTGCCATTTAAGTTCTACAGATTGCTTATGTAGTCCGTCTGGCTTGAGTTCTATGCAGCTGTTTGAAAGGATCCTAGAAATTCCAATTACATGGTCTAAAGGGAGGGCTGGTGGCGAGGTGTTGCCCTAACTTAACTTCATTTACTTTTTTATCATGATGATAGTTTAGGAAGATTGATTTTTGTTTGAGTTTAAAACTGTATTCGTGACATCAACATATGATGTTAAATAACAAATGCTGCATTTACTTTACACACATATATAAAGTATAGTGTAGTTGTAGTACATGTGAATGGTTTTAAAGGTGTTATAAATCTAAAATCAGCCTCCAGATCGGAACAAGTAGTTTGAGTTATTAAAGAACCAAAGTGGCCTCAGCAATGTGGTAATTAACTGTCATTTTTTCTGTTGATCATAACAAAAATGTCTAAAACAAGTGGAACTTGTTGAATAAAATGGGCCATATAGTTTGAAGGTCATGTTCAGTTTTAGAACCCCTTTGTTTTAAATGATTTGTCATTAGACAAGATGTACCATAGGACATTATTGCTTTGTTTAATTCATATAGCCAACAGTGGGTAAAGGCTTTTGATGGTGCTGAGTATGTTTGAACCTAAAAGATACCTTCTTAGTTTTTGCTTGGAATTATGACATGGGAAGCATTTGGGTAAGCAACTTGATTAAGCATTGTGTTGTGATTCAGTAAGTTATTCTAGGGAGCTTTTTCAAGCACTTATTTATAAGCTACTGAGGGAGCTTATTTAAATAAGTTGAAAACAATTTATGATGGACATATCATAATTTATTTTTGTAAGTGTATATAAGTGGCGTTTAGAAGCACTTATTTAGAGCTAATCAAGGCTTATCTTATGACATTATTGTTTTGGATACACTTGTAAAAGTAACTGACAAGTGTTTGGACATACCTGTTTCTATCATATCTCACTAAGCTCCCTAAATAAGCTTTTATCAATATGTGCTTCACTAAGCTTCCTATAACTGCTTATTCAATAAATGCTTATTATTGCTTATGTCATGAAATGAGCTCAAATACACTCTTCCATATGCCCCCCTTGGCATGCTAGAAGCCAACTGGGGCTTCACTATCCTAGATTAGTTCCCTGATTATTTGGTTATTTATTTTCCTTCTGTTATATTCTCATTCACATTTGCTATTAATACTTTTTTAGATATATAAGATGAAAATCACTAATGCATGTTCTCCTAACTGCTTAGGCTTTTGAAATACTTTGTTCATCATGATACTTGCTACCCCATTTTTTCTGATAAATTAGTTGAATCTCGGCACAACTTAGGTGGGCATGTGCATCATCCCACTTCAGGCCTGAAAGTCCCTAGTGTGAGGGGATATTCTCTTTATGTGTAGCCCTTTTTCCTTCCAATTCTACTCTTCATTTGGGGCAGTTATTCCAACACACCCTAGGATGTAACTGCAGTTGTGTAACTGCAATTACTGAAATTAATATGGTTTCCTGAAACTCTGCAGAAGAAGAAGAGTGGAAAAGTTTCTGATTATTTGAGAGTAAGGGCTGAAGAGAAAAGAAATCATCATAAAAAATGGAAGCCAATTAAATTTAAACCAACATTACACACCGGAAAGCAATAAAATATGTACACACCCAGTGGCAGATCCAAAAACTTTTTATAATGGGGGCAAAAAATTGTCTAATATTTTCTTAAAAAAACATTATAAGCATTTTCAAAACATAATCTCACGATAAAAAAAGAGTAAACACACAAACTGGTACTTGACTAAAAACGTAGACTTATTTAGTCCTTGAAATGAAAATTATCAATTTGGTCCTCAAATATCAGTCAAACTAGTCCTTTTAAAATAAATTTATGAACATTTTTGGCCCCCTAGAGACTAGTTTGATTATAGTTGAATTTTTTAATGGCTAAATTAGTACTTTTCATTTCTTTGAGAGTAAATAGGTCCTTGCTTTTTTGTAAAAAAATCTTTTTGGGCCATTGCTCGTAAATAACCCAAAATACTTAAGCTTTTCACGATGTGTATTGAGTGTTAGACGAGGTCAAAGCAATAAAAGTTAGAAGAATAAAATAATAAAATTAATATCAATTATTCTCTTACACATTGAAAGTTCATTTAAAAAAATAATTGACTTATGTGGGCAACCCTTTTATTAAGTACACTTAAGTAAAATATTCTTACCATCGGAAATACGGGCACGATAGTGCTGGCCTTTCCGCTAGTATAATGTAAAGCAAATGCTAACCAGTGTCCTTAATTTTTTAAAAGTAGCAAGTATTTATTGGAAGTGTAGCTTTTCAAATTACCAGTGCATTTAATACTGTTATAGTAATGTTTGCATGATGCTAATTTTTCTTGATATATATAGCTCCACCTGTGTGATAAACTTTTACCTTATGCTTAGGTTCACTTGTGTATGTCGAAGGGAGAGAGTTTTCCGAATTTTCATGGACAGCTTGACGTGACAGGGTTGGACTTCCAGCTATTGGATGCGCCATCGTGTTTTTCTGTATGTCTCCTATACTCTCCTCATATGATACTTGAAGTTTGTTTTCCATATATTTGGTATTCCTTCTTTAATGTATCAAAAGAGATAGGTAATGCTTTGTTGTGTCTTCTAAAAAGAAACTCAACCACTTATTCATTTTATGTTTGTTCACCAAACATATGTTTTCTATCAAGGTGATACACAAGTGATGTAGATCAGGTTCCTTTATCCCTTATCCATCCTTAGTAAATTGGAAATAGTATCAGTGCTGTAAGTTCAGCGCAGTACTAAAACTATACTTTTTCTTAGTATCCTTTGTAAGATAAGGATTTATGTAAGGCTAGGAAGGAAAGTGATAGAACTGGTCAGAATGTTAAGTGTTTAACCGAATATTCCTTTTATTATTGACAACAACTCTGATGAAAAAGGTCTCCAACAGAGAAGCGAATTACAACAGAAATGTAGAGAAAATACCTGACTGTAACTGTTAATAAATCACATGTGCAGTATTAGGGATGCACGGGAAACTAAAATGTGGCTTTACTCCCTATTTGTTCTGTCTTTTGTATGCTGCAGAACATATCAGCGAGTTTATGTTTTCGTGGTCAAAGAATATTTTTACACAATGCAAATGGCTGGTTTGGCAGTGTTCCTCTAGAAGCATCAGGAGACTTCGGCATTAATCCTGAAGAAGGAGAGTTTCATCTTATGTGTCAGGTTCCTCTCTCTCTCTCTCTCTCTCTCTCTCTCTCACACACACACACACACACACACAGACTTTGTCAAATATAATTTCTACTTTGTTGGCAAGAATTTTTCACCGGTGATTGCATAATTCTTCCGTAATCTGCAATCATACTAGTTGTAAAAGCGGTTTTGTATTTCTATGATGTATTTCCAACAATACATGAGATACCTATACATAGTGCTAGAGTATAGATATAGAGTGAGGTATGAATACACAGTAAAATTTCAGTCTAGATAGCAATATTCTTTCAAGTGAGTTCATTCTGCGTATTCATACCTCACTCAGCTTTCTACTAGATGGTTGGGATTCTATTTATTTGTCCTTACATATTTTCTATGGTCGAATTTCCAGGTTCCTGCTGTCGAAGTGAATGCTTTGATGAGAACTTTTAAGATGAGACCACTCTTATTCCCGGTACATTTCCTTACTTTGGTGCAGTAACTTTAATACTTTTATGTTTTAAGCAAACTATAACTTGCATGTAAAACCAAAATATCATCTATGAATAATTTGGAACTATACACAAATTACAATATACAGCCTAGCTAAATATTACTGTATTAAAATAAACCTCAATCTTAAAAACTAATAATTTACAATAATTACAAATCCAACCATTGTGGGTCTGTCAAGACACTGGACGGTGACACCACTTAATGGTATTACCAATTTTTTTGGAGCAGATTATGTGTAGGGCATTTTCAAGACCACTCTAAACATCTATAGATGTTTAATTTATGCAAATTCATGTTCAGCCGTCGTTATGTTAATATCCTCAATGTTTTTCTTCTTCTTTTTAAGTAAGTTTTATTTTGCAAGTTATGTTCCATATATCCGATATGTATAGCTTGTGACTGTGAGTGAGAGTTTTAAAATCAAATACGTCAAACTATCTTAGCTATTAATTATTTAAATAATAAGCGTAGAAATGTAGATTTTAAAAATTTGGAAGTCATGGCAAGATCCCTGTGATCAATATAAACTTTGTTCATTTTCTTAACAAGGAAATTGTATTGCCTTACCATGCCCTTAATTTCTCTTTCCTTTTCTCGTAATTGTGGATTGCAGCTAGCTGGATCAGTAACTGCTCTATTCAATTGTCAAGGCCCATTAGATTCTCCTGTTTTTGTAGGCACTGGAATGGTTTGTAGAACATTCTCTTCTTCACAGATTGACACCCCTGCATCTGTGGCATCTGAGGCACTTGCTATAAGTAAGGAGGCTGGTGCACTGGCAGCATTTGACCGTGTTCCATTTTCATATGTATCTGCCAATTTCACTTTCAACACTGATAACTGTGTAAGTTGACAGGGCCCATAGTTTACCACTGACTGGTTCAAAGTAGTGAAGCATTGTAAAAGTATGCTGCTATGGTAACACTTACTATGCAAATTACAGGTTGCTGATTTATATGGAATTAGGGCATGTCTTGTAGATGGTGGTGAAATTCGAGGGGCTGGGAATGCATGGATATGCCCAGAGGTATACAGCTGCCTGTTAGACAGCCTCTGTTTTTTGTTTACTTAAAAATCAAGTCATAGTTCACATTTTTCATTTGTGTTTTTCTTGCCGTTTTTCTTTTGTGCCACTATCATGGTCATGTAATATGGAATCACCATTATGTACACACACTTTTTGACTTATTTTAGGGGGGAAATAAATTTTATCGCCAAAAATTTACATCTTCTGTTAGTTTTTCAGTTTTCTAAGGGTACTAATTTAATCCTACTTCGTCAACTTTAAAGTGTTGTCATATGACACAATGAAGTGATATTCACAAATGGAAAGATCCTGATTCTCACACTCACAAATATGGAACTTAGAAGCTTTCATCCATTTGGCTAAAAATAACTTAGGTGTGTGCATATATGTTCCTATTACTTTCCCAAAGAAAAAGAAAATCTTTTCTCTCTATATTTCTGTCTTAAACCTACTAATGTATACCTGTTTGGTTCTCAGGGTGAGGAGGATGAGACAGCCATAGATGTGAATTTGTCTGGAAGTTTGGCCTTTGATAACATCGTGCTTCGTTATACACCAACTTATTATCATCAGATGCCAATCAAATTAGGGGTATTAAATGGAGAAACAAAACTGTCAGGATCTCTTTTAAAACCGTAAGATGAACCTCTCTTCCGTTTTGATAGTTAGTTTTCAGTGACTAAGATTCAGCAATATTTTTGCTTACTCTAATATTCTCTGTGGAGGGTGTGTCTTAGGGGTAATAGTAAGGTTGTTGCCTTGGGACCTAGTTGTGAAGATTGGGAAAAAACTGTGTGTAGGAAGGTAAAGTAACATTACTTTTTCCTTCGTGATTTTTTTTTAATGCAGAAGGTTTGATATAAAGTGGACTGCACCTACAGCAGAAGGGTCTTTCAGTGATGCTCGAGGAGATATCATAATCTCCCATGATTTTATTACTGTGAATTCTTCTTCAGCTGCATTCGATCTGCATTCGAGGGTTCAAACATCTTATCCTGAGGATTTATCTCTTAAAAAAGGAGAGTTTTATACACCAAGAGCCATTCCATTTACTATTGATGGAGTTGAGTTGGATTTACGTATGCGTGGGTTCGAATTCTTCAGTTTGGTTTCTGCATATACCATGGATTCTCCAAGGCCTGTGCATTTGAAAGCAACTGGAAGGATTAAGTTTCAGGGGAAGGTTCTAAAACCTAGTGGCAGTATCAACGAACAAAGTTTTGAGATGAATAGACAACATGTGCAAACGTTGGAGAAAGGTATCTCAGATAGTCTTGTTGGTGAGGTTTCAATCTCTGGTCTCAAACTGAATCAATTGATGCTTGCACCTCAATTGTCTGGGTTGTTAAGAGTTTCTCCGGAGCGTATCAAGGTGATGCTTGCCCTGCTGTATCATATCACATTGCAGTATTGTCATTCGTAAACATGGTTTCTGCTCTGAGTTTAATATTGGAAAAATCGTAATGAATTTTTTGTAAAAGCATTTTTTTATTCACCAGAAGATTTTACAAATTTTTATACGAGTAAAATCAAAATTCCCGAATTTTAGTGATTTAATTAATCATGGAAACATATCTATTTTGGAATAGAAAGATAAAAAATAATTACAATCAACACTCATTTCAAGCTTTAGCATCTACATTTGTATCCCGTTTATTACATATATATGTTATCCTAGGATATTGTAGGGATTAGTAAAGATAGTTACGAGTTGATTTGCAGACCTTACATAAGTCTAGATGATGTCTGAGAGGATCTTTTATCCTATGACATAATAATTACACATGTTTACCTTAATTGCATGTTTCTTTTTTTAGTATATAAGTGCATCTTGACATTATTTACATACTTTCAAACAATAACCAATTTGTCATTTAACAGTAATATTTTGAGGTAGACATGGTTGTGTTGTCAAGTTTTAGCTATGCTTCTGCTAGAAGACTTCAGATTATTTGGCTGTATTTAACATATGTAGTTGTTGTAACGTCCAATTATTCTTGCAACGCAGTTGGATGCCTCTGGTAGGCCTGATGAAAGTCTTGCAGTGGAGTTTGTTGGGCCACTACAGCCCATTAACGAAGATGGTCTGCAAAATAAAAAACTGTTGTCTATTTCCCTTCAGAAAGGGCAATTGAGGGCTAACATTTGTTTTCAACCATTTCATTCGGCTAACTTGGAGGTTACTAAACTTTGTTTTTGGGCCCAGTATTTGAATTTAGATCTGGTTGTTTCTTTGTTTTAAAAATTTGGGTCATTTTGTATTGAAAATCTTTCTTTTCTTTCTCCATGCTTGTGTTGGGCGGGCTTGCAGGTGCGCCATTTTCCACTTGATGAGTTGGAGCTTGCTTCTCTTCGGGGGACTATACAGAGAGTAAGGCGCATTGGCTTATTTGACTACATATTTTGCTATCATCCTGTTCTTTGTTGTCCCCTCTTACACTCATTTAGATAATTACAAAGTTAGTTCAATAGTGTCATGGGGAGTATTTCACCGAGCTACCCTTTTTTATGTTTGACCCTTGTTTTTAGGTAGTATTGCTTATTAAGAAGTCCTGAAAAACAAATTCCAGTCAAGGGAAAAATTAATAAAAGTCATCTGATCATAGCTACTAATTTTAGTTAATTTTTTGTTGATTATTTACCATTCTTTGAACATGGATTAGCCATCATTTTCAACTTCGGCTAATTCTTGCTAAATTGGAGATATGTTACCTAAGGTTTCTTAATTCGTAATTTTCCCTTGAATTTGTTGCATCACATATCAAACATGGAAAATTTCCCATTTGATCAGATGTATAATTGTTTTGGTTTAAGACTGGTTACCCTGTTTGTTCATATTATTAAAAATTGGGGTTGAGTTGGAAATATGGGTGTATCATCTATATTTTTATTCTTCTAAAATCACGGTGGGGCTCCGAATCTGCTAGCTGTCTCATTAATAAATCTATTAAGAAATATGTAGAATTATCTGTCAAATTTTTAAATCTAGCATATGTTATACTTTTGGAGTTCTCAATGTTGGCTAAGCTAGTTGAATAAATTAAGGATCCCTAAGTAGGGAGAATGCGGTGTCGAGTACCAACCATTCGAAATTCTAAAGATGTTAGGAGAAAGCGAGTGCTTAATTATAAATTAATATCTCTAACTTCCCTTTCATGAAAAAGGTTTAGGCTGAATATATAGACAACACAGTAGCTGCAATTCCAATATAGGACTAAATATTACAAAGCCTTACTGATGGAGGAAAGCCTAGAAAAATAATATCTGTAACCCAAAGTACATTAATATACATTTAGAGAGATACACAGATAGAATGCAGTTGAGTGTTTAAGATTATATTTTGCAAATTTGATTTCCCAATCAACTTTATTGCTTTCCTCGCCGTTGTCCCGCCTTTTTTCTTTTCAATCTTGCTTGGATGATAATGAAATTGGGGCATTATTAAATGGTCATGTTGTGGAACAATATATAGTATTTTCAACCGGTAGCTTCTTTGCTTTCAGGCAGAATTGCAGCTTAATCTTCAAAAAAGAAGAGGACATGGAGTCCTATCTGTACTTCGGCCAAAATTCAGTGGTGTGCTCGGTGAAGCCCTAGATGTGGCAGCTAGGTGGAGTGGAGATGTTGTGAGTGCATAAATCCATCTTATTTTGTTTTCACCTGAATTTGAATTACAAGCTAGTTTTCTTATTGGTATTCTAGGAATTGAATCTAATAGTCTGTTAGCTGACCAGAGTGTATTATGAACATCGGAAGATGTGGCGTTCCTTAGTTTAATTCTGTTAGTAGTTACTCCAGTTTAAAATTTGACTTGCACTATAATAAATCATAAGTAGTATCTCTTCAGTGTTTACTTTAGGCACTATGATGATTATCTGTGCTTCACTCCACACACACACAGACACTCATAGGGTGTGTTTCTTTGAGATGAAAGAGGGAAGAAAGAGTGATCTTGGCATGTTTGGTTAGGGAGAGAAATAGGAAAGAGAGAGGGAGGAAAGATTAGTTTAGTGGTTTTTGGAATCTCTCCACAAGTGGAGAGAAAGTGGAGAGAAAGGGGCTCTTAAATTTAACTTTTACCATTTTGCCCTCAACTAAATGAATAACAACTATTATAATTTATAGGTTGGGACACTTTATAAATTTAAATTAAATAGCTAAAATAAGTATGTAACTAATTAAGTTAGATGATTAAAATATTATTTAGCTAATTAAAATAAATATTTAGCTAATTTAATTAAACAATTAAATAACTATTAAGTTAATTAAATTAAAAAATTAAATCAAACACATAGGGGTGTTTTTGTCTTTTCAAAACCAAGAGACACAACTCTCTCTTCCCTACTTATCTTCTCTTTCCCTTAAACCAAACAACCCTCCTAATCTACTCTATTTCTCCCCTCTTTATCTCTTCCTTCACTCTCTCTTCCCTCTTTCTCTCCTAATCCAAACACAACCTAAATGAACCTTAAGTATGTCAACATCAGGCCATTGAAGATATTTTCTTTACTACTCCCTCTGGTTCTTCTTTTATAATCGAAAGGTGCTCAACCCAAGTTGATGTATGTGGTCCATATTTTGGACCAAATACATCAACTTGGGTGACCACCTTTTGCTTATAAAAGAACCAGAGGGAGTACATGGGAAGGCAAATGAACAATTTACTGAAATCAATGTTTTTGGAGCTGTTAATGATGTTTTGTCTAGTACTGATTGTTAGTTGATGCATTGTTCAGATCACTATTGAAAAAACAGTTTTGCAACAAAACTACAGTTATTATGAGCTTCAAGGTGAATACGTTTTGCCTGGCACTCGAGATCGTAATCCTGTTGACAGTGAAGGAGGTGGCCTTGTAAAAAGGCTAATGTCCGGGCATATTGGCAGTGTTATATCCTCTATGGGCAGGTGGAGAATGAAACTTGAAGTTAGCAGAGCAGATGTTGCTGAGATGCTTCCTCTTGCGAGGCTTCTTTCTCGAAGTATGGATCCTGCAGTTCATTCAAGATCCCAGGTAGTATCATTATTTATGTCTTGGGATGTTGCATTACATATATTCGTAACTAACCATCTTAATACTGCCTAGTCATATGCCTAATTACTTCATCTTTGTAAATATTAGAAATTAGAAATATATCCTTTGAAAAATCCACCTTAATTGCAGTCTTCCCTATCCGCTTCATTGCAACTTTGAGCACCTTAATCGTGTTGGATATGAGGGGCGTTGTTAATCCCACATCGCCTAGAGATATGATCTAAGTAATGTTTATAAAGCTTAGGCATCCTTGCCTTACAAGCCGGTCTGCTCTGATGCGGCCGTATCTGGTTTTGGGTTCATTGGTTGCTCTCAGAATATTTATTGGGTTTACGCTTGCAGTTTTTTTTTTTTTGACAAGAGGTTTACGCTCCAGTTGTTTAGTCTTGGGTGTGATCATGTGATGGGGTGTGTTAAGAGTCCCATATCTGATGTGACCTGAAAAAGTGGATCTATTGGAGGCATCCCTCATCTTACAAGTCAGTTTTATAGGCTTGAGTTAGGCTCATCCCAAATTCTAAGAGGTAGCTTATAGAATATTTAAATTTTGTTAGTGGTTTGATTTATTACTAAGTTATATTGTTTAATATTTACTGTGAAGTTTGAATATAGTATTACATTTTATTTAGATACTATGATTGATGTTTGTAACATGATTTTTGTATTGGGTAAATTCTTATGGATCTATGGAGATTCCACAAATTTATCTAGACTCTCGAGACGATAAGTGAAAAAAATGATAAAATGCTTTTTCTATCACATCCTTTACCAAAATCCTGTATTTCATCTGGCATACTAAGGTTTCTTTTCCCCAAAAAGCCTGATTATGCTACCGTCTGTATGCAGGATTTCTTCATTCAAAGTTTGCAGTCAGTGGGTGTATATACTGAAAGCCTTCAACAATTGCTTGAGGTATTGTCGGAGAGTCACTATATCTTATTTTCCTTTCAATAGATGCAATACCTGATTCCTGGGTTTTTGCTCCTTATTATGTTATATAGTTAATATTAATTTGCAGAATAAAATGTCTTGCAAAAGTTGAAATATTTGTCTGTTAATGATATACTCAACTTGCAGAAAATGAGGGGGCTTCATGCTCCATCAAATGATGTTGTTATTGAAGATTTGACCCTGCCCGGTTTATCTGAACTCAAAGGTCACTGGCATGGAACTCTTGATGCTAGTGGTGGAGGAAATGGAGACACCCTGGTAAAAAAAATCAAATTTTGTATTCTTGGGAGTTCAGTGAATAATCTATTTCTGAATACTGACTTTCTTATTTTATGTCATTTCAGGCCGAGTTTGACTTTCATGGCGAGGATTGGGAGTGGGGTGATTACAAAACTCAGCGGGTCTTGGCAGTTGGTGCTTATAGTAATGATGATGGTATGCACCTGGAGAAAATTTTAATCCAGAAGGATAATGCAACTATCCATGCAGATGGAACATTGTTAGGGCCTAAAACTAACCTCCATTTCGCTGTCTTAAATTTTCCTGTTAGTCTGGTCCCCACCGTAGTCCAGATATTCGAATCTACAGCAACAGATGTTGTTCATTCTCTGCAGCAATTGTTGGCACCCATTAGGGGTATATTGCATATGGAAGGAGATCTCAGAGGAAATTTAGCAAAACCAGAATGTGATGTGCAAGTAAGGCTCCTTGATGGTGCCATTGGTGGGATCGATCTTGGACGAGCAGAAGTGGTTGCTTCTCTAACCCCAACCAGTCGTTTTCTATTCAATGCAAAATGTGAACCTATTACCCAAAATGGCCATGTACTCATTCAAGGTAGCATTCCTGTTGCTTTTGTTCAAAATAACACATTACAGGAAGATGTAGAATCAGATAAAAGTCGGGCTACTTGGGTTCCTGATTGGGTGAAGGAGAAAAATAGAGGGACGACTGATGATGTCAGTGATAAAAAAATTTCTAGAGACAGAAATGAAGATGGTTGGAATACTCAATTAGCAGAAAGCCTTAAAGGGTTAAATTGGCAAATCTTAGATGTTGGAGAAGTTAGGATTGATGCCGATATAAAAGATGGGGGAATGATGTTGGTAACTGCTTTATCTCCGCACGCCAATTGGCTTCATGGAAATGCTGATGTGATGCTTGAGGTGGGTGAAATCACTATTTTTTTCACATATTTGATGTTTACTTCTCTAAGTCTTGTCGTATGGTGTGATTAATAGGTCAGAGGTACAGTTGACCAGCCAGTGCTTAATGGCCACGCCTCTTTCCACAGGGCATCGATTTCTTCACCTGTGCTCCGAAAGCCACTGACCAACTTTGGTGGAACTGTTAATGTGAAGTCAAACAGGTTATGCATCACATCACTAGAGAGTAGGGTAAGCAGAAAAGGGAAGCTGTTTGTAAAAGGGAACCTACCACTCAGAACTAGTGAAGCAGCCCCTGATGATAAGATTGAATTGAAATGTGAAGTTTTGGAAGTACGGGCACAAAAAATATTAAGGTTTCTTTCTTCGCTTCTGTTAAAGATTTCTTAAGTTAACTTATTGACTTATTTGTGGATATAGAGTCTGACCTGACCTTTTAGTTACAAGTATTATCGATCTTTTGAACTGTCCTTTTTTTTTTCCCGTACTTGACTTTTTTAAAACACGTTTTCTACTTTTGTTAGTGGGCAGGTTGATTCTCAGATGCAAATAACTGGTTCGATATTGCAACCAAACATATCTGGGAATATTAAACTAAGTCAAGGAGAAGCATATTTGCCACATGATAGAGGTGGTGCTCCTGCTTCTAATAGATTCCCATTGAATCAATCTATGCTTCCTGCTGGTGGTGTTAGTCAAGTGTTTGCTTCAAGATATCTTTCACGATTTTTCAACTCAGAATCTGCTTCTGCAAGGACCAGAAGTTCTCAATCCTCTAGCTCTGGTATTGCTTTACCTATCTACTCCTCTTGCTCTGGTATTGCTTTACCTATCTATTAGTTATATTAGTAATGGTAATTATGGTAACTGTAATTTGTATATATAATTTAGCTCCATTGTGTACTTTTTGCTTATTTTAGACTATTTTTACCAAGCCACATAGTTCATCATAAATTATGGGATACTCGGGTCAGTTATTTTATTTGTTGATCCAGTTTTGCTGATGTTCAAAACTTTTTGTTGAGTTGATTATGTTATATTTGTCATGATTACCAATAGTGTATATTAAATTTTGACCTATTTTCTTCGTAAAAATCATTGGTTGCAGTTAATAAGTCAACTCAGGGGGAAAATGAGATGGAGCAAGTGCAGATTAAACCCAATGTAGAAATCTGCCTTAGCGATTTGAAACTTGTGCTTGGACCAGAGTTAAAGATAGTTTATCCTTTGATTCTTAGCTTTGGTGTCAGTGGAGAGCTTGAGTTGAATGGAGTGGCCCATCCCAAATTGATTAAACCTAGAGGCATACTGGCATTTGAGAATGGTGAAATTGATCTAGTTGCCACCCAGGTTTGTGTAATTGTTTACTTTACAAAATAGTAAATAATTCTGTGGTTTCTTCTTGGTTAATTTTGTCATGGTTTGGCTTTTATATTTCTTAGAATCTTAACCCATTGTGTATTTTGATACAATTCATTTCAAATGCAGGTGAGGTTAAAACGCGAGCATTTAAATATTGCAAAATTTGAACCCGAGTACGGACTAGATCCAATGCTAGATTTAGTTTTGGTTGGATCTGAATGGCAATTTAGAATCCAAGGTAGAGCGAGCAATTGGCAGGACAAACTTGTGGTGACCTCGACTCGTTCTGTGGAACAAGACGCGCTCTCACCTAGTGAGGTAAAATATATGCTCACATTATCTTGCATTTCCAATTCGAAGCTCAGAAAGAAAAAATCACTACCAAAATGAATTTTTTTAAATGTATGAGCTGATTATTTTCTTGATGAATGAAACAACTGGAGCATATAGCAACTATTTCACACCAAAGTTATTATCTCGATCATAAACATAAAAATAACTAAATAATATGTGACCTTTTACAGACTCGCTATGTTCCAGTCAAATACAATCTCCATTTCCAGCTGGATATAAAAATTTCTAACTAATTTTGGTTTCAGATAATAGTTTCATCTGTGAAAGTCTTTAATTGTGGAAAAATATTTCTGAATAATATTAGAACTACTAATAGAGTACATATGTTAATACGTTTAAATAGACTACTCTAAACCTAACAAACCTTATTAATGGGTCGGATACATTACAAAATATATGCTAACAACGATATTTGGAAAGAACTATTAATTATTTTTATCTATGCAGGCTGCCAGAAGATTTGAAAGTCAGTTGGCCGAATCCATTTTGGAAGGCAATGGTCAACTTGCATTTGAAAAGCTTGCAACTGCGACTCTTGAAAAATTGATGCCACGAATAGAAGGGAAGGGAGAGTTTGGCCAGGCTAGGTGGAGGGTAGTATATGCACCTCAGATTCCTAGTTTGGTTTCTGTTGATCCTACAGCAGATCCTCTCAAGTCACTGGCCAGTAATATATCGTTTGGTACCGAAGTTGAAGTCCAGCTCGGAAAACGTCTTCAGGTAATCATAAAAAACCTATGCCCATTAAATTGGTTTCAGATGGCAACTCTTATCAGATCATAATAGCCAAATATGTCAAATAATCGAAAAAATGAATCATGGATGAAAAGTTTCCAGTTTAGGAATAATAATTAGTCTCTCATTGTTGTAAGTAATTGTTGTAACTAGTGTGTAATAGTTGTAACAGGCCCATTAGTTTATAGTCTGGCCCATTTAGTTAGTATTTAGCTTATAAATATAGATTAGCGCTCGTACTCTTTACACAACTGAAATATTATTCAGAATATATTTTTCTACACTTGTTAACCTTTTTTTAGAACCTTGATAAGAAGATAAGTGTTAATTCACTTAATAATACCTAAACTAAGTACTTTTTATAACAACTTTTTTCTTGTGAATTTTCCTTATATTGTGGTACATGGTCTTTGTCATTATTAGTGATATGTTTGGTTTTCATTAAGCAAACATTCTTAAGTAGAGTAGATTATGTTGTTGCTATATCATTTAGAAGCATTTATCAGTTGTTATAAATGCTTCCTTTCATTTTAGTTCAGAAGCCGTGCCAGTCATTTTTAAGCAGCTGGTTTCTACTGTTACTCCCTTGAACTAGTTTATAATCATCTAAAGCAAATTTTTTTCTTCCATTCCAGGCCACAATCGTTAGGCAAATGAAGGAATCCGAGATGGCGATGCAGTGGACCTTGAGCTATCTGCTTACGAGTCGGTTGCGAGTTCTCCTACAGTCTTCTTCAACTAATCGTCTTCTTTTTGAATATTCTGCCACATCTCAGGATTGACTTGCATCAAAGTTGTAGCAATCTGGAAAATCTTCCTGCCTTTGGTAAATGCAGCTCACTTTAGATTTACCTCAGATTTTAAGGGAAGGGGAATTTTGGTACACTATTTGAATGTGTGAAATTAGTGTAGGTGCATATTTTTATTTTTTGCTCAGATTGAGCTTGTTAATATGTAGATCCTTATTTCGTGAATAGTTTAGCTTATTATTAGTTTTGTACAGAAATTTAATTTCAATTTTGATGAAATAAAATATAATATGATAACATGTTGATGATGGGTGAACCTAATATGATTTTATTGAATAGTAATTCTGTATATGATTTCTTTTTCAATATACTGACTAACTATTAAACACGTTTCTTAATAAAAACTTATGTATAATACCTAATAATCCTAAAGTTTGATTGATCTGTACAAATTAAAATGTTTAATGTTTGAGACTATTATAGCGCTCTTAAGTTTGCAAATGAAATCCTAACAGTTTCCATTTCCTAGTAAACATCCTAAAAAAATGGTTTTGAGGATTGTTCAACGAACTTGCCAATTGATGTCCCGAGGGACTATTTATGCATGCAATTTCTTTGGACAAACACAATGGGAAGAATATTTGGAGCAAATTAATATTCAGTGGGAAAGTATATTTTTTGTAACTTACAAGCATCTTAGAAAAAATCTTATTAGGAAAAAAACTAAAATGAGTGTTATGTTTATGCTTTGTCCTATCTTGTAAACAATGCTTATAGTTGAGAGTGGATATATAACTTTGTCCCTGACAAATTTTGGTGCCTAATTTAGTCATCGAGAATAATTAATAACAAAGTAAGACTCTGACATTTACAAATAGGGGACACATTAGTCCCTCTATTAGTTTTCGTTGAAATTCAGTTGTTTGGGTGTTGACATGTCACGTTAATTTGCTGATATGGCAGGTCATTAGGGTTGTTTATGTGCCCATGTAATTGAGCCAAACTTTAAGGGACCCATTTAAGTCTCTTTACATTTCTAATTTTGTTTGATCGTATTGATTTTATCTTTTCTCATTTGTACCCAATCCCCCATTTTTTAAGCTCTAATTTGAATCTACCAGAGCAATCTAGTACCGCCAACTTCAATTTCGTTGGTCTTTGCACAAATTTCCGATGAGCCACATCGGGTCCTCTTCTTCCAACTATAGCGGTTTTGTTTCTTCGACTTCTCAGTACCTTCTCGGTGTTTAAGCCACTGAATCTCAAAATGAGCCACCAAAGTGGAAATCGTATAAAATGGAATGGTCCTAGCTTACCTTCATCCTCTGGTTTTGATTTTTTTAGGGGCTTGAGTAATAAGTAAGAGAAGGTAAGATAAGAGTTAGCATTGCAAATGATATAAAAAGGGACTAAAGTGTCCTCTTTCAAAATTGTATGTAATAATAGTGCTGACATGACTTATTAAAATGGAAGAGATAAAATTAATTGAACACGTAGGACATATAAACGGACCACATAAGCAGAAAAATGAAGCTCACTAACAAAGGGACTAACGTGCCACCTGTTTATAAATCTTAGGGACTTATTTTGATCTTAATTATTCTCGGGGACCAAATTAGACATTTAAATCTTTGTTAGAGACGATATTGAGTATTCACTTTATAGTTGATTATATCACAAAGAGTTGTTGTCTTCGTCCATAATATCTCACAAATGCCATGAACCATAACAAGGAACTTTGCTTTTGGGCTTGCCCTTGCTACTCTTCTGTGTCACCAAATTTGCAAACAAAAAACATTTAGTGTCTGTTTGGGAGTTTGGAGAGGAGGATTTTGAGGGGAGTGGAATAGATAATTTTATAGACAATGATAAGAGAATGCTTATGATTAATATACTTTTGATTTTAAGACTATTATTATAAAAGAATGTATATGATTTCAAGAATTTGTCTAAATCC
Source organism: Astragalus glycyphyllos (assembly GCA_963573325.1). Classification (NCBI taxonomy): domain Eukaryota; kingdom Viridiplantae; phylum Streptophyta; class Magnoliopsida; order Fabales; family Fabaceae; genus Astragalus; species Astragalus glycyphyllos. Next base: position 86,373,284 of record OY754309.1, on the reverse strand, counting down.
TCCTAAACCCTCCCCCAGTAATTTTTCAAGTTTTTCCAAATTAGGGGAATTTGGTTTTAGGAAGAAATATGAACGCCATTAAAGTTGATATCCATTTACCTTTAATCCTTCCTGTTTTTCAAGTCCTCCCTCCAAACTCCCAAATAAGCCCTTAGAGTATGTTTGGGAGGGAGTTTTAGGAGAGAAGAGCTTTGGAAGAATTAGTCTGTATTTTAAAATATAGTTGAGATTTTAAAAAAATTAAAAGAATAATATGATAGATAAAAATATAACAATTTTTTTATAGTAAATATAACAATTTTAATCACACTTACTTTATATTTAGGGACATTTTATGATCATGTCAAAAAAAGAGACATTTTATAGCTTACTCAATTTAGAATTGAAAAATATGTTATTCCCTTTCTTTCCCTCCCAAATATACACCCTTAATATCTGAAGTGGATCTTCTATCAATAATTAATCCTGCATGGTTTGCACCTATGTTTCTATCAATAACTTTTCTTCTCTCCAGAATCAAATCCTCTTTCCATATTGCCTTCATGTACTCAACAATCCAATTTCACCGTCTGAATGTCTTTCTCGTCTTTCTCGTGGATATATGCATGAATTGACCAACCTCGTAAACAACCTAAGAAATGTACATCTTAGTGTGAACTAGATAAATAAGTTTCTCCAAAATACTCTAATATTTAATTTAATATTATACATTTTAGGGTTACAGAAAGTGTAGGCGAGCTGAGTCTTGGATGCTCACCAGGGTTAGGGAAAGCCTCAAGGCTCTTTAAGAGCTTACAAAGGCATTTAGATATTACCCACCAATAAGATCGTCACATCGACAACTGAATTCAAACCCCCAACCTTGTGGGTGTGAGTTGAATGCTTACCAACTAGACCAACCTTTTCGTTGGCAAATGTTTTAAAAGTGCAACATGAGGGCTTCTCAAGAGGTCTTGGAATTTATCTCTTTGACCTTAAGATATGCACATTCAACTTTGAAGAATGCATTGGGAGTTTCTAGACCCCATTAGAATTGTGGAAATTAATTAGCCACCATTAATCACTCTTTTTGGAGAAGCCATGCACATTCTTCTATAAATAGGAGAACTTGTAAAGAGTTTCATCATCACACCCAAGTGACGAAATCCTAAGAGAGTTAGAGAGTTCCTTTGTAGTCCTCTTTGAGAGAAAGAGAGAACTCCATAGAGAGAAAATTTTGTATACTATCCGAGATGGTGAGATTCATAGAGAGATTCTCAGATATTGAGAGAAACACTTTGTAATCCTACTTTTATAGTGGAGATCTTTTAACTGGACAAGGTCCTGCGGTTTTTCTCGAGAGGGTTTTCCATGTAAAAATTCTGGTGTCATTCTCCTTCTCATCTCTTTTATTTTTACGCTTCCGCATAGTGCCCATTTTGCGTTCACAGAGGAGGGAATAAGTACCGCTGTTTCCCAATAGGTACTACTCTCGTCGAAGCATGCTTATTCTGATGGGATCCAGTGCATTAGTAGCAGTATGATCGTACTAATTACTTACAATATTCTTGTAATTTGCTGGATGGACACTTTTGACGTTTTGGAACCCAACTTAGTTGTCTCATCAAGATGGTCAACGGGGCATACTTTCTTTAGGGGTTGAATTGAATATATATCTTGTTTGGAGTATGAAACATCTATCCCAATGAAATACTATGGCTTTCCAAGATCTTCTGTAGTTTCTTCCTTAGTATATAAATATGCAGGTGTTTTTGATGATGGTACTGCTGGTTGGGGTATGACCATAAGAAATATCCAGGGTGACCTTAGTTTTGCTGCCTGCAGGCTATTGGAGTCCGATGGTGCCTGGAAATTGCTAAGGAAAGAGCTATCCAAAATCCCCTTATGCTTCAGTGGTTGTTGATTGTATTCAAGGAAAATTGAAGAGAGCTTATATGGAACCTGTTATCTTGGATTGCATAGATCTTTTATCCCACTTTGGTGCAGCCAGAATCAATCATATTTGGAGAGCTGCAAATACTGATGCACATCTGCTAGTGGGTCTCTCAAGATCCGTAGGTGACCAATCTTGGTCTAGTTTAAGTCAATTAGTAAGTCTATGTTCCACGTGTGATATCTCTATTAACGGTAATGACTCTCATTTCAATTTATGAGATTATCATTTGCGTCAAAAAAAAATATTGTTTAGAGTTAGTTATGTTAGTTATCATTGTTAGTTGTTATTTTATTCATTTTTCATATGGACTTATATGTATAAATAGGGTCCATTGTATTCATGGTTAAGTCAATTGATCCAACTATCAATAATGTCCTTCATCAACTGTTCATCTACAAAACCATAAAGAGCCTGATGAGGAAATTATTGTCAATGAGTACTGCAAGTATAAATTAGATTTATATACTCATAAACATAAATGAATATGTAATGACGTCCCTCATATTTTACTTATAATCACTGTCAAACATCTAAGAGCAGCTCCATCGCTGGTTCTTTACGTCGTCCCTTAGAGATTATTGTTAATCCAAACAAGGGAAGGATAAGTGAGGTGTCAATAGCATTAGTGATAAGAATAACATCCATTCCCAAGGGAAGATTATTGTTAAATCTTCCCATGCATATTGGCTAAGAAATCTACACTTCAGTCACTTTAGGATTTACCCAATTCACACAGCACAAAGCTTTTGTTGCAAATCCACAATTATAGTCCCACCATTTTTTTCCTGCAATTTTGATCTCTAATTTTATCAAATCCGCAATTTTAGTCTCCGCGTTAAATTGTCATCCAATTTTTGATGGAAATGCTACGTAACAGTAATGTGTTGTGCTAGCGTAATCATTGGGCGTTCATATATTTATATTTTCAATTATACATTTTGTAAATTATTAGAATAAATCAAAAGTATTAAGTGTATATTTTGTACATCATCGGGTGTCAGCATAACATGTACCTGCCACGTCAACATCTAACAATTATGCCAGCACGATACGCATTTGCCACGTTCGTATTGGGGGACCAAAATTTGTGAGATAACAATAAGGGGATTAAAATTGTGGATTTAATAAAATTGGGGGACCTAAACTATGAAAAATAAAATTAGAGGACTAAAACTGTGGATTTTATAAAATAAGAAGACCAAAACTACAGTTAAGCCTAAACTAAACCCTATTTTTATAAAAAGTTTAATTGTTATGCATTGTCATTGTTAAAGTTATACACTTGCGAGTAATCACAAATCACAAATAGGATGACTTTTCATGTCGTTGGGAGAAGATTTAACCATTTTTAATGATATGTCGAGAACCGAAATACCCGTTGGATAAAATGTTTGTTCGGACGAATACAAACGGTTACACGGTTAAACGGGTGAGCTTCACAGTCTTAAACGGATTGGAATGGTCGGTGTCAGAATTAATGATTAAACCCAACAGTACCCGTATCCGACCGACCCAGAAGTACCCATGCTTTAACAACTAAAAGTTAACTCTGAACCACAGTACAACAGGTAATGCCTATGCTTCTTAATTTATTAATTTATTATTCCAAAAATTACTTTTTCCTCTTAAACATAATAAAACATTAAAACATTATCTCTGTTGTTTAGCTTTTTTATATTTTAAAATTGTTTCTTCTTCTTCAACCCGAAAAAAATGCCATTGATGACCGATAGAAGTTTTGCTTCAAATAAACTTTAGTTGTTTCTTCTCTTATTGTTAACCGACTAAAACCACCCGACAAAACCGTGAAACCGCTCAACCGAAAGCTTCAAATGGTCAGAGATGGATTGATATTTCCAGTTATCGGTTATCTTTGGATCAACGTTTTCCGAACCGAACCCGACCCGACCGCATCCGACCGGTGTCCACCCCTAGTTGATAGTGTCAAATTTTTTATAACAAAAGTGTAGATTAATTAAATTCTTTTTATAATCAGAAATAAAAAAAATTCTTTTTATAATCAAAAACTCAAATTTACGTCGTCGGATCAAAAAATTACGCTTACAGACAAGCACAAATCATGATTCCGATAATTTTGCATGTAGGTGAGTCACTCAGCCATTTTCAATAATATGTCAAATTGTGGTTTGTTGAGGGTGTAATTTTTTTATGATGATGACATATATATTAAATCCGAATTTAAAATAAAACAAAAATCTCAAATCAAATATGGATTTAATTTATATACTACATTTTTATTGTACAAATTTTTTACAACGTCAACAAATTACAAAATAAAGAAATTTTACTTTTGAATTTAATTTATATACATAAGTGTATAAGTATTTTAAGTATCTACCACCTTCAAGTTGACATGTTATTTAAAAAAGTTAGCCAATTAATAACCACCTTATATATCAATCATTCCATGAATTCTCATTATTTTTTTTTGTAAAAGTCTATACACTATATTTGTATATAAATTAAACTCTTTACTTTCTCAACAAAATTAAAAGTCATCGTACCATAATTTTTTATTAGTTTGGTTGATAGTGTAAAAAAAAGTTGACCGCAATACCAATTTTACCCATGGAATATACCTGTTATTTTTTGTTTTTCGCGGCTTCGTCATACTATTTGACATGCGCTCCGCAAAGAGCACTTGCTTGCTTGCATTATAGAGTGAATGTGTGTCTCTCTCTATATAAATACTAACTCTTTCAGCACTTTCACATTTCACCAAAACTGAATTTTTACGATCACAGCGAGCGAGCGATCGAGAAAATTAGGGTTTCGTGATTTCTCTCTCTTGCTGGTTAGTTTTCCTTCCCTTTCGAATCTCACTTTTTTTATTCACTGAATCTTGCTCAAGAATTATCTATGATCAATCAATCACCATTGAATTTTAATGTAAAATGATCTTAAATGAAATGAAATTATGTAATCTTTTTTGTTTGATTCGATTGTTTATTTTTTTATGAATTGGTCTATCATTGATTCATTGCATCTTTTGTTTTTGTTTGTTATAGTGAATTTTGTTTAAGTTTTGAATTTTGAGGTTTTTGTTTATTCTTGATCTTGAAAGTGTTAGAAAGGGGAATTATACGTAAAGATCAAAGTTTTATTGTTTGATCGTGTTTCTTGATCTTCTCATAATAACGTGTTATTGATCTGATTTCATGCAATTGTTCAATTCATACTTTAGTTTCTGTATTTTTTTATTTTCTTTAATTCTTGCATTTGTGAATTCTTATTCTTTTGATTGACTTAAGCAGCATGTTGACTAATTCTTATTCTTTTGTGTATCTGATTTCACTCAGCAAAAGAAAAAGGAAGAACAAGAATTAGAAGAATCGTTTATCTATCTGATTTAACACAATGAGGAAGCATTCTAATTTGAATCCATATGCAGCTGCATATGTTCCCGTTGCTACAAGGGATTCAAGAGCTCCAACTTCTGTGACAGAAGGAGGTTCAAGGAACTATAATGGGAATATTTGGCCCCAGCAAACCATAAACAATCCACAACTTCGCTATGCTGACGCCCTAAGGCGCTCTCCTGTGAAAAACCAGCCTGCTTCTAGTTCTCGCATTTCACCATCACAGAGTGCGACACAGGTTACAGAACAGCAGTTGATGGATGCCTTGAGACTCTCTCCAGTGAAAAACCAGCCTGCTAGTTCTCACATTTCACCATCAGAAGAACAGGTGTTGACAGATGAAGAAGTCGATATGGAATATCTTAGGATGTTATTTCACGGTATAGACGATGAGTCCCTTTTAGATGTCTACAATCTAAACCATGGTGATTTGGAGGATGCTATCGACATGCTTGAACAACTTGAGGTATAGTTTTTAAAATTATTTTCTGATGAAATTTCAGTTTGTTGTTCATTTAGTGCCATCTTTTACTTCTTCCAATCAGTTAAATGACCAAACTGTTTTTTGTTTTCATCTATGAGCTTTGCAATTGTAAATGTTTCTTGACGATTCCCCTTAAATCATATGCCAATTAATTATGTTGTAATGACCAAAATGTTTCTTGACTATTCATTCTTTATGTTATAAAATATATTTCTCTGTTATGTGTGCAGATGAAAATATGAATTAATTATTAAAATGCTATGAGGTTGTCTCAAAATCCTCTGATGCCAATCAATGTTAGCCTATATCAGTTTCTGGATATAATGAATTGCTAGAACTATCATAGTTTATTCATGACAAACAATTGCTTAGTAGTAAATACTTTTCGAAACACATACAATTTGCAGTTTATTGCTAGAACTATCATTTTTTGACAGTTTATTGTTTTCAATTTACAGATAGATGAAGTTGATCTGTCTGGAAGTCTTCCAGATGAACTGGATTTTAGCGATGTTTCACATTTTGTGGTGCCATATGATGATTCTGATTCAGCAGAACAGAAGAATGTAGCAGCTGAAACCAGTGCTCCATCTGGTCACTTGCCATCATCCAAATTCTTGTGAATTGATTTGCTACTCTCAATTGGTTTGATTGGGATATAAATAGTGTAAAAACTAGGAAAATTTACTTTAGGTGGAGCATTTCAAATGTGTCAATTTTATAGATTGTATAGTCCTTAATATGGTTTTGAAATTTTTTGCTTTTGATTGGTTGATTGTGCCTCGCAAAAGAGGTAAAAGGAAAACACATCTAAATGGAGATGGTTTTCCCTTGTTGATTGCATGAATTGTACTGTGGTGAGCTACTTTGGTGCTTTTGCAATAGATATTATGCATAATTTTTTTGGGTCAAATTATGACACATCTTTTCAATTTCCTTTCTTGTTCCTTTTATTCAGTGTGATGTGTTCCTGTGTTCCCTTATACCTTTCTTGGATGGTAATGTTAATGGCAAAATTATGCATATTTACCACTTTCAACAATCCTAATAGGCGTGTAAATATGGAGGAAATATGCTTTCTGACATCATTTATTGATCAAATTAATTTAAGAAATAACGAAGATATAAAATAATATATGTTGTTTAACATCACAATCGATTAGAGTTTAGGGACAAGAGGATGTGATAGTGGGGCATTAGACAATGATTTGTTTGAAAATGCTAAACAATCAAAATTATTTGTTGTTACCCTATAATATATATGTCAAAGACTTTCCTTTCCTTCTGATTAGTAGAACTACTGTAACATATTATAAAAATAATAAAACTATTAAACTTAACATTTGGTTTAATGGTAGTTTTGTCCATCAGAGTAGGACTACATTACCTTTAACTATTTGAATGCTGCAATGCAATATATGTCATTAAGTAATTTGTTCATGAAACTTACGAATACACACAGGCATGAGGCATCCAAATATTAGAAAAGAAAACCAAGGAAATTGTTGATTAGCTGTATGGTGGCCAATCATATTCATACAAACAGGCATTAGAGTAGGCATTAGGGTGCATGCTAAAAAAATTAGTGGAATAGTAAATTCCTAAGCAAGTTATTGCTTTGTTTGACACTACATTCCACCCTAGTTGGAGGTGTGTGACTTTGTGGAATAGATCCTCTCAAGTGATTTTAGGGTGCAGTGCAATCTCAATCATCCATTAAATAAAACAAACAGTGAAAGAGGTAAATTAAAAAATGAAAAGAAGTGGTTAAATGGTGGAGATTGAATATTTGACACTCTCAAGCGAAAACTCTACTGATTTTGCCAAATTTTCAATTTAATCTAATAGACGACATTCAATGATTTTGCCAATTGTTCAATTTTGGAGTTAAAATTGTAAAAAAAAAAAAAATACTCACAAAGAGACAAAAAATTGTTCGTTTTTTTACTGTTTTTCTTTTTTATCTCCTTCCTTTCTTTTTTTGTTTCCTTCCTGTTTCTTCTCTCTATCACTGGTTGGCAAAAAGACTATTATACCCTCTTTAATTTCATTATATGTCACTCTACCACTTTTCCTCCATTAGTATCGCTCTTTTTTCGTTGGCCCCACCCACTCTCTCTCTCTCTCCCGCTCTCTCCCTCTCTCTCTCTCTCACTCACTCACTCTCACTCTCTACTTTTTTCTATTCTTTTCTCTTTCGCTCTACCACGATCTGTCCCCACCCATCTTTCCCCCTTACTTTTTTTCTTTTTTTTTTTGTTTTTTAATTGTTTTTAATAAATAATTTTAGTTTTAAATTAGATAATCAACCCAAATTTTAATTAAAAAAGTTAGCTACTTAGTTAATGGCTTAATTGAATAAATTGTAGGTTTACACAATTATTTAATTAATTTAGTTAAAGATTTAATTTTTAGAGAACAAACATGTGGATACTCGTACAAATAACACTATAACCAAAAAATGAGAACTTAAATTGAATACTTAAATAAATATTGCCGATTACAATAATTGGACAATTAATTGCACACTTAAACAACTTCAAAATGATTTAATTTCCTCCAAGAGCATTGATACAGTTAGGGCAGTTTCTCTAGCTATGTCCCTCATTCCGGCAGTGGCCACATCTCTTCCGGTGCCTATTCTTCTCCCTTTGATCCACTTTAGTACGAATCCGAGTAGAATGGGGTGAACTTTTGGACCTCTCTGCATCGTTGGTACATGCAACCTTCAAATTAGTTCGTTGGTACAAGCAACCTACCATTGGTTGACCGAAGAATTTGTCGAGAGAGGGAGGCAGGCACAAGCAATAATGGCATCTGGTCTCATCTACTCAGACAAAGTCATGGAGTACCTTGATAAAGAACGAGCAATGTCGAACTCCCATGAAGTCCACATTCACAACCAAGCACAAACTGTTTTTAGACTCAAAGAGTCGATCCTACCACCAAGTGACTGACCACCTAAAACATTCAAGGTAGACCTCGAAAGGTGATGGTGTGATTGCGGCGGGTTTCAAGCATTATAATATATGTGTTCACATGTCACCAGCGCTTGTTCATCTATCTACCATGACTACATGATTTATGTGCCTCTCATGTACACATTAAAGTATGTTTTCAAACTTACTTGGAAGAGTTCCCGACTGTGTCTCATGATTCATATTGGCCAGTGTACACTGGAACTGAATTGTGTCATGATCCAACAATGCGCAGAGATTGAAAAGGTCATCCCTAATCGACTCGAAAGAATAAAAAAATGTGGTAGAATAGAGCGATAAACTCGTAGAACAGGTGAACCAAGGGCGGCTAATGGGAACCGTCTGATCCAATGTGAGCCTACGATGTTCTCTTTTTTATACATTTAATTTATTTATTTTTACGTTTTACCTTCAATTAAACCCTCAATTTGGTCGCTATACTATTATTTCCTTTCCAATTTGGACCCTCAACTATAGTAAAAGAATAGTCCCTAAACTATTTTAAATCAATCAAGTTGGTCCCTAAATTATCACACACTCTCTCTCTCTCTCTCTCCTATTTTGAGAGTATTTGAGGGACTAATTTGATGAAATTAAGAATAGTATATGGAATTTTATTATATTTATAGAATTATAGACCAAATAGGAAAGCGAGTAATAGTGTATATACTAAATTAACGATTTACCCTTTTACCTTTTTCACTAGTCGATTCACTCTGTGGGTAACATGAAAGCCTAAAACTTACAAGAAATACAAGAAACTGTGTTCTTCTTCCTCTCCGAAATGCACTGCTCCGCTTGCATCTCATTCCAGGTTTTCCCTTTGCTTCTGGTTGGATTCCATTCCCTTTGGTTATTATATCACAATAAACGCACACCAGAACATCAAAATGATTATGAATTTTGTTTTGTTTCTGACTGGATTTGATTCCCTCCCCCTTATTGGGTTTATTTTTCCAAACCTGATTATACTCTTTGGTTATAACACTACAAGCGATCATGGGATGGCTAACAATAATAATAATTAAAGGGAATGGATCAATTTGTGTTTAATTGCTTCATAATTGTTCTCGAATTGCTTTATAATTTATGTATTTATTACCTAGTGATCCAAATGAACCATGAGCTGGAACTGGAGGTCTCACTATTTATGTGTATGCTGGTAAAATAGAAGGATATAATAATTCGCTTTCAAAACTGGTGACAAAATACGAGCCTTTAAACACCTAAAAATAGTAAACCATAGTAATGGAGGAGTCCATTTCCATTAAGAAATGGATAGGATTTCCGCTCCTAATCATCCTGAATGGACAAACTGCAAAATGAGAATGAGAATATATACATTTTGAAAGACAAGACAAATGTCTAATAAAGAAACTGGTAACATCATCATTGTATATATTGTTGTAACCATTTACATGAAATGATGTTTCACTCCCATTGCCAAGACCATCATGCTGAAGTCACTCTTGAACAAAATCAACTGCATCACAACTAGACTATAAAAGGTGATGAGTATCGGCGAACTCAGTTCCAACTAAGAGATAAAAATATATAAACAAAAATTATATGGTATGGATGAAGTCAATGAAGCATCCATTCATGGAGGGAAAAAAACTATACAAAACTATATGTATGGATATAAGGGGTTTTGGATTATTTCCTTGTTCTCAAGAAGATGAGTGTCATGCTATGAGAGAAAAACACAAGCTTGTAGTGTAGGAACCCACCCTTACCTGTGTACGGTCATTAATTTTATAAACAGGTGATTTGTTCTCTCTCCCATAACTAGCAAGAGGAGATTGTCCATTTCTTAATTCTTAAGGATACTGAGAGGATCCGGATTGTAAATAACTAGATTAAACTGAGGTAGCGGCGACGGCATTCTCAACCCTGTGCTCACCGTGTTGTTGGCTCCCATCTTGTCCAGAGACCGATCTTGTTAGATCTTCACCGACCTCACTTTTGCAAAGAGGGCACAATGCATTTATCTTCAACCACTTATCAACACAGTCTTTGTGGAAAAGATGAGAACATGGCAATTCTCTAAGTTCATCGTTGTTTTCATACTTTGCCAGACAGATGCAACAAACCTGCAGACAACCACAGAAAACACCAACATTTCAAGTAAAGCCAACAGACAAACACAAAAAACAAACATCCTGGTTCCAATGACAAGCATACTGGGATGCTTTTAACATTTTCAACAGAGCACCCTTTGCAAAACAGTTTAAATGTAATTCAACAAAACCACCTAGCAAAAGCTGTCGAAAGAACACCTTGCAAAACCAATCAAGTTTCTATTACCCAACGACAGAAGCTATGTTTACGAATGAAAAAATTTAGTTTTAAATACACAATTAGTCCTTGCAAGAGAATAGAAAAATTCGATAGTTTTTGGTCCTTGGCGTCATCTCTTCATTCAAAAACGTTTACATGGAGAATGGAGTGCTAACTGGACATGCTGAGGTGGCCTAATTTTTTGATTTGGAACCCTGGTCAGTTCTGACTCGCCCTGATCAACCTCGCCGCATCCCCTCCCTCTTCCCCACCCACCACAATCTTCTAAACCAAAGCATAAGAAACCCAGAAAGCACAAACTTAAAAACATGCGCTCGTCAGATTGGACCTCAAAGAACAGAAAATGTATCCATATATTTTTTTGATTAGATGTATACCTTTTTAAACAAAGAAAATCTTCATTTACATAAGTGGATATGGTGCAACTGGAGAAATAAGGGCAGGATAGTACAAAGTTCAACTAGGTATCCATAATAAATAAATATCAGATTGTACTTACTGCGTCTTCTCCAGAGATCACCCTCTCTTTTTCAGTTCCTGCGGCCACAATTCCACCTTCCATAGCACCTGAGTTGCTTTCCCCATTTCTTTTATTTTTTTTCATCTTGAACTTATGAGTTGGCAGAGCATTAATGGAATCAGAAGTTGCCCCCCTGTTTTGTGCCGAGTCCTCTCTAACTCCAAGGATGGAAATTATACAAGGGAGACAACAGCAGATGGTTGAACACAGAATGAAGGGCATAGCATAACCAATACAGCTAAATGCAAGAAATACAATACATAACCTGCAAGCAAAAGGAAGAAGAAATAATGTGGAAACTCTCAAAAGTTAAAACCCAGAAGACAAAATGTAAGAGCAATGACTAGCTATACCTATACAAGTTTGGAGCTAGATCAACAGAAGATCGTCCCCCAAAGATCCATACATTTCCAACAACAAACCATACAGCAAAAAAGCAATCCAAGGATATTTTGAAGTATTCCACGAGCGTCTTCATTCTGTATTGCAAGTATAAAGAAGGGCTTAGCAGCTTCATATTACAATGTTCGGAAGTTTAAAAAAAAGGTTAACACATAAGATTTAATGAATAAATAGAGATATTGATGCGAGAGATGAACAAGGAAACAAGCATGACATGGACAAAAGATAATTTAAATTTAAACATTAAAAGATTGGATTTTAATCCAGTAAATATTAATCAAAAGGTTATGTATGTATTACTGAATATAGACAGTTTGTATTACACAGGAAAGATATAAGCAATTACGATAAAATAGCTTTCACAACATTCAGTAGAAAAATTCAAACTACTGAATCAAGGATATTGAAGGATGACTGTAGTGCGTGTGTGTGTGTGTATTACAACCAAGGCAATGACCGGTGAGGAGGATCGAAGCAGTCTACCTTTTTCGTAGTTCATTCAACTTTAAGGGGATGTAACAGGAGAAAGGTATGGAAACATGGCAGGAGCACTTTGTAATGCTTTTTCATTAATTAGGTTTGGTTACTAAAAGACCAAGGGAAGTATACCATGTCCAAAACAAAACCCTTCAAGGCTAAAAGCTGGAATCTGAGCACTAAACTGTTCAAACTAACATATCCTAAGCTTAAATTTCAGATCTATGATTATATAGTATATACCAACTCTAAAACTTTTTTTAATAAAAATTAAGGAGGACTAAAGAAATATTATGTTTTATGATGATAAATTTAGACTAGAATTTTCATCTTTATCAATGTTTGATTAGCAGGAACAAGAAAATGAAGCATAACATTGGAAGTGTTCTGACTTCAGTTTTTTTTTTGAATGACAAAATGTTTGTATTTATTAGATTTCTTAGAAATGTTAGTGGGTGGGTGTTGAACACTCTCCCTCCTTATCACTCCACTCCTTAAGTCTCCCACCCTGACCACCAAGTCAATCTTATATCTCGTGCTCTGGATCCACTCTTTTAATATTTGATTCCAAACATCAGATCGTAACTTGAGTATCTAAAATAATGCCTCAAAACCACCACACTTCACGTGTTGCATTGCAATAGCTTAAGAGATGAATTACCATACATAGATTACCACTTTTAACACGCTAGTTTCACAAGTATCTTCAGACTTTTGGTTAAGATTTAAAACTAGTATGTTCAGAATTTAAGAAAAACATAATAATAAGAAAATGAATTGCTACAGAATTGAATGAAAAATTGGTATTAACAGGCAAATAGTATCCCCGGTAATCTAGGATGAAATGAAGAAAATGATAATTTAATTAGGATAAGTAGTGCGCAAGTTTTACTCATCTACAATTCGTGATAAAGAAGAAAGTAGAGCCAAAGCTTCAAGAAGTAAGGGAAAGACAAATACCTGGGTTCAAAAGTTGTTACCAAAACCAATTAATTTACCGCATTTCTCTCATTTTGTTTTGGATGAAAGAAGAAATATAATTAGAGAAGAAAAAGAAACAAGTAAAACAGAAGATGTCCCCCTAAAAGCATGCAAAATTCCAGGAAAATGAGAAAACGAAGAAATACAGAGAATCTGAGCAAAGCTAGGCTGCTAGCCCCCAAACATTAAAAAACCTATGTTTTACTTTTGAGCGAGATAAAAGCAGTTTTAATGGCATCCTAATTCTTGCACTACAAACTTAAAATAAATCATTAAATAATATTTCTAAAAAAGGTTGCGATTGTATCATTGACAAATAAAAAACATTGATCAACAATAGCAACTAACCCATTACCTTCTATTCATCAATATTGAAGGTTGACTGCTTCTGGAGGATGCAGCAGCGGCCTGGCCATCTTCTCCTCCATTAGTTCTAGAACTGGAACGAAGCGTCCCAGAAGGATCGTTAATCCGAGGAGATGTTTGACGTGATTGGGATGAATCTTGCTCACGCATATGGTTGTGATGATAATACCGCCAATACAGAAGAGGGAGGGTAGCAACACATCCAGAAGCATAACCCACGATCCATTGAAACAATGGGGTACGTGGATGCTCATGCCTTGACAGTGACAAAACAACAATAGATGCAACAATCTGCCCTAACAAAAGAAATAGCTCAATAGATATCCATAACCCAGAATGCACAGGACTCCTATTCCGACGAGAGTCCCGTCTCATGAACGAAGAACTCCTACTAGTTGATCCATTTAATACACCGGAGGTTGAAATTGAAGGTTGTGGGACAGGCAACCGTACACCACTTATTCTTTCTTCATGTTGTGACGCATCTGCACCATTCAAATGTCTATCACGAGGCGAGGTGGATGTGGAAGCATCGGTACTCCCATCTATTTCTATAATATGTTGACTGCCATTAAAGTTCCCAGGCTGCTCCATCAACAATAGAGAAGCGCCCTTCGAACCTTCCAAGACACAATTTTGGTAAGATAATGTTCGTTTAATAACTCCACCACAAAAAACAACTGACTACTGCTAAGAAAAAGCATCCAATAGGGAAAAAAAAACAAACACATTCACATGCGTGCTCGCATACACACACACATATAATTACCTTTAAATACAAACTCTTAAGCCGGTCTATTTAGTTGCAACATCAAAAGCGGCAAAATCAGCTACATTCCATTGGAATTTTGTTCAGAAACAATGCTTGTTTACAAAACAATACATAGTTTTCATCTTTCATCACATAAAAACTAACTATAAAAAAAACGATTCATGTTCCTAGTGCACATAAACAAACACGTTTGATGCCATAACCAAAAGCAAACAGTAAAAATAATATCAAAAAATTAAAAGCAAAACAAAGCATATATGATATAGTTGCTTGCAAAACGAGAAAGAAACATCACCTAACCTAATTTCTCCACATGAATGAATTATTCATGAAACAATACCAATCGTTTCAAAGCGATGAAAACCTAAAAAAAATGATGCATAATTTTCTTCAACGGAATATCAGTATGATTTTAGAAGTGCGTCTATAATTAAACTTAGTGATTAATTAAAGAAAATGAAGGTACCTGAGAAAATGGCGAAAGAAACCTGGTGATTATGTAAATCGAAGAAACGGAAGAGAAAATAAGAAAGAAACGAAGTCAAAGCGTTGACTGAAAGAATAAGAAAGGACGGCGAAAGGCGACGACGACAACGGGAGAGAGAGAGAAACGGTATCGGAGAAACGGAGGAGAGAGAAGAATAAAAGAGTTACCGTGAGAGAGAAAAAAGAGGAGATAAAGGAAACGACGCCGTAACGGGTTTTTGTGGATGGTGACGGAGTGAAAGAGGAAGGGAGTCGTAATCACAGGCTGTCAAAGATAGCATAACCCCGTTGCTTCCTTCGCGGTGTTACCTTACCTCATTGTCTTTTTTCTTTTTTCATCCTTTTTAATTTTAAAATAGAAAAAAAAAGCCCAGCTTTTTTTTTCTTAGGAATAGTGGAATGGACTTTGAAAGACATGAGATTTTGACCTACTTTGAAAATATCAAGCTTCAATCTAGCTTCTTACTTGTTATTATTTGGCTTAATTACAGTTTTGGTCCCCCTATTATGACCAACTCACGATTTTGGTCCCCAAACTTTTTTTCCCACGAATTTGGTCCCCCTATTTTCCCAATTTGTAAAATCAAATTCCCCCATTAATTTGGTCAAAATTGTTGCTGAGTTGTCAGTCATTAAACCTACGTGGCGTGACACGTAGGCATGCCATGTTGGATTCTGAATTAATTCTTCACCCCTAAAACTAAAAAAATTTGAGATTCGAAGACCAAAAACAGCAAGTTGGGATCATCGTCTTCCTCACACCCAACAATTATCCTCAGTTGCACATGAGAAGAAACAACATACCAATCAGTAAGGAAGCAACAAACACATAATCTTCTGTTTCCCCAACGCAAATGCCCAAAATTCTTCAAGTCTAAGGTTGATGAAGAGATACAGGTGGCTGTTAGTGTCGTTAACGGCGAGGAGGAAGTCGAACCAGGAAATTCTTGAAGGCTTTAATTCTTCTGATGGCGTTGTTAGCTTCGTAGCTCTGTTTGGTCACTGTGATCGGCAAGAATAGAGGTTTTTGACGTTAGGGTTTAAGACGAGATGGTTTTGGAGTGTGTTCTTCTAATGCCCAAATTCTCACTCCCTCCTTTTCCAAAGCGTGTAAAACCGTGAGCTCCAAATCAATCACCACCACCATTACCTCCTTGATGTTAGATTATTGGTATTTTGATTTTGATGTTAAATACTCAATTCCTTCTTCATTCCAGATCTGGGTAAAGATGAATTGAACCATAGCATAAATTCCTCAACTATAGTTTCTCAGGCACTAAGTGCTTATGGAGGTGATGGGGTTGAGGGGTGAGACATCAGAGAGACGACGGTGAATAACTAAAATTAAATACAATTCTTATGGTAAAATTAATTTTTTTAATTAAGAATCCAACATGGCATGCCTACGTGTCACGCCACGTAGGTTTAATGACTGACAACTCAGCAACAATTTTGACCAAATTAATGGGGGACTTTGATTTTACAAATTGGGAAAATAGGGGGACCAAATTCGTGGGAAAAAAAGTTGGGGGACCAAAATCGTGAGTTGGTCATAATAGGGGGACCAAAACTGTAATTAAGCCTTATTATTTTTAGGCTTCTATATAATTTACACAATATGTAATTTTAGTTTCTTTTTTTTTTCACGATTTTAGTCCTCTATTTTGCTAATTTTTAAAATATTGATCGATATAAAATTTGGTTTTTTCTGGTGTTTATATGTATTGTCTCTTTAATTAACATGGCATTACTGATTTGTATTTTTATACAGCTTGCCACGACACGTAGGTATTAATATTAAAAAAAAAATTGTAATGTTGTATTATGTAAAAATGCTACTTTAAAAAGAAAAATGAATTTGCATACCAAAAAAAAAAGAAAAATGAATTCTTCAAATCTTCAAACAAAGCAAATTTAAGGAGAAGTCTTTCACGATTACAACACACACCATGAACCCTAACCCCCCAAATTCTGAAGAACAGAAACAGGCAAACCCTACCTCTAACCCCACAAACCCTATC
Source organism: Astragalus glycyphyllos (assembly GCA_963573325.1). Taxonomy (NCBI): domain Eukaryota; kingdom Viridiplantae; phylum Streptophyta; class Magnoliopsida; order Fabales; family Fabaceae; genus Astragalus; species Astragalus glycyphyllos. The sequence continues at coordinate 86,356,180 of OY754309.1, read as the reverse complement.
CCTTGATTTATAATCCATGAAACCTATCATTGGATGCGTTAATGGTGACGAATGGGAAGAATAAGTTTTTGGTACTGATGGCATAAATAAATTTAAGGAAGAGCATCCTCCAAAAGATATGTTTAAGGAAGAGCATCCTCCATAAATAAGTTTTTGTTCTTCATTAGTGATTTGAACCCATTCCACTTTCTGTAAATAAGTTTAAGGAAGAGCATCCTCCAAAAGATATGTTTTCCATGAAATTCTTCTTTTGCTGCTCATTATTTGTGAAGAGGTATGCAACAGGTTGTTTTGCCTTTGATTTTATCATACTACTACTATCTTCCATGTTATCAACCCTTCGCTTCTAATCACCTGCACACGAGATGACGACAAATGCACCATCTCGCACCACCGCCAGAACATTGATGTACTACCATATGCCATCACGAAGATGAACCTTACACATTAGGGATGGCAAAACGAGCCGGTCCGCCCCGCTCCGCCTTGCCTTCGGCCCGCCAAAAACGGGGCGGTTCCCCCCAGCCCACCAAAAGCAGCGAGTTCAAAAGACTGACCCGCCCCCGCCAAGTGATGGGCTGGCGGGTTGGCCCGCCTAGTTTTTTTTTTGCAATATTTTTGAACAAAAAACATGTTTGGTTAGCTACTCAAATTCCTCGAAATAATTTGTAAGCTTATTTGGTTCGTTCCATACAATCTAGGGAATACATATTGTAATTATCAAAATACCCTTGTTTAAAGGTTCTTTCAACGACAAATGAAGGATCACAAAATTGCTTCCATTGCTTATACATGATTAGGAAATAAAAGCATGGGATTACACAATACAGCAACGCAGGTAGTGGGTGAGTGGTGATTTTCACATTTTATGTGCAACAACGTGATTGCAATAGAATAAATAGAATAGATACTAGTATATATGTAACCCGTGCGATGCACGGGAAACAATTTTTATGCATAATATTAAATATAAATAATTTATAAAAAAAAAAAACTAACACGATGTTGTCATTTAAATATATTATTTAGATATCAATTATTTAATAACTGGGAAGATCTTGTCAAAAGAAAACCGAGAAAGATATTTGTTATATTAACAACAATATGTTTGTGACATTAAGCTGTTAATATTAAGAACATAATGTTACTAATACATGATGTTACTTTTGGACTTGTTATAAGTAGGCACAACAATGGGGTCTGAACCCATTTAACCTCGATTCTATTTTGATGGGAAAACTGACTTTGCCCAGGGGCGAGTGCAGGGGTAGGACGGGTGCGAGATTGGGGATGTTGATACCCGCCCTGAACCCGTCTGACTAACCATTAATTGTTAGTTTTAATTTTATGCATATATACGTATACTCATTCAGTTTGTTTATTTTATTTTGTTTATGTTTAATTTTGATCAATTTTCAATGAAAATTTAATTTTTATATTTTCTACTATATTTTATCATTGCATAATATTTATAATTTTATTATATTAATTATCAAGGCTATATGTGTAAAGTTTTTTCTATAAATAGTGGAAGAATCGGAGGCACACAGGAGACCTGACTCTGTTTGGGGCGAATGAGAGAGGCAAAACTAGATACGGTTAAAAGTTGGGGGATTGTGGGTGGGGGGGTAAAACCTTCTCCCTCCCCGCTTTGTTGCCATGCCTAGTTATATATGATAACTCTATATTTGTTAATATGAATACAATAAGGCTGAGAGTTTATACAAAAGGTAAAACATTACAATTAATTAGTTGATATTGCATTTCACATGGCGAGATTTGAAAGTCATTATGTTAAGTAAAGAACGCAAATAAGTTAGATATAATAGTTTTTTTTAAATACGGGCCAATTTTAATAGCAGTTATTTTTTTACATGAGATGTTAGTTGAAATTTAGAAGTCTGACATTGTAACCTTGAGGGTCAGGATTAAAATCCCCTCAGAGACGATAATAAAATAATCATTGATATAACTTTTATTAATAATAATTTCCCACTTCACCATTTAAAAAATAACAATTCATCTTTTAGTATTTTCCACGACTCTTACTCATAGCCAGAGTTAAAAATACTGCATATTCCAAAATACCCAATATTGTTTTCTTAAGATACGAGTTGAGTGCCTATTTTTAAATTGATTGAATTGCAAAAATAGGAATTTTAAATTCTTTTTTTGAGTAATAAGTGACTTTCATAGGAATAAGAGAGGATTTTTAATGGTACTTATTGTTAGTTTTTTAATTAATATATTAGAATACTAATGATCAATCCATGCAATTTCACTAGGGTGGCAATTTCTACCCGCAAGTGGGGATTCCCGCGGGGATTGCCCCATTTGGGGCCCCGTGGGCGGGGAGGTTTTCCCCGTGGGGACGGGGATGGGGGAGAAAATCCCCTCGCAGTCAACTTGGGGATGGGGACGGGGTTCATATCCCCCGCCCCCGAATATATAATAAATGTTCTTATTATAGATGTATCTTATATTCTAAGTTATAGATTTTTTAGTCTTTTAATATGTGATTTTAAATAAAAATATTAATAAAATATTAAATTGTGCTAATTTTTATATTTTTATTCTCACCTTTATACTTTTTAAATATTAAAATATCAAATTAAGGCTAAATTTTATAATTTTTTTTTATATTTAATGTTAAACATTTGTTTTTTAGTCTTACTTTTATACATTCTTTTCAGTTTTATTACACTTTAATTTTAATTTTTGCTAACTTTGAATGAATTCTTGGGGTCCCCGCGGGGACCGTGGGCATCCGTGGGGATGGGGATGGGGAGAAAAACTCCCCCGAAGCGGGGAATGGGGATGGGGATGGGGGACAATATGGGAGGTGGGGGTGGGGAGCGGGGAAGTACTCCCCGGTCCCGCCCCGCCCCATTGCCATCCCTAAATTTGACCGTTCTCATATTCAAATCAATATAGGGCTCGTTTGATGAAAAAAAAGTGATTTTGTTGTTAATTAATTTAGAGATTAGTTTTTAAAGATTATTATTAAGAAGATAAGAAGTTCTTTTGTGTTTGCGTAACTTATTGAAAATTACTTTTTTTAATTTTTTTTTTATGAGAAACTATTCAAAACAGATTCTCATTTGAAACCGTTTTTAAATTATTTTTAGTTTTTTTTTGAAAAGTTGTAACAAACAAATGAACTTTTTTTAAAATAAATTATTTATTTTAAGAAAAGGTGATTATCTTTCAATATAAAGGGTAACAAATGGGCTCTATAGCAATTTTAAATTCTTAATTGAGGTAACATTTAATTATTGTTGTCAATTTATTTTATATTATTTAACTCTTTTTACGTCAACTATGCTTATTGTTTCTTTTATGGATGGACTGAGAGTTTGAAACATAACAAAAGGTGGGAATGTTATATTCCTGAACCGCGCTCCTCCCAAATACTTCCTGAAATCCATACCTTTGCTCACAGAAAAAGGCTTTGAACAAAAGAGAAGATTTGAACCATACCTTTGCATCAAGTAGCTTGTATGATGTTGAACCAACTACCTTTTTCTGCAACCAAAAAGAATCCAAAAGTTATATTAAAAAAAGAATGATTTTTTTTTATAAGCAAAAAAAGAATGATGATATCATAAGGGAAATGAAATAAAATCTATAGCTAAACACAAATGGTAATGTGCTCAACTCATAATAGAAACAGGTGAAAAATTGTAGAAAAACAAATCAGGAAGGAAAAAGAAAGAAAAAAAAAAGCATTAAACATAACTCTTATCCTTGCTTTGAGCTATATCAAAAGCAGAGATAGCTTATAGATATGCTACACTTTCAACCCCAAAATGAAAGAGGTTGATTGAAGTGCTCACTGAATTCCTTTGGAAGCAGTTCTGAGAATTGAGGAGCCAAAGAGAAGAGTGAGAAAGGGATACGTACAGTTTCTTTGAAGTTCCGGTTGGCGCGTTTGAGCCGCTTGGAGAGTGGGGCGTGATGCATGGCGAGGAGCGCTTGGAGAGTGAGTCTTCGACATTGATGATGAGCGATTGTTGTTCTTTTGGGGTTGACGGCGTTGTTTCGCGAACAAATTCCGACATCGAATTGGGAAAGAATCGATCCGCCATGAGTTCAGGTTTGAGTTGAGGAGTAAAGAGTCTAGAGAGCCGGAGTATAAAGGTTATGGATTATAATGCAATCAAATTTGAAACATTCCTTATTCCTTATTGTGATATTAAATGGGTGTCTATGATTTGCATAATTACATATGAAATTATTCACCTTTTGAATTTCGCCAAGATGGTATCCGTTTTGTTTGTGTCATCAAATGCACTTTAATTATCAATTCAAAAAAATGCATTTTAATTTTGGTAATTCTGAATTCAAAACAGGTAGTGGGTGAGCGGTGATTTTCACATTTTATGTGCAACAACGTGATTGCAATAGAATAAATAGAATAGATATATTCACCAATAAAAAGGATAGTAGTGGAATTTCACAACACAATTAGGATTCCCACTACCTGGAATACAATTACCCACCCCTCTCTCCCATGGAAACAAAACTCCTATGAAATAATTTACCTCCCATTCTCATATTTCCTGCAATTTCCCTTCTACTCTTTTCTATGATTTCAATTTTAGAAGTTCGACAAATTAACTTAATTGAAATAATTTACCTAATTCATCTAAATGCGTAGATTCTTTGGTATAAACGGGGTATCTCTGCGCGCAACTGCAGAGATTAATCTCTCGAGCTGGATAGGACCACAATGAGCGGTAAAACTCTTTTTCAAGAGATGCATTCCCAAGACTGAGTTCAAATTAAGACCTTCGTTAAATTGGCTTACATCTCATCCAAGCGTTTTTTAGTTCTATTTGCGCATATTACTGAATTGAGAGTAAGAGTCTCATTTTTTTTACATCCCATTTATTAGTACATTACATATTTGTTCAGATCATCATTCCACTAAGTGGCAAAAATGCCAATTTTTTTACCTAGGTATTCATAATCAAAATTTGATGTTTTGAACTTTTTTTCCACGAATGAAAAAAGTAAGCAAAATGATTATTTTTTTTTTTTGCGAATACAATGAAAAACAAAAATTCATTGTACCTTTTCTCTTTTTCTTTTGTTACTTTTTCAAGTTTTAATGGCGATGGATCCTTAACACCAAGAAGACACAACTAAGAGTTTTCCATTTCCTTCTTCCATCACGCAAAATATCTCTGCAAACGTTTCATATCACCTCCACCGCCATATATACATTATTCCCCTTTCTTCTAGATCCACCCTTTTCCAAATCCAATCAAATTTGATTTCTCTTTTTTTTTTCCTCACATTCCCAAAATTAAAATCAATTTTGGATTTTTTTTGTTTAAGTTTATGGGATTTGATTCATATGTAAAATCATCATCATTATTGTTGTGTTTCTTTTTTTTTTTTGTAATCACTTAAATTTGTGATAAATATTTTCTGTTATTCTCTTTTTGGTTCACGTGTTCTTTGTAACACACGAACCAAAATCTTCAAGATTTGATTTTTCCATCAATGCTTTGTCGCTAAATCGAAGATTTTCTTAAACCCATTTTAAATGTCGATCTCAATTTCATTCAGTATCCCGCATTGCTCGGAAATTTTGCTTCTCCGATGACCGAGATCTAGGGTTTTTCTGTTTCAGAATTAACAAATTTTGGGGGTTTGATTGATTCTGACTATTATTAATGGATTCGATGCTAAAGCTTTGAAGTTCCTTCTATTTAAGCTTCTGGGTCGCAATGCTGAAACAAATTCTCAACAAGCTACCAAGGAAGTCATCAAAACTTGACTCCGACGAGTCGACTCAGCAAAACTCGCCGCGTTCCATGGACCCACCACCTGCCGCCGGTAGAAACCACCGAGCACACGGCAGTGCTTCTTTGAAACGAGCTTCGTCGTCGGCGGTGTTTCCGGCTAGCATGGTTTCTGGGATTGAACCTTTGGTGCCATTTAAGGATGTTCCAAATGCTGAAAAGATGAACCTTTTTGTAAGCAAGTTAAGTCTTTGTTGTGTTACATTTGATTTCACTGACCCTGGAAAGAACATTATGGATAAAGATGTTAAAAGAAGAACTTTAGTTGAACTTGTTGATTTTGTGACTTGTGGGTCAATGAGATTTAGTGAACATGCTATTGTTGCAATGTGTAGAATGTGTGCTATTAATTTGTTTAGAGTTTTTCCACCACATTATAGAGCTAATGGTGTTATTGCTAATGGTGATGAGAATGATGATGATCCAATGTTTGATCCTGCTTGGCCACATTTACAACTTGTGTATGAATTGTTGCTTAAATTCATATCATCTTCATGTTTAGATGCTAAAGTAGCGAAGAAGTATTTCGATCATTCGTTTATTTCGAAGTTGCTTGAGTTGTTTGATTCAGAGGATCCTAGAGAAAGAGATTGTTTGAAGGCAATTCTGCATAGGATTTATGGGAAGTTTATGGTGCATAGACCTTTTATTCGGAAATCTATGAACAATATATTTTATCGGTTTGTGATTGAGACTGAGAAACATAATGGGATTGCTGAATTGTTGGAGATTTTTGGGAGTGTGATTTGTGGATTTGCTTTACCTTTGAAAGAGGAACATAAAATGTTCTTGTGGAGAGTTTTGATCCCCTTGCATAAACCTAAATCTGTGGGGGTTTACTTTCAGCAATTGTCCTTCTGTATTACGCAATTCTTAGAGAAAGAGCCGAAGTTAGCGAGCATCGTTATAAGCGGTTTGTTAAAATATTGGCCGGTGACAAACAGTCAGAAAGAAGTGATGTTTCTTGGTGAATTGGAAGAAATTTTGGAAATGATTAACATGGTGGAGTTCCAGAGGATCATGGTCCCATTGTTTTTGCGGATTGGATGCTGCATTAACAGCTTACACTTTCAGGTAAAATTCTTACACTGCATTCATTTGCCAAATCCTCATCATTTGCATACTCTTATGTTACGATATGTCGTTATTTGCCAACTATATTTACTTTTAGTTTTGTTACCTGTAGTGAATGTCATGCAAACTAGTAGCTCTGTTGCAGATATATAAAGTGGAGAGTTGTAATCGTTATTACTAAACTATCTTGTCAAAAGTTTAAACTTATATTTTTGGATCATATGACCGTTATTTATTGATTAGGAGAGGGATTTTACGTGATTTGAACAAGCCCGAATTTTTTGAGTTTGCTTTATCTAACAAGATTTATATTTGTACATGGAGATTTTTGTTCAAGAGCGGACTTTGTTACCATTTTTTGTTATTGATTTAAGTACTTACTCCCTTTGGTCCCATATATATATGTGTGTGTGAGAGAGAGAATAATTGATATACCTAATCTATATTATAGACCAGGTACATAAGTTATCCAGCGATCCTAAAACTGCATTTGTTTCTTATATATAAGACCAGAGAGTTAAGTTTTTTCTCCATCTTCATGCATTAGTAGTTTTTTTGGCACTTCCTCCCCAATAATTTTGCCCTTATTTTGAAACTTTTTGAAGAATATGTTGATTCGATCGACATGCTAGTCAATTGATGAAAACTACAACTTTTTTCTGTTCAACATGGATTATTTGCAGGTAGCAGAAAGGGCACTTTTCTTATGGAGCAATGACAACATAGTCAATCTAATTGCTCATAACCGTCAAATGATCCTACCCATCATATTTCCAGCTCTAGATAAGAATATTAAATCTCATTGGAACCCAGCAGTTGTCAACTTAACACACAGTATCAGAAAGATGTTCTTGGAGATGGATGAGAAGCTCTTTGTATCTTGTCATTCTCATTTTAAGGAAGAAGAAACCATTTTAATCTCGGAAGCCGAGAAGCGAAAGGAGGCATGGAAACAACTAGAGCTTGTAGCTAGTCTCAAACCTGTAATTGGAAATACTGCTGTTTTAGTCTCTCCTTTGATGACCTGAAATTTCATGCTGTGACCTTTCAATCTATCATGTTATGGTGGGGAATTCTCAAGATTTGTGGGGTATGCACTTTGGATTATCATGGTTAGTGTTGAAAAGAATTATGCAGTGGATGTGAATCAAAAGAATTTCTGTGCAAGCTTATATTTGTAATATCTTCTCTCTTTTAGTGTATGTACTTGCTTACATTATAGTCTTTAGTTTCTTTTTATTATTACATTAGTGGTACATGTATTAACTATATCAAGGGATAATTTCTCTAACCAGAACAACTATATTAACTATGTTATATAGTCATCGCACATTTAAGGCCGGCATATCTTCCATCTGGCTACTTGGTAACATGGGTTTGAGGGTTCTTTTTCGATAAAACTCGCATGGAACCGTTTGTCCTGTTCTACATATGAACCCAGTTGTTTCATTAGGTCTGTTTGATGGTATGGAAAAGGAGACATGATATGATAAGGTTATTATATCTGAATCAGTCTAGCGTTTGTTGAGCTAGTATGATATGATAAGTTTATCGTGTCACCTATTCTATTTTGTATCTCTAGTTAAAAATCTTATCTTGAATATGAGCTAAGTTAGCCTATCATTGTTTCGTGCTGTGAAAGAAAGGTGACATAATACTCAATTGGGGCTAATGGAGTTCAAAATCAAGAAGAGTGCTCTTTTAAACACTGTTTTTATTAGCCTAATCAATTACACCTTAAACAACACTTTTGTTGAGAAAAAAACCGACAAAACCAATAACTAAAGAGAATTCTCTTCCACGGACATGAATAATAAACAAACCTATACCCAAAACAAAAACAATGATTTCTTTTGCCAAACATTTAAAGTATATTTGAATTTTATATGAGAAAAAACTTATTTCTCATAATAAAGCTGTAAAGCAGGATTTTGTTGTTTCAAGTTTCAAAACACAGAAGAGGAAACTCTACTCTTATGTGACTCAATTTGCACACCAGATTGACCATGTCCACAAACTTGAATCAAATCAATGTCATTCAAAAAAGTGTAAATTCATTGTAGTCACACATACTTAGGAAATCAATCACATTCTAGAGAATGACATACTAATTTAGAGTAGTTTATCTTTGACCATGAAGGATGGTGTGCTGGAATTATTTGATCCAGAAATGAAGCTTGTATCAAAGTCACCTATTTCCAAAAATTGGACATTTCTGACAAATATTAAGAAACGCAACTACAATGCTTATTAGGGGTCTCTTTCAGCTTAACCAAAGTCTGGAGTTCGAATCCAGTCTTGGGCATACAGCAGTGTTAAATCTCTTGAGGTAGAGCTTTGCTGTCCATTGTGGTCCTACCCGGCTCGAGGGATTAGTCTCTGTAGTTGCACGCAGAGGACACTCGACTTATACAAAAAAGAAGTATGATCAAGCAAGAAGATTGGCTATGGCATCTAAGGTTTAGTCATTTAAACTTTAGGAGTTTGAATGATTTAGGTGCTAAAGAATTAGTAGTAGGCATCCAAAAATAAATATCTGATAAAGTTTGTGAAGTATGTTTAATTGGCAAACTGTCTAGGAAGTCATTTAAATCTCAATTATCTGAGGGAATTCTAAGTGAAACAACTTTTACACGCTTTTAACTCGAGCACCAAAGAGTAAGACTAACTAGGAGCAGAACTTGCATCTTACTTAGAACATCCATAATGGAGCTCCCACCATTTGGATAACTAAAGTGGATCTCATACACATCATTAATTTATTATTTTTTAATATTAATATCTAATTAGCACTCAATCCCTCTAAACTAGCACCACAATAAATTTACTTAATGAGTTCCATTAACAACTAAACATTAGTTTACAATATTAAAAGATGAAGCGTGGGGTCCACATAAGATGAGAAAGTGCTTGTAGAAGTACTATGTCTAATAGGTATCCATTTTATTTTTTCTTCTAACAAGAAATACGAAATTGGTACAACTTCTTAACGGGTATGTACCCTTTAGGTACCCCATTAGAGATGCTCTTACGATACTTGTTAGAGTGTTTGAGAGTGCTCACATAAATAACTTATAATTATAAGTTTTGTTAAGAGAATGAAAAGGGAAAAGACATATGGTGAAACCTGGGTCTCAACTACAAAATGGAGTCTCTTCATAATAGAGTTAAAAGCAATCAATACAAATAATGACAATATTAGTACTCTACTGTTGTCAAAAAAAATTACTTGATATTCATTCAATCATTATTTACAATATCCTCTTTTTATTTTCAACACTCCTTCTCAAGTTGGGCATATAAATCATATGCACCGAACTTGTTATATATATAACTGATTCGAGGATCTCTTAGTGATTTAATGAAGGCATCCACCAATTGGTCACTGGAATTGACAAAATTAATGGTGATGCTATATGTTTAGTCCTCTCGTGAAAAAACAGAAATAGAGACAATATGCAATGTAGTTTGGTTATCACATAGCCAGTGGCGGATCCAAGATTTTAAAGTAGGGTGTTTCTTTTCCTTCGATAATTTAACAATTGTATGATTTAAAAAAAAAGAACGATAAAGTAAATATTCCAAAAAAAATCAACGATAAAGTAATATTCAAAAATAGAAATCAACAATAAGTTAATTTTCGAAATTGAAACAATGACTCGCAAAGAAGATTATGGATTATGTTTGGGATTTTGGAAAATTAAGGATTGTGTTTGAGATTTTGTGAAGAAGAAAGGAAGAGGAAGAGATTAGAGGAGAAGAAACAGATAAGAGATTAGGACGTTTAGTATTTAAAGTTAGTGTATTCCCTTAGATTCGAACCCAGGACCTCTTATGTGAAACTTGGGGGTGTTACCACTAAGGTCAGAATGTTTAAGTGTTCCTCTAAATACTAGGAACACACCATATAAATCTGCCTCTGCATATAGCCTTGTATTCAACTTCAACACACTAGATCTAGCAACTACATTATGTTTCTTACTCTTCCAAGATAGCAAGTTTCATCCAACTAGTACACAATACCCACTCACGAATTGCCTATCAATGAGTGAACCTGCCCAATCGACATCTAAGTAACCAACTATTTGAGTATGTCCTCTATTTTCATAAATAAGACCTTTTCCTAGAGCACTTTTAATATACTTCAAGATCCATATCACAACATCTCAATGATCAAGACAAATGAGAATTTAAGAATTGACTTACCACAGTAATTGCAAAATCAATGATACTGTTTACTTAGAATTATAGATTATCAAATAAGATTGTTAATATTGATATTTTAATCTTTTATAGATGATCAATTTTAATTACTTAAAGATTAAAGATCACATCACCTTAAAAATTCACAGAACTTCATATTATAAAGTTAACAATGGGTAAATAATCCAATAATTACCTACTTTCATTACATCAAGATCTAAAAAAATAACGTTACAAGGAGATCTAGAAGCACCAGAGGTTGGTACCATCCTACAAGTCACAACTACTGAACTGACTATAATTGGGAATAAATAAAAATTAGAGAGTAAAATAATTACAACCACGGAAGATCTCACATTCCATGTTGTTTCTGAAATTCCTAGAGTCAATCTTAATAATCTTTGGTCTCTACTCTTCATAGAAGCCGCATTTACACTTGAACCAGAAAGAGTGACTCCACTGATTTTGGAGACAAATTTGCTACACCCTTGAACTGTCATAAGAAACCAAATTTACTGTCATTAGCTTCTTCATTAGTTTTTAATCATATGGAGAATAGGCTAAACAAGTGGAACAATATTACATAATTAGCCCTTTGATCAACAGAAAGAAGAGCAAGAGTTTCAACTAACCTTATCTTGTTTGTATTTATCACGTATAGCATTCAAACAACAGCCTTCTGTGTTAAGTTGCAAATCTACCAGTGCAAGTACAGTTGCTTTAAGATCCGAGGCTTTGTAATTTGTATAGTGCTCTAGAGTTGGATTCTGCAAATAAACGCACATTATATTTAGATATTCAGATTTTAGAGTGAATGACTAATTTAGTCCCTAAAATTGTAGTGATCTGACAGTTGGTCCCTAAAATCTATAAAATTACAAAATTATACTTAAAATGAAAATTCTCGATCACATTAGTCATTATCGGACAATTTCAGGAACTAAAGGACTGATATGATCGAAAAACTTAACTTTTAGGGACTAAATTGACAGCGCTTTATAATTTTATTCACTCGACTTATCGCGCCTAAACTATTAGGGTAATTGGCAACTTGCAAGTAAGTGTTCACAATAAAGTTCATACCCATGGATGTTCTGAATGGTTGAGTGTCCATCTGGCTAGAAATACAGCAGATGCAGCAATTCGGGAAGGTAGAAACTGCAAGAAGTTGTATTCAACAAGAGTAAGCTCCGCTATATAATTTGCCAGGAATTCCAATTCAGCACAAACAACCTGTATAACATGAAAGTTTTACAATCAAATTGGTTTTATTTGTTTTCCTCTCGGCATGTAGAAGCATATCCTGAAGACAAATTGTAAGTACCTTGTAAGAACATTGTGCTGCTTGGATGAACCTCCTGAAACCCAAAGAGAATGGCCATAGTTCAATGAAGGATATCAAAAGAAGTTGTGACCATGATTTAGATCGCAAAATCATGGATTTTGATGTCACTATGACTATGATTGAGGTTGCATCGGCCATATTTGACCGTGAAATTCCTCAATATCAAGTATCGCGACACGCATATTTACGTAACCACGATTTAAAATCTTACAATTCATTTTTAACTGTATGGCATGTTCGAACATAATTTGTATATATATGTACTATGTACCTGAGAAATGCTTTGGTTGTGGGAACAGATAATTGAAATTGCAAAAGATTCAGAACCTCTCTCTCCATTTGCAATACCTATCAAGTGGAAATGGTTAGGTGTTTCATATTTCAGTCATGATGAATACAAATTGAAAAGATGAAAGTTTCCTGCAAAACTATTAATAGCAACTGCAATACCTCTTCTTTGGTGTATGTATTGTCTGTGATAAAGCAAAATTCTTCCACTCGAGGAGCACAAATCTCTTCATACTTACTTAAAGCCATGAAAAAAAACAGAGTAACTTAGAATTTCCTCATGATAATGAAATGAATTAATATAAAATAACTTATCAAAAAAAAATTAATATAAAATAAAGATGATATCATAGATAATACATTATCAGTTGCCAAATGCATTGAAGATTAATATTGTGTTGAATACTTGTGATACAACTTTTACACTCTTTTAACTTGTGAGTACCAAAAAGTAATACAAACTAGGAACAAAGAGAACTTGCATCTTATACAGGCTGCGTTTGGATTTACTTATAAACAACTTATAACATAGACTTATTTACTGGCATAAGCACTTATCGGATTGTCTAGGAGAGCTCAAGGAAATGACTTATAGCTTATAGTTTTACTATATTTTCTTTTTAATTATAGAATAGAAAATAGAAACAACTCATACATAAGCGCTTATATGATAAACACTTATCTTAGAAGCACTTAATTAAGTTGTTTACATAAATAGACCATTAATTAGGACCAACTAGGACAATCACAAAGTACTGTACTTACGATGAAATCAGCATGCAAGTAACACCAAGTAACTGGAGCCTTTGTTTATGAATCAACCTTCTGGAAAGAAATCGATCAATAAGACTCACGGTAAGGTAAAGAGTGTCTGGAACTAGTTTATATTCCTCAGAAACCTGAAAGAGAATATATCAAAGCTTCAGCAAAATCCCATTCAACAGCCAAAAGTTGATGCAACTCAACTGACAGTAATTAGAGATATTTTTATGCTCCTTAAAGTTGTTCTCTAGTATAGATATAAACATAATATCATTTGACTAACCTCCACAAGCCAATCAACCAGAATTCCCCGCATGCTAGGAGTGATTTCTTGCTGCAACTTTTCCATGTAATTGGCTATCGGTCTTCTTTCACACTGGAGAGATTTAACCAAAACTTACTATTTAAACTTTTTTTTTTTGTATTCAATCTTATTGTTTAAACTTTAACCATTACAATGTTGAAGAAAAGCTATTACATTGTAGTCAGTCACTTAAATATCACAGTAAAGTAGCAATAATCCAAATGAGAAATGGCATTACAACACAAACCTCTCTGACAAGTATATTATTGTGTATATCAGGGGCATATGAACTCCAAACTAGAGAATCCTTTAACTCCGAATCAATATCCAAAATCCCTAAGCCATCTGAGTCTCTTAGTTTGTCACATATCATACTTATGCCTGCATTATCAAATCAAGATCATGATGATGATGATGATGATGATGATGATAATAATAATAATAATGATAATAATAATATATAAGATAGTTAAAAAACCTTTCATTGGAGAGCTCACAGAGTCTTGCACTGAAAGCAGGGAATCTGCGATAGAAGGTTGAAGTGCCTCTCCATCAAATGACTCTATCATCGATACTGTTGATGAATGTTTAGGTAAATTTGCTGCAACATCCTCTTGGATTGACAAAACTTGTCTGGAGACATGATCTGAAGCTACCTGTGTCTTTCTCTTCTTACAACCTCCTTGTGTCTAAGTCATGGATAACAGTATCAAAAAGTCACTATTTAATTACAAACTAAATAGACATCTTTGTTACATAAATTATCCTTCACTTTCAGAATAGTCCTGGATTTATTATTCCCTACAATCATTACAAAATCCCACCCACTTCGTCCTTTTGAAGGACTAAGGAGAGTACCTAACCAACTCATGCACACGTAAATTCAGGACTAATGCTTGTTTGTTTGGGATTATTCATGAATAAACAATCACTAATCACCTAAAAAGTTAAAAATAACGTAAAAATCAATTCTTTGAAACTCAATTTTAGCCACTGCAGAATGAAACACACACTAAATCATAAAACACAATCATGATAGGAGATTTGCTAATAATTCTGGTCATTTGGTTGCTCTGTATTTCACTTTCAGATTTTCTTGTTGCACCTTTTCACAATCATGGAAATATGAATTTGAATTTAACATTAAGAGTTTCAGAATTCATTTTATTTCCACCAAACATAATTCTAGTCAAAATCTAACATAAACACTTGGTTACTGTAAATCAAAATTAATAATGGCTTTAAATCTCAGTTTGACTATACAAAATACAAAATATAATACATACTTTCCTTCGCATTACATTGAAAATTTTCCCCCGAGTTCAAACTTGTCCGATACAGAAAAATTGTTTCACTTTCAAATCAATTTTCACCAAATCAATTTTCAAAAATGTTCATTCATTCATACGCAAAGTCAACAACATCAACAACAACAACAACTACAATAATAATAATAATAATAATGATGATGATGATTATGATGAAAATAGAGGTGTATACCTGAAAATTGGATGGTTTACGAAGTGATTTTCTGGAAATGTTGTTAGTAACATCTACTAACGCTGCTTTTTTGTTAAGTTGTGGTTTAACGAAGGATCTAGAAGATTCCATTGCTCTACTCCTTGCTCGAGTAACCCTGACTCCACCATTTTCTTTATTCATTTTGCATTCCTTTAATCTACTCGTAACACAATCACAAAAAATATCTATCAATTATTTTTCAAAAATAAAAATAAAAAAGCAATGTACCGAAGATGAATGAGTGAATGAACGAGCGAGTGAGTTTATTATTATTATTATTATTAATTTTTTAAATAATTTAAATAATTTATAGATTGAATTTTTGTAACAACCGGAATGCAGATCTATGCGGCGTGGGAATCGTAACGGAATTGAGTGAAATTTTGAGTGAAGTGAAGCTTACTGTTTCATGGAGATGGTGGAGAGAGAGAGAGAGAGAGAGAGAGAGAGAGAGAGATGATGAGAGAGAAAGTGGAGCGCAGTGCCCACACACACACAGAGAAGTGAAAGGGAAAGGTGTGTGTGTGAGAGAGAGGAAGAAAACAAGTGTGAGTGAAGAGTTAATAAAAGCGGAGCGTGAGTGAGCGTCAGCGTGAGGGTAGGAGTGAGCGGGAGACACTTGTTACAGTTTAAGTTTGAACTTACAAAATCCAAAAGCCAAACGCTACAATTTCTTATCTCCCTTTTCGCTTTTGCTTATTCCTCATATCAATCCTACCAACCAAACAAGGAATAAATATAAAGAGGTTGTTACTTCATTGCTTTTTTTTTTAACGAGTTGTTATTTTACATTCATACGTTGACAATGTAGGTGTTTTGTGGTAACCGAGGCTCTGGTTAGCAAAAAGTAGCGATAGCAGATAAGATAGCTTATAGCGGATGAGGTAGCAGATTGAATTTAAAGTGTTTGGTAAAATTAGCGGTTGAATTAGCTTATAAAAATGCTATAAGCTCAAACGTTACTTCAAGTAGCGTTTCAAAAAACGCTATAAGCTCGTGAAAAAACACTAAAAGCTAGTTGTGTCAAACACTTACAACTAGCGGATAGGCATGATCAAACAGAGCCTAAGTCTCTCAAACATACGTAAATCAATGTATCTTCCACGACGACTATAGAGACTAATCGGAGATCCATATTTTTCCATATGCATCGGCCGAGAATCGAACCTATGACTAAATGGTTAAAAGATCCAATTATCTACCATTTGAGTCACATCAAATTGGTATCATATGTGTGACTTTATGAGTATTGTGATAAAAGTTAAATAATTTTAATGAATTGTAGTGAGGTTGTATATGAATTAAATGTATAAATAAATGAGTTTGATTTGTACTTTGGTATAAAATTATTTTATGCTCTAAAATTTTTATAGTGTGCTATTTATGACTTTCAAAATAACTAGAATAAAAGTCAAATAGATTATTAGGTGTATTTATAGAATATTTTTACACTATTTGTATAAAAAAAAGAATATTTTTACACTATCGAAGAGCACTTAAATGAGATGGTAGAGGTCTTTTCCAGTTTTCGAATACAGCAGTGTTAAATCTCTTGTGGGAGAGTTTTGCCGCCTATTGTGGTCCTACTTAGTTCGAGAGATTATTCTCTGCAGTTGGGCGCAGAAAATACCCGATTTATTAAAGTAATTTACATAGAGGTGCGTATTAAATTAAATTCTAAGGGAATAAAAAATCATTATATTCCGTTTGACTGAAAAAAACGTTACATTCTACAATATGTCACCAAAATTATAAGAAGATAAAATTAAAAATAAACTATATGTTTATACATTTATATTCTGCCTATGTTACTGATTGATTCATGAAAAAACTTAATGTGATTAATAATATTATTTACAATAAATGAATAATTAATTTCTTTGGCTCAAATGAATAATTGCATGGGTATGCAACAGTCTTAAATCTCTTGAGAAATAGCTTTGTCGTCCGTCCTATCCAACTCGAGGGATTTCTCTATGCAGTTCCGCGCAGATGATACCCGATTTATAGCAAAAAAATAATCACATAAGACTATACTTCCTTGGTTTCATAATTCATGTCATTTTAAGGCTCAGTTTGGTAAAAAGTAGCGGATAACAATAAGTTAGCTGATAAGCTAGAAGATAGCTGATAAGCTAACTGATAGCAAATTATGTGTTTGGTAAAACTAACGGTTAAAATAGCTGATAAATATAAAATGACATAAAAGGATATTTAATTGATTAATTAAATTATTTAATGATTACAAAATGTTTAATGAGGAACGAGAAGTAATTTAAGAAAAATAATAAGTGTAAAAATAAAATGCAAAAAAAAGTGAGACGTTGTTCGCTAAAACACTACTTGAAGTAGCATTTCAAAAAACATTAAACGCTACCCGAAAAACGCTCATAAAACCAGACCTACTTACGTCTCTATAAATTTCTTGTCTTAGTTCTCAAAAGTTCTCTACAAGTATGGGTGATTAACTTTGTTGTAAAGTTTTTGTCAAAAAAAAAACAAAAACTTTGTTGTAAAGTAAAATAATCAAAACCAATGGCAGATCTTGACAAAAAACTCGGGTGGGCCGCCAATAAAAGAGACATGGAGGAACAACGAGGTAGAGATCGACAACAATGAATAACGAGGAGCGTGAGACTGAGAGGGAGAAGAAGGTTTATGCGTGTGTAAGAACGGCGGTGAAGCTTACGTAAAATACAATTAAAAAATATAAATATAAATTAATAATTAATTATAAACATAATTAAATGACTAAAAAAGTAATTTCAATTTCACAAAGAGAGTTAGTTGAAGTTGTTTGTAAAAAGGCTAAATTTAAGTTGATTTTAATTTTAAAATGCTGATTTTTTTTTTTGAAATTATCAACCATTGATTCATAATTTCTAATTCTAATATAAGAGATATGAAAAAAATGCTATTATATAATATTAAAAATATGAATAAATTCGAGAAATGTCATATGGAAATGACTAAAAAAGTTATTTTAATTTCACAAAGAGACTCAATTGAAGCTGTTTGTAAAAACTTAATTTTAAATTAAATCGATTTTAATTTTAAAATGCTAAAAATATTTTTTTTTGAAAATTATCAACCCTCATAATTTCTAATTCTAATATATGAGATATCAAAAATGTTATTATACAATATTTAAAATATGAATAAATTTAAGAATTATTATATGGAGCAAATGTATATATGTGAATATATATATATATATATATATATATATATATATATATTACCTTTTTAATCATTGATCAAGTGTAAGACTATATAGCCTATATTGTTAAGTTAAATCCAGTTGCATGCTCTAGGATTCAAGTCTAGTTCCTAACAGAGGCAGTTTCTATAATTTTTTGTGGGTTTCCTTATTTGTTGAAAAAAGACACAAAATTATCCAAGTAGTGAGTTGAACACAGGATACCCAAGCTAATTCCACTTGCATGCTCTAGGATTCAAGTTGGATTCCTTTTTTTTTTACAGCAAAGTTCAATTCCTAACAGATGTTATTTTTATAATTTTTTGTGCGTTTTCTTATTTGTTGAAAAAAGACACAAAACCATACCTCAACAGGTATGAAGTCCCTCAACCACTGTGTCACGCTTTCTAGTTGTTTATAAGTGCGCAAACATTATATATATATATTTAGTACCTATTTTTCAAAAACAATGGTATTATAATAATTTCACATGAAAATTTATGATAGGTCGCGGCCCTACCCTGTCCGTACAAAGATTTACCTCTAATCAAAACGACAACAAATAATAGATCGGAGAAAAGTTAAAACAAAAAAAAATAGCAAACCTTAAGTGTAAGTTAACCATTAAAATGCAATAAATTGTCAGACTCACAATGCCATTTTCTTTACTCTCTCAACAGCTGTGCTGAAAAGATTTAACCTTCACTACCAAGGCATGGCCTTCATAAATTTATTTTCAGATAATGTTTTCCTCTTCTTTCTATAAAAGATACAATTTCATACTCACCTCTTGGTTATAAAAGATACAATTTCATACTCACCTCTTGGTTAATGCCAACAAACGCCAAATTTTTGAGCTCATAAACAAGGGGGTGAGTATGACGCGACTAAAGAGATTTTGGGATCAAAGGTCAATTCAATTGCGTGCATATATAAATAGTGAATTATTTAAACAATTACCATGTTTTGGGTGAACATATTTTAAAAAAATTAGAAACCACTGGCACTATATATAACAATTCTCCATGACATTGACTAATGAGTAAAGATATTCGCAAAAAGTTATGAAAAGTTCAATTCAAAATTTTAATGTGATCTAGAAGAGATTTTTGTACAGTATTTTAGATTCAAATTCCACTCATATCTAAACTAGTTAATTTTTTTTTCCAGGCCTATGCTAGTTCTTTATTTATAGGTAAACTTAAAATCCAATTGTTTCCCTGCTCATTTCAAACCCAATAAGTTAGCTCTAGTTGGGGCAATAATTTATGACAAATGTTATCCACCGTGTGCACATGTTCAATGATCCAAAGTAAACTGTTTTTATTAAAAAACCATTTTTAAAATTATTATTTGTATAATAATATAATATAATTTGATATAGACCAGTATTTAGAAAACTCAATCCATTCACTCAAAGTCCAATTTAGAGCATCACAATGGAGTCCAATTTAGCATCATGTTAAATAAGCAATAAGCAATCGGAAAATCATGAATTCCATTGTGGAGTCGAATTTTGTGATGCTTATAATCAGTAGCTCTTCTTCTTTTGGCACTCACTCTCTTTTCTATACGAGTCTTATTTGAAAATTATATAAAATATTTGTTGATATTATAATGTGATGATGTGTATATTTGTGTAACCCATTTAGTAAACTTTCTAGTGGTGTTGGGTTGAAGAGATTCGATGTTGATTAAACACTAATAAAACGATAGCTTCATTGTAGATGGTCTTAGTCTCTTAGAAGTCACTTTTTTATCTTTGAGATCCACGGTTAAGTACTAATTTTATAAGGACTCCTACTAACGATACTCACAATTGCAACTTCGTTTTTTTATGAGTAAAATAAAGAGTACTAGGAATACTCTAACCCATTACAAAAATTGTGCTAGGTCCCTTTTAAGGTCATAAGTTGGTTGGTTCACCAATCTAAAAATACACATCTACTGTTTTTTATACCGTGATTACAAATAAACCAATGCCAAGATACAATTTTGATTTGATTCACTAACCTATTTACATTTACAATATGTCCAACAAAAACAATATCATTTCTCAATCTCCAAGTCATGCCTAATCGAACTGCGCTTCCATAATTGGGAGTCATTCTTGTCACACTAGTAAGCTGATGTGAACATGCATGGCATGTCCATCCTTGACAAGAAGAATCATGTCAACATGAGTGGACTTTAGTTTTGTCATGTTTTATTTTATTTTAGGCAAAATTACACCAGAGGACCTTTAAGTTATTTATTTGTAACAAGTTGGCCCTTTAAGTTTTTTTGTAACAAATAGACCCTCTAAGTTACCTAACGTTGACACCGTTGTGGGTAAAGTCTGCCACAAACATGGATTGGGTAGCTTAAAGGTTACCAACGGGTTAAATAAATGAGTAATTAGACTACATGTCAATATTAAATAAACGAGTAATTAGACTACTCATCGATAAACGAGTAAAATCCTCTTTATATTATTATGTTACAGATTAACTTCACTTTCTAATACTTTGAATTAAATGGAAGTTAAATGTTTCGGTAGCTAACATCGTTTCAACTTAAAGAAAAGATTTCTAAAAACGATCAACAGAATTCAAACCTCCCTTTCTTGTGTTTCTAGTACCTTCAGGGTGCTCCTTCTATGAATGTAGAAACAAATTCAACTCCTCATGATGAATTTCAAAGCCTACTTCCAAGTGAAATTGAAAGTCTTCAAAGAAAGCAAACTTCTGATGTTTGGAATCATTTTAAAAGGCAAAAAATAGATAAAAGTGGAATGCCATTTGCAATTACTGTGGAGAAAAAGTTTAATGTGAATTAAAGTAGGGAACATCACACTTGCGTAACCACTTTGAGACTTGCAAGTTTCATACAACTAGTGATAAAAGAGAAGTTTGTATAAAAATTGAGAAAATTGGGAGGGGAATAATAGTACTGGTTGGTTCTAATGCATTTAATTAAGACGTAGTAAAGCGTGTGCAAGGCTAAGATGATAGTTCTTCATGAGTAAACCTATGGTGATGCTTGGTTTTATAGACTTTTGTGTTGATTTGCAACCTTTCTTTAAGGTTGTTTCTCGCAACACTATCAAGACAAACATAATTAAAAAAAAGGAAGAGAAAGAGAGTACGATGTAGCTTTTGTTAAAGAATCAAAGTTGTGTTGCAATCAATACTAATATGTGGACAAGTACCAACTAAAATAAAGATTGCATGACGGTTACAACTCATTTCTTTGATAATTATTGGATCCTACAAAGTAGACTTGTAAGATAATATCACTATATCTTCTTGACATTGTGACAATTATAAATATTCCCAACTGTTGTCAAACATATCGGCTAAAACTTGAGCCTTGTGATTCCTTTCTTCAAGCAAATACACTAAAGGAAATCAGTTTCTCAGTTATGGGTTCCATCTAGATTCATCATTGCTTTAGTTTAAGCCCAGACTAGTTTAATCATCTCTCCCACCTAATCCTAACGCTTTTTAGAGTAGTTAGGGAACCCATAATTGATGAACCAAAGTCCTTTCTCAGTGTAATTGCTTGAAGAAAGGAATCATAAGACTCAAGCTTTAGTTGATAAGTTTGACAACAATTGGGAATATTTTACGATGTCACACAACTGATATTTGGTACTTTGTATGTACTTTGTATCCAAGTGCCAATGTTTATTTGCCAAAAGTTTGTGAAATTAAGTTGACTTTGAGAAAAATGAAACACAATAAACTATAAGTTCAAATTGCTACTTCAAGTAATATATGAAAAAACACTATTTTTTTAAAACAAAATCTCATGATTTTATGAAAAAACTAAAAATGAGAACAGAAAAGAGCCTAAGGGGGACTACGCCAAAACCCAAGGCAATAAACAAGATGAAAACAAAACAATTCCCTAGCAAGAAGGACCCCTAAAACAACTAGAGACAAGTAAAAGACCAACTAAGGAACTCAAAAGTCCTATTGATAAACTAAAAGACCAATTAAGGAGCTATTATAAATCAGCCAGATCAAAAGGAGACAGAGACTAAATTAGTCCTAGAACCAGGGTTATAACAAACACTATTCTGAACCAGATTTCTTTTTGCCAAGATTTCTTCTTTTTGGTCTTGAACACAACCGGCTTGAAATTGTCAAAATGAGCAATTGTTTGGTGGCTACTAGGAAATTACAGGAACTAGTAAAAAATTATTATAAGCTGGTGGTTGTTAAATACGTCTATTTTTCTTTTACGAGTTTAGCTTGTAAAATGCTTGTCTCAAAATAATTATTTACCATGAGTCGTGAAGTTAAAAAGAAAGTATCCGTTCTCTTGTGTGACATGTATTTTTGTGTTCGTGGCTACCCACAACATTTCGTCAACATATTATTTTGGCTTAAATACATTTTTGGTTCCGCAAGTTTTACCAACTCACGATTTTGATCCCCAAGTTTTAATTTCACGAATTTGGTCCCTCAAGTTTCCCAATTTGTAAAATCGGGGTCCCCTACTAATCACGAAAAATTGATGCTGACCTGTCCGCCACTTAAACTACGTGGCAGCCACATTGGCATGCCAAATTGGCTTTTTTATATTAAAAATTATTATTTTTATTTTAACATTTTGTTTATATATATTTATATTATATTTAAGAAATTAGAAATTAAAAAAAAAACTTAAACTATCAGATTAAACGAATCAAGGGAGCAGATAGAGAGAGCATAGAACTTTTCATCTTCTTCTTCGTTGGTTCTTCAGTGAGAGAGCAGAATATTAGAAACACCTAAATTCGTGATTAGTGGGGGACCCTGATTTTTTAAATTGGGAAACTTGGGGATCAAATTCGTGAAATTAAAACTTGGGGATCAAAATCGTGAGTTGGTGAAACTTGGGGACCAAAACTGTATTTATTTTCCTGACTACTTGTTTTATGAGAGCTTCATTTCATTTGTAGTAGTATTTTGTAGGCATTCATTGTGATTGACTTGAAACTTTGAAAAAGAAGAACATTGGAAATGTGCAGATTCAACTACCCCAACAGCAATAATATCTTATTATAAATATTTTGAATAATTGAATAATTACTATAAACACATTGACCAGAATTTGAAAAGGGACTAGTCTCACTCAGTTCCCCGCTCCTGCATGTGTCCTATTTGCATGTACCTAATAGGTCGCCCTAAAAGCCAAGGGGGCCAGGTGGGGACTATGATCAGAATCATCAGATATCTTAATTCATACCTTTTTGTTGGCTTTAATTTATTCACGGGAAATATCCAGTTTCTCATTAAAGAATTAAAAATAAAAATTGTAAGTAATTAAAAATATAAATCTTTATGGATGCACAAAAGAAAGGTAAAGCTCCCCAAAAAAAATTATGTATTGTTAGGGGTGCGAGTAGGTTATAGCTAAGTTGAGTTTGCATGGTCTGGGTTTGACCTACGTTGAAAATATTAGGCCTAAATTTGGCATGTGGCTTGCGTAGGAATTAATCTATCTATAATACATGTTTATAATCATGAATATACTATAGCGGAAAACAAAAAACATACAAACATGCCTTTATATAATAAAGAACAAAGTCATGACCTTGATAACCTTATGATCTACGACATGTTGATATATCAAGGATTAGATGAATACTTGAATCTGTAGTAAAGAAGCGGAGAGCAGATCCTGAGAAGAAAGAGTGAGTGAAAACGAGTAATAGCCACTCGTCAGCTTTATGGTTCTTCCTCAACTGGAACTCCTAATGACTTAGATCACTCTCTTCAGATGGGGAGAGGAGAGTAAACATGTGTGTTTTTGCGGTTTGTCCGTATATTGGGGACCATAGCCTACTTATAGTGTGACAGTCTATTAGGGTTCCC
The DNA here is from genome assembly GCA_963573325.1 of Astragalus glycyphyllos. Taxonomy (NCBI): domain Eukaryota; kingdom Viridiplantae; phylum Streptophyta; class Magnoliopsida; order Fabales; family Fabaceae; genus Astragalus; species Astragalus glycyphyllos. The sequence continues at coordinate 86,331,825 of OY754309.1, read as the reverse complement.
ATTATCCCTCTAATGGGCTATCACTGATATCCACTCATATTGGACACATATCAATAATAATTAATTAATTATATAATTAGAAATCCAATATAGTCTTTTACTTAATTATTTTGATCACATATCAATTAAGGCTGCTAATTGATAAATAGCTAATATAATTAATAAAAAATATTTGTCTATCATTTATGATATTGGAACAAAATGTGCCAATAATCTCCCACTTGGGCAATATATCATATTAATCATATCATAATGCTTTAGGACGACATCCGAATTCTATTTATTTTTAGATTTCCCTTTACAATCTGGTACACCTCATATATCAATAATGAGACCAACGCGGTTGTCGTCACTAACGTCTTTTGTGACTGTACCCTGATGACCATCATATTAACATACTCGATGACATAGATCAATATGGATGAGTGGCGTGGAAATTTCATGCAATGTGATCTCATGTCATGCCTATTTCCAACTGGTCCAACTTAAGTCTTTAGTGATATCAAACTGAAGTAGCTGAAAATGCAAAATTTATTTTGCATATAATATAATACAAACATATTTAATAATAACTCAACTTAGTTTCTGCAGAAAGAAAAAATAACATAAAGTCTATATCAATACCAAAATTCTAGAACACAAGGGAAAACAGGAAAAGACTCCCACTAATCTAAGGCAATCTCAAAACCAACACCCATATGAGCAATGTGCTCATGGTAAACCTTGGGTGTCAAGCCTTTGGTCTGTGGGTCTGCTAGCACAAAATTCGTCCCTATATATTCTATAGAAATTTGTTTCTCCTGAACTCTTTCCTTCACAACAAGATACACGATGTCAATGAACTTCGACTTTGTAGAACTCATGTTGTTGTTAGAGTATAGGACAAATGCACTATTGTCACTAAATCTTTAATGGCCTCTATGCTTCCAATGATGCTAATTGATAAATAGCTAATATAATTAATTAAGAATATTTGTCCATTATTTATGATATTGGAATAAAATATTCCAACAGCAGGTCGTATGCCCATTTTTAATGTATGGTTTGACCTTTCTGAAAGTCTACTTAAAAGCTTACTTAACTATTTTTTTAAGAAGGCCTACAACAGTTCAATGGTGTAAGCTTTTGTAAATAGACTAATAAGCTAATAGGTCAATGAGATTAAGTTCTAATTGAGATCTAACAAAACCTTTTAGGGAAATATCTTTATATGACATCCTATTTGAATTCTATTTTATAATAATAACTTCAACTATGTCAAAAATTTATGTAGGTTAATATGTTTAAACTAAAAAAAAATATTAGTAAAGTTATGACTTAACACAAAGTACCAAATTCAATATAAAAATAAGGCTTAAATAGCTTTTACCCCCTGTAAATATCACAAGAATCCATATACCCCCTGCAAAAAAAAGTTTTAAAATGAACCTTGCAAAATTCAAAACGTTTCTAATTAGGTCCCTGCTCTTAGTTATTCTTAACAATGTTAACTTAAACTGAGCTGGATGTCCACGTAGGCATAACACGTGACTAATTAGGGTTTATATCATCATCATCAACATCATTCATTCATCTGAAACTCTTATTCTCATTGAAACTTGCTTCATTCATCAACATAATTATTGGCGAGTTTCAGTGAGAATAAGAGTTTTAGATGAATGAATGATGTTGATGATGATGATATAAGCCCTAATTAGTCACGTGTTATGCCTACGTGGACATCCAACTCAGTTTAAGTTAACGTTGTTAAGAAAAACTAAGAGCAGGGACGTAACTAGAAACGTTTTGAATTTTGCAAGGTTCATTTTAAAACCTTTTTTTGCAGGGGGTATATGGATTATTGTGATATTTGCAGGGGGTAAAAGCTATTTAAGCCTAAAAATAATATTAGTAATTAAAAATATTAATTATATTTATTTAAATAGGCCGACACTTGATAGGCATAAAAGGCTTTTTCAGTGGCCTATGGCCTGGCCTATGCCCTGACCTATTTAGCTAAATAGGCTTTTAAAAAGGTCTTAGCCTTATTTGTTTTAAAAAAAGTTTGGCCTGGCCAGAGCCTTAGTAGGCTGGGTTGTAGGCCTCTATTAGGCGGCCTGGCCTATTCCCACCCCTACTTATTGTGCATATCTCAACCGTACTCCTACCCCTCACACTCTTTTTTTCCTTTTCTTTTTTCATATTTTAAGGAGCGTGTTTTGTAGTAAGGTCAGAAAAAAATTTAACTGTTAAAATACATGAAGTTCGTTCTTCAACAACTAGTTAATTTTGTGGAAAAAAAATATTTTATTTCATAACAAAATGCGTAAAGTGCGACACCAAACACTGTGTTTTGAGGTACTTTAAAGTTCGGAAAATTTAGATATTCAAATACGCAATATTTGTCTTCCAATAACAAGTTTGGTTAGAAAAGAGTTAACTTCGTGACAACATATGTAAAGTGCGATGTTAAGCAGTGTACTTTGAGGTACTTAATTTAGAGTTTGGAAAAAAAGTTAGACGTTCAAATACGCGATGTTCATTTATGTTGAGAAAAAAATTTTGTGACAAAATACGTAAAATGTGATGCTAAGAAATGTGTTTTTGGGTACTTTTGAGTTCATAATAAAATTTTAATTATTTGAATACGCAAAATTTGTTCGTCAAAATACGTAAAATGTGATGCTAAGCAGTGTGTTTTGGGGGTACTTTAGAATGCTAAAGTACCCCAAAGCACACGGATTGGCCGACGCTAATTAGAGTGGGTGTTGTGCCACACGCTAATATTTGCACCTAAAAAAACATTTTCTTGTAGTGGTGGAAAAAAAATTAATTTCGTGACGAAATGCGTAAAGTGTGACGCTAAGCAATGTGTTTTGAGGTATTTTAGAGTCCGTAAAAAATTTAGATATCAAATACGTGATGTTCGTTCTTCAATAATCAAGTTGGTAAAAAAATTAAATTCGAGATAAAATACGTAAAGTGTGACGCTAAGTAGTGTGTTTTGAGATAGTTTAGAATCCTACAAAAAATTTAGATGCTCAAATACGTAATATGTTGTTCTTTGATAACTAGTTTGGTGAGAAAAAAATAATTTCATGACAAAATATGATGCTAAGCATTGTGTTTTGGTGTACTTTAAAGTCATAATTTTTTTAACTATTCGAATACACAAAATTTGTTGTTGAACTGGGGACGGAACTAGCACTGCTAGGGTTCCAGACTGACGTCGTCACATGGCTAGTTTCGTCATGCGGGCTGCAACACTGCCACCTGACATGCTGCAGGTCCTACCGGCGGCTTCTCTGCAGGCTTCTGTTCCCAGTCGCGTGGGCTGCACTCTCACGAAAGACTCAACTTTTGTCCCTGTTGATCAGGCGCGTACGGGTCCCAGCCTCTGACAGTCAATTTTTCCTCTCTCACCAAGACAGCTACAAGAAACTGGGTCACATTAGCTCCCTTAGACCTGGACTCACATGCTACCCAAAGCTCTGTGCGTGACAGACACGTGTTTGGGCGTGATACTGTAGCTGCGACTACAGGTGACGCGTCTGTTACGGATTTGGCAGTCTGTGGGACCGGTCTCGTGCAGTGTTTTTCATCAGCCACGGCGAAGATGATTTCTCAGCAACAGGGAATTTTGACTGAAAATATCAGGTGCTGTACAATTCATGGTGATGCAACAAAGGGCATTAACGAGAAAGCACCTCCTCAGGTGTTGGTCGGTAAGCCTCAATCCTCTATTTTTAATCCTAAGAAATCTTTTACAGTTGTTTTACAAAATTCCTCTAGGTCGGCCTTATTTGATAATCACATTAGTCATCTACCGAAACCTTGCTTAAAAGGAGATGTTCTTGCTATAAAAATTTCTGAAGCTGAATATCAGACTAGTATTGCTGAATGCGTCAATCTTTTACATGGGAGAATTATTTTGTCCAAAGGGGATAAACCCTATCAGCTTAAGGAATTGAAGGATAAAATATCTAATATGTGGAATACTTCTTGTGACTGGTCGCTAGTTTCCCTTGGTAAGGGGTTCTTTGAATTTTCTTTTGTCTCTACCGATGATTTTAGATGATTTTACAATGTTGGGTAAGACTTCATGGGCTTTCTCGTGAATATTGGAGACCAAAAATTCTATTTGAGATAAGTGGCAGTCTAGAGATCCCCATCGCTAGAGTCCTTATCGATGTTGATTTAACTGCTAAGCTGCATGATCAATTGTTAGTGGAACGTGAGGGATATGCTTTTCTTATCGGACTGGAATATGAACGTATGCCTTTGTTTTGCAAATTTTGCCAATGTATTGGACACTCACTCCAAAATTGTAAGCATTGCAACGAGTCTCAGTAGGTAGCGAAGACTAAAGGAAATAAGGAGACTCAAAAGGTAAGTCGTGTCCCTCTTAAACCGTCTACTCAGTATGTTCCTAAGATGAATAACAGAAAGTCAGTCGTCATAGAGAAAGATTTTGAGCATGTGAATAGTTTAGACGATGGCCCATCCAAGATTATCCAATCCAAAGCACTGCAAGGTACTAGTGTGGTTATCTCTATAGAGGAAGATAATGCTCCTAATCGATTCAAGGGTAATAACAACATTACTATATCTCCTGCGGCAGAAAACCAAAACCCTCTTCTTGGTGTAGCAACAAATATTTCCACTGCCGGTTTGCAAAAGGATTCTTCATCTCTGTCGGCTCCTAAATGCGATATCCCTTCTGAGAAGTCCATCTTTGGTAGAAGCTCTCCTATGGTGGTTCCTTCTTCATCAAATAAAGCTTCGAGAATTTGCAGAATGTGGATGTATCCTCCACACAATCTCCCACGACAAGGCTTGATTCCCTAAATGCCTCAGATGCTAGTTCTCACCCAATGGTTGCACCTGACATGAGAATATTAGGGAAGGTTTGGGGGATGTCTCAGATGAGGAGGTGGTACCTGATTCTCAAGCATTTGCTACTTCTAATCCAGTAGTAGCTTCTGACATGAGAATTTTAAGAAACTTTGGGGTGAGTCGTCAGACGATGTTGGTGACCCTGTGACTCCTGATCCCCATGGAGCAGTTGCGCGACATGCTTACTTTGAACTGGTTGTGTCCAAGACTCTGAAGTGACTAAGTTACACAAGAAAGGGGGATTGAATTGTGTACCCTTTTAAATTTTTGTACCTGAAACTTTCTCAAACAAATGATTCTCAAGATAAACTTGGGATTGAGAAGATAAGGGTTAGTTTCAGTTAACAAGCAGCCAATGTATAAAATGATTGATGAATGATAGAGATGGATTAAGCCAACTTTAACTGGTAAGATAAAGGTTTGAATCGATCTGATTTGTTTATGAAAGGATTAAGTATTAGTTTGAAAAACTGTCTTGCGAAGGTTGAATAAGTTAACCTTCACTAGGTTTTGAAAACAATCACAAGTATATAGCAATTAGATAGATAGTAAGGAAATCAAGTAAATGACACTGTAGAGTTATAGAGGTTCACCCAACAATGGCTACGTCTTCTCCCCACTTTCCAAGTGAGTATTTCCACTATCTTTCAAATAGCACTTACACTTGCTTTTGCTCAACCACAAAAGACTTCAAACACCACTTGCTAATGATCAACACACAAAAGCAATGTGCTCTTCTTATACAGCTTCACCAAGCTGTTCCTACTAGAAAACTCTCCTAGTTTCCTAAAGGATTCCTTTATCAAGTAGATTCTCACCAACACTCACCTCTCTCTAGGTAGTTTGAGAGAATGCTCACTAGATAGCTTTTACAATCAAAGGTTTGGGTTTGGGATATACAATAGCTCGAAAATATAACACACTAAGTGCTTACAAGCTAACACACACTCTATAAGAAAATCCCAGGCTTGTGAAACTTGAGTGTGGGATGAGTAGGATGGAAGAACTTTGTGAAGCTTTAGTTGTGTAGGTTCCAATTCACTCTCATGATTTGCAACTTCGATTTCCAGCCTTTAAATAGCCATTTGATCTGAATATAGCCGTTGGAAATTTGAATATAGCCGTTTGGAGATGTCCAATGGTCCATAGAATTATCTGGGTAAACGGTTCCAAAGTTAACAGCTTTTGAAGCTTCACAAGCTGACAGTTGTACCTTCTGCTAGCTTTTCAACCTTCACAAGCTGACACAGTGCTTTATGTTCAGAATTCTGACTTTCCCTTAGCTGGCTTGTACTTGAAAAGCAGCTTTACAGCTGTTACACGAAACTTCACATCCTTTAACCTTAAACACCTTTTGCTTGGCCTAGGAATAATCAAGGAGTTCCTCCTTCATTTATTACACGATTCCAGCAACAACAACTCTCTGATTTTCAATAAATGAGAGGCAACATGTTTATCATATTGAGAAGCTTTATCTTCATCCTTCACAAGCTGACAGTTGTACATTCTGCTAGCTTTTCAACTAAGTTTGTATCATCACAACATAAAAAGAGATTTTCATTCCAACAGACTCAAAAGAAGAAATTAAGACAACAAAAGAAGCTGGTCGTGGGATACAATACTCGTTCAAAGACAAATTCTGTTTCTGAATCCTTTTGATCTGGCTTTGTTTTTCTTAATTTTATTTATCTTTTTTACATTTTTCTTTTTTATTTTATTTATTTTTCGTTTGGTTGTTTTGCTCTCTTGCCTTGGGTTTTGGTCTAGTCCCCCCTTGGTATCTTTATTGTTTTCGTTTTTCTTTTTTTAATAGATTCAATTTTCTTTGGTTAAAAAAAATTGTTGTTGAATAACCGATTTGGTGAAAAACATCTTAGTGGAATGAATTTAATCTTATTAGTGGAATGAATTTGAATACTGTGGAAAATTTATAGTCCCTCTTTTTTGGTTACAAAAAGTTTAGGTGAATTGGGCTCCGAGAGCTCACTAGGGTCAGGGCAGACCTCACAACTCTTTAACCAACCGAGTCAACATTCATTGGCAAATATAAATAAGTTTTGATTTAAAAGTAAAAATATTAGTTCTTAATTTAAAAAATAAAGTATATTTCATATAATTATTTATTAGCTTATTTAAAATATATAATAGAATTATTTAGTTATTTGTACAATTTTTTATAATTTGAAATTGTTTATTTGATGGTTATCAATTATTTTTTTAATATTGTATAAAATTATATCATTTGTATTTATCACTAATTTATAAATATTACTAGTTTTTTTACAAATAAATATTTCAAGTAACTTTTAAGAGAAAGCTAATATGTATTTGTTAAAAAAAGTTGGGTTAAATATGTTTTTGGTCCTTATAAATATAACGAATTTTGTTTTTAGTCCCTCTAAATTTTTTTGGACACATTTGGTCCCTACATTATTTACCGTTTGCATTTTTAGTCCCGTCGTTAGTTTTCACTATTGGAGCTGAAGTGGCGTTGCTTATGTGTCAAATTTTTATGTGCTGACACCCATTATTTGTTTCCAAGTTATTTTCTCAATTCCACATAAGCTCCATGCATGGATAATTCATTATATAAGGACCAAAAACATATTTAACCCAAAAAAGTTATATACAACTTATTCACAAGGATAATTTCACCCTTTAAAAATTATATATATATATATATATATATATATATATATATATATATATATATATATATATATATATATATATAATAGAGTAGAATAGACAACTCAGCAAAAGTGAATCAACCAAGCAATGACAAGTGGTACCTAGTAGCACCCCTCTAAACTCTCTGTAACTTGCAACCGGTTGAGCAGGTGGCTCAACCTACTTTACCAATTGTTGTATTAACTGAATTAATTAAATTCAGTTTAGGTTAGTTGCAAGATTAGTTTTGAATCTGTTAGATTTTGTAAAGTTGTTGAGAACTCAATTGTATAAAACACCAGAGTTGTAATTCACAATAAAAAAAAAGAATTTCAGTTCATCTTTCTAATATGGAGAAAATGTTTCTCTGTAGTCTTTTCCAAGAACTTGGTGAAACCCTTTGGCCACCAATCGTGCTTTGCACTTGTTAAGTGTGCCATCAGGGTTTTGTTTCACCCTAAACACCCACTTGCAGCCAATGGCCTGCCTTTGTGGTGGTAATGATGTCAATGTCCAGGTTCCATTTTTGATCAAAGTGTCATACTCAAGTTGCATTGCCTCATGCCATTTTGGTTCATGAAGAGCCTGTTTAACTGATGATGGTTTAGTCACAGTGAGAAATATCTTTGGTTTGAGCTTGCCAGTTTTAAATCTCGTGGCCATAGGATGCTGTGATGTTGTGACAGGTGGTGTGGGACTTGGGGGTGGGTTGTTTGTTGCTGGTGGTGGTGATTCAGGTTGAACAGTGGGTAGGGAGACTTTTGGTTTTGAGAGGTAGGTGAAGGTTCTGTGTTGCTGAGTGTCTCATTTTGCTGAGGTTCATTCCCAGTAGGTGATGGTAAAACAGTTCCTGAGTTGGTGAGTGAAGGTGAAGTTGGATTTGTTACTGGTGGTGAGTCAGTGATGATGACATGATGTGAGTCAAGTATCTGTTCTTGGTTGTAGTTTGGAGTCTCTGGGAACAACTTTGTGTAGGGAAACTGTGTTTCATCAAATAAAATATCTTTTGAGATATATATATATATATATATATATATATATATATATATATTTCCATCTGAACTGAGGCACTTGTAGCCTTTATGTATTGAGGACAACCCCAAATTGACATATTCAGAGCTCCTATTTTCTAGCTTGTGTCTGCTATATGGTCTCAAGAGAGGGTAACAGGTGCAGCCAAAAACTTTTAACAGAGAGTAGTCAGGTTGTTTGTCGTTGTGCAGTGACTCATATGGTGAGATGAATTTAGGATGACTTGATGTAGGTAGTCTATTAATGAGGTGAGTGGCCGTGGTGAATGCATGATCCCAAATTGAAGTAGGCATTGATGCATAAGACAACAAGGTAAGACCCATCTCAACTATTTGTCTGTGCTTTCTTTCAACAGTGCCATTTTGATGTGAGGTGTGTGGACATGTGAGTCTATGGATGATATAATCATTACAGGATCATCCAAACCTCTCATTCATGATCTGATATCCAAACTAAATCAGACTTTTGCTCTCAAGGAACTTGGCAAGCCAGATTATTTTCTTGGCCATGAGGTAAAAACTCTATCTGATGGTTCTCTACTTATGACACAAACAAAATATATTTTAGATTTTCTACAAAGAACAAACATGAGTGAGTGCAATGGTGTCCCTACACCCATGCTTGCCAATTTAAAGCTAAGCAAACATGGAACTGATGTACTCAAGGATCCACACCAGTACAGGTCTTTAGTAGGAGCTCTACTATACATTACATTGACAAGCCCTAAAATTGCATTTAGTGTCAATAAACTTTGCCAATTTTTGTCCTGTCCCCTTGAGTCACATTGGCAGGCAGTAAAGAGACTTCTTAGGTACCTCAGTGGTACACTATATCATGGTTTGCACCTTTAACCAGCCTCTCCTACAACAAGTTTTCATTGAGAATTTACTGTGATACTGATTGGGGGAGTGACATAGATGACAGACGCTTTACCACAGGTTTGTGTGTCTTTTTGGGCCCAAATCTCATCTCTTGGAGTGCCAAAAAGCAGACCTTAGTGGCTAGGTCTAGTGCAGAGTCCGAATACAGAGGAATGGCTCAAGGTACAGCTGAACTTCTTTGGATTCAATCACTGCTTGATGAATTGCAGGTTGCTCATCAACTTCCAACACTGCCATGTGACAACTTATCAATAGTATTGTTAGCTCACAATCTAATACTTCACTCAAGGACAAAGCATATTGATATGGACCTTCATTTTGTTAGGGAGAAGGTCATAGCAAAAACTATGGCAATCAAGCATGTTCCAGCATCAGCTCAAATAGCAGATATTCTGACCAAGCCACTTGGTTCCTCTGCCTTCATTAATCTCAGACACAAGCTCAAGGTTTCTTTCCCTCCTTGATCTTGACAGGGGAGTAATAGAGTACAATAGACAACTCAGCAAAAGTGAATCAACCAAGCAATGACAAGTGGTACCTAATGACAAGTGGCACCTCTCTAAACTCTCTGTAACTTGCAACCAGTTGAGCAGGTGGCTCAACCTACTTTACCAAATGTTGTATTAACTGAATTAATTAAATTCAGTTTAGGTTAGTTGCAAGATTAGTTTTGAATCTGTTAGATTTTGTAAAGTTGTTGAGAACTCAATTGTATAAAACACCAGAGTTGTAATTCACAATAAAAAAATGAATTTCAGTTCATCTTTCTAATATATATATATATATATATATATATATATATATATATATATATATATATATTTGTGTGTGTATTATATATTGTCATGTTTGGTGTGTATCAAACACAAGATATGATAAATATTTATCCTGCTAGTATCATATCTTATGTCTGTTAGGATGAAAGAACCACACAGATCGACAAAGTCGGGTTTACATGTGGTCAGTCAGGTTCCCCGCATAGATTAGTCATCGGCAAAGCAAGTGGAAACGGCGCAACAAAAACACATTAACAAAAAAAAATTCCCATACTTATGGATACTAATATCATCACCCTTTATTTCATCCATAACCTAATTACTCCCTTTTGGGACCATCATAAAAGCAATGTCTAGCTAGAGACAACGTGCCGCTCCTGTCTGCGGATACATGTTTTCAAATCCAAAGTCACGGGTTGGCCTCTTATATGCGTTTCTTTAGAAATGTCAAAGAAAAGGGTTCAAAAAAAAAGTACAATAAAATAGAAAAAAGGCATCCACTTTTTGCTCCCTCTTTGTTGAGTAAAATCCAAAATGAGAGGTAGTATCTTTCAAGTGTAAAGTAAAGTTACAGAGTGAAGTCCAAATTCAATAAATTTAAATTTCAAAACATGTTTCAATTTTTTTGGTAAAAAACAAGTTTAAATTTTGGAGTTTGAAGAAGACATGTAGAACTATCATTTAAGAAAGAAAAAACACACTTTTTATAAGTGTTTGGTTCTGCGGTAGTGAGATAGAATTGATTTTGTGGAATTAAATTTGATAAAAAATGAGTTGATCAATGAAACGTGAAATCTATTTAAATACTTTTTCAAAAAATAGTGTGGTTTTGATCAAATTTTGTTGTTTGTAAAACCTCGATCAAAATTGCTTTAGTTGTATAATTATCAAAATAGCTAGACTCAAACTTAAAATTATATCTGGTTAAAAAAATTTAATAAATACTAACAACAACAATTGTAAAAAAAATAACAACTACAAAAACTCAATTAGTATAACATTATTAAAAATGAAGTTTCTAAATTAAAGTTACAAAACAGAGACTGATTTAGAGAAAAAATTTAAGTTCTTTGTGAATATTTTGAAGTAAAAATAACTATTTTCATAGTATTTTAACTTTTAAAATAAAATTTTAATCGAACTAATTTTTAAAATATTTCTGCTTTAATTTTTTATACTTAACAAAAACATGCACTTGTGTATTTCATATACTACTTAAGAATTTAATCGAAATATTATGCTTATGTTTACTTTACTATTTTAAAGTTTTATTGCATTTATAGATTTTTTTTTAGGTTTTTTTGTGTCAACAAATGATATCGGAATAAGCGTACTATTTTTTATTTGCAAAAAAAGGACTCTTTGTATTACATGTCAGAAAACTCAAGTAAATGAACTATTGCAAACAAGGCACGCATTTTTTGTACCCCCAGAAATTTTTTATTCTCAGAATGCCCCTTACTGATAAATGGGCTTTGGAGCCCAATACATCATGCTACCCCTAATCTTGAGTCCTTGAGATACGAGAGGAAACCACATCTAACTAGAAAAAATAAACAGGATTTGAAAATCATCACAATGGTCATTTTCTTGAAGGGATAAAAAGCTGGAAATCACATCTAACTTGCAAAAGAATCGATTTTAGTTAGAAGTGAAAGCTAGAAAATGTAGCTTCAGCTATAATCAATTTTCAATGGATAAACGCATTTTCAATCTACACCCAAAACACACTTAAGTGGTAGCGTCACGCGTAACCAAACAAGCACTTACTACTAGTGACTTTATTAAAAAAAAGACTTTTACATAATAATAGGTATGGTATTTAGAATTTTAGTCACTCCCTCTCCATTCTTCTACATTGGTAAGACTTTAGTTCCCCAACTCATGATTTCTTTGTTTTATTTTCTCCTTTTAAATAAAGTTATGACATGCACAACACATGTTTGGTAGAGTTTTAGGTGCCAACATAATTAGAAATTTTTTCTCTTCCCCTCTCTTTTTACGTTGATGTTTTTCATGTCATTTTGCTAAAAAGCGTATGTCCTAATTTGGTTCTTTCACTTTCTTTTTCTTTCCAATATAATATAGTTTTCTTTATTAAAGTATATTTAATTAAAATTGAATTGATTTTTAAAAAGTATTTAGAGGACTTTGTGGAGGCCCAAAACTATAGTAATTGAGAGACTAAATGGAGGGAGTATTTTCTCTTAAGCTAATTTTATGGTCTTGCTATATAGATCTTAGTCAATCGCGAGTTAGTCGATTGGGCATCAATCGACAGTCTACCGAGAGTCAGTCAACCTAGATTTAGCTGATCTTATTCACAACTTACACATCCTTAGCCAATCTTAGTTCAACTGATATGAACTCAAATTGATCAACAAATATCTCCCTTCAGCTAATTAAGTGGATCTGACCAATTATTTTTTGATGTAAACAAAAATGTAAATAAATAGTGAAATACAATTTAGTAAAGGGGACAAAAGATAAAAGACTTGACTTGTTAAGGCCTGTGGTACAACCTAATTTCACATGAACACTTGATATGGTACTATAATTTATAACATCATTATATAGATATCTTAAGCTGAAACATGAAAATTGCTGTATCTCTTCATTCACACTAAGTGATTGATACAAAAATATTTTGATTTCTTTAATTCATACTATCACACAAAGACTTGTATCCTAAAGAAGGCAGAGCAAGCTTTACAAAACATGAAGTCAAACTTATAGATTATACATATATATAACTACAAACTTACATAAACCAAAGCAAGAGTTTTCATAAATTTATAATGCAACCATCAATGATTTGCAATGATGCTTCCAAGAGGGTAAATTGCAGGATGTGCTATTTGTTTTGGTCTGTTACTTCTTCCACTGAGGAATCCTTTGAACAACAACCTAAAAGCCCATCATAGCAAATATATGTATGAATCAACTTGAAGTAGAACTAGTTAATAACCTTAATGTAGACCACTATTAATTTTTGAATTAATCATTACTCGAGCTTTCAATATGTATACCTCATTCATTAACTCAACTATACAAATAAAAAATGATTTCCTAGTAACCCAGGTTAGATTCCCAACGGTAGAAGAAATATAAATTGCGGTCAGACTTTACTTACCTCCTGACCGAAGTCTAGATTAGTTGGGGCCCATTTCCACTAGACACCGGAGGGTGTCGAAGACCCCTAGACAAAAATAAAAAAAATCCCTAGACATGGTACAAATCTTAAGAATGATCAATATCGGAAGTTGGGTAAGTAATGGCTATTTCGGTAATTCCTTTGCTCTATGGGTCAAAGTAGGATTAGTCCCATAACCGATCCAAATGGCCAAATTTTATAGGGATAATATGAGGTGCTATAAGAGAGCCAAAAGCCCTAATTACCGTGGTTTACTAAAATAAAAAACAGACAAATATATACTCATTTTATTTCTCGATGTTATAATTGTCATCATATTAAGGTCTTGTATAAGCTTAATTCATATAGGGATAGATAGGGAGAGAATTCTCTTCAATGAAATTTTCTGAAGTTTTCTCCGGTGAATAAGTCTTAGCCATTGACCTCACACCCTTTATTTTTTTGTTGGAAGTCTCTTTCTCTCCCTATGTTAAATCAATGGCTCACATTCGACTGCATGATAAAGCGACTGAAGAGCATCCTCCCAGATGGATATATGTTACAGTTAATTCTAGTAAATAGTAATAAGCTTGTTAGCATATTATGAAACTTTTTTTTTTGGTCCAAAGTGTTAATTGATTTCATTGAAACAAGGGACAAGGCCCAAACCAAAAACACAAGAAAGTGGCCCACGAAGTGTGTGGATAGTCCAACAAACTTTTTTTATGAAACTTTAAAAGAATAGTTATGCGGCAAAAAAACCATTGAGGTGCAAAAAAAAAATTATATACCAAAATAATGCACATTTAGGTTAAATACCAAAGTAGGGCAATTTTTTTTTTAAGTTCAGAAGTCCCCCCCAGGTGACTTATGAACTGTGTTTTGCAAAATTTTTTTAAAATGCAGTTCAGAAGTCGCCCCCAGGGTGACTTCTGAACTGTGTTTTTTTATTTTTTATTTAATTATATATTAAATTGTTTACACATTCCAGAGCCACCACCCCCTGCCCCGACTGAGGAAGAACATCAACCACCACATCGGCATCAACGTCCACGACGTGTCCCCCAACCTCGAAAGTGTGGAACTGGGTCTCATCTTTGTTAATTTTTTTATGTACTGGCTTTTTAGTTTAATTAATCAATTATTGTAATTTTATATTAACTAAGTTATTAATTTTAAGGGTTTAATCTTATGTGACATTTATTACATTTGGATCAATAATTTACTCTTTTGTCTTTAATAGTGTTTTGTGCAGAGTGCACTATTAAAGTGTGCATTGTGCAGAGTGCATAGTACATAGTGCAGAGTGCACTATTACAGTGTGCATTGTGCAGAGTGCACTGTTAAAGTGTGGATTGTGCAGAGTGCATAGGTCTTAATTTCTTTAATGTCCTAGATTTTGCCGACACTATTTAACGGCCTAGATTTTGCCGACACTCTTTAACGGCCTAGATTTTGCCGACACTCTTTAACGGCTTACATACGGTCACCCCTATTATAAATACATTCTCACATTACACTCAAATTCACACCAACAGTTTACCCTCAACCTAAATTTCTGATTAATCTTCTCTTCTCTGGTTCTTCCCAAACACCGTCGCCCAACCCGCTGAAATGGAATGGCAGTTGTGCCCAACCCAGTACTCAAATGACAAATTCCTAACCGCACTTCATCACAGTGGAACTGTAACCACCGATGAACATGGTGTTGTCTTTCGTTGTCCTAATCATATATTCTGTAGGATGAATAAGGACATCACATTCGCCCAACTTAAGGAGAAGGCTGAGAGGAAGATACGGCCAGAGGGAGGGTAGCGTAAAGACGTGGAGCGTATCCGTTACAGAAAGTACAATTGTGGAGATGACGGGACTTTCCATTATTCTGTCATGGAGATCCAAAGCGACGACGACGTTCGCGCAATGATGGAAGCTAATGCTAAGATTCCAATGGGACGTAGTCTCTTGGAGCTGTACGTGGACACAATACGCACTCCGGAAGAAATCATTCATCTTCTGCGACCACCCCCACCACAACAAGTCATACCGGAAAGAGTCATCAACCACTACTGTACACTTCACTGTCAGGCCCATGTTATGTACAGGGAAGAAGATGGTGTGTATTTTAGTGGTCCAAACACCATTTATTCCAGGCTTAAGAACAACATCACCTTCGCCGAACTGAATGAAAAACTAGCGGAAAAGGTGCAGCTGGAGGGTGAGGAGCAAACGATCACTCGTATCATTTATCGCTGCCCCCGGATCGGCGAAGGTAATCGTATTCGGTGGTGCGTAATGACTATCAAGACTGACAAACACGTTCGACAGATGTTTCAGCAGCATGAGATGTTTCAACCTCATACTCGGAGTCCTATCGAATTGTGAGTCGAAACCACTATTTCCACCAATGAGATCATCCGTCGGGTTATCCCTCCAGCGGTCCAATGGCCACTACCAGAAAATGTTTGGTGGAAGTAGTTTCGATCATGTTTTCCTCTCGTTTCGTTTTTAATTTTCTATTCTTGTATTTCTGAAAATTTTGTTGTTTATTTCAGTCTTTTTTCTATATTATATTATGTTCCAATTTTTAATCTCTCACTTTCTTTTTCTTTAATATTAACGTAATTAAATTATAAATAGATATAATCATTTTTATAAATTTATTTAGGTATTTATAAATTAATATATAATTAAATAAAAAAAATTGCAAAACACAATTCAGAAGTCACCCTAGGGGCCGACTTCTGAATTGCATTTTAAATTTTTTTTGCAAAACACAGTTCAGAAGTCACCCTGGGGGGGGGGGGGGGGGGGGGGGGCGACTTCTGAACTATTTTTTTTTGCCTACTTTGGTAAATAACCCACAATGTGCATTATTTTGGTATATAATTTTTCTTTTGCACCTCAATGATTTTTTTTAAAAGATAGTTAGATACCTTGCCGGAGTTTTCTTTATTTCCAACAATAGTTTGACAGGCCAGCCTCCAAGATTCAGGTTTCTGTTTATAAAAGCCAAAGTTCAAAAGATTAGTTAATTTCAAAATCTAGCATCCATGCCAATATGAAAGGAACTTCTTGATAAGCAACTAAAGCAAGTGTTAGAGAGAGAGAGAGAGCATGCCTTCTTAAGATATTTGAGTTCAGTATTTGTCCTTTCATTTAAAAGATCCTTTCCTTCAATGATCTGTAACAGATGAATAATAAATATGTACAAACTCAATTGAAGATTATCTTAAAAAAACTCATACGGTTGCTTCATTCAAAAACTATAGGACAATTCTTGAGTGTGGACATTCGTAGCACTTTTTTAGAAATTGTTCTCAAACAAAAATTTCCCCAAAGAACTAAGGAAACTAATAATTACACTATTATTATAATTATAGTAAATAAATAAATAAATAAATAAATAAAAGGGTGCACATAGACATGTTAATATGAAAACCTATGAAGCACAGACACAAATACCGAATACGCAGACACTTATTTTAATTTGAAAAATATTAAAAAATACAATTAATTGAAGTGTCGTGTTGGTGTCGTGTGTCCGACAGACTCACAATACGTGTCGGACACCGAACACGTCTTCTATCAAAAGTGTTGGTGCTCTTTAGATGACAACTGATATACCTCGACAATGCAAGTTCCACAGCTACCCCCTCCCCCGCAGTTCATCAGCTTCCCCTGTTATTGAAAAATATATATTAATTAGAATGTTTTTGATTAATTATTTATATATGCACAAATTTTTCCAACGAGTATATTCTGAACATATTATTCTAGTAATTTTTTTTCATATATATATATATATATATATATATATATATATATATCCAAACTAATAAAAAAATATAAAAAAAATGTACATGTCACTACTACTACTATATGTTATAGACTTATAGTGATTGGATTGGAAGTGTGTGGTGTGAGACTTACATAGGTGGCATAAAGTTCAATCTTGTTATCCAACATTATGTTCCTCAATAGCTTCTCTCCGCTTATTGCCTTCGCTTTATCCACCGGCAACAACCCATCACCACCTGGTTTTGGCTGCAAACATTTTTCATTTCAATAATATTGGCACACATTATGATAAACCATAATCTTTAAAAGCAAAATCTTTAAATAAAATGTGAAGTAGGTAAGATTAAAGATTACCCCGATGAACTCTAGCTCTATTTCAGGTGGAGGAGATTCTGGTGAATTTGCCGCGAAACAAACTGAATTGGGTTGCCGCCGGGGAGAATAGTTAGTTGGATTCCGGTTTCCGGCGGTGAGTTGAACGGAGGCGAATATGTTCATATTCATAGAAGCCATTTCCTTTTCTCCCTACCTTCTTTGTTTCTCTTTGTTGTTTATCTTGTGATAACAATGCATAGATAGACATTAGGCATTAGACATTGTAGCTACATAGTTTTGTCCCCTTTTTATAGGGAATGTTAGTGGGGGTGGAGGAATGTTAGTTTTCGGGGTTTGAACCTAGACCTCCTTGTTGCACTCATTTGGAATCCCTTATATAGCTCGTCAACTAAGCTATCTAGTTGGGATAAACCATCACTTTATACTTAAACTATCACACTCGCTTGCATAAAAAAAACTATCACACTCGCTCAAATTTAATTCATAAATTATGAAAATGTATTAAATAGTCTCCAAAATTTATCTTCTTCCATCAATTTAGTCTGTGGAATTTACTCTTTAGGGACTAAATCGATGTATTTAAATAAACTTTAGGAACTATTTAATAGGTTATTATTGTATAGAGGCTAAATGTGAGAGGGGATATTTAAGAGACTAAATCAAGGATTTACTCTCTTATTTATTTAACAAAACTAACAAATACATTCAAATAAAAGTAAATATATGGATCGGGTTCCACTCCAAAGTCTCGAGTTCGAATGATGTGTGTGACAAAAATTATGTTGAGAGGAGAAAATATCACAGACCGACAAAGTATACACATGGCCAGCCAGATTTCTCGACGTAAATTAATCACTAACAAAGCCGAATGGATTTTGCCCACCACGATATAAAGGTAAATACATATAAATACAGGGTCGTCCACCATAAATTTTTTTTTTGTCTGCGTGATAGTTCGTTAGTCAAATGAATATGATGGTTTGCAGCAATTATCACTTCATTTTCGGTGTTGGAAATACTTCATGGTGAAAAAAATTTGGTAAGTCTAGTGGTTTGCAGTAATATTGGTTTACTATTTGTGGATTCTATGAACATACATAAATAGTTAAAGGGGGTGTTTGGCAAAAATTGTGATTTTAACTGGTACGGTGCTGTAGTACCGTACCGGTTCGGTGCTACAGTACCATATCCGTTAAATTCCAGAAAAAAGGTTACGCATTTAGAAGTTTTTTTATTCATTAATGGCATTTTAGTCATTTCATAAGGCTGAAGTTCTTCTTGATATGCAGAGTTATCTCTTCACTAGATATATGTTCAAATGTATCTCATAGTCTTTCTCTAGAATAACTCTATTGCTTTGCATCATATATTGGAGTGGTTGAAGAACCCGGAAAGGCCTACAACATTCAAGAAGAGTTTATCCAGCAAGGGTATTTCTCTCCACCGACACTAACTGAGGTCCTCGACCCCTAGTAACTCTCTTCCTTCCTCTCTCCTATATGAACTGCTCAATCAGAACTGCCCTAGAAGCTAAGCCACTGAGGTCACTACAAACTTGTCCCACAAGCTTCTCCTTCAATTGAGAGTGTATCATAAAACTTACCTTCCTTTAAACTTATTTTTTTTCATGCAATTAATTGAGAGTGCATCATAAGACTTCTTTGGAAATCAAAGGCAACACAACTCAAAACCGCAATTAATTAACGAACCTGAATCTCCTACGACCAAGTTATGGTACCGTCGCTGTTGTCTATAAGCAGGAGGATACGGATTGGATGACTATAATTTAACATCTAAAAATAGAGATAAACTACAACTTTAAATTTAGACCATCAAATCAAAATTCTACGACCAAGATTGCTACTGCTGCTAAAGTTAACAAGAGGATCCATTTCCTTAATTAACCTAGTCGAACAAAACAAGATTTGATTGCAAATTCAATTAATGTAATTCTTTTTATAGTAAAAGCCCATTTTAATACCCGACAATTTTTTGACGAGACAAATTGGTCCCCGCAATTTTTTAAGACAATTAAGTCACAAACATTTTTTTGACCAAAATCTCAAAACAGAGACATCTATCTATATATCTATATAATTACTTATATTGTATGAAAAATGATATTTTGCTTTTGAAAATATAGAAATTGATTGTTGTTTCTCCATATTCCTTTAATTTTTATCCAAATAATTTCAGTTTACAAAAGAAAAATCCAAATGATTTCAGACGTTGCCAATCAGTGGGTGCGCTACATATTGAGCTGAAGTCATTAAACTTTGAAGTGCAATGGTTGATTCATTCATTTACAATAATTAAACATTTCAAATCCAATTGTCCCTTCGATTTTTTTCCCAATTAAATAATACTTGAAGCTTCATGTATTATGGGCTTATGGCACAAATGCTTTGCGTCCCCTTCCATTTCTTTATCTCTCTGTGATTAAAATATTCATATAAAGCTTTATCTGTAGGAATATTCTTTTTTACTCTCTTTTCATTTTTTCCTCAGTCACATTTATTCTTTTTTTTTTTGCTTTCTAAAATAATGAATATGAACTCAGCAGATTGGAAAACACCAATCAACACTATTTTTAAACTCATTAACTATAAAAAAAAACTGATGGAATATATAGTGATTAGTAGTATATTACTACTATTAATTAATATTATAGGACTCTAAAAGTCATATTCCTACTCACTTTATAAACCCTATCCACTTACTCACACATCCGACTTACTCACTCTTATTTTCAGCTCTATTTTTTTTTCTCATCTTTACTATAAATCATGGTTGCTCTTTGTTGGTGTGCTATTGCCACTCTGAAATTTATGTGCTTTTCCTTTCAATTGGCTTTCGCACATGCATGATTGTGTGACCTCTCAAATACATTATAAAAAGGTTGGTAATGTTCACTTCTTTTTGCTTATTAGAAAAAACAATTCTTAGTTTTATTTTTTTTTTATAAAATGTGGTTAATACTCTCCATGGCTTGCACACAACAAAATAATTGATCCAATTGTTTTTTAAAACATTGAAAAGCTGAATTCCTCTCCAAAAGAGTAAGAGAGTATAGATTAGTCAATAACCTGAAGATTAGCGATAGCAGTAGTACTTGCTTCTACCTTACCCTTTAAAGTTACTTTATATAGAACTGCAAATGAATCTTGTCCAAACCCTAAAGATTTCCCTAAAGTAAATCTTTGAATAGGGGAAAAAATAGAATACTCAAAGCACACAAAAAACAATTAATAAAATAACATACATGTAAATGCTTTGATCCCCATTGTTAGTTTCAAAGTTGTAAGTCAGAGACACCCTACTCCAGCAAGTATTTGAGGAGAAACCAGAAATTGTGCAGCAACTAAATTAAAATGAATGAATATTAAAGGCAAGCAATAATATTACATGTTACTAAATATTAAGAGACCTCAGGAGTAATTTTGCCTAAAATATAATAAAAACATGTTCACAACGCGTGCATCCCTCTAGTTAGTATTTGATGAGAGACTAATTGAAGTATTATTCATTTCATTGGCTGCAACTGTTTTATTTCTCTGTTACCACATTACTACTTCATCTCCACTGTTTCAAAACTCAATGCTCTCTCGCAATCCCCAACGAATTCTCTTCTCCCTTCGTTCATTCCAATCATCCCTCAAACCAAACCCTAATCCTTCAATTCCATTCTCACCAAACCCTTTCTCTTCATCATCTTCTTCTTCTCCTTCATGGCTATCCGTACCCGGAAACCCACTCATCCATTGGCCTTCACTTCTCCCAACAACAAACCCCACTCCAAACCCAAACCCAAACCCTAACCCGAACCCAATACCCGAACCAGATTTCTCACGCGATCATTTCACCGTCATTTCCAATCTCATTACTAACCCTTCCGTTTCACCCGGTTCAGAATTCCACGATGAACTGAACCGAATCGGAATTGAACCAGATTCGAATCTCCTTCGCGCGTTGTTTGATCATTTTAACTTTTCGACGAAGCTTCTGTACTCGCTGTTTCTCTGGGCGGAGAAACGACCCGGGTTTAGACTCGACCCGGGTTTATTTGACTCCATGGTTAATGTCCTTGGGAAAGCCAAGGAGTTTGACTCTGCTTGGAGTCTTGTTCTTGATCGCATTGATAGAGATGATGGTGATGAAGATGAAGGGAAGTTGGTTTCTGTTGGTACTTTTGCTATCTTGATTCGACGATACGCTCGTGCAGGTAACTGGAATATTTTGTGATTTAGGTTTCAGTTTATGAATTTTTATTGATTGAATTAAAGTGTATATTTGGATTATGTTTGGGGTTAGAGTTTGCAAAACTTGATTTTACTTAAGCAATTGACAAATGTTACTTTCAAAGGTTTGAACCTAGACCTGCTTCTTAAATTTACTAATTAGAGTGAGTATCTAGGTAGTTATTTGAGATTGGAAAATTTTATTGTTTGAGCAATGAGATTGGAAAATTTTAGAATAAACTGATTTAGTCCTTAAACTAACACTATTTCTTAATAAGTATCCCCTCAAGTTTGTGAAATTCATTCCTTTATTCCTTGAAATTTTGTGATACATCACATTAATCCCTATAAATACTAAGTATAAAACTTTAGAGGCTAATTTCCAGTGTTATCAATCGCGAATTGCGGAAAATAGCGGTTTGCTCAATTTTCACTATGCTATAGTGCTATAGCGCTACTATAACCTCTATTTGACAATATTGAAGGGCATATCGTGAATTCCAGACAATAGCGGATTGTTCAAATTCTGATATGCTATAGCGCCGCTATAGCCGCTATTTGACAACACTGCTATTAACTTAGGTATGTAATTATTATTGAATTTGTAATGTAGCATTTAATTATGTGAATATTTTTTTGTTTAATACACGTGTAAGTGTAATTTTTGTTTTTCACACCTCAAAAGCATTTAAACAAAGCAAATCACAATTTTACAGTTGGACGATATAACCTTGCAATTTAGGTTTTCAAACTGTTCAGTAGTCAATTTGGATTTGGTATGTTGCAAGTGACAGTGTGGTTTTGCCAATGCCTTTCTGATTCTTTTCGTAACTCAAGTGGTGGCTAATTTTATCCAAATTAGTCTGTTTTTTATGTTATGGGGAATAAATGTTTTTTTTTCAATCTTAAAACTTGCAGGTACGCATAAAGCTGCGATTAGGACGTTTGAGTTTGCAAGGAATAAGAAGGCAATTGTGGATTCTGGCTCAGAAATGAGTTTATTTGAGATATTGATTGATTCACTTTGCAAAGAAGGGTCTGTTAGGGAAGCTTCAGAGTATTTCCTATGGAGAAAGGAGACAGACTTGGATTGGGTTCCGTCAATTCGGGTGTATAACATAATGCTAAATGGATGGTTTCGAGCTAGGAAACTCAAACATGGCGAGAGACTGTGGGAAGAGATGAAGAAGGAGAATGTGAGACCAAGTGTTGTGACATACGGTACCCTTGTAGAAGGATATTGTCGGATGCGCCGTGTTGAAAAAGCACTTGAGATGGTTGGCGAAATGACCAAAGAGGGAATTAAACCAAATGCAATTGTATATAATCCAATAATTGATGCATTGGCAGAAGCTGGGAGATTCAAAGAGGCTTTGGGCATGATGGAACGTTTTCATGTGTTGGAAATAGGCCCCACTCTTTCAACATACAATTCTTTAGTGAAAGGGTTTTGTAAAGCTGGAGATCTTTTAGGTGCTAGTAAAATTCTTAAAATGATGATAAGTAGAGGTTTTCTTCCAAGCCCCACCACTTATAATTACTTCTTTAGGTACTTTTCAAGATGTGGAAAAATTGAGGAGGGTATGAATTTATATACCAAGATGATTGAATCTGGTCATACCCCAGATAAGCTAACTTACCATCTTTTGTTAAAGATGTTATGTGAAGAGGAGAGGTTGGAATTGGCAATTCAAGTTAGCAAGGAAATGAGGAATAAAGGTTATGACATGGACTTGGCTACAAGTACCATGTTGATTCATTTGCAATGCAAAATGCACAGGTTAAAAGAGGCTTTTGCAGAATTTGAAGACATGATAAGAAGGGGTCTAGTTCCTCAGTATCTCACATTCCAGAGAATGAATGCTGAGTTAAAGAAAAAGGGTAGGACTGAAATGGCTCAAAAACTTTGCCACATGATGTCCTCTGTTCCCCATTCTACCAACTTGCCAAATACTTATGGTGAAAACAGAGAGAATGCATATGCTCGAAGGAAATCTGTAATTCAGAAAGCCAAAGCATTTTCTGATATGCTGAAGGACTGTAAAGACCCCAGAGAACTTGAGAAGTTTAGAAATTCATCAGAAAATGCTGTCTCAACTGCGAACTCTTTGATAGAGGATATTAAGAGAAAGACAAGTACAAGATGAACATCCGCGATCTCAGTATCAGCAGGGAGGAAGTTGTGGACAGTTTAAACACACAGGAACCAGTTCAAACTTATTCACTGTTGAGAATCAGAGGGTTTTGAACCAAAATGTCTGCTAAACTTCCCAATGCTATTTGTTAGGCATCACAGCAATAGTGACTGAACTGATTCCATGTGCAAAATTTGCTACTTGTTAGCTAAATTTTGGATATTAATCAATGGAGATTGAAACAACTGAAGTTAAAGACATTGGTTCAAGTGGCCTTAATCTTATAAAGGTTGAGTAATTGGATTAATCTTCGTTCTTCTTTTGAGCCCATAATCCAGAAGGTTTGGCTGAAAATCAATATCTCAGGAGGAAATTTTTGATTTTGCTGATAAATTTTCTAACCCGACTTAATGTTGCAGGTACTCCTTGGCTTCATTGTTGCTGTTGGAGCACAGTAAGCACTTCTAATGACATGTAACAATAGTAGTCATAGATATAAAATATTCTCGTTTTGGTAACAAGACATACTTCATTGTAATTTATAGGAGAGAACTTTACTGGGGAAATAACCATTTTGGTTCCTAAATGTGTGAGGTGTTGTCATTAAAGTTCAGGAAACACCCCCTAAGTGTCTCTTTTGTTTGAGATTTTAAGGGCTAAATTGACGAACAAAAATACATTTGAGAACCAACATGTCTAATAAAAAACACATTAGAGGACTAAAATGATTTACGAAAGAGACATTTGTATATGTATTTGCAATTTCATATTTTATATTCTTGCAACTATTGGATACTCAGATTAGCAAGTATGCATTCTATCGGTTCTCTTTATTGTTTTCTACTATTCACTAGAACTTGCACCCGTGCATGCACGGGCGGGTGAAGTAGATTAACAATATAGCTAACATAATATATACAATTGAGTATACTTTATTTTGTTAATTTGATAAAAATATTTACGAAGATATAACAACCATTAACTTGGAAAACTATTAGTCTATAATAATGTAGAAATATCAATAAATTGATTATATATTATTAAAATAGATGCATCATTTAAACTAAGTTTAACGAAATTGTTAACGCCAAAGATCAATACATAAATTGTAACTCTAACAAAAGAAAGTCCATTATTTAAAAACACTAAACAGCAGGTTACACAAAATAAAGAGAAAAGATGAAATTATAATTAACAAAAGTACCTATTCGACAAATACATATGTCAAATACATATATCTTTCAATGTCGAATACATATATCTTCAAATTATAACAGTTAAAGTTGACCTTTTGTTTACATATCCATGATGGCCAAAAAGGGCATATGTGTGTGTGTGTGTGAATAAAAACATACAACTGATTTCAATAACGAAAAACAATGCTATTAACTATTGATTTCTGTACTCATTATCTTCATCGTCTTCACCAAATGAGGGTCAATTAACTGATGTCTCTAGTCGATCAATTTGACTATTTTCATCATCACCACCACATGAACTATAGGATAAGTTGAGGATGAACTATCTTCATTTGTATTCATCAATAATGTTTTATTTAAATAAATTTGAAACGACCCTAAAAAATATATGCGAAACACACCCTAACGCTACTCAAAAGTTCATGTAGACTACAAATAGCACGCACATGAGTTTCAAAAAATCCTTATTACAGGACCCCTGTTAACAATGGCGGAAAAAACATCATTTTTAAGCATATACGCATATACATGTGGCGGCAGAGTAATGACAACTTAAGGACAAACACTTCTTGGAATAGTAAAGCGATTCACCAATAAGCTTGATAAATATTTAACTAATTTGCATAAAAATAATAGGTATTGAATAAAATGCAAACTAAATAGTGTGCTTACATCAAATGTTCGAATAACAGATAGAAATTCCACATTTTCCAATTTGCTTGCTATATGACATAGGCAATATTCGAAAACCAATTAACAATAATTAGGTTAAAATTGGATCATCTGCTTTTATACTCTCTCAATCATCCTCTACACTCTCTATCTCTCTCTTAATTTCTTATCATCTCTCTTACTTTTTCTCTATCTAAAATATAGTATTAATTTAGGTATTTTATGAGAAAGGTAGAGAGTGTAGAGAATGATCGAGAGAGTGTAGAGGAAGAGGATCCAAATCCCAAAAAAGTTAGCTTACATTCAAAACAAATCTAAAAAGACGGAGCAGCAGGCAGCAGAGAATCCAAACTTTAAAAAGACATATGTACCTAACAATAAATCAAAAACTACATTTCTTAAACAAAACTTAAAAACTGAGATACATTGCGAACTTATTGTGAATATTTTTTTGCTTTTATTACCTTAACTATTCGGATTTTATTTGTATATCCAGTCATTTTTCCCTTCAATAGGATCTTGTTTGTATATCCAAAACTTCACATTTTCCCTTCTGATATACTATATTTTGAGTTATTGTAGGATAATCATTCATAAATTTGCTGTCTTAATTTTATTTGGAGTAATTTTGTTGTTTCAGCTACGTCCAAACAACCAATGGTTTTGACACTTAATCACCACCCAATAACTTCCAGAGCACCTTATAACAGCCAAACTTTCACGAAACTTCAATTCCCCTATATTTTTTGGCCTAAATTCCACTTAAAATAGGCACATATATGAAAGTTCTATCCAGAATTTCTTCCACAAAATAAAGGCATGTCAAATGGTAAGTTAAAGTTTTTTAAGAATGGATCTAGCTAGCTTTATCATTTCTCTCGTTAAAATAGAAAATTGAAACCCCCCAAAAAAATATGGCTAACACAGACAAAACATTCTTATATAAAGTACCATAATTTTATCTGTCTAAGTCAATTTTTTAAGAAAAGGGTATTGCATTTTCTGTGTTTTTTATGCTTTGTTGTATGCTTGCTTTTATCTAATTGACAAAACAAATAGGAAACAAAAAGGGAAAAAAAACCAAAAAATAGTTATTCCTTCTCTTTAAGTTACAAATCAGAAAATAGAGTAATTTGAGGGGGCACTCCCTCTCCTCTCCACTATCTCTGTTTCTCGAAATCTCTCTCTCCCATCATAACATCTCTTTCCCTCAGCCATTTTCTCTCGATCCTAATCTCTCTCACCACCCTACTCCTTATATCTCCACCGTGCTCCACCGCCCCTCTCTCACTCTTCTCCCTCATTTCTCACCAAACCTCCATCTCACTCTCTATTCTCTCTCTCTCTCTCTCATGCCTCTTTCATCTCGGTTTTTCTTTCTCCCTCCCTAAATTGTCCCTCTCTGCTCCCTCACTAATCAGGCTTTATGCTGAAAAAAACCTTTTGCGCCTAAACTCTACTCCAATCATAGCCACACAAAGGTTTGGAAGTCATAAGTGTTTTGAGTTGAATGAAAATAATGAGTCTTTGATTCTAGAAAGAAGAATTCAAATGTGGAGGCATCGTGGAGGTATTCAATGCTACAGTTATGTTATTGCTACATGACAAATAGGATTGGAAATCGCATGTGATGTTTTGCAGGATTTCAGGAACGATTTCTCTCTCTCTCTCTCTCTCTCTATAGCAGTTTAACCATTTATCTCTAATATTTTTATTTGTAGACAAAAAAAAAACTCAGAAACCGAGGTCATATCATCATTGTGATGCTTTATGTTTGTTTTTTTAGAAAACAGGTGCCTTATGTATTGAGAATGACTATACTCAGTCATTAGCGCAGGATTATCGGTAACCCACCATGTCACTTATTAATTAGTGCTTGTCTTTTCCTTTTTGTTCCTTTCCATTAAATTTTTTAATAGTCTCTCTTAAATTAAAGGTTACGCCTACCTTTCTCCGTCTTTCAATTTTTTTCATTTAATTAATTTATTTCTTTTATTTGACTGAAATTTATTTATTTCTAAATTCACTTTCTTCATTCCATCAGACCCCAATCCCAACTATCTATCTTCTCTCTCTGTTTTTTTGATAAGCCTCTATCTTCTCTCTTCATTCCTAATCTCATTTCTCTATCTTCTTTCCATTCTCTCTCTTTCTCTTCTTTTGCATTCTATTGCGAAGCTTTTTTCCTCTCTTTCTCACTCATCTCTTCCAAATTCCTTGAGTACTTCTGTAAAAACCTGTCACCTTGCCCATAAGCTGTACCATTTTTTTGTATTTGAAACCTGCACCCATGCACTGTACCCAAACATTTCCATTTTTATTAAAAAGGCAACTATTCATCCATTCAAATTACTGTTCACCATATCCCACACTCAACCAAAAGCTGTTTTCCCCCAAACCCACACATTATTGATTTCATACCCATTTTCATTATTAATTTTTCCCAAACCCACTCTTTCTCCTAACCACACACTCTCATTATTCCCAACCCGTGACTCACCACCCCTTATTTCTCTCAAGTCCCAACATCTCCCTAATTTTTCTCAACTACTCACTCATTTATCACAAACTTGAAACATCTCCACGGCTCAGTCATTCACCCTCATTTCCAAAATCAAAACAAATCCTCTCCTCTCACTCACATCACACTCACCCTCATATTTACTTTCACCTTCTCCTCTCTCAAGCTCAGATATTCTCCTCTCTTAAGCTCAAATCCTCCCACTCAAAGCTCTGATTTTCGATTCACTCTTGAAGCTCTCACCCTCTGTCAAACGCCGCCGCTCACTCTGTCGTTTCTACTGCCACGACTCACCTCAATTTTTGCAGTTCACCTTATGCTTTTTTACACTTCTCCCTCTCCTTCTCTATCTGGCAACTTAAATCCCTCCCTCCACCGTCTTTGTACACAACGCTATGGCGGCGATCTTTGCATCACGACAACATGCAGCTCACATGTCGCGTTTTTCTTGTCAGATCTGGGTTGAATCTTACTCGCCTATTTGTGCCTTCATTGTTATGTAAGATTAGCACTAAGCAATTTCCTAAGCAGCTGATTTGCGAACCTCGTTGTAAATCTCACGCTGGATTTGCTCTCACATGCAAACAAACGGCTGATTCATTTTCTCCATCAAATTTTTATTCTAATTTCTAGATTTGTATTTTTTTTGATCTTTTTGGTTCTTCTCAGCTATATTTATTCATTTATGTTGTTTTGTTCATTGTTTTGTTAGTAAAAAAATAACAGCAGAATGACATGACCAAAATACCACTTTTTAAAATGACATGACATGACCTACACGCAATTCACTATTCACTCTGCAATTCACTATTCATTCCCTTAAACTATACACAAACAGTAGTAGTCTTTGAGACATGCAAACATGCACTGTAGCTAAACAGTACCACCGTGACTATTCACCACATCAGTCCACTGTTTGCTCTATACCACACTCTACATTCAAACCACTTTCATTTCAAATTACACCGGCGGGAATGAAAATTGCGGCCAAACTTGGCTGAAAATTTCACGAAAAAATTGGCGCAAACCATACTCTTTACCTTTTAGATTCTAAGATTTTCATCTTTATTCATAGTGTAGTATTAGTTTTTTTTTGGGTCAAATAGTGTACTATTAGTTTGAGACGTAGTCGGATAATATTAGTTTGAAGCGTAGTTGGATGCTATTAGTTTGAGACGTCCGTAATAAAATAGAACAAAAAAATGATGTGTTTGGTTCAAGTTTATATTAAATCGTAGATTTTTTTTTCCTCTGTAACAAAATATAAACAAAAAAAAAGTCTATGATGGAATCAAATGCATACTTTTTTTTGCTTATATTTTGCTACGAAAGGAGTATTTTTAATAAAGATTTCATTTAAAATTGTCCATAGATTAAGATTTTAATTAAAATTTGGCCATAAAAGACTTGCGGTTAACTCATTGAAGTTAGGAAATTTATAGAGACTAAATGAGGCTATACTCCCATCACAATCTTCTGAGGAAGCTCATGCCTGCTGAATCATGAGGAAACTCAAATAGGAAAAACACATATATGTGAAAAATGTGAATAACTAAATAAGAACCAATTTTTGCTAAAAGTTTTTTTTGTCAACTGAGTTTACCTTCATAGAGGGTAGAGCCCAAAGCCCAAAGCTCAAAGCTAGGCTTGATACAATAACCCAATAAGTCATTTTCCTCAATAATTTTGATGATAACAAACATGGTAATATAGAACAATTTGTCTTAGAGTTATTTAACATGTGTTTTGAGCGTGCAGAAAACATTATGATACCTTGTTGTATCTTATTTACACACAAGTCACTCACATATAGGCTTTTGCAGACAAAACGTCGGCATGCCAAATAAATTGAACGTATGCTTGATATGTCTCTCTGTTTTCTCATTCAACATGGTATCTAGAGTCAACTAAGAGACAACCTTAAAACCATGCTTACTCGGTGGACCCACTATCCTCCAATGGGATTTTTTTTGGCAAACTGTACTTCAATTTCGGTCAGCCACTTCTCCTTTGCTGCGACTCATTCCGACACCGTTTTCGGTCATTTTTTATCTATAATGGCTACTTCCGCCCCGTCAGCCACTTTCTCCGACGAATTTTTGATGAGCAGGCCCACCACCATCAGCGATTCCTCCAAACCGACCATTCCCCAAAAGCAGCACGTCGTTGTACGCCCTGAGACGCACCCACGCGTACACTCCACTGTTTCACGTTTTTTTCATATCAGGAAATAGCCGTCGCGCGTGACGACACATGTGGCGTCTGTTGTGAGTGGTGCTTCCACTATGGCGGTCAACTTGCCTATTTCACCAATGAGATTTAGTAAATAGACTATCTAGCTAATAGGTCAATGAGATTTAGTTTTAATTCGAGATCTAACGAAAACCTTTTAGATAATTTTATTTATATGACATCTTATCAAATTCTGCTTTATAATAATACATTTAAATATGTCAAAAATTTATGTAGGTCAATAGGTTTAAAGTAACATAAAACGCTTGCAAATTTGTGATTTAATACAAAGTACAAAATTTAGTATAATAATAGTAACAATAAAAAATAGGGTTAAATATGCTTGTGGTTCCTATAAAATTTGGATTTTTTGATTTTAGTGTCTCAAAAAAGTTTCATGTACTTTTGGTCTCCAAGTTTTTTTCATCAATTTAGTTCTCGTGACTTTCAATAGCACTTAGAAGTGCTACAAAAGGTCCAAAGCAACGCTAATAAAAATCACGAGGGACTACAACTGATGAAAAAAACTTGGGGCAGTTAAAAGTAGGTGAAATTTTGCTGGGGCCCTAAATTTT
This sequence comes from Astragalus glycyphyllos, assembly GCA_963573325.1. Lineage (NCBI taxonomy): Eukaryota > Viridiplantae > Streptophyta > Magnoliopsida > Fabales > Fabaceae > Astragalus > Astragalus glycyphyllos. The sequence continues at coordinate 86,300,752 of OY754309.1, read as the reverse complement.
ATAGGGATCATAAACATATTTAATCCTAAAAAATATTATCTATGTTTAATTAAGTAGGCTGGCCTGGTAGGCTTAGAAGACTTTTGTCGGTGGCCCGTGGTTTGACATTTTTAGCTAAGTAGGACTTAAAAAAACCTTGATCTTATCTACTTAAAAAAAGCCCGGGCATGGCATGAGCCTGACGTAGGCTGGGCCATAGATCCCCGTCAGTCGGCCTGACTTATTCCCACCCTTCACAAACTTTGTGACTTCTCCCCTCCCTACGGGGAAGTTATATGGTTCCAACTATTACACTTGGGGGTTCCAACAACCGTCATAAATTTCATACACAAACACAAAACAAAAAGGACTAGAAGTCATCCGTGAGATTTTAAGGGCACCCCCTTGACAGAAATAGTAGACGCCACACTCTAGAAGCTCCTTAGTCTTGTAGATATACTCCAAGGAGGCCACAGATGATTCATAAAAAAATTGACTAGTCTTAGTCTTAGCGAGAAGCCATTTCCATAAGTAATGTTTAACTACAAACAATGTCTTTGATAGATTTAGGATTTTATCTAAGAAAATTCTCTGATTCCTGGTTTCCCAAATAGCCCATAGAACTGTGTGTCAAATCATGATCAGTGTCTTCCTATTACAGGTCGGGAATACACCATGATAGAGGCTCGAGAATAGGTAGGAAGGTCCACGGGAAGGACCAGGGCCAACCCCAACCACTTAGAAACCAAAAACCATAAACCGATCGCGACGTCGCACCTAATGAAAAGATGTGAATCTATCTCCTTGTACCCCTCCCAGGTCTGTCTTCTGGTATCTTCTCATAAAGAACATTTAGTATCTTCAGTCTCAACAATGACCCTTCTAAGAAGTAGATTTTCCGGAGATGAGAGCCTATTCATCAGAAGACGCCATGCAGAAGCTAGGACCTTGTGTGGTGCATCATTACTACACTATTTATCCAAGACATACTCCTCTAGTGGATGTATCACAGTGGATGTAACATGCTCTAGACGCAAGTGTATGTATGCTGATTTCACTAAATACACCCATTTATTACAATGCATAGTACCCCTATCTGAAGAAATGTTGATGTTGGTCAAGAGTGTCAAAAGCTCATTGACCAACTCCACCTCCCAACCAAAAGGCCCCTCCTCCACTGAGAATTCCCATTCCTATGACCTATCTCTACAAACTACTGTGTCTGCCACCATTCCTTGAAATTTGGGATTGAAAAAAGCCTAGGAAATCATACCTTGAGGGAGGAGTCTCCTATCAAACATCATTCAAAAATTGGATAGTCTTCCCAACACCGATTTTATGAGACATGCCCTCAAGAACCAGTCATGCACAATGTCGGGTATGGATCCCACACTGAATAGATCTTGCCCCCAAAGGAAGCAAAGTACAACGAACTTAGCCCAAGAAGGTCTAGGGAGTTCACCACGACTGCCCCATACTTCCCCACCGAGACTTATTGCTAGGGTTAAAAATCCTAATATCTTTTACTCGGAAGCACCCTCATTTTTGGGCTTACAAACATCTGTCCAAGTAACCTCAGGAACTTTATTGCGGACATAGTAACCCCAAAGAAATTACTCTGAATTTGCATTGCCTCCTTTAGAACCTTGGTAGGCATCTTTAAGAAAGAAAAATATATAAAAGATAGAGATACTATTAAGTATCAAATTCATCAGGACGATACACACTCCAAAACAAAAAACCTATATTTCTAACTTTTTAGATGACTAACCAGAGTATTCTCGACAAATAATCAAATTATCACTATGAGTCTAAGGACAAAAACAAAAGATACTCGTTGAGACTCTAACATGCACCTTTTCATCCATCGACATGTGTCAAATACAAAATGAAACTACAATTACAATCACAATTTTATTAATTAATGACAAGATTTATCTTTGAATATAACTAGTATGTAACTCGTGCGATGCACAGGAAGCAATTTTGTGCATAATATTGAATTTAAATAATTTTTGTGAAAAATATGACGAAAAATATATATAAAGGAATTAAAGAATATCTAACAAACTATATATCTAATAAAAAGTAAAAAGATGGTCTGATTAGTAAAGATTAAAAACTTAAGTTGTGTACTGAAAAAATAATTTCAATTTGATAATTAGACAATCAATAGGCTTATAAAATAAAATATATATTGATTGGAAAAAGAGGTACAAACTACAATTGTCAATAAACTATGATCGTTACAATGAAAAAAATATTATTTGATATAAGTTATGAAAGTAAATCTTTCTAAGAAATTAGAAAGTTTCTCATATTTGGTCAATATATATATATATATATCTCAAGACAAATAAAAATAAGCAGATCTTCTTTTTATGGCAAAAAAGATTTTGTACATAAATGTGTTTTTATAATATTAATTTCGTTAACATAATCTAGCTTGAGTGTCACCATGAAATCACTCTACCATCTTCTATGGAGGGTTGCAGAGAACATGCTATCATTTGCTACACTAGCTAGAAAAAAAAATATCAAATGTTTGTTTTGTACATATGTCTAAGTTGAGTATAGGTGTGAAATATTTAGATCCTAGAAGCACATTTACATTTATGAATAGATCATAATATCTTCTAATATATTTTCTATTATTTAATTTTTAATACATTTTAGGACTAAACATAAGTGCGGTTGGTGTTGTTTTTCAATCGCATCACGACACATGGATTAGTTTGACAAAATAACTAAAAGACAATTAATAATATTAATAACAAATTCATTCATAATGTCGTGATCAGAAAACAACACTAACCTCAGTTTTTTCCTATTTTTTTTTACCCAAGAGCACTTGGATGATATGGTGGGTATCTTCCATCTTGACCAAGGTTCTGGGTTCAAATCCAGCCTTGGGCATGCAGCAGTGTTAAATCTATTGAGGGAGAGCTTTGCCGTCCATTGTGGTCCTACACGGCTCGAGGGATTAGTCTCTGTAGTCACGCACGAAGGATACCCGATTTATACCAAATTTTTTTTTCCTACTTTTTATTACGTTTACCAAAGTCTTTGCTTTTTATATTTATTTATTTATTTACTAACTTTAACTATGCTAAGCGAACTCAAAATGTTAAGTGAAGCATTCATATGTTCAATCCTCATTCTCGATTGCCTGAGTGATTGTGTTTTAGGGTTCACGAAACACACTCTAATAAATTGAGTTTAGGTATTTCATCACACTTCCAACCCCAACGCTAAGAACACTCTTTGTCGTTATTGTTGCTCTTATTTAGATCTAGTTTTAATCTGCATCAAATCTGCACGAAAGAAATCAATCTGATTATACCTAACAGAGGCATGCCAAAATTATTACTGGTTATTCTTCTGGTATGTCTTGTTGTGGGCTTTAATCATTGAATGTAAAATGGGGGTCATGAAAATTACTTTTGACTTCTAATAAGATTCAGCGTTGTAAGTATTCTTCCTCTATGTAATCTTGTTTCAATCGATTGTCTAACTATGTCACACTGATCTTATATACTGCTCTAAGTCACACCGATCTTATATACTTCTCTATGTCGGTTGACCATGTGATGCACATGGTGTGTTAGAATCATGAATACATCTAAAAAACCAAGAATATATCAAAATTAAAACCACATTATCTATCTTTTCTAAAGGACTTAGCTTTGAAATTGAAATTTCACCCGTACTCCTTAACCTAAATGAGGTCATATTGGGCTGATATTTTTTCAAGTGAAAAGGGAAAACTTCATATTTTATCACCCAAATCGTCATTAAAGTAAATGAGATTCAAGATGTTTATTATGTTGGTAAATGATATTCAAGATGTTCGATTTTTCCTAATAATGGTATCAAAATCAGCTTGCATATTACTCATATAAGCCTTTGGAAGTTCTCTCTACCATTTTCAATCTCAATGCATAAATAATGAGGGGTTAAATGCATCAAATTCCAAAGCTACAGTCAACCTTACACTAAAAAATAACAATAGGAGACAAAAGAAGTCACAAAAAATTAACTTCAACAGAAGAATTTGTTCCAACTTTGATACCCTTTGATACCTGGTTCGAAACTGGCATTGAGAGAATTTGATCCAACTCTTTATAATTCTATAATAAATGAAAGCAACAACTACATATCCAAGGCAAAGAAATTATCTATAGTAGAGAATAATTGTCTTGTTGAGAGCAACAACTACATAAAAAAAACACAAAAAAAGCACCCCAAAAGGAGAAGCTCAAAAGGAAAAGCTTTTGTGCAGTCTTGTTGGGATCCATGGTTTGCTTTTTCCTCTGATTTTTATGCATTCAATGGGAGTAATGTCATTTGATGCAAAATTTGCAACAATGACAAAATGTAAAATAAAGTAAAGTTGCAAATTGAAATTGTTAGAGATAAATTCGAAAATGTTAGAAAACTTCTGGATTCATCAAATTCTTTACTTCAGGAAACCAAAGGAAGATGTTAGAAATCTACATGGTTAATAATAACAGAAAAACACACATCAAATGAGTATTGAACCTTTTCAAAAAGTGTAACTTGTTGAGGTCTTATTCTGAAAAAGAAAATAGGTATGTACTAATATGTACTGTGAACTGCCATATTAAAAATATAAATTTTAAAATCTTTGAATTCCATTGAATATATATTTTAAAATTTGATTTTCAAAATTTATTGCAGAAAACAATGTTATGCTCATGTAACTTATGGTCATCAAAACATAATACCTATTAATAATATTACCTATTAATAATTAATAATCGGTAACAAAAAGTTTCATACTTACGTTTTAAATTCGAAAACTTCTTAATATCATTGATTAGCAAATTTGAGTTTTGGTAGTCAATGCATATTTGTTAATTAAGAAATTTTTTAACAATTATCTTGAATTTTGAATTAGTTTATATTAATTATTAATTATACTTATTATACCATTATGTGAAATATAATACGTGTAGTTCCTTTCTATTAGTTTTAAGTATTAATATAATATCTGACAAATTTGACTACGATGCCCAATTATGAAATTTTCTTCGGACAAATAACATAATATTTTTATCACCAAATAGCAAATATAGGTTTCACTCGTGTCCTATTTTTTCTCGCATCTTCAAAATAATTCTGTACAAAATGAAAAATTGTTATTTGTGGTCAACAAATGAGAATTTCTACTATTAATTTTTATTTTTTTTCATACTTATTGTTTAGATTTGGAAAAATATGGATACAATTAATTTTTCAGTTCATTTTCTGGATACAATTGAATAGCATATATAGACTCTATTATTTAAGCAAAACGGAATAATAAATTATACCATAACTTCCAATATTGACGGTTACAAATTTAATGTTATAAAGAGTTTTTGAATTTTATTTATTTTTTAATTTTCTAATATATAATAACTCGTTTTATTTTATTATAGGTGTACCTAATAGGATTAACATTTATTATTTGCTTCTCAAATTGATGTATGAATGACAATTGGCCTTGAGAAACATTTTGTTTTGTATTATTATTATAGATTTTGAAAGCTTGAATCCAAGCGGTTAACGCATTTCATCTTAAGAGGCAGATTCGGCAAGTACTTAACTTCAATTCCCAACGATAGAAAAATTTGAAGCCAAACTTTACTTACATTTCGACCGAACTTCAGATTAGTTAGGACTCGTTTCTCTAGATACCGGAACATCGACGACTAAAAAAAGAATTATTTTGTGCTCATCATGCTCTGATTGACTTCGCACTCTTGTATTTTCAGTCAGATAAGTCATCATTCAAATTCTATCACTTTTTCCACCTTTGATACCTGTTGGAAAAAAAGAAAAGCTTCGGCAGAATTCCTTTTTTCAACCTGGAATTGCAGACACAACAAATGGAAATGACTTATTATATGTACTCATAGTGGTCTGATATAACCTCAAAAGCATACCCACCTTAACTTTCTAACTTTCAACCCCATCCATGTTATGCAAATGGGAACCATCCTTTTTATGAAGATAACACAAAAGTCCTCCGTGTGTTCCGCTAGTGTGCCAGCCTTTGGCTTTTCCTTGGCAAAGATCATCAACTTATAATAGTGAGACAAATCCATATATGTAAAACTCGAGTAGTGGTACAATCTCACATAACCATATATCCACCATATATCCACCACCATTATTGTTAGTGCATAGTCATTAATCTCAAAGCCGTCAAAATGAGCTCAGCTTGACATGCCGGCCCAACTCACACGGTAAAATAGGTGGGATGTGCCAGTAAATATGAGCTCAAAATAATTTTGGCCCAGATCAACCTCGCCAAAAAAATTGGCCCGCAATGATTCGAGCTAACCCGATGGTCTAATATTTTAAAAAATTTACGTTGGTATTTTTCAAAAAAGAAAATTGGTCTGTTTTGCTTTCAATTCAAATCAGTTTCACTTTCAATTTTAAACTTATATTTGATAATTCATTTCACTTCCACATTAAGGCTGCACATGATTGTATTTAAAACCTAATAAATTTAAAAACATAGATTTGATTTGGCGGATTGACGGTCTAAAAGGGCATCTTGAGTTTTTATGTTTCTTGGAGTCTCGCGACTAAACTTATATTGTGGGGGACAACATAAGTTTCTATCTTCACCAATTCAACTGGTCCTGTAATATCATTCTTATTATACTTAAAAACAGAAACCAGTTTTGATTTAGGCACACCAACCTCAATGTCCCCAACTACATAAACATTGATATTTTATCCTCGGCACCACATACTAACCAATTAAGTAGCATTCCTCGTATAGGCACAAAATCCTTCCTCTAAACCCTATCGCTATAGTCAACCAAGAGTCTTTTACTTTCTTGAATATGTAAGTGACAGATCTGGGGATCAAGTATGTGGTGGGTAAGAGCAACCATCATAGTGCTTAGGCGGTGGTGTGAAACCAAGGCTGGTTACTGACAAGGTGGAGGTTCTCCAAATCTAGGCATTCAAGTGACAAATATGAAGCAACTCAGGTGATGGTTTTGGTGGAAGGCAAATGTCAACAACTGAGTAGATGGTTGCGGTGCACAAGCACCACAAGAGAGGAGAAAGGAAAGGGAGTGCTAGGCTAACCTATCGGTGGAGAGATCGGCCTGAAAGAAACATTTCGCATTGTCCAAGCAAGGGAGACGGGAGGAGCTTGAAAAATAATGTTGGTTGCACTGACGGACCGACACCAAATGTATCGTAGATAAGATACCACTAACGTCGACTGAAGCACCGCTATCTTGGTGGAATGAAAGGAGCCACAACGACCAAACCCTAGCTGCAACAATCAATCCAAAAATTTCAAGCTAGACTTTTAGCTATCCCTTTAATTGAACTACACCGATGACATTAGTTGTATTTTTCCACCACCTCTTGACAACCCATTCCATTCCCTTTAAAAATAATACCATTCGTCAGTGTTCATAGTGTCGATCCATCCTTCAAGCTGAAAAAGATCATATAAACGGTAAAACTATCTTTCAAGAGCTTTAACATTACTGTATTCTTAGAGCTTAAATTCAAACTTGAAACACTTATTAAACTAGAAAATACTCATATTATCTCAAACAAACGCCCCAGGGGTGACATATATAGTGGATGTATCAAGTGATATGAGTTTTAATATGAGAGAATAAGAGAAGTATATTTGAACCCTATATGTCAAAAAATATTATTAAGGGGGGGTATAGGGGTACTCCAACCCGTACAGATACACGGCCTCATTAAATAGCCATCATTAAAACTTGTTTAGCGATCACATGACTACTAAAAAATTCACATGACTTTTTGTTATAATCTTAACCTTTCATGATTTCATCTATGCATAACACCAATTTGCTCCTTTCATGTGATCTTTAATTTGCTCTTTTCACGTGATCTTTAATTGAGATCAAACAGTGAATTTTCTAAGCTATAGTAGATCAAGCCAATCCTCGTTCATTAAGTTTTCCTACTACAAGACAAAAGCATGCCTTATTTTTGTCCACAAAAAGCTAAAGGGTTAAACAAAAGGGATTCTCAATCTAATTTTCTTTTCTTTTTTCCCTTTTCTTATCAATGAGTGAAACATAATAAAGAAAAAGTTAATTTTTTTAAAATTTAAGACTTTGAGATGCTAAAATCTCTCAGAATTGTTTGTTCCTTCTTTTGTCTTACTCAACCATAGTATTCCAAAATCATAATCCGACACTACTAAATCCAATAGCCAACCTTTACCCATGTGTACCATTTTAACTTAATCTTATATGTTTCATATTCTCATAATATTTATATACTTGTAAGTTCTATATCAAAGCACAACTAAAATCCCCTCTAGCTTCTAGCTTTAAACTTTCACTTTGAAATGGCTACTACTTTTTCTGAAGCCTATAGTGATCACCCTCTACCCCTCAATCACATTATCCCCTTGGATTTTTCTTCATTAAGAACCTTACCTGATTCCCATGCATGGACTCGATCTAATGATGATGATGATCATCATTTCTCATCCAATGGATGCTTTGATGATGGAGAAAGATCAATACCCATCATTGATCTCATGGATCCTAATGCTATGGAACACATATGCCTTGCATGTGAGAAGTGGGGTGCCTTCCAATTGAAGAACCATGGCATACCCTTAAGGGTTGTTGAAGAGGTCGAGGCCGAGGCAAAGAGGTTCTTTTCTCTCCCATCCGAGAAGAAACTTTTAGCTCTGAGATCCGCCGGTGGCGCCACCGGTTACGGTAGCGCTCGAATATCACCATTCTTCCCCAAATACATGTGGCATGAAGGATTCACAATCATGGGGTCTCCATCCGAAGATGCCAAAAAGATATGGCCTAATGACTACAAACGGTTTTGGTAAGTACAAATGTTACAATCTCATGCATTTCCATGCAACGTGGACAATCATATGCTAACATATATAGAATCATAACATTCAAGTTTTTCTTTGAATGGAATTTCAATATATCGTTTGCTCAAGTTTCTACTAGGAATAGAGTCCTATATTAATTTCAATAAACAATTGCATTGAACAACCCACATATCAAACAAGTTAATTAGTGTTTAGTTTCTTTGTTAATATGTATAAAATAATAAATGTAAAGAAAAAGACATGCAAGTTTTGTCCTCATCATAAAATATTTTGTAAAAGCTAGAGATTTGGATTAGCTTCAAAGCGGTGGACCCAGGAAGGTAGCTCTGTTGGTGAGCTAAGGGACATGAAGGAGTTGCAAGAAGGAGGTCCAAAGTTCAAACCCCGGAAACTAACATTCCCCCACCCACACTAACATTTGCTTATCAATAAAAAAGCAGTTTAAATTTATCTTTCAAATATTATATACATAATGATTTCGGTCTGAGGTTTTACGATATCTCAAAACCGTGAATAAATTGGCTCAATTGGTAAGGAATTGACTCAGTTAGTGAACTCTCAGAGCCCAACTCACCTAAACTTTTTGTTAAAAAAAAATATCTCAACTAGCTAAAATACAAACCCATAAAGAAGCTCAGCCAAATCATATACTTCCTCACAAATTAAAACCTTAATATCTAAAATAATAAATTAATGACAAATATTAGATATTAATATGTTATGTTATGTTTGTGGACAAACATACCACTAATCTCAAAAAAAAATTAGGCCTGTAAAATTCACGAGAGAGAGCATGTAGTTGGACCTAACAATGAGCAATAGTTTGTTTTGTGGACAAAGGATCAAAATCACATGTCCAAGCAAAGAGGCGCAACACACTAGGATTCAGATTACAAGATCCCCCAGTGCACATACGTCTAAGATCTTACTTTGAGGAAAAATGAAATTCAAAGAATCCCTTTCCAAAAGAAATCATGCACCATTCAGCCGTAGGATGCCAAATATTCGAAATTCTTGACTGCAAATCCTTGATCTGATAAAGCCTATATCTCCCTTAGATACAATAAGACTTTCTTGTAAAACATTCTTACAGTTGGCGGTACTAGCTCGGTATTCATCTTCAGATAGTTTAATCACTTGAACATACCCTTTGAGACATGGTTTTGGTAGATAATCCATTTGAGTATCAAAGAAGAAAGGACCCGAGGCATTTTGTGAATTTTGTAAAACCTGCACAAAAGATTTTGTAGTTCCAAAATTGATAAATTCAAGCTTAATTACCTGTAGATTTAGCATTCTTATTGTTCACGCCGGGTGTAGCAAACTCATCAACAACAACATCATGCTCTTTAAGGGTGCCAAATGCGCTAGACTCAGCCAAGAGCAGTATGATTCACACATCTGGAGATCTAGAACAAAAGATTTCTGATTCACGCGTGTGTGAGACACATAATGAGTCGTGCTGGATCAACATTCAGCAAAACATCTGACGTAGAGTCTTAAAGGAATCTTGAAGCAGCATGTCGAATCATTCACATATTTCCTACGTGTGGACTTCTCGACCTATATATGGTATTTGGTGTTTAAGGGGATTGAGGTGTTGTTGGTTCTTCAATCTGACCTTCCTACTCTATTCTATGTTCTCTATTGTGGTGAGTTTCCAATTGGAAATAAGGAGCGAATGATTTTGATTTGACATGCAGTTCTCTAGACTACCTCAAACTAAAAATTACTAAAATCTTTGACCTTTTAAAGACTCCTTTCGTAATCAAACTATATTCTTAGAGATGACTTTTGACTTGGTCTAAGTTGAGTCAGTGCCTTTTCTATGAATGATGTGTCGACCCTCTTGAGTGCATCTCCAGAGGAGACATTGGTTATGTTGTGTCTGTTGTGAGGATGGCCATGATACCCGTTGGAGTTTTTTTCTTGGTCTTTGTTGTTCTGATTTTATGTATATGAATTTTGACTGCATGAAGTGAGTGTTAAGTAACTCCAACACTTAACATTAATATAATTTTGTCTTTAAAAAAATAGCGTATTGATTTGAATTTTGAGCACCTCCAAAGACTCATGTTTCTTCCACTCTAACCAAATTTAATTGAAATTTTTATGTTTAGTTTTTGATAACAAAAATGATATTGTATCTAAATCTCTATTAAAATTCCAATTCAAAAAATTCATTTATCAAAAAAGTTGAATCACCAGCAAAAATTAAAATAAGAAAAAAGTGAAGTTAAATCCCATATTTAGTACATGTAATACTTAGCGACAGAAAAAGAGATAGATGCATTTTCCATCTTATTTTTCACATACCGGACTTGATTTTATTCTAAACTTATTTTTCAAATACGAGTTTTCAAAGTCTTGCTCACCAACCGATCCATCGGTATAGTTGGGTTGGTATACTATTTTTTTAAATCGGGTATCTTCTGTGTCAACTGCATAGACTAATCGCTTAAGTCAGGTAGGATCAAGATGAGTGATAAAGCTCTCCCTCAAGTGTTTTAATGGGTTGATATACTCTTAGTACTCCTATTTAAACAATTTTTTTTATCCAAAATAAAACAGTTCCCACTTTTGGTTGCATGGGCAATTTCAGTGACAGGAGAACGCCAGCTCCTCAGTTCGAACCCGGGTGTGAGTAATGGTAGTGTGTGTACGTGGTGTTTATTTGTCATTTTATCTAAGTAGACAAAAAAATATAAATTTCGCTTCAAACTAACTTTTAATCGAAATCAATTTTATTAAAAAAACATTTATCAAAATCAAGTTTTACTTTGTCCTTACACACTAATACAATTGTTTTTTTTCTTCTAGTGACATAATGGAGGAATACCAAAAACAAATGCAGCTACTAGCAGAGAAACTTGCACACATAATATTCAACATATTAGGAATTCCCCAAGAACAAAACAAATGGGTTGGTTCAAACTCAAACAATCATTGTGGAGCTATTCAACTAAATTTCTACCCTTGTTGTCCTGAGCCAAAAAGAGCCATGGGTTTAGCCCCACATACAGACACATCCCTATTCACAATCCTTCATCAAAGTCAAACTAGTGGTCTTCAAATCTTCAAAGACGGTGTAGGGTATGTTCCTGTGCACCCTAACCCTAATACACTTGTTGTTAACACTGGTGATATTCTTCATATATTATCAAATTCCAGGTTCCATTGTGCATTACATCGTGTCACAGTTAATAACATAAGGGATAGATATTCTGTGGCTTATTTCTATGGACCCCCAGTTGATTATTTGGTTTCTCCTTTTGTTGGTAAATCTGTGGCATGTTTTCGTGCTTTGACTGTGAAGGAGTTTATTGGTATTAAAGCCAAGAATCTTGATGGAGCATTGTCTTTGATTAGGACACTCAATGACTAATGTTAATATTTGTTTAATTTAATGTATTGTTGGTAAGAGAAATAATTTGTCACTACATGTCTTGTTTTAAATTTTGTTATCCACTTTTTGTCTCTTTTTTTTTCTTCTTTCCATGAATTAATTCAATATATTATTTTTCATTCCTACATATTCATGACATTTTTTGTCGTACTAAATAGTGCAACTTTTTTCCTTATAAAGGAAAAGTAGTGCAACTTTTCTTATGGTGAAAGAATGTGCTTTTAAAACAAAAGTTGCTCTGTATGTTGAAATTAATTGCTATATGTTTCTTATTTTATTTTGAGAAACTCTCATTTAATTTTTTTATACACGTCTATAAGATTATAAGAATTCACTACAAGAGAGAAAAAGACTTTAGTGATTCTTATTTTAGACCTTTAATAACGCTTTAAAACACTACAAGTTCAGCCCTATGAAGATTATAAAAATTAGTAGGGCTAAGATAGCTTCCTGTTGGATTCACATGTAGTTCTATTTTGGGCTGTAACCCCATTAAATCTTAAAAAACTAGCACTACTGAAATATGAGAATATCCAGCGCTAAACCAACACTGTTGATCCATTGACTTGAGCTATCTTGGGACACGGGTGTCAACCTGGTGCTCCCTTAATCGGTTCTCGCAGTGAGACGGTGTTGGCCAGTATACGATTTGCTTCTAACTACAAGCATAGATTAGTCTTTCGTTCAAAACATTGGGACACTCCGTGGATCGATAGCCCCAGCAATGGTTCGAGCCACTTGTAGTTCTGTGTTGGGCTTTAACCAACACTGTTGAATCATTAGCTTGAGCTACCTTGGGACACTGGCGCCGACCTGGTGCTCCCTAAATCAGTTCTTGCTGTGAGAATAGCTAGCTATTCATATTAAAGCACTACCTAACGTTAAAGTTATTGAGGCAAACAAAAACGCTTCAGTTAGATGCACTACCTAATACTACGAATAGAGAGCGTTGATATCCATATTTTAATAATGTCTTATTATCTTTTATTACTTAGCTAGTATTTTATCTCTTCTCTATTATAATTGTTCCCTAGAAGATTCTTTTATCTTTAAAATTTGAATTTATAATAACTTAGTCGTTTTTTACGCAAAAAAAAATCTATTTTGATCCACTTAACATGTTTTGCTATCTTTTATTGAAGTTTATTTTGCCTATAAAAAATATTTTTTTATCTAGCCCCCATAAATTATTAGCTAGCTCCGCCACTGCACCACATGTATATTATACATCCTATATACATCCTATTTCACTAGAATTGTGTAGATCATCTAATTCTTTTCTACTTTCAGCATTACTGATACCAGTTTACTATGTAACAACTCATTCGTTCAGTTCAATCATTCAATATAGTTACATTTTCTTTTTCTTGTATATATGTTTCATCTTACTCCAACTATATGGAGTTCAGATCATATGATTTACCCTTGTATGTTTCTAAATGAACAAAGAAGCGCGTTAGAACTCATTGGTGATGTCTGTGAAATTAAGTTACCCCAATGCCGTTTCGTGGGTTATAACAATATAATAATTTGTGACTGCGACTATAACCCATTAAGTTCACAAAAAAACACCAATGCTAAATCAAAAATTATTACTCCCAAGGATCGAACAAAAAAACACAATTCATATCTTGAACCTCGAGTATAACCCACATCCTAAATATGTTTGCCTATGACAGGAGCCTATTCAAGAGGAGACACCATACAAAAGCTATACCACTTTAGACGGTGGACCAGTTTTTGCATGATTTATCTAGGACATAAACTTCAATTGGTGACTGCGACATTGATGGGGAGATTTTGAGAAGCAATGAAGCATAGACCTATTAGATTGAGTATACCCCATCAGCCAACTGTCTACCTTGAATGAAGTTTAGATGATTCTTAGCGACAACCCATCCATTACCATCGCCAATGTCGATGCGAAAACCTTAATACCAATTTATAGAGACAGCCAAATGAGAAGATAGGTCTAAAGTCCCCAAAGGATAACGAGCAGTCAGCCTTTTGAACAAGAGTAATGAAGTGGGATGTGAAATCCTTGGGGAGTCTGGCATTAGAGTATGCTTCATGAAAAAACCCTACCTCCCCTTTTAGGAGGGGCCAAAATGATTTGATGAAAGAAAAGTTAAATTCGCCTAGGATTGGACTCTTTTCCCATCATAGGCTTGGATGTTTTGCTCAATTTCTAGGACAGAAAACAAGACAGTAAAGGACTCATCAAAACTAGTCACCTGACGAAAGTGCTCCATCTAAATTTGGCTTATTCGACTCTACATAAGAGAAGTGGTCGAAGAAATACTTAACAACCTTCCGTCTAACCTCAGACACCCCTGTACCCACTACACATCCACCTGTAGTGTAGGGAAAAACTTCTCTTACCTCGGGTGAAAATAGTCTGAGTTCACATCTCCCCTATTTAACCAATCGGAGCGCGATCTTTGGAACAAGAGACTCTTATTACTCTTTTGGAGTTTCCACAACATTGTGAAAATTTTCCTTCTAAATGATGGTTCCTCATCCAAGAGACACCATGCACTTTCTTGTGTTAACATGCCCTGCAACCTGAAAAGTTACCCTGCCTTATGCCACTTGACTTGATATAGGAAAACTGAAGTCAACTAATGTATCAAAGTTACCTCTCTTTTGATGCTTTTTGGACCCTTTATACTTTTGTTCCTTTTGATTTTTCTATTAATTGGCTCTTGTATATGAGGACAAATAACACATGTTTTTTATTTATTTACAAGACCAGACAAATTTTATAATATCAATAATTGATCAAAAAAAAGTTAGAATATCAAAAATCAAGACTTTTATATTGGGGTGTGACAAGACTCAATGGTATTTAGATACAAGTTTTCAACTTTTGGTTGCATGCATTAAACAAAAATTTCACTGGTGCTCTCACGACAATAAGCATGCATCATTTTGTTTTTATTCCAAATTTCAAGGAAATAATTTGCTACCGGAATAGTTCAAAAGCAATCAAAGCCTTTTGTTATAAAATGCACTGTGTGAAGAGGTGGATCTATAATATTTTTATTGTAAAAATGAGTTGGGTAATGGTGATCTCACTCAATGGACTCTTTCAAATGTAATTAAATATTATTTAGTAATTTACAACAACTGCTGAATTCAACCTCACACCTATATATATCATTATACAAATGATCCACTAAAAGAATTTTATACGTATAAATTTGAAGAGTTTTTTTGCAAGAAGAGGTAAATTTGGAAAGTCATCTTGATGGAGAAGTTCAAGAAGTTATTTCGAGATCGCAAAGGATGAGGTTTGGAGAACAAAATCGCAAGAATGCTAGGAAATCAGACCTAGTCTCGGGCTGTAGAATCTATTTTTAATAAGCAAATGTTTGTGGAGATATAGAATGTTAGTTTTATCGAGTTTTGAATCTTGTACATCTCTTCATTGCAACTCTTTCATGGGATCGGACTGCATAATCTAAACCTTTTCTAGTGTAGTGTATGTTGTTAGCTTCAAAAATGACTTTTTTTTTGTTTTTCATGTTTTCGCGCAAGTAATCATTGTGCAAGTATATGTTTATCTATTTGTTATTACTTGGTAAGATTCTATTCCCCAATTTATCTTGGAGAATTTGTTAATTATAGGCTGGGGTTACTTTGTTACATGTTTTCATAATCTTTTCAGGGGTTTTTGTTGATGCCTCCCGATTTGTGTTTTTTTTTGTTTTTATATGAATTTGAGTAGTGCTACAAATTATTCTAAGTTTTTGTTTTTTATAGTTATTCTAACATAGCTGTGATCTCCAGCAAGGCTTTAGATGCATTTGCACCTCTCTTTTTTTTTCAAAGAAAAAGTACTATTAATTGATTAAATTTTCTTTAATAGGCTACTTAATTATTTTTTAATAGATTAGTTTAATAGGCTACTTAAAAAATTGTATTAGTGAGACATTTAGTTCAACATCATTAGCCATTAACACATTCTACTCTCACCTTTTATAAAGGATTTAAGAGGGTGTTCAATCATGTGCTGGAATTAAAAGCAAAAAAAATACACCGAGCTCATCTATTCAGCAATGGTTCAGCTCCAATTAAGGCCTACTAATAAAATTGTTTTTATATAGTGTCAAAAAAATTTGTTTTATAGACGTAGATAGCTAAGTCTCCAATTGAGGCCTACTAATAAAATTGTTTTATAGGGGTAACAACTTTTTTTAGGGCGTAAGCAAAAAAATTATTATCTTTGAACCAAATGAAAAAATGTCCCTGTGGAGAAAATTACCCCGAAACACAGGCATCAAGGCAATTTAGCTTTCAAACATTATTCGTGATAGCTCATAGTAACAGGACTAATGGTATGTTTTGATCCCACGTTGAGTTTTGTAAAATCACGCCAAATACCTACGGTGAGACAAAAGCAACCTTTTGTAGCTTCTATTTCACCGTAAGATTTTCACGGCAATAAGGTCACAAACGTGATTTTGAATTTTCAAACTCAAAACCAAACATACACTGAGATAGTGTTAGGGGACGTGGTGAATACACTGAGATAGTGTGGGAATTCAAGGTACTTAATTAGGAATAAAGAACGAACGATTGTTAAGGAAAATAAAGGGGTGGAGTTGAAGAGACTCAGAGAGAGGAGGGCAAATGGTTATAATAAAGTTTGTAATAGTGTTGTTGCAAGGTAGGGCAGAGAAATAGACCAAAAATAGTCTGATTAAAATGAGATCTAGTGTGAAGAGACCATAATAGAATTTAGTGGAACTAATATCCTTCATAAGAATAATTTATTTCATGATCAAAAAAAAAAAGGAATAATGTATTTCAAGATTTAATAGTAGCTTTCTTTAATGTAAATAAGCTAAAAAGATAAAAAGTAGACTAGTAAAAATAAAAGATTTTTCTTTAAATTTCGTGCCTATGACAAAGGTCTCCAAGAGAATAAAACCCCAACTAAACGAGAACTAAAATAAAACCCCAACTAATTAAAATCTTGCCTCTAAAATATTCTAATTGAACACAATATCATTACAAGATAATAGGGATATAGAAATAGCCGGTGAAAAGGGTTTGTTATGATGAACTTGATATAGTGGTGATAAACTAGAGTTTCCCTCATGTAATCCTTTGGTTTGAGCTTGGGAACATGTATTTGTCTCAAAACAGTCCCTTTCATGTTCACTACCAAGGGAATCAAAATGGAAACATTGTTGAGCATTCAATTCTTGCATAAAGTAAAAACTCCAATGATCCACGGCATAAAGTGGAATTTTGTTTTTCTTTCACAAAACACAAATAGTGAAACTAAAAACAACAAAGAGAACACATTACAAACACAAAACACAATACGCAATAGAAAAAAATTGCTCAAAAATAGAACACACCAAAAAACTAACTAAACTTACTAACTAAACAATAGAAATTAACTATCACAATCCCCGGCAACGACGCCAAAAACTTGTTGTGTGAAAACAATATGTGCAAGTATACACAGTCGCAACAAGTAATAAAGAGTAAGTAGAGATCGTTCCCACGAGGATTGTTGAGTTCTTTTCTATATTTAAATTAGTAAGTAAGCTAGTGAATAAAACAAAATAAAACAACAAGTTGTAGAACCCAATTTAATCATAAACAGTAATAAAAAGTAAAGGATAGTAGGAAATTCAGGATGGGAACAAGTTGGAATGCCTTTCACTATGCAACTTCTAAATGATGGTTTAATGTTAAATCTGATGTTGTAGCATCAGTACGTGCCTTTCAGTCACTTTTCTAAAGGGCTTAACTAAAAGCACTTATGTCTAAGCTCTAATTAATTTCACCCTTGGCTATTAAGCACCAACAGTTCACCCTATGAATTTTGTTCTCCTATGTCTAGGTTTAAACAAGAATTATTAAAGTGTCCTTTAATAATTACTATTCATATTAATCCTTGAAGTAAGTTTACAAACTCTTTCAATATTCATAAACAAGTATTTATTTTAGTTGATCGATCAATCCTAAAACAAATTTGGAAATATTAACACACAAGGATTAAAGATACTAAACATCAACTTCACATTAAAACCATTAGAAATCCATTACATAGTTAATAGCATTCCAACCACAAAAGGTTTAACTCATGGTGAGCAACAAATACATGAAGAAAAGCATAGATGCTAGATCTAGTTTCATACTACTGAAATTACAAAAGAGATGAAGTGAAATTAGAGGAATATACTGTTTAAGCTCCAAATGTCATAGCAAAAGAAGAAGAGTCAACCCCAAATTCGCACTATGCTCCAAGAATGACAGCTTCAGCAGTGCTGCAGCACTGTTCCCAGCACTGATTGTACAGAATTTCCTTTTAAGTGTATAAGCTTGGTGAAAACGAAAATGGAAACAAGGGAGGCTATGTCTAACTATTCCCTCTTCAGCCCAGCCTCCAAAAGGGAGATAATCAGCTCTCTTAAATAGTACTAGGGTTGAGGGAATCAAGAAAAAGCCTAAAAGCATATTCTCTTGTCATCAAGTGTGCCTAAAAGGACATGTGTCCTTAATAAAAGGAATAAACACAAAAAATAGGTGGTCCCCAGCCAGACGCGCTGATGACACGCAGCTGACGCGCTGGTTTAAGAAAAGAATCCCTTTTCAACATTTTCTCTCTCATCTAGTGTAGGAATTCGAACTGATGCTACAACACCTGAAAACTGCACCACACTAAAACACACATTAAAGCACAAAAATAGAGCACCAAAGTGCCCATTAAGATTGAACCAGAATTTTTCCACAACTAATCTCAATTCACTGATTCTAATTAATTAATTAAAATAATTACTCTTGAACAAACAATAATTTAAGTTATTAAAGTATAAATAACTCTTATCATTAAGAGTTATCACCGATTTGGAGGGTGTCTCTTCCAATCTCCTTGAAGCAAGCCTGAGGAGAAGAGATATGCAATTGTATGCACCACCTCGTTCCCTTCGCGTCTAACCCAGGTAAAACCACTACTATGAAGATCCATTCTTAATTTGTTGTTGTCTTGAACTATACCACTGATATCACCTCTAACCAAGTTCCCTCGGCACACTTCCACCAGAATAGGATTATCACTTTCAAAAATTGCTGCTGGAAGATGAAGAGCTGTTGCAACCGAGACTGCTTTCCGCAAGCCTAGGGCTTCAGCTACAAGGGGAGATGAAGCAAAGATCCTGTGAGTAGAAACAGTAAGAATGTTTCCCTTATTATCTCTGCAAATCACTCATATGCTTCCTTTTCCTGTGTTAATGTCATATTTAGCATCTGAGTTGAATTTGACTTGATGTGGTAGCGAGAGTCTCCATATGCCTGGAGCTCTTGATTGATTTGGAGGGGGAATTTGGGGTTCAGTATGTGATAGAGTAGATTTAGCAGCTAGGAATTCTGAACACGATAGTTTAATTCTCTGAAGTGTTCCCAACGGTTGTGGGATATGCTCATTAAAGCAGAAGTCATTCCTGGTCTTCCATATTTGCCAAAGGGAAGTGAACAACCATGCCTCTAGATCACTGCTACCATTAGAATAGGAATTGAAAGTATGTAGGATCGAAGCATGAATAGAGGTGAGGCCATTCGGGGAAGGAACATGGATGATTTGGAGACCAAACCATAGAGGTTGGGTCCAAGGGCATAGTAAGAATAGGTGCTTAAGGGACTCTTGTTCTTTATTGCAAATGGGGCAATAGGTGTTTGGGGCAAATTTCTTTTTAAATAAGGCTAATTTTGTGGGAAGAATGTTATGACACACCTTCCAAACAAAAAGTTTTATCTTGTTAGGAACATTAGATCCCCAGATTATTGGCCAAATTTCATTTGGGAACTCAGATGAAGAAGATGTTGGAGTAAGAGGCAGAGGAGCAGCGGAGTATAAATGCTTGTAACCTAATTTTGAGGAATAAACTCCATCTGGTGTGAGAGGCCAGACCAGAATATCAGATGATGTCCAAGTAATTGTAGTTTTGATTGTGTCAATGGCACTTCTAGGTTCCAAGTTCGCTCTGATGATGTCAATGTTCCAATTATTGTCAGGCCCAATCAATTCTTTTACCACAGTTACTGTTGCATCAGCCTTTACCTCTGCTTTCTTCCCAAAACTAAGTCAGTTTGCTTCTTTAATGCTGAAATTGCTATTAATGCTGACATTCCATCTTCCAACCTCCCTAATTAAGTCCCTTCCTGCTAACAAGCTCCTCCAAACCCATGAAATACCATTTTTAGCCTTAGTTTGCCACAGATCTGAATTGCGAAAATAAATGCTTTTGAGAGTAGAAGCCCAATAGGAGTCTGGATCTTGAATGAGTCTCCACACTTGTTTAGTGAGGAGAGCTTTGTTTAATTTATTAAACTCCTTGAAACCCAAACCACCCATAGCTTTAGGGGCACAGAGTAGCTCAAATCTCTTCCAATGAATGCCTTTGGTTTTGCCATTAGCTTGCCACCAGAATTTAGCTACAGAGGAGGTCAAGGCAGTGTAGAAGGTTTTAGGCAATGATAATATGGACATGATATAAGTTGGGATAGCCTGCACCACTGCCTTTATACCGGTAAATTGGAGGGGGGTATCAAGTTAAACATCCACAAACTAATTGCATGTTTGCATGAAGGGGCAACCTTAGTGAACACTTATTGGACCTTCGAGGAGGCTTCCGTTGGGCTTTATTAGATTTTGGACATGTTATTGCCACTTCCTCCATTTGATTTTCCCACCTCCCACTTTACTTTTTCTGGGCCAAAATTACACTGGAAGTCCTTTAAGTTATTTTTTTGTAACGAGTTGGTCTTTTATGTTTTTTCGTACCAACTAAGTCTTTTAAGTTACTTAACATCTTCACCGTTAGTCCTTTTTAGTATTTCCGTTCCAAAAAAAGTGACATGGCAGTAACATGGGTGACATGGCTGTAATGGATCCTATGTGGCTTTCCTATTACTTATTATTCCCCATTTATCTTTTCCACGTAGACTTTTAATTATTTTATTAAAAATAAAAAAAACCAAAATTCTTGTTTCTTCGTCTTCTACCTTCTTCCTGCAAGTTTCTTCTAGTTTCGCTATTTTGAAAGAGGGTCTATCACCAAAACCAAACAACTCCTCCAAACCCAAAGTTGCTGGAATTTTTTTTTGGAACATCTTCAACCTCAAACCCCTAAACTATATTTCCAGTGTGAGTTTTCCTACTTTTCATTTGAAGTACAGCACCACCAGCACCTATGGTACTTTACATGAGTTTTCTCATATTTTTTTATTAATTCTTCTCTTTTATAACTAAAAATTGAGTTATAAAATAGAAAGAAAAAAAAGTATTGCTAATTTTATTCTTATATTTTTCTAATATTACTATTCCTATTCCTATAATAACATAAAGCACATGCGATTTTGGGATTTAAATTTCTTTTTTCATAAATTATTCATTTCGTAAAAATTTATAAAATTTTTCTTAGTAAAAATACTATACATAATTTCTTTTGCCTTTAATAAAGCAAATTTCTACCTCAGCTAGTGATTGTCCAAGATGGATAGGAGAACAAAAAGAATCACAAACTTAACCATGATTTTTTTGTTACCATATTATCAGTGTGCAGTACTTATTGGCTTTGTCAACTTGGAACTTGGTTAACCACATGTATATTCGATTTGACTTTGAACTCGAGATCTTGGGATAGGAACTGAGTTCAGTTACCACTCAGACCAACCCTAGTTGGTTTTCTACCTTGATTTAAAATTGTCATCGAGTAAATTAATTTATTTTTCATTGTCTTCTAACGCGGGAGAAGCTAGCGGAGTATAAAAGAAAGTATGATAAAGTGGATATAAAACTACTATCGATTAAAATTAAGTCTTAAAATAAAGTCTTGGACAACTTAGAACTAAAAAAACTGTTTTTATTTATGGCGATATTTGTGACTTACATCACCATTATTACATAGTCGAATTTTTATGTAAACAATCAAAAGACTAGCTAGATCAAATTGCACTACTTGTTGGCTTTGTCAGCAGAGTGGAGGCCACTAAAGTAGCCCTGAGGGTTGCTCTCAAATGCACCCCTTGAGATGTATGACCCTCCACCTCCAGGTGCTTTCATAGAATCCCCACCGGCACCTGAGCCTTTGCTTGAATTCCCACCGCCGCCACCTTTTGCGGCTCCACCACCACCACCATTGCCAGAACCACTGCCGCTACCACCTTTGCCACCACCCATTTTTCAAGTGATTACAATTGACACGCTAAGAACAGTTAGAAAAGTTTTATGAAATTTCTAAGGATATTATAGAAACACAAATTAAATGGCAATTTATAGGAAAAAGTTGGGATAGCTAGCTGTGATGGTTAAGGATGGCATAATTCCCAACGAATGTTTGAATTCATGCGTAAACAAATGCATTTAACTAGAGCTTCAGTTTTCAATGACCAATATTGACATATATGGTTCCCAAAATCTTTTGTAGGATAAAGGTAGTATAAGTCGCGGGGGATATTCAACGTACTAGTATTGCATTACTCCACTAACAGTATCTTTTTAGCAAAATAAACACAATAAGATAAGATGTACCGACCCAAAAATCTAACCCTATGTTTGAATAAATATTTTTTTGAGTAAAAGATTTTTGTAGGGAATGTTTTTTTTGGTTACAAAGGTTAAAAGAGAAAAAGCAAAAGAAAAATGGCTTAAAGCCGTACAAATTGAACTTCTGACGCATCAGCATTCAAAAAGTCAAGTAAACTCGAAGGAGGAGAAGTCAGTGGAAAGAGGGTTATTCCCATGAGCTCCCAATTTAGCCAAAAAATCTGCACAAATGCATCAACTGACACTCCCAAACTTTGTTAATCATGCCTCTTATTAATGATATTTCATTCCCAAACCTATGAAAAGTATGGTTCCCTTCCCTGATTAAATTCAAGACATAAAGAGAGTTTGAAAAACAGATAATTTTTCTAAAACCCATGTCCCAACACATTTCCAAACCAAAGATAATAGCCATAATCTCAGCATGGGTGATATTAGAAACACCAAGAGATCCAAAGAATCCCCTAATGAACATCGCTTCAGAATCACGCTAATTTTTGTAGGGAATGTATTAACACCTCCGACATTCTTTTGGAAAATGTTAATTTTTTATTTGAGAATACAATGCTTAGGGGAGTGGTCGGGTCTTGGAAACTTATTATGGTTAGGGAAAGCTCAAGACCCTTTGAAGGCGTACAAAGGTACTTACGTACTAAACACTAACAGGGTCCTCATATTGACAGCGAGATTCGAACTCACGTTCTTCTGCAATGTGAGCTGGCAAATGTTACATTTTAATTAACTAAGAAAAACATAATTAAGTTATAAAATATTGTCTTTACCTTTTTATTCTGAATTAAAAAAAGAATTTAAAAATAAAAAACTTAATAAAAAATATTTTTTTATATTTGATATGAGTGGGCACATGCTCCTCTGCATCGTCAAGTGGAGTACAAAAATCAAATGTCACATGACTCATTGAGTAAAAAATATAGGCTAAATTACACCGGAGTCCTTTAAGTTATTTAATTGTAACGAGTTGGTCATTTAAGTTCTTTTTGTACCACTTAGGTCCTTTAAGTTACATAATGTTTACACCGTTAGTCTTTTTTTAATTTTCCATCCAATTCCGTTAAAAAAAAGCCTATGTGGTAGTTAAATGTTTACGTGGTAGGTACAACATGTATTTTAAGGCTGAGTCATTATTTTTTTATTTTTTTTTTTACTCAAAATGTCATCTTCTACACCCGATATAGAAAGTGGGTCAAAACCGACCAAATTCAAACCCGGTTCGATTTCATTATCTAGGCAACAAAATTGCATGATTTTTAGGTATGTTATTCGTTGATCATCAACTAAGAGAAGCCCCAAGAAAATTTTGTCAATGGTTGAACCATTTTTAGGAAATTTTTGTCTGACGACGCATCCTTAAGGATTTATCCGTCTCTACAGCGCAAATCCCCCGAGGGTACAATTGGTCTCGTCTGAAGTCACTGAAGACAGACCCAATCCTTTTTATAATTTATCTTTAAAATATAACTCATGAGAAAAATTCCTCCAACGAAGAAATTTTAGGAACCAAAAATATAATTAACCATTTATATTTAGCCCCCTCATTAAAATTGCGCTAGCTCCACCACTGCATCTACTCTAGATGTAAATCAAAGTGAGCTAGCCAAAATATACGAGAAACAAAGATTTCACAAAATAAATCACAAGAAAGCAAATCACATGGAAACATAATATCGCATTATACATAAGCAAGGTCTTTCTAATTGATCTTAATTTCATAAAAGGAGTCCCCTTACCACCATATAACAGTAATATTATCATATGTAATTTACATGTGAAAGACCCCACATGATTCTATTACATATATATACATATAATTATACATGAATCAAATGCCTGCAAATACTTCTAGTGCATTTTCCTTTGGAGATGAAACAAAGTATTGCATGTAATCCCCATATCTGAATGAACGATAACGTAGAGGATGTATTTTGTCATCCACCAACTCATGTGGCACCTCAATTTTCACATCTTCCTTTGGTAGTGCAAATAATGCAAATGAGTACCTATCTTTATCTCCATTTATCATCACTTTGTGTGTAACCGAATGAAGCCTCCCATTGCTCCATGCCTAAGAATAATTAATTATATACATCCTTATTAAACATCCCATTTTAGAAAATCTACATAAATTTGTTTATTCACAATATTTTAGTCGATCTACATAAGTCATATAGGAGTTTACTAATTTTGATTGATAATATATAGACAACTTTTAAGATCGTACCATGTTTTAACATTATTTTTGAAATATCTGCACAAATATAAATATCTATAGTGTATAGATATATGATCAAATAAATGTTTGTGTAGAAAAATTGTATAGTAATTAAATTCATAGATTCATAGATATAACTAATAGTGAAATCGCAATTTAATTAGAACCGATAGTTAGGCTTTGTTTGGTAAAAAATAGTTTATAGCAGATAAATTAGCTTATATAGCGGATAAGCTAGCAGATTGAATTTAAAGTATATGGTCAAATTAGCGGTTGAACTAGCTTATAAATATAAAATGACATAATTGGATATTTATAATTAATGTTTGAAAATGAGAGATGATATTTATTTAATAGAAGATAAATGGGGAATTTAGTTAAAGTAACAACAGTAAAAATAAGATAAAAGTGAAACGCTATAAGCTATAAGTTCAAACGCTACTTGAAGTAGTATTTCAAAAAATGTTATAAGCTTGTTGTGCCAAACACTTATAAGTAGTTTAGCAGCTATATGCTAGTAAATTTGCCTTACCAAACGGTGCCTTAAATGACTATGCATTGACGTCTGCCACTAAATTTGACGTGAAATATTTAGTACCGAAATTAGAGATTAAATTCATATTTTCCGTCGCTAACTTTTCCTCTTTAATTTCACTTTTTTTTATTCATCAGTATAACAAAGTGAGTGAAATCCGATTAGGTATAAGTAAAAAAAATACAGTATTAGAGCATAATACTAAAATTGAAATGAATTATATGAAGATCAATGCAACAACTTGAAATGAGTTATATAAAGAGAATGGAAGTACCTTGAGTGCATCACCAACAAAAACCACAAAGCCTTGTTTGGGTATATTCAATTGAATCCATTGGTTTGTTTTGGTTAGAACCTCAAGACCTTGTACTTGGTTTTGGCATAAAATTGTTAATGCACTTTTGTCTGTATGAGGCAACAAACCAACAACTTCACAATCTTTGTCATTTTCAGGAACTTTGTACTTCATAACCCTAAAATGACTTGTCCCCTTCATTTCTTCAATATTTGAAGTGTATTGCTTTGGAAGTTCATAACCCTCTTGAATCATCTTCAAGATGAAGAAACTTAGTTCATGCATCTTGGAACTTGTGGACTTTAGTGTCTCACTATATCATCATCAAACCAAAAAAAAAACAAAGATAAATGTGAAAAGAAACATAAAACAAGTAGATTAATTCACATAAAGTTTTTCATATTTCAACTTTAATTTCCAAAAACTACGAAAAATGTTTAATACTCCCTCCGTATCCTTTTAATTGTCGCTTTAGAGATTTCACACATATTAAGAAAAAGGTGTAAAAGGAAGAAAGAGAAGAAGGATTTTACATAATTAACCTTATTGGTGATAGGTGTATTCACCACCATCATAAATGCAAAGTAGATAATAATGTTTTGGGAGTGATGCTCATAGTATTAATTAGAGGGTAATATTGGTAAAAGTTTCATTAAAATTAGAAAGTGACAATTATTTTGAAACAACATTTTTAGTAAGTGAGACCATTATTTGGATACGGAGGGAGTAGACTAATATGAATGACTTATACTTTTGTTGAGGTAAGAAACCGACACATAATTTATTTTTTTCAAATTTGTGATGAGGTTGCCATGTGGAGTGTGAATGCAGAAGCATTTAAATTCAATCTCCAAGAAAGATAAGCCCAAAATAAATATATAACGATACATAATAAATGGGTTTGGTGAATTATATATCTAGGAGTTCTTCTCACTCCTCCTTTTTCTCCTCTTCTTGCTGTATCGGGTTTAAGTATATTGTACTCTTATTTTATTATATTATTCTTTTTTAGCTGTTTAAAAAATTAATATTGTTTGTAGAATTAAATACTAATTTTATTTTGCGTATAATTAAAAAACATTGTTAAGAATCATAGGATCGTACATGCAAAGATCGAATCCATAGGAGAGGTAGAGAGCATAGGAATACTCATGTGGAAAAAGAGGTAAAAACTCTTCATAAGGAATCATATTGAAAAAGATGCTAAATGTGAGTACAAGGTGCTCTATATATAGAGAGCTCTACGAAATACTAACTAACCCCCAAATTACTAATTAGTCCCTAAGAGAATGTAACAACTCCTAACCAACTATTATTTTTAATAAACATGTCATTTTGCAGCCTTTAGTCTTGATTTTTGTTATCAATACAATTTCCTTTTGTTAGCAATGCAAAGTTTTGCGGATTCATTCACAGACAAAAAAGTTTTACGGGTTCTAGTTAATTAATTTGGAATTATCTTCCTCGCATATATGGTTGAATAATCAATATCACTAGATATTTGTTTGTGCTTGGCAGGGATGTATCTACTTTCTTAGCTATGTTATTAATTACCAAGTCCTATGAATACCTTTCTTACACACTTGGTTTTGTAGGTTGTAAAAATACAGAAGAAATAAAATGAAGATCTAGTGGGATTTTTTTTTTGGAAAGCAAAACACACACACACACACACACACACACACACACACACATATATATATATATATATATATATATATATATATATATATATATCAAAACCAGGACACAAGAGATGCCCTAACCCATGTACACCGAAAAAACGACCCAAAAATGATTTCCGCCTAATACATAGTAAGAGGGCCACATATGCCACTCATAGTAAAGACATTCAGGACTCTTCGACCTAGCCAGAAGCCAACTACAAGAAAGGGATTTGACTCTATGAACAACCAAATCACAATCCGGTTTTTTTCAAGAAAAGACACACCCACTACACGACTCCCAAAGAACCCAAAGGACGATGTGCCAAATGAGTAGAAAAGAGAGAAAAGGAAAGGTGAGAATCCATTTGTAAAAGGGATGAAGGGATCTAAAAATACAAAAAAGAAGCAGAAGAAAGGGGAAGACAATTTCAATATTTTAAGGTCTCATTAGGAATCCGAAGAGGAGCTTCATGAAGCGAGGAAAACATGGGAGTTTCACAAGCAAATTGGGCTTATACGCAAAGATGGAAAATGATGTAATTCAAAATCTAACATAGCTCCGAAGAAGCTCTAGAAAGAAATCCATTCCAAGGCGTTTTAAATTATTCTTAAGAATAAATGTTGAGATTACTTAAGTGTTTCTCAAAAATTTGGGTGTTTTTGTTTTCTTCTTAGAGGCAGCCTCTCTTAGTTTAATTTTCTTTTGGTTCAATTGTTTCAGGTGTTTTTTCTAGGTGTTATTTTTTTGTCCTTTTTGAGGAGTAGCCGATTTTGTGTGTTTCAGGTCTGGCCAAGATCTGTTGCTTGTAGCTTGCTTTCTGTCTAATCTTTTGATTAGACTTTATCAATAAATTAAACTTTTACTTATAAAAAAAGGAGAAAAAGATCTGGTGGCATAGGCAGTTCCCAACAAATGCAAATTAATGAATCATCGTACACCAAAAAATATATACCACAGTAAAAAAAGATGGGAGGAACTCAAAATGAAATATCTCTTTCATCTCTTTGACTGAAAAGAAAATATAGCCATAAAATGTAGCATACAATTCTCTTTTTTATGTTTATTTTTCTACAGAAAAAAATTATTTTGTATTTTTGGACAAACTTTTATAAAAATATTAATTTGTTATTACTTATCTTTCTTTCTCAAAGTTTAAGGTTAGATTAACATTTATTCATTATTTTTTTTATATAATACAAAGAAGTATATTGCTATTGAATTTGATGAGTACTAACACAAGAAGTACCAAGTCTAAAGAATGCTTATCAAATAAATAAAAAACCCCAAGTCTAAAGAATGAGTACAATCAATTATAACTTTTTTTTTGGCTTATCAAAAAAAAATTATAACTTTTTATTGCAGAAGCAAAAATAGATACAATGGGTACTGAGTAATCAAGGATATTACAAAATTAGAGTAACATTTTTTCAAAAAATGTTGATTTTTTATTAGTACAAAAAACTTGAAACCACACTTAAAAAGTAATCAGAATAATACTGCTATACTACTACTCCTCATGAATTAAATGTTACTATCCGTTTCTAATTATTTAAGGTTGATAAGTGAGTTTTGTTTGTTTTATATTTTCGATGTTGCAGTGCAGACACTCAGGCAAGAAAGAGAAAAATCATTGCACCCAAAGACTCATGAGTCATGAAACCTAACACAAAGAATGAAACCAATTAATTCAGCAGTATGCTGGCATGAAACTAACTAAATCCATATCCATATAATAAAAAAGAAGCATATAGGAGTATATTACTCCCTTCCTTTGTAATCTTTGGTATTTTTGGGCTATTACTTTTGTTCCAAAATTTTGGTACTTTTAAAAATCCAATGTACAATTCCTCCAATTTTTGCTAATCTATCCTCTATATTTATTTAGTCTTTTAGAGTTCCAATATATAAATTAGTTGTCCCAAGACTAATTTATTTTGACTTCAATTATCCCAAGACAACTACAAAGAGGGCATTTTAGTACTTAACCAATGCAAATTAATGATACATTAATATATGTGTAACAAGCCAAAAGTACCAAAGATTAGGAACGGATGGAGTATTAGTTAAAGAAATAAATGTAGATGTATACTAGTAGTAAACAAATGAAGAGAAAAGAAAATAACTTTAATACCAGAAAGCATGGTTTTGTTGAGGCCACATGAGGTTAGTGAAGTTCTCAGCAATATCTCCAAGAGAAGCATCATCAATCCCAAAGCTTTGACAAAGAGGAACATTGGGGCAATCACTATTATAACTTCTATAAGGCTTAGAACTTGTGTACTTTCTCTTAGTTTCTTCAGGTAAATCAAACAAATCTTTCAATCCCATTAACATATCTTCACATAAACTCTTTGGGATCTTATCACACATCAAGATGAAACAACCATAATTCTCACATGCTTCTCTCACTTTCTTGCTCATTTCTTTCCATTCTTCACTACCTTCTTTTGATAGTAACATGTCCACGGAAAAATCTAGACATGGGATCATTTCTTGACTCTCACTACCCATTTCTCTCTCTTTGTGTGTTTCTCACTCTTGTCTTGTTAATTTGTTACTACTCTACGAGATTATAATATGATATATATATATATATAGTGATGTGGGTGCTTAGTCACACCAAAAAGGCTAGCTGCGGAAAAGCTGGACAAAGCAAAAAGCTAAACTATATATAGGGAAAAATTGATGGGTCCCCTCATAATACATCAAATTAAATGTGAAAACATTGAGTTCACACATTTATTTAACAGCTGTTTTGTTTGAACAACCAAATTATATAGGACAATTCTTTAGATGACTATTGATATGATTAATGTAATATAAGAGATCAAAGGCTTGTTTCGGTGTTTGTGGAATAGAGGAGCGGATGTGGTTCCATCATATGAGGATGTAAGCGGTATGAAAAATGATAGCAACACTCTCTGTCACATTCTCTTTCTAACACTCACTTTATGATTGGTTAAAATTCACGTGGGTCCCACCACTTTGAAAGTGGAGGCCATTAATTTAGTGGGACCTACATGAATTTGAACTAATCGCAAAGTAAATGTTGGAGGGAGAGTGTCAAAAAGAGTGTTACTAACACTTCTCAAGCAGAATTGGAGGTTTTGGATCCGGCTGGCATGAGGCTCTGTGGGGATTTGTCGGTTGTGACTCTTGTGTGTTTTGGTGTTTTTTCTGGTTTGCCTTTGGTGTCTGTTGTGTCTGGTAGCTAGCGTTGGATGCTTTTGATGTTGCTTTGTTTAGTTTTGTTAGAATGTGTTTTGGTGTCTCTTGGTGTAGCCTTTGTTTTGCTTTGGTGTTGTTGCTCAAGATGTTGGTGTATCATTTGTCATCTTTCTTTGCAAAGATCGGCTTTCATTAATAATATACTTTCTACTTATCGAAAAAACGAGTGTTTAATGAAGTGTTGTTAGTTGATATATTATGTGATGCAAATTTGGACATCTGAAAATTGTCACTAATCCATTCAAAATTGTGGTTAAGGTTCAATAGATGGTTAATTAATGAGTTGGGGCAACTGATATTTTCATTAATCAAATCTAACACTTCATTAACAACGTATGTGAGCTATGTTAACCATTCAAGTATTTTGTCGGAAAAGTTGTCATAAGTTGGTTGTTCAAATACCATTTCTTTTCTTTTAATGGGGTCGACTATGGGTGTGAAGCACCCAAACTAACATGAAAAATTGTGTTGTTCATGTTTATTTTACCCACAAAAAATTGGGTTTATTTGAGTCTAGGGATTGGTTAGAGTTCAAATAATTGACTTTCTTGTATAGGTTTTTTAGCACATGACTTTGTGTTCCCTTTTCAACCCCTCCTACAAGGTGGAAAAAGTTTGTAGGGATGAAGCTAGTCGGATATTAATGAAATTACTACTTATCGTAAAAAAAAATTGACATGGTTAAGACCTAGGGATGAGTTAGAATAAGGTATACTCGCCCCATCCCCCCTTCTCTTATAGACGGGATAAGTTCAAGAGTAATTTTAATAGAGTTACTTCATATCCTAAGCGTTGATTTGGATCTAATCCAATAGTAACAATACATCATTAAGTAATCTGATGGGAACTCCAGCCAACAATCGCCACCTTCAAGCCCTATTCGTCCTAGTCGCCGAAGCCTTCTTAGCAACCGGAATACTCCATTGCATGGGAACACGCCAATCCTCCACCACTCTTATCTCAAACATATCCTCATTGGTTTTAACCTTAAAAATACTATTAACAGCAACAAAAGAATCTGTTCTAACCAGAATGTGAGCAACATCCAAGGCTTTCTTCTTTTACGTGTTATCATCGGAATTCACGTAGGTTCCAAACGGCTGAACTAAAGAAGAGAAACTTTAGCGACCACACATGAACCGGAACAACAAAACACCGTGCCCACATTTGTCTAACTCCCCTGGCTGTCTTGGCCTGATCATCTTAAACCATTGAGCCAACCAATCTTTCGCCTCCGCAAAAAGAGCTTGGAGATCACCATCTTCCTACCTTACAAAAGAGCCATGTTCACACCAAGAGGTGTTACCTTCACCAAAAAGCCCCTTTTCTATAAAACTCATCCTGGATAAAGTAGTTTTTACCCAAATACAAAATCTCTCTGACCATAGCTGTGCTTTGTTTCGAAACAACTTCAAATGATGGAATAAAATGGACATCCACCGTACTGCCACTTTATCTTTTCATACAACTTTAAAAAAATTCCTCTAATGTTACCTCAAATAAATAGTGTATGCATGCACCACTCTTAGTCACTATACTTAACTATATATTTATGACAATGGTCAACACTCTTAGTTCTATAGTTAATAAGGATAATTTTGTAAAATTAGTTGGTTTGTACAGTTATTAATTATATTTTTCTCTGACTTTGTGAAATCTTTGTTCGTAAAATCTGTTCGCTTATTCGTTGTTGAGAGAAAAACTCTTGCTCAGATAAGTTAGCTAATTTCGAATATCAAATGAGGGTACTTATTATGTGACCCACAAATATTTTAGTAAACATCGTTGCTTTCATTATTTTAATATGATAGAGACATGAAATTTTTGCATAAGATTACTATTTTCGATATCCCTTAGGTCACCAACTAAACTATCTACTCGAAATTTGCGTAAGGTTACTTAATAGTATTTTGAACACACAAAAAAAGAATTTTTCAAATATTTATATGGTCCCACAACTTAAAAAATGTGAATCAAACATAGTGGTTGCTTACACACTATGTGATTTACATCAAAATGTGTGTGTGTGTGTGTGGCTGTGGTTTTGAATTCAAAATGCAACAACAATAGAATGCGCAAATTCAGGAATTAGTTGAAACATTTTGAAGTTTGCAAAGTATAATTATAGAGTATGGAGCCAGAACGGTGACACCCTGTAAAGACGGAATATGTTCATTCATGCATGCAAGCCATTTGTATTTAGATCCGTTATTAATTATAAGTACGATAAATACAATAAATGCATTATTAGTTTCTATTTTTTATTTTCCAGTGAATGCTTGGTTGGCGATTACTATTACTATCTGTAAACCCTATCTTTTTCTTACAACCAAGGTATGCAGTAGTTAATTGATTTGAACCATTCCCTCTAAGGAAACCAGCTACTTCATGCATGTTATTCAAAAATAGGCATAGAAAAATTTGAACACCTTTACATCGTGTCTTTGTTGCTGTTTTTGTATGAGACGAATTGAGGACCACTTTTCTTGTCATTATGTGGTCTAGGTCTTACCTTGGGAGAGGGTCACAATAAATTACTTTCCTTTGGACCTATTTTAGATTCATTGAATAACAGAAGTATTTGGTCCAGGGCTGGCCCAATAGGTCTAGAGACCCAAACTAGGGCTTTAAGCCTCACAAAATTTGACAAAAAAATGCCTAAAAAATTTATTGGTATATAATATGTATTATAAATTCCATTAAAATAACAAAGTTTAGTCTAGCTCAAATGTAACCTCATCTGTTTTTGGTGTGGGATCGATCCCCTCCTCTTACGCTTTTGTTTTGATTTGTGCTAAATAACGTACTAGATAGCTTAATAGCTTTAGTCCAAAATATTTTATTTTATTTTTCAAAAAGAAGGGTTTGAACAAGTAGATAAATTTTTTCCAATTATTTGTGGCACTAAAATCCAAAATTTCCCAACAAATAAAAAGTTTATCGAATAATACTTTTCATGCCAAATATATTTTCAAAACATATTGTATGGCCAATTGGCCATTGTAATTTTTACTTAATTAAATATCATTAAATCCATCACATGTATATATTTTCCATGTCGATTGTTTTATAACCTTTGTTATTGTGTCTTGTATAGTTTTTTTTTAGATAAGCAATACTTCATTGATGGAGCACTACGGGTGCTCAATGCCCAACCAACAAGATTACAAATTGTTTAGACAATGAATATGATTATTCCACTGAGTGGAAATAGATAAACTAGAGTTACATTTCACCTTATAAACAAGCCAACTCCAAACTAAACTTTTGATACAAGTAAGAATTGTGTCACTATTTGCTTCCTCATTCTTGAAAATAATACCGTTTCGAGTCAACCAAATGCACCAACAAGTCGCCATCCAAATCAAGTATTTAGTTCTTTTACCTTTGCTCCTTTTGCAAGCCTTGCCTAGCGGACTTTGCCCCAAATATCTTTAGCAAACCTACAATTCAAGAAAACATGTTTAGTATCGTTACTAAATAACCTGCAGAAAGGACATGATGTATCAGGCATAGATGCAATCACATTACGATGATGAAGACATTCCCGCGTAGGCAATGGGTTTCTAGGCAACTTTGGAAGGAAGAGCAGACTTCCAAACTTTGCCTATCAGCTTATTAAACTCACTGCTCAGATGCTGATAAGCACCAGCAGCAACCACACTATTAATCCACACATAAAATCATCTGACAGTATAATTTTTTGAGCTGTCTACTAACCAAATCCAGCAATCATTCCCGAACTGGTGTAAGTTTCGCATAAAATGATCCGACAGTGTAATTTTTTGAGCTGTCTTCTAACCAAATTCAGCAATCCCTCGTATAGTTTATTTAATTTATTGGTATTAATTTAATGATCATACAATTCATAAAATAACTGCTCTTTTTATTTAACTTAATTCATAATACTCATATAATATTTATAATTATTATTTTTTTATTAACACGATATTTATAATTATATAATTCATTTGATAAAAAAAATATTATATAATTCATATAATGACAATTCATACAATTGTTTTACATGAATGAATTACATATTTATGATCATGCAATACTTTCATATCACGATCATACAATATTTACAAACAGTACATCTTATCATACAATATTTATTTTGTCAAAGAAAAATCATACAATATTTATTTATTCAACAACTATATGATCTCACAATTCATTTTATATGACTTGATCATACAATATTCATTGAGACAGAACAACAATGTTATAAATATTTGTGATACTTGATCATTGACCTGACAATGATTTCTCATCACAATAGTTATAAGTTGTATAAATTTTCTAAGGTTTGTTTGGGAGGAGTAGTGAGGGGAAGGGAAGGTTTATGGAGAAGGAACCCCTTGTTTGGGAGTTTAAAAAAAAACAAGGAGATCGTTTTGGGGATTTTGGTAAGCCCTCCTAACCCCTCCCTAATGGTCCAAATTCCCAAAAATTGGGGGTTTTAGGAGGTTTATGATGCGAAATGACATGTTTACCCTTACTACAATTCTAAAATTACTTCTCAGTCCCATTCAGATTTCACACGCACTGTCTCTCTTCCAATATCCAATTATCCCCTCCTCCAATATGATTTTTTTAAAATATAAGGAGGTCAACCTGTTCAATTCACTGCGAAGCAACGCGCGATGCGCCGATATGTGGCGATTTTGAAGGCTTGAAATCCTAGCTATATCGAGTGAAGGATTGTCAAGGCTAAGACAAATCCAAGCGAAGAGCGTACTCCGACACGGGGATGATGACCTTCATCGGATCATTCTCAGGAAATCAGCCCAACTGGATTCATTAAGAGACTTTCTTTCCGAATTTCAGTGTCATTCTCATATACTTTGTGTGAGAACTTGAGGATGATGGTTTTGCATTGTTTTACACTATCTGTATACTGTATATGTCGAATTGTGTTTCAGAACTTAGATTTGTTCTTGTTTTAAAAAAAATCTTAATTTATCCATTTATTTTTTATCCAACTTAAATTATTTTTATTTTTACCAAACTTAAATTATTTATGTAATCTATTCAAATAATATTTTTAATGGAGCTTGGACGTTTGTCCGTATTATTTTGTTGTCATTACATTGCCAACAATATTTTTATCAAAATTCAAGAGGATAGAGTTAAAAATATATTGAAATCGAACTTTAAAAGTTTCTATTATTTTATAGGCCTCATATTTGAGTTCGCTATAGGCCTTCATATGTGTTGGGCCGGCTCGAATCTGGTCTATAAAGGTAGCAAAGGTATTAAAAGCTAAAGGCACTCAAACCAAATTCGGGAGGCATATATAGTTCATTATCTTTTTTACAAAAATTTG
Source organism: Astragalus glycyphyllos (assembly GCA_963573325.1). Classification (NCBI taxonomy): domain Eukaryota; kingdom Viridiplantae; phylum Streptophyta; class Magnoliopsida; order Fabales; family Fabaceae; genus Astragalus; species Astragalus glycyphyllos. The sequence continues at coordinate 86,264,622 of OY754309.1, read as the reverse complement.
GCAAAGGGCAAATCAGCTTAAAAAGTCAGACATCGAATTTGACTTGCAGCTACGTGGATCATATGGTCCAGCCGCAATGAAATTTTATTCAAAGATGACGTTGTTAGCTCTAAAAGAATGTTGAATCAAATTATATGTGTTTCACGGTGGTCTATTAGTAGAGTAGTAGTAGAATAGGGAGTCTTTCAGGTTGTCTGATTTTAGATTCGTGGAAAAACCCACTAATTTGGTTTAAGAATGTAGAACTAGTTCTTCATTTGTAAATTGTCAGCAAAACCCAATTCGGTCCACCGATCCGTCTTGGCTCAAATATGTTAGATATAACCTGATGTATTAGTTGTTACTGATATAAAACAGTTAGTTCACTAAACTGTTTAGTTGAGTTGTTCTGTTAAAGTCAGTTTAACTGACAGTTAGTTTGTTAGACTGTTTGTTAAAACTGTTAGACAGTTAACAAACAGTTATCCTGTTAAGTCTGTTAAAGAGTGAAGTATCAATCTATGTGATACTCTCTATATATATAGATTATCAATTGTACATTCAACTCAATAATGAAATACAATGTCAATTCAAAATCTCTCAGTTCAGTTTTAACATGGTATCAGGAGCACTCTAAAAGGCACCACCACCGTGGTCAAGATCCTCTCTTTCACCTTCCGCTCACCTTCTTTGTATTTCTGCCATAATTAATGGCATTTTCACACCCAGCTACACCTCGTAAACCACCAATTTTGGTGGCACCAACATCAACAACAACCCCTCTTTCATCCTTCAACTACAAAATATCCGTAAAATTGGATGAATCCAATTATCTAGTCTGGCTCCAACAGATAGAACCAGTCATAAGAGCACACCGTCTCCACCGTTTCTGCGTTTCCCCGGAGATTCCACCTCAGTTCGCCACAGAAGCAGATCGTCTTGCCAACGTAGAGAATCCAGCGTACAGCAACTGGGAGCTTCAAGATCAATTGCTCCTGGCATGGCTTCAAGCCTCTCTCTCTCCGGCGATCCTACCGTCAGTGATAGGTTGTCGTCACACGTTTCAACTCTGGGAAAATATTCATCAAGCTTTTCAATCAAAGACTAAAGCACAGGCGTGCTAGTTTCGAACACAGTTGCGCACGACAAAGAAGGGATCTTCAACAATTTCAAAATTTTTGGCTAAAATCAAACATATTTCATATTCGTTACTATCAATTGGAGAATCCGTATCCCTCCAAGATCAATTAGATGTAATTCTTGAGGGATTACCAACAGAATTCGAAGCTCTCATAACCCTAATCAATTCAAAGATTGAATGGTTCGATCTTGATGAAATTAGGGCTCTTTTACTGGCTCATGAGCAACGATTGGACAAGGCGCGTATCACTGAAGAAGCTGCTTCCTTGAATTTCACTCAAACGACGCCAAATTCAAAAAACCCCAATTCTGTGAACCCTAATTCTGCCATAGAAGCCCAGAATGTCCCTCAGGCCAATTACACCTCTGGGAACCCCAATTCTGATAATTCTCGGTCTCAACACACTGGATTTAGAGGCAACAACCATTTTCGTGGCCGTGGTGGACGAAATGGCCGTGGAAACTGTGGTGGTCGTGGTGGTGGACGTTTTGGCATTCAATGCCAACTCTGTCACAGAAATGGTCATGAAGTAGCCAACTGTTATCACAGATTCAATGCTGCATATGGCACTGGCCAACACTATGTCAATGGGAATCCATACCAATATGTGAGAAATTTCACTCCCAACACAGGACAGTGGCAGCAAGGCAACAATCAATGGCAACAACAATCTGCTCAAGCAAACTACACTGCTGGTTATCCAATGCATCCCACCTTGAACAACAACTTGGGCACTGCTGCCACACAACATGTCACTTTCATGCCAACTCCACCTGGTTCTGCTCCTCCTCCCTCACATCTGGAGAACATCTTCCTTGGCAATGGCCAAGGTCTGCCAGTAAAAACTATCTCTTCCTTTGCATTTCCCTCTCCTACTCACCCCAATCATACATTGCATTTGAATGATGTCTTACATGTCCCTGGCATAAACAAAAATCTCATTAGTGTTTCTAAGTTTGCATATGATAATAATGCTTACATTCAATTTCATCCCTTTCATTATGTGATGAAATCACAGGACAATGACCAAGTACTGCTCCAAGGAAAGTTGGACTCAGCAGGGCTCTATCCTCTTCATTCTGGCTTCCTGTCATCTAATACTTCTACTGTTCCTTCAATAAATTCTGTTGTATCTAGTCCTAGTGATTTTTATTTTCAGTGGCATAATAGGCTAGGGCACTCTAATGTAGATACTATGAATCATGTTCTTCAATCTTGTAATCTGTCCACACTAAATAAAAATAAAACTGAATTCTGTGTTGCTTGTTGTCTAGGCAAATCACATAGGTTGCCTTCTTCTAAGTCTACTACTCAATATAATGCTCCTCTTGATCTTATCTTTTGTGATTTATGGGGTCCAGCCCCCATGCAATCATCCATGGGCTATAAATATTACATTTCCTTCATTGATGCCTTTAGCAAATATACTTGAAGCTATTTTTTTGTATAACAAGTCAGAAACTCTCACTATTTTCAAGCAATTTAAAGCCCTAGCTGAATTACAACTCAATACCAAAATTAAAGCTATACAAATTGATTGGGGAGGGTGAAGTTAGACCTTTCAAGGACTATCTAAATCAACTAGGCATCATACATCGTATGATATGTCCTCACACACATCATCAAAATGGAGTTGTGGAGAGGAAGCATAGACACATTGTTGAAATGGGTCTATCCTTAGTCTCTCACTCTTCACTTCCATATTATTTTTGGGACCATGCATTTCATTCAGCTGTGTATATCATCAATAGATTGCCTGCATCTCATACTCATATCATTCCTCTCAAAACCTTGTTCAACACAAATCCTGACTATCATTTCCTAAAGGTTTTTGGCTGTGCATGTTATCCATTACTAACCCCCTACAACAATCTTAAGTTTCAATACAGGTCAAAGGAGTGCACATTCTTAGGGTATTCTACTTCTCACAGAGGCTACAAATGTCTTGACAAGACTGGTCGTATCTACATTTCCAAGGATGTGTTATTTAATGAGAAACATTTTCCTTACCAAAATATTAAACAAACACACTCACCTTCTCCATCTTCTGTTACCACAGCAGCTCCTCTTGGAGTTGTGCAAGCTAACCCTTACCAAAATCACCACTCACCTCACCCTACAGCTACAAACATTGCCACACCTTCCATTCCTTCACCTTCCTACAATATTTCACCACCTCCTAGTGAACCACAATCTCCAACATTGTCCTTACCTTCCACTGCCTCAACCACCATAGATCCAAACTCTTCATCCTCACCATCCCCTTCTCCACCACATAACACACATCACATGCTAACAAGATCCAAAACAGGCCACCTAAAAGCACCCCTGTACCCTAGCATCAATTTCACCACCACAGAACCAACCAATGTCCAACAAGCCCTCTCCTCACCTCATTGGGCAGCATCTATGCAGCAAGAGTTCAAAGCTCTTCAAGACAACAAAACATGGGACTTAGTGCCTCTACCACCCTCAAAAAGAGCTATAGGGTGCAAATCGGTATTCAGGATCAAGGAGAACCCGGATGGATCTATCAACAAATATAAGGCTCGTCTAGTTGCAAAAGGATTCCACCAAAATTATGGCCTAGACTACTCTGATACCTTCTCACCAGTTGTTAAACCTATCACAGTTAGAATTGTGCTCACCATTGCTCTTACCTCAAAATGGCCTTTTTTTCAATTGGATGTGAATAATGCCTTTCTAAATGGACATTTACAAGAAGAAGTTTATATGCAACAACCTCAAGGATTTGTTCAAGGTGATCCATCTCTAGTGTGTAAATTACACAAGGCCATTCATGGCTTAAAACAAGCTCCAAGGGCTTGGTATGAAAGCTTGACAAAAACTCTGATTTCATTTGGTTTTCAACAATCAAAATGTGATCCATCATTACTAATTTTCAACAATTGTGGCTGCTGCATTTTGGTCCTTATTTATGTTGATGACATCATCATAACTGGCTCTTCAAACACTGCCATCAATCTGATCATCGCCAAGCTCAATTCTGCCTTCTCTTTGAAACAATTGGGAACACTTGAATATTTCCTTGGCATAGAATGCAAATCTACTCCCTCTGGTGCTCTTCATTTGTCTCAAGCTAAATATATTAGAGATATTCTCCATAGGGCAGGTATGGAGGATTGTAAAGGTATCTCCACCCCCTTACCTGCTAATCTCAAGCTCTCCAAAACTGGTACAGATTTATTTGAAGATCCAACTTTGTACAGAAGTATTGTTGGTGCCCTGCAATATGTCACTGTTACCAGACCAGAACTGGGATACTCTGTCAACAAGGTATGCCAGTTTATGTCTCAACCTCTCATGTCTCATTGGAGTGCAGTAAAAAGGATTTTAAGATACTTAAAAGGCTCTATTGATCATGGTCTGACTCTGCAACCAGCAACATCTAGCACTTCTCTCAGAATCACTGCCTATTGTGTTGCTGATTGGGCCTCAGATATTGATGATAGAAGATCCACCTCTGGTACTTGCATCTTCCTTGGACCAAACCTTGTCTCATGGTGGTCCAGAAAGCAAACATTGGTGGCAAAATCTAGTGCTGAAGCAGAGTATCGAAGCATGGCACTTGCTACCTCTGAAGTGTTATGGCTACAGTCTCTTCTGCATGAATTAAAAATGTCCATTCCTGCACCAGTAATCTACTGTGATAATCAGAGTACAGTGGCCCTGAGTCACAATCCTGTCCTTCATTCTAGGACCGCAAGCATATGGAGTTAGATATATTCTTTGTTCGGGAAAAAGTACTGAATAAATCTCTGGTTGTCTCTTACATTCTTGCTCAACTTCAAGTAGCTGATATCCTGACCAAACCTCTCAGCAAGCAGCTCTTCTACAACTTCAGAAACAAGCTAAGAGTACTTGGTACTGCTGAGCTTGTGGGGGGAATGTTAGATATAACCTGATGTATTAGTTGTTACTGATATAAAACAGTTAGTTCACTAAACTGTTTAGTTGAGTTGTTCTGTTAAAGTCAGTTTAACTGACAGTTAGTTTGTTAGACTGTTTGTTAAAACTGTTAAACAGTTAACAAACTGTTATCGTATTAAGTCTGTTAAAGAGTGAAGTATCAATCTATGTGATACTCTCTATATATATAGATTATCAATTGTAAATTCAACTCAATAATGACAAATAACAAAACTCGGAGTTGGGCATATGCCCCCAGTTAACTATACTTGCATCTGTTTGACAAAACTCGGAGTTTGGCATATGCCCCCAATTATCCCTCGGTTCACCCAGTCTGTCCCCTTACTTATTGTTTAGTTTTATTATTATTATTGTTATTATTATGTCTATTTTGGCTTGTCATACGCTTGCCAAGAAGGCAAGAAAGTCTTTCCCAATGCTATCAGGTCATGGTGCAAGCTTAAGAGGAGTTTGTTTTATTAAATTTTAATAGAAAAATATTGGAACTAGTATGATGAAATTAGTTACTAAAATTAATATATTAATAAAATAATTTGATAGTTGTTGTTGTTAAATTATTGGCTATTAATTTGATGATCATTAGCTGAGTTTGAATATAGAATACCAAAATATTTAGAGATTGTTCAATCAAAAAAAAATATTTAGAGATTGTTCAAAATTTAACACTCTACAATCTGGCGCTTTTTTTTATCCATTGGGGGCGCTTTTTTTTATCCATAGGGGGCGCTTTCGGGTGCCCCTAAATCTGGCGCTCCTGTTGCCAAACACTCTACAGGAGCGCGCAAGAAGTGCCCCTAAATGTTAGCCAACAGGAGCGCTTGTAGGAAGCGCCCCTGATGGTCTTACGCGCAACTAACAATCAGGGGCGCTTTCTGTTAGAAGCGCCCCTCTTGTCTTGACCAACAGGAGCGCTTTTTTAAAGCGCCCCTGATTGTCAAGTACTCTAAGAACATCAGGGGCGCTTGTAGAAAGCGCCCCTGATTCTATGTTTTTTTTTTAAATTTTTTTCGTGTTTCTGGTATATCCAATATTTGGCAGCACTTCCCTACTCTCTTTTTCATCAACCAACAACAACCTATATTACCAAATTTCAAATCAATTGACCAATTGTAAATCAAAATTAAAACTAGCCAATTGAAAATCAAATTCCAACTAATAAACCTATAAATCCATCTAATACAAGCTAGCCAATTGAAAATCAAATTCCAACTAATAAACCTATAAATCCATCTAATACAAGGTAGCCAATTGAAAATCAAATTCTGAATGTCAACATAGACAACAAAAATGATATGACATCCAATACAAGCTAACCAAAATTACTTGAATTTCGATTTTCATTAATCAAACAAGCAACATGACGACACCACTCTCCTTTGATCTTAGTAAGTTGGTCATCAGAAAATGGAGCTCCAACTGCGTGTCCTGAAAAATAATGTCAAAATAAAATAAAATAAAATAAAATAAACTTAGAACTAAGTGCTTAAATGCTAGATATGGAAATACTTATCAAAAAACAAACTATAAAAAATGGAAATTACATACATTTTGGGGAATTTCCATTTGATTGTAAGTGATTGTGTCCTTCATAAACTTCATAACATAATATCCGCAATCATCATTGTTGGGTTGTCTCGGACACTACAAATCAAAATAACAATTAATTATTAAAATGCAAGCAAAGTTTACATGGATAAGAATATTGATTATAAACTTACCTTTATTACTATCCATTTTGTTTTATTGTTCCCACCTCTAGTCCTGACCTCATTCGATGCCCAATAAGTTGCCACACAACTGAAACATTATACATATAACTATATTAATTAATCGAAATATATATATATATATATATAATTTATATGATGAAATATGCAATGTATCTAAATACACACCTTTCAAACATTCCTCTCATCATGGTGTGGTTGCTATAATGACCGTGACACGAATCCAAATAGAAAATTCTATTTCTCCTAGGATCAACTACCAACAATATCCAATGCATCCTACAAAAAAATTGGATAACCAAATAAATAACACATGTTTCAATAACACGTTTTATATATATATATATATATATATATATATATATATATATATATATAGATTAAACTTCTTACCCTAAGTTGATGGGTGCCAAAAACAAGCAATCACATATGCTTTCCCGTGCCAAAGCCAAGCGACTATTGATATATGCTTTTACCGCTTCCTTGTTTTCTTTAACCGCTTCCTTCAATTCCCCAACTTTTTCTTTTGACATGTCTTTATCAATGCGGACGTTGCGTAGAAAAGTACGTTGGGGGCACAAGAATATAAATCTTTTTGTTTGTTCCATGGTGCTCATAATCTCATGGTACAAATACCTATAGTTAAAATGCATACAAATAAATTAACATATAATAATAATAGTAGTAGTAGTAGTAATAATAATAATAATAATAATAATAATAATGATAATACCTGATGTACATTGTAATAGTAGCCGCAGATGCCCACTTGTGCTCATATACCTCTTCAAGTTCATCATTTGAAAGGGATATTTGGTGGTCAACTCCAAAGATGTCTGGATCAATCAATACATTTATCAAATCAGCACTCGCCATTGTTGAGGCATGAATCTTTAGATAACTGATGAATTCCTTAGAAGAGGGGGGTTGGGATTGAATCTCATTCCCGCTAGCTTCTCCCCTAGCCACATGTTTCTTGCGACCAATAGAAGGGGAGGGTTGGGATTGAATCTCATTCCCGCTAGCTTCTCCCCTAGACACATGCTTCTTGCGACCAATAGAAGGGAACGGTTGGGATTGAATCTCATTCCTGCTAGCTTCTCCCCTAGACACATGCTTCTTGCGACCAATAGAAGGGGAGGGTTGGGATTTGCCAACATGCCCAGAAATCTGAGATCTTGCTTTCCTTACCTATATATTTAGAAATATAATTAGTTATGAATATATGAGACAATAAGGCAATGATTTATTAACAAATATATTAATTGCTCCTTACATTGATAAGATTTGATGGCCATGCCACCAAGGTGCCAAGTACATCATTTACAGTTAACAAAGTCATCTCTGCAGTGTCAACTGGTACCGGCAATTCAGCATCATCCACAACAACAAACTCAACTCTGACTCTCGCATGATTTGGAGGAATAGGAAGATTGTGCAAGGTGGAGTCCTCATTGTTACAAACAAAGCCCTTTGCGACCAACATAAGCGGGTTTGATAAATATAATTCACAATGACAATTGTTAACCTAAATTAATTGATAACCAAATATTAATACTTATAAGTTATTGTAAAATATAAAAAATAAAAAAGAGGTCCAACGATAATTACCTCATTGGACGCAATATTGCAACTATCCCTGAAGCTATCTGGGTTAGGAGATGGTACATCATTAGTCCTTGGACCAACTTTTTCTTTAAGTTCATTAAGTTCTTTTACTAGCATCAATACAGTGGCTTCCAACCGTTTTTCTCTACTTTCTCGTTCCTCTTCTTTTTTTGCCTCTTTGAACTCGAAAAAGTCGTTGGAGAAATGCCAAATCCCAAACCCCGTAGACGTCCTGGATACTCTTCAGTTCCCAATGCACGACCAAGGATGTCATTTGGAAAATCAGAATCAGCAATCTCTCCTTGTGATACTGATTGAGATATTGACTCCTGATTCACAAACATTATTAGACATTACAAAAAGATAAGAAGTTTATTCACCTTCAATGAAAGAATTCTTTTTTAATTTTATCATACTTACAATTCTTTCATACACCTCTCTCGTTTTTGGGTGGTCAATGACACCATCTTTGTTTTGTCGGGCTTCTAACCACAGAACTTGTCGGTCAATAGATTCATGAGCAGGATCTTTTCCGACCTCTCGCAGCTATTAAAATTTACCATGTATTAGTAAATAAATCAGTATATTAATTTAATAAGTGAAAGATAAAATATAAGATAATGTGCCTACCAATTGTTCTTCAATCTCGGGATAACTAGTAACACCGGCTCTATAAGGGTATTCAGGACTTGTCGCTCTCTCGCGATTTTCATTGCTTAATCTCTATAATGACACATCTATTTACATTAATACCTCATAATTGTCAAATATAGGTATATGTATGATAAGTAATTGTACAAACCCGGAATTCCTCATCTTCGCGTGAAATAACAAATGCAGTCCAATCCTCCAATGGTATAATCCTAGCATACTGTGGTGGAGGATGGCTTCTGGTGTTTCCCTCTTCATCTTTCACCCACTTTGTTAGAATTGATCGGAAATTTTCTATGCGCCTTTCCAGCTTTCATAAGACAATAGTCTTTTCAAGAGTCATCCACATCAAAGTATTTCTGTTTACATTCAACAAAATGATTATAAATATACTTACATATTTAATTATAAAATAACTGAATAGTCAAAAATAAGACTCATACCTGTATCATATGCCATAGCTCATCTTTATGCTTCTTGATAGAGGCATCTTTTTTACTATTCCAACTGCTGATTGTAATTGGTATATCCTGCCTTGCTCTGACACCAATGAAGATTCTCAACTGTTTACCATTGCCACCGATCGCTTGGTTTTTAACATTCCATTCGACCTGCATTATTACTTAGGTAAATTAGATAACAAACAATTAAAAGTATGTAACAAAGTTAGTTAATTAGTAAGTATCATACTATAAGTTTAGGAAGCCCTTTATTCCCCCGATTGATGATATTCTTCTTAACTGTCATTCCACGAGGAGTGAACTTTTTTTTGGGCTGATGTTCACTCTCATGACCACTGTCATGTGCACTATCATCACTGTGGGAAGTCATCTCACCTGCAACATAATATAATCATTGTTATTAGGTTAAATGTTATTTTATAATAACTATAAGTTAGTTAATTTTTACAATATGAAAAATGAATAAAAAAGAAACTACGCATGATATATTACCTTTTCCTTTTCCTCGATCTAACGTTACTAGCTACTTGTTTATTTGTATGATATTTTGTTTTTTTCTTCTTGGTACTTTGTTTTTGACGAAATGTAATTCCATCGTTATGATCCTTTCTAACATACAAAATATCGTCATTAGAAGTACTTTCCCCTATTATTGGTTGCAATGTCCCGAAGAAAGGGTCATCCTCAATGTCAACATCTTCGTGCGCTTGATCCCCAATGTCATTCACCAATAACTTTTTGTTTGTCAATAAAACAATGAACCAATTGATATCAACTGGATCAGTGACATAAAACACTTCTCGGGCTTGCGAGGCTAAAATAAAAGGTTCATCTTTATACCCTAACTTGTTGAAATTCACCCGCATGAAACCCAAGTCATCCATCTGTACACCATTATTATTGTCAACCCAATTACATTGGAACACAGACTCCGAAAACATATTGTAATCCAACTCCCATATGTGTTCAATAACACCGAAGTATGACATATTCGCGTAAATGGGATTTCTGTCTTTGGCACTTGATGTATGCATAGATTCAGCTACAAGAGTCACCCCACTATTTTGCATTTTACTCTGATCATCATGGGATTTTGTATAGAACGTGTACCCGTTTTGTAGATAACTAGTGTAAGAGAAAACATGTATATTTGGACCTTTTGCTAACCATCTCAATCTTTCTGAAATCGAGGTAGGATTCGAAACAAACTCAATATCAATTTGATTTTTTAGCCACAGTATGAAACCCCGATTATGTTCTTTTTTTAACCAAACTTCACTCTTAGTTGGGTGATCACTCTTAAGAATCTCCATGTGTTTGGCAATATATGAATCAACCTGACTATCATTGTGCAGAACATATAAGTGTGCTTGCTCTAGTTCTTTCCTAGATACCATCACTATTTTCCTTCCTGTCATCCCTTTACCAACACTTGTTGTGTGACGCTCCCTTGGCATCCCAACAGAATATTCAACACTAGATAGATAGTCGGTGGAGAACTCAATAACTTCTTCAACTATGTAGCGCTCAGCAATGCAACCCTCGGGTCGTGATCGGTTTTTAACATATCCTTTTAATATCTTCATGTACCGCTCAAACAGGTACATCCATCTCATGTAACATGGGCCACACAATTGTGTCTCTCTAACTAGATGAACTATTAAATGAATCATTATGTCAAAGAATGAAGGCGGAAAAAACATCTCAAGCTCACATAAAGTGACAGTAATTGATCTTTGCAGAGCTGGCAACTTTCCAGGGTCAATCACCCTACTACAAATCGCCTTAAAGAAGAAACAAAGTTTAGTTATGGCCTGACGCACTTTATTGGGCATAATGGATCGTATACCAATTGGTAGCAAATTCTCCATGAGAACATGACAATCATGAGACTTTAGAGACTTTAACTTGAGGTCTTTCATCGATACAAGGTTCGTAACGTTTGAAGAGTACCCCTCTGGAACTTTAACTCCATGAAGAAACTTACAAAAGATAGTTTTCTCCTTTCTAGATAGAGTATGAGCTGCCGGAGGTAGATATGTACGTGTACCCTTCTTAATCGGACCCAATTCTGGTCTCAACCCCATACTAACCAAATCCAACCTTGTGTTGATGGTATCTTTAGTCTTCCCTGGCATATTGAGTAAGGTACCAATGACACTTTCGAATACATTTTTTTCAACATGCATCACATCAATGAAATGCCTTACGTGTAATGACTTCCAGTATGGCAACTCAAAAAAATCGATTTTTTCTTCCACCCTCGTTTGGCAAGCTCTCCTGCAAAAGGCTTCCCAAACTTAATGTCCAAATCTTTCACCTTTTCAAATAGTTGTTCACCGGTCAAAGGCAGAGGAGCTTTGCGAGTTTCTGAATTCCCATTGAATGCCTTTCTCCACACCCGATAGTGATGAGTTGGAGGCAAAAATCTCCGATGGCCAAGATATATATTCTTCTTACCATGTTCCAACCACATCCAATCTGTATTATCTTCACATATAGGACATGCACATTGATCTTTGTTACTGTACCCAGATAGATTGCCGTATGCTGGAAAGTCATTAATGGTACCAAAAATCATAGCCTTCAGAATGAAACTTTCTTCTCTGAACCCATCATACACCTCTACCCAAATCTCCCACATTTGCTTCAAGTCTTCTATTAAAGGAGCCAAGTATACGTCAATATCATTTCCTGGTTGTTTGGGGCCAGAAATTAACAAAGACAACATCATATACTTGCGTTTCATGCAAAGCCATGGAGGTAAGTTATAAATCGCCAAAATCACAGGCCATGTACTGTGGGAGCTACTCTGGATACCGTGCGGGTTAAATCCATCAGCAGACAATGCAAGGCGTAGGTTTCTTGGGTCATGCCCAAAATCGGGATAATCAATATCAATCTTTTTCCACTGAGGAGAATCCGCCGGGTGTCGTAGCATACCATCTTTAATCCTTTCATCGTCATGCCAAGTCAACTGTTTTGCGTCTTCCGAACTACGGTACATACGTCTAAATCGAGGAATTATGGGAAAATACCACAATACCTTTTCTGGAGCAGATTCTTTCTTCTTATACCGCGATGCATTACATTTAGGGTAGGACTTTAACAACGCATGTTCATTCCGAAATAAAATGCAATCATTCGGACAAGCATGTATCTTCTCATAGTTCAAACCAATGGTGCCTAACATTTGTTTTGCATCATACGTCTAAGAAGGGAGCACATTGTCTTTCGGCAACATATCTTTCAATAGTGCGAGTAATTCCGTAAAGCTCTTATCTGTCCATCCGTGGCAAGTTTTCAAGTTGTACAGCTTTATCACAGCCAATAACTTTGTGAATTCAGTACAGCCCACATACAACGGTGTCTCCGCATCGGTTATCAACTTCTCAAACATTTGAGGACAATCATTAAGATCGTCTTCAACCGCCTTTGTCATCTCTTCAAATTGGTCGCCATGAAACGTATGTGTTTCATGATAATCAACCGGATCACATCTCGGAGTACTATTATCCATATTTGAAGGTTCACCTCTTTCCTCACCATGCATTGTCCAACAAATATAACTTTGATCGATTCCGTTGGCCTTTAAATGTCTTTCCAACTCAAGTGCAGTAACTCGATTGGCGTAACAACATCTTAAACAAGGACACTTGAACTTACTAGAAGTTCCTAAACGTCGAACGGCAAAGTTCACAAAATATTTCACTCCATCGACATATTCTTTCGACAGACGATTGGCAGACATCCACTTTCTATCCATATTAGACCGAAATTTATTATAAATTCCTGATAAGAGAACTTAAACATATTAATGGTGAAAAACACACAAAGTACAATTTTTTGAAACTAAGAAATTGCACTTTGTTCTTTTATACTTTCACTTAAACACTGTGTTATATTATCAATCCCACTTCTTAGCAAAATCCTATAATTCAACTATTTTCAAAATAGGGCCCCCTAGTATATCATATATAATAGCCAATAATATTCTTGAATCCATTCTTGAATCCTTTTAGCTGGCTATTCAGTGTTGACATACACCATTTTATAAAAAAAATTCCTAATAAGAAGTGTACATAGTGTATTAAATTATAATGACAAATTATCATTAGTTTCCAAATTATCATTTATTTGTTTCATCAGTTGTCAAATTCACATTAGTTGCCAAATTATCATTACTTCACGCAAGCTTATTTTCTTTCAAACAGAACCAAGGCCAATTCCTAATTCCTAATTTCTAACATCAACATTAGTTGCCAATTCCTAATTCCCAAATCACACAAACCATAAAAATAGGAATCAAGAAAAAGTAAAACAGACTAACTGACTGAAACAATGCAAACGAAATCAAAGAAGCAATGAAATAGAAATGACGAAGTAAAACAAATTGAAGAAGGGCTGGTAAAACGGATTGAATCAAAAAACCCAGAATCAATATTGATGCATTGTGGAAATCTAACCTTGAAAGTAGAGAATGACTGACTGAGAAAGAGCAGGGAAGACGACAGAACAAGTGGAGACGGCGGCGGCGGCGGAGCACGACAGAGGGTGGTGGTGGTTGACTGGCGTTTGGCGGTGGTGCTGGTGTTGTCTGGTTTTGACGTTTTTCGTTTGGGGTATTTTCAGTTTTCACGTGTTGGTGAGTGGTGACTTAGTGTTGTGTTTTACGGTTAAGTGAGTGAGTGGAGAGTGATAAGTTTTTTTTTGGTCAGCTAATGAGAAGAGGGAGAGAAGAGGGTTTCAGGTAAGAGAGGCTGAGAGACTGATGAGAGTGTGAGAGAAGAGGGTTTTAGGTAAGAGAGGCTGAGAGAAGAGGGAAAGAGACGAGTACTGAGAGTGAGAGGGAGTATTGAAACGGTAATATTAGAATATTAGGCATCAGGGGCGCTTTCTGAAAAGCGCCCCTGAAGGCCCTCCGTGTTTTGGGCATCAGGGGCGCTTTTTTAAAAGCGCCCCTGATGCCCAAAATACGGAGGGCCTTCAGGGGCGCTTTTTAGAAAGCGCCCCTGATGCCTAATATACAGAAAGCCTTATTTTGGGCATCAGGGGCACTTTTTAGAAAGCGCTCCTGAAGGACCTCCGTATTTTGGGCTTCAGGGGCACTTTTTAGAAAGCGCCCCTAATGGGGTGCCCTTTTTTAACAATTTTGTTGTATAATAGAATGGTCACAACTTTTTTACTCGTCTTTGAGGTCAACCGCTCCTGTCCTAGCTTAGGCCATCCTTATTCAACCTACATATCATCGGGTTTTAGTCAAGTTAAGTGACGAGTAAGGATTTCAAAATTGGCTAAGGATTTCAAAATTGGCCCGATCAAAAGTTAGGGTCAAGCTAGGGTTTATAATCCATCTTAAGTAAGGTTTTCAAAATTGGCTCAATCAAAAATTAGGGTCAAGCTAGGGTTGATTATAATCCATCTTAACTTGTCCAATGTTGATCCTTTTTTTCTATAAGCAAAAAATTATATTAAAGGGGATGCAAACGGGCACCCCAACCGTTACAAATACAAGGGGCCTCATTAAAACCTCCTAGGGCCAAAACCCCATGGAAAAAGACCCAATGAGGAAAGAATGAGACACAATGTCATATTACACTGAATTTATACAAACAATAGGATTTTCCCACCAATCGGAAATCTTCAAAGTCAAATTACGACCTTCAATGCTAATGAACCAACTTCAAGATATAGTTTTAACATGATTGACTACCACTTGAGAATTGAAAACTTAGCCATTAAAGAGAATATGATTTCGATGAATCCAAAGACACCAAGTGACTGTCATCCACAAAAGATACTTCAATCTCCCAAACTTTTTGGAATCCAACTTAATACCATGTGACTCGGAAGGAAACGTAATTGACACCATTTATTTGTTTTGGTGTTCGATCCAACCACCATGACTGTTACGTACACATCTTCATGTCCAATAAATAATTGACTATTAATGACTATCCATAAGAGGCTAAGGCTTATGTTACTAAGTGTTTTCTTAGTAACTATTATTAAATCAATAATAGTCATTGGATGCTCAATCTTTTAATGAAATTCCATCCAATAGTTATTATTGAATAAGGGCATTATTGTATTCTCCAATGTTTTTGGTATTAATTAAATTTAATTGCATTTAATTAATTCCTATTTTTTTGGGGCTGTTTCAATTTCTCATTAATTTTTTTTCTTCTTTCATCTTTCTTCTTTCTTCTCACGTTACTTTTTTTTTTTTCTTCCTTCTTCTTTCTTTGTTCACTTTTTTCTTACACTTTTTTCTTCTTTCAATTTCTTACACGTTTCTTCTTTCTTTGTCCTATTATTTGTGAATAACCAAAGTTCTATAATTAGGTGGTTAGAGATCAGGTAACCAATGTTTTGTAATTATGTTGTTAGTGTTACATTTTTTTGTCATGTTTTTTAGTTACAAGTTTAACGACCAATTTCCTATTTTATATGAATAACCGAAGGTCTGTAATTACGTGGCTAGAGCCAACTAACCAAAATTGTTTAATTTTGTGGCTAGTAGTAAACTAACCGAAGTTATGTGACTTCGTGGCTAGTAGTCGACATGTTTATGGTTAGTGACACTCTAACCACAACCCTGCACATCTGTGGCTAGTAGTAAACTAGCCGAAATTACGTGACTTCATGGTTAGACAAACTAACCAATGTTTTGTGACTTGGTGGTTAGACAAAACTAACCAATGTTTTGTACTAACGTGGTGGTTTTTGTTTAATTTTGTGGCTAGTAGTAAACTAGCTTAAGTTATGTGACTTCATGGTTAGACAAAATGAACTAACCATTGTTGAGATTCCAATGTGTTTGGTATCGATGAGATTCCAATGTGTTTTGTGCGGGATACTCATATGTACAAAATGAACTAACCATTGTTGTTCACTTTTGTGGTTATTAAACTCTATAACGACCCGTTGCCCATTATATATTAATAATCAAAGTTCTATAATTAGGTGGTTAGAGCTCAAACAACCAATGTTCTATAATTATATGGTTAGTATAACGACCAACTATAGGAACCAATTACACTAACCATTGCGATGCACATTTGTGGTTAGTGACATCTAACCATTGTGGTACAATCTGTGGTTAATGAACGATTTTTTTCGCGTGGAAAAAAAAAACCCAGATTTTTTTTTATAAAAATGAAACGAGATATTCTTAAGTAGGAATGAAAGAGAGATGAATTCGTTTTTATTTCAGAAAATTGAATTCCATGATTAAAAATATTTTTGCCAATTTTTAATTTGAAAAAAAAAATTGAATTCCATGATTTTAGGCATTTAATGTGTTCAATTGATGAATGCATGATTTTAGGAATTTATATTGAATGGGGTATATTACAATTCTACCCATTTAGTATTAGTTACTAAACAATAAGTTTAGTAACATAAGTCATACTCTCGATAAGAGAATAAAATTAATTATCAGAAACATTTTGCCTCTGGAGAAAATTATATGCATTCAAATCTATAAGTCCTTTATGAGATAATAGGAAGTGAGGGTACCATATTCTTTCCTTTTCTATCAATTTTCTTCCACCCGTTTACTTTCAAATGTTATTTTCTTTCGTTTTTTGTTCAAATGTTAATTTATTTATATTCATATTTTTAAACATGTATACATGGCTAAAAATAAGCAAATAACTCTGAACCGGTACTGATGATGTAAACAAGTTTCACGTCTAATTATATTCTTTTTTACAAAGAAGGTAGAAACCTTATTAAAACCTTCTAATATAAATATTAACAAAAAATAGTATTTCTCTCTTCATTTTTATCATAAAGAAATACAAAAAAGACAAATGAGATACTAGGTATCGTCGGGAAAATAAAATGCGAGTATCTATTATAACAACAACAATATATCTTGTCAAAAAAAAAACAACAACAATATATATATATATATATATATATATATATATATATATATATATAGTATAAAATAAGAGAAACCCCATCTATTACGTGAAAAATATTTCCTAATAAAATTAGAAAATTTTCTAATCATATTTTAGCATATCTAATTTAAAAAATTAATAATTTAGCTTCCTCAAAAAATGTTATATTTTGGCAATATTGCTACATCATATTTATTTAACCATCTGAGTTTTTTTTTTGGCAGAATAAAGACGTGGTAAAATGAAATGTACACATATATAATTGTGACTTCACTTACTTCCAAATATGCAGAAGAAATTTGTAACGTATTTCTTTCCGTGGACCAAAGGACGATTTCACAAAACAATAATATTGGTGTAAGTATCCTTTGGAATGTGTGTTGTTTGACAATGATTTGCTTTTTGTTTTTTTCTTTGATATTTTTAAAACTATATGGATAGGGATCACAGTCTACCAAAGTCCCAGTTGTTGTTAACTAGAGCAACATGGGCAAACATATGTATATATTTTAAAGTAAAATTTAAATTGAAAATGAGACCTTTTTATAGCTAACAATAAAAAATTAGATGCCTTTTAAGTGGAGCTAGAAAAATGGGTCGAGCCCGTCGAGTCAGGTTGGGTTAGCCCGAAAAATGGGAGGGCTTGGGCCGAAGGGTTTGGGCCCATTTTACACCTGGGCTTTTTAGCCCGGTCTACAAAAACCCGAGCCCGTGTCGGGCTACTGGTCGGGCCACGGGTAGCTGCAAGTCCGTGAATTAAAAAATAATAATGTAGATATTGTTGGCCAACCATAATCAATAACCGAAATTCATAGACCCAAATGCAACGTCTCTTGAGTTTATCATTCATCGGTCAGTGCATTTATCCCTTCATTCTAATCTAATATTGATACTCTTTTTGAAAAAGGAGACACAAGTTATTAGTTGTTACTATTATAATATAACCTTACATAATTACAATTCTGCTACTGTACATACATGGATAATAATTAATAAGCCTTTCATGATTAACTTTTTAGAAGAATATTATCCTATTTTAATTTTTAGTGGCGTTAAAAAATTGAAAAGTGATGATAATTATATTCAATTCTTTCTATAACACAATGCGCTAAAGAGAAATAGGAAAAAATTGGCGCACAATGCGGGCTTGTCCAAAAGCCCGCGGCCCGCATAGGGATGGGCTTGGGCCAAAAAGGTTGAGCCCGAATTACAATTCGGGTTTTTTGGCCCGGACCGTAGAAGTCCGAGCCCAATGCGGGTCGGGTAGCCCGTTTTGCCAGCTATACTTTTAAGCCTAATTAATTTTTACAATATTAAATAATACAAAAATAAATATTGAATGTATTCATGAGATTGACTAATTTTATTAATAGTTAGTGAAATCAATACTTTGGGGTAAAAATTAAATACTTATGAAATAATAGTACTAGTAACTTATTAAAAAAAAACTAAATTTGAATCCTATAAAATTTTTAGGCCTAAGCAATTTGCTTTTACTCACTTTGGTTTTAGGCCAACTCTGCCTAAAAGAATAACTTTTCTAAGGATTCGAGTCGGGTGACCTCCCACTAAATGCTCTGTTTGGTAAAAAGTGGTGGATAGCGGATACTAGCTCATAGCGGATAAGCTAGCGAATTGGGTGTTTGGTAAAATTAGCGATTAGCTTATAAATATAAAATTACGTAAATAGATAATTTTAATTAATGCTTAAAAATGAGAGAAAAATTCATTTAATAGAGGATAAATGAGGAATTTAGTTAAAATAATGAGGATAAAATTGAGAGAGAAAATAAAATACTATAAACAATAAACTCAAACGTTACTTCAAATAGCGTTTCAAAAAACAATAAAAGCTATTAATATCAAACAGAGTTACAACGAGCTGACCGCTATAAGCTATCCACTATAATAAGCTAGTGAATCAATCTTGCCACGCACTTTGCATCTTATGGATCTAACACGCTTCAACTAAGCCAACCCTAAATTTGTGTCACTTTGGTTTTTGTTTTACTCTCTAGTCTCTAAGTATATTCTCTTTCCCATTTCAGATTGAGGGCTAGGTTTCCTATCTAGTTCGGTTATCCCAACTAGATAAAACATCACTAGGTTACATAAATGATAACTAGAAAACGAGAAGAAATCAAAATAAGACATTGATGTACTAACTGTCTGATTGCAAAAGAATAAAAAAAATGATAATGTGCTACTAACTTCTAAAAGAGGTGACACATTTAACCATCATATTTCTTATTTTTTGCCTTGTCTTAAGGCATTATGATCAAGTGGTCCAAATTAACAAAACTATATGATCATTTTATTTTATTTTTTTTTTCATTTCATTCAATAGTCGCGGTTGTTCTGTTTTATATGTATGAGTAAATGCATTGTAGTTGAAAGGTCGTAATCTATACATTAGGGGGACCAGAATAGAAGTTTGTGTACTCTTTTCCCTATGTTATGAATATACTTATGATATATTAAAATGTCTTGACATTGAAAGCCATAATGTTTTTCCTTTAAGAGAGAGGAGAGGAGGTTGATCATCAAGCTCTTATGTAGATCTATCTATGTGGGATAGCAGAAAAAAACAAAGAAAGGAACGGGGAGAGAGAGAGAGAGATAAGAATTAATACATATATACATTAACATACATAATGACATAAACTAAGAGGAGAATTCAAAAATCTCTTTACTGTAAGCGGCTTGTCAATGCCGCGCGGGAACTCCTGCTTTTTATTTTTATTTTTTTGTTTTTTTTATTTTGTTTTTTTATTTCAGTTTTTTGTTTTTTTTAATATTTTATGTTTTTAAATTTTATCTTTCTTTTATATTCTAACGGATACTCTACGGTCTCGGAAAATTTTAGATATTTAAATCTGCAAACTTTGTTTTTCAATAATCGATCGGTGAAAAAAGATTTAGTTTCATAACAAAATACGTAAAGTGGAATACTAAACAGTATGTTTTGGTGTACTTGATGGTGAAAAAATGTTATTGTTTTACAAAATATATAAAGTATGATATTAAGTAGTGTATTTTGAGGTACTTTAGGATTCAGACAAAGTTTTTTCCTCAATAACTGGTTTCGTAAAAAAAATAGCTTTGTGACAAAATAGGTAAAGTGTGATGCCAACATTGAATTTTGGGGTACTTTAGGGTCCACAACAAATTTTATATGTTTAGATACGTGAAGTTTGTTCCTCAACAACCTGTTTGACGGGAAAAAAAATACGTGACAAAATACGTAAAATGTAATGTCAAACAATTTGTTGAGGTAATTTAGGATTCAAATTTTTTTACATGTTCGAATACACAAAACTCATTCCTCAAAAACCCGTTTGGTGGAATAAATTTGTGACAAAATATGTAGTGCGATACTAAATAGTGTTTCTATGTGCTTCTATTTTATTCAAATATGCGAACTTCTTTCTTCAAAAATAGTTTCAACTTTGTATATGTGCTTCTATTTTATTGGTGGTTTTAAATCAAACTCTACATGATACCTATACGTGCGTGTTACACTTTCTAATTATATTGTCTTATTTTCTCTTTAATTATGTGTTAAGTTTTTATATTTACATTTGATAAATATAGATAACGTTACTAAAGTTTTTTAAACTTTTTCTTCTAATTGTCTATGGATGTTCAATTTCAATGTATTTGTTGTTATTAATATTCTTTACGTTTTTTCTTCTTATTATCTATAGATGTTGAATTTCAATGTTTTTTTTAATGTTTATTTTTAATTTTATAGTATTTTTATTTAATTTATAGTTTTTTAATTTAATTTTTATTTACGGGAATTTCGGCCACGTTTACAATAGATCCCCTCATCGCCCTCTTTCAACTTTCTATAGGAGATTCTATTTTATTGGTGGTTTTCATCTAACCCTGCACGATACCCACGTGTTTCACTTTTTATTTGTGTTGTCTTTTTTATTTTTGTCATTTCGCATCAAACGGTATTGAAAACATACTTTAACTGGTGTTTAAATTTTTATCTTCTTTCAACGAGAACTTCAGCCACATTTATAATACAACCTCCACCATCTTCTTTCAACTTTGTATAACTGCTCCTATTTTATCATGAGTTTTCATACAACCATGCTTGATACCCACGTATTTTAGTTTTTAATTGTGTTGTCTTCTTTTCTTTCTTATTATGAGCTATGTTTTTATATTTACATTTGATAAATATGGATTATGTTATTAAAATTTGTAGACATTTTCTTCCCATTATTTATGGATGTTTAATTTCAACGTTTTTAGTCAATATTCTTTTTAAATTTTATAATCTTCTTATTTACTTTATAGCTATAATTTAATTTCAATCCACAATTATTTGACTATATATTTTACAAACCAACATCATTGGTCCACTGGCATAAGCTACCCTAGGACACGGGGTCGACTTAGTGCTCCCGAGTTTGATTCCTACAGTGGACAGAAAACTGTTGTCTTGAATGATTGGTTTATTAAAGAGGTTTTCCCCTTCCGATTTTACTTTAATTTTGCTAATTAAAAATTAGTCAACCCCGTGCGTAGCACGGGTTAGGCGGCTAGTTTTAAATAAAAGTTCCAATCATGTTAAAATCTTTGAAATTAAAAGAACATTTATATTTATCGCAAACACATTCTGTAGATAGAATAATTCTTCCATGATGCATGCTGATTTTGATACCGGTAAGAGTCTATTTTTTTGTTCAGATCATTGTCGACTACCCACGAAGTGTCCCAACACTTTCAAAAGAAGACTAATCTCCGCTCATAGACTCAATCGACCCAAAAGACTAAATGGGGTCGGTTTGGAACAAAAAAAGAATCACGCTAATCCCAAACATCTTAAAAGATACTCTCCCATACCATAATTTGTGATTGGTTTGTGTACTACCTCCGTCCCATTTTATAAGTTGTTTTAGCAAAATGAATTTGTCCCAAATTAATTGTTGTTTTACATTTTCAAGAAAGCATCTAGCATATTTTTCCACTATTGCCCTTATTAATCATTACAACATTTTACATTTAATAAATGATTCACGTTTATCTATGTAGAGAGATAAAGGGTTGAAGGGTAAGGAGACAACACTTTTTATAAAATCTAGACTGCCAATCATTTTTCTTAATATGTGTGCAACAACCTTAAACTGCATATAAAACGGGACAGAGGTAGTAGTAAACTTTACATTGATGGTATATAACAACTTTAGTCCAAAACTTGTAGCTAATTTACCATTTGCGAAAAAACTCTTACAAGTTTGAACCGTGACAGTAAAAAAAAAAATATCATGATCAACCAATCACAAATTGTCACGCCGATAAAGAGGATAATCTTTTTCTAAATTAAAAGTCATCCATATCATAGTTTCTGATTGGTTGTCAATGTAAAAACTTTGCATTGACAGAGCATGACAATTAAACTCAAGAACTAAACTATAAGTTAGTTTTAACTTATACAAGAAGTTGTGGTTAAACTCGTATTTGTAAAAAGATTACTTTAATATTTTTATAAGTTTTTTTTTGATTAATTTATCCAAAGCAACAATCTTAGGGCTTGTTTGAATCCATTTTATGAAATTATTTCTCATTTTCTTATTTTTAAAACTACAAAAAATAAAATAGTTATTCAAAAATACGGTTTTTCAAACAATTTTAAAAGTCATTTTCTATACTAAAATCTAAAACAAAATCAAGGAATCTTTATTGTCTACTTCTTCTCTAAGTCATTTTCTCTTCTACTAGTTGTTTTAAACAAGAATATTTCCTAAGTCGTGCACAAGGCAATCTTTATTGTCCGCCACTGGTTGTTTAGTTGACAAGGCAAAGCACAAAACATGATATATTTGTGCTGGTAAGGTTATTGATGGCTTTTACGTTAAACCAAAATATTCTGCTCTCATTGACGGATTTCACTCACTGCATTTTCTATTGGGTTAAATATGTTTTTAGTCCCTACAAAATTTCACTATTTTGTTTTTGGTCCCTATAAAATTTTTCATCGACTTTTAGTCCCTATAAAATTTCAAAATTTCGTTTTTAGCCCTATAAATGCCAACTAGTGTATATCCATTGAATTTTTGAGTGATGTTTTGCATACATGTTGAGGACATTATAAACATCTCTTCCAGAAAAACTTTGAATTTTTTAACAACGCATAAATTAATTCTAAATTTTTTAAGTGCAAAAGATTCGATAAAAAAATTAAAGGAAATACTAACCTAGAAATCAAATTTTGAGTTTATTTTTTGTGAGGGAGATATTTTTAATATCTTTAACGTGTATGCAAAATATCATTCAAAAATTCTAAAGGTATACACGAGTTTACAATTTCTAGGGACTTAAAACAAAATTGTGAAATTTTATAGGGACTAAAAGTTGATGAAATTTTTTATAGGGACTAAAAACAAAATAGTGAAATTTTGTAGGGACTAAAAACATATTTAACCCTTTTCTATTTTGGGAAACATATTGCCATGCCCAAGAGTTCAGTTATAAGCTACTCATAGCCTCACAGGAAATAAATAAATACGCACCCATTTCGATACTATAGTTTTGAAAAATAAATACAATAAATGAAATCCGAATATCTTCTATACTATAATAGAAGTAATGGACAACACAAGTAATGGAGAGGATCTTTACTCGTATACACCCCAGTCTGGAAGGGTTGAGATTCGTGACAGATCTAAGACCCTGGTGTTAGGAGGCACAAAAAAAATATTATCAAGATTGTTGTTTCATAATATTGTTTGAAATTTTCTTTTTAATAATATCATATTTTGAATCACTGAAAATAATAAATCACATTAAGAGAACATCCTCAATTTAGTTTCCAAACTCAAGTAGTCCCTAAAACTTTTGACGTCAATCAAATTGATTCCTAAAGTTTTTATAAGAAGTTCATTACAGAAAATGATCAGACAAATTTCTTATAGTTGTAGAGATTAAATTGACATATTTCACAAACTTTATAGACTACTGATTATTTTGTATATGTTAGGATCGAGCAGAAGAGAGAATGAAAGTTCTGAAACTAAATTGAGAGTTCAATCTTTATTTAACCGTCAAAATCAAAAGAATCGGAAGATTTGGGTGCAATATATTAAACTCGGAGGAGTCAAAATAAAAATTATATAGATCGTTAAGGGCTAATATTTTTTTTAGGATGTACATGTGCACCCCTAGATGCAATTATCGAGATAATCTCTGTTTCAATTTTTTTATAAGTAGAAAATGGGGTTAAGGGAAGCATAAGGGGTACTCCAACCCTTACAAGGAAAGTGGGACCTCGTTAAAACCTCTCAAGGCCAAAACCTAATGAGAAAAAGACCAAGAGAGAAAAAAGAGTACCCCACTATTACACAGATAACATACAGCCCAATGGGTAATTCAGCCAATCCACATAACTTAGCTTTGTTTTTCAACCCTCCCTAGCGATAAACCACCCCCAAGAAACATAACTTACATGGCTTACAATCAAATTTCTTGTAGCAACTAGCCCTTCAAATATTATTTTGTTCCTAGCATGCTAAATCCCCCAAGTGGTAGCTATCCACACTAAATGCTTCAATCTCTTCAATTTATTCCCTCTGAGAGCCTGCCCGAACTGATGAAAATGTGTAACTGGATCTTGTGCAGTGCTAGTGGGAGTTTCCATCCAAGTCTGAATTTTGTGCCATGCCTCCAAAGATTTAATACAAGAGCTGAACAAGTGTGAGACGCTTTCATCCTCCCAAAAGAACAATACACAACAAGCTTAATGGTGCGATGAAGATACTCCTCTATGAATCAAAGCATCCCCTATAGGTAATCTATTAAGGAGAGTATGCCACGCTAACACTAAAGCCTTCGTTGGGACATCGCAATGCTAGAGCTTAGCGTAAGCCTTCTCTACATCTTCGTCCAATCTAACAGAGGTACCTGGAACACAGTCAACCAGCCACATATAGCAAGATTTTACAGTAAAATAATTATTGTGGTCAGCCGTCCAACGTCATTTAGCATCCCTGTCATACACCAGTTGAATGTCCCTTAGAATTGTTTTTAGTTCTTCAAGTTGAGAAGTCCTGGAATCCATTACATTGTCTGCCCAGTGCTAATTCCAAACCCATACCCTGTCTTGCCACTCACCAAGCTGTTGAACGATTTTAAGGTTGCTTGGGCACGCCTCGAATAAATCTGGAAACAGCCTCTTTAACGAGGAAGGGACGCGCGCACCAACTGTCACTCCAAAACTTCGCCTTGTCCCCTCGGGCAACCTATAAAGAAGAAAGGTGTCTAAACCAAGTGAAATCACCACTATATTCGGCTTCTAAAGAGAGGATGCTCTCCACCATAAAGATGTTTTCTTGAGTCTGTGCGAATGAATGGGACTGTCATGCCAAGACGTCAAGTCTCCTTATCTAAACGATAACAAGCTCACAAGCACATGGTAGACCGTGTGTTGTTCTGATCATACATCCACATGCAGATGCATCAATACCAGTCGTGTTATACCGCTTCAACTCTTTGGCTATATAGTCGATAGCATTGGTAGCTACTAAACCCTCAAGGTGATTATATATTTTCTTTAAGTGATCATTTTTTAGTCTATTGAGGCTATGCTCGAAATCCATTTTAAGTTCAGTATGTTGTACCCTAAGCATGCGACATATCAAATCCCAGCACAGATACAAGTCTCCCTTACTATCGTGAAATAGTCTCTTTAACGACGACTGTGCAAACTCAACTCTGTTGGTGGTAGTGTTGCCTAGGTGCATATAACGTTTTATCCATGCATCAATAAACCTATCTTTGTAAGGTGTGAGCCAAGCGTTCTTCACATAACAGATGAAGTTGTCAAATGGTGCTGAAACACTCTTAAAGTTTTGAAACTCTATGTCAGTACACATATTGATCAAGCTCCAAATAATTCATCAATTGTTGGAGCTCAGTCCTACCCGGACATAGACTCGACCGTAACCATGAACATGATTTGTGTGCTTCAGAGTAGTGTGGTTATTTTAGGCTTCATAGCTTTAATTTCAGCAACGATGTGATTATGCAGGATCGAATTCCTAGTCATTCTAGCCACTACTTCTTTCTCTTCCGAAGTTAATTTATGGTACCCTCAAAATCCATCCTCCAAACTTCTTAATAAATTTTCCTTTCGACCTAAACTTGCAACAGCATTTTCTAGTCCCGATAGGAACTATTTCAACGTACTTGTATTTTACGGCTTTTCACACATCAACTTGCAGTATTCTTTTCTTGACCTCCATTCTTTTTCGGATCTAGATATCACAATCACCATCCCAAGGGACTTCTCTACAGTACTTACCCATGCCAACATCTCATCACAAGTAGAAAATAACTGGAAAACAATAACAGTCAATTTGTTATTAATAGTTAAAGACACCATAAACCAAAATAAAAGTTACACTTAATATTTACCTGTTGAGTTTTAACGCACTAGTATGGTCCACAATCAATGTGTTGCCTGGGATGCGTCTCCTCCTAAGGTTATACCATTTTCTTCCATTTTATACTCCTAAGTCTGTACAAAAACATAAAACAGATGTTAAGAAATAGTTTTTACACAATCTGATTAACTGATATGGAACAGTATTATGGTACTATAATACTGTGGCTAATGACTTACAATAGGGGTATTTTGGTATTTTTCTTAGGATTTGGGCGTGTGTGGTGAGTAGGAGGGGTTGTAAGAAGTATGAGCCTTGGGTGAATGGGCATGCATAATGAACACATATTGGGCCTTGAATTAGGTTTCCTTTGGGCTCTAGATTTGGTTTTCAGTTAGGGATATATTATTGCCACTTCCTCCATTTCATTTTCCCACCTCCCCACTTAACTACCAAAAGATAAAAATATCCCTTTTCCATAAAAACCACAAAACTCGTTCTCGTCCCCTCACCACATGATTTGTCCCATGGTAAACTACTTCCTCATCTCCAACAACCCTTAGTTTTCATTTGCGAACTCTGAGTTTTTGTCCCTATATTTACGGACAATCCAAAAGCAAGATTTTGTTAACTTATCCAATATCATACAATATCATAGAGGTGGTGTGATTGGAGTTTTAGGTTGAATATTTTAGTTGTAGTATTTTAGACTTTAGTTTTATGTTATTTTAATTGGGCTTTTAACCATTAGGCTTTGTATTTTATTAGTCCATTTTAGCACTATTGTCTTCCTGTTTTTACTGTTATTATTACTTTTTAGCTAGTTTCTAGAATATAGGTGTTTTGTACCTTTACCTTTCCTCGAGTAGGACAGGGATAGTAGTAAGTAGTACTCCTGCTTGAATAGGTTGGGCCTCAGAGTGACCTCCGGTAGTTTCAAAGTGATCCTGAGCGGCGTACCTGCGATGCCACTCTGACGCTCAAGTCAGTATTGAGAATAGAAGAGTGTAGCAGAGAATGAGAATGTCCTTATTTTTGGCAATGTTAGTATTTATAGAAATCTGTGCCAGCTCTAACCGTTGGGTTGGTCAGATGAATCTGAGCTATTGAGGCATGATAGTCATAAATGGGCCGATTTATTGTGGATTTGGATCCTATTTGCTGAGCTGATCTATTGTTGGAGTTGGGCCTTGTGGCCTAGTCCAGAACAATAGGTTTCAAGTTCCTATCATTTAGTGCTTTCATCCTTGCACTTCATACAACATTAATCCATTTTATTAATCCTCCACTCCACCATTGTACTCCACCAATACCACTCATACAGCTCCATTTCCAATTTATCCCTATTACAATCCTCTATTTTATGCCACCAAGACCCTTATTGTATCTCCAACACCAAATCAGTATTTCGACCATGGTTACTCACCAGTCACCACCATCACAGAAGCTATATACTTCATCTCCTGCAACCTATTCTACCCTGTTTTATTCAAGCAAAACCACCACTTGATCACTCAACACATACTCATCATGTGCAACTTGTTTTCCTCTAAATCCATATCCTTATCAGCAACAACAACCTCGACACTCTTCAGATTGAAAAAGCAAAGCCGAGTACAGAAAATTTACAAGAATGTATACAAAAAATTTCCCAAGCTTTTCAGAGATATACAGAAGAAGTGAAAGCTATAGATGAGGAATTTGAAGCATCTTACATTTTTATCAAAACAGAATAAGTGTCAATCTTTTAAATCAAAAAGTAAGTATCATTGGGACTTATCAACCCACGATCTCCAACGCCCAGCTTAGAGAATTTCGGGTGATGGCCGAGAACCTTCAAAACAAAGTGACCGAGCTGGAGTCTCGGGTTACCAAGCTAGGAGGAGAGAGAGATGAGGCAATGGTCGCTGGTAAAATGACTTCTCAGCTCGCCTTAGAAGGTGCCTCGGAGGCTTTTGATACTGGCGTGGAGCAAGTAGTAGCTTAAAACCTCGAAGTCCCGCTTCGCACGCCTGGAGCCAATCTTAATTATAACGTCCTAGGTGGGGTGTGTGTTGGTTGAATACAATGAGGAAGGAACCAAACACGAGATCCAAGTTGATCTTGAGGCTTCGTAATTTAATTCTTTCCCCCCTTGTGGGTTTTGTACCATTGCCCCGGATTACCCAGGTTTAAATAATGAAGCTCTTTCTTTACTTCGGTTTCAGCTTTTCATTTATATGTGGTTTAATCAGTACCACGAAGTCATGAAAATTGTCATGTTAGAAAGACTTGTGCACAAGTCCATCTTCTCTTGGTTTAGTTTACCAAGTTCTCGGCTCAAATCTAACTTGGACCAAAAAGTCGCCCTCATCTTTAGGAAGTGTCCAGGTGATAAGTTGGTTTTCTATGTTATTTTAGTCCTTGTTTTACTTAGGGCCCGTTTGGAAGAGCTTATGGAAAATAATTTATTGAGATAAAAGTTTTCACGTTAACCCATAAGTTCTCACTAACAAAAGTTATATCTCCATAAGTTATTTTTCCATAAACTACATTGACAAGCTTATGAATAATACAATAAAGGTTATTTATTTGCATAAGCTATTTTTCATAAGCTCAAAATAAGCTCTATCCAAACACACTCATAGTTTATTTGGTATTTTAGTTTGAGTCTAGTAATGTTTTACTACATTTTGTCTTTATTTTGTTAATAGGAAGAGTTGATGAATAAAGGAAGATTTCAAGAGCGAAACATGTGAAGTTAGAAGCTCCAAGGCCTTGAAATGGAACCTTGAATCATTGCGCCAAGCCAAATCAAGAAAAGAGCAATGTTGAACACTTAAACAGTCACCCATGTTAATCTAATCAGTCCAAAGTGCAGAATTCCTCATATTCAAAAGTAAAATAAGGCTTCGTTGACTTTTTAAAAACATTTCCATTTTTATTTTCTAAAATTTGTATTCACTATAAATTACCCAAATACTAACTAGGCAGAAAACATTTCAAAAAAACAGTGAAATTATAATACGGCAAGGTTTAGATTTGCAGCAAGCAGATAAGGATCAGCACCAACAATAGGCGAAAAATGACACAGAATAATATTATAATATCCAGTTTGATGATACAATAGCAGAAAATCTCAAAATAAAACAATATCAAAAACGGTAACAAGAAGGGTGACAATATTGCACAGGTTAGTATCTATGGTTACATTGAAAACAAGGCAAAAGATGGGGGAGATTGGCTGATCAATCAAGCAAAACATAAAAGGGACATAAAAAAACTACAAACATGTTACAACCTTGTATTGTGTTGTAGACAGATTAATTAATCAGGTTATTTCCAGAGCTTGACAAACTTGTCATGACTGGCTGAAGCAACCAAACCATTTACAGTTGAAACCGCTAGCGCGGCAATAAGACCGTCATGAGCAGATAGTGTCATTGTCTTGTTCTCAGTCATGTTCCATAGCTCCAATGACTGCATATCATGGTAGAAATTGTAACAGGTAAAAGTTAGAGCACGTTTATGGATCAGATTTAATATAATTTCATTACTAAATTCATTCGGGATATGAGACAGTTTAAAAAAATACTACATTCACAAAGGATAGAGTTCTCCGAAAATGTCACAACATACTAATAACAAAAAAATAAAATTGAAGTGTTTATGACTAAAGCAACTTTTTATAAGAAAAACACTTTGTTCTATATATTTTAAAAAATAAATAAATAAATCTCTCATCAATGATGGATAAGGTACTTATAGAAGATTTCCAGTTCTCAGGAATTGCACGCCTTTTTGGGCTTAGTTGGTAAGAGGTGTCCAAAATGTATCCGAGAGGTATCTTTAGTTGGTATGAGGTATCAAAGATGTATCTGAGAAATATTAAGTGAAATATTTTTTAAGAAGAATTAAAAAATTATTAGATACTTTTGGGTATGTTCGAGAAGTATCGGGTGCAACCACGGATACGTTTTCATTTTTAAAGTATCTGGGTTTCATAGATTTCAAGGTCAAATCAACTCCTATTATAAATTTAACTTAATAATGAAAATAATTCCAAAGGATTGTGATTCCAAACATACTCAACAGGAAAGTATGTAGATTTACCTGGTAACAGCCAATGACAAGCAATGAAGAATACGTTGGATGGAAAACACATGAGTGAAACTTATTGCCATTGCAGCTAAGCTCATGAACACATTCCCCTTCACCACCTGATCCAAGAGTCCAAACTCTGACTGAATCCTCACTAACAGATGCTAGGAACTCCCCAGAAGGATCCCAACACACAGAATGTATTGACTTTGTATGTCCCTACAATCATAAAACCAAACTCCAAAACTTAAAATCAGCATGCTCTTAGGTAGAATATGAAAAAGACAACAATTACAAGAACAGTTAAGTTGCCAGTTTTCTTTGAGCAACTGCAAAGCAACTATGTGAGTTGAATGTCACAAAAAAACTACAAGTTATGGCCAAATGGGAAGCTGTCACTAACATCAAACTTTAAAACAAATGAATTTGCAAGTACATATATAAAACAAGGATTGAACAATATTGCAAATGATGAAGGGAAAATTTGGATTTCGCAGAGGCACGGTTCTATTATATAGCAAATTTTATGAGTGCAATCACGGTTCTATTATATAGCAAATTCTATGAGTGCAATAGGCTATCCCTTCCTCCTGTACCCACCACCTTCAACCATCTTATAATATGCAATCACTAATATAAGAATTACCTTGACCCAAGAAGTCTACTTTATTTTCTGATGTTGACCAGATAGGATGAAGATTGTTTAAGACTCAAGAAGATGAAAGCATTTATCTAACTCCATCAAAGAGACAAAAAAATTGAACTAACCTTTAATGAATATCGGCATGCTTGTGTCTCCACATCGAGTATAGAGACAACGTTCTCTGCAGCTGCAGCAAGGTATCTCCCTAGCCGAGGTTGGAATCTCATTTGTGCAGTGCCACCCTAATTGGTAAACGTTCGTCAGCTTTGGCAAATTGAAATGAATATTCCACAATTTCAATAATAATAACCAATAAACAGATGACAGTGCATAACATAAGATAATGCTAACATTCTACCTTTGACACTCTAGCACAACTGCCATTGTTAATGCTCCAATATCTTATCTCACCATCAAAATCACAGGAGCAGATAAGGTCATCTTTATTAGGGTGAAAGTCTAGCGACATAACAGATGCAGAATGTCCCGTAAAAGTTCGAAGTGAATACCCAGGCTGCATTGGCAATTACATATCAGCTAATGCAGAATAAAAGAAGAAAACACAATCCACCTAAATTCCAAACAATAGGCAAACAAACTATTGCACTCATTAGCAACCTCCAGCTCTTAAATAGATATTTAAGATAATATCGAGTACATATTTTAAATAAAAGATTACGAAACACAATTTTATAACAGCTGATGAGCCACACACTTCACAGGAGGAAAAAAACATTATACTTGTGATATGCATAATCAAGTTACTTTAAATATAGATTAGAATCTATAGAAACATTTTTTCGTAAGTGCTTATAAGATTTGAGGGGAAAAAACAAACTAACATTGTCAACATCCCAAACCCTGACAGTTTTGTCATATGAAGATGTTGCAAGACGAGGCATGCTAGGACTAAAACGGACATCAGTAATTAAAGATGAATGTTCTTCAAGAGTAGCTTTCTGCTTTAGAGAATCTGTGAACCATAAAACAGCCTGCATTATGAAACGAGAGGAAATGTCAGATTCCATGTATAAGCAGAATAAATGATAAAAAGGTTTTTTATTTTGTTTTTCAAATTTAAAGCAGGCCAATTTCAAAAGTTCATTGCTAATTTCCAGAAATCAGTTGAACAGAGAAACCAAAACATGCAACATGCGACCTAACCTTTTTGTCATGGCCACCACTTGCAAGCAATTTGCCATCAGATGAGAAATGAGAGCAGACAACTTTGCTTGTGCTAGCACGTACTGAATTTACTTCAGAAAATGAGAAACCTGATAATCAAGTAAAAACATACCCTCAATTTTCGCATGAATTAAAAGCAACAATGCAGCTCTGCATGCAAGAGATTATAATCCCTTCTTCATTATACTACTAAGAATATTGTTCAGGTAGAAAGTGGCTGAGCAAAAACTGTGTCGACAAGCTGCACATTTAATCTATTTTATTTATAAATATGATACAATCAATTATTGGTGTAATCAAAGAGCTGATTGGGATAAAAGAATTTGGTCCCTTGATCATTCTAGGATGATCTGGTCCGAATCATTTTGGTCTATTATTTGGGGTTTGGGCATTGCTTAAAAGAATTATTCTTAATAACAAGTACCATTTTGTATGACACATAGGTCCTTGGACCATTTTTATGATTATATTTAAGCTATCTATAAATATATATTTAACACACGTCTTATATTCAACACTTATAACCTACCAATAAAGAGGTCATCTATTAGATAAAATATGTAAACTTCTACATCAGAATGTGGTTAAATTTAACATTTAACATGTATATCCAATAGAGAAACTTTCCCACAAAAATAATGACAGAATATATTATAGTCAATAAAAATAATGGTGTTCACAGCACCTTTGCTTACATCCATACAACGACCAACTGTATCTCTAGGGTCTGTATCATCATGGGATAAAAAAGACTCAACATTGTCGTCAAGAGATCCATCCTCCACAAAACGGTCCACATCAGCCTGCAATTCAAGATCCTTGTCATCCCACTGCCAAAACGAATGGCAATGAGTCTACATGCAAGGAACTTATTATTCCCTCGTAAATTGAATCACATAGAAGAGATACTCACCAATTGGTTCGAAGGTGAGGTAAGAGTTCCAGCGCCATCAGCGCCAAACATCATTAATGGCTTTGAAGAACTACCACTGTGAGGTAAAGCAGGCACTGACATCACATCACCAGGGGTATGAGTTGAGGGAGTTGATGGTGCTGAACTTGGGGATGGCCCTGCTGTATTTGCTGTTCCTGAGCTATTGGCAGGACCAGAAGAGGATACAGGCTGCTTTCTCTTTCTTCCAGTCTGGTTTTTGGAAACCTTAAAGTTCATTCAGAACAAACCGTGTTAGGAACCTATTTCGATTTCTACATGATAAAAATCAGGCGTCTACCAAAATCAGGGACAGAAATTTATGCTTGCGATTTCACACAAAATAAAAACAAATAATCAATAATCTTGTAACAAGCCACCAACCACTTCTTTCACATATTAAAGTTAAAATACAGCATTCAATGATTCAAACAAATAGTTAATGTTGCAATTTACTATCATTACAGAGTTTGCAGAAAGCTTCACAAAAACATTTTCCAACTACTCAAGTTCAGAAAACTTGAGGTTACTGAAATTATGTTTAGAGTACTTTTACTCAACCAATTAAGTCATAGACAAGTGAACATGGAATTTCAGATTTAAATATATTAATAAGAATTTAATTAATTTTGTAAATCAGAAATTCTCCAGTCACTCGCTATAAGTAAAATTGTCAATAGATGCATTAAATTACAAGTGAGAGAATATGAATTGGTACACCGCTTGATGATTCTGAGATAAAGGGAACTTGGAAATTATGCATAGCTCGATTTCTCAAATATGCATGGGATGGTGGGAAATATAAAAGGACTGACCTGATCATTTCCTCTAAAGGAGTTTGACATACTACCATCCACAGTGACACTGCCACCACCTCCCCCGACTTTATCTTGCTGATGTATATTATGATTTGAGCTCTGAGATTGCTGATTTGAAAGAGAATGCTGTTGAAGTTGCTGCTGCTGTGGATTGGCATTCTGCTGTTGATTATGTGGGTGTAACTGAGCCAGTTTCAACTACACAAACAAAAACTTTCCAACCCATGAACATTTTGCAATTTAAGAAATTTATAAAATGGACAGTTGAACAAATAATGCAAGTACATTATGAAGATGGAAAGAAAAATTAAGAGAACAAGCACCTTCATTAGCATATCCGTATCGCCACGAGGAAAAGGAGGACCACCTGCTTGAAGGGGTGATCCAACATTAGATACATCACCAACAGGATTTGAAAGACCATCCTTACTTACGCCCATATTCCTATTATTTAGAAGCATTCTGAGTCTTCTACTATCATCACTGGCAGATGGTGATGCTAAACTTTGTTGTGCTAACATAAGTTGTTGCTGATGTTGTGGTGTCAACATTGGAAGTTGGTGAAAAGGCTGAGGAGCCTGCATGAAAGGTTTTTGTTGCTGGAGAAAACCAGAACGCAGTTGCTCGAACCCCTAATATAGAACAGACAAGGTTAAATAGTGAAACTTAATAATAATAATAATAATAATAATAATAATAATCTGATTGTTTAGTTTCCTCATTATATTAAAATGAAATTACAAAGAAGTCAGTAGAGTGATTGCCAGAATTCAGATAAGAGACCACCATTTCTATCAGAGAAGGGAGGTTTTGTAAGCTTTAGAAGATACAAGCAAAGGAGGGCTACTTCAGCCACCTGGTAATGGCTCAATTGGTAAGGGTAGGATAAGGTTAGGGTGAAGATCATAGGTCCCGTTTCCATGTATACCATTAAATCAAGAGACGGGATTCACATCCTATCTCATTCTCTTAAGAGTCCAGCACATAATAATGTTGAAGAATATAAAGTTAAGGAAAACATGATTTTAACGAACGTGGCATTTAATTTAATTAAATATTAAAATAAAAGGATTACTCACTGTGAGTGGCCATCCTTTCAGAGTCAAATTGTTGCTACCTTGATTTGATCCTGACAAAAAAAAAATCCTGTTAATTCAATCTGTGGGCAAGAAATCAAGAATCATCATAAAACATCATAACACTTCCACATTAAATCCCAGAATATCCTCACGCAACAAGGTAACGAAAAAATTAGAAAGAACTGACTAGATGGAATTCCATAACATGCTTGCAAACCATTTTTGAAACACAAACTAGTTACGCTAGAGTAAAAACTCTGAAAGGTTACCAGGAATCGCCATCAATGATCCTTCAGGACCCGCAGCTCGTTGATTTAAAACAGGATTAATCTCAGTTTTTATATCCTGATTCAAAGTGCCAAGTCAGGAAAGAACGGCTAATAAGAAATTAAGAAATATAGAAAGAGGTAATGAGATCACAGCATACCGGAGAAGACCCTGGTAGTTGCTGATTACGAGCTTGAACTTGTGGAGACATTGCATTGGCAGCACCATGCAAAACTTGCCTGAAATCAAGAAATTGGGTGCTAATAATGTCAACATCCATAGCAATTAACAATACCGGATGCTAAGAGAAATAGAGAATAAATTGAAAGCACATATCAAAATTTAAAAATAAAAAAAAAAGAAGCAAATAACTCTATTCTTGAAGGCCGTGGAAGAATCAAACCCTTTTAAATAGTTACAGAACCACCCTCCCCTGACCCCACCCTCCCCTCCAGAGAGGACTATCTGGCTGCTACAGCGTTTACAATACAAGATCCTTTTTCTGTCTCACATTGATGACATAAGCATCATCTTTTACCATTTCATATCAAACTTAAATTAGCTCAGCCACAGCAACAGGAAGATCAAGCATAACTACCTTCTATTTAAGGGCATATATCATGCTAATTTAAAGACTCAAACAAAAGAAATGAAGGCTAAGTTCTAAAGAAAATCACCCTGAAGGCTGGCCAGTAGCTGCAGATGATTTCAATA